>CM042697.1:457237812-459637812 GCA_023614405.1 Avena insularis | reverse complement strand
TCCTGGTTGCTTTCACCATCCTGGTGTTGGCCCGCACCATATCAAGTGAGGTCGATTTTCTCCATCTGTGCTTGGGCTCAAAAGAACGAACTGTTAAGATAATTTTTGAGAGCATCGCAGGGATCTGCTTCCAACGCCTGGAGAGGGTGGTGGTTCGTGCAACGTCGGTGATATCAAGTCGCTCGACAATATTGAGCAAAACATCATCGGGCAACTCGCTGAGCCTATCAGCTTCACTGTCCTACATTTGATATGGAAACAAATCAGAGCTGATTTCTTACTGTCTCATCACAGCTGTAGTTTAAACATTTTCCACAGACAAAGGTTTAAAAAATTAGATTATAGAACTTCTATACTTTGCCACAGAAATACGCAATTTTGATTCTACAGTTTTAGTACTTACCCAAGAAATGATGCGATTTTGATTTTTTATGCTTTCCAAGAGACCGGCGAAATTTTGTTATTTCCCCACCAAAAAGGTCAAATTCTGACCATGGTTCCTACTTTCTATTATTTTTGCGGTGATGCTGTAAGAGGATCATCTACCTAAAGGGAGAAGGGAACAGGAGGACGAACTCACCAGCATGTCGAGGGAGGATTTGCCGAGGCCGATTTGGCAGGAGCTCGCCTGGGAAGAGAGCTGCTGCTGGTCTCCTCTCAAATCTGGCGGGTACCGCGGTTGCCGCCAGGCCAGATACGTATATACCACCGATGGAAACTCTCGTTGAAAATTCCATCGATACGATGGAGAATATCCAAAAGGGGATAGAGGAATTTGATTGTAACACGGGAGGGATGGAGATATAAAAAGGGAGCCGCTTCGATCGCGGACTGCGGTTGGAAGAGGAGCCGAGGCGGCCAATCTTGCGGCCAGTGGACAGCCGGTTGATGTGCTCCGCTCCTATCCGAGGGAGGGCGAGCACGCCGGAGTTCTCCGTGATGGCGGCCGCGGTCAGGGCGGCGATGAGCACCCAGTGTAGACGGAGGACTCGTCCAGGATCAGCTGCGTAAGCTCCGACTGGGCCCGAGACTCGTATGGCCCAAGGGAGTTTGTGGCCACCACCTAACGGGCTTTTTGCCGTTAAGGGCCCGAAAGCACGGAGCCCCCGCCTCACTTGCGAAACAAGTAAGGAAGTTGCCCGAGCCCCGGCGGCGCCGTCTCCCCACCCGCAGTTCCTGCCGCCGCCGCGTCGCACCAGAGAGCACGAGACGACGATGATGAGGCGGCAAGCGCTCCAGCTCCTCTCCCGGGCGCTGCACACCTCCGCTCCTCCGCCGCTCCGTCGCCCTCAGGTCAGAAACGAACCCCTTTCGCCCCCAATCTACACTTCAGCTGTTTCTCTTCTGTCGCTAACGCGGCGGCTCTGTGTCTGTCTGTGCGCGCGTCTTATTCGCGAGGCAGGTCGCCGCGCTGGGAGGCTGGAGATCCGGGGGAGCGCCGGCGGGGTTCTTCTCGACCGACGCTGCCGCAGGTGCGTCCGCGGCTGCCGGCGCGGCGCAGGGCGGTTCCAAGTCCGAGGCGGCGGCTTCTGCGTCTGCGTCCTCCGCCGCGGCGCAGGGCGGTTCGAAGCCCGCGGCGACGGTGGCTCCGGGATCGGATGGCGGTGGCAAAGGGGATGGGAAGTCGGGGCAGGACGGGGGGAAGTCTGTCCGAGGAGGGGTAAGCTGTTTCAGACACAATCCATTTTTCTGAATAAGAACCACCGAATCACCTGCTTTGCCAAATTGTGAAACCGTGAGGTTTAGGAGCAGCGGTCTTTTGAATACGAGAGCCAGAAATGGGTCGCTTATGCCTTCTTCTGCACTGGACATGTATGTGCGACTGTGGAACAGTAATCCTCACGTAGTTATGTTGCTTGCTTGCAGCCTGTCTCGTGGTTGAGTTTTCTCCTGCTTCTTGTGACTGGAGGAGGAATCATAGTGTACTACGACCAGGAAAAGAAACGGCACATTGAAGGTAGATTACTATGGTGAGTTAGTGTAGTTTTATGTTGTGCGGATCATTAGCGTATGTGGTCTGTGATCATGATTCAACTCTCCGTAACCATTGTAGAAACTTTGAACGTGTAGCAGTTACATAGCTTAGGGAACATGTATATATGCAGCTTAGGTAACTAAGTCTTACACGAATTTTGCAGCAATAACAATCATATTCTGCTTCTTTTGGTAAAGTGTGAAAAGATGAACATAAGAAGCCATCTTTTTTTCACTGTTATATCTACAGAATGATCAATTCTGATGTTATTTCTGACCGTCAATACTCTTTTACCTGATAATATGTATTTCTAGCTGCTACTTTATCATTTGAATATGCAGAATAGTGTGATCACTTGCTTCTTCAGTTAAAGCACTAATAGATGTACCGACAAACCCAGTCTACTTCCAGTGCTATATCTGACTATCGATACTCTTTTACCTGGGAATTGATATTTCTAGCTGCTACTCTATCATGTAAATATGAAGAGAGTGAGACATACCAGACATAATAGTCCATTTATGCCTGAAGCGCTGGATGTTGGTATGACTTGATATTTCCATTGTGCATTTCGACATGATACTTCCCTTAATTGAGAAAGACAATATATTTAACAAACCTCATCGTACAATGCTGCTTATGTCTTTACGAACATGTGACAAGTGACATCTGTGCAAAGTGATTTTTTTCTTTAAACTTGTATTTTATTGCTGGATCTAGCATTCTAGATGAACATCTTGTCCCCTGGTTTATCAGAGTTGAAGAACAAATCAAATTCGGTAAAGCCAGCACAAACAGTAGGAACTGCTGCTATTGGTGGTCCATTCAGTCTTCTAAATCATGATGGGAAACCTGTCACTGAAAAGGATTTCTTGGGTAAATGGACGCTGCTATATTTCGGGTTCACACACTGCCCTGACATTTGTCCAGACGAGCTCCAGAAGATGTCTGCTGCTCTTAATAAGATCAGTAAGTCAATTTAATCTTGCTTTGACTAGAATTGTTGTGTGCTGAGTCAAGCATAAAACATGCTTATCCACTTATCATCAAGCTTATATGGTCTTATGTTTGGTAACGAAGTAGTTTTGTTATCAGTTTGCCACTTTCTCACTGATGACATACAAAACTGTCTTTATATGAACAATGTGTGCTATTGCACGCACATAATGCATTTGTTTGCTGGCGGCATGGCAGGAGGATTTTGTGCACCAGTCACATCTTATGTAACTGCTGTTCACCAAAGTACTGAATTGAATCAGCTCTTCCTTTTTTTTGCCCCATACTGAAGTTTAACCAAATAAATTTGATTAGACAAAACACCCCAACTAATCCAGATCAGATATTACACAGTTATACATGTATTGTGGAAATATATTCTTATAACCTTTAAATGTATTTATAAAACTGCATCAGGACGTTCCTGTCAGCATGCTCTTATTTTTTCTGTTTTAACTATGCCTGGATTTTAATTAGCTCCTGTGCGATCCATTATAAGCCATAGTGAAGTTTCAAGATTAAAGTTTGTTTTGCTACAGTTAAGATTGTAGAAAAGAGAGAGAAAATGAAACAGAACCAGACTAATAGATGTAATCATTGCTCTTATTCAATTTTAGATGCTTTCCATGGATATCATCATAAAGTTTTGCTTTAATTTGCTTCAGAGGAAACGGCAAAGCTAGAAATTGTGCCAGTATTCATCTCAGTTGATCCTGAAAGAGACACTGTCGAGCAAGTCCATGATTATGTCAAAGGTATGTGATTTCTGTCCTGGACGATGTCTCATTTTGCTGCACTAATTACTCTATTTTGTTGCATGCAGTAGAATTTGTGTATCATCATTTGTCTATTATCATATCTTGAGATTGCTGCAGCACTTTGTATTGTTTTCAGTTATGATGTCTAACACTGGCACTTTTGTATCTGCCAGAGTTTCATGAAGATCTAATAGGACTTACTGGTACCTCTGAGGAGGTAAGGAAGGTTGCTCGTGCTTACCGAGTTTACTATATGAAGACAGAAGAGGAGGGTTCTGACTACCTTGTTGATCATTCCATTGTCATGTATGTAAACATTTTCTTATTTATTATTACTATTTTGTTTCCATTCTGTGATTGCGATTGGTAGGCACTAATCAATAGAGATAGAAATGTAATTTTGTTGAATGCAAAATGATTAGGTTTATTCTTGCTTGTGCCAATCATTGAACTAAAACTCCTGATCTATCAACATGCTCTGTCCGGGCTGGACTTGGTCCAGGACACAACATGCCATTATCCCTATTCCTTAGTAACAAGGCCAACTGACATTAATTAGTGATCCCAAACCAAACAGGTCAAACTTGCGATATTTGTTGGGTGCAGCCCATGTGGCATCTATTATACTCTGTTGTGATGACTGATGAATGATGACTACTATCGAGCTGCCCAGCTACACCCGTGAATTCTTTCGCTGTCTCCATTAGCGAGTTATGTTATTGACCGTGGTTCAATTTGAATATACAAGTTGAGAAGTCTAGTCATTTGTAGTACTAGTACTAGTTAATGTACAGCTACGTGTTTACTAGAAAATTAGTACTATATGAAGGCCTGTCCCTCATGAAATTTTGGTAATCACAGATGTCTTGGTGAAATAAAAATAAAGTGTTAGCACCAACAATATGCTTACCTTGAAGTAGCAATAACTAGCTTGGTAGGCCATATACTGACCCTAAGTTTGTCTACTTTCAGGTACTTGATGAACCCGAAAATGGAGTTTGTTAAATTCTTCGGCAAGAACTATGATGAGGATACCCTTGCTCAAGGCATCATCAAGGAAATCCGAGAGCACAAGAGCAGCTGAAACTCCTGCTTCGTTTTGACCGGAAAACTGTTTAGAAACTATTTCCAAATAAGCAGACCTCAATTATGCTACTGGCTAGCTACTGTTAGTTGATCTATTATTATTTTTATTATTTTATGTCGAGGCATTTAGTTAGCAGATTTTGGCTCTACGACGAGAGAACTGAACATGCTCTTGGGGTAGCAGACTGGGTTCACCTTTTTTATGTGTGTTTGAAATCGATCCTGGTTAGCACTTAGCAGACTGGGTGTTCGAAATTGACCCGTGGAAAGCTCCTTGGTGCCTTTGATCATCATTGATTTAAATTCTCCTTTCGGCGGACAATCATTGTTAAGCTATCATGCACAACTCTTGGGTTGATTCGGGTCGTCTGACCTTTTCATCTTTATTTTTCTGTGTGTGATTGCTTAGTGACTTTGATCGAGTCAGAATACTCTGTTCAAATGTTCACACGGAGAATGACACAAAGGAAAAGCTGCTGCGCTTGCGTACTGAGATGTTTGTTCATGTGGACTCTCGAGACTGGCACGTACCGAAGCGCCGTGTCGTCGCTGCCATGCAGCAGGTGCCTGTGTTGAGAGCCGAACCGTCTCCATCGGAGCTGTCTGCTATGGCTATTCTTCCCGGTCCGGTCAGATAAGAAGAATAGTACCTGCTGGAAGAAGAATAGTTGTGTTCTTCCAGACCTAATTTTCCTCTAAAGAACATTATTATAAAATTTGAATACGTACTCCCTTCGTTTGGGATTATAAGTCCCGCACGGATAACTAGGTTGCTAATTTGAACAACAAAATATAAATAATATAACATAAAAATTATACCATTAAAAACTTTAGAGGTTATATTTTCTAATGATATAACTTTGTGATATATAAGTTATATTTTGTTGGTCAAATTAACAACCTAGGTATGCGCGTAGAACCTATAATCCCGAACAAAGGGAGTACATCACTAACTATTTTCTAAAGAACATTGTAAAATTTGAATTAGGAAAACAACTTACTACGTACTCCATCCCGGTTTAAAGGACACAATTTGCAATTTTCTGAGCCCTAGGTGTCTTCTAATTGGTTCATTTAATAGTGTGAAAAAGAACATGCATAAGGAGAAAAAGAGTTAGCAAAGCGTTCACGTTTGTTCACACATGTGCATGCAATCATTTTATTATTTTCACACGAAGTAATTACAGAGATTAAATGCTTTTGTGTCTAAGTATTTTGGGATTGCATGGTTTGCAAATTGTGTCCTTTAAACCGGGATGGAGGGAGTATATAGTAAATGGTGTCATGGTAAGGGTATTGTGGTTGTGATTTTCTAATCAGTAGTGAAACACTTGGAAATGAATGAAAAAACTCTGCATCATGAATGCTGCCACCATCAAATACTATGTTCACTGGACGGTCAACATAGGCCACACGATTCCAAAAGCCTAGCTGGACCCTCGTACTAGTACTCCCTCTGTCTCAATTTACTCTTCATTTTGGATTTAGTTAAAGTCAAACTTTATGAACTTTGACTATGTATATCAGAAAAAATATCAATATCTAAAATATAAAAAAATACAATTAGACTCACCATAAAACATACTTTTATATTGTATATAATAGATTTTATAAATATTGATATTTTATAGAATATGTTTGAACAAGTTTTAATATGTTTGACTTTGACCAAACCTAGAATGCAAAGTAATTTAAGACAGAGAGTAGCAAGTTTGACCATTCGACTGTCATCTCTCGGAACTCGAAACCTAAGAGCTCCCTGGGAACCACGCGTACCGCTGAGCGTTGACGGTTGATGAATGAATGTTCACGGGAAACACGCGCCATTTATTATAAAACCACGCCAGAGCCAAGGAAGAAACCCTGCACGAGAGAGAAGTCCACTGCTCTGCTCACGAGAAAAAGGCACCACCTTTTTCCCCGCTCTCGCAGCTCGCTCCTCTCCTCGGAAGAAAAGAAATGGCGACGACGCCGGCGGTGGCGCTGGCGGTGGCGGTGCTGGCCGCGAGCCTGCTTGCGGCGGGGACCGCGGCGCAGTCGACGGACGCGCCGGCGGAGTGCGCGAACAAGCTGGTGGGCTGCGCGGCGTACATGAACGGCACGGACGCGGAGACGCCGCCGGACACCTGCTGCGGCCCGCTCAGGGACGCCGTGAAGAACGAGAAGCCCTGCCTCTGCGCGCTCTACGCCTCGCCCGAGATCTTCAAGGCCTTCCACATCAACCTCACCGACGCGCTCCGCCTCTCCAAGCGATGCGGCATCAGCGAGGACACCAGCAGCTGCCCCAGTAATTATCCAACTCTCCCCTCACCTCCCTCCTTCCTTACACATCAATCTCTTCTGGAGTAGTAATTTTTTTACAGCGCAAATTTTCTTATGTATTATCCATATGTGGTTTTCTCACTCCCGATTTCCAAGTATTCGAGCTGTTCAGTTAAGCGCGCTTGGCCACAAAATATTCAGTTCGTTTGTCAAGTTTCCTGATAAAACTGTGTAGGCATGAATAAGCTTCATGTGAGCAAAGTAGGCAGTGCCACAGGAAGGTACTGTTTGACAGACGGTAGTTGTGCCGGTGGATTGCGTACTTAAGTTTGCGCGTCTGCTAACTTGTTCTGGTTGGCGTGTGGAGGTTGGTCATAGCATTTCTGTCACTATCAAATGGTACTACTAGTAGTGTAGAGAACATTAAAAAAAAAAATCTTGACGAGGGATCTTGGACCAGGTGGCAATATTGAGGAAAAACAAATAAATATGTTGAAGGCGCAGAACAAATCCCAGTTGCCTTCTACTTCCCCGGTCGGTCCCTTGATAAGCTTAGTTTAATCCAGCGGTTTAAGGGTGTTAGTCTGTCCCTTGATCATGGTGGACTTCGTTAGATGAATGATTTGTCTTTGCTTAGTCTTTCGATTTATTATTGCTGCCGTTTGGAGTTTTCTGATGATGACGCTTACAAGTCCATTTGGAAAAATATCCTTTTTGACCTCACCAAATAGAGCCATGGAAATTGGCGATCTGCAATTTTGCTTTGGCTTTCTGCGGTGTGCTTGTTTCCACCTTTTTTGGTGAAAATTCCACTGTTCTATTAATAATCATCAAAAATAGTACAAAGAGCTCTAGATTCACGGTTAAGTGCATAGCATTTCCATGTTCAACCTTACAAATCAGTGGCAGGCCTTGCGCGTAGTGCCGCGCATGCTGTACATGTCAACTGTATTTTTATTCTTTGGCTTTGGCAATAGCTGGTATTTTTCTTCAGATTATCTCAATCTGTATATCTTTCTGTGATTTTCTGACGGCCTTGCATCTTTAATTTACAGGCAACTCTCCGTCGTCGTCTCCTCCAGGTAATAGATGCTTCTTATGCTTTCTAAATAGTTGCAGCATGCATGAGTAAAACTTCCATATGCTTAATTTTCTTTTGGTACTATGTTGTTTGAATTGTGACATTTTGCCAACCGAACATTCGCTCTTGGATAAAGAATAATATCTTGTCTTATCTAGTTTTAGTTGACTCCACGGTGGCAAGTTAATGCTATTCATGTTCTTCAGTTCAGGTTTAGAAAGAAATTGCTTTGTTCGGTTTTCGATGATATTGGTCTTTTTAGGAAAGACATCACTCTGTTTGTGTTTGATGAATGATTTCAGTGTCCATTACCCCCAAAGTACATGTTCTTCAGTTCAGATGTACTTTGGGGGTAATGGACACTGTAACTGTATGTGAAAAGAGTTAAAACTAGTTCAGAGACAATTCACAATTTATCTCCCAGTTGGTCTATATATTTGTTATAAACATGGGACATGATCCATTGTTTGACTACCACAAAGAGTGAAGTAGACTCAAATTGGCCAATAAGTGAAAACTCAGAAACATACACTACACGTGAATTTAGTTTAGGTTGTTCTGTATTTTAGTCTGCAAACCAAACAACAACCTGCCATGACTGAACAAGGCCTAGCAATGTTTCACGGGAACAGTGTGAATGGCTGAATGCTATTACAAATCTGTTGGGATGCCTTGTGGAGTGATGTTTCTAATGTTCACACTTTTTTCATTTTGTCCTGTCACTTGGCTTGCAGAGTGATGTTTCTTATATTCACACTCTTCTCATTTTCTCTTGACACTTGGCATGAAGTAGCTATGTTGCTAAAGTGTAACGTTTTGTTGAGTCGTTGGCATGGCCTGCACACTTATCATCGATGTTCATTGACGTGGTGTCCTTATTTTGATCATCAATTTTAGCTTTAAAAACTGGCCACAAACACAACTGGAACATTCTTAAGTAGGAATCGACCTTGTTTGAACCTCATCAATGCTTTGAAGTTCAAACAGAAAAAAATCAAAACCAATGATTTGTGATCTCACAAACGACTCTTTGTTGATTGCAGGTTCTCCGTCAAGTGGCAAGAACGCCGGTCACCGTACTATTTCAACCAGTTTCGCGGGGTTGATGAGCTTGTTCCTGGTTCTGTGGTCTGTATTGGCATAGAAACTTCGGCATGATAGAGATCGTTTTTCACCTTATCCTATGGTAGATGATTGGCAGCTATTATGTTATTGATGTGTGTTTCATCGGCATTTGTTTTGCTGTGCATTGATTATGTCAGTCAGTAGACTTTATGTGAATAAGAATCTGGGCACTCTAATCAGACCTGGGATGATCAAAGCAGAACGGGGCATGATGTGAAACAAATTTCAGCTACACCATATTTTGCAGGAATTTATAATAAAAATAGTTTAATTCACACACATAAACGAGTAAGCATCCTGTCAATCAAAGAAACAGATATCATATGATAAATGTAACATCACAAAGCACACAAATATGCATTAGAATATCAACACATAAAAGTTGAGAAGAAAACTGCCTTGAAGAAGAGCAAGTACAGACTACATGCCTTGAAGAAGAGCAAGTACAGACTACATGCCTTGAAGAAGAGCAAGTACTACTTTGAAATTTGGTGTCGGAATATGCCTTTAAGCAGATATCATACTCTAGTGAAAGTAGCATTATAGAGCATACAAATACACATTAGAATATCACTCTTAATAACACATAAAATTTGAAATGCCGGCAAATTTTTGTACTCTTGCTAATAATTAATGAAACACATGATGATCGCTTGTCCTCTCAGCGGATTAGTCACTACGAGGACACCTTGTCCAATATCTCCTTCATGAGCAGAGGACATGTTGCCACCAAATGCTTGAAACCATCGGTTTCCATGACATCTCGTAGCACCTTCCGTGAAGCCATAAACTCAAGGCAGGCTTCCTGAACGTCCTTACAGCGATGTCTTTTTTTTTAACAGGAAAGGTCGCGAAGGACCTATGTGGCAGTGGTACATATTACAATAAAGATCTCAAAGGAAATAAAATTACAACTAGGTCCTAGAAACAAACACAGAGGACCTCAATTTTTTTTTGAGAAAGCAATCAGGTCCCTGCGTCTCACTGCGCAGATTCACAGATGCGTGCCACCGCCAACCGCCGCCAACTTCGCCGGGGACGAAACCACTTGGGAAGAGGGCAGCGTTGAATGTCGTTGTCACACCATCAGAAGAGGGCCTCCATTCTTGGAGGTTGCTTAGACGCTTCCATTACGTTAGAGGATGCCAATCTTGAACATCAAAGATCAGTGGACAAACTAGGCTCACTGTGTGTTAATCAGTTGCAGCCACCGGCCAATCGCCGCCACTACTCTGCATGGATCCTAGACCTCCAGTCGCAACCACAGCGCCCAGGACGAGAAGGATCGAGTTGGAGCAGCAGCAACGAGAAGCCAAGATCCATCCCCGCCGTGCATAGAAACCGAGTTTCCACCTCAGAGCTCCTGCCCAAGATGAGGAGGGGGAAACCATAGAGGATGCAAAGGCGATGAACCAAAGATCGGCAGTACCTTCTCCAGGAAGCAGAGGATGAGTCGGTGCAGGGTCCCTTCCCCTCTCCGCTAAAACCAATGTGGTTGTGACCGTCTCTACATCGATGGTATCACAGAGCTTGCCCTCACACATCATCCTTAGAGCATCTCTAGCAGAGCTCGTAAAAACGCGAACTGATAAACTGGAGTTCAGTTCACCGAACTCATGTTTACGGGTCGAAAAATGGCTATTACTGTTTTACAGTTTTGGTTTACCGGCTCTGTTCGGCGCCAGCGGCTTCCGGACCCGTAAATGCAGGGTTTATCAAAGAATTTGCATATGATCAGAGAAATGACACAATCAAATGCAAACAACTCATGCATAGTTCATAGTAGAGACATCAAATGACATCATGCTGCAGGCCGGTTTGATCGCGTCCCAACGTCCTTGGAGGGATCGGTACGTGCAATCGACAGGATGGCGAACGCGTGGCATCAGTTTATGGAACTTTTCCTCGATGTGTTGCCAGTAGCGCTTCCCTGTTTGATCGGTGCCGGAGACTGCATCCATCCCCACGGTGGCCCAAGCTCGGCACAAGGTGGCGTCTTCTATTTCCATGTAGTTCTTCGCACGTCTCTTCTTTCTCTTTCCATCGGACTCCACCTCGACCACACCCTCGTCCCCTTCATCCCCTTCTTCCCCTTCATCCGCGTCGTCCTTATCTTCGCCCATCCCAGCGTAGAACGGAGTGAGTGGGGTAATGTTTACCTCGCCCAACATCTCCATGTACGAGGTGTTGTCGTTCCTAACAGTACGCGCCCTCAATATCTACTCGCAATGAAAATCGAGGAAGAGTTGTAATTTGTACCTTGTTGACCCGTCGTCGAGCACGTCCTGGGCGTCATTCGCGGTGGCTTCCGGTGGCAGCGGCGTTGGCAGGGAGGGGAACGGAGGCGGGACGCCACGGCTCGTCGTCGCCTTCACTTTCGTCCTTTTGGGCGCCGATTTCTTCGGTCTGGCGCAGGGCTTTTGGGCGTTGGATGCCTTTGTTGCGATCTTCGGGACATCAGCGCTGGCCGCCGTGGCACCGGCTTGCAGGACCACATGCGTTCCCGCGCGCCGCCGCTTCACCACGCTCGTCGACGGGACCGTGGTAGCGGCGTCCGCGGGGGTCACGGGGATCACAGGGGTCGCCGGGGTGGTTGGTGTAGCGGCGGAAGCACCGACGACTGCGGGAGAGGGTGGTGGGGCCTGCGAGCTAGCAACGGTGCTGGCTGGGTCGATTTGAGACTCATGGTGGAGAAATCGGACGACGGTGGTGCAGAGGAAGGTGAGGGCGCGCAGATCGACGGGGCGGCGGCGGTTGGGAGGAGCTGAAACTTCTCTCGCGCGCAAACTAGGGATTATGTTTGGGCTGCATTCGGTTCACTCCGTCGGACCCTACAAATACAGGCCGAGTATGGGTTTCGGTCTCGGCCTTTTTTTTTAGTTTCGCCTTGTTTACGAAAACTAATCGGCGCCATTTTTTAGCCCGAACCCGTAAACCGGCGGTTATTTTTTGATTTTAACCCTTTTACGGACTGTGATAGAGATGCTCTTAGCTTCTCCATTCCATATCGATCCGCGACGACCAGTAGGTGCTGCAACCTTGCGGATTTGCCTTCTTTGGAACGCTCTTGTACTAGCATTGAATCTGTGTATACGAAGTGGAGAAGCGCATCGAACATCTGTGGCTCAATATCGTCAACCTTGATGCAATCTGTATCTTTGGATTTCTCGACGAATTTGGTGTAGCCCCAGTCATATTTCGGTCTGGCCTTGTTTATTTTTCCGGTATATTTATCCCAAAAGACGCGGAGATATGCGGGGATTTGGTGTTCGCCCAATGCTCTCAAAATCTCTCAAATACCCTTTCTAAAAAATACTCGACCATGATAGAGAGTTTTTAATCTAGTCAAAGATACACTAGTGTGAAGGGGATTTGTTAGCGTCCACTTGAACAGCCCACCACTCAGCGTACGTTCTGGACGTTCATACGCTCACGGCCTAACAATAAGAAGAGAGTTCACTTCATCCTAAAAGCCCGGACTGATGGGAGGAAGGAATCTCTCCCTTATAAGCTATGTGTGGCCTCCTCCCGTAAGCGAGGTGAGACTAAACCAAGCAGCCTCCACCGGTCAACAGAGGGGTCCTCACAGGATTTATAGGGATATTTCGGAATTATCCCTTCAAACCCCGGCGTAGTAAACAACCTATCGGAAAAATTTCGGGATACAAAATAATCCCTTCTTATCCCCTCAAATACCCTAAAAGTAAACCAGGCCTCAGGGTGAACTTGGTTCTCACACCGTTCGCACGGCTGACGCAATATAAGAAGGCTGACGCATTGCCGTCGCAGTCCGTCGGGGAAGAATCTGATGGACCAATCGTAGCCGGCGAGACCGAACGTGCTCGAGCTGACGAACTTGCCGCCGCCCATGCCGTCGAGCTGGAGGTAATTGGTTACGTCGAAATCGTGGGTCGCGGTGAAGCTCTCCTTGATGCGTCCCGACGGCGGCGTCTTGGGTGGGCTGTGGACATGGTTGTTAGCTGGAGGCGTGGAGTTATTGGCCATGTCAAAGATCGTCGGAATTCGCCGACAGATCGATCACGAGTAAAAATTGGAAACACATATGCGAAAAAGCTTTTGCTAAGGGCACGTGTGTCCCGCCGGTATTTTTTTTTTCTCAACGCACGTTTACAAAACCCATGCATCCCTTGTGCTTATATACGCGAACGCAGGTACATGTTTGCTGAACACGACCCAGACCATAATAATCTGAAGTTCTAAACCTACACGAACCTGGTATCCTTGCACCACGGACTCTTTAACACAGCAAGCTACCAAACATAACACGGTCGGCTAGTACTCTAGTCTCACATCGACTCGACTAATAAGAAACTAACTACACTAACGTATCCTACACCGACTACAGCTGACTACTTCTAATTCATTTGCCAGATTTAGTTCAAAATTGGCAAATGAACTAGATGTGGAATTTTGATAGGATCTCACTTGACACCCTATTTGTTAGAAATATTAGCAACTTATCACATGATTTAGTCCACGAATATAGTAGACATGACAAGACTAATGATATAGAAATAAAACTAGGCATGCAATCTAACAAATAAAGTGCATGAAACAAGACTAAACAGATTGCTACGGATATCAGAAACATGATTTGTAGTATAAGGCGCATGATCTGAACAAAGAGGATGGAGATAGCATATAGCAATGCAGAAGAGGCACCGGGAGCATTGACGTTGGCGTTGTTGTCAGCCATGTCGTTGAAGAAGTGGTCGACATTGGGGAAGTAGTCATCGTTCGGGAAGAAGTCGGCATCGTCTGACGTCTATGAAGGAGTCTGTGATGAAGATAGTAGTCGTGCGGCAGTGCTCCCCAAATACATTATTGCCCTTCCCCCGAACATGACTCGAAGAGGCGGAGTTACAGAGGCCTAATATCTTGAGAAAAACTTGGAGACTGCGCAGTGCTCTAGAACTAGAGGCAATGTGTGTTTGTCGTGTCTAAGGAGAGGAGCAACCTCTCACTTTTATAGTCACGGGATAGAGAGGCGTACATGAAGTGCGGGGGTGTGAAACAAAAAGCCAGGAGACAAACTGAATAGGAAGCTGCCGAAGCCAGGCAGCCTCCACTGAGTTCGTATTAAAATATTTTAGCTTCTGTGTGTGGTTCATATTCCTCAGTGGCAAAAGAGGGACAACTCGCACGCAAGGCATAGGTGGATCCTCGGCTTGGCTCATTCCCGCAACCCACGGTGCGCGTGCATCGTGACGAGGCGAGGGCAGCGGAGGACGAGGAATACACATGTATATCTCAAGCTTGTACAAGTGGTGGAGCATAGGTCAAACTCCCACTGAACTAGCAATATGAGCTAAAATTTTGTCCTACTTCTTGCTATGCATAAATGGGCAAACTTCTTACTATGCATAAATGTTGCCTATGGCTTTTCTGTAAGCCGACGACTATTTATCAGGGCCGTCAGCATACAGTCGTGTACGCCTACGTCCGGCAAAAAGGCCGTCGGCATACAGAAACTATCAACGCATAGCGTCTATGCTGGCGGCCATAACAGTCCAGCCATCGGCAACCAAGACTCTTTGTCGATGGCAGTCGTAGGCAAATGGCCCTGCTATGTGGCGCTCGAGGCAGGGTGGTCTGCCGAAACCCCGACGATGTCAAGGTATGCCTATAACCATGCAACTTTTTTTGTTTGAAATTTACTACTTTTAAGTTATGTTTGTTTTGCATGATAATTTTATTTCTTAGTAATACATCACATATAATGGCACTATGTAAATATTTTGAATTTTTTAATTATTATGCTCATATTTGGTCTCACAGAAAATAATAGACCGCCAAATCCCCACTACGAATCCAACGGGAGAATCGTTTGAAATCTTGGGCACAAATTGGTTTTTCGTTCTCCCAACGAAGCAAACAATTAAAAAATCATTGGTCAACCATCGTTGAAAGCCAGTCGAAGAGATAGATTTATAGGGCCCAGAGACTAGATTTTGTTGGAAATGGCGGATCGGAGGGTCGGAATCCCTCTAAAACTCGTGCCCGGCCCTAGATAGGAACATGTCCGACCGACCGTCTAACCACCTAGACGAAGAGAAGCTGCTCGAGATGAACTTTGGCATTTGAGGGGTAAATTCATGAAAGTTTGCCGGCTTTTTGGTGGGAAGATATAGTAAGTGCATATGGATTTGAAAACCTAACTTTCCTAAGTCTGGACCCCTCTTTATAGCACGACATCCTAGGACTCAAAAGAATTAGATAAATGAGAAAAAATATGACGTCGTTTTCTCGAATTTTTCTTTTTAAAGTTAGGAACACCATTTAGCTTGTTTTCATCCCTGATAAGAACTATTTTATGCGTATAAACTTGTAAACTCATTAATTCCCTAATTTAATTGTCATTAGCACTAAAGTCCACATAGGGTGTGATTTGTCCCTTCAATCTCCCCTTTATATTTTGGGATGGAGGAAGTACAAGAGAAAAATAGCAAACAACATAGTCTTACACATTAACTAAACATTGTCTTACACAACACCGATAATATATTTTAGTAGCACACACTATACATAGGTGGGTATTACAAGCTAATAAAAGATCAGATGAAGAACGTGGCTTGGAATCTTGCATAGACCAACGATGAACACCTAGGAGCCTAATAAAATGACTTCTACCCCTTGGCACGAGGAACCAAAAAGAGAGAAGGGCATGCTAAATGTCGGAGGCCTAACCCCAACAGCGAGCAAATATCTCATCATATCCACCACCATAAGAGGGAACATCCTCCTTATCATCACATGTGTATTCATCATCATTAACAACTTGATCCTTGTCATCATCACTTTCTCCAAGGAATGAATGGTCAATCTTCAATTCAGGACTAGCACACTTCTTGGAACCGACTCTAGAAAGAGCATCATCTATTCCACATTCAGGGCGCTCTACCTTCATTAATTGATTAATCGTTTTGTTGAAGGCACGAGCCTTGTGAATTGTGATTGCCATCGAGTTGAGGTTGACGAGCCTGCATATGGTAAATGGAAGCCTTAACCGGTGCACCATCATTACTAGGCCCAAATTCATCATCTTGTATGATTGGCTCCTAGGGAGTAGCTTGCTTTGGTTCACTTGGAAGATTAATGGTGTACAAAGTGTGATCCTTCTTTTGGAAACCCTTTTCAAAGTTTTGAGAGGTTGTCCTTTCAATGAGAGCTTGGATGTAAGGAGCATAAACACAAGACTTCCTCTCATTGGCACAAATGATCATCAACCAATGCTTTGATGATTTCAACATTTTATAGCTATTCTGTTGGAATTTTGGCCCAAATAGCCTAGCCCATTTTTCGATTCAATAATTCCTGAAAATCCTAGAGGCCCATGTGGCCCATTCATGCATGGCAAGAGGTGGGACAAAAGTTTAGTCCTACATTGCTAGTTGAAGGAGGTTTTCACCAGCTTATAAGGGAGGCTCTCCTACCACTTGGTAAAAGGATGAGAAGGAGAAGGAGAGAGTCCCACACGCGCGCTCCTCCTCCTCCACCGCCACGCCACAACACGCGCGCGCCGCGGGTTGCGAGTTGCGGGTTACGGGAATCTCGCCGAGCCAAGTTCTTTTTTGCCACACATGACTGTTATATAAACGGGTGTGCAGAATTTGAACAGTCTGCTAATGGGTTTTAAATACGACTCAGTGGAGGTTTAATTCGAACTAAGTGGAGGCTGTTTGGCTTCGGTCGCTGCCTGTTCGTTTCCTCTTCCGACGTCGCATGTTCGCCTGTCTACCCGTGCCTATAAGAGCGAAAAGGTCGCTCCTTTCCTCAGGCATCTATCAGAACCATCGCCTCCAAGTTCCAGAGCACTGAGCTGCCAACAGTTCTTCCCCATCCCGTCTTGTGGCGTGCACCGCGAGCCGGGACAGTAGGCCTCCGGAACCCCGCTGCTTCGAGTCCTGTACGGGAGAAGGGCGATAAGGTTTTTGGGAGCGCTATCGGCGCGACTACTGGCTTCGTCACGGACTCCATCACGGAGAGCGACTGCGGCGACGTCTTCCCGACGAGGACTTCTTCCCCGACATCAGCACCCTCTTCATCGACGACATGGCCAACAACGGTTCCAACGCCGGCGGTTCTTCTTCTGCTATTGTCGTGTATATCTTCTTTCTTAATCTTGTTCTGATCATATCTAAAGTTTTACGCCTTGCAGTTTATTTGGTTATATGCCTTAATATGTATTCGCTATTTCACATAATTAGTATATTGTCTATTATTCTAATCATGTTTTATCTACCGTTTATTATGGATAATTCGCTTGATAAATTGCTCTTATATTCAACATATTCAACATATGACAAAGTATTAATTTTGTGCTTAAGTGTGTTATGTGTCACGTAGCGGTAGAATGAGGAAGAGGAGTCCTTAGAATTTTTTCGTATAGCCAGCTTGCAGAAGAATAATAGGAGTGTATATTCCACGTGTTTTAAATTACGTTGCATTCTCGGTTAGTTAAAGTCAAACTTTGTTAAGTTTGATCGAACATATAGGAAAATAGTATCAAGATTTGCAATATAAAACCAACATTACTAGAATCATCATAGAGTATATTTTCACCTTATGAACTCGGTATTATAGATGTTGATATTTGGTCTATATATTTGGTCAAACTTTAAAGTTTGTCTTTGACTAAATTTAGAATGCAGGATAATTTAGAATAGAAAATATAAATGACTGCACAAATTTGTTACTCTTTTCCCTTGAAATTCAAGCATACCACTACAAGTGTTCACCAAAAAGTATTATTTTTGTACTTTACCCATGACGTGGTTATATTTGGAACTAACGAAAATCCCTACATAAAGAATCACTTAGGAACTAACCAAAATCCCTACATAAAGAATCCCTAAATCCCTCCCTTTCTCTTGTTAGTTGTGCCGATAGGGAAGGCTAAAGAGGTTTTATGTAGGCACATCCATAGGAAGTTGATCTATAATTCTATATTGGAGCAACCCACTAAGGGACTCAGCTTCAAGCTTCAGTGACTTTGAGGTACAAAGTCTAGCCGTGGCTTTACTCCCATATATGTTGTATTATGTTTAGAAAATTTTGAAAAAACTTTAGTAAATCTTATATGTTGTACTAGGCATTCTGGAAAAGTTTCGCCGTATTTGTGCGCATAATTTGTGAATAAATGTTATTTGAAGTTTTGCTATTAAATTATAAACTCAAAATTCAAAATTCTTAGAAAAAATTGAAAAAAAATCCAGTAAACGACATATTGTATTATATACTCTGGGAAAGTTTCATTTTATTTGAGCATACTGATACGTTGAAAACGTATCTATAATTTTGATGTTCCATGCTTGTTTAGTATCTACTTTGCTTTGCTTTGTCTATATTTTGAGGTGTTTTTATAGGTTTTTTCTAGACTAACCTATTAACAAGATGCCACAGTGCCAGTTGTCTGTTTTTTTCTGTTTTTGGTTCTAAAAAAGGCAGAAAATCAATATTCTCGGAATTGGATGGTATAAAAATCAAAGTCAATATTTTACCGTGAGAAACACGGAGCCAGAATACGAGACGGAGGGGATCCACCAGGGGGCACACCCCCTACCCGTGGGGCTAACCCTAGCCCGCGCCTAGGGGTGCGGCCTCCCTGCTGCCCCTGTTGATGATGGCTAGCACGTGCTTGACGTGGAGCCTGTTGAGAACCCCAAGAGCAAGGTGTGAAGCAGCACAACAACAAGTTTTCCCTCAGTAAGAAACCGAGGTTATCGAACCAGTAGGAGAAAGGAAACATCACACAGGTGTTGCTAGCAACGCGGATGAAAGGGCATGTATGCCCCATGTGTGGTTTTGGTAATTAATGACAATCTCTATGGACTAATGTGTAAATTGAGTTTCACTTATAGGTTTGTCCATTGGCATCGCTTGGGCCATGTGTTGGTCTCAAGGTTGGAAGATGAAGAAATGTCCAAGGGCTTTGTGCCCTTTGGAATCATGAAGTAAGAAGGAGCTTGAAGGTTGATCAAGGCATGTGCAACGAGTTGCATCAAGATGGATCAACCTTAAGAAGGGATGAAGAAGGGCGAGATCAAGGTGCGCCATCTCTAGGAGATCTCATGCTTGAAACTTGCCATCCTCGTGTTCATGGAGTGATGAAGACAAAAAGTTCAAGAAGAGGTTTCCCCATGGAGGATGGGGGAGCAATTTGCAAGTCTTCATCAAGCAAGAGCGAGCAAGAGCAAACAAGAAAGGTATTCCCACTATAGAAGAACAAGACGGTCTACATCAAGTTCAAGTGGGATGCTCAAGGCAAAGGTATGTTGATAGGGCTTCTCTTTTGCCGGTCTCGTGTTGTTAGTTGGGAGACCGGGTTTAGTATAGATAGCCGTACTATCAAGAGGGGATCTCAAGTGGGTGTCTCGTTTGCATCGTTTGGAGAGAGCTCAAACCTTTGCATTCATAGCATCATCTTTCTTGGTTGTTATTTGGTTCTTGTCCATGAGAGGATCTAGAGCTTGTGGTCATCATCATAACAAGCTCTAGTTCATCAAATAAGGATTTCACTTGTATATCTTATTGCGGTTTTTGATCTTGCGAGTTTTCCGGCTCCACACCTTGGGGGATACTTCACATATATATTCATGGTATTTTCTCCCAAGGTGATACCCAATATTTCGTCGTTATCTTTCCAACAAAATTGGTTTCATCCCGTTTGGAGTTCGGATGCAAAAGTTATTGCGTTTCTGGTTTTCTGGTTTCTGGAATTTCCCTGACCGGAAGTTCCGGCTTCCCACCGGAAGTTCCGCTAGGGCATCTTTGCCGCCGAAAGTTCTGGTGGAAGTTCTGGGTCTTCTTCCGCTCACGTTCAGTAACCTTCTGTTTTGGATGTACTATTTGACGGAACTTCAGTCGGAATTTCAACCGGAAGTTTCACTCCCACGGAAGTTCCGGCCAGGGACCAGAAGTTCCGCTCAGGCCTAGTTGCCGCCAAAAGTTCTGGTTGAACTTCCGACTCTTGTTCCGCTCACGTTCAGTAACCTTTTGTTTTTAATATGTCTATTTGACGGAACTTCTGTCGGAACTTCCATCGGAAGTTTCGCTCCCACCGAAAGTTCCGACCAGGATTCGATTTTTTCAGTTTCTCGCTCCGCAGTTTTTGACCGTTGGCTGTGTGCCACCGGAACTTCCGGCCTCCCGCCGGAAGCTCCTAAATCCCTTCTTTCTGAAGAAATCATTGGGATCTAGATCTTGGAGAGTTTTGTGTTCTTCTCTTGTGTTCTTCCTCTCTTATTCCCCCAATTGCTTTTATAGCTTTGTTGGAATTTGGGAGAGAAGGACTTGCCCTTGCATTTGGTGCATAGGTTTGAGTTCTCCTCGGGGATTCGGCGAGTTCAAGCTTGTGGGCTTGTTTCTCTTGGGTTCCTTGGAACCCTAGACGGTTGTGTGGTTGGATTGTTGACCTTTTGTGGTCGTGTAGCCTTTTGTGGCGTTGTTGGCCTTTTGTGGCATTGTTGGCATTTTGTGGCTTTGTTGTTGGGAGCCTCCAATTGAGTTGTGGAGTTAGCCCCAATATTGTTCGGGTTCGGTGACCGCCCTCAAGCGTCCCATAGTGGAGCAAGTGCCCGCCTTTTGTGGTGCGCACTTGGGAGAATAGGGTGAGCCTTGTGGCGTCGGTGAGTTGCGTGCTTCCGCATCCGGGGTGAGGCCGTGTGTGGCGTTGGGTGAGCATAGAGCCACCACACCTCGAGGTGAACCATTTGTGGCGTTCGGAGAGCATTGCGCCATCGCACCTCTCCAACGGAGACGTGGCTTCTTTGGAAGTGAACTTCGGAAAACAAATCTTCGTCTCCGCGTCCATTGATTATCTCTCAACCGGACCCTTTACTTATGCACTTTACATTGTGATAGCCATCGTGCTTGAAGTATTTATTCCTTGCTATCACCTTGTTGCTTGTATTGCTTAGCATAGGTTGTTGGTGCACCTAGGTGAACTTAGTGGCTAGGTTTTGTGCTCAATTAATTAAACGTTAGTTTTATTCCGCATTTACTTGAGCCTAATCCGTAATAATTTTAAAAGCCTATTCACCCCCCTTCTAGGCGAATTCCTTTGTACTTTCAGCGGAGACCTGCACAACACAAACTCAAGACTTTGCCCGAATCAGTGAGATTGTCAAGCTCACCGGTTTGCTGTAACAAAGGATTAAATGTATGATGTAGAAGGTAATGATTTGCCGCAAGTAAACAAATAACAGTGGAAGATGTATCAATTTTAAAGATTGGACCGGGGTCCATAGTTCACTAGAGGTGCTCTCCTTAGATAAACAACATGAAATGAAGGGTAAACAAATTACAACAGGGCAATTGACAGGAACTGAGCAAGGCATAACAATGCAATACTAGTCAGAAAGATCCTATGAGATTCGATTGGGCAATACAACAAGATACATAGAGCGTCATCCAACTGCATCTATGACTAGAAGTCCACCTTTAGGTTATCATCCGAACCCCCTCCAGTATTAAGTTGCAAGCAACAGACAACTGCTTTAAGCAAAGTGTGTAAGGTAAACAATCCATATGTTTCATGAACAAGAGACCGTTGTTTTCTCCCTAGTAGCAACAACACATCTACAACCGAAGATATTTATGTCACTTCCCTTGGAAACTAGAGGCATGAACCCACTATCGAGCATAAATACCCTCTCTTTGAGTCACTAGAAACTACTCGGCCAAGATAGCTACTAACAACGGAGAGCATGCAAGATCACAAACAACACAAACATGAAGAATCATAAAGACAAAACCATTAACCAATCTGAGATAATAATCTCAATATCCATCGGATCCCCGTAAACACAACATGCATGATTACAAATAGATTAGATCTTGATAATGAATGGAGCTCACAAGATCTATACATGAAAGCACAAGGAGGAGATATAACCATCTAGCTACTACATGGACCCATAGTCCAAGGTGAAACTAATCATGCATCATACCGGAGAGAAGGCCTCCGAGGTGATTTCCCCTCTGGCAGGGTGCCGGGAAGAACTTCAGATCCCCCCGATCTAGGGACGACGGTGGCGGCGGCTACAGAAGGTTTCATGGAATATTGATCGGGTACTTAGGGTTTCTGCATCGGGAGCTTCTTATAGGCGAAGAGGCGAGGCAGGAAGGCGGCCAGGGCCCCCACACCCTACTCAGGCGCGGGGTGGGCCCACCCGCTCCTAGGAGGGTCCGGCCACCCTGGTTTGCTTCTCCGTCTCGTCTCTGGACTTTGTGTTCCCCACGAAAAGATATTGACTTTGGCTTTTGTCCCGTCCAATTCCAAGAATATTGATTTTCTGCCTTTCTGGAACCAAAAACAGAAAAAAAACAGGCAACTGGCACTGTGGCAACTTGTTAATAGGTTAGTTCCAGAAAAGATATAAAAATACCTCAAATAAAGACAAAGCAAATCAAAGTAGATACTAAACAAGCATGAAACATCAAAAATTATAGATACGTTTCCAACGTATCAAGCATCCCCAAGCTTAACCCCTGCTCGTCCTCGAGTAGGTAAGTGATAAAAGAATAATTTTTGAGGTGACATACACCTTCATAATAAAGATCAAACCATTTGCAAGCATTGAAAGCTGGGATCAAAAAACTCTAAACATGTGCATGAAAGATGGAGTTCTAACAATAGGATATAGTAACTATGCATGCAACATGAAAGGCTACAAACAAAGATCATGAATAACATGCATTGAAAAACGTTTATTTGTTTCACATACAGAAAATATAGCATAGTGGCAATCAGATTGTCCCTCATAAAGTAGCAAATAGATGCATATGACACCTTCAAAGTTCATAAGGGTGAGTAAAAACAAATAGCACACGAACAAATAATATCACAATATGCATCAATCAATAAGCTTTGGGACACTGCACACATAATGACAAATATGCTTTATTAATGGTGCCTAAAGGTAGAAGGTGGAGACTCAATAATGGTGGAAGAAAGACCTTTTATAAAGGAAGCAGAAATTTCAAGTTTCAAAAAGAGCTTCCAAAAATTATGGTACTTGTTAGCTTTCAGCCCTCATTGCCTCTATCATAAGCATCTTGAAGTGATTAAGGTTAAAGTGGATTGTTTACCTTACACACTTTGCTTAAAGCAGTTATCCGTTGCTTGCAACTTAATACTGGAGGGGGTTCGGATGATAACCTGAAGGTGGATTACTAGTCATAGATGCATTTGGATGGCAGTATATGTATCTTGTTGTATTGCCCAATCGAATCTCATAGGATCATAAATGTCTAGTATTGCATTGTTATGCCTTGCTCAATCCTGTCAATTGCCCTGCTGTAATTTGTTTACCCAGCATGTCATGTTTTGTTTATCTTAAGGAGAACACCTCTAGTGAACTATGGACCCCGGTCCAATCTTTACCATTGATACATCTTCCACTATTACTGTTTACTTTCTGCAAACCATTATTACCTTCTACACCATATAGTTAACCCTTTGTTTTCAGCAAACCGGTGAGATTGATAACCTCACTGTTCGTGGGGCAAAGCCTTGAGTTTGTGTTGTGCAGATTTCCAAGTTGCTTGCAACACACTTTGAGTCGTTTCCTTCCTCCTACTGGTTCAATAATCTTGGTTTCTTACCCATGGAAAACTTGCTGCTCTGCTCATCACACCTTTCTCTTGGGGACTCCTAACGAAGATCAACAATTAACTGAGCCACCATCACATACTGTTTAAGAATAAACCGAATTTTAAGATTATGATCCAAAATGTTCATTCACTTATGTCCATTGGATCAGCTTTGGATGCTCATAGGGGAGCAAAGTCACATCTAGACTTTATAACTCAAAGTCACTGAAGTTGCGTCCTCCACTAAGGGGTAATTGTCTCAACATGCAAGAGGGAAGGCCGCTGATTTCTAGAAATTAACTCACTATTAATTCTAAAATATGCCTAATTTTCAGGATTTTTCCAAAACCATTAGACACCAATAAACCGATATGAGGGGGTATGTATTTCCACTATTTATGTACTATTAAATCAAGGTAAACATAAGTGCCGAGTTTTTAAATATTGAATAAAGTTCTCAAACTAACACGTCTCTGCTTCATTTTCATTTGTGTGACTATAGAGAAAATAGGAATACAGAATTATGATAATATGATTTTAACACGCGGTCTTGCTACTTTGGATAGTGTAGAGCACTTGGTCAAACATCGGTATGCCCCATTATGTTTGTGGTTGCACAAACTTTTATCCATTTATAAAACTTTGACAGTCACCCAGAGATAAAATCCATATCCATTTTATACAATAACCTTTCTTGCACATTTGGAAGGAATATTTGTTTGAATGTCCAATGAAGTTATCAAAAGGTGAGTAGCTATGTAGTTTGTCTGACATGTACTAGTTTTTTACCTATTACTTTCGATGTTTTCTAATATAAAACGTTTTGGAAAACTAAATCAGTTTGACAACATGTGTTACATTAGGAAGGTAATAGGAGTAATTTATTTACTCCTAACAACGTGCATAGTTTTATGTACTCCCTTCATCCAAAAAAGATAACATATATTTGTCTAGATTTATATGTATTTATAAATTAAAACTCTTGTAAATACAAGCTAATATAGACAATTTTTTAATATTTTTTCTGGATATATAGTGAGTAGTTTTCCTTCGTTCACATTACTCATTTTATGCGGTGTTTTTTGCCGGTTTTGCCCCTATGTGCGTGGTTCGGTGAACTGACCCGGTTCGATCCGAGGAAAAAACCAGGCCTTTCGGGCTCATACCTGCACAAGGCGGCGGCGGGGCGAGCTCCTCCGCCTTTTCCCTTGTGCGGCGGCGTCCTCCCCGCCGTGGTCCTCCGTAAACCAATACCACCGAGAGCACGGTTGCTCCCCATCCTCTCCCGTCTCATTTCTCTCACACACCGGGCAGAGGAAGTATTACCCGTCGAGCAGCGGCACGGCGGCGGCCGGGCAAGCAACAATATCGCCCGATACCAAGGACGCCAGCGACTTTTACCTCCCACCTCTCTCCAGGACTGGTCAACCGAGCGCCCACGCGCACGCCCACGGCTATGATGCTGCGCGCCGCCGCCATCCGCCGCGCTGCGGTGGCTGCGTACTCCACGGCGGCGGCCAGGCCGGAGACGGGCCTCTACGGCTTCGATGTGCTGCGCACGGCCAAGGGATTCCGCCGCTTCGTCGACGAGGCCATCCAGCGGTAAGGGGAAAAACCCTGAACCCATCCAAATCTCCGATACTCTTGACACCCAAAACCAGCTATCGTCTGCTAATTTTTTTTTACTGAACATTTGCTCGAACCTGCAGGTCAGACGAGCTCGTTGCCCGCATCGCTCAGCTGCCGCCTTCGGCGGAGATTGTCAATGCCATGGATGAGATCTCCAACACCGTAACTTGCTCTGCTTAGGCTACTTTTGAGTTAGCCCACTTGTTTCTATGTGGGTTTGGCTGATGTGCTTATGTAATGCTTTGGTTAGGTTTGCTCGGTCATTGATTCAGCGGAGCTGTGCAGGAACACACACCCGGATAGGTGAATGTTATTTCTTGTGTAATTTGGATGGTTTGGACTTTGGAGCAATGTGCTGTCAGGTTTTATTAAGCAGATATGTATGTGAACTAGGGAGTTTGTGGAGGAAGGAGATAAGGCGTCGATGAGGATTTACGAGCATCTTCAGGTAAGCTCGATAGCTTGAAAATGCAAGGGAGAGAACTGAGTGAAACGACCATACAGAAATATAACATTCCATTATCTGTAATCCTTTGCAGTACCTGAATACAAATACTACTTTGTACAACGTGATACTAAAAGCTGAGAGTGAAGGTGTCCTGCTCACAGACGAAGCTCGAAAGGCAGCGAATCACTTGCGCGTTGACTTTGAGAAAGGGGGGATTCACCTTCCTAAAGGTTGCCATACTCAAGTGTATTTAAAGTCGCTTCTTTCCAATTTTCATCACTTTTACTTAGAAACACAATGTTCTTCCACTGCAGATAAACTTGAGCGTGTTAATCAGCTGAACCTTGCAATTGCCCAGCTGGGTAGAAAGTAGGTACATGAATCGGACACTGGCTATGGATAGTCTCTGTACCATTTTATTGTTTAACTTCCCATCTTAGTTTTTCATTTCATGTTCCAGTTGATTTGATTGTTTAGTGGAATTGTTTGTTGTTAAGCGTCATGCTGATTTAACACTAACCACTGTCATCCTTCTGTTTTGGAATTATATTTCTCTTAACTTTGCCAAGTTCATGGATGGCTCAAAGCCTTGCTAGTTTAATCTTCTAATTATCCTCTTAAATGCTTGAAATAGTGGCATCAGAATTTCCCCTCTAAATGCTTACTAATCTGGATGTTGCTAATACCGGTGCTTCAGTGGCATGTAGACCATTGAGTAAGTGTTAAGGTGTACAATTTTTTTTTTTTGTAATTCATGGGTTTAGTCGACGAAGTCTATGTTTATTACCTACTACCTCCGTTCCAAAGCTTAAGGCTTATATTTTTTTTTAAAGTCAAGCTACGAAAAGTTTGACCAAACTTTTAGAAAAAAATATAAAGAACTATGATATTATGTAGATACCATGTGAAACTATGTTTCATGATATATCAAACGGTATGAATTTCATGTTGTAAATATTAATATATTTTTCTAAAAACGTGGTCAAACTTTACATAGTTTGACTTTTGAAAAAAAAAATAAGCCTTAAGCTTTGGAACGGAGGGAGTATTTACCTTTCTTTTTCCCTAAGATCGTGGAAATGATATATGCAATGTTGCTTTCAAGTATATTTGCTTTAGTGTACACAAAATGTGATTTCCTATTCATAACTAATCTTTTCAGAAATAGTATTTTAAATTGCCACAGGACCTAGTATTAATTTAACTAGTTTATTATGGAGTTGATTCTTTGCACTGTAGTTTAGCCTGATTTGACACAGATTTAGAAAATTAACTGTAACTGCTGTGCACTTTCTTGTTGTGCCAGATTCAATGAAAATATTATGATCAAACCAGGTTTTGTGGATATATATCCAGCTTCACGTATTCCACGGAATATCCAACATAATTTCAAGTCCATTAGCCGTTCTAGGCAGAGCAGTGTTGCAGAACAAAGCAATCCAGTGAATACTACAAGGCAAAAGGGTCTAAGGATATTGACAGACTCAGGAACTCTATCATCAGCACTAAGATGGGTTGCGGATGAGGAAGTATGTTCCTTCTGTTCCACTCATCAGCATCTGAATTTTTCTTGCATCCAATATCTGCATGACATGAACTTACATATCCATGTTATTACAGGAATGCTTGAATTTTCCGTGCTCATTTAATTTTCATCATGAAATATCATAGTAATATCTTTGTTTTAACTGTTTATATCTTTCTCTATTTTTGCATAACCTTTAGAGCTATTAATGTATGTCATCACATTTATGGCAGCAATTTAACAGTTCCAATTTTTCTGAAGGTCAGGAGACAGGTATTCATTGCAGGAAACTCTGAACCTCGTGAAAACATTGGTGTTCTTGACGAACTTATAGATTCTCGTGATGAGTTTGCAAAGGTAAGTGCACTTTTCCGGATCCTAGAGCATATATTTATAGGGAACGTGCAGCCTGATGGCCAATGTTTTTACATCTTTTGTGCTAAACTTCACTTGATGCTGCGAGCATTCAACTTACAAATTTGTGATATGGAGAAGATGGCAGTCAATGATGCTGCAGGTAGAGATGATAGTGGTTCACCATTAGGGTACCCTCTACCCTCTTTAGTTCAAAAAAAAATGAACTAACTTTTTCAAAATGATGATATTTATTAAATAATTTAGCACAGTTGTTTATTTGGAGCAATTGAACCCCCAAAATTATCTTGTGCTACTTGTGCTTTGGATACCAAGTATGTTTCTTTAGCTGGTCTATTTTGGATCACATGTGGTATGCAGATAAAAAGTTGACCCAGTATTTGATGCCTATGTTGTGTAGTTCTCTGGTTCAATTAACATGTGAAGAATGAGAATAAGATTTCACCTAATATACTTTCCTAAGTGAGTTCATCAAATACCATGACGTCAATTACATTACTTAGTCTGAATATTTCTCAGATCTTTCTATTATTCCGGGATAAACAGTTTCTTTTTCCATTTGGCAGACTATGGGTTGCAAATCATATGCTGAATTTGCTATCCGTCCTAACATGGCTGCATCTGCAGATGTGGTTATGGCATTTCTCAATGAGATGAGCCACATTGTTAGGCATAAAGCTGATGAGGTATTCAAGGGATTGAACTTAGTCTCGGCATGAATAAGACAATCATTATATACTTATATCCAACCAGCAGTCTCTGTATTCATAGCATGCTCTTATGCAGGAATTTAACACTATACGAGATTTCAAGAGAAGAATATGTAATCAAAAGAGTGCTGATCTGGAACCATGGGACGAGGATTACTTCATTGGAATGATGAAATCATCTGCGCATAGTGTGGATCCCTCGGTGTGTGCTATTTTTCTCAGAATGTTCTGTTAATTAAATCAATGTTAAAATATACTATTCTGACCGTATTCTAGTTATTTCCTGTTAAATAGTTTATGTAAAGACATACTTTGCATATATAGGTTGATAGAAGCCAAATGAGACTTATGTTTGGTACTTGTAAGCTAACATGAAGAAAATGAAGTACAGAATCACTAAGTAGTTTCATAGATTTCGTTTGTGAACCTTAATCTTCTGTAATTCCTTCAGGATTGGAGCTTTTTTTTTCTGTTTTGTTGTTTCCTGCTGACCATCTTTACTTATTTTAAAAATCCTATTTTGACGCTAGCTCTTGTGCCTAGCAGGTTGTTGCATCATATTTTCCGTTGTCCCAGTGCATAAAGGGTTTAAATGTGCTGGTGGAATCATTATTTGGTGCCACATTTAATCAAATTCCTATGGCGGATGGAGAGTCATGGCATCCAGATGTGATAAAGCTGTCTCTTCATCACCCTGATCAGGTAATGCTACTGCTATAAGCATCTGTTTAGAAGAAAGTTAACATTAAGTGTTGCAAATTTCTGCATCTTATCCGTTTCAAATTTGCAATATGCGTCCCTATATGCTTGAAGTTTTGTAGTAACTGTACTAAAAATGAACATGTCAGAAATAACTTGCATTTCTGGAATTATGGCAATGTCTCAGCTAGGTGACCATCAATAGTCTGCCTATAATTATCAGATCCATAGTTAGCGATGAAATTATATCAAAGGGATGGGTCATGTCCTGTTGCGAGTAGTACTGATCTAGGAGGTGCATATAATCCCCACAAAAAAAGGAGAGGTATCAGAAATTTCTTGTACTGTTATTTTTCTCACCTATGCCATAAATTGGATAAGAGAGCATAAAATTCTATGCTGATCTGAACAGAAATGGTTTGTAAGCTATTAGGCGCTGAAGTATTGTGTTCCTTAATGGAAAATGTATTAATTTGGAAACTATCATTACCTTTTTTTTTTCTGTAATGCTTACATTTTACTCTTCTTATCTTGCGCCGTAGTATCTAATAACATGCAGGTGAATTTATTAATTAGTTTAGAGTACATGTATATCCTTGTTTTAATGTTTTCCTCATTTATCGTATCTTCTCTCACCTGCACTTGTAAGCAATACCCTCACTAGCGATTCTTCGCTAATTCCCTGGTGTATATATATAGCAATGACAGCATGGTTATTTTTTTTGTCCTTCTCTTGGATTAGTGGCCTTCATTGTTATTGTTTTTATTTTCTCTTAGTTTTGTAGTGTGAATCCTTGTTCTGAGCCCACTCAAAATATACCTTCTAAATCAAGGTTGTTGGTTACAAGTCCTGTCGTGCATTGCACCCCATTGCTTGATTGCATCCTTCTAATTTTTGGTATATTTGCTGGCCCAAATTAACTAAAGCCAAACTTTTCTAATCAACAGGGTGATTTAGGATTTATGTATCTCGATCTTTACTCCAGAAAGGGTAAATATCCAGGGTGTGCTCATTTTGCAATCAGAGGGGGGCGACGATTATCTGACTTGGAGTACCAACTTCCGGTATATCCTCTTAATCTCTTGTTGATTATCATTTAATTTTGCAGTAAAATATGCAGGCTTCTAGTGTGGGCATGAATGTTTTCCCATAATGGAGTAGCATCTCCAAGCATTATGGGACTCTCCTTGTTAGCTATTATCTTATGCATTTAGATCAAACATTTTGAAAATCAACTAGGTCCATGGCTGATGCATGCCTGGTGTAGCCTTGTGGCATATTCTCATTTCCTCATGAAAACTGGAGCACCAACTTACTCCACATCATTTGATGCAACTAGCTTAATAGATCTGCATATTGGAAAATTAGCATAGTTCAAATTTGTCGAGCTTCATGCACTAATCAACTATTCCAAAACACCGATCTTATGGAAAGTAGTCGGCAATTCACTTATACACTTCAACACCCCTCCTCACGTGTGACAGGAAGACAAGTCAACACGTGTAAACTTAGAAGTATGACTCAAGAGGTCAATATGTGGATGGAGGGGGCACCAACAACAACAATTTTTAGGAAAAATTGCGCCACACAGGCCTCGAACTCGAGACCTTGGCTCTGATACCATGTCAAGCTTCATGCACTAACCAACTATTCCAAAAGACCGATCTTATGGAAAATAGTTGGCAATTCACTTATACACTTCAACAAAGTTCATAATGTTAGTTCATTTTGGCCAATAGACTCTGCTCTTTCTTTTCAGATCATTGCATTGGTTTGCAACTTCTCGAGTTCTAGGGGATTGACCGCAAGGCTCAACCATTGGGATGTAGAAACTCTTTTCCATGAGTTTGGCCATGCCCTACATTCTCTGCTATCAAGAACGGTATTCTGCTTGATCTTCGTAATATTTAGATAATCGGATGACTTCGTATCTTACCTGGCAGCACATTGATATTTGCAGGAATATCAGCATTTCTCTGGTACCAGAGTTGCTCTTGATATTGCTGAAACACCCTCAAACCTTTTTGAGTAAGTAGGACTTGTTACCAAAAATAGATAGCAGTTTGATAGTGCATCTAATTGTGGCCTATCTAGAATAAAACTCTTCTTTGTTTCGAGACTCTGGTAGTCGTTAAGTGTAATTTCCGTTGCAGGTTCTATGCCTGGGACTACCGTGTCTTGAGGACATTTGCTCTAGATGAAACAACTGGTGACCCAATACCAGAAAAAATGGTAAAGGCACTAAATGCTTCCCGGAACATGTTTCCAGCTACTGAGCTCCAGCGGCAGGTTTGCTTATATCTCTACTTAGTTTCTTATCATCCATATTAGGACTTGGCCATTTTTCTTTGTTGACCCGGGTCCTATTTCTTGTCCCACTTTGTGTTATCGTTCCTGGCCCCCAGATTTTCTATTCTATAATGGACTTAACATTGTTTGGAGAGCACACATCAAAGCCAATGGACACAATTTCTGCTGTCGCGGATTTGAAAAGAAAGCATACAAGTTGGAATCATGTGGAAGGCACTCACTGGCATACTCGGTTTTCTCATCTTATAAACTACGGTGCTGGTAGGCTTTCTAGCTGTCTTCTAGTTCCAGAAACTGATTTTTCCCAGGAAGTTCTTTAACCTCTCGTATCACATTGTTGCAGGGTACTACAGCTATCTCTATGCTAGATGTTTTGCCACAACCATATGGCATGAAGTATGCCAAGATGATCCATTGTCCCGCAGCACAGGCAGTGCGCTTAGGGAAAAGTTCTTGCGGTATGGTGGGGCTAAGGATCCATCTTCCCTGTTGAAGGATTTTGTAGGTGATTCTGTCATTAGAAACTCTGGTAGTGGAATAATTCCTGACATCAGCTCTTTGCGTAAAGAAGTTGGTTTGTGAAATACCACTTGAGGTTGCAGACTGGGATCATTATTTTTGACACTGAGGTTGGTCAGTGGAGTGAATGTTGGGGCTTCAGGAGCTTGATCTTCTAACACGGTGCCACAGGATGGCAGAAGCGTCGAAGATCAAGCTGGGATGATTATGTGAGATTCTTGAAGAGTTTAATTGATCGCGATTTCAGGGCTATAACACATACTAGATCAACTGAGTGGATCCCTTGTGATTGATGGTGAAACTCATAACTCAACTACTGTATATGCGGGTGCATGCCAGGCTGATGGTCTGTCAGATGTGTTCTTTGAGACGATGTTAGCTTTCACCACCATTGTGGAGATCTGTTGCTTCAACGCTGCCTTCATTATGCCATGTTGGTCTCAGATTTTCTTCTTTTGGATCGAGTTTAGCTCAGTCACCAACTTATATTACTTGTCTAAACCATGCCGGTGCTTGTTCGTGTATTGTTATGTTTTCTTCACGTATCATCAGAGTAAAATGTAGACGGGGTTCTTCAGGTGGGTCACTTGAATCCATTCACTTTCAAATCGATAAATTGGCACTCAGCCATTTGCATTCACTTTGGGGCAAGTCTGAACACATTGGAGCAAACTCATCATCGTGGCATGTTTAGTTTGGATATGGGTCGAGCATGCATAGGCCACATGAGCGAGACGGGTTGCCTCTAGTTTATTGAATGTGCTACGGTCACTAGTTTATGGATTTTAGCAATTTAGCAAATCATGATTGGATGATTTTTTGGTCAAAACACGATTGTATATGGCAAAGATTATTGCAGGTTAGACCTGTGTTTCGCCAGTTTAGTTATTGCAGGTTAGACCTGTATATGGCAAAGATTACTACTTTCATCAATTAGTTAGTGCTTTTATTACATGGCGATTCAACCAATTTTAGTCAAAACGTGATATTATACAGCAAAGATTTGGCTGCTTGCCCATTTTGCCTTGTTAGTGACGACACGACACGACTTAAGATGGAAATGCTTCTTGACACATAAGTTGACATCTATTTTCTTTTTCTACTGTTCAAAAAAAAAATTCTTTTTCTAAAACAGAGACACTCATCTCATTAGAGCATCTCTAACGAAGACCGTAAACACACCGGAACTGCAAAATAACCGCCCCCCTTTTCTGTCTCCGCAAAAAACTGTCACTCTAGCGATACTCGTAAAAGGTGATGGAACTGTAAACAGGTTTACCAAGCGAAACTGCTCGCCCAAACCCTACATGTACGGTGTGCGAGGCCAAACCGAGCGAGCCCTATATTGCTAGAGCCATTCGCTCGGGAGGGACATTTCGCCTTTCGCCTTTCCCGCTTCCGCGCCGCCGCCGTCGATTCCCCCCTACTCGCTCTCTGGTGTCGCTGTCCATCGGATCTGGGCCGATGGACCTCATAGAGATTCCGCTAGCCGCTGATGAGGTCGCGCCACCGCAGCCAACCCCCGCCGCCGCTCGATTTGGATCTGGTTCACTCGCCGCCAGAGCCATACCCAGCCACCCCGGAGCCGGCAAAGCTTTGAAGAGGAAGAGGTTGGGGAACACCGGCGCGTCGGTGCCACTGCTGCGCCCAAGAAGCGCGCGTGTGAGGGGGACGGGAAGAAGACCACCTTGACCAAGCAGGTCGTGCACCGAGCAAGCCTTCCTCCTGTGACTGCCCAGCCTCCTCCCATCGCCGATGCGACCTCTAGGTATGACCACCATGTTTTTCCCGATGCTTTGCTCGCAATTACTTGTAGCACATGACACATGCATCTGACGCAGCTACAATGCTCACACGGCCCCCCCGAACGAGTTCGTGGATCTTCTCAATGCGTCCGAGGTCGACATCATAGACAACCATCTTCCATTCGGCGATGAGGTGGACGTTGGTGAGGAGGTGGAGGAGGAGGCTGAATTGGAGGAAATCAAGGAGGAGGTCTTCGATGCCGCCCAAGACAAGAAGATAAAGAAAAAACACGCGGTGAACTACACCGAGATAGAAGACACTTGCTTGGTGCGGGCATGGTCACAAGTGTCCATGGACGTGGTGACCGGCACGGACCAAACCGGCAAGCGCTATTGGCAGCACATCGAAGATAAGCGCTATTTACAGAGATTTCCTGCTCCATACCACTAGTCAACACCTTCTGCTCCTTGTTGGGGTCAACACTCCTATTTATCAAAAGTACTACGATACACCCCCTATACTTGTGGGTTATCACCCTTCTTCTCTGGCGTAGGTCGTGCATGATCTCAGGGGAGGCCACCATCATCGACACTGGGGACTACACGACTTGTGTGCATGGAGCGCCTCCTTCAGACCAAAGATCCTCCGCATAGGCTCATCAACCCGAAGGAAGCAAATGTTTGGCGCTAGATAAATTCCATAGGTAGAGTGGCCTCTGCTGGCCACAAATCACGTTGCGGAACTCCACAATTGAGCTTCATGACTCATTCCCCGAGCTCACGCTTCCCAATCTACCCCTCCTTCACCACCATGGCATCAAGAAGGAGCGAACATAGGAGGAGAGAGAAATCAGACCCTGACGTTCAGATCTAGAGGCTACACATCTAGCTTATTAGCAGAGACGCCGCGGCTAGAGCTCTCACTGTCTTTGTCTATGACCTACAAAGCACCGCATCGAGAATTAGCTCAGACGTTGGACTCCAAACACCACTCGGGGGTGTTGATTCCCTAGATCTCCTCGGCGTAATGCCATACGCCACGAGGGGAATGCTATGCCAACCTACTACTACATGTATATACAAAGGGGGGCATCCTCGCCTCCCCTTACTCTCTGTCCGGTGAGGCCTCCCCAATGATGGAATCATGCACCCCTGACTAGGTTATTATTTGTTTCATCTTGACATGAGAGAATTAAGTATAGATTTGACCCAATGATGATTTTAAGATTTTGGTTGATATGTGATTGTATATTGCTAATATATGTAGGTTATGCATGATTTCCCCTCACCAATGATGCTACTTAATACATGGAATGCGAATGCTTTCTAAAATGTGAGCATCTATAGAAAACTGTAGTTGAGCTTGAATTGTCATGACCAAAACAACTAAGCGTGAGTTGTAGATGGATGTATATTGCAATGATTATGGATGCTTAAGCTTGTTTTCGGCCTTTTTATTGTTAAAGACAATGTTGTTAGCATAATCTTGATTGTTTAGCTTTGAGTCCAAATAGGAATCCATTACCATGTAATTCTAGATTACCTAATTTATTAAGTTAGTGTGTTATTAGGGTTCGATGGTGTCCGTGTCCTAGCAAGTCAAGAGAAATATGTCGTGTGAGTTTTAACTTGTGTACAAGCAAGGTGACATTTCCTATTCGTGTCCGAGTTGGTTAGTTGCTGGTGTCTTTATACATGCATATAATCAAAGCTAGATCATGAGATTTGCAACACAACAAAAACACAAGGCGTGGTAGGTGCCTTTGGCCAAAAAATTGCGCTGTGTTTCGTCTAGTTTCATGTGATCAATCCTGAGGACCAAACCAAACATATGCAACTTAAGACGGTGAATGCATATCTTTTTCAAAATGAGCATCTTGGAAACCCCTTGAAATGACAATTATAATATTTAGTTGGAACCTACATCCTTGTTGGAGTGAACGTTATCACAACAACACATGCCCTTGTGCTCATTATAACATTATTACTGATCTTTTCATGAAAGAATAAATCACATGGTTATTGCAATGTACGATCTTAGACCTTAATGCAATAGTGTTCATATTTAAGCGTGAACAAAGAGATACTGTAAGATCATTACAGCCAAACAAGCCATCTGTCATACTAATGTTGAGTGTGTTGAATAATAGAGCAATTTACCAAGCGAATTATCCATAATAAACGCTATATAAAACATGATTAGAATAATAGGCAATATACTAATCATGTGAAATAGCGAATACATGTTAAGGCATATAACCAAACAAACTGCAAGACATAAAACTTTGGATATGATCAGAACAAGATTGAAACAGAAGATATACACGGCAGTAGCAGAAGAGGAACCGCCGGCGTTGGAACCGTCGTTGTTCATGTCGTCGAGGAAGAGAGTGCTGATGTCGGGGAAGAAGTCCTCGTCGGGGAAGACGTCGCTATCTGTGAGGGAGTCCGTGACGAAGCTAGTAGTCGCGCTGATAGCGCTCCCCAAAAACCTTATCGCCCTTCTCCCGCATGGGACTCAAGCAGGGGTCTCGAGGCCTCTGTCCGCTCGCGGTGCACGCCGCAAGACGGGATGAGGAAGATCTAGGTAGCGCAGTGCTCTGGAACTGGAGGCGCAAAGGATGTGTGGCAGTATAACTGAGAGGAGGCGCGACCTCTCTCTCTTATAGGCAGAGAGGGGAAGGTAGACAGACTGCGCAGAAGATGAAACGAATGGACGGAAGATGAAGCGAACAGGCGACAGCCCACCGGACAGCCTCCACTCAATTCATATTAAAAGTCCACTCAAAGCAAACGTTTCAGCTTCTGTACATCTGTTCATATACCATTCATGCGTGGCAAAATAAAGCTCGGCTCGGCGAGATTCCCATAACCCATAACCCAGCAAGGCCTTGTGCCGTGGCGAGGCGACGAGGAGGAGCGCGTGTGGAACTCTCTCCTTCTCCTTCTCATCCTTTTACCAAGTGGTAGGAGAGCTCACCTTATAAGCTGGTCCAACTTTCACTCAACTAGCAATGTGGGACTAAACATTTGTCCCAGCTCTTGCCTTGCATGAATGGGCCAAATGGGCCTCTAGGATTTCAGGAATTTATTGGCATATAATAAATGGGCTGGGCCTATTTTAGGCAAAAATTCCAACAATCCCCCACCGGATCCCAGAGGCACATGAAGTTTGCCTTTGGTTCCAAAACATTGTTTATATACGATCAGTAGTGGAGACTGTTAAGTTGAACTTCCACCTAGAGCTTTATGTTATACTAGGCCGCAACTTGTACAGTGGACTATGCCTTGAACTGCAAGTTTGCTGCGGACCTAGCTTCACAAAAAGTCTTGACCGATACTAGGCTAGCGTGGGACTTCCCCGCGGGTGGAGCTTATACGTCATACTCCATGACCTTTCATGAGTTTATTAGAGAGCACCCTACTCTCATAGACTGCGACGTTTTAACAGTCAGACTCATATATGTGTGTTCTTCAAAAGATGTTCTGCAGGACAACATCTTTGCTTAGGATAAGTCACTTAGAACACATTAAGATAATAAATCAACCTGCCGTGCAGAATAGGAAAGTATTGCATCTTTATGGAGTAGTGTTTATTAAAGTAGGGATACTTTCCTCTCAGCTAACCAACAACTTGTCTCCTAATTCTAATTCACGGGATCTCCGATCACATAGAGTGGTTTACCACTGTGGAAAGCTCAAATTGTGGGTCTCATACCCATCTCCTTCGATGCATTTTCTATAACGTTGCGTGATAGACCCTTTGTGAAGGGATCTGCCAAGTTTTTAGATGTTTGGATATAATCCAATGCAATAACTCCAGAGTTTCTCATTTTCCTGACAGATTTCAGTCTCCTCTTCACATGTCTTGAGGACTTCATATTATCCTTAGAACTGTTCACCTTAATAATCACAGTTCATTGGAATTGCGGGTATAGGTTTTTCAACCATAGGTAAGTCCATCAAGAGTTCACGAAGCCACTCTGCTTCAACAGTGGCCGTGTCTAGTGCTGTGAGTTCTGCTTCCATAGTTGACCTTGTTAAGATGGTCTGCTTGCAAGACTTCCAAGAAACAACGCCACCACCAAGTGTGAAAACATATCCACTCGTGGCCTTTATCTCGTCAGCATCAGATATCCAATTTGAATCACTATAACCCTCTAGTACCCTCGAATACCCGGTATAGTGTATGCCATAGCTCGCAGTGCCTTTTAGATATCGCATAACTCTCTCAAGAGCATGCCAGTGATCATCTCCTGGATTTGAGACAAATCGACTGAGTTTGCTTACAGCAAAGGCGATGTCAGGTATCGTGGCACTAGCTAAATACATAAGCGAGCCAATGATTTGAGAGTATCTTAGTTGGTCTCTAGCATTTCCTCGATTATTTCGAAGCAACACACTAGGATCATACAGTGTAGGAGAAAAATTGACGTCGCTATACCCGAAACGACTCAAGATCTTTTCCACATAGTGGGACTGAAGCAAAGTAATCCCACCATCGTCATCTCTCAATAGCTTGATGTTCAGGATGACATCAGCTACTCCCAGATCCTTCATCTCAAAGGAATGAGATAAGAAATCTTTGACCTCCTTAATTGCATTAAGGTTGGTTCCAAAAATCAGTATGTCATAAACATACAAACAAAGGATGACTCCCTCACCCCCACCATGGCGATAGTATACACACTTGTCAGCTTCGTTTACAACAAAGCCTGCAGCTATTAAGGTTTTATCAAATTTTTCGTGCCACTGCTTAGGTGCTTGTTTAAGACCATACAAAGACTTCAGTAGCTTGCACACTTTTCTTTCTTGACCATTTACTACAAAACCATCTGGTTGATCCATATAAATTTCCTCATCCAACTCTCCATTTAGGAAAGCCGTCTTAACGTCCATTTGATGAACGAGAAGACCGTGTGAGGCAGCCAGAGAAAGTAGTACTCGAATGGTGGTCAACCTTGCTACAGGTGAGTAAGTGTCAAAAAAGTCTTCACCTTCCTTTTGGGTATAACCCTTATCCACAAGTCTTGCCTTGTACTTCTCAATAGTACCATCAGGCCTTAGTTTCTTCTTGAACACCCATTTACATCCTACAGGTTTGCACCCATAAGGACGATCAGTGATCTCCCATGTTTCATTAGCTAAGATGGAATTCATCTCACTATGAACAGCTTCCTTCCAGTAGTCAGCATTAGGAGATGCATAAGCTTCTGAAATGGAAGTGGGAATGTCATCCACAAGGTACACAATGAAATCATCACCAAAAGACTTTGCAGTCCTTTGTCTCTTGCTCCTTTTAAGAATTTCATTATCATCCTCCTTAGTCTTTCAGAGTGTTCAATCGGAATGGTAGGTTCAGAGAATATAGCAAATTCCTGATTAGATGAACTAGGTATCTCCGGATTTGATGAGTTAGATTTATCCTTCATTGGAAAGATATCCTCAAAGAAAGTCGCATCAGTCGACTCCATGATTGTACCGACATGAATGTCAGGTACTTCAGATTTTACTATCAAGAATCTATAACCAATGCTATGAAAAGCATAGCCCAGAAAAACACAATCAATGGTTTTTGGTCCAAGCTTGCGCTTCTTGGGGATTGGTACATTAACCTTTGCCAAACAACCCCAAGTACGTAAGTAAGAGAGTTTTAATCTTTTCTTCTCCCATTCTTCGAATGGAGTAATTTCTTTGTTCTTTGTGGAAACTCGGTTTAGGACATGACACGCGGTCAATAGTGCCTCCCCCCACCATTCCTTAGAAAGACCCGATGTGTCTAACATGGCGTTAACCAAATTTGTTAGAGTACGGTTCTTTCTTTCGGCTACTCCATTTGACTGGGGTGAGTAGGGAGGCGTCCTCTCATGAATTATGCCATGTTCCGCACAAAAGGAATCAAACTCGTTGGAAAAATACTCTCCAGCACGATCAGACCTAAGCCTCTTAATCTTTCAATCAAGTTGATTTTCTGCCTCAGCTTTATAGATTTTGAAGAAACTCAAAGCCTCATCTTTTGATTTCAGAAGATACGCATGATAATATCTCGTAGAGTCATCGATCAAAGTCATGAAATATTTCTTTCCACCTTTTGTCAACACACCATTCATCTCACAAAGATCATAATGTATGAGCTCTAGTGGTGTTAAATTTCTCATTTCTGCAGTCGTATGTGACTTGCGAGGTTGTTTAGCTTGCACGCAGACTTGGCACTTAGATCCCTTAACAGTTGAGAAATCAGGGATTAAATTCATTTTGGCTAGCCGCATCATACAACCAAAATTAATATGACAAAGACGAGAGTGTCAGACATTTGATTCAAAATTCGTGTAAATATGATTAACAACTTTATTACAAATGTCTGACAGAGATAAGCGGAACAAGCCTCCGCACTCATAGCCTTTACCAACAAAGGTTCCATACTTCGAAATTACAAATTTATTGGACTCGAATACAATCTTGTAACCATCTCGACACAGAAGAGATCCGCTAACAAGATTTTTATTTATTGAGGGAACATGATGCACGTTCTTCAGGCGCACGGTCTTTCCCGAAGTGAACTTCAGATCGACCGTACCAACACCATGAACAGAAGCATGCGAGCCGTTCCCCATCAGCACGGTTTGAGTCCCTCTGACCTGATATGAAGAAAACATGGAAATATCAGAACAGACATATACATTAGCGCCCGTGTCAATCCACCAATCAGGAGAATGACATAATGAAAGAACAGTAGGTAATATACCATACCCAACATATTTCATCTCAACATCGCCCATGACAACATTAGCAGTCTTGCTGCCCTTCCCATGCTGGCGCTTGTCAAAGCGGTTGGGACAAGCAGGAGCCCAATGATTAGGATCACCGCACACATGACAAGCACCTTTCCTCTTATCAGTCTTCTTCTTGAAGCTGGTGGACTGAGAGGCCTTGTTCTTTCCATCAAACTTTCCTTTGTCGTCAAACTTGCCTTTGTTCTTGAACTTGTGAGGCTGGAAGTTCCTTTTCTGTACTAGATTGGCATTAGAACCTCCCTCGGTACCTCGAGCACGTGTGTCTTTTGCTCTCGCCTTCTCTTCCACATCAAGAGTCCCAATGAGATCCGTCACGGAGAACTCTTGTCTCTTGTGCTTCAGAGAAGTAGCAAAATTCCTCCATGACTGGGGAAGTTTGGCAATGATGCCTCCGGCAACAAACTTGTCCGGTAACACACAAGTGAAGTGCTCAAGCTCCCTGGCAACTGACTGTATCTCATGAGCCTGCTCCACAATGGAACGGTCATCAACCATCTTATAGTCATAGAATTGTTCCATGACATACAGTTCACTGCCAGCATCGAAGACTCCAAATTTTCTCTCGAGCGCATCCCACATATCTTTGCCATTGCTAAATGACAGATATGAATCGACAATATTGTCGCCAAGGATGCTGATCAAGGCAGCCTTGAAAGTGGTATCAAGTTTTTGGAACGCCTCTTCCTGAGCGGGATTAAGTTCCCTCATTAGCCATAGATGGCGTTATAGCAGCTCATGGTCTGAAACCGAACCTTGCTCGCACGCCATCGTTTGTAATTCACACCTTCAAACATAGGTGGCTTCATAGAAGCAACAAAGCCACTTGGGGCAAATTGCCTGAAATAAGGTTTTTGGATTGTTGAATAATAGAGCAATTTACCAAGAGAATTATCCATAATAAACACTATATAAAACATGATTAGAATAATAGGCAATATACTAATAATGTGAAATAGCGAATACATGTTAAGGCATATAACCAAACAAACTGCAAGGCATAAAACTTTGCATATGATCAGAACAAGATTGAAACAGAAGATATACACGGTAGTAGCAGAAGAGGAACTGCCGGCGTCGGAATTGTCATTGTTCATGTCGTCGAGGAAGAGAGTGCTGATGTCGGGGAAGAAGTCCTCGTCGGGGAAGACGTTGCTATCTGTGATGGAGTCCGTGACGAAGCTAGTAGTCGCGCTGATAGCGCTCCCCAAAAATCTTATCGCCCTTCTCCCGTATAGGACTCGAAGCAGCGGGGTCTCGGAGGCCTACTGTCCCGGCTCGCGGTGCACGCCGCAAGATGGGATGGGGAAGATCTAGGTAGCGCAGTGCTCTGGAACTGGAGGCGCAAAGGATGTGTGGCAGTATAACTGAGAGGAGGCGCGACCTCTCTCTCTTATAGGCACAGAGGGGAAGGTAGACAGACTGCGCAGAAGATGAAACGAATGGACGGAAGATGAAGCGAACAGGCGGCAGTCCACCGGACAGCCTCCACTCAATTTGTATTAAAAGTCCACTCAAAGCAAACGTTTCAGCTTCTGTACATCTGTTCATATACCATTCATGCGTGGCAAAATAAAGCTCGGCTCGGCGAGATTCCATAACCCATAACCCAGAACTCGGGGCGAGCCGGGGGGCGGAGAGGAGGAGCGCGTGTGGAACTCTCTCCTTCTCCTTCTCATCCTTTTACCAAGTGGTAGGAGAGCTCACCTTATAAGCTGGTCCAACTTTCACTCAACTAGCAATGTGGGACTAAACATTTGTCCCAGCTCTTGCCTTGCATGAATGGGCCAAATAGGCCTCTAGGATTTCAGGAATTTATTGGCATATAATAAATGGGCTGGGCCTATTTTAGGCAAAAATTCTAACAGAGTGAGGATCAGAGTATAGAATTGCAAAGTTCAAATCATCATACACCATCTACACAATGTAGACATGTTTTGCACTTAGTTAGAACTGCTTTTGCGGCCTATCTTAAAGGCCTAAACCTATGCCTTAGGGTTTAGGGTAGGCCGCAAAGTCCTAGTTCAATTGTTTAAAAAAGGCCTATCTAATCCTTTGTAATGGGAGATGAAACAAGTATAACCATGGTTGAAAGGGATGCCCAGTTCCAACTAGAGTCCGCAATTAACCACCACCCCTCACAATGTATCTTAATACTCTAATGAATAAGCCTTATATTTTTTTGAAAATTCAATCTATGCAAAGTTTAACCAAACTTTTAGAAAAAACCGTTAACAATTTTAATACTATATAGATATAATATGAAAACATATGTCATACTCCCTCCGGTCCAGTTTATTAGGCACGCACGCAATTTAAGAAAATGTTTGACCATCAATTTTGACCAATAAAATATAAAATATATGTTCCAAAAAATATACCATTGGAAACTACTTTTGAAGATAAATCCAATGATATAATTTTTGTGACATATTATATAAAATTTGTTGACCAAAATTATTGGTCAAAGTTCTTTTTAAACTACGTGCGTGCCTAATAAACCAGACCGGGGGAGTAATGTATATAACTATATGGATTTTGTATTGTACATATTAATAATTAATTCTAAAATCTTGGTCAAAGTTCATATAGTTTGACTTTTCCAAAAAAAATATAAGCCTTATACTTTAAAACGGAGGTAGTAGGATTACTAATTTCAACTTGAGTCGCAAACTATTATGTAGGGATTTTGTGAACTTCTAATGATTTTAGGATGATACATTATTGTATATTACAAATATTATGGATATTTAGGCAAACTTCAGCCCACTAGTGAAAAACACAGACTTGAGACAATGAATGCAAAAGCTTTGTCAAAACATGTACATATAAAGAAACTACACTATGAACTTAAGTAGATATGGTCAAAATTCGAAGTGTCTATGGCGGAGCTACTCTACTAAGGGTGTGGATGCCCATATGTGCTCCACATAAAAGCATCAATCAGATGGTTGTTGCAACATATCATATCAAACATTACTGTAGTAGTATTCATATTTAAGCATGAGAATTGAGAAAAATCTTATCATAATTCACAAAGGATTCATTTTTCCTATCCCCTATCGAACAAGTATTCATCCTTCCTACATGAGGCCGAACAAGGAGTATAACCCAGTTGTTGCTAGGTTCACATGAGTATGCATACACCGATCCACAATGTGCATAATATAGTTTTGCGGTTGATCAGAACTGCTTTTGCAATGTTGATGAATACCCATTAATAGCCTAGGACTTGGAAGCATAAAGATCTTCACATCAACAATAAATTGTTCATGGGCTACCATCAATGTATGATTATTCCTAGTTGGGCATGACTCTTCTTCTATATATCTTGTGGAAATGGCACACAATGATGAACTCGCAGTCCGACATGTTCAAAGTTCCACATTGCCTTTTTATTCCATTAAGACATATTGGCAACTATCCCATGCCCAATTCAGCATTATGCTTTAGCTAGATCAGTAGATTATAATGTGCAGAGATCGACACGTGCGCAAATATTGATAGCGGTCTTTATTATTATTGAATTTACATTGCTATCATTTATTTATAAATAATTATAGGAGGAACTTCTTTGCAACAGGGAGCCTAACAAAATTATACAAAAAACCTAGGTATAGGAGATCACCAAAACAATATAAGAAGACAAACTGAACTGAATACAGATGCACATGAACAATATACAAGGTCAAATATTACTCCAGTATCCAAATTATGGTGACAAACTGATGGAAGGTATGGCCACCAAGAAGCATATCTTGTTCAACTTGGGCCGACTATTCATAATTGTGTAATTAGCCTATGAAATTCTCTCAGTCGGAAGATGGAACCAATAGTATCCATAGTCGGCACCGACGCACGGTGTTTTCACTGGTCTCCAATCCATCGCCTCCCCTCACAACCTGATCGTTTGTTTGACTATGTTGGATAACACGGATGGCAGTACTTGAGAAGCTTTTTACAAAAATATATTGTGTATCAGAACATGAAGGCACTCCATCTCTCCACGTGCTCTGCATGCGCAGTGCTCAGTCCATGTTAGATGCAACAGTGGAAAGTGGTGTCAAGGTTGCATGCATTTAGACATTGACATTATAAACACAAAAAGTTACTCTAGACAATAAAATGATTTATTGTTCCGAACCTATGTACTAATGATAGATGCACATTGTTAAAGGTAAACACAAAAGTTAAAGGTATCGATTTAATCATCTGAGAGTTTATTCTTTATCATGCTTACAGACGGCATGATGTGGCACCTCGCCTACGTCATTGTGTTGAAGGTGGTTGATTTTGAGTCTCACTATTAAGAAGTTTGTGCTATGCTCCGGAACACAAAAGGGATTAACATAGTTTAAGTTATATGTCAAAGAGTTGTCTCTAATGCATTTGTATAGGGGTTCCTAGTCTCACTTGTAAGTGATGAGACAAGTTGGGCCTCCAAATGGCCTCTCTTTGGGCGACTGCATGACCGCACGCCCTGGGTGGCTATGTTGACATCAACATTGTTCGGTTTTTTGGATGCCTTGTTTTCTCTGGATTTTAGTAATATGGTTATGTGTGCCTCAATTGGTGCAGAGAGAGACTAAGGTTATCCTTATTTTAGGAAAAATGGAATGCACGAATAAACCTTTGAAATTTTCTTGAAATTGATTGTTAAATGGGCCAAAGCCCACCAATTTCTAAACGGTACACTCCTAAGACCCTATTTAGGACACTTGTCATTGGTCGGTGTTAACTACTTCCGCCATCCCAGAATATAAGGCATATAAGATTAGTTCAAAGTCAAATTGTACTAAGTTTGATCAAATATTTAGAAAAAAAATCTATATTTACAATATTGAATGGACACATTGAAATAATATACATTTACGTTGAATCTATTGATATTAATTCAGTATTGTAGATGTTAATTTTTGTGTGTATAAACTTGGTTAAACTTGGAAAATATTGATTTTTGACTAATCTTAGACGGTTTATATTTTTGGAACGGAGGGAGTAGTTGTTGGAGATATGCCCAAGAGGCAATAATAAAGTGGTTATTATCATATCTTCATACTTATGATAAATGTTTACATACCATGCTATAATTGTATTAACAGGAAACATTAATACTTGTGTGATTTGTAAACATAAAAGAGTCCCTAGTAAAGCCTCTTGTTAAACTAACTTGTTGGTTAATATATGATCATGGTTTCCTGATCATAAACATAGAGATGTTATTAACAACAGGGTCATATCATTAGGAGAATGATGTGTAGGGTTTCGTAGCATGGAAAACAAAAAAATTCTATCGCATACAAACAAACAAGCCAAGATCTATCTACTAGATTGTAGCAACGAGTCGATGGAATAACTCACCCTCGAAGATTCTAAAGCGTTTAACAAGAGCGGATTCTCGTGGGTGATGTAGTATTCTTCGATCTCAAGATCGCGTAGACGATCCTTCCGGGCGCTGCGTTCGGCAGCGCTCCCAATTGATCGTTAAATTGCGTTCGACGAAGACCTTCCTCTCCCTTGTTCCAGCAGGCGGAGGTTGTAGCACTCTCCTCGCGATTCCGGCAAAGACAACGGCGTGGTACAGGAAGCACAGGGAGATCTCGCAGGCTTCAAGCCGGCAGTATGTATGGTGGAGTATGAGAGAGTCCTCGGTGTTCTAGGGTTTAGACACACCAAGGAGGGGGCAAGCCGGTGGCTAGGGTTTAGCTAGGTGGCGGTAGTGGTTTTCCCTAGGGCCGGCGGCGGCTATGGAGGCGGCGGCGGCTTGGGGCTAGGGTTAGAGGTGTAGGAACTTGTGTGTCTAGGAGGGGAGCCCTGCCCCTCCTTTTATGGGTGGAGGGGGCCGGCCAAGGGGAGGGGAGTCCCTTCCCAACTCGGCTTGGTGGTGCGCCGGCGGTGGGAGGAGGAACTCCTCCCCCAAGTCGGTTTCCACCTCCCTCTCCACTTCCCAAAATTGCCGTTTGACTTTCAAACTTGGCGTTTGACTTTTCAAACAAGGATTTGATTAATCCCTCTATTTTGTTCAGCGATGACACCGAGTACATGATGCAATCATACCAACTTGATATAACACATTCATGTACCCTCCGCCCCGGTCTTGGGACATTCCGGAACCTTCTAGAACATTCCCGATGAAAACACCGGAACCATTCCCCAATTCCGAAACGGGACTTTCCTTATATGAATCTTATTCTGCGGACCATTCCGGATCTCCTCGTGATATCCCGGATCCCATCCGAGACTCCGAACAACATTCGGTCTCTTTCTCATCATTCCATAACTACTCAAACAACGTCGAATCCTTAAGTGTGTCTCCCTACGGTTCGTGAATTATGCGGACATGATCGAGACACTTCTCCGAACAATAACCAACAGAAGAATCTGGAAATTCATATGGCTCCCACATATTTATACGATTACTTTGCGATCGAATGAACCACTTACATACGATACCAATTTCCCTTTGTCTCATGATAGTTTACTTATCCGAGGTTATGATCGTCGGTATCTCTACATACCTAGTTCAACCTCGTTACTGATAAGTACTCTTTTCTCGTTCCCGTGATATGTGATCCCTTGTGAGCCAGTCACATGCTTGCAAGCTAATTGGATGACATTTCACCGAGAGGGCCCAGAGTATATCTATCCGTCATATGGATGGACAAATCCCACTCTTGATCCATGTGTCTCAACCAATACTTTCCGAACACTCAATGCCACCTTTATAGCCACCCAGTTACGGTGTGGTGTTTGATGTCATCAAAGCATCCATCCGGTAAAGGTGATATGCATGATCTCATGGTCGAAGGAATTAGGTTACTATGTATCAGAAAGCATATAGCAATTGAACTATTAAAATGACTTGATCTTTATGCTACGCTTATCTATAGGAGTATGTCCACCATATCATTCTCCTAATGACATGATCTTGTTGTTAATAACATCTCAATGTTCATGATAGGGAAACCACAATCATTTATTAACCAACAAGCTAGTGATGTATAGAGGCTACACTAGGGACTTTAAGTTTACAAATCACACAAGTATTAATGTTTCCTTGTTAATACTATTATAGCATGAATGTAAACATTTATCATAAACACAAAGATATAATAATAACTACATTTATTATTGCCTCTAGGGCATATCTCCAACAGTCTCCCACTTGCACTAGAGTCATCTAATCTAGATTACATGGTAATATACCGAACACCCATGGCAGTTTGGTGTTGGTCATGTTTTGCCCTCGGGAGAGGTTTAGTCAACGGATCCGCCACATTCAGATCTGGGTGTACTTTGCAAATCTTTATGTCCCCATCTTGGACATGTTCTCGAATAGCGTGAAAACGTAGCTTGATGTGCTTCAGCTTCTTGTGTGACCTTGGTTCTTGCGCATTGGCTATGGCGCCCATGTTATCACGATAGATAGACATTGGGTCCAGCACTAGGAACCACACCCAGCTCCGTAATGAACTCTTTCATCCATATCGCTTCTTGTGAAGCCTCCGAAGCAGCCATGTATTCCGATTCAGTTGAAGATCTCGCCACAACGCTTTGCTTTGCACTCCTCCAGCTAACTGCTGCACCATTCAAAGTAAATAAGTATCCAAATTGTGATTTAGAATCATCCGGATAGGTGTTCCAACTAGCATCGGTGTAACCATTAACAACGAGCTGTTCATCACCTCCATAAGAAAGAACCATATCCTTAGTTCTTCTCAAGTACTTAAGGATGTTTTTGACCGTTGTCCAATGATCCACTCCTGGATCACTTTGATATCTGCTAGTTAAACTAATAGCATATGCAATGTCGGGTCTAGTACATAGCATGGCATACATTAGAGATCCTATGGCTGAGGCATAGGGAGTCTTACTCATCCTTTCTCTATCTTCTGCCGTTGTCGGACTTTGAGTTTTACTCAAGGTCGTATTGGGCAACATGGGCAAGAACCCTTTCTTGCTATCTTCCATTCCAAACCTCTTTAGAACTTTGTCCAAATATGTACTTTGTGACAATGATATTAGGCGTCTCGATCTATCTCTATAAATCTTTATGCCTAATATGTAAGCTGCTTCGCCAAGATCCTTCATTGAAAAACTATTATTCAAATATTCCTTGACACTATTAAGAAGGTCTACATCATTCCCAATCAACAATATGTCATCTACATATAGTATTAAGAATTCTAAAGAGCTCCCACTCACTTTCTTGTAAATACAAGCTTCTCCATAAGTTTGTATAAAACCAAAACTTTTGATTACCTTATCAGAACGTTGATTCCAACTTCGGGATGCTTACTTCAATCCATAGATGGACCATTGAAGTTTGCATACCTTGTTAGCATCTTTAGGATCGACAAAACCTTTGGTTGCATCATATACAACTCTTCATCAATGTCTCCATTGAGGAATGCTGTTTTGACATCCATCTGCCATATCTCATAATCATAATATGCAGCGATTGCTAACATAATCCTCACAGACTTTAGCTTGCCGGTGAGAAAGTCTCATCGTAGTCAACTCCTTGAATTTGTCGAAACCCTTTTGCGACAAGTCGAGCTTTATAGACAATAACATTACCATCAAGATCTGTTTTCTTCTTGAAAATCCATTTATTCTCGTGACCTTAGGCCATCCGGTAAGTCCACCAAAGTCCATACTTGGTTTTCGTACATGGATCCAATCTCGGATTTCATGGCTTCTTGCCATTTATTAGAATCTGGGCTCATCATCGCTTCCTCATATGTCTCAGGGTCATCGGTGTTATCTACCAACATGACATTCATAACGGGATCATACCAATCTGGAGTGGTATGAGTTCTCGTTGACCTGCGAGGCTCTGTAGCAACTACAACCGAAGTTTCATGATCATCATCATTAGCTTCCTCTCTTATTGGTGCAGGCGTCACAGGAACTACTTCCGGTGCTGCGCTACTCGCAAGTTCGAGAGAAGGTTCGACAACCTCGTCGAGTTCTACTTTCTTTCCAATCACTTCTTTCGAGAGAAATTCCTTCTCTAGAAAGGATCCATTCTTGGCAACGAAGATTTTGCCTTCAGATCTATGATAGAAGGTATACCCAATAGTTTCCTTCAGGTATCCTATGAAGACGCATTTTTCCGCTTTGGGTTCTAGCTTGTCCGGCTGTAACTTCTTTACATAGGCTTCGCAACCCCAAACTTTAAGGAACGACAATTTAGGTTTCTTCCCAAACCATAATTCATACGGTGTCATTTCCACGGATTTAGATGGTGCCCTATTTAAAGTGAATGCGGATGTTTCTAATGCATAACCCCAAAATGATAGCGGTAAATCTGTAAGTGACATCATAGAACGAACCATATCTAAGAGAGTTCGATTACGACGTTCGGACACACCATTACGCTGTGGTGTTCCCGGCGGTGTCAATTGTGAAAGTATTCCGCATTTCTTCAAATGCTCGCCAAACTCGTAATTTAGATATTCACCTCCACGATCAGAACGTAGAAATTTAATCTTCTTGTTACGTTGATTCTCTACCTCACTTTGAAATTCCTTAAACTTCTCGAAAGTTTCGGACTTATGTTTCATGAAATAGATATACCCATATCTACTCAAGTCATCCGTGAAGGTAAGAACATAACGATAACCACCGCGCGATGCTACACTCATTGGACCACACACATCGGTATGTATGATTTCCAATAAGTCCATAGCTCGCTCCATCATACCAAAAAATGGAGTCTTAGTCATTTTACCCATCAGACATGCTTCGCATCTATCAAGTGATTCGAAATCAAGTGATTCAAGAAGTCCATCGGAATGGAGTTTCTTCATACGCTTCACTCCAATGTGACCAAGGCAGCATGCCACATATAGGTCGAGTTATCGCTCGATTTCAAACGTTTAGCCTCAATGTTATTAATATGTGTATTTCCACTATCGAGATTCAACAAGAATAGACCATCTATCAAAGGTGCATGTGCATAAAACATATTACTCATATAAATCGAACAACCATTATTCTCAGATTTAAACAAGTAACCGTCTCGCAATAAACAAGATCCCGATATAATGTTCATGCTTAACGCAGGCACCAAATAACAATTATTTAAGTATAAAACTAATCCCGATGGTAGATGAAGGGGTAGCGTGCCGACCGCGATCACATCAACCTTTGATCCGTTTCCAACGCGCATCGTCACCTCGTTCTTCGCTAGCTTCCGTTTATTCTACAGCACCTGTTTCGAGTTACAAATATGAGCAACCGAACCAGTATCAAATACCCAGGCACTACTACGAGTACTAGTGAGATACACATCAATAACATGTATATCAGATATACCTTTCTTCTTGATGTTGCCGTTCTTCAAATTCGCCAAGTACTTTGGGCAATTCCGCTTCCAGTGACCTTCTCCCTTGCAGTAAAAGCACTCAGTATCAGGCTTAGGTCCAGCCTTGGTCTTCTTCGTCGGCGTGGTAACTTTCTTACCACCCTTCTTGAAGTGTCCCTTTTGCTTAGACTTGCCTTTCTTGAATTTGGTGGTCTTATTGACCAACAACACTTGGTGCTCTTTCTTGATCTCCACTTCTGCAGATTTTAACATGGCAAAGAGTTACGCAGCGTCTTGTTCATGTTCGCATGTTGTAGTTCATCACAAAGTTCTTGTAACTTGGTGGTAGTGATTGGAGGACACGGTAAATCCCCAAAGCATTAGGAATCACTATACCCAAGCTTTGAAGTTTGTTTGCGTGCCAGACATCTTAAGCACATGCTCCTTTTGAGCCGCCCTCTTCCATCTTGTAGTTAAAGAACTTTTCAGAAGCCTCATAGCTCTCAATTGCCGCATGAGTCTCAAAGATCAATTTGAGATCACGAACAATATCATGTGGGTCTGAATTCTCAAACCTTTTCTGAAGCTCCGATTCTAAACCATACAAGATAGCACACTGAACTGTGGAGTATTGAGTCTTCCGAGTGAGGTAAACATTCTTTACTTCATCGGTAGCAGTAGCTGCAGGTGGGTCACCCAGCGGTGCATCCAACACATAGGTCAAATTACCAGCTGTGAGGACAATCCTCAAATTGCGGAACCAATCCGTGAAGTTGCTTCCATTGTTTTTCAACTTTTCTTTCTCTAGGAACGCATTAAAATTGATGGTAGGGGCTGCCATTGATCTACAACATATTTGCAATAGTTTAGACTAAGTTTATGACAAATTGAGTTCAAATTAATAATAAAATTAATCTAGGTGAACTCCCACTCAAAACAACATCCCTCACATTGTTTTAGTGATCACACGAACCAAATCCATCACAATCAACACCGATCATCACGAGAGTTGATATAGTTTCAATGGCGAACAATCGACATGTTCATCATATCTACTATATGATTCATGCTTTACCTTTCGGTGATCCGTGTTCTGAGACCATGTCTGTACATGCTAGGCTCGTCAATATCAAACCTTAGTTTCCGCATGAGCAAATCTGGCTTGCTCACGTTGTATACACTTGCAGAATCTAACACACCCGATCATCACGTGGTGCTTCGAAACAACAAGCTTTAGCAACGGTGCTAACTAAGGGTGAACACTTTATGATTTGAAATTCATGTGCATGAGGGATCATCTTATAATGCTACCGTCGTCTACTAAGCAATACAAGATGCATAAAGGATTAACATCACATGCAATTCATAATATGTGATATGATATGGCCTTTCTTCTTTGTGCTTCCGATCTCCATCTTCAAGCATGAACATGATCTCCATCATCACGGGCATTGCATCAAGGTCAATGATGCTTCTCCATGGTTGTCGTCATCGGCTTCAACTATTACAACTACTTTGAATAGACACGCGGGTCTTAACATAAATTAAAGACAACCATATGGCTCCTGCCGGTTGCCAACTTACAATAAGGATCATTGCATACATCAAATATAATCACAATCATGGCCATATCACATCACTGCACACCCCTGCAAAACAAAGTTAGACGCCTCTACTTTCTTTGCATTTTTTACGTGGTTTGGGGCTTACATAAGTGTCGTTCTAACTTACGAACATGAACCACAACATTGATACTAGTATTGTTAATCACCCGTTGTAAATTGGATCTTAACTATGCTAGGAGAAACAGGCACCCGCAAAGCCACTTATGCAATACAAGTTGCATGTCAAGCGTGGAGCAAGTCTCATGAACGATGTCATGTAAGGTTTGCCCGGGCCGCTTCATCCCAACATCCCGCAAGATGCAAAGTACACAAGAAGCAATCGACAATAAAAGCATCAACGCCCACAATGATCATTGTGTTCTACTCGTGCAACAAATCTACATATAGACACGGCTCTGATACCACTGTAGGGTTTCGTAGCATGGAAAACAAAAAATTTCTATCGCATACAAACAAACAAGCCAAGATCTATCTATTAGATTGTAGCAACGAGTCGATGGAATAACTCACCCTCGAAGATTCCAAAGCGTTTAACGAGAGCGGATTCTCGTGGGTGATGTAGTCGTACTCTTCCCGATCTCAAGATCGCGTGAGCGATCCTTCCATTGCGTTCGGCAGCGCTCCTTGATCGGTCACACGTTCGGTACTGACAAAGACCTTCCTCTCCCTTGTTCCAGTGAGCAGAGGTTGTAGCACTCTCCTCACGATTCCTGACTGGCAGCGTGAATGCAGGAAGTAGAGGGAGATCTCATGAGCTTCGCCTTAAGCCGGAGCGAGTATGGTGGAGTATGAGAGAGTCCTCAGTGTTCTAGGGTTTAGACACACCAAGGAGGGGGCAAGCCGGTGGCTAGGGTTTAGCTAGGCAGCGACGGTGGTATTCCCTAGGGCTGGCGGCGGCTATGGAGGCGGCGGCGGCTTGGGGCTAGGGTTAGAGGTGTAGGAACTTGTGTGTCTAGGAGGGGAGCCCTGCCCCTCCTTTTATGGGTGGAGGGGGCCGGCCAAGGGGAGGGGAGTCCCTCCCCAAATCGGCTTGGTGGTGCGCTGGCGGTGGGAGGAGGAACTCCTCCCCCAAGTCGGTTTCCACCTCCCTCTCCACTTCCCAAAATTGCCGTTTGACTTTCAAACTTGGCGTTTGACTTTTCAAACAAGGATTTGATTAATCGCTCTATTTTGTTCAGCGATGACACCGAGTACATGATGCAATCATACCAATTTGATATAACACATTCATGTACCCTTCCCCGGTCTTGGACATTAGGAACCTTCTAGAACATTCGATGAAAACAGGAACCATTCCCCAACTCAAAGGACTTTCCTTATATGAATCTTATTCTCGGACCATTCCGTATCTCCTCGTGATATCCCGGATCCCATCCGAGACTCGAACAAAATTCGGTCTATTTCTCATCATTCCATAACTACTCAAGCGACGTGAATCCTTAAGTGTGTCTCCCTACGGTTCGTGAATTATGCGGACATGATCGAGACACTTCTCCGAACAATAACCAACAGAGGAATCTGGAAATTCATATGGCTCCCACATATTTCTACGATTACTTTGCGATCGAATGAACCACTTACATGCGATACCAATTTCCCTTTGTCTCACGATAGTTTACTTATCCGAGGTTATGATCGTCGGTATCTCTACATACCTAGTTCAACCTCGTTACCGATAAGTACTCTTTTCTCGTTCCCGTGATATGTGATCCCTTGTGAGCCAGTCACATGCTTGCAAGCTAATTGGATGACATTTCACCGAGAGGGCCCAGAGTATATCTATCCGTCATATGGATGGATAAATCCCACTCTTGATCCATGTGTCTCAACCAATACTTTCCGAACACTCAATGCCAACTTTATAGCCACCCAATTACGGTGTGGTGTTTGATGTCATCAAAGCATCCATCCGGTAAAGGTGATATGCATGATCTCATGGTCGAAGGAATTAGGTTACTATGTATCAGAAAGCATATAGCAATTGAACTATTAAAATGACTTGATCTTTATGCTACGCTTATCTATAGGAGTATGTCCACCATATCATTCTCCTAATGACATGATCTTGTTGTTAATAACATCTCAATGTTCATGATAGGGAAACCACAATCATGTATTAACCAACAAGCTAGTGATGTATAGAGGCTACACTAGGGACTTCACTTTAAGTTTACAAATCACACAAGTATTAATGTTTCCTTGTTAATACTATTATAGCATGAATGTAAACATTTATCATAAACACAAAGATATAATAATAACTACATTTATTATTGCCTCTAGGGCATATCTCCAACATGATGTGATGGACATACTCCTATAGTGAAGCATAGCATAAAGATCAAGTCATTTAATATAGTTCATTTGCTATAAGCTTTCTAATACATAGTAACCTAATTCTTTCGACCATGAGATCATGTTAATCACCATCACCAGAAGGATGCTTTGATGACATCAAACACCACACCATAACTGGGTGGCTATAAAGGTGGCATTAAGTGTTCGGAAAGTATGGGTTGAGGCACATGGATCAAGAGTGGGATTTGTCCATCCATATGATAGATATACTACTGGCCCTCTCGGTGGAATGTCATCCAATTAGCTTGCAAGCATGTGACTGTCTCACAAGGGACCATATCACGGAACGAGAAAATAGTACTTATCGAACGAGGTTGAACTAGGTATGCGAGATACCGATCAAAACCTCGGATAAGTAAACTATCGTGAGACAAAGGAAATTGGTATCATATAAGTGGTTCATTCGATCTCCGAGAAATATGTGGGAGCCATATGAATTTCTAGATTCCTCTATTGGTTATTGATCGGAGAAGTGTCTCGGTCATGTCCGCATAATTCACGAACCGTAGGGAGACACACTTAAGGATTCGATGTTGTTGAGCAGTTATGGAATGATGAGTAAGAGACCGAATGTTGTTCGGAGTCTCGGATGGGATCCGGGATATCATGAGGAGATCCGGAATGGTCCAGAGAATAAGATTCATATAAGGAAAGTCTTGTTTCGGAGTTGGAGAATGATTCCGGTGTTTTCATCGGGAATGTTCTAGAAGGGTCCGGAAGGTCCGGCACTCCGGAGGGGAAGGGTGCATGAATGTGTCATAACAAGTTGGAATGGTTGCATCATGTACTAGGTATCATCGCTGAGCAAAATAAAGGGATAAATCAAATCCTAGTTTGAAAAGTCAAACGCCAATTTGAAAAGTCAAACGACAAGTTTGCTTGGTGGAGGGAGAGTAGGAAACCTACTTGGGGAGGAAGTCCCACTCCCTCCACCCGCCGGCCAAGGAGGAGGAGTTGGAGGAGGACTCCCTCCTCCTAGGCGCCTCCCTCCCACCTATAAAAGAAGGGGCAGGGGTGCCCCCTCTACCTACACCTCTCACACCCCAAACCCTAGCCCCAAGTCGCCGGCCACCTCCAGTGCAGCCGCCGCCTAGGGAAATCCTCTAAGTCACCGAGTTAGGGTTTCCCCAAACCCTAGCCGCCGGCCAAGCTATCCCCTTGGTGCCTATAAACCCTAGATCACCAAGGCCCTCTCTCATACTCCACCATACTGCCCGCTTAAGGCGAGCCTCGCGAGATCTCCTCTACTTCAGTACCACTGTCAGCGCCGAATCGCGAGGAGAGTGCTACAACCTCCGCTACTTGGAACAAGGAGATGAAGGTCTTCATCGAAAATTTAACGGTGATCGATCATGAAGCGCCGAACGCATGGCGGAAGGATCGTCTACACGATCTTGAGATCGGAAGTGTACGACTACATCATCCACGAGAATCTGCTCTCGTTAACCGCTTTGGATCTTTGATGGTTAGTACTCTATTGACTCATTGCTACAATCTAGTAGATAGATCTTGGCTTGATCATAGATTAGATCTTGATTGTGTGTTCATGCGGTAGAAATTTTTTGTTTTCCATGCTACGAACCCCTACAGTGGTACTAGAGCCGTGTCTATATGTAGATCTGTTGCACGAGTAGAACACAATGGTCATTATGGGCGTTGATGCTTTTGTTGTCGATTGCTTCTTGTGTACTTTGCATCTTGCGGGATGGTGGGATGAAGCGGCCCGGGCTAACCTTACATGACATCGTTCATGAGACTTGCTCCACGCTTGGCATGCAACTTGTATTGCATAAGTGGCTTTGCGGGTGCCTGTTTCTCCCAACATAGTTAAGATTCAATTTACAACGGGTGATTGACAATACTAGTATCAATGTTGTGGTTCTTGTTCGTAAGTTAGAACGACACTTATTGAAAGCCCCAAACCACGTAAAACATGCAAAGAAAATTAGAGGCGTCTAACTTTGTTTTGCAGGGGTTTGCTGTGATGTGATATGGCCATGATTGTGATTATATATGATGTATGCAATGTTTCTTATTGTAAGTTGGCAACCGGCAGGAGCCATATGGTTGTTTCCATTAAGTCCTTCGTGTCTATTATTCAAAGTAGTTGTAATAGTTGATGCTGGTGGAAGACAACCATGAAGCGGCGCCATTGACCTTGACGCCACACCGGTGATGATGGAGATCATGTTCGTGCTTGAAGATGGAGATCGGAAGCACAAGAAGAAAGGCCATATCATATCACATATTATGAATTGCATGTGATGTTAATACTTTTATGCATCTTGTATTGCTTAGTTCACGACGGTAGCATTATAAGATGATCCCTCAAGCACACAAATAAGTTTTAAAGTGTTCATCCTTAGTAAGCACCGTTGCTAAAGCTCGTTGTTTCAAAGCACCACGTGATGATCGGGTGTGTTAGATTCTGCAAGTGTATACAACGTGAGCAAGCCAGTTTTGCTCATGCAGAAGCTAAGGTTTGATCTTGATGAGCCTAGCATGTACAGACATGGTCTCGGAACACGGATCACCGAAAAGTAAAGCATGAGTCATATAGTAGATATGATGAACATGATGATTGTTAGCTTTTGAAGCTACATCAACTCTCGTGATGATCAGTTTTGATGTGGTGGATTTGGTTCGTGTGATCACTAAAACAATGTGAGGGATATTCTTTTGAGTGGGAGTTCAACGGAAATATAATTAAAAGTTGAAAACTATTTATCATAAATTAAATCAAGTGAATTTGCATAATTGTTGTAGTCATTGGCATCTGTTTACCACCTTGCGCTTAGTTATAATTGAGATGATAGAACTATAGAATTCTGGTTAGTTACTTTACGAACTGGTATCGTATTGTTTTGAAGTGTTAATCTAAAGTTTAAAAGTTCTATTGCAAACTTTCAGTAAGTTCCGGTTACTCCATGAAGTTTGATAATTGGTATTAAATCAAGAGTGAAAATTCCAAGTGTTAGTGTATGAGTATCATGTTTATCTCCATGATTCTTGATATTCAAAGGATTGTCTTAATATCAAGGTTATCTAGGATCTGAAAGAGTTGTTTCAGAAACCATGATGTGTGGAAGATATTATGATATCTGAAACGAAGTTTTGGTTGTAACATGATAGAGTATAATATGGCAAAAGTCATGTTTTCATATTTGATGAGAATTTGCAAAAGGTTGGAGACACTAGTTGTCCTAATCCTCCAAAAGGTTTTGGAAAGCAACATTATACTCACGATTCATCGTTATAAGCTAAAAGTAGCTTGATCATGGATAATTCCATGATAAGGGTGAATATTTGATGTAGGTAAAATGTTTACTACACCAAGAGATTACTAAAGAAAGGAATTTGAAAGAACACCAAACGTTTGATGATGGTGATCTACTTCAAAGTGCAAGTCCAAAGACATTGGTATTTTACTATACATGCTTTGGACTATGTGTCATGTATATGGCTCCACCATTGATGTTGATAAATTCTTTCATACAGAAAAGGAAATACTGAAAGAGAATCTCATAAATATATGGCAGAAAAGAAAAGACTAGAATTGTTCAGCTTAAGTATATAAATGATATACATGTTATGGCCATATTCTTTGCTTATTAAACAATGTGGTTCTTAAGTATTTGATACTGAATTTGTTGGTGTGAATCGTCATACGAAACAACACAATTCATGAACTACAATGGCCTAAGTAACTAGCAAAAGAATATGTGATGATGTTCTTCGAGAACAAATAAAGGGTTATTGTGCTGCTTGTTAAACATCAAAGCTTGCCTTCAAGATTTGTATTATCAGGTATTATGAGAACAAAAGGGTTGTTCAAATAATTTCCATAATCCATAAAAGATGGATGATTCACAAATCTCGTTGGAGAAATCACATCCATAAAACTAGTGCTAAAATGTCGAAAGACAAATTGATTGAAAGATCACTTAGGAAGTGGCATCGCCGTTTAAATTATATTGGAAAGAAAACATGAAGAAACTCCATGTGGATGGAATTTTGGAGTCCTTTTGATTTTGATCAAATGACGCTTGTGAAACTTTCCTAGAGATAATTAAACCTTAGTTCATAGGCCAAAAAGGGAACGAATGACTATCTTATTGGAACTTGTACATATTGTTGTACGAAGTCCATTATGTGTAGTCAAGAGTGATGGATTTCAACTTCATATGCTTTCTCCAAAACATTTGAGTGAATATATGAATATTTACTTAATAAGGATGAAGTATGAAACATTTGAAAAGTTCAAAGACTTTCAATATGAAGTGCAAAATCATTGTAACAAGAATATAAATAGTTTATGATAAGATCATAAAGGAAGATATTTGAGTTACAAGTTTAGCATAATACCTAAGATTTAAGGAATCGTTCCATGGATTTGCATTTCCCGAAACACCATAAGAGTATGGAGCGTTCGAGATATGTAATTAAACCTTGTTTGACATGGTAAGATCAAAGGTGTAATTTATAAAACTATCATTATATTTTAAAGATTAAAAGCTCTAAAGACTACCGTTTTTCCACTGAAAAGAGCTTCATCATAATCCGTTGAAATGACACCATATAAAGTTATGGTTTGGGATAAAACCCAAGTAGTCCTTTCTTAAACATTGGTATGCTATGCATAAGAAAGATGTTTGCAACCAAAGTCGGATGAACCTGTCTTTGTATGTTATTTCGAATAACTGTTCCTCCATAACATCGGATACAAAAGTGTTTGTCGCTTAGAACGTCAAGTTTCTTTGAGAAGGAATTTTCCGTGAAAAGTTAAGTGGGAGGACAATAGAACTTTGACAAGGTTAAAAGAACCTTAGCTATATATGATCAAAGTTGCGCAGTGCCAAAAGTGTTCCGGAGGCAGCAACAATGCTCATGGCTCACGTGCCTCAAAGGTTGTGGTCACGGAGGTCTAAGTTCCTATTGAAACAAGTAGGTCGGATAAACAATCAAATACCAAGATTTGAGGGTTGAATCATTATTTGAGAATAATGAACCGACTACATGCAAAGAAGCGATGATGGGCCTTGACTCCGTCAAATGGCTTTAAGCCATAAAATCCGTGATAGTTCCATATACAAGAAATCAAGCTTTGAGCTTGAAAGACCCTCTGAAAGGTACAAGACCTTACAGTCGTATTTGGATCTATAAAGAAATAGACATGGATGTTTCACATCTATGAAATAGTCGACATGTTGGGAAAGAGTTCACAACAATGTTCAAAGGTTGACTATGACAATATTTGATCTTTCATTGCGATATTTAGTCTAGACGGATTAATATAGCAACCACTACATATAAATTTGTTATGTGGTAGTTGAATAAACAAAACAAGTTCTTCTAATAGAATTGTTACCTAGGACATGTGCATAACACGGTCCATAGGGTTTTGTTAATTCAAAGGATGCTAAAAGCATATGCAAACTTCAATGGTTGAAGTGAGCATCGCGGAGTTGGAATCTTCACTATGATGAAACTGTTAAAAGAGTTTAATTTCATCAGAGACAATAAAGATGCTTGCATTTGCAAGAAATTAAGTGGGAGCGCTAAGACATGTTTCTAATACATTATGTGGAAGACATATTGTTGATTAGAAATAATGTATCTTTTATTAACACATATTAAGAATTTCATCCCGATGAAAGACTTAGGCAAAACCCAAATATTTGGCATCAATAGACGCTAATATGGTTGTGCCGAAAGTGCATAGATGATGTATTGAATGAGTTCAATATAGAAACTACAAGAAAGATTCTTGTCGAACAGAAAGGATTGAATAAGTTCAATATTGATGATATATTCAAGTGTATTGACACTTGGTAAGTGAAACAAAGATTCAAGTATAGATTGATACTTGATGTATGAAATCACAAAGAGTATTTATATCAATCATACTGTGATATGTATAAATTCAGATATGTCCTATGCTCTAAATATTATGAGCATATACCAGAATGATTCATAAGATGATCATTGGACGATAGTAAGGATATTCTTATGATATTTTGGAAGAACTAAGAGTATATTATTTTGTAGAAGTGGCAAATAGATGGTTAGTTCATTGTAAAAGTATTACATTGATACTAGTTTTGTCACAAAGTACAAATTAAGTTTATCTCAATCTAAACTAAGGGTGGCACAATATAATGGAAAGTAAGTTCCATAATGGATTTGGATGGATTCCAAAGTTAAGACATTGTGACAGATACTACAACAAAAGGCTAAGTATATGACTGCTATAATAGCAGATAAAGAGGGCATTTGTGTCAAATAGTTTGTTATCAAACTAGGTGTAGTTCACAGCGGGATGATACTATGAAGATATATTGTACGACAATATTATCAACATGTTTTAACCCTAAAGAACTAAAGGTCTCACCAAAGGACCAAAATTATACAAAGCCATCTCATTAGAGAATGAGTGATGCGTAGAGACGCAAAGACATGCAATCACACACGGACCTAGAAGTGTCAGATCCGGAGATCAGTTGACCACTAGCAATCGTGTACATACGACACCAGAAAGCCATAGGTGTTGAATACACAAAGGTTAGAAACTAGATTATTGACTCTAGTGCAAGTGAGAGACTGTTGGAGATATGCCCAAGAGGCAATAATAAAGTGGTTATTATCATATCTTCATACTTATGATAAATGTTTACATACCATGCTATAATTGTATTAACAGGAAACATTAATACTTGTGTGATTTGTAAACATAAAAGAGTCCCTAGTAAAGCCTCTTGTTAAACTAGCTTGTTGGTTAATATATGATCATGGTTTCCTGATCATGAACATAGAGATGTTATTAACAACAGGGTCATATCATTAGGAGAATGATGTGATGGACATACTCCTATAGTTAAGCATAGCATAAAGATCAAGTCATTAATATAGTTCATTTGCTATAAGCTTTCTGATACATAGTAACCTAATTCCTTCGACCATGAGATCATGTTAATCACCATCACCAGAAGGATGCTTTGATGACATCAAACACCACACCGTAACTGGGTGGCTATAAAGGTGGCATTAAGTGTTTGGAAAGTATGGGTTGAGGCACATGGATCAAGAGTGGGATTTGTCCATCCATATGACGGATAGATATACTCTGGGCCCTCTCGGTGGAATGTCATCCAATTAGCTTGCAAGCATGTGACTGGCTCACAAGGGATCACATATCACCGGAACGAGAAAAGAGTACTTATCGGTAACGAGGTTGAACTAGGTATGTAGAGATACCGACGATCAAAACCTCGGATAAGTAAACTATCGTGAGACAAAGGGAAATTGGTATCATATGTAAGTGGTTCATTCGATCGCAAAGTAATCGTAGAAATATGTGGGAGCCATATGAATTTCCAGATTCCTCTATTGGTTATTGATCGGAGAAGTGTCTCGGTCATGTCCGAATAATTCACGAACCGTAGGGAGACACACTTAAGGATTCGATGTTGTTGAGTAGTTATGGAATGATGAGTAAGAGACCAAATGTTGTTCGAAGTCTCGAATGGGATCCGGGATATCACGAGGATATCCGGAATGGTCCAGATAATAAGATTCATATAAGGAAAGTCCTGTTTCAGAGTTGGAGAATGATTCCGGTGTTTTCATCGAGAATGTTCTAGAAGGGTCCGGAAGGTCCGACACTGCGGAGGGGAAGGGTGCATGAATGTGTCATAACAAGTTGGAATGGTTGCATCATGTACTAGGTGTCATCGCTGAGCAAAATAAAGGGATAAATCAAATCCTAGTTTGAAAAGTCAAACGCCAATTTGAAAAGTCAAACGACAAGTTTGCTTGGTGGAGGGAGAGTAGGAAACCTACTTGGGGAGGAAGTCCCACTCCCTCCACTTGGGGAGTTGGAGGAGGACTCCCTCCTCCTAGGCGCCTTCCTCCCACCTATAAAAGAAGGGGCAGGGGTGCCCCCTCTACCTACACCTCTCACACCCCAAACCCTAGCCCCAAGTCGCCGGCCACCTCCAGTGCAGCCGCCGCCTTGGGCATCCTCTAAGTCGCCGAGTTAGGGTTTCCCCAAACCCTAGCCGCCGGCCAAGCTCTCCCCTTGGTGCCTCTAAACCCTAGATCGCCAAGGCCCTCTCTCATACTCCACCATACTCGCTCCGGCTTAAGGCGAAGCCCTGCGAGATCTCCCCTCTACTTCCGGTACCACGCCGTCGTGCTGCCGGAATCGCGAGGAGAGTGCTACAACCTCCGCTGCCTGCTGGAAAAAGGGAGAGGAAGGTCTTCATCGAAAATTAACGTGTGACCGACTGCGGAAGCGCTGCCGGAACGCAGCGCCGGAAGGATCGTCTACGCGATCTTGAGATCGGAAGTGTACGACTATATCATCCACGAGAATCTGCTCTCGTTAACCGCTTTGGATCTTCGAGGGTTAGTACTCTATTGACTCGTTGCTACAATCTAGTAGATAGATCTTGGCTTGATCATAGATTAGATCTTGATTGTGTGTTCATGCGGTAGAATTTTTTTGTTTTCCATGCTACGAACCCCTACAGTAGTCAATTGGTTGAATGTTGTGTGTGACTTACTAATGTCGATTTAGAGTTTATTGTATAGTTTAAAGTTTTATTAGCTAAGTTGAGGGGTCTTAATTTTACCTTAGCCGTGATTAGGTCAAGCTAGCATGTGGGCATATCATACAGCGGTGGGAGAAGCTTCTCGATGGTCTTGCTCCTGTCGAGTACCATCCATGCCATTCCTAGCCCCCACGTTGAATGCACTGATAATTTGTTTTTTGAAATGGGGGAAGATCGCCGCGGGCTCTGTATCCAAGAGATGCACACAACCCGTTTTATTAGATTACTAGCAAAATGCCCGCGCGTTGTTGCGGAAGAAGTTATGCACACTGCAACACACCACAGACCCGACCTACACACAACACACAGCGGCAACGCACATCGACTCCACGTCTCTCTCTCCCAGTGCCGCACGCCACCCAACCACGGCCCCGCTCCTCTCACCCCGTCTCCGCCTCCTTCCTAGCGTGAATCCTGCCGCCGCCTGGCTCTCCTCGACTGCATGCACGCTCCTCCCAATAGAAAGCTCTCTGTGTCGGCGTCCTCCTTCCTCATCCCCGATGGCACCTCTGCCCCGAGCTCCTCCCTGTCGTCAGCGCCTCATCTTGGACGAATATGTGTTTGGCTGCAATCTCTCTCGGTGTCCTAGGAATCATCAAATTTCAGAGCCGCTTGTTGATTTTAGAGGCAGCTCGTTGATTCTAGGCAATCTGTAAATTATATAAATTGGTGGACGTCAGTTTAATGAAGCGATGTGGGACTATTGGTTAAAAGGGAATTGAGATTTTAGATGAATCGGTGGGCCCGTGAGCCTAAGAAAAGGGAATTGAGACTTCTGGATGAATCGGTGGAGCACTGGTCGGGCCGAGACAAAGAAAATCAAGAAACTCAACGGGGTGGGAGCGGGCGTGAGACAGGAAAATAATTACCGGTGGCTCGGTGGTTATACGTGGTTGGACGTGCGTTGCACCGGAGTGAAAAAATTACAGCACAAAGATGCACAATTAGGATGCTCAATCATCCGCTACGACTCGCCAATAGATTACACAAACTCGTCTTTCTTAGATTATTCTTAGCCTGCTTGTCCCTCTCTCGATGCAAATGATTATTTTTTTATAACAAAAAGAAAAAAATACGAATTTAGTAATCAGTAATCATTCTTGAATTCGAAGATTTATCTTCTCTATTTTACTTTTAGTAGAATTTCTAATTGTTTGAATTGTGTAATCTTCCATTATGGAGATCGGTAACCGACTTAAAGCAATTTGATTGTAATTCAAGCCCTCTTTTATTTATACAGGCAAGCCCAACAATTTGCCTATCATCAGCAGCAGATAGAGATTTCATGATCATGAGTTTTCATCAGACCGTCAACATTAATTCTGATTGATTCCTGAGCAGCTAGCTGATATTCAAGGAAACTTGTGAAGATATATAAACTGGTGAAACACAGTATAGGGTAATAAGGTGGGACTATTGAACCAAAACAAGTGTCTCGTCTCTTTTCTACGTCTTGTGCTTGTACGTGCGTGTTATGCTTGGTACAAGCCAGCCCAAGAAAGATTGGATGGGCTTATTCGGGAGGTCCAGAGAATTATCGATCGGAAACGAAGAATTAGTGAGGAGACGGCCGGCCGGGTAGATTGCACAAAGAAACTGAGCCGGTTTGCGTGCAACCGTGTGCTTGCCCACGCGAGAAAAACGGCCCGTCACAACGGGAAATAAATTGAACGGTTATTTGACTTATGAATGGCAGCGTGGGTATCTGCTATTTGGTGGGAGAGTAAATCGGTCCGCCCCTCACAACGGGAAATAAATTCGACGGTTATTTGACTTATGAATGGCAGCGTGGGTATTTGCTATTTGGTGGGAGGGTAAATCGGTCCAAAAAAGTCTATTAGTTATAGATTCTAAAAAATACTTACAAGAGGGATTACAATGATTAAATCGAAGTCCACCAAAACAAGCGACAACCCGCTAATCCTACAACCCTGATGAAGGGGTTTTTTATGAACTGGGCCAGTATCCCTGACATCCCACCAACGCGCATCATCTATATCGAAGGCCTCAACAAGTTACCCAATGGCGAGCAAGTGGCACAACCGATCCGACAAACCCTCAGCACGTACCAGCATACACGTTTTAGAAAGTCCTAGCCGCCGCCTTCTTTCACATATCCAACTTCTGGAGATATCAATGTACTAATCTTGAGAGGCTTGCCATCGACGCCAGACGGCGCCACCGCCCTGCGCGCATCCATCCAAGCACACGTGATCGCCACCGGACCTCTCGACACCATGTCGGTGGGTCCCGCCAACAGACGCAACTGGAAACCTCCAGGAGATTTGCCGTGCATAGCTACGCACCTACTGTACCAGGCATGACTGAGCGTAGCACCTGGTGGCTAGGCATGACTTGATTATCTCTACCAAAGAATCCGTGCAAGACGAAGATGCTCCACCTCCCGCTGCTTCCCTCCAGCGCTGCTCCATCAACTATGCTCCTAAGAGAGAATGCGACACCACGGCACCACCATCACCCGACCCGAAGATCTTAAGGTTTTCCTCGGAGCAGCACAATTGAAGTTGACACTAGTTGCATGACGATGCCTTCATCAAGGTAACGACGTATTAACGCCGCCATCGCTCGCCAATGGCTCGGTTTTCACTAGCACCTAGATCTTCCTGCCTCGTTGCTGGGACTAGATGACAGATTCCAAGATCCACCAAACCAGCCTTAGGCCGACCACTTCCGGCGAAGAAGAAAGCCACCTCCACCGTCATACCTAGGGCTGCTGCCCTAGACGTCCTCGTGCTACGGGAGAAACCCCGATGTCTCGTGCCGTCGTCCAGCTGTTGGTCCACGTAGAGATAAAACAAAAATTTCTCCTCTAACATGGTGATCCCAAGATCTAGCTGAGGTAGAAGGCCACAAAGTTTACCACTAGACACGCAGTTGCGGATTACTGATAAGCGCGTCAGTTGATGCAGTACAGTCCTTTGCGATTCGATCATCCTGGTGCTGATCGTACAACACCTCTGCTGGTATCCACACGTACAAGGAGGAGCACCGACGGTGAACTGCTAGGTTAGTATCGACGGCAGGACTGCTGTGGAGCTAGGGTTTCCAACACATGAAATGACCTAACCGAACAACGATTAACCTTTCTGGGTTATTGCGCTCCACTATATATAGGGAGTGAACATGGGCTCCACTCTCGTGGCCCATTCACTAAAGCCCATATAACACTAGTCACCGCGAGTCCGACTCACTGACTCAGTCCTAATCCGGCTCGGGTCCAACCCAGCCAGATTTCCGGTTCAGATCCAATCCGAACTTGCTCCCGCTCTTAAGTGTGTGACCCGGCAGGCTCTTGGTTACTCGGACACGATTGGAGTCCGACTCACAATCGATCAGTCGGCAGTGGCTCCTAGCAGAACGTGCCGACTCCCAAGTACCAATGAGTCATGATGACTTGCCTTTCCAATGCGACTTGCGTCCGAGTCCCTTTTGCCTCACGATATACCTTGTTAGACTATAGGCGAATATTCGTCATCCTTTAAATAGTGTGACTCTCTTCTCGATCCGAGATAAGTGATTCACCCGACTAACTCTTAGTCGACCGCCTCGGTTAACACTTAACCGAGTCGTGCATGGCCATGCTTTCCGAATCATATCTTCCGAGAGGGCCCAGAGAATATCTCTCCGAGTGGAGGGGCAAAATCACATCTTGGTTATTCACATCACGCAGCTTGATTCTCAGTCGACCCGAACTCTGCCTTTATAGCTGCCCAGTTACGGATCAACGTTTGACAAAACCTAAGTCGGTGATCGTCAACTCGGACTATGCAACAACCTCAGGTCTAAGGATTACATTGATTGAGATATACAAATGACTACTTGTTCGTTGTACCTCAATATGGGTCAATCCGATTCGCTAAACTCTTTAGCCGAGTTCGTGTAAGTCGGAATAGCATCTCCATGCCCATGACAAGTGGAACCGAGTCATCAAGCCGACTTTCACATTGGTCTAAGTTGTGTGTCCAGCACAACCTCGATGACCAAGGACATTTAGTACAAACAACATGAATGCATAGTTTCACAATCGAATCACATATTCAATGATACACATCAGATGTTTATACAAGGACAACTTAAAACTTTATGAATACAATGGGAAATATCATCATACATGATTGCCTCTAGGGCATATTCCCAACAGTCTCCCACTTGCACTAGAGTCAATCTTCCGACATCACATGTCTAGGCATCTAATGCCCATGGCTCTCATGTGCGCCTCATGCTTTGGCTGTGGTAACGGCTTTGTCAATGGATCTGCAATATTTGCATCCATGTGTATCTTGCATAACTTGATATCACCCTGATCCACGAACTGGCGAATCAGATGGTACCGCATGAGTATGTGCTTGTTCTTCTGGTGTTGTCTAGGTTCCTTGGCTTGTGCAATAGCACCATTGTTGTCACAATACACGTCTAACGGATTGGACGAGCCCTAAACCACACCAAGATCCATGAGGAAATTCCTCATCCAAACAGCCTCCTTTGCTGCCTCCGAGGCAGCAATATACTCAGCCTCTGTTGTAGATGCAAACACAGTCTCTTGCTTGGAACTCTTCCAGCTCACAGCACCTCTGTTTATAATAAACACGTATCCGGATTGCGAACGAGAATCATTAGAGTCAGTAAGATAACTCGCATCCGTGTAACCCTTTACACTGAGTTCATCTTCACCACCATAAAACAAAAACATATCCTTAGTCCTTTTCAAGTACTTTAGGATATCTTTAGCCGCTGTCCAGTGGATTTCTCCAGGATCAGCCTGGTATCTGCTCACAACACTTAGAGCATATGAAACATTCGGCCTAGTACAAATCATAGCATACATGATGGATCCGACTACAGAAGCATACGGAATCGCACTCATCCGACTTTGCTCATCAGTTGTCGAAGGACACTGAGTCTTGCTAAGTTTTACACCATGGGACATCGGTAAGAACCCCTTCTTAGACAATTCCATGTTGAACTTCTTCAACATTTTGTCCAAATAAGTACTCTGACTCAATCCAATGTGCCTCCTTGATCTATCTCTATAGATCCGGATTCCGAGGATGTATGTTGCCTCACCCAAGTCTTTCATTGAGAAACTCCTTTCCAATGATTCCTTGGTTTCTTGCAATATCTGGACATCATTTCCAATCAGTAATATGTCGTCCACATATAAGATTAGAAAGTTTACTTTGCTCCCACTAAACTTCTTGTATAAACAAGAATCATGATCACTCTTGATGAAGCCAAACGATTTGACTACCTCATCAAAGCGAATATTCCAACTCCGAGATGCTTGCTTCAACCCATAAATGGATTTCTGATGTTTGCACACCTTGTCAGCATTAGCCGGATTGACAAAACCCTCGGGCTGTATCATATACATGTCCTCTGTTAAATTTTCGTTAAGGAAATCCGTTTTGACATCCATCTGCCATATCTCATAGTCGAAATAGGCCGCTATAGCTAACATGATCCGAACTGATTTAAGCATTGCTACGGGCGAGAAAGTCTCGTCGTAATCAACTCCTTGAACTTGACGGAACCCCTTCGCAACAAACCGTGCTTTATAGACGGAAAAATTTCCATCCATATCAGTTTTCTTCTTAAAGATCCATTTGCACTCGACGGGTCTTGCACCGTCTGGCAGATCAACCAAGTTCCAAACTTGATTTTCATCCATAGACTTTAACTCAGATCTCATGGCTCCAAGCCATGACTCGGATTTAGATCCCACCATCGCTTACGAATAATTTGCCGGCTTATCAATGTCTAATAGTAACACATCACGAACACTTCGTAATCTTGCCGATCTTCGTAGTACAGGTGTTGCTGCCGGCTCAGCTGCCACGACTGGCTCAACCTCCAAGGTTTTTTCCGACTCGCTTCTAGCCGGTTCCTCTCGAATTTCTTCGAGCTGCACCGTGCTCCCACTTACTCCCCGACTGAGAAACTCTTTCTCAAGGAAGACACCATTCCGAGCGATAAACACTTTGCCCTCTTCTCGGTTGTAGAAGTAGTAACCCAAGGTTTCCCTCGGATACCCCACGAGAATACACTTATCTGACTTGGCTGTAAGCTTGTCCGACTAAAGTCGCTTGACAAATGCTTCACAACCCCAAATCTTAAGAAAAGACAAACTCGGCTTTTTGCCTGTCCATATCTCATGCGGTGTCTTCTCTACCAATTTTAATGGTACTCTATTTAGTGTGAACGCCGCTGCTTGTAGACAATAACCCCAAAATGATAAAGGAAGATCTATCCGACTCATCATTGACCGTACCATGTCCAACAAGGTCCGATTCCGCCTTTCCGAAACACCATTCCTTTGTGGCGTTCCTGGCGGAGTAAGTTGAGGAATTATTCCACAACTTTTCAGATGGTCATCAAACTCATGGCTCATGTACTCGCCTCCTCGGTCCGACCGAAGAAACTTTATTTTCTTGCCGAGTTGATTATGTGCTTCATTCTGGAATTCTTTGAACTTTTCAAAGGCTTCCGACTTATGTTTCATCAAGTAGATATATCCATACCTACTCAAATCATCAGTGAAGGTAATGAAGTAATCATAACCACCTCTGGCCGTCGTGCTCATTGGTCCACATACATCACTATGTACTAGTCCCAACAAGTTGGACGCCCTTTCGCAACTCTTTGCAAAAGGTGTCTTGGTCATTTTGCCGAGTAGGCAAGATTCGCATGTCTCGAACGACTCCAAGTCGAACGAAGTTAGGAGTCCATCATCATGGAGCTTCTTCATGCGTTTCCAACTTATATGACCAAGCCAACAGTGCCAAAAGTAAGTCATATTCAGATCATTTGGTTTCAACCTTTTAACATTTATGTTATAAACCGACTCACCATCAAGATTCAAAATAAATAACCCGTCCTGGACGGGTGCAAAGCCGTGAAACATATCATTCAAATACAAAGAACAACCATTATTCTTGATATTCGACTCATAGCTTTGTCTCATCAAACATGAAGCAGAAATAATGTTTCGACTAAGCACTGGAACATAATAACAATTATTTAGTTCCATAATGAATCCGGAAGGTAAATGAAGCTGCATCGTGCCGACTTCCAACGCAACAACTCTTGCTTTGTTGCCGACTCGAATATCAACCTCGCCTCTTGTTACGCTCCTAGTTCTTACCAGTCCCTGCAACGATTTGCATATGTGAATAACTGATCCGGTATCATATACCCAAGGACTATTAGGTGCATCAGTAAGATATATGTCTATAACATTGCAAACAAGTGTACCTGAGTCGGAAGTCATACCTTCACTCTTGGCTTTATCAGCCAAATACTTGCTGCAGTTCCTCTTCTAGTGGCCATCCGCCTTGCAGTAGAAGCAAGTGGATCCGGCTGAAGGAGATGGCTTAGTCCCTGAGAAAGCGCTTGGGACTAGGTCCTGAGCCTGCTTTCCTCCCGACTTAGCCATCTTCTTAGTCCAAGAACTCTTCTTGAACTTAGACTTATTTTGCACCATCAACACTTGACTGGCGCCCTTCTTGAGATCCGCCTCTGCCTGCTTGAGCATCCCATGCAATTCAGTAAGCTTCTTATCCATACCATGCATGTGGTAGTTCGAAATGAACTGCCCATATGCACTAGGAAGAGAGTTCAGAATTATATCCGTAGCGAACTCTTCGCTAATGGGGTAGCCAAGCCTCTCTAGAGACTGCACGTAACCAACCATTTTGATCACATGTGGACTCAGTGGATCACCATCCTTAAGCTTGCAACTCAGCAAATCCTGAGAGACTTGATACCTCTCAGTCTTCGCCTGAGCCTGGAACATACTTTTGAGGCTTTCGATCATATCGTAGGCCTCAACATTCTCGAACTGCTTTTGCAAGTACGGTTCCATGTGAGCAAGCATAAGACAGCTAATATCCGTGGACTCATCCTTAGCCTGACGGTAGGCATTAGTGGCAGCGACAGTCGCATTCTCATTCGGCTCATCTAGAAGTGGGTTGTCTAGGACATGGTCCTTCTTTTCTTGTTTGAGAACAATTCTTAGATTTCGATACCAGTTGGTAAAATTAGTGTCGTTCAGTTTATCTTTCTCAAGGATAGTTCTCAACGCAAAACCGGATATCTGAAAGTGACTGCTACTTGGTGCCATGATCTACAACAGAAAATATGCAAAACACTTAAGACATGTATTCATAAAAGAGCAAGCATATTAAATACTTTAATATTTTATGCTCCCACTAGAACCAACACCCCTCCAATGGTTACTTAGTGATTCAGGATCCTAAATAAGCAAGTCGGCTAGTGAGCTTTAGCATCACCGCTAGCCGCCAAGTGATCTAGGTAGACAACTCCTTGTCAATCGTATCTCATACGACTCCTGTTGGACGGGTGACATCACATGCCCTGGCTCCCATCCGACCTTTCCCCGAGCCCCACAACCGTTGTGATAGACCCGTCTAGCTTACCGAGTGTTTCCGCAGTAAGAGTCCGACTCGAACCCACCTAGTTGGAAAGAATTGGCAGCACCTCAATTTTATGAGCCCACTACCAAAAATGTCCGACTTGTGATGGTGCAAACACTGGCGGGAAAACCGACTAGACCTTCTTTGAGGGATTAAATTTTACCGACTATCTAATAGAGGTAAAACAGAGACATAACAATAACACAAAATAAAACAATTATAATGTGAAATGGTATGGCTCTCTTCATGGCGATCTCCATATCCACAAAGCCTATAATCCGACTCGTGCCAACTCTTGTCACTTGCCGTCTTACTCCATGTCGCCGACATGTACATCGCCTTGCATGCCTTCCGGGTTCTCCAAACAGCTATACTAGCTTAGTAAAGTAAATTACATAGAGAATCCGACACGCAGGTCGTTATACAATAAAATGACAGCACCTAGGCTCCAGCCGGCTGACAAAACCGTGATTCGCAGATCACGTATGGATTACACACATACATCACATGCACATGAACCATACCATTCACAACTTCCTGCAAAAACAAGTTATGCATAGATACAATATCTACCGGCGTTGTGAAACTCGCAACGACATCTAAGGAGCTCTGACGGTAGAAGCCGACATCTAAGCGGCAAGCGATTTTCCGGCGTAGATCTCATCTATGATCCAGACATAGATTCCGACCATTGTTCCGATTCAATCAAACTTTTTGATCTTCGATCACCGCATTTGGATTTACGTGTCACATCTACCCCGATGGCGGAAGCCGACCGGTAGGGGTATGTCGTTCCACGACCTCAGCAGTATGATCACGGAAATCAGATCTACCATTCCCCAAGTACAATCGATCCAATCAACATCGTACAAAACTGATTTATCTCATAGATCGACCACCAAAATAGCACATAGATCTCATCTACAGCCAACCGCATATCACATATGCGATAAGTCGAGCCTAAAATCAGAAGCTATTGCTCTGATACCACTGTTGGTCCACGTAGAGATAAAACAAAAATTTTCCCTCTAACGTGGTGATCCCAAGATCTAGCTGAGGTAGAAGGCCTCGAGGTTTACCACTAGACGCGCAATTGCGGATTACTGATGAAGCGCGTCAGTTGATGCAGTGCAGTCCTTTACGATCCGATCGTCCTGGTGCTGATCGTACATCACCTCTGTTGGTATCCACACGTACAAGGAGGAGCACCGGCGGCGAACTGCTAGGTTCGTATCGACAGCAGGACTGCTGTGGATCTAGGGTTTCCAACACATGGAATGACCTAACCGAACAACGATTAACCTTTCTGGGTTATTGTGCTCCACTATATATAGGGAGTGAACGTGGGCTCCACTCTCGTGGACCATTCACTAAAGCCCATATAACACTAGTCACCGCGAGTCCGACTCACTGACTCAGTCCTAATCCGGCTCGGGTCCAACCCGACCAGATTTCCGGTTCAGATCCAATCCGAACTTGATCCCGCTCTTAAGTGTGTGACCCGACAGGCTCTTGGTTACTCGGACACGATTGGAGTCCGACTCACAATCGATCAGTCGGCAGCGGCTCCTAGCGAGCGTCGCAAGCTCCCAAAGTACCAATGAGTCGTGACGACTTGTCTTTCCAATGCGACTTGCGTCTGAGTCCCTTTTGCCTCACGATATACCTTGTCAGACTATAGGCGAATATTCGTCATCCCTTAAATAGTCCGACTCTCTTCTCGATCTGAGATAAGTAATTCACCCTGCTAACTCTTAGTCGACCGCCTCGGTTAACACTTAACCGAGTCGTGCATGGCCATGCTTTTCGAATCATATCTTCCGAGAGGGCCCAGAGAATATCTCTCTGAGTGGAGGGGCAAAATCCCATCTTGGTTATTCACATCACGCAGCTTGATTCTCAGTCGACCCGAACTCTGCCTTTATAGCTGCCCAGTTACGGATCAACGTTTGACAAAACCTAAGTCGGTGATCCTCAACTCGGACTATGTAACAACCTCAGGTCTAAGAATTACATTGATTGAGATATACAAATGACTACTTGTTCGTTGTACCTCAATATGGGTCAATCCGACTCGCTATACTCTTTAGCCGAGTCTGTGTAAGTCGGAATAGCATCTCCATGCCCATGACAAGTGGAACCGAGTCATCAAGCCGACTTTCACATTGGTCTAAGTTGTGTGTCCAGCACAACCTCGATGACCAAGGACATTTAGTACAAACAACATGAATGCATAGTTCCACAACCAAATCACATATTCAATGATACACATCAAATGTTTATACAAGGACAACTTAATAACTTTATGAATACAATGGGAAATATCATCATACATGATTGCCTCTAGGGCATATTCCCAACACCAGCAAGAGGTCACCGGGCCGCAGCCTCTCCACAGCGTGTTGCTTCTGAAACATCCGGATCTCACGACAGCACAAGGTCGCACCGCCGTTGAGGGTGCCGCCAACACCACCTCTGCGGGAGGGCCGCCATGGCCACGCCGTCGGGGCAAGAGAGGCGCCGCCATGGGGAGGACCCATGTCGCCATGGGGAGGGACAGACCACATCTCTAGGGAGAGGCCAGCGGCGGCTAAGGAAGGCCACCGTCATCGCCATGCCGTCCGGGCTTTGCACGGCGACGGCGGCAGGATCTGGGTTACGGGAGGGAGAGGGGGGTTACAGGACGGTTTTTACCATTAGTTGAGAAAGAAATGTCGTATAACATATACGGCAATGCATGAACCATAGACCAGCGCAGTGGCATACATGCATAAATATCTAGGATATTTAGTTCTTTGGGCGCTGTGTTTCATTTGTGGATTGTAACTATGGTTACCTCGGTTGCCATGTTACTTCCACTCGTTTACCTTGTTCTCATGTTACTTCCACTCGTTTACTTACTACTCCCTCCGTTCTAAAATGTAAGATGTCTTAGTTTTTTTTCAAAAGCATGTATCTAGACATCTTTTATTGCATAGGTTCAGAGGAAAATAAGTGAATCTACACACTAAAAGATGTCTAGATACATATGTTTGAAAAAAAGGCTAAAACATCTTATATTTTGAAATCGGAGCGAGTACATGACTAAATGTTCGACGTTTTACAAATATAAACATTTTTTCGACCATTTTATATAAAAATTCTGCTATAAATAAAGATAAAGAATTTGATGCTGATTCCTTACCATGTTTATACATCGGTAGTCAAAGTTAGAGAATTATGACTCCAAGTTTTCCAGAACGTTATCAACTTTTATGTCATATTGTTTTTATCAATTTTAAGTCTCTCAATCTTACCATGATTCCGATCTCCAGTCCATTAGTTCTACACACTCGGTCATATACATGGCTTGGATATCATAGTTCTAGATCCTTAATCACTTGTCAATTTTATTGTGTTATTTTAGTGGCATGTGCTCTTATGTTGACAAATATAGTGCAAGTGTGAGAGGTCGTTGCACCATTTCGGAATTACTATTTTACAAAAACTAACTCGAGCATATGAGATTACCAAAATAATATAAGAAAATTATAATATACACTATACATGTATTCATATGGTAGCAAGAAACAAAAGCCAAGGTTACTCCAACATCAAAAGTAAGCGACCAAAGTGCCAGGGTTATCACCACCAAGAGGGTTGGTTGCGTCGTTTTGTTATTAATCTCTTGCAAAAAAAAACCTAACACGAGCATAGGAGACTACCGAAACATATAAGAAAGTGACAAGCCACACTAAATTGTACTCACGGGAACAAAGCAGCAAAACCTAAGGCTGGAAGTTACTCCAACGTCAAATTTAGGCTAGCAAAATGCCTTTGTAATCCTATGACACCAATGCCTAGTTCGTCTTCCAAAAAAGTTCATTTGAGACTAGTTCATCTCAATACCAACTTGTATAGCTGGTCCAAACTAGGTCGGTGCTTGTCTGAGCTTTATTGTAAGATCTTACGTATTTATGATGCAGTAAAATGAGCATGTGTCCTTTTACTTGTAGGTTGGTTCAAATTAGTCCACAAAATCTCAATGAGTAAATTACCAATAACTTGGCATGTTGACCTGACTTGAGCACATACGAGAGAACGTGAGGGAGATAGAGGACCTCTAAATGCATGTCCAGATGTATTGTCTCTTGCTTGCTGACAAAATCGATGGAGTTGTGGGTCGGGGAGGTGGCGATCACACATGAGCACATCATCGACACACTTTAGGGTGGACAAAATAGTACCTCTCTGCTAACTAGGGTTATACTCATTGCATCCTCACACACAAACTATTAGGTAGGGCTTTTACCAACTTCTGATAATTTTGGGTTGATACATGGTTGTACATTGCAACAATTATGGATACTCAAGCCAGAGTATGCTTGTTAGTGAAAGATGTGACTTGAGAGTTGAGACAACGAATGCAAAAGGTTTGTCAAAATGTGGACACCTAAAGAAACTACAATGTGAACTTAAATACTAGTAGATAGGATAAAAATGCCTACGGATGATCTTCTTTCCAGGGAGTGGATGACTGGATCCCACAACAGTAAATGAATGCTCATGTGCTCCGCACAAAAGCATCATATCAGATTGTTGTTGCACTATATAATATCAAAAATTAATGTAAAATCTTTCCTATTTAAGCATGAGAAGAGTGATGCAGTATTATCACAATTCGCAAGGGATTCAGTCTGCCTACCTGAGAGCGAACAAGGAGTAGAGCCCATAATTCACAGTGGAATCATCCTACCTATCCGAGGTCAAACAAAAAGCAGAGCTTTGTTGCTAGTAGGTCCAAATGAGCTTACACCCATGCATCCAGAGTGTGCCCAAGTTACACACATGGTTGGAACTGCTTTTGCAATCTCGATGATACCTAGTAACGTCCTAGGACTTGGAAGCATCGGAATCTTCGCGCCAACATGAAAGTTCTGTTTTCCTAATGCCAATAAGATTGCCTGCTGAGAATGACTCGTAGCCGGGTTTTCATTATGGCACTAGAAAGTGAGATACTATCTTCAAATTACCACATCCCCTTTTATTCCACTAAGATACGGTTCCAGGTGGCCCATGTCCATTCCAATGTTACACGTCGGCCAGATCAGCAGAGTAGTGTCGAAAATTGATTTGTTAAGAGAAGACATATGATACAACCAAGAAATTAGTTTTATCTTATTTTTAGGAGATCATCCCTTAGCTAAGGGCATGTACAATGCAATTATGTCAGCCTACCTTATGAATGCCACGTTGGATATTTGCTTAGTTGGAGGAGAGAGAAATAAGAAAGATCATATTGACACGTTGGATATGATGCTAGAACAAATCGTGCTCGATCGACTTTGTATACCACTAGTCTAGCGCTCAGGGCATCTATCTCCCGGTCACGTAAGTCCGCATAGCGCTCATGCTCTCTGAGGCCATCTGTCTAGCTTAGCATGTTTGTATGGTCTACGGACGGGCCTGTGCTAGCTGTCCGGTTGCACCAAGTCGAGTAATGCTACATGTACGGACAGTTTCTACAAAAGTTTCTTACGGACTGCCAATTTGACACACAGATAGGAAAATATTGAGAACGTGGTCCACAATTTCAGCAAGAGAAAAAAAGAACCAACCAACAACCTCCACATCAGTCCATAAAACTAGTCCGTGACATCTCTTCCGTAGGTGTAGGATTCACTTCTAGGGATTCCTCTTCAGTGGGTTGGAACTTGGAAGGGTTTGAGAAATAAATATATGACTTAATATATATGATAATATTATTTTCCCACTATGAGATAGTACAAAATAGTACTACCTCCGTTCCAGAAAATGTGATGGAGAATTTCGTGTTTTTTTTTCGAATGAAGATAGCACACTAATGCATGTGATGTCCTCGTTTTTTGTGTTTTAACTTTGATCACATGTTATTTGTCATGAAAATTATAATATTATTAGAAACTTGATTCGAATACTAATTCATTGGTATAACAAAATGTTAGATATCAAAGCAACATCTTTGACATCTTCTTAAGTTTATGAACAGATGGTTATTACTGTCTCAGATATATGGGGTCAGTCCATAAGCGTTCGTTCTACGGTTGTATACACTATGCATCCCACGACATCCAGGAGATGAAGCCCTACGCCAAGAGCTCCACCTAATCTACCACGACTCCCCAAATCATAATACTAGCAAAAGGAAGACTACGAGATTGACTTAACGTGTAAGACCTAGAGCCTACAAGGACTCCTACCACCACGTCTATATATACTCGAAGACCATCTTTCCAAAGTCAACTTGAAGTCGCCCTGGAGCCCTAAAATCTCTAGTCAAAGTAGGCATAAACTCTAGCTTCATCTAATATCGTTTGATGTCTCTATAAACTAGTGGCAGAGATACATGTTATCTATGCTATCAACTAACATCATGAAAATGTTAGTACCATCATACTAGGAATTAATACGCTACTTTTTACCCTATAACTACTAGATAATGACATCATTGTCCCCATCTGTAACTCATTTTTACCCTATAGTAAAAAGTAGCGTATTACAAAATGACTTCAACAAGGTCATTGCCAGGCGCAACCAGTTAAGGCCAGACCTTGGATTTTCACCTTGCAAGATAAGACTAGGAATTTCCCTTGTGTTGTCTTCCCACACCAACAGTCGCTGCAACGAGTCCCAGATCACGCAGCCAGATCTCCGTCACCACAAGAACAAAAATCACCATCGCTACCCTCATATTTCCGCTTTCCTGACATTCTCCGCATCTGACCCACCAACAATCCTAGCTCTGTCGCTGCTATAAACTCGAAGAGATCCATTCTGTAAAGTCTTGTATGATCTTGTGATCACACCAATGAATAAAGCATGAGCGAATTCGTCCATCTTGATCCTTAAGTTGTTGGCCCGATCCTCTCCTGAACAAATGAACACTATTTCGATCTTTGGAAGTTTGATTGTCAAGAGGTCGTGCCAATTATCGTTCATTAGTTGGTGCATCGGCTAGGGGTACAAAGGTCATGTGGTCGATCATCTCGCACGCGATATCCTAGGTCATGGAGGAGAGAAGAGCGCTAGGACAATCTTGACTCCACGGGTTGTTCTTCCCTGCCTGCATCATCACACCTTTGTTTGGGCCGGTGTAGTGGATGTGTCGTTAAAGTGGCCGTGAAGATTGTGACCAGAGATATTAGCAAGGATAAACGTCTTCCATAGCATGAAATTGGTGCGACCAAGACAGACCAAGTTGGGAGGATATGGAAGGGGGTACCAGGAGATGAATGATCCGGCACCGGTAGATATAAGCACTCCAGCGATATTGGAGATTTGCGAGGCAGAGGTGGTCATGGCTGGCCCCCAGACGCTGTTTAGATGAATCTTAGAGAGTGAGACTCTAATACAAAGTTAATGACTACTGCTATGATTCACGCGATTGGCCCGCCGGCCCTTCCTCTCTTTATAGTCTATAGACAATACGAGATTTCTAAAACAAGTGCTCCCTTGGTCCTAATTAAAATAAGTGAAGCAACTTTATAATATGCATGTATCTAAACTCGTATTAGTGTCTAGAAACATGTATATATAGACAAAATTGTATCACTTATTTTGGGAAGGATGGAGTACAATATAAGCTACACTTAACCCTAACCCTAGCCTAGACCCTTACAATCTTGACGCACACAGATGGATGGATTCCTGCAGAAACGGCCGATCGGACTGAAGGAAAATATCCACCGTCCTGCGTCCCTGCGGATTGCCAAGGCACCAATCGATCAAGAGGACCGTAAAAAAGAAGAGAAACCAGCCTCCAGAGTAGATGGCCAGCATCAGCGCGGCCACTTGGGCGACGTCCACCAGCACCGGTGATCTCGGAAGGTCCGGAATGAGTTTGATGGAATAGAAGAGCGCGGCGGCGACGCCGCCGAGCAGGCACATGTACACGCACCGGCTCCACTCGGCGGTCTCCGCCTCCACCGGGCCATGCGGTTCGTGTGGTTTCGTGTCTTGTGCCGGCGGCGATCGACGCGACGCGTCTATATACGTGTATATATGGGCCTTTTTCCAGAAATCGGTCTCAACTCGTACTGCAAGTCCATTACCGATCGGTGTCCCGCTCAGTTGTGCCCCATACATGGCATAAGGGCCAGGCCCATTATTTATACATGACTGGTTTGTTTTTTTGAGTATTGGTTTTTTGTTTCTTGATTGTTCTTCTTTTTCCTTTTTTTGTCTTCCTTTTTTTGTTCTTTTTCCATGTTTTTAATGTTTTTAACAGGGTTTTGACAGTGATCAACGGTTCGAAAAGGGTATGTTAAGGATTCGAAAAATATGCTAACGAGTTTTTTTTAAAACTATTACTCGTTAAATAAAAAAATGTGTGATTTGAGAAAAATATGTCCGTAGATTCAAAAATGTTCGCTATGTTTTAAAAAATCATCATTTTTAAATGTTGATGTTTTTAAATAAAGTTCACATTTTAGAAATATTCATGTTGGTAAAATGTTCACGAGGATCAAATATTTTTTCATGTCTCTTTCTGGTTATTGCTTCTAGGATTCACCAAGCCTATGATTTCCTCCATATGTGCCTAGGCACTATAGTCATTGTTATAATTACTACAAGTAAATAACAAAGAACGAAAGATAAATCATAGCAAGAAGACATATATTTGGAAAAATCTCTCCAACAAAAAGAGAAAAAAGCCATGGGCGCCAGCCATCGAAACTTAACTATATCGGGGAGTGTTTACAAACGCCAGAGATTTTCACAGGTGCAACTTATCTTAGTCGGCGGCTTACGAGAGATTTATATAGTGGTGGAAACCAAGATCTTCAACGATCCATACCGTACCACAGGGGCTGCGGGCCTCGCTTCGCTTGTCAAAAGTTAGCCTTTACTTTGTAAAATTTTGATCAACATATAACAGTCATATAGCTAAAGTACGTAGCCTGTCCAATAATCATGTTGTCACCTAACACCAAAACCATTTACATAGGACATCATATGTAAAGAGATCCACCATCTCTATCAAAAAACATTTCGAGCCGCACGCTGACGTCAGGGAGTTGTTTTAATTACTGTCTTCATATATTACAGTTGACATTGGATGAAAGAAAATTGTGTTTGAATTGAGTTTTATTTTTGCAAAAGTTTCACGGTTTATTAATAACCACCAATAGTGGCACAAAGAGCACCAAAAGTAAGAGAAAAATACAAGCAGGCCTTTGGACCACCTAGTGATGATTACAACACTAGCGCGAGCTGAGAGACGTGCCACGGTCCTCATCCCTCCATCATCAAAGTTGGAAAAAAATCATAGGAGAGTTTCTTATACTAGACAGACATGAAGTCATCGTGATAAGTCCTCAAAGGACCAACATACCAGAGCAGCAACATCGCCAATGATGATTGTGAAAAACGATCAGGTAGAAATGGCACTACTCAGATGCTTTCCGAGTCCCTAGTTCGTGTTAAGATAGCGATGGCAGCAGCCTCTCTTACATCACATGTAGGACTAGGAGTCCGTACTAGATAGAGTTTGAGATATGAGAGAACGAGAGAGATCTATCACTAACAGTAACAACCATAGGTTGGAAGAGACTGATCGGAAAACACACCAACAAGTTCGAAAAATGACCGAATGCTATGAGATTCGTTGCATACACAACTCCACGCGTCCTCTGTCAACGATAGACGCACCACGCCGGAGCCAGAGTGTAAATGATCTTATCTAACTCCATTATGTAGCCGTCGTCTCACCATGCCTTGCCGAGAAAAACACCGAAAACCAATCTAAACAAAGATTGAGAATATCATCCCGCCGGCGAAGGGCCATGATCTGCCACACCCAAGCTCCCAAGGTCATGGAGGCGAATTAGACCGACGACGTCACCAACAGGGGGAGTGGCGAAATCCTAGATGGTTTACAGGGCTGAGCTGACGTCTCACGATCGCCTCTATCTCCTGTCTCGACTATCTAGCATGACTAATCGATAAGCTCCGTGTCTCACCAACTTGAGCAACCTGTCCAAAACCATGTTGGCGCTTCCTCTCGTCACCATTACAAGATTTTGTTCACCGTATCATCATCATGCTTACGCACATATGTACACATGGCCTGCTGTGCCGCGGCACCTCGCCCACGCTCAGCCGTCCTTCTTCAAGGCAATGATACGGGCATAAGGGAACTGCTTCATATTGTACTCCGCCTCGGCGTCTCCAGGTATCAGGTATATGCCGTCTTTAACGGGTAGCGCTGCTGTACCTGTACGTTTCCAAGCTGCGACTGCGACCTCGTCGCCGAGAGCTTTGAGAACGCCGTGGGAGGCGCCAAATGGTTTCTCTTTGGATGGTTGCGTCCACACGCACGCTGGGGTCCCTTTCAGCTGAAACTGGATCAGCTGATCGTGCTGCGTGAGTAAACTATAGTGCACCCTGCTATTTCTGGTTAACCCCAAGAGATATGCCAGTTCTCTGCCTGCTAGTTGTTATACTCCTCCGTTCACAATGTAGTTTGTCTTAACCATTGCATTTTAATAGGATTATTTTGAAAGCATACAATTGAGGGGTGTCGATTCATGAGTGGACAGGGTATTTTTAAGAGCACATTTCAGAAAAACACAACTATCGGGGCAAAGGTTTCACAAAACTTACCGCAAAAAAAAGGGTTTCACAAAACCACAAGAGATAGAATTTCTTTCATAAAACCACAACTTTTGTGATAAGTTGTTCGGAATAAACGCACCCAAATTATACAACTTAGGTCGGAGGAACCATTCTAAATACAATAGCGACACCAACGCATGAACACCAGATTTTTACGTTAAAAAATATACCCTCAGTTTCCTCAAGTTAGGGGAAATACTACGAGCTGAAACCACCCAATATTTTTCTTTATTAATATGGGACACAATAAGTATATCTTCTCTAGATAGCATTGTATATTCTCATAGCTAAAGGTTTCACCATCTTGAATAACAACAACTAAATTTAGGATGGATGAGTTAGTTATTAGAACAATCTAAGCAAAGATGGTGGAACCAAAACTTGTAAGTGCGAAAAGTGGGATTGAGCTTCACTTGGGTTCTTTTTTGGCACTACTCTTTGCTTTGGATCGGACCATACACCATTACTAATTGATTCCAAAGTTAAGGCTCATTTGGGTAATAGGCATTTTTCTCCTTTGAACTATATTAGCTTGTTATAAATGCGACAAGCAAATAACGAAGAACGAAAACAAGAATAAGCAGGGGATGCAGAATTTTAACATGAAAAAATCTCTCCAACAAAGAGAGTAAAAAATCACGGGTGCTAGCTAGCGAAACTTCACTATAACAGGAAGTGTTTACACAACACCAGAGATTTCACAGATGCAACTTATCCGGCACCTTACAAGAGGTATATATAACAGTGGAAACCTAGGTCTTCAACGATCCGTATCCCTAGGCATCCCTGTTGGGCACGGTATGGGCTACCGGCAACGGACCTCGCTTCGCTCGTCATAAGTTAGCATCCTTAATGAATTTGGATCATACTTCAACAAGCTAAACCATGAAGATTTTATGATGTGATTGTTGTTGAACAGAACACAACCAACAATGGTCGTGCTCCTATGGAGCGTTGGAAAAATAAGATACGCCATCTAAGTCGCTTTGTAAAGGGATGGGCAAAAAAACAAGAAAACGAAAGGGTACTTGCAATAATTGATGGGTTAGATTGAAGGATGAGCCTAATACTCTAAGCATGGCCGAATGAGATGCATTAAGGAATGGAGATGAACATGTGACCAAGCATAGGACAGACAAGGAAACTAAATTGGCTCAGAGAGTCAAAGTTAAACATGTACAAGAAGGGGGAAATAATACAAAATACTTCTATTTGATTACTAACTGTAATCAAATAGGAAAAAATAAAAATTTCAGCTAGAACAGGAGAAACGAATCATTTTGGGCAAAGAAAATCTAAATGTATATATTATATAATTCTAAAAAAATGTTTGGGGTGCCAGAACCAATCAATATTTTGTTATCTGAGGATTTTACCTGGGACATCCCACAACTTTCTTCTAAGGAGAATGAGATACTTCTCGTGCCTCTTTTTTGTTAAAAAAATATGTGCATGAGGTTATCTTTTAGATGGAGCATAACAAAGCTCTAGGTCCCAATGGTTTCCCGACAGAATTTTACCAAACATTTTGGGAAGTCATTAAAGGAGATTTGATGACATTATTTGTTCAGCTACATACAGGGCATTTCCTCAGTTTAAATTGAACTTTGGTATCATTATACTCCTAACCAAAAAGGAGAATGTGGTACAAATACAACAATACATACCAAATTTCTTGTTAAATGTTAACCTCAAAATATTAACTAAAGTGGCCACTAATTGCATTACTGGGATTGCCCCTAAGGTCATTAGGCCCACTCAGTAGGTGTTTATGCCTGGGAGACACATTCTTGAGGGTGTTGTTGTCCTTCATGAAACTATCCATGAACTTCATCGGAAGAAAATGGATGGCGTTTTGTTTAAAATTGACTTTGAATAGGTGTATGATAAAGTTAAATGGATTTTCTTACAACAATCTTTGTGCATGAAAGGATTTGCACCTAAGTGGTGCAAGTTAATTGAGAAGTTTGTGAAGGAAGGTAGTGTTAGGATAAAGTTCAATAATGACATAGGAAAATACTTTCAAACGGGCAAATGCATGAGGCAAGTGGACCGGTTATCTCCCATGCTTTTTAATATAGTTGTTGACATGATGGATATTCTTATTGCTTAGGACAAGGAGGATGGTCAAGTGGGAAGCCTCGTTCCTCATCTGGTTGACGGAGGGGTTTCTATTCTACAATATGCGAATGATACCATTCTATTCATGGAACATGATTTACTGAAAACTCTGGATGTGAAGATTATTTTTTGTATCTTCGAACAACTTTTAGGTATAAAAGTAACTTCCACAAAAACGAATATTTTGTTTTGAGAAGGCAAAATAAGAGGAACAACAATACAGACAGATCTGTGAATGTCAGCCTGATTCCTTGTCTTTTTGATACTTAGGTGTGCCATCCATTACAGAAAATTAAAGAATTTAGGTTGGTATCTAGTAGAGACCCGATTGGAAGGAAAATTGGGATGCTGGAAGGGCAAGCTATCACATGGTGATCGCTTGGTCCTTATAAACTTTTGTTTAACTAGTCTACCTATGTTCATGTTGTCTTTTTAAGAGATTCCAAAAAGGTAACGAAGCGACTTGATTTTCTATAGTCTTGTTTTTCTAGCAAAGTGATGAGAATAAATGTACATATAAATTAATAAAATGTAATATCACTTGTTCACCAAAAGACCAAGATGGTCTCGACATTGAGGTACTTGAACTCAATAATAAGTGTTTTTTGAGTAAGTGGCTATACAAACTTCTTAATGAGGAAGGGTGTGGCAGGAGCTATTACACAACAAGTATCTCATCAAAATACATTGTCCGAGGTCTAGGAGAAACTATCCGATTCTCCCTTTTGGAAAGGACTTATGTGGGTGAAAGATGATTGTTTAGTAGAGGCTACTTTGTTGTGGGGGATGGCTCATCTAAAAGGTTTTGGGAGGACATTTGGATGGGTGATACTCCCATAGCACAACAATTACCCATCCTTGTATAACATTGTGCAACAAGTAACACTAAATATTAGTTTAAGAAGGAACTAACGGGTAATAAGTGGTAGGATTGGTTGCACTTATGCCAAAGACTTATGATGATACAATTATCTGATGAACTAGACAAGTTTATGTGGATTTTAACGGCTTCAAGAATTTTTTTGTCAAATCTATATGAGGACCTTATGAATGACCACACACCTTTCCTCAGAAAATACTTAAGGAAGTTGAAAATCCCCTAAAGATAATGATTTTTATGTGGCTCCTGAATATTAAAGTTTTACTAACAAAAGATAACTTAGCAAAATGAAATTGGGTAGGATGCTAAAAAAGATGCTTTTGTGGTGCACAAGAGACCGAGTCGAGCATTTACTTATCTTGTGTCCTTTTGCTAGGTTGTCATGGCACATAGTTAAATTTATATGTGACTTGCTTCCTCCAACAAGTATCAAAATTATGTTTGGGAATTGATTAAACGGGGTTGACAAATATTTTAAGGCTAGAATTTATATTGGTGTTTCAGCCTTATATTGGTCAATATGAAAATATAGGAACAGTTTATTCATATGGTGGCACACTGTGTGTAGGTATGTATGTTCCTAATCCCCGAGGACTAGCGGGCTACTATGAATTCTGGATGCAACTGTATACTAATGGTTGCTCAAGATACCTTCTGTCAGGCTACCTGAAAGCATACTAGCTGGATACATGTGTTGGAATTATGCCCTAGAGGCAATAATAAAGATGTTATTATTATAATTCTTGTTCATGATAAAGTTTATATTCCATGCTAGAATTGTATTAAGCGGAAACATTAATACTTGTGTGGTTTGTAAACAACACCGAGTCCCTAGTACGCCTCTATGGACTAGCTCATTGATTAATGATGGTTAAGGTTTCCTAACCATGGACATGGGTTGTCGATTAATAATGAGATCATATCATTGGGAGAATGATATGGTGGACAGACCCAAACTAAGTGAAGCAATTAGATCGTGTCATTGTGTTCATCTTTGCGAAGCTTTTCCTATGTCAAATATTGTATTCCTTAGACCATGAGATAATACAACTCCCTGGTATCGGAAGAAAGCTTTGAGGTCATCAAACGTCATCCTATGAGAGGGTGATCATAAAGGTGTCTCTCAGGTGATCGGAAAGTACCTGTCGAGATGGGATTTGTCCCTCCCAAGTCAGAGAGATATACTTCAGGCCCACTCGGTAATCGATATCAACACCGCTTGCAAGCATGTGGTTAAGGAGTTAATCACAAAGTGATATCGGATTACGGAACGAGTAAAGTACTTGCTGTGAACGAGATTGAACTAGGTATGACGGTACCGACGATCGAATCTCGGGCAAGTAAAATATCGCGAGACGAAGGGAATATATATGGGATTGATTGAATCCTGGCATCGTGGTTCATCTGATATGATCATCGATGAATGTGTGGGAGTCAATATGGGTTTCCAGACCCCGCTGTTGATTATTGATAGAAGATCATGTCCGCATATTCTCGAACCCGCAGGGTCACACACTTAACGTGTCTCAACGCTAGGATAGATTGGATATTTGGTTTATGAGTTTTTGTTCAGAGTCTCGGATGGGATCCGGGACATCACGAGAGGTTCCGGAGTGGTCCGGAGAATAAGATTCATATAAGGCAGTGCAGTTTTTGGAGTTCGGAATTGTTCCGGGTTAATCGGTATTGTACCGGAAGCTTCTAGAACCTTCCGGAAGGGGACCAACGTGGCCCCACCTTCCAGAAGGGGGCATGGTCCTATGAGGGAGTGCCCTGGCCGCATTGGGCCAGGGGCACAAGGCCCCATAGGGCCCAGCCGGCCAATCAAGGGGAAACCCTAATTGGACCTTCTAGAAGGGGGGGGTTTCCTTGCCCCCCACTCCTCCTCCTTTGGCCGCCGGTTTGGGCTTGGGGGAGGGGCTAGGGCTGCCGCCCACCCCTCTATATAAAGAGGGTTGGGGGCGCACCACCCCCCTACACCTTCCCCTCAAGCTAGCCGTCCTCCTCTCTCTCTCCCTCCCGACTGCGTGTAGGCGAAGCCCTGCTGCAAAAACTCTCCACCAATTGCACCACGCCGTCGCGTTGTAGATCCAACCCATATCTCCACCATACTTGCTGGACCAAGGAAGGAGGAGACGTCGAGGTGCTGCACGTGTGCATCTCACGGAGGCATCGCCACTTGTGGTGCTAGATCGGATCGGATCGCGAGGAGGAGAAGCAAGTACGACTACATCACCCACGCCCGATTAAATGAGCGTTCATGTCGCGAATCTTCAAGGGTATGAAGATCTAATCCAATCTCTCGTTGTTTGCATCTCCTAGATTAGATCTTGGCTTCCTCTGCTCGCATCCGTAGAAATTTTTGATTTACTATGCCGCGAAACCCTTGATGGTATCGAGCTAGATCTATGCGTAGATGTGTTTCACGAGTAGAACGCAACATGGTTGTTGCGGGCGTTGATGTTTTCTGTTGCAAGCCTCTTGTTTGTGTTCTTCTTATGACGCGGGATAGTGAGATTGAAGCGGTCCAGGCCAACCTTACGCGACGTCGTTCGCGAGACCGGCTCCGCACTTGACGTGTGGCTTGTTCCACACATGCGGCTGGTGGATGCCTGTTTCTCTCACTATAGTTGTCATGGGATCTACACCGGAGTTTGTCAACCATAATATCACCGTTGTGGCTTTCCGTAGGTAAGAATCGTTCTTAGCATTTACTCCCATAAGACACGTAAAACATGCAACAACAAAGTAGAGGCGTCTAACTTGTTTTTGCAGGGAGTGTTTTCTGTGATATGGTATGGCCCAAGATGTGATGTGTATAATGTATGCGATGATCATGTTTTGTAACGTTTCACGACTTGCATGTCGATGAGTACACAACCGGCAGGAGCCATATGGTTGTCTTTATAATTGTGTATGACCTGTGTGTCAACTTCTTATACGCCATGTAATAGTTTCACTTTATCGCTAAGTAGTTAGCAATAGTTGTAGTTACTATTTGTGGTGGAGGCAATCATGGTGGAGTGATGGAGATCATGACGGCACGCACAAGATGGAGATCATTGCGCGAAGATTGGCTATACCATGTCACATAAAGTTATATGCATGTGATGTTTATCCTTTTATGTATCTTATTATGCTTAGATCGCGACGGTAGCATTATAAGATGATTCCTCACTTAAAGATCAAGATAAAACTGTGTTCTCCCAGTATGCACCGTTGCGAAAGTTAAATCGTGTCCAAGCATCACGTGATGATCGGGTGCTATAGACTCTACGCTCACATACAGCGGGTGCAAGCCAGTTTTACTGCGGAAATACTTGGGTCTAACTTGACGAGCCTAGCATGTACAGACATGGCCTCGGAACACATGAACCGAAAGGTTAAGCATGAGTCATATGAATGATATGATCGACACTTTGTTGTCCACCATTGAAACCACATCTCTTCTCGTGAAGATCGGATTAGGTGTGGTGAATTTGGATCATGTTCACTAAACAACTTGAGGGATGTTGAATTTAGTGGGAGTTCATCTAGTAATTTGATTAAAAGTTGAACTAGTTATCATGAACATAGTCTAATTTGTACTTGCAAATATTGTAGATCACATGGCTAAGTCCAACTTCAACTTCAACGTTTTTGCTGAGAAAGAAAAGCTTAGAAACAATGGGTCTAACTTCACCAATTGGTTCCGCAATCTGAGAATCATTCTCTCTGGCGGTCAAAAGGACTATGTCCTTGAAAGTGCGCTAGGTGACGCCCCTTCTCTAAATGCGCCGGCTGATGAGAAAGTTGTCTATAATTCGCGCAAAGATGATTATGGTGTGATTAAGAGCACCATGTTGTTTGCTATGGAATCGGACCTTCAAAATCGTTTTGAAGACTATACCGGGCCCTTTGAGATTCTCGAGGAGTTGAAAACCATGTTTCAGACTCAGGCCCGTTCTGAGAGATATGAGATCTCTGAGAAGTTCTTTAATTGCAAGATGGAGGAAGGGAGTTCCGTTAGTGAGCACGCCATTAAGATGTCGGGCTACACTCAACGCCTTGAGCAACTGGACTGCAAGATTCCAGAGGAGCTCAAGATTGACAGGGTTCTGCAATCACTCCCTCCCAGCTACAAGAGTTTTGTAGTGACTCACAATCAGATTGGTTCCACTGATACGATCACCGAGCTCTTCGCAAAGCTGAAGGCTGCGGAGGTGGACATCAAGAAGGATAATCATGTGTTGATGGTCAACAAGCCCTCCTTTAAGAAAGGTAAGGGTGCAAAGAAGCCCTTCAAGAAAGGCGACGGCAAGCGCGTTGCCCCTGCTGAGAAGAAGCTCAAGTCCGGTCCTAAGCGGACTTGAGTCTTCTATTGCAAGGACAAGGGTCCTTTGGAAGAATGTCCAAGTACTTAGCGGACAAGAAGGTGGCACCATCAAAGGTATATTTGATATACATGTTATTGATGTTTTCCTTACTAGCCCTCGTTGTAGTGCTGGGTATTTGATCTGGTTCGATTGCTAATATTTGTAACTCAAAGCAGAGCTACGGAATATCTGGCCTTGCGAGGATGAGGTGACGATGCGCGTTAAGCGGATCAAGAGTTGATGTGATGGCCGTCGACACGCTCTCCTTAGTTTTACCTTGGGATTAGTTTTAAACCTTAATAAGTGTTATTATGTGCATGCGTGGAGCATGAACATTATTTCTGGATCTTGTTTATTGCAAGACGGTTATTCATTTAAATCGGAGAATAAAGGTTGTTCTATTTATATGAGTAACATCTTTTATGGTCATGCACCTATTGTGAATGGTTTATTTCTTCTAAATCTCGAAAGGGATGAAACACACATCCATAACATTGAGGCTAAGAGATGCAAAGAAGATAGTGATAATACTACTTATTTGTGGCTTGTCGTCTAGGTCATATTGGTGTAAAGCGCATGAAGAAACTCCATTCGATGGACTTTTGGAGTCTCTTGATTTTGAATCATTTGACACATGCGAACCATGCCTCATGGGCAAGATGATCAAAACCCGTTCCGGAATTATGGAGAACAGCGGACTTGTTGGAAATCATACATACCGATGTGTGCGGACCGATGAGTGTTTCGACGCGCGGTGGATATCGCTATTTTCTCACTTTTACCGATGACTTAAGTAGATATGGGTATATCTATTTAATGAAACATAAATCTGAAACATTTGAAAAGTTCAAGGAATTTCAGAATGAAGTGGAGAACCATCGTAACAGAAAGATTAAGTTTCTACGATCCGATTGTGGGGGCGAATATTTGAGTTATGATTTTCTCACGCATTTTAAAGCAAGCGGAATTGTTTCACAACTCACGCCACCCGGAACACCACAGCGCAAATGGTGTGTCTGAACGCCGGAATCGAACTCTATTAGATATGGTCCGATCGATGATGTCTCTTACTGATTTGCCGTTATCATTTTGGGGTTATGCATTAGAAACCGCTGCATTCACTTTAAATAGGGCACCATCTAAATCCGTTGAGACGACACCGTATGAACTGTGGTTTGGTGCTAAACCTAAGTTGTCGTTTCTTAAAGTTTGGGGATGCGAAGCTTACGTCAAGAATTTGATGCCGGACAAGCTCGAACCCAAAGCGGAGAAATGCGTCTTCATAGGATACCCTAAGGAAACTATTGGGTATACCTTCTATCACAGAACCGAAGGCAAAGTGTTTGTCGCAAAGAACGGTTCCTTTCTTGAGAAGGAGTTTCTCTCGAAAGAAGTGAGTGGGAGGAAAATAGAGCTAGACGAGGTTATTGGACCTTCTCTTGAGTTGGAGAGTAGCGCAGCACCTGAAATTGTTCCAGTGCCGCCTTCACCAATAATAGAGGAAGCTAATGATAAGGATCATGAAGCTTGAGCGATCTCGCTCTTGAGCGTCGCAGGTCGACAAGGTCGCTTGCCCTCTCGAGTGGTAGCAACCCTGTCTTAACTATCTTGTTAGTAGATGACGGTGAGCTGCGAACTATGAGGAAGTGATGATGAGCCGGACTACGAGAAATGGCTAGAGGCCATGAAATCCGAATTGGGATCCATGAGCGAAAACCAAGTATGGACTTTGGTGGACCCTCCTAGCGACCGAAAGGCCGTTGAGTGCAAATGGATTTTCAAGAAGAAAACGGACGCGGATGGTAATGTTACCATCTATAAAGCGCGGCTTGTCGCGTAAGGTTTTTGACAAGTTCAAGGTGTTGACTACGATGAGACTTTCTCTCCCGTAGCGATGTTTAAGTCCATTCGGATTTTATTAGCAATTCCTGCGTTTCATGATTATGAAATATGGCAGATGGATGTCAAGACTGCGTTCCTCAATGGCAACATTGATGAAGAGTTGTATATGATGCAACCCGAAGGTTTTGTCGATCCTAAGGATGCTGATAAAGTATGCAAACTTCAGCGTTCTATTTATGGACTGAAGCAAGCATCTCGGAGTTGGAACCTTCGTTTTGATCAAGTGATCAAGAGCTTTGGATTTGTTCCAAATAGCTACGAAGCTTGTATCTACAAGAAAGTGAGTGGGAGCTCGGTGACATTTCTGGTACTATATGTGGATGACATATTGATTATTGGAAATGACATTAACATGCTTAACGATGTGAAGAGTTATTTGAACAAGTGTTTTTCAATGAAAGACCTAGGTGAAGTTGCTTATATATTGGGCATCAAAATCTATAGAGATAGACAAAGGCTGATAGCTTTAAGCGGTACATACCTAGACAAAGTTGAAAAGGTTAAGAATGGATAATGCAAAGATAGGTTCTGTGCCTATGTTGTCAGGTAAGATATTGAGCAAGGCTCGGTGTCCAGCTGATGAAATGATAGGGAAGCTATGAGCAAAGTGCCTTATGCCTCGCCATAGGTTCTATCATGTATGCCATGTTGTGTACTAGACGGATGTGTCCAATGCTCTTAGTTTGTGACGAGATATCAAAGTGATCCGAGTGGAACCTTTGGACAGCCATGAAGAACATCCTAAAGTACCTAAATAGGACTAAAGAAATGATCTTAGTCTATGGGGGTGATGAGCATTTCGTCGTAAAGGTTACGTCGATGCTAGTTTTGACACCGACAAGGATGATTCTAAATCTCAGACAGGATACGTGTATATTTTGAATGGAGGAGCTGTGAGCTGGAGAAGCTGCAAGCAAAGCGTGATCGCGGGATCTACAGTAGAAGCGGAATACATGGCTGCTGCAGAATCGTCAAGTGAAGGAGTTTGGATCAGAAACTTCATCACTGAGCTTGGCGTGGTTCCAAGTGCATTGGACCCACTGGAGATATTGTGTGACAACACTGGCGCCATAACACTCGCTAAGGAACCAAGATATCATCCAAAGACCAAGCATATCAACCGCAAGTTTTATATAATCCGAGATTATATAGCAGATGGAGATCTGAAGATTAGCAAAGTACATACAGATCTGAATGTCGCAGATCCGTTGACTAAACCTCTTCCACGTGTAAAACATGATCAGCACCTCAATGCCATGGGTGTGAGATTGTTGCCAAATGTAAACTAGATTATTGACTCTAGTGCAAGTGGGAGACTGTTGGAATTATGCCCTAGAGGCAATAATAAAGATGTTATTATTATAATTCTTGTTCATGATAAAGTTTATATTCCATGCTAGAATTGTATTAAGCAGAAACATTAATACTTGTGTGGTTTGTAAACAACACCGTGTCCCTAGTACGCCTCTATGGACTAGCTCATTGATTGATGGTTAAGGTTTCCTAACCATGGACATGGGTTGTCGATTAATAATGAGATCATATCATTGGGAGAATGATATGGTGGACAGACCCAAACTAAGCGAAGCAATTAGATCGTGTCATTGTGTTCATCTTTGCGAAGCTTTTCCTATGTCAAATATTGTATTCCTTAGACCATGAGATAATACAACTCCCTGGTATCAGAAGAAAGCTTTGAGGTCATCAAACGTCATCCTATGAGAGGGTGATCATAAAGGTGTCTCTCAGGTGATCGGAAAGTACTTGTTGGGTTGTATGTATCGAGATGGGATTTGTCCCTCCCAAGTCGGAGAAATATACTTCGGGCCCACTCGGTAATCGATTTCAACACCACTTGCAAGCATGTGGTTAAGGAGTTAATCACAAAGTGATATCGGATTACGGAACGAGTAAAGTACTTGCTGTGAACGAGATTGAACTAGGTATGGATGCATCGACGATCGAATCTCGGGCAAGTAAAATATCGCAAGACGAAGGGAATATATATATGGGATTGATTGAATCCTGGCATCGTGGTTCATCCGATATGATCATCAATGAATGTGTGGGAGTCAATATGGGTTTCAGACCCATTGTTGATTATTGATAGAAGATCATGTCGCATATTCTCGAACCCGAGGTCACACTTAACGTGTCTCGGCTAGGATAAATTGGATACTTGGTTTATGAATTTTTGTTGAGTCTTGGATGGCATCCGGGACATCACGATAGGTTCGAATGGTCAGGAGAATAAGATTCATATAAAGGCGTGCAGTTTTGGAGTTGAATTGTTAGGATTAATCGGTATTGTACGGAAGCTTCTAGAACCTTCGGAAGGGGACCAACGTGGCCCCACCTTCCGGGAGGGGGCATGGGCCTATGAGGGAGTGTCCTGGCCGCATTGGGCCAGGGGCACAAGGCCCCATAGGGCCCAGCCGGCCAATCAAGGGGAAACCCTAATTGGACCTTCTAGAAGGGGGGGTTTCCTTGCCCCCCACTCCTCCTCCTTTGGCCGCCGGTTTGGGCTTGGGGGAGGGGCTAGGGCTACCGCCCACCCCTCTATATAAAGAGGGCTGGGGGAGCACCACCCCCCTACACCTTCCCCTCAAGCTAGCCGCCCTCCTCTCTCTCTCCCTCCCATTGTGTGGCGAAGCCTGCTGAAACTCTCCACCAATTACTGCAGCAGCGTTGTAGATCCAACCCATATCTCCACCATACTTGCTGGACCAAGGAAGGAGGAGGCGTCGAGGTGCTGCGTGTGCATCTCACGGAGGCATCGCCACTTGTGGTGCTAGATCGGATCGGATCGCGAGGAGAGAAGCAATGCGACTACATCACCCACGTTAAAGCCGAGCGTTCGCTGTCTGAATCTTCAAGGGTATGAAGATATAATCCAATCTCTCTCGTTGTTTGCATCTCCTAGATTAGATCTTGGCTTCTCTCTGTTCGCATCCGTAGAATTTTTTTGATTTACTATGCCGCGAAACCCTTCAACATGATGTTTAGGTCTAATATGCTTTTTATTTTACGCTTGTTGATTCATGTATCGACTTTAGCGACCCGTAATTTTTTAATAAATTTGGAGGATGATCTTTTAATAAAGTGTTGTGTGCATCTTGTGGTGCAGAGGTCGGAGTTATACTCCCCTTTTGAAAAAAAAGTTCCTTTTGTTCTTTTGGTTTTCCATTCTATTCGTTTTCCTTCCTTCTCTAAAGGAGGCCAATCCAGATTTTTGCTGACTTTACTTAGTTATCAGAAGGGTTTTAAAATCATCCTTTCCAAAGTGCTCGTTGGTCATAATCCTGACGGGATGGTATCATCTTTCACATGTTTGGGTTGTCTCAAGAGTTTCGAGTCATTTGTTCACAACCAACATGAGGAGGATATGCTAACACTGTTTAGATTACACCAAGTCACTCCGGGCTACTCCAGCAACATCAACACATTAGTCCGCATGTTCTCTCCCATAATCTTTGTCGTCGGCGATTGATGCAGTGGTGGATCTTGCTCATACTAGGTGTGTGTGGATCGTAGTGGAATGGAAGGTGTTATGGGAAAAGGTGCTTCAAGGCGATGTAGTAGGTGGATGTCAGGTAGTGGCTTATGTTTGGTGGTTCTAAAGGTAGCGGTGATTGAGGGTCTGCCCCCTACACCCTCGTAACACTTAGTTTCACGTGGGTCTAGGCCGTGAGCATGGGAGGCTTCCCCATTCGCTTGATATCGAGGGTCTTTACGGGGTGCTCTTTCATTTCTCTTCCACTTGGAGGCATTGTCTTGATAATATGCTTCTACTTCGACTGGTCTATATTGACTCGGCCTAGTGGTTTGAGGAACACTTCGTCGCAGACGACAATTTATGTCAAGATCAATGTTGCGTTATCGATATGGTGTTGGTCTACCATTACTGAGATGAGGTGGGTTTGGTCCATCGCCAAGGTGCTCGGTTGTATCGGTGCATTGCAGTGGCATAGTTGGGGTTGTCAGTTTCATCGTAGTAGAGATAAAGAATGGCTACTATGTATATAATCCCCCAAAAAAATCTAAAAAACACATGGAGTGTGTCGATTTAGCTCTCGGGCTCACTGGAGCCCTTTATTTTGAACATTCAAAAATGTATTTTCGAAGTGCCAAAAAATCTAGAGAAAAATTATAGATATTGATCATGATGTATACTTCAAGTGTGCAAAATTTTAATCCAAAATATGTTGTATGATACGCCACATAAAAAAGACAAAATGTTCATATCTAGATCTATGAATAGTACATCTCAAATCTTGTCAGATTTTGTCTTTTTTGCATAGCTCATAATACAATGTATTTCGGATTGAAAAATTGCACACTTAAAGTATATATCTCATAATCTACATGTACACATTTGTTTTTATTTTTTGAAACATTAAAATATTATTTTTGAATTTTAAAAATAAAGGACTCCAATGAACTCGAGCTCCAAAAGCATTTTTCGAAACCACATGTCGCTTCTCTAAAAGTAGCACATTTTCAAGAGTCGATTTCTATATTTGACTAATAATATCCACAAATTGACATATTTTCCAAATACAGAGCGCATTGATAAAGAATGGCTACTATGTATATAATCCCCAAAAAACAAAAAAAACAAAAATTATATATTTTCCTACATCAATGTTCCTGTACAAGTGTACAACACACGATCCGTAACTGCGCCGTCTGTGACCTTTACACTTAGCTGCGCGGCAACGAAGTGCCAATGCCACTGTTAGGCGCAACCACGTAAGCCGGGACGTAGGCTGGCAGAAGAGTCCCGAATCGGCCGCGCGCGCGGCCGGCAGCCGCCGGCCGGCGATAACATTATTCTTGCTACCGGCCAGGCGGCCACCACACAGCTGCAGATACGAAAACAAAACGTTTATATGTTTTGGCGCCACCCCGGGCGGCCGCCTCTTTCCCCTCACGTTGATGTCTCCGTCCTCGTCCCACTCCTTCCTTCACCTCCATCTCTTCGGCAGCAGCAGCAGCTGCAGACGACGCCGACGCCGCCGCGCCGCCTCCGCCATGGGCTGCGCGCACGCCAAGCCTTCTCAGGGCTCCCCAGCCCGCAGCGACGGCCGGGGCATCGACCACCTCATGCGCAACAACGGATACGTCCCCTCCTCCGCCCGCCGCCTCACCGACCCCCTCCCCACCACCATCGCCGTGAAGGAGCAGAACACGGACACGAACGCGGACGCCGACCCCCGTCCGGCGGAGACTGAAGCCTCGGAGGCGTCGACTCTGACAACGGCCGCGACACTCTCGCCTTCGCCGCCGCCTTCGGCGCGGCGGGAGAGCGATGACCGTGAGCAGCTGGTGGACGGGTGGCCGACGTGGCTTCTGGACAACGTGCCACGCGAGGCGCTGCAGGGGATCGTGCCCCGGAGCGCCGACGCGTTCGACAAGATCGAGAAAGTCGGGCAGGGCACGTACAGCAATGTGTACATGGCCCGGGAGCGCGGCGGCGGGCGCGTCGTCGCGCTGAAGAAGGTCCGGTTCGACACGGCGGAGCCGGAGAGCGTCCGCTTCATGGCCCGCGAGATGCGCATCCTCCGGCGGCTGGACCACCCAAACATCATCCGCCTCGACGGCATCGCCACCTCCCGCATGCACCGCAGCATCTACCTCGTCTTCGAGTTCATGTACTCCGACCTCTCCCGCCTCATCTCCCGCGCCGACGTCCCGCTCACCCTCCCCCAGGTACGCATATCACCACGACCACCCCACCGCCGGCACCACCGGAGACGACGACGGACAGCGTAAAACGACCGTCTCTTGGTATTTGGCATGCAGATCAAGTGCTACATGCAGCAGCTGCTGGCTGGGCTGCAGCACTGCCACGAGCGCGGGATCCTGCACCGGGACATCAAGGGGTCGAACCTGCTGATCGACCGGCGCGGCGTGCTCAAGATGGGCGACCTGGGCCTAGCAAACTACTACGGGCCGGGGCGGCGCCGCCCGCTGACCAGCCGCGTGGTGACGCTCTGGTACCGTGCCCCGGAGCTTCTCCTGGGCGCCACCGACTACGGCGTCGGCATCGACCTCTGGAGCGCGGGCTGCCTCCTGGCCGAGATGTTCACCGGCAAGCCGCTCATGCCCGGCAGGACCGAGGTGGAGCAGCTCTTCAAGATCTTCAGCCTCTGCGGCTCGCCGCCCGACGACTACTGGAGGAAGATGAAGCTCCCGGCCAGCTTCCGCCCGCCCAAGACGTACAAGTCGAGCATGGTCGAGAGGTTCGCCGGCTTCCCGGCGTCGGCGCTGCCCCTCCTCAACACGCTCCTAGCGCTCGACCCCGCCGCCCGCGGCACCGCCGCCCAGGCTCTCCAGAGCGATGTACGTGCACACAAACCAGATACGCAGAGCGATAAACAGAACATCTGAATCTGATGCTAAGCTTGAACACCATTATCTGACCCCTGGGGATATTTGCAGTTCTTCAGAACGCCGCCGTTGCCGTGCGACCTGTCGGAACTTCCGGTGGTGTACAAGGAGGAGACTCCGGATCCGACCACCTCTCACGATGGAAGGAAGTGAGGATCGATCGATCATATGCCTACATTGGAAAACCTTTGACCTTGCAATGTTTCATTGCAGAGTATTCTTTTCCTCTGAATGAATGTTCTGGTTTTCTGCTCTGTTGCATACAGGCCCAAGCTGAGACAGCGTTCTAGCAAGCGAAGGGAAAGCAGGCAGAAACCTGACCAGGCGCAGCAGGCAGATGAAACAAAGGTCTCCAATGGCGAGTCTCGCAACAAACAGGTACTCATCAGGAATGTCCATCTCCGTGCTGTTTATTTTCTCAGCATCTTCGACCTGAACTAGAATTTAGCCACTACAATGTCTCTGTCAGTGATTAATCACTATCCGTTTCAATGTCTCTGTCACGCAAACCAATTAATTCAGGTGGACAGAGTTATCAACGACACAGCAAAATTAGGCCAAGAACCGGACGGCATCGCCGCCATCGCCTCCTCCAGCAGCGTCCAGGAACCAGCCGAGAACGCCATCGTCAACGCCTTCGCCAGCACGACCCCAAGACGGTTTTCAGGTAGCCCGATTCAGGCATTGCTAAGTGCTGCCTCGCCGGACCAGCCGCAGCTGCGGAGGGCAAACACCTACCACTCGACCACCACCGACGACCACAACGGTGGCGGCGGCCGCGCCGTCGCGCACCGCTGCGTGGCGATCAGATCGGCGACGTGATCTGACGCCGCCAACGCTCACGGCACACGCATTGTGGATCGTGCTTTTGTGGGTTTTAGCAGATGAACTGTTCAGGATTACTACTGTTGCTGCGGATTTGCTACGACTGAACTAGCTGCTGTTTCAATTGAGAAACACCTGATTTGTAGGACTGCCACGCAGTTCATATATACCAATAAATCACCATTGCAGAAAATTGGGACGATTTGTTCTGTTCATGATTGGTTCCACCATAACTGTTCTATAATGCTGTTAGGAAAAACTGTTCTAAATGTTGGAGTAGGTTTTAGTGTGGAAGAATGAAATTATGTGATGATGGTGGGTGTTCTTTAATAACTAGTATAGTACTATTGTTATTATCATGTTAACAACACTGTTGCTGGCGATTGATGAGGTCTGCAGTTTGTGGTTGCCAAACTGAAAGTATCTGCACAAACCATCCATAACTAATCCAGGACAGCGTTTCCAACCACAGAAATTCTCCAATCCAAATCAACATACTATGCAAGAAGATAAAAAGGAGAAGCGGGGAACAGGAACCATAGCTTTATGCTAACTAACCCTTAATTTTGATTAATAACCACTGTTCTTTTCCCCTTCTCACATGGAAACTATTAGAACAAAACGATCTACTCTCAGCTAGTCATGCAGCAACTTAAGATCACAAGCAGAAGTAGCTCATACATGCAACCACATGCGTAAATGGAAACAGGAAGGAGAAATAGAAACAGAGAACATTTTTTTTCTAGAGAGAAAACAGAGAACATGGCTTGATACAACTTGATCTGCAATTTAAGCATGCAAATTAAGCAGGGTACAGTGTAACCACCATCCTCAATTTCTCACAAGGCAACCAAAAACACATAGTACACCGATGGATCTAACAGTTAACCATGCAGCAACCATACACATAGTAGTTCATACATGCATAGATATGGCATGTAAACAGTACAAACATATGCAGCAACTTGGCCAAGCACGTATAGCGGTAGTAGTACTAGTAGTACACACAACACACATACACTTCTTCATGCATATGCATCCATATGTATATAGAGAGAGGTGGTTCATGGAGGATTGGAGAGGTTGAGAGCAGAGTTTAGAGCCCACCGTAGCGAACGTCGGAGAGCTTGGACTTGAGCCACTTGAAGCTGCCGCGGACGGAGGACTTGAGCCTGGCCTGCGACGCGAACACGTTGTACGACGCCACCCGCCGCCGCCGCTTCACCTCCGGGTCGTCGCCGGCGCTGGGCCCGTTGAAGCTGTACGACTTGACCGCCGCCCCGCCGCCGCGGCCCACGTCCTCGTAGTCGTACCCGCCGCCGCACCCGTAGTACGCCGACGAGTGCTCGTGCGGCACCGATCTGCACTTCTCCATCGGCGAGCGTGCTGACGATGGTGTGTTCGTTGTGTGTGAGAGGTGAGGAAAGGAAAGCTGGGCGTTGAAGCTGCCAGTGGTGGTGTTATAATTGAGCTAGCTGAAGGAGGGTCTCGAGCTTGCTTTATTAATTAGCTAGGTGGGTGTGCATAAAGGACCTTGTGTTCTGTGGCTATCCAAAAGCAGGTCCTATTGGTTATCTTTTCTGACCACAAAAGCAAAAAATGCATGATGGGCTAATGCTTTTTAATCGCAAATGATGTGTCTGGTCTTTTTCTCTCTCTCTTTTGATTTTTCTGACCAGAAATGATGGACTGATGTTTTCTATTCGGAATAGATGTGTCATATATTACTGTGTCTAGTCGATCTCTTATGTTTGCCAATAATTGTGTGTTGCAACTTATCCTAATTTAATAATGTTCGCATTCTTTACGGTCGTTTTACACATAAATTTTGCATGATTTGAACCCTTAGATCTTTATCCTGATGATCGTCGTCTGATAGTATGAGTTTTCGTCAAACTCAATTCCCCTGACACCTAACTATTGAAGAAAACTCATCTTTCTTTCCTGCAATGCAATTAAACAACGATACAATCATACAACTAAACAACTTATATTTTATGTATTCTTCTATCTTTAATTTCTGTAGGCTTCAACTTGCCATGATATTTAGTTATTCTTCTACCGATCCAGGTGTGTTGAAATCCTGCTATCAAAGAGGACCTTAAATTCCGACGACACTCTTATTTTCCACATGTAATCCAAGTGACTCTTGGAAATGCAAGACTTCGTATAAAACATAGGAACCAGTTGGTGTGTCTCTTTTTTTACTTTTCTGGCTAGAAATGATAGACTAATGTTTTCTATTCAGAAAAGTCGTATCATATATGTCATTCGAGGTAATACCGTGTCTAGTCAACTCTTTTGTTAGCCAATAATTCTGGGTTGCAACATACATCATACTTTGATAACGTATATGTTGTTTGTGGCCTCTTTTCCCAAAGGGATTTCACATAAATTCCGGAGGTTTCGATCAACTTGTCATAGCATTCAGTTCATTCTTCTATATGTTTGCATGTCTATCTCTTTATCTATCTATGTGTGTTGAAATTCTGTTATGCAAGAGGACCTTAAATTGGGATAAAGCCTCTTATTTTCACGTGTCATCTAGATGACACTTTGCAATCCGGATGTATAAAACACATAAATTAGTTTGCATGTCTTGGTGGAACATCGGGACCACGATAACTTCGTGATAGGGGGTCCTTTGCTAATAAGCAAGTAAAAACACGTTTATTATGCATAACTGATCATTAACTAATAGCGTGGAAGAGAGATGTTTACTCAAATGCTTAACTAGATTAGATCTCGCGAGAAAGAGTTCATTTTTACCTGATTATTAGCAAAGGACCCATATTGCGAAGCTATCGTGGTCTTGAGGTTCCACCAAGACATGCCAACTAATTTTTATCTATCTATCTGTTTATTCGTCTATCTATTTATCTACCTATTTATCCATCTATCTTTCTATCTATCTATCTATCTATCTATCTATCTATCTATCTATCTATCTATCTATATGTTTGTCTGTTTAATCATCTATCTATCTATATGTATGTTTGTCTGTTTAATCATCTATCTATCTATCTATCTATCTATCTATCTATCTATATGTTTGTCTGTTTATCTATCTAGTTTAAAATTATCTTATCCAAGAGGACCTTAAATTGGGATAAAGCCTCTTATTTTTCACGTGTAATCGAGATGACACTTTGTAATCCGGATGTACAAAACACATAAATTAGTTTGCATGTCTCAGTGGAACCTCGGGGCCACGATAACTTCGTGATAGGGGTCCTTTGCTAATAAGCAAGTAAAAACACGTTTATTATGCATGACTGATCATTAACTAATACTAGCAAGGAAGAGAGATGTGAGAAAGTGTCCATTTTCAGTTTTTCAAAAACTGTCAACAAAGATGACATGTTATGAACTTTTCGTTTATATCTATTTCCGAAATTCCTTCCTCGACATGTGCACCGCGGTAAAAGATTCGTGTTCCACGGTAAGTAAGAGTACACAATCTCGGTATCCTACAAAGGCGTCGTTGGCATAGTTGTTCCATACTCTAGATGTATACATGGTGGTGTGTCATAGATCCAATTTTGGCCAAATAATATTGCCACGCATGTGGTAAAAAAAATCATGGCCACATTTATAGTATACACTTGTCTCTAAAGTCTGCTGTGGTATATGTCCAAAGTTTTACAACACGTATGGAAACGTGGCTAGTACTTTCGAGCTTGGTGCAGTCCTGGTACACTGAAGTCCACAAACCCGCACGCTAAAAACCTGCAAAATTGCAAGAAGAGAAATGGTGACACGGGCAGGTGGAGTTGGGCCCCATTGCTCGCTCGTCTGGACGCATCGCCTAAAACCGTAATCAAAAGGCGCCCGTTTCCCCGTGATTTGGCTGATTTGTTGCTGATACAGTACTCCCTCTGTTTCAAATTACTCCATGCGCACGCTTATCTAGATGGGCTAATACTCTCTTATTTTTTAGGGAATTGCTAATTCCCAGCTAGCTGAGAAATAAGATAGGGCGTAGTCAACTTCTTAGCCGTCCGATTTGTCCGATTGATCTAGTAGTAGTAGTTTTCTAATGCATGTCTCTGTTTTTTTTTAAGACGTCACTTGACTGTGCCTTAGTCTAACGCTCAGCTAGCTGAGCCTTAGAGAGCCCCTATTTTTTATCCAAAAAATTCCTGAGATTTTTGGTATACGTAGTACACATTTCATACTATCTATTTCAAAAATCTCAGAATTTTTTTGAACGAAAAATTAGTGAGTACTAGCCCACCTACATAAGCGTGTCGGCGGAGTAATTTGAAACAGAGGGAGTAGTAGTAAAATTTAAACGAAGGTAGGGTAGGCAAAAGGTGGCGGGAATGATGGCGCGATGTGGGGGGAGTGGCTGCGGGCTCAGGGCTAGGCACTCACCCGTCCGTGTGGCCCACGTGTGCTGTTGGATCACTGTTAGTACGCGACGGACACAACACCCGATCCATCCCCAACCCTGCATCATCGCTTCCTCCTTGGCCTACTCGCTCGTTTGCCTCTCACTCTTCCCGAATCCCAAGCCTGGATCATCTGATGGTCCCTCCTCGAGACCGAAGCTTTATCTGCTGGGACTGCGTGATCCGATCGATCAAGCACCTTACTACTTCTTTCGACCCATATTAATTGACTTGGATTTGTCGAGATTTAAATAAATCTAGACACTATTTAGTATATAGGTTTATCTAAAATTTAACAAATCAAAGTCAATTAATATGGACCGGAGAGTAGTACTCATCGAGTGAGACCCTCGAATACAGTAGAGTGGAGATCGATCGAGCTCAGAACTCGGGGAGGTTTATACTGACGGGTGTTAAAGTGTCCGAGAAGCAAAGGTAACAACAGGCAGGGAACAGTACTTCTAGGACTAGCAGCAGCCAAGTTGGCAACAAACAATTCGGTCGAGTTAGAAAAAGGGAAACCCGATTCGGTCGATCCCTGACCCTGAGCAGTGGCGCTCACCTGCTGGATCTACTGCTCTGTCGATCGAACTGGCCGAACTGTTGCGACCTGATGATGGTCCAACAGCGCATCGGAGGACCGGGTGGCGGTGCAGTGGCTCTCTACGCACCTCGCACTCGCTGCCCTGCCCCGACCCCGACTGTGTACCCCTAGCCAATCAATCAACCCGATGGCCGGCCGGCCCCTCCCCTTTCCATGAATCTCCTATCACCAGCCAGCGCCGTGATTATGGCACTGCTTACCGCTACAGCGTTACTGCTGCGCGATGTCCTGGTCTGGTCTGGTCTGGTCGTCCTCACCCGCCTGCCGTCATCCTCCGCGCCGTGCCCTGCCGTACGCGCCTTCCGTCGTCGCCCGCCTGCCGCCGCGAGCGAGCGCACGGCCACAGGAGAGACGCCCGTCCTTAACGTCCGCCTCCAACACGCACTGTACAGTACAGATCGGCGGCCGAGGAATCAATAGTTGGTTGTTCGGCTGCTTGGATCGTGTGGTGTCGGCTTCAGCGCTCCGGCCCCCGTACCGTACGTACGTCCACGTCCACGTCGTCATGGGTATGGCCGTCGCTGGCATGCCGGCTGGTCGGCCAGAGGGTTCCAGGACCGAGATGGATGGATCGTTCACCTTCAGCATGTGGTTTTCGCGAGGTTTGGACGCGTCTCCTGTGGCTGCATCTCTCACGCAAGGAATATTACTGTCACTCGACCACATCCAGATTCCAGTCAGTCATATTCTATGGTTTAGGTGGTCGACGTGTACGTGTACGTCCAAGCAGAAAAACAAGAGTCATCCTGGCTGATCAAAGGCGTGTTTATCTCTCTCGAATCAGGCTCGCGCCCCGTTTTATAAATAAAGCACAATTCAAGTACAATAAGGGTCAGACATACGGCCGAGGCCAAATAAGCGAAAAAAACGTCGCACCAACGCTGGGGCCACAGCACATCAGAGCCCAAAGAAGAAACCAAAAAAGGAGGGAGACCAAGGGAGGTGGTGTCCATCAAGGCGTCGGGGCGGCCGCGAGGGGAGTCGACGACGGTGCCACGAAGGGGAGTGCCGCAGCGCACAACGCCCGGAGCGAAGACTCGAACGCGGGGCGATCATGCAAACGCACCAAGGGGGACCACTGCTGGAGGAAGGCAAGCAAAAAAAAAACTGAGTCAAACGTCCGGGTGGGGAAAATCCGTTCGATCACCATCTTGTTGCGCACATTCCACAGCGTCCAGGACAGGGCTGCGAAGAGGAGCCAGAAAAGGCGGCGTCCTCCTCCGGTCCGATTTGCCCGGGCCTGCAAGAACTCCACCAGTTCCTGTGCCTGCCAAGTCGGACCTAGCGCCTCCCGAACAAAATTCCATAAGAATCGTGCCGCCAAGCAAGAGAACATGATATGGGTGCACGACTCCGGTGTCCCACATAGGGGGCACCGGCCGTCACCGGGGCCGTTACGCTTGGAGACTTCCACCCCCGACGGCAACCTATCCCTGAGGAGTTGTCAAACGAAGATGCGGATGCTAAGGGGCAGTGGAGCCTCCCAAAGGGGGACCGACCACGGCCTAGCAGGGCCCTGGAATAGGGCCTTATAGGCCGAGCTCACCGAGAACTCACCCGAGGGGAGGAGCAGCCAAGAGGCCACATCCTTCCCCTAGGAGAGAGCAGTAGGCAAGGCCCCCATCAAGGACTGGAGTTCGGCAACCTCCACCTCGTTGAAGGCACGGCGAAACAGGGGATTCCATATCCCATCCCGGAAATTCTCCGCGACAAGCGAGGATGGGGAGGCCGAGATGGCAAAGAAAGCGGGGAACCGGATCCCCAACGGCACCGGGAACAGCCAAGGGTCAAGCCAAAAGCGGACCCCCTGGCCATCAAGATAAACACGTTTGGCTTATTAGGTCGCATGGAATTTTTGAATGACATGGTTTTTAAAGCATTCCAAAATTTGATCCGCTGGAAATGCTGATTTTGCGCGTTTTCACGGGAACAGATCCGCTGGGTGCAATTTTTTCTCCGCGCGTGCAACCTAGGTACGTGAACTTTTCGCTCTAAACGTGCTTAACTTAATCCACTATGATTTACAAAATCATGTTCCGATTCAAAATAAGTTATACATGAAAAGGTTGTGGATCGACGATGTGAATCATCCCGACGATCGGTTCATATGACGTTTTAGGCGTCTATTTCGTGTTCATGTTTATACGTCTTGTGAACAAATTTTACTAAAATCTTTAATTTGTACGCGGGCAACCTTTTAAAATTTCCTTTGGAGTGTAGCTTCGCCTCACCGAATCACACAACTTTTGTGTTGTGAGTTTTTCGTTTTGACATTCAAAACTATATAGATCTAAACTGTCATATTTTACGTACGTACACATAGATCTACTCGTATAGAAATGTCAAACTTATAACATCAAAATCGTGTGAAATGACAAATTAAATCTTCCATTCAAAGGGAATTTCAAATGATCAACTGTACGTGACGAATTTGACGAAATTCGTTCAAAAAAAACTCTAAAAGGGAAGACGACATAGCATTTCAAACACTTAAAGAAATTATAAATTGTTCACCACAACATATTCATCAAGGGGCATCTTTTTCATGTACAACTCATCTCGAATGAAGGCATATTTAGATAGATTAGAGAGAATTAAGATTAAATATGTTAGATTAAAGGGATAACATTTATGGTCTATTGTGTGCATCGAACAAGAAAATACTGGGCCGATTTGGGGAAAAACGAGAATACAGGAACTAAACAAGGAGCCCAAAGTTGACCCAAATCAAATATTTTTCATATTAGGCATCTAACGGATCAGAAGGCAAAAACGAGAAATTTATGCCCGAGTAATCAAACACGCCCGAGTGAATAAGCGATGATGAGAGCATCTCCACTCGTTGGGCGAACCCAGGCCGAAAACCGGACCAATTTTCGGCCGGACGAATCGCGTTTCGCCTGGTACGCTCGATTTAGGCCAGGCCGAGTACCCAAGTTCGGCTGAATTCAGTTAAACTCGGCGAAATATGGGCGAATATAGGCGGAATTTTATTAAAGTAGGCAAGGGGTACATAGTACGTCGAAATTCATAACTAGAAAAGGCCGCCGCCGTGGTCGACGACGGATGCCGCAACTACAGGCCGAGGCGGGGGTTGTTGTCGGCCTCGATGTGCGCCATGACTCTAGCGAGAGTCCGTCCTGGAACGCTCCACCAGCGGCGGTGGTAAGCCGCATTGTTACGCGGCGGCGGCGAGCCCGGCGGTCCATCGTGTCGGGCGAGTTCCTCGAGGCGTCTGTCGGAGAAAAACTGTCTCAAAAAGACCAGGTTGCCCTGATCCTCGGCGAGATCCGGGTCTTGCACGGCGGCGATAGCGGCCTAGATCTCTCCGGCCAGTTCTGGGTCTTCCATGGCGGCGATAGCGGTCTGGATCTCTCTGGCGAGGTCGTCTCCGTCCGGCACCGCGGCGAACGGGATCCGCCGCGCTGAAGTTTCGCCACGGGAGACGAGTGTCCGTGGCGCCAGAAAGCGCCTCGTGGAGCAGCCAGGCTTCCCACGGCGACAGCGTGCGTCGTCCCTCGGCCATGGCTTCTCGGCGGAGTTGAGGAGGAAAAAAGGTGTGAACGTCTGAAGTTTGCCAGAGTTGTGGTGGTGTGAGGGACTGTGAAGTGAGACGGCGAGATGTACGACTTTTATAGGCCGGAAGAATGACGGGAGGGGTGTATCGGTGAGGGCGGGAAAAGGAAAACGGCGGGAAGGATGGCGGCGAGTCGGCTTCTGTCGCTGACAGGCTAGTCCACTCGCCGAATTTGCTTCGTCCGGCGTCCCAAGGGCGTACCCGGGATCCTGGGTTAGGCCTGGGTAGTCCGTACCAAAATTGGCCCAAATTCGGTTGAAAAGAGGTTCCTGGATACGTGACTGGGCCGATTTTCGGTGTCCGGACATAATTTCGGCGTCCGGATCGACCTCCTGGTAGGCGGGTGGAGATGCTCTGATTAACAGCAGACGATGGGCCTCCGGTGATTTTTTTTACCTGAAGTGGCACAGCACTAAAATAGGAGTGAACAATTTGATGTCGTCAGAAAACAGGTTGTCGACAGGACAAGGATATGGTACTAGTATTATCCTCGTGGTCTCGTGGATCATGCGATGCGCACCACATGGACTCATGTCATGCAGGCGTGTTCGCCGAGTGCGTGTCCCCCGGAGGTCGCCGTTACCGCGCACTTGGCCACTTGACTTCGCTCCTCGCGGCAGCCACCCTTTTGCCCCCGCCGGTCGCATCCTCATCATCCCCATCTCTTCTACCATCTCCGTCAAGGAATATGCTAGCTAATACCACTACAGTGCTACAGTACTTACGTGAGATCTTTAACCAGACTCTAAAAGCACACGCGAAAGTCCAACAAGTGCCGACTGTATGTTCAGAAGGTAGATCATCAGAAACGCATGTAGCCTGGTTCTTTGCTCTTGCTATATTAGTATTAGCATGTAGTCCTCGGATTCCATGAAACTGGTTTTCACGATGCATCTCAAGTTGTAACATCGTTCTTAGCATCGAATCTGAAACTGCGATCGGCTTGAACTCGTGGAAGGGCAAAGCCATCATCGATATATCCGGTTGTCCAAGCCGGTGCGCCCAACGGGACGACCCATTCATCCATTGCATAGACCTCTTTTTCTCGTATATTACTTAATTATTAGCAAAGGACCCATATTGCGAAGTTATCATGGTCCTGAGGTTCCACCAAGACATGCCAACTAATTTCTATCTATCCGTCTATCTATCTATCTATCTATCTATCTATCTATCTATCTATATCTATATGTATGTCTATTTATCCATCTATTTATATATTTATCTGTCTGTTTATCCATCTTCTATCTATTTATTCATCTATCTATCTATATGTCAGTTTGTCTGTTTATCTATCTATGTTAAAATTCTCTTATACAAGAGGACCTTAAATTGGGATAAAGCTCTTATTTTTTCACATGTAATCCAAGTGACCCTTTGTAATCTCGGATGTATAAAACATATACTCCCTCCGACCCATATTAGTTGAGTCAACTTTTTCTAGATTCATATGTATCTAGTTAAATATCTAGTCTAGATTCATCCACATCTAGACAAAGTTGAGTCAACTAATATGCGTCGGAGGGAGTAAATTAGTTGGCATGTATTGGTGGAACCTCAGGACCACAACAACTTCATAATAGGGTCCTTTGCTAATAAGCAGGTAAAACACGTTTATTATGCATAACCGATCATTAACTAATAGCGAGGAGTAGAGACGTTTACTCAGATATGCCTCACTAGATTATGTCTCATGCATGAGAAAGAGCGTTCACTTTCAGTTTTTGAAAATTGTCAACAAAGATGACATGCTATGCTACGAACTTTCTTTTATATTTTATTTCCCAAACTCCTTCCTCTGCAGGTTACGCCGGTACAATAATAGATTTATGTTCCTAGTACACTGTCTCGCTCGGTGTTCAACAAATGAGTTGTTGTCATATGTAGTTGCCGATTGCCATAGTGTAGATGTACATTGTCGTATATATGTCGGAGATTCGGATTTGGCCAAATATTGCGACGCATGTGGTAGTAAAAAAAAACATGGCCGTGTTTCTATAGTGTGCTTGTCTAATAAAGTTAGTTGTGGTATACTGTGTCCAAAGCTTTACAAGACATGTGGAAACGTGTCTAGTACTTTCTAGCTTGGTGCACTCCCGGTACACTGAGTCAAATCTACAAACCCCACGCACGCTAAAAACCTGAAAATTTTGCAAGAAGAAAATGTTGACACGGTCAGGGAGTTTGGCCTCATTGTTCGTGTGGACGCATCGCCTAAAACCGTAATCAAAAGGCGCGCTGCGGTGATGCCCATGGAAACCCGGGGTGTTTGCCCGTGATTTCGCAGATTTGTTGCTGATACTAGTAAAATTTAGAGGATGGTAGGGTAGGCAAAAGGTGGCGGGAATGATGGCGCGATGTGGGGGGAGTGGCTGCGGGCTCAGGGCTATGCACTCACCCGTCCGTGTGGCCCACGTGTGCTGCTGGATCACTGTTACGCGACGGGCACAGCACCCGATCCATCAATCCCCAATCAGTAATCCTAAGCTGCATCGTTTCGTTTGCCTCTCTTTTCCCCCAAATCCCAAGCTGGAGTAGTAGGTATAGCCCGGATCATGTGGTGGTCCCTCCTCGAGACTGAAGCTTTATTTGCTTGGACTGCGTTGCGTGATCGATCGAGCTCAGCTCAGCTCTGGGAGGTTGAAGTGTCCGAGAAGCAAAGGGAACAGTTCTAGGACCAGCAGCCAAGTTGGCAACAAAGTAACCCCCCACGATCGAGGTCTCCGATGTAGTATTTAGCAAAGGGAAACCGATTCGGTCTGTCGATCCCTGAGCAACTCAACTGCTGGATCTACTCCTCGTGCTCGATCGATCGAACTGGCCGACCCGATGGCGACACACGGATCGACGTCGCGGGGTCGGTCCAACCTCCAGCAGCGCATCGGGGGAGGCCCGCCGGGTGCGAGTGCAGTGGCGCTCAACGGAAGCCACCGTCGATGCATGATGGATGGTGCGGTATAGTGGCGCTCTACGCACCTCGCACTCGCTGCCCTGCCTGTCCCCCTAGCCAATCAATCAACCCACCGGCAGTGCGGCCCCTTTCCTGAATCTCCTATCACCAGCCAGCGCCGTGATTATACTACCACACTGCTGCTACTGCTACCGCACCAAGAAATAGGCAGGTCGACGATGCAAAATCAAGAAATAGGCCTCCGATGATTTTTTTTAAAACTGGATCGAGTTGCCACTGTGCTAATAATTAGAATAAGAGTGAACACTTGATCGATCGGCAGAAAACAGGTTGTCGACAGGCCAAGGATTATGGTAGGTACTAGTAGTATTATCCTATCCTCGTGGTCGTGGATCATGCGATGCGCACCCACTCCCATTAAAGCATGGATGGAGGGTACACCACTTGGATACGCTGCACGACCCACTGCCAACCATAGCCCTGCTGGGCCATGGGAGATCGATGGGCAAGGGCAGGGGAGCCACGTCGGTTTGGCCTGTCTGCCTGTACTATACGTGCGTATGTGTATGTACGGTACCGATCTGGTAACACACCCTGCACTCACTACTTTCCTTCGTCGTGACCCCCCGTTGCGACGGGTACCGAACTCGGTTGTCGTCGACGGCCAAGACGAGGCCGGAGATCGACGGGGACGAAAAAAGGCGTACGTGTTCGCCGAGTGCGTGTCCCCCGGAGGTCGCCGTCACCGCGCACTTCGCGCCACTTGAGCTCGCTCCTCGCGGCAGCCACCCTTTTTGCCCCCGCCGGTCGCGTCCTCATCATCCCCATCTCTTCTACCATCTCCGATCAAGGAATATGCTAATACAACTACAGTGGTACTAGATGGCATCTTTAACTAATGTCGCACAGCACAGACGAAACTTCAACAAAAGCCGATTGTATCTGTGCTCAAAAGGTACGTACTTCCTCCGTCTCAAAATATAAGATATTTTAACATTTGTGAACATATTTTAGTGCGTAGATTCACTTCGAATCTAAACACTATAATGCGTCTATATTTATCTATTTCACAAATGCTAAAACATCTTATATTTCGAAATGTAGGGAGTAGATAATAAAAACAAAGGCGGCTTGGTTCTTTGGTCTTGCTAGCATTTTTTTCTTCTTTTGAACGGCTCTTACTAGCATGTAGTACTCGGATTCCATAAAACTGGTTTGCACGATGCGTCTCAACTTGTCACATCTTTCTTAGCATCGATTCTGAACTACTACGATCGGCTTGAACTCCTGGAAGTGCAAAGCCATCGTCGGTATGTCTTTGCTCCCAAGTTCTAGAGAAATTCTAAACTATAAGGCCATATCCAGCGACAACAACTCATTTAGAAGACTCAAATTGTCTGATTTAGACTGCTTGGATCGACTCGTGGATAGAAAATAGGTCACGCTTCTCGTACATTTTCATTAATTTAAAAAACATAATTTATATAGAAAAAACATAATGAAACCCTAGCTAGCGCCGGAGCCAGCCACTCGTCGGCGCCGTCCATCGAGAGGTCGATGTACCGCGGCGGCATCCAGGGACCCTGCTGTGGCCACTCAGGCTGCACCGGTGGCGGCTGGGCCATCTGTTGCCAGGCCACACAAGCATTGGAACCTCCTGCCCAGGCCGGCCACACAAGCATTGGAACCTCATGCCCAGGCCAAAGTGGCATGCTGCAGCGCGTGAGTGACAACAATATTGGAGGTGGTAGCTCTGCCTGTGCACCGCCACCTGCGTAGGGAGTTTGGATCAGTGGCGGACCCAAGAATTATTCAAAGCCTCGGCAAACAGTGTATTTTAAGACTAATGACTCTATTTTTTAATCAAATTGCTATGAAATTAGGCTTGTCGGCCAGTCGGAAGCCTGGGCACGTGCCGGGCTTAGGGACGACTAGGTCCGCCTATGAGTTGGATGACATCTTCCAACCCGTCTCAGGTCCAGAGCACCACCTCGTCGCACTTGGAGAGCTCGATGGCCCGTGCTGTGGCCTCGGCCTCATCGTAGTCTGGTGGGATGGCGGGTTCGTCCTCTTGCCTCATACCGTTGCCGCTCTTTTCGTCGATGTTGCCCTCGTCATTGTTGGAGTCCACGATCGTCGAAGTGGGTGAGTAGATTTTTGTAATCTACCCCCGACTGGAACTTGCCCCGGTACTAGCACGTCCGCCACATGTCATGCTCTCAGGCTAGGAACTTACCGCAGTCCTTCAGGTTGTACGCGCGATCGTACTGCAGCGCCGACGGGAGCTGTGCGACGCGGCGGTGCAACTCTGCTTCCAGCGCGCTGGATCGTCTCGCGGCAGAGGTGGCACCGGCTGCCGGGATCTAGCGCATGGCTGCAGGAAAGTCCCCCGTACGTCCGTCCGCTTCCGACATGTACATTACGGATCGGTGGCCGAGCGAGGAATCAATATAATAGCTGGTAGTTTCTCTCAAAAAAAAAATAGCTGGTAGTTGTTGGGCTGCTCCTGCTCCTGCTTGGATTGGATCGTGTGGTGTGGTGTCGGCTTCAGTGATCCGGTCCCCCGTACGTCCACGTCGTCATGGGTATATATGGGCGTCGCTGGCATGCCGGCTGGTCGGCAGGGGCGAAGCTCCTCGGTGGGCAAGGTAGGGCAGCTGCCCCACCTCAATTTTTTCGCATATATATATATATGCTTTTTTGGATATGTATTCAGTTTTGTATAATTTATGTCTGTATCTAAAGAAAAACTGAAGAGAAATGCTATAATTGGCCGTGTTGTTTAAGGGTTGGCCTTCCCTGGGCCTTAGATGGGCCGCGTGCTAGTGAAAGTGCCGCCAGCCGCTTGTTGATCGACCTGTCCGCCTCAGAGACTCCCCTGTTCGTTCGAGTCCCGCCCTCCCCTGGAAGTGGAACCGATCGAGCCGCACTGCTGCCTCCCGAGTCCCGCCTTCTATGTTGCTATAGACTCTATTGTCATCGAGTTTGATCATCGCTTTAATGAGGCATCGTCAGAGGTTCTTCAGAACTTTTCTTCTCTCGATCCAACAGACTTATTTGCTCGGTTCAATGTGAGTAAGATTGCTCGGCTTACAGAGATTTATCATGAGGATTTCTCTGATTATGAGCGTGAGCATATACAGGATACCCTTGAGCTATTCATTATTCGTATGAGGAGAATTGATGATTTTAAAGCTTGTCTTGATATTGCAAGCCTAGCTAAAAAAATGGTTAAACTTGATAGGCACATCATGTTTCCTACTGTCTACCGCCTAATTGAGTTGGCAATGCTTTTACTAGTGTCGACGGCAACAGTTAAAAGGGCCTTCTCAGCTATGAAGATCATCAAGACTGAGTTGCGCAACAAGATGTCAGATGGATGGCTTAATGATTTAATGGTATGCTACATCGAGCGAGGGATATTCAAAAGTCTTGATCTTGGTGATATTAAAAAAGATTTTCAGAAGGCAGGTAGAGCTTTGCCATTGCCGGGAACTTCAAGAAGGCATTAAATTTTATTATTGGTACGTTTGTTTGTTTTACTTTGATTTATATACGTCGCTATTACCATTGTACTAAGTGACTATGCCTAAAATCATATAACTTATTTATGTGTTTGACACAATCTTGATTTTTTTTCATCAATTTTTTTAATGCTTCAAAGTTTGCCCGACCTTAATTTTTTTTTCGTCCTTGCCACTGCTGGTCGGCCAGAGGTTTCCAGGACCGATGGTTGATGGATACATGTTCACGTACTTCGCGAGGTTTGGAGGCGTCTCCTGTGGCTGCATCTCACGGGAGGAATATTACTGTCACTCGAGTCGACCAGACCACATCAAGATTCGGGTCAGTCGTATTCCAAGGTTTAGGTGGTCGACGTGCACATGTACGTCCAAGTCCAAGCAGAAAAAACAGGAGTCGCGTGATGACGGCAGGTAGGCAAGGCATAATGCCTCCGATTCGAGTAGTGATTTTTAACTGTAATAAGTGGCAGCGTGGCACTGCACTAGAATGGGAGTGAACACCACCTTTGGTATAGATCGTCAGGAAGAAACAGGGTGTCGACAGGCCAAGGATATGGTACTACTAGTATTATTATCCTATCCTCGTGGATCATGCGATGCGCACCCGGCCACTTGGATACATGATGCACCACCCACTGCCAACCATGCATATATAGCCCTGGGCCAACCATGGGGGTAGGGCAGGGGAGCCACGTCGGTTTGGCATGTCTGCCTGTACTACGTACTACGTGCGTATATAAATGTATGTACGGTGCGGATCTGGTAACACACCATGCACTCACTACTTTCCTTCGACGGATACCGAACTCGGTTGTCGTCAACGGCCAAGACGAGACCGGAGATCGGATCGGGACGAAAAAGGCTAACGTGTTCGCCGAGTGCGTGTCCCCCGGAGGTAGTCGCCGTCACCGCGCACTTCGCGCCACTTGAGTTCGCTAGCTCCTCGCGGCAGCCACCCTTTTGACGAGTTTTGCCCCGCCGGTCGCGTCCTCATCATCCCGTCTCTTCTACCCTCTCCGTCAAGGAATATGCTAATACCACCACAGTGGTAGATGGCGTCTTTAAGTAAAGCCTCGCGGCAACACGCGAAACTTCAGCAAAGGCCGATTGCATAGTCAAAAAGGTACACTCATCGGATCATAATAAGAAACACAGGCTTTGGTTGTTCCTAATTTGCTCTTGCTATGTTAGTAGTAGCATGTAATTCCTTGGATTCCATGAAACAGGTTTGCACAATGTATCACAAGTTTGTAACGTCATTCTTCGTTTTCGCGACTCAGCGCCTTAACTTCTCCTCCTCCTTCTGCCTCACGCCGCCGGAGGGCCGGCGGCTGCCGCGCCAGGACGGGCGGGCGTCTCCGCTTCTACGCGCTTCGACGCTGGGTCGCTGAAGGCAGCGACGCTACAGGCGGACGCGCGCGGCAGATCTTCCAGTGTCATCTAGCGGCAAGGCCGCTACGGGGGGCCAAAGCGACGGTCGCGGGCGCAGCGGCTGGCGGCGCTAGGCGCGTCCCGATCTGGACCTGATTGGCCAGGTGGGCCGCGGTCATTGAGGGCATTGGGCGGCGTCTCCGCCTTGGCGTGGGGCGGCGCGACGGCTGGTCGTCGTCCTGGGCCGCAGGAGGGCCACGCCTTGGTAGCTGCGGACGAGCCGCGATGGCGGCGTGGTTGCTGCGGCGAGGCTGCGTTTGACGGGTGGTGTTTGGACGGAGGGCTTTTCCGGGGCTTGTTCTGGGCCGCCAAGGAGGTGCTCATGCCGGCGATGATCTTTGGTTTCTTTTGCCGTGGCGGCTGCCCAGGTTCGCTCTGGTTGTTTTCGACAACTATCTCGTGGGCAGTGGCGATGATCTGGACGGCGGCTTTTGTCACGGCGACGGGGAGTCTAGGCGTGGCGACGGGAGGGATGCGTTGATGTTTCGTCAGGAGCATGGAGGGGCAGGAGAGTTGTGGTGGTTGTGCCGGTCCTTGATGAGCGGGTGTGAGGTTTTCAGACTCATTGCTGGGCGAAAGCCTTGTCCTGGCGGTTGGCCGGGACCGACGATGGTGATGCCCATGGGCGCCGCATCCGTCTTGAAGTCGTCGTCGAAGTTGTGTTTCTTGCTCCTCCGCATGGGTTCTTCAGGGGAAACCCTAGTCCCTCGCGGGGTCGGGCGTGGGCCGCGCTCTAGTGTCGCTTTGCCTCTTGGGGCCTCGCTTTGGACGTCCACCGGACAATGGGACCTGTGATGTGTTTTGGTGGTTTTGGTGGAGGCGTGTTCGCCTCCGACCAGGAAGGGCACGGCTCTAGGGGCCGGCGTGGTAGTTGGAGCGGTGTCTTCGGTCTTTCGTCTTCGCCTGTTGCGTTGAGGTGTGGTGGCGACCTAGGTGGTCATCGACCCGTGTGGAGTGCAGCCTCGGGGTTGGCGTGTGGTGTCGTGTTGTAACGGTTTTTCGACCAGTTTTCCTTATAATCGGGTCATCTCTCTTCTTCTATATCAATGAATGGCAAAGCTTTTTGCGTCGTTTCAAAAAAAAAGTTTGTAACGTCATTCTTAGCATCAATTACGATCCTCGACCGGCTTGAACTCCTGAAGGGCAAAGGCCATCCTCGGTATATCTTTGTTGCACATGTCGCTGGAGCCTGGAGGCCGGCGAGACCATGCATCCCGTCCCGTTGGCTCCTGGCTGCACTTGATCTCAACTGGACGCACGCGGCCGGCAACTCGCCGGTGGTGGACACCAAGCCGCTTTGGGCGTGGGACTACTCTTCCAACTTCGTCCACACTCCCCGCAACCTGCTCGGTGATATGCATGTCCCAACACCCACTGACCTAGAACCCTAAAAAAACTCGCCTTCCCATCGATTCGTTTTGTCGCAAACTGTGTGAAATACATGGAATTGTGCATGGGGTAGAGTATGATGATGCGATGGAGAACATGATCAATGGGGCCATGACTCAACGAGACACTCAATATGATCAAGAGACATTGTTCCGAGACCCAGAAATCCAACATAAAGGAGGTTTAGATGGAGCGAGTGGGAGGACCAGAGCATTCACGACCAACGAGGACGACAAGGTTCTTTGCAAGACTTGGATGGAAATTAGGCAAGGCAAAGTTTGTGGTGCCCCACGAAAAGGAGAGGAATTTTGGAAGAGGGTTTGGCAATTCTTTGATGAGCATAGGGTGTTGCGCCCTACAAATTTTGGAGTGATCGAAGCGAGATCTCCCTCTAAAAGAGGTGGTCATTCATCCAACAAGAGTGTATCCGGTTTTGTGGCGCCTATGAGCATGTGATCAATCGGTCCGTGAGTGGCGTCGGCATCCAAGATATGGTGCTCCAAGCTTTGGCGGACTAGTTCAAGAAGCAATATGACAACAAACCCTTCACCTTGACATATTGTTGGAGAAAAATCAAAATGTGTCCCAAGTGGATAGCACTCTTCGAGGCCTACCAAAAGGAGAAACCCCATGGAAAAAAGCACGACAATGATTCGACCTTAAAGTGGATTCCCCAAGCGAGGGCCAAAGTGCGGGCCGGCTGATAGGCCACAAAAGTTGCAAGCAAGATGCAAAATGTGAGTCCAATGCCCTCGAGTTGGAAGCGACCTTGAAGGAGTTGATGGTCGAAGGGAGTTGTCAAGTGAGAGAAAATGCAAGGAGAAAGCGGACCAAATGGAGAGCTTCCCCGACTTCCAAAATAAGAAGCTCAAACTTGATTAGTCCATAGTCAAGTCAAAGTCGTTGAAGTTAAACTCGACTATTAAGCTAGGCAAAAGGAAGATGAACTCAAAAAAAAGAAGTCGACTTCAATTCCTAAGCAAGGGCCAAAAAGGTTGAGCTCAAGCAAAGGAAAGTTGAGCTCCATGCTCAACAAATTGCCAAGGAATATGATCTCGAGAAAAGGAAAGTTGAGCTCTCCATACTCACCGAGGAGAATAAGATCATGACGGATGACTTGAGCAAAACGGATCAGGAGTGAAGGGCTTGATTCGAGAGGAAGAAGAAGATAATGTGCGAACAAGATGAGTGCTCACTCAACTATTTATCTTGTTTTGTTTGTTAAACTATTTACTTTTTGTGTGTTAAACTATTTGTTGTGTGATGCTGGTGTGGCCTTTTGTTTGAACTATTTGTGCGGTTGGTGCGGCCTTTTATTGAAACTATTTGTCTGGCCGGTGTGCCCATTTATTTTAACTATGTGTAAATATATTTTGTGCGTTGAAATGGCAGGACAAATGAGACGTCCTTTGGGAGCACACGCAGATAAGGGAGGACAACCTGTCCTCCTGGCGACCAAAACAAACAACTTTTGTGTTTGAAATAGTTTGGCCATTGGAGATGCCCTAATGTCACTATTGTTACGAGATATTTAACCCAGGAGAATTCTCTGATGGACAGCAAGAGGCGAACCTTCGAAGATGGACAGCACATGAGAACCTTCGACCAAGGGTGGTTATGCAGTCACCGTCACTCTCGCCAGTGGTGCAGTTCCTATGGTGATCGATCATTAGGTCAGGTCCACTATGACTAATGTCACCTGCTTTGGATCTTCCTATAGGAGTAGGATGCTGTCCTTCGATTTTATAGTTTTGCATGACGAAACTGTAACAAGTTATTTTAAGTTGTAGATTCAAAGTTTTGCACGACACGGCCATAATGAGGAATTTCAAGTTGTGCTCCCTCTATCTCAAATTAGATGTCAAAAATTTGTCTAAATTCACATCTATGCACTAAAACGCACCATACATGTGAATCTAGACAAATCTCTAACATATAATTTGAGACAGAGGGGGTACTAGATTCGAGCATCAGTCTGAGCAGCAATTACACAAAGTCAGTGAATCAGTATTTGAACTTCGGTCCAAGTTTTGGAACACAACTGATCTATATAATACCGATGTTCCAAAATTCAGTATGTAAGCGGAGGAAACAGGGACGAAGGCAGGTAAAAATCCAATGCTAGTTACGAATCGGATGAAAATGAAGCACAGTCAGAACAAACAATATCGGCAACCAGCTAACGAAGTGGGAGCAGCAAGTGAAAATGGAGCAGAATTGGAGCAAACAATCACCAGAGGAACAGAGCTCCCATATCACGTCACAAATCACATCAAATTATTAGCTAAGGAAACCATCTGTATCATAGCCATGCAGAAGAGAGGCTGAAACACAATAGGCTACAGCAACCGACCGCGATGATGAAGCTTAACGCTCGACACAGTTGAAAGGTAGTTTCTTACAACCACAGATAGTGAAGCGCAACACAGGTAGATAGATGGTTTATCATTTTCTGGGCATTACAGATGGAGTAGGCAGGCTCATTTCTTCCCACTCTTCTTGAGACCAGATCCTCCGAGTGCACCCTTCTGGCCTGCCTTGGCCTTCAGCTCCTTCAGTGCCTGTTTTTCAAGATAAATATAGTTCAAGTTAGCAACAAGTGTCGTAAGATAAGCAGAGTACAAGGAAATACGAGATATCCTCTACTGGTCTCACCTTTTGCTCATCTTTCTTCTTCTGGAGGTATGCCAGGTCATTCTGCAAACGCACAAGAAACCGAAACCATGATAAGTATAGATCAACTGTAACTGGTCTCTGAAGTAGCTGGAATGATCACTTATATTGTCCATGGAATGATTTTTCAAATAAAGAAGCTTCGTCTTACAAGGCTGATATCAAAATAAGATCACCTTCCTTTCCCCTCACAACACATCAAAATACTTGCACTGCTGTAGCTTATGTATTAAGAGAATGGTAGTATGGTTGGAGTACCATGCAAAAGATGACTTGAGTTGTAACTAATCAAACAAAGAAACACAAAGGCTCATACAACCAAATGGATCCATCTCTTTTTTTCCAGAACTAGATAACCTAATACAGTTCAGTTTTAAGGTGAACTGTAAGTGTGCATTTGTTTGTATCCGACAAACAGATTACAGTAACAATGGCATAAAGAAAGGAACGAGACAAGGACACAGGTAAACAACCCAGGTTGTGCTGCAAACTCTACTTAGCACATTAACCTTAGACAAGCCATGACTGCATTGTGTAGCCTCATAAATAGGGAGGGCAAGTTTGCGTTTGTTTGATTGATTAATGTTAGCAAATACTCCATCTCTATTTTTTTCTAAAAGTTTGGTCAAACTTTTCGTAGCTTGACTTTAAAAAAAAATAATAAGCCTTAAGCTTTGGAACGGAGGTAGTAGTACACACCAAGTCCTAACCATGAATTAGAATAGACCCGTGCATCAGACTGCTCACTCGCTCACACAAACAATAACTTTTACATTTCGAGCATCACAAAATTCAGATGTTATGTGACCCTCTCATCCAGCATAACCAGGACAATCAGTAGCAATTCACCAAATTCCCCTTCCCAGCAGAGTGTTTATACTCAATCATTGACGAACCCCTAATTTCCGCCCCAAAAAAACTTCTACTGCAGCACAACAGGTTCAGATACACAGCAACTTCACCAATTTTCTATTCCCCCAACAAATAATCTACGGTAACCAACCCAACACGGACCGATCTAACGACACGGTCAAACAGTGACCTAATCTCGTCTAAACTTCGAATGGATAACAAGGCCAGATCGCTAATCAGGGCGGTGAATCGGGAGCAACGGCCAGAGCATAACGACGACATACCTCGTCGTAGTCCTTCTCGGCGACCTTGGCCTGCTTCAGCGGCTTGGCCTTCCCTCCTGCGAAACAAGACCGAAACCGAACGAGACGTCAGAACCCCGCGCGGACCAAATCGATCGGCGCCAAAACGCCGGCAAGGACGCGGGAGGGTCGATCGGGAGCGAGAGAACAAACCTTGCTTCGACATGGCTGATGGGGCAGGGGGTGGGGGTCGGGAGGGCGGAGGCGAGAAACCCTAGCTCGAGCCGCGACGAGGAGGAAGGAAGGAAGCAGGGGAAAGGCGAGAGGAAATGGTCGAGATGGGGGAGAGACGGGATTAATATGGGGAGGAGTAGGTGGAAAATGGAATCTTTGCCTTTGTGGCTGTGGAAGTCTGGGCTGGGCCTCCGTTGGCGCACGGGTTCAATAGTGGGCTCTACGTTTCCATGGACTGTCGCTTTAGGCCCGTGATTTCCTTTATTTCGGTTCTCGTCTACTTTGGATTGTTAATAAAAGTTCTACTTTGGCATTTCCCATTCAATTATTTCCAGTGCTATAATCATTTCTTATGATGCGATGCAAAACGGCGGAGTGCAGGACAATAACGGACATTGTACAAGGATACAGTTGCTGAGATGCATACAACTATCTTTTTTTCAAAAAGGCAAGAGAGTGAACGATAATTGGTAGAGGCATTGCTCGCCGCGCATTTTGGGGCCTGAATTCTCCGACCTAAGAAGAAGTGATGTTGGTTCGCTAATACGTGCAGTGTCCCAGGCATACATTCGAGTATATGTTTCCTGTATTTTAGACACGAAAAATGAATCATAGTTTTGTTGCAAATTATTGTAGATATATGTAGGACCATTTGTATCAAGCTCAAATTTGGGTCATTGTTACGCACCAGCATGGACTGGTCAATAGACCAATCCAAACAAAGACTTAGTAAAACGAAACAAAGCCATACATAAGGCATATACATAGATGCCTTAGGAGTACTAGGAAGGAAAGTCCACCATCTGGACATCATTTACAAATAAAAGTAAAGAGTACGAAAATAACTTAGGCCGGTATGTCAATCTTGATCTCGCCGGCTTTACCTTCATCATCATCGCCGCCTTCTTTTTCATCTTCATAGTTTTCCTTAGTTTCTTCAGGCTCTAGCTTCTGAAACCTGTCGGCAAATGTCTCCATCCCCATAAATGACAAGAGGACCCAAACACGAGAGAGTAGCTCTTCAACTTCACTCAAATATTTGGCATGCGTATACCCCCTGCACCAACCGGCAGAGTAGCATAGCATCTCCACCCATACACCCTGGACCACCTTCCACCTGCGCCCTTCATCGGGCAGCTCCATTAACGCATTAGCGAGCTTGCATGCATTGGGGACCATAGGTCCTATCATGTCGGCGCCATCTAACAATGGTTGTTGCGCCCTTGCAAGAATTCCTTGTGCAAGTCCCCTTTCATCCAGCAGTAACGATCCATCCGGTAGGCCCAACATGATCTCAATATCATCGCACGCAAGAGCGAAGATGGTGTTCCTGCTGCCAGGCATAAGCATCTCGGGGCGGATGGAGAGAAGGTAAGCCATGTAGTTGGATATCACCCTGCTTAGGGCAGCGCACACTTGGCCATGAGGGGTTGTGCTTTGGTGGTGAAAGCATAGGTCTGTGCGATGTGCCAGAGAAGGACACTTCTATCGAAAGACATCTCCAAGCTCCACCTTAGATGGCATTGATGCTTGAGAGCCCATTGGCCCCTGTGGCTGTTGAATCTCTTATAGCTAACCGCGTCGTGGATGTATCCTTTCCAACCATCCCTGACATATCCATGAACCAACTCTCCAACTTGGCATGAGGATGATTTTGGTACGAATTTTGTATAGCAATACATGTTAACATAGTCTTTGCAGCAGACAAGTCCAGCAAGCTTCATCATAACAGTGGGCTTCTTCTTGCGAGCAGAGTGAGACAAGAGGTTACACTGGGAAACCTTCTCTGGTCCAATGAACAGGATGCGTATACCCGTGAGGAACATTATTAAATCCAGCACCGCCGTACATGAGAGCAAGATGTAAGTTATATTTACATCCGTCACGTTGAAATTATGATTTCTGTGGTTTGTGGAGAATAGGATGAGAGAAACTATTGTGAGCAATGGAAGGAATAAATGCAAACAACACCCAGGAAAACGGAGTAGTGTAGGCAGCTTTGTGTATAGTAATAAAAATGATTGACGGAGCATATCTCTCGACAGACTACTTGCATGTCGACAATCAAGGGCCATTTGAAGTTGTAGGCTTTTGATTCGTCTAGAGTATGGGGCTGATATGTCTACCAATAGCATGAAGATATTTACCAGCTCCATCAGATTTCCTGCAAGTCTTTGTGCTTGCTGCTGATCACTGGCCAACTCCTGTGAACTGTTTCTTGCTTCATGTACAAATTCTTCAAGCGTCATATTATCTTTCTCTTCATTTCTTTCTTCTTCTCTCATTTGAATTCTATGTTGGTGATACGCATAAGAAGGTGAGCAATGATGCAGCGCTTGGCACCACAATGTGAATAAGCCTTCTTTCCTTCGTGTGGACGAGAAGAAACACTACAGGAGAAGCTCGGTATGCCGAGGGCATATTGCCGTCGGCGTAGCCAGGAAAACCCTCGGCGTACGCTACGCCGACGGCTGCCCTCGGCGGACCTCTCCCTCGGCGGAGCAGGCGGCCCGTCGGCGTGAGGTTAACGCCGACGCCGACGGCGCCGTCGGCGATAGACCGTCCGGGCGAACGCCGATCACACACGGCCAGTTAACGGCTCGGCTCGCCCCGACGGCCTCACGGCGCATTAATCCACGTGGAGGCTGGTGGCGCTGGCGCAGCAGCTACGCCGACGGCCTCCCTCGGCGTCGCGCCACGTGGAGGCAGCGCGCGGCGGCTGGCGCGAATGCTACGCCGGCCTCCCCTCGGCGTACTCACGCCACGTGGAGGCGGTAGCGGCGGTGAGCAGCTGGCCCTACGCCGAGGGCCTTGCCGTCGGCGTAGCCTTGACCATTTGGTCACGCTTACCTCCCACGAGGGCAAGGCCGTCGTATCAAATGCATGATTTTTTTGAATTTTATTGCAGCAGCAGCACTCACAGCAGCCATACATCATCATCCATACATCCATACATCATCCATACATCCATACATCATCCATGCATCCATGCAATATATATTCCACACCAATTGAAACAAGATCACATATGTCATACATGTATCAACATCAGTCATACAAGATCATCCATACATTAGTCATACAAGATCATCGACATCATCACACATGCCTACAACTCTGGAGGAGAGGGGGTGTACCCGAGATCTCCCCTGGTGAAAAGTGGCGACCTCTGCCGAGGGTTGCGCCCATGAGAAGCAGCAGAAGAGCCACTGGCGAGGGAGTAGGAGAAGTGTGAAGCTCGGGAGAACCACTGCAGAATGGCCAGAAATGGACCATCGTCATGAAGCGGTGTGATCGGCGCCCATCCGCGGCGTGGCCAAAGTGCGGTTCGAAGCTCCGTTCCTACATGTTGCCTACATGTTAGCAACTTGCGAGGCAAAGTAAAGCGATAACGTGGGTTCAAAGAACTTACGGTGTCGATCGTAGTAGGTCCTGAAGCTTTCCTTCGATTGCCAAAATGGCATCGGACCTGGCATGGGAGGCACGGGCCCTAAATCTCTATTCCGGCCAGTTTGAATATTCATCATCATGGCCTGCAAGATAGTTTAGAAGTCAGGCCGTAGTACAACAAGCGGGGAAGTGGGACTTGTATCTTTTGCAAAAATAAAGGTTCGGACTTACATTTACGTATTGCATGTAGATCGCGATCGTCTCGATCTGCCGAAAGGCCACGATATTCGTCATAAAAGCGGCGTGGGCGCGTCTAACTCAACTACAATTTCAAATACAAGGAATCTCGTCAGCGGTTAGCCATGCAGGAACAAAACTCATAAAGATGATGAAAAGCAGAAAAACTTACATCCTCGGCGGAGCGAGGCTGGCTAGCCACGGCGGGATAGGGGCCGTCGGCAGGGTAGGTAGCCTTGAGACGCTGAAGCTCGTCTTGAGGGTAGCTTGACCTTCTTATTCAGAATCTTGAGGCGTCCATGCTGCAATCCGTGCCCGACAGACCAACGACTCCGTCGATCTCCGCGTGAATGGGGTCATCCACATGGGGTGACGAGCCTTCACCATCGTCCGTAGTTCCCCAAGTCGTTCGGGCGTGCGAAGTACACGCAACGAGGTTGAGGCTCCAGTAATTGGGCTTCTTTCGCGCATCATCTCATAGACGGCGACGTCATGAATCACCTCCCGGGTTGTGCCTCGGCCACCAGATCGCGAAAAAGAAAATATTATGCATATGAAGTACAAACATAAGCGAAATGCACGCAGGTCGTTCCATGTATATCGTACCACCTTCCCTTGAAGCGGTCAAAGTTGCGGTTTCCCGCGTAGTGCGTTCCACCATCGCCTCGGTTATCCGCGTTCCGCCTCGACAAGGCTGCAAACTCCTCGTCTTCTCTGAGCCACCTCGTCCTAACCAGCTCCTCCCATGCGAGTCGATGCGGCTCGGCCCAATCGGGGATAACCTGAAAATGCAATACTCAACTCCAGAAAATGCAATGGCAACTTAGAAGCAATGTAGAATCTCATTGACATTTTACTCACCGACATGTACTCTTCAAGGCCATCGAGTACTCAGGATTAGGGTTCCTACCGACAATGTCTTCCTTCCGACCCTCACGCCTGTCACCCTGAAGTGGCTAGCGGCGTGACCTTCGGTTGTACCACACAGGGGGTCAACTTCACACAAGCCCCAAGCAAAGTCCTCTGCGCCTTCTCCTGGTCCTCCTCGGCCACACGGTAAAAGCACTTCAATCATGCATAAGAGTCATGAGTTAGCACGGTGGGGTCATCAAGTATGAACATAACTCGAGAAATATGCCTTACCCAAAACTTGGTGATGATGACATCGGCCGTGCGGAAAAGCCCGGACACGGGTAGTCCAGTAGTCGCCCAAGTAGTAGCTAGCTTCTGTCACCCTCGGGGTAATGTGATAGCCCGGCAGAACTTCCTAATCGAGCTCAACGAGGCTGTTAGGAAGGCGAGGATTGGTCCCCGGAGGAAATGTCCAATTGCTGCACAAAAATAAACATTAGTACACAATAATTATTTATGACCAACATGAAATAAAATGTTTTAAATTGCCAAATTAGTAAACTTACTCAAGGCCATCTGGAATAATAAGGGCTTTCGCCTCCTGAGTCCTAGGCTCAAACTTCTCGTCAGGGACTCCCGATTCCCCACGATTCCGCAATTTCTTCGGCCCCACCAACTCGCGGCTAGTGTCCGCCTCCGTATCGGTCCCCGCCTCCCTCTCGGTCCTCGCCTCCCTCTCAGACTCTGCCTCCCTCTCGGACTCTGCCTCCCTCTCGGCCCTGAAAGGCTGCTCTGTCAGGAACAACTCAGGAGCCACGTCGCCAGAAGCAGAGGGTGGTGGGTCAAAGTCCACGCCTCCTCCCGTGGCACCTCGTCCTCGTTCTCCTCGACCTCGGCCTCGACCCCGTCCTCCGCCAGCAGGAGCAAGATCGGGTAACGCGGATTGGGATTTGGCTGTCTCCACTCCGTGTAGCACTTTTCTTCGCTGCTTCAGCGCATTAAGCAAGGATTTAACTGGTTGCCTTGCCGCTGCTCATATTGTTCAATCACCTGCATTAAGTAAGAGAAAACAGTTAAGCACAAAGACATAATAAAATGTATACACAAAGAATAAAGGCATAATGCAATTAAGAAAACAGTTAAGCACAAAGACAAAATAAAATGCATTAAAAAATAAATACTCACTATCATTTTCATTCTCATTCTCATTCACATTCTCATTCTCATTCTCACTATCACTATCTTTTGAGTAGAAATCTGGATTCTCATCGAAGGGTGTAGGCTCATCATCGTTGTCATTCTCGGTATGGAGCTTCTCGAGCATACTTATGTCATGTAGATTCACCACTGACTCACCCCGAGTTTCTACATCATTCCCAAGATCCTCAAGATCAACCGGTTCTAAATCAAAGTGTCCGAAATCCTCTTGCTCTTGATAGAAAATTCCCTCGTACGTTAAAGGGTTAATGTTGTTGTAATCGTCCTCGGAGGGAATCGGTAGGTTACCATGTGGCGATACCTGGAACACGACTTCCCAGCCCTGGAGTTCCGCTTCGGCATGGGTAGGGCAAATAATAAACTTGGTTGGCTTGGTGAGCAACAACAAAGACGTCGGCTCCGCTATAGGTGGTTGAAGGCCTAACTTCAACTAACCCAATGGAAGGGTACTTCTCGGTCCACCTTGGGTCAAACTAGTGGCACTTGAACACAACAAGATTGAGTTCGACATTAAATGCGATTGAAGGTCACCGTATACATTCTCTAACCTTCCGTAGTAATCAAGGGAATCGGCTCCTTTGGTGAACACCCAGATTTACCGTTTTGCATTGATTCGCCCTTTCGTGCGTCTCTATGGAAGTGAAACCCATTCACATCATACTTCTCATACTTCATGACGACCTTGTTACAACCTTGGGAAACACATTTCAGCTCATCGACATCTCAACGTTGGGATCAGCTCCTCGGTACAAGAGGAATTTGTTGCGTTCAGAGTTACGTGGAATAAGAGCGACAAGTCACATATTGCAAGGTAAGAGGGACGGTTAGAAATTACTTTTTCCATAAACCAGGACACAAAGTTTTTTATTTCGGGAGCACCCTCTTTCAAGAGAGTGTCCAACTCCATGGGAGAGGGATCACCGGTCCCGGCCTCGTTCATCCGTGAAATCGCTAAGAAGGAGAAAATAAGCATTAGACGGAGACCGAGTTGCTAGCATAGAGAAATAGGGTGTTCACCATTTTACCTAATGAAATCGACCACTTCCTTCATGTTCATAAGCACATAGAGCATTATGCAATCCTTCTCTTCCTTGACAACCTATATTTTAGTCCTTTACCGCCTTGCCACCGGAAATTGGAATAGTTCGAGATTGGGGTCATTCTTGGGCAGGTCGACATTGTAACGAGAGACGGGTTATGCATAGTGGGAACATCATCGGGCGATGGGTTGTCATGGCGTCGCCATCTCCGAAGGCATGTTGCTTCAGCTATGCATGCTTCAATCTTGGCTTTGTTTCGATTATCTTCGAATATACTTAAACTCTCTCAATACAAAATTGCCAACGAAATTGCACGGCCCCCCAATAGTGCCTCGCTCGTAGGTGCACAATGAGATGTGCCATCGGAGTAAAGAAGCTGGCGGAAAGATCATCTCCAAATTGCATAGCAACTCCGGCACTGAACTTGCAGCTTCTCAATCACGGAGGACATATCGCTAGCACAGAGGGTGCGGAAGAAATGGCTCAACTCATAGCACTTCGCCATACTTTTTCGGGAGATACCTCGAACCATCACCGGCATCAGCCGCTCAATCCATATATGATAGTCGTGACTCTTGAGCCCGTTGACTTGTCCCGTCAAAAGATTGACTCCCTTACTTATATTCGAACAATAACCGTCAGGGAACATCACGGCGTATTTGAGCCACCTAAATGACTCCTTCTTTTGTACATTATCAAGGCAGTAGTAGGCATGTGGCTTGAACCAATTCTTTCGACGGACAGTAGGAGGCTGCATGTGTAATCTCTTCCTATCACAAAGCTTCTCAACATCGACTCTAGCCTTGAGATTATCCTTTGACTTCCTGGAATGTTTAGGACTGTGTGAAAAGGACTCCCGACATTCTTTTGGTGTGCATCACATCGATGTTATGGGGAAGTTCGAGGTCCTTGTAATACGAGATTCGTTAAATTGCCACGTGAGTCCAATTATGCTACACCATATCCCGCAAATTGATGGCGATTCATGGCGCCGGAGCACGAAACACGTATCTCGGCATCAACAACTGCACCCTCGAACTTTGGTACCTCTTTTACTTCATGCACAACTTTGCCCTTCTTGAAGTTCTTTCTATCTTCTACGAGCGAATGATTTCTTTTGAGGTCTGTCGATTCGTGTCAAACGCAACATATTTGCGACCCGACTTTAGCCAAAGGAACTCAAGTCGGTGCACACATCGGCATGGCCACTTACCACTGTACACCATCCGCACGTTAGGGCGTACCGCATGTCATGCATAGTATACTGCAACCAAACTTTCATCAAAAAGTTTCTCTTTGATGCTCGGTCGTATGTCAACGTCCCGTGTATCCAAGAGTGGTTCAAATCATCCACAATCGGCTGCATGTAGACACTCAAGTTCTTCCCCGGATACTCAGGTCCTGGAATTATCAGCGACAAAAACATGGTCTTCCGTTGCATTAATACTCCGGGAGGGAGATTGAGCGGAATAACATACACCGGCCAGCAGCTGTACGAGGCCGTCGACATACCATATGGGTTGAAGCCATCTGTTGCTATCGCAATTCTAACATTCCGAGCCTCTTCTGCCCACCGGGGGTATTTGTCATCGAAGTTCTTCCATGCCTTACCATCAGATGGATGTCCCATCTTCTTCCGTCCGTGCCCGTCCTCGTATCTTTTGTCCTTCTTGTGCCACGTCATCTGTTTGGCAGTCTCCTCGCTCAAGTAAAGCCGCTGGATTCTTTTTATGAATGGGAGATACCGAAGTATCTTCTTAGCGACCTTCGACTGCCTCACCTGACCATCCTTCCCCTTTGTCTCTTCATATCTAGAGGCCTTACAAATGGAGCAGTACTTGTCACCCTCAAACTGTTTCCAAAACAAAAGGCAGCCTTTTGGACAACAATCTATCTTTTCATAATCCATGTTGAGCTCCTTCATGAGTTTCTTCGTTTCGTGAAAGGTTTTGGGCAGACAATGCCCTTCGGGCAACATGTTACCACATGTTCTCAGATTAGCTTCAAAGTGAGAACGGGTGGCGGAGTACTGGCACTTGTCGGCTAGACACTGAGAGATGGCATCGAGCTGAGAAATCTTTGCACCCTCGTACAGAGGCCTCTTAGCCGCGGCCATCATATCAAGGAAGGCCTTCGCGGTTGGCTCCGGTTCCTCCGGTTCTAGCGGTTCCTCCGGTTCTGGTGATTCCTCCCGTGGAGGTGGCGAATTCGGCTGGTCGGCATCGATAAGATCATCTAGCATGTTTCTAATCCCATCGTGCTCATTGCCATTGAGCCGCTGACGCATCACCTCACCTACATCACGTTAAATCGAGCAAAGTCGACTTGCGTGACATAGTTAGACATGTACCCATATTGCGAAGGTGTTTGTACATGTCATCCTTTCCTTGACGATGACGCTTAGTGCAATGAACGCGGGACAAAGTGCGAACCATTGCCTTGAACCACGCTAACTCATTCACTAACAAATGAGTGTTCCGCATCTAATCGTCTGTTTATTAGTCGCACTAATACGGCCACTGTACATCCACCCATTATCAGCCATCCTCTTCTGCTTTGTTGGGAGACAAACAACAAATATAACATTTTATATCAAACAGGAGATTAAATGCTTCATATTTTTACGCATTCATCAACCTACATGTCCAATAGGAAAAGAGGGTCCTAACCAGCCGCCGGATCCGTAGATTGGGTAAGTTCTCCCTGGTTCTACCCCGATCCAAGCAGAATTTAAGACACCTCCCGCTGCTCTCGATACGTCTCGACAAAAGCCAAGAGGATGTGCATCCAGAGAACAACGAGGAGGCGCCACCGAAATCCTGTCTCGAATCGAGGTAGAGCCAGGGAGAACCAAACCCAACTACGAATCCGCCGACTGCCCGATAAAAGCCATAAGCGTTACGGTCCAAAATATGCGAGACCACTAATGCATATTAAGTCGCGTAACGCTTACGGTCGGGATGACGCCTAGGTGACGCGACAGACTTGGTGATCTAGACACAAAAATAAAACCTAGGTACAAGAGAGACGAACAGATTCTCACCCTCGAAGCGTGATCAAATCGTAGAAGATGATCCGGGACCAGTCAGAAACACTCCCCTCACCCTCCGGTAACTATAAACAACATACAATATACAACATATATTTATCAAATTTCATCTATTTTACTAAACATGAATTATTGTACATAAGAAAAACTACATACAAACTATAAACTACTACTACAACCTACTACTAGATACTACAACCTACTACTAGATACCACAACCTACTACTGCAAATTTCATCTATTTCATCTAGATACTACAACCTACTACTACAAACTACTAGTACATAAGAAAAACTACATACTACAGACTATAAACTACTACTACAAACTAACCACAATCTACAATTAGTACAAACTATCAGTTAGCTATCTAAGCATAGGAACTCCTTAATAAACTATGGAAGTGCATTAAGCGATGTATTTTTTGCATTGGCTATTTAAGTACATGATATAAGAAAATTACTAGAAGCTACGGTTCTAGTGTATGGAACTTAAACAAAAATTCACTAACTATCATGTGAGCCTCCACTAAGAAATATATCTTTAAAATTTCAGAAGTATTACATCTTCTCATAATTCATCAGTATGCATTTTCTAGCTTTCCCTAAAATCGGTGGGAGCACGGCTACACAAGCTCAATACACAGAGACAATTGGTGTGTTGCAACCAAACGGAAAATAAGAGAAGATGTGAGATGGGCTACTCACGGAGACGGCGATGCGACAGGGCGGAGATAGGCGTGGGTGTGCCTGCAAAGCTGGGGAGGTGGCGGGCAGTGGGGTTGGGGCTGGGCAGAGGGGTGGGCGGGGTCTGGTGGCGGGGTAGTGGGGGTGGTGGCGTGATCTTGGGAGGCGGCAGTGGGGAAGTGGGGTGGCCATGGGTGGTAGGGGTGGGGAAGTGGGGGAGGGCCGGGGTGGGGCAGTGGGGGTGGTGACGGCCGGGGCTGTGGGGAAGGGGGGTAGTGGGGGTGGCGGCGGGGTGGTGGTGGCGGCAGGGCAGTGGGGGTGGGGAAGTAGGGGAGGGCAGGTGGGGCGGTGGGAGGGCGGTGGGGGTGGTGGCAGGCTGTGGGAGGCGTGTCGCTCAGGGAGGAGAGAGGGGTGGCGACTCCCCGAGCTCGGGGACCGGTGGCTGGCAGTGGTCGGGTGGGGAGGGGTTGGGAGGAAGGAGGTGGGGAGGGGTTGGGGATAGAGGCTGGAAGCAGTGGCCGGGTGGGCCGGGTCAAGCGGATGAGGCTACGCCGACGGCCAGGCATACGCCGAGGGCAGCCGTCGGCGTAGCTAGGGCGATTTTTTTATTTTCCTTATTAATAACAAATTATACAAGAAACTTTATTTGGTGTCTAGTAATATAACAAATCATAATATATTATTTTGTGTCTATTATTATAGAAGAAACTATAATATATTGTTACTATATATACTTTTTATTTAAATGGGTGTGCTCGGATCGCCTACCCCTAGACGTTCCTCCGACAGGGGTAGCCATGTAGCTCTCTCTTGTTTTGTGTTTGTTTAGGTCATAGGGTGATGTCAAACCATGTTGGCTCACAAGTTGGGGCACTATCCTACCGGTTTCACCTCGACGGGAGATTCCACCCTCACAGCCGGAACCTTCGCCTCTAGGTTAGAGCGCATGCATGCGAGGGGGACACATGCAAGCACCTATATATACCAACCTCTAACCACACCCACACACACATATGCTAGGGGCACATGCAAGTTTTCATCTCATTCCGATGTTCTCGTGGTCTTCCTCCGGCGAAACCCTGATCTCTGTGCACACTCGGATCGTCTACCCCCTAGGCGTTCCTCGGCGAGGTAGCCAGTAGCTCTCTCTTGTTTTGTGTTTGTTTAGGTCATAGGGTGATGTCAAACCATGTTGGCTCACAAGTTGGGGCACTATCCTGCAGGTTTCACCTCGACGGGAGATTCCACCCTCATACTGCCTAACCTTCGCCTCTAGGTTAGGCGCATGCATGCGAGGGGGACACATGCAAGCACCTATATATACCAACCTGTAACCACACCCACACACACATATGCTAGGGGCACATGCAAGTTTTCATCTCATTCCGATGTTCTCGTGGTCTTCCTCGTGAAACCACGATCTCTGTGCACACTCGGATCGTCTACCCCCTAGGCGTTCCTCCCAGAGGTAGCCCGGCGTAGCTCTCTCTTGTTTTGTGTTTGTTTAGGTCATAGGGTGATGTCAAACCATGTTGGCTCACAAGTTGGGGCACTATCCTACGGTTTCACCTCGACGGGAGATTCCACCTCATCTGGGCCGGAACCTTCGCCTCTAGGTTAGAGCGCATGCATGCGAGGGGGACACATGCAAGCACCTATATACCAACCTCTAACCACACCCACACACACATATGCTAGGGGCACATGCAAGTTTTCATCTCATTCCGATGTTCTCGTGGTCTTCCTTCGGCGAAACCCTGATATGTGCACACTCGGATCGTCTACCCCCTAGACGTTCCTCCGACAGGGTAGCCAGTAGCTCTCTCTTGTTTTGTGTTTGTTTAGGTCATAGGGTGATGTCAAACCATGTTGGCTCACAAGTTGGGGCACTATCCTACCGGTTTCACCTCGTGGGAGATTCCACCCTCATCTGGGCCCTAACCTTCGCCTCTAGGTTAGGCGCATGCATGCGAGGGGGGACACATGCAAGCACCTATATATACCAACCTCTAACCACACCCACACACACATATGCTAGGGGCACATGCAAGTTTTCATCTCATTCCGATGTTCTCGTGGTCTTCCTCCGGCGAAACCCTGATCTCTGTGCACACTCGGATCGTCTACCCCCCTAGACGTTCCTCTGACAGGGGTAGCCCGGCGTAGCTCTCTCTTGTTTTGTGTTTGTTTAGGTCATAGGGTGATGTCAAACCATGTTGGCTCACAAGTTGGGGCACTATCCTACCCGGTTTCACCTCGACGGGAGATTCCACCCTCATACGGGCCCGGAACCTTCGCCTCTAGGTTAGGCGCATGCATGCGAGGGGACACATGCAAGCACCTATACCAACCTCTCATCACACTCACACACATATGTTTTGTGTTTGTTTAGGTCATAGGGTGATGTAAACCATATTAACCGCCTCAACGGGAGATTCCCCCTTATACGGGTCCGGAACCTACGCTTCCACATGCATGCGAGGGGGGACAGGCACATGTGATTGAATCTTTGAACAACTTCACAAAAATTTGTGAAATATAAATTTCATGCACATGTGATAATAACACACAAACATGCAAATTTCTCAACTTGTGAGAAGATTCGACATTTTATGTGGGCGTGAAGACTATTATTCGGAGGCTACGAATCCATCCAATTGATAAAATAGAATCTAAATAATTAATACTAATAAATAAATACAAATAATTTGGTAAGGAAAAAAAAGTGCATAGGTACGCCGAGGGTCACCGTCGGCGTAGGCAGACGACGCCGAGGTGACCGTCGGCGTAGCCTATGCCGACTCGGCGTTTCTAATGTCGACGCCGTTAGGGCATGTCCCGGCCTGGCCTGACTAGTGCCACGCGGCCACCCCGTACGCCGAGGGCTAAGTTTACGCCGACGGTCACCCTCGGCGTACGTGCCGCTACGCCGACGGCTGCGGTATGCCGAGGGCTCGGAAGCTGGGCTGGCCTGGCCCGGTTCTACGCCGACGGCCCCGACCTAACTTGGTTGGCTTGGTGAGCAACAACAAAGACGTCGGCTCCGCTATAGGTGGTTGAAGGCCTAACTTCAACTAACCCAATGGAAGGGGTACTTCTCAGTCCACCCCTTGGGTCAAACCAGTGGCACTTGAACACAACAAGATTGAGTTCGACATTAAATGCGATTGAAGGTCAGCTCGTATACATTCTCTAACCTTCCGTAGTAATCAAGGGAATCGGCTCCTTTGGTGAACACCCCAGTATTTACCGTTTTTGCATTCGGTCGCCCTTTCTGGTGCGTCTCTGTATGGAAGCGAAACCCATTCACATCATACTTCTCATACTTCATGACGACACTGTTACAACCTTGGGAAACACATTTCAGCTCATCTGACATCTCAACGTTGGGATCAGCTCCCTACAGGTACAAGAGGAATTTGTTGCGTTCAGTAGTTATGTGGAATAAGAGCGACAAGTCACATATTGCAAGGTAAGAGGGACAGGTTAGAAATTACTTTTTCCATAAACCAGGACACAAAGTTTTTTTTATTTCCGGGAGCACCCTCTTCAAAGAGAGTGTCCAACTCCATGGGAGAGGGATCGATCGGTCACCCTTTGCTCATCCGTGAAATCGCTAAGAAGGAGAAAATAAGCATTAGACGGAGACCGAGTTACTAGCTGCATAGAGAAATAGGGTGTTCACCATTTTACCTAATGAAATCGACCACTTCCTTCATGTTCATAAGCACATAGAGCATTATGCAATCCTTCTCTTCCTTCGGCAACCTATATTTTAGTCCTTTACGGCCTTGCCACGGGAAATTGGAATAGTTCGAGATTGGGGTCATTCTTGGGCAGGTCGACATTGTAACGAGAGACGGGTTATGCATAGTGGGAACATCATCGGGCGATGGGTTGTCGGCGTCGCCATCTCCGAAGGCATGTTGCTTCAGCTATGCATGCTTCAATCTTGGCTTTGTTTCTAGTTATCTTTCGAATATACTTAAACTCTCTCTCAATACAAAATTGCCAACGAAATTGCACCGGCCCCCCCAATAGTGCCTCGTCATGAGGTGCACAATGAGATGTGCCATCGGAGTAAAGAAGCTTTGGCGGAAAGATCATCTCCAAATTGCATAGCAACTCCGGCACTTGAACTTGCTTCTCAATCACGGAGGACATATCCGCTTAGCACGAGAGGTGCGGAAGAAATGGCTCAACTCCGCAAGCACTCGCCATACTTTTTGAGGAGATACCCTCGAACCATCACCGCATCACCGCTCAATCCATATATGATAGTCGTGACTCTTGAGCCGTTGACTTGTCCGTCAAAGATTGACTCCTTACTTATATTCGAACAATAACCGTCAGGGAACATCACGACGTATTTGAGCCACCTAAATGACTCCTTCTTTTGGACATTATCAAGGCAGTAGTAGGCATGCGGCTTGAACCAATTCTTTCGACGGACAGCAGGAGGCTGCATGTGTAATCTCTTCCTATCACAAAGCTTCTCAACATCGACTCTAGCCTTGACATTATCCTTTGACTTCGGGAATGTTTAGGACTGTGTGAAAAAGGACTCCCGACATTCTTTTGGTGTGCATCACATCGATGTTATGGGGAAGTTCGAGGTCCTTGTAATACACGAGATTCGTTAAAGGCTGCCACGTGAGTCAATTATCGTTACACCATATCCCATAAATTGATGGCAGTTCGGCGCCGCGAACACGAAGCACGTATCTCGGCATCAACAATCGCACCCTCGAACTTTGGTACCTCTTTACTTCATGCACAACTTTGCCCTTCTTGAAGTTCTTTCTATCTTCTCTGAGCGAATGATTTCTTTTGAGTCTTCGATTCATGTCAAGCATAACATATTTGCGACCCGACTTTAGCCAAAGGAACTCAAGTCGGTGCACACTGGGCATGGCCACTTACCGGTATACACCATCCGCACGTTAGGGCGTGCCGCATGTCATGCATAGTATATTGTAACCAAACTTTCATCAAAAGTTTCTCTTTGATGCTCGGTCGTATGTCAACGTCCGTGTATCCAAGAGTGGTTCAAATCATCCACAATCGGCTGCATGTAGACACTCAAGTTCTTCCCGGATACTCGTGTCCTGGAATTATCAGCGACAAAAACATGGTCTTAGTTGCATTAATACTCGGGAGGAGATTGAGCGGAATAACATACACCAGCAGCAGTATGCGAGGCCGTCGACATACCATATGGGTTGAAGCCATCTGTTGCTATCGCAATTCTAACATTCCGAGCCTCTTCTGCCCACCGGGGGTATTTGTCATCGAAGTTCTTCCATGCCTTACCATCAGATGGATGTCCCATCTTCTTCCGTCCGTGCCCGTCCTCGTATCTTTCCCCTTCTTGTGCCACGTCATCTGTTTGGCAGTCTCCTCGCTCAAGTAAAGCCTGGATTCTTTTTATGAATGGGAGATACCAAGTATCTACATAGCGACCTTCGACTGCCTCACCTGACCATCCTTCCCCTTTGTCTCTTCATATCTAGAGGCCTTACAAATGGAGCAGTACTTGTCACCCTCAAACTGTTTCCAAAACAAAAGGCAGCCTTTTGGACAACAATCTATCTTTTCATAATCCATGTTGAGCTCCTTCATGAGTTTCTTCGTTTCGTGAAAGGTTTTGGCATAATGCCCTTCGGGCAACATGTTACCACATGTTCTCAGATTAGCTTCAAAGTGAGAACGGTGGCGAGTAATCGCACTTGTCGGCCAGACACCGAGAGATGGCATCGAGCTGAGAAATCTTTGCACCTCGCAGAGGCCTCTTAGCCGCGGCCATCATATCAAGGAAGGCCTTCGCGGTTGGCTCCGGTTCCTCCGGTTCTAGCGGTTCCTCCAGTTCTGGTGATTCCTCCCGTGGAGGTGGCGAATTCGGCTGGTCGGCATCGATAAGATCATCTAGCATGTTTCTAATCCCATCGTGCTCATTGCCATTGAGCACCGACGATCACCTCACCTCTGCCACGTTCGCATCGAGCAAAGTCGACTTGCGTGACATAGTTAGACATGTACCCATATTGCGTAAGGTGTTTGTACATGTCATCCTTTCCTTGACGATGACGCTTAGTGCAATGAACGCAGGGACAAAGTGCCCGAACCATTGCCTTCGAACCACGCGCTAACTCATTCACTAACAAATGAGTGTTCCGTACCCAATCGTCTGTTTTATTAGTCGCACTAATACGGCCACTGTACATCCACCCATTATCAGCCATCCTCTTCTGCTTTGTTGGGAGACAAACAACAAATATAACATTTTATATCAAACAGGAGATTAAATGCTTCATATTTTTACGCATTCATCAACCTACATGTCCAATAGGAAAAGAGGGTCTAACCAGCACGGATCCGTAGATTGGGTAAGTTCTCCTGGTTCTACCTCGATCCAGCAGAATTCGGCATTTTCCTCCGCTGCTCTCCCGATACACGTCTCGACAAAAAGCCAAGAGGATGTGCATCCGGAGAACAACGAGGAGGCGCCACCGAAATCCTGTCTCGAATCGAGGTAGAGCCAGGGAGAACCAAACCCAACTACGAATCCGCCGACTGCCCGATAAAAGCCATAAGCGTTACGGTCCAAAATATGCGAGACCACTAATGCATATTAAGTCGCGTAACGCTTACGGTCGGGATGACGCCTAGGTGACTCGAGACTTGGTGATCTAGACACAAAAATAAAACCTAGGTACAAGAGAGACGAACAGATTCTCACCCTCAAGCGTGATCAAATCAGAGAAGATGATCCGGGACCAATCGTCAAAACACTCCCCACGCTCACCCTCCGGTAACTATAAACAACATACAATATACAACATATATTTATCAAATTTCATCTATTTTACTAAACATGAACTATTGTACATAAGAAAAACTACATACAAACTATAAACTACTACTACAACCTACTACTAGATACTACAACCTACTACTAGATACCACAACCTACTACTAAATTTCATCTATTTCATCTAGATACTACAACCTACTACTACAAACTACTAGTACATAAGAAAAACTACATACTACAGACTATAAACTACTACTACAAACTAACCACAATCTACAATTAGTACAAACTATCAGTTAGCTATCTAAGCATAGGAACTCCTTAATAAACTATGGAAGTGCATTAAGCGATGTATTTTTTGCATTGGCTATTTAAGTACATGATATAAGAAAATTACTAGAAGCTACGGTTCTAGTGTATGGAACTTAAACAAAAATTCACTAACTATCATGTGAGCCTCCACTAAGAAATATATCTTTAAAATTTCAGAAGTATTACATCTTCTCATAATTCATCAGTATGCATTTTCTAGCTTTCCTAAAATCGGTGGGAGCACGGCTACACAAGCTCAATACAGAGACAATTGGTGTGTTGCAACCAAGCGGAAAATAAGAGAAGATGTGAGATGGGCTACTCACGGAGACGGCGCGACGGGCCGGAGATAGACGTGGGGAGGTGGCGGGCAGTGGGGTTGGGGCAGTAGGTAGGGGTGGAGGCGGGTGCTGGTGGCGGCGGGGTAGTGGGGTGGGCAGTGGAAGGGGGGAGTGGGGCATGGGTGGTGGTGGTGGCCAGGGCGTGGGAGGGGGGGAAGTGGGGAGGGGTGGGGAAGGGGGGGAGGGCAGGGTGGTGGTGAGGCAGTAGGGGCTGGGGGAGGCGGCCGTCATGGGAGGGAGAGAGGGGTCATGGCGGTGGCCTGAGCTCGGGACAGTGGCTGGTGGCGGTCGGGGTGGGAGGGGGTTGGGAGGAAGGAGGTGGGGAGGGGGTTGGGGATAGAGAGGCTGGGAAACGAGTGGCCCGGGTGGGCCGCGGGTCAAAAAACGGATGAGGCTACGCCGACGGCCAGGCATACGCCGAGGGCAGCCTGGCAGTAGCTAGAAGCGATTTTTATTTTCCTTATTAATAACAAATTATACAAGAAACTTTATTTGGTGTCTAGTAATATAACAAATAATAATATATTATTTTGTGTCTATTATTATAGAAGAAACTATAATATATTGTTACTATATATACTTTTTTTATTTCGTCGTGTGCTCGGATCGTCTACCCCCTAGACGTTCCTCTGACAGGGGTAGCCCGGCGTAGCTCTCTCTTGTTTTGTGTTTGTTTAGGTCATAGGGTGATGTCAAACCATGTTGGCTCACAAGTTGGGGCACTATCCTACCCGGTTTCACCTCGACGGGGAGATTCCACCCTCATACGGGCCCTAACCTTCGCCTCTAGGTTAGGCGCATGCATGCGAGGGGGACACATGCAAGCACCTATATATACCAACCTCTAACCACACCACACACACATATGCTAGGGGCACATGCAAGTTTTCATCTCATTCCGATGTTCTCGTGGTCTTCCTCGTGAAACCACGATCTCTGTGCACACTCGGATCGCCTACCCCCTAGGCGTTCCTCCGACAGGGTAGCCCCGTAGCTCTCTCTTGTTTTGTGTTTGTTTAGGTCATAGGGTGATGTCAAACCATGTTGGCTTACAAGTTGGGGCACTATCCTACCGGTTTCACCTCGACGGGAGATTCCACCTCATACGGGCCCTAACCTTCGCCTCTAGGTTAGGCGCATGCATGCGAGGGGACACATGCAACCTATATATACCAACCTCTAACCACACCCACACACACATATGCTAGGGGCACATGCAAGTTTTCATCTCATTCGATGTTCTCGTGGTCTTCCTCCGTGAAACCACGATCTCTCACACACTGGATCGTCTACCCCCCCTAGACGTTCCTCGACAGGGTAGCCAGCGTAGCTCTCTCTTGTTTTGTGTTTGTTTAGGTCATAGGGTGATGTCAAACCATGTTGGCTCACAAGTTGGGGCACTATCCTACCCGGTTTCACCTCGACGGGAGATTCCACCTCATACGGGCCCTAACCTTCGCCTCTAGGTTAGAGCGCATGCATGCGAGGGGGGACACATGCAAGCACCTATATATACCAACCTCTAACCACACCCACACACACATATGCTAGGGGCACATGCAAGTTTTCATCTCATTCCGATGTTCTCGTGGTCTTCCTCCGTGAAACCACGATCCTGTGCACACTCGGATCGCTACCCCCTAGACGTTCCTCTGATAGGGGTAGCCCGGCGTAGCTCTCTCTTGTTTTGTGTTTGTTTAGGTCATAGGGTGATGTCAAACCATGTTGGCTCACAAGTTGGGGCACTATCCTACCCGGTTTCACCTCGACGGGAGATTCCACCTCATACGGGCCCGAACCTTCGCCTAGGTTAGAGCATGCATGCGAGGGGGACACATGCAAGCACCTATATACCAACCTCTAACCACACCCACACACACATATGCTAGGGGCACATGCAAGTTTTCATCTCATTGCGATGTTCTCGTGGTCTTCCTCCGGCGAAACCCTGATCTCTGTGCGCACTCGGATCGTCTACCCCCCTAGACGTTCCTCTCACATGGGTAGCCCGGCGTAGCTCTCTCTTGTTTTGTGTTTGTTTAGGTCATAGGGTGATGTCAAACCATGTTGGCTCACAAGTTGGGGCACTATCCTACCCGGTTTCACCTCGACGGGGAGATTCCACCCTCATACGGGTCCGGAACCTTCGCCTCTAGGTTAGAGCGCATGCATGCGAGGGGGGACACATGCAAGCACCTATACCAACCTCTCACCACACTCACACACATATGTTTTGTGTTTGTTTAGGTCATAGGGTGATGTAAAACCATATTAGCTTCGCCTCAACGGGGAGATTCCCCCTTATACGGGTCCGAACCTCACGCTGCATGCATGGTAGGGACAGGCACATGTGATTGAATCTTTGAACAACTTCACAAAAATTTGTGAAATATAAATTTCATGCACATGTGATAATAACACACAAACATGCAAATTTCTCAACTTGTGAGAAGATTCGACATTTTATGTGGGCGTGAAGACTATTATTCGGAGGCTACGAATCCATCCAATTGATAAAATAGAATCTAAATAATTAATACTAATAAATAAATACAAATAATTTGGTAAGGAAAAAAAAGTGCATAGGTACGCCGAGGGTCACCGTCGGCGTAGGCAGGACGTACGCCGAGGGTGACCGTCGGCGTAGCCTATGCCGACAGCTCTCGGCGTAATGTCGACGCCGTTAGGGCATGTCCCGCCTGGCTCGACTAGTGCCACGCTGCCACCCGTGCACGCCGAGTGCTAAGTTTACGCCGACTGTCACCCTCGGCGTACGTGCCGCTACGCCGAGGGCTCGGAAGCTGGGCTGGCCTGGCCCGGTTCTACGCCGACGGCCCCGACCTTTGGCCGTCGGCGTAGCTCCCTGCCGTCGGCACACAACGCCATTCCTGTAGTGAAAGAGGGGATTATGCTGCTGACAGTGGCGCCCCTCATACTCCAAGGCTTTCGGATGTATCTGACGATCCCAACTACAAACAACAAAATCGAGGCCTGTAGCAACCGCTTCTCCCTACCAGACCAGAACTTGCAGAAGATGTAGAGGGCGACCATGACCTGGGACACCACGGTGATGGCGTGCCGGATCCACAGCTCGTTGTCTTCCATGCTATAGGCGATCATCATGTGCTGGCCCCCAAGGTGGATGAGGAGGACAGGTGCCCATAGCACTTCTAGGTCGCTCCCATCATGTTGTCGTCCTTGCTTGTGGCGGTTGAAGAGGGTGGCCAAAGCGTAGATCGCCAGAGCATCCCCGCCTAGGTAGGCGAGCCAGATGAAAAGTCTTAACAAAGGTGGAAGAGCACACCTACGCACAGCCGAGGAGAAGAAGAGCATGTACTGGACGAAGAGGCTGCCGAGCACCAGAACGCGCAGCTGCCACTCGTCCCACCACTCCATGGCGCCTAAGAAATCCATGTCTCGGCATGCCCCCTCTCTCTCTCTCTCTCTCTCTCTCTCTCTCTCTCTTCAGTAATGTAACGTGCCTTCATCTATCATCTTCGGTCCATAAAACACAGGCCTTCCTCAACCTGAAGAGGAGAAAAATAATGAAAAGTTCTGTGTTCCTTGCGTGCTCCTGCTGGTATTCCTGGTGTGCTAGCTCATGATGGTGTTCGCACCTGCATCTTTATTTCTTTTGACGTTCTTTTGATTGTTATCCTTTTTTCCTCTTGTACGTATCCCTTGCTTGTTTGTGGTAAAAGAAGGTGATACTTTGCTTGCTAACGACCACAATCCAAGCCCAACACTTCGCCTGCAAATTGAGTATACATGACTCTTCTTTAGGCGTTGATCATGCCAAGAAGCAGAACTGAACTGTTAGCTAAGTGTACAAGCAAGCAAGCATACAGTTGCACTAGTGATTTTATTTTACTACAAAAACACGCTGCTTAAGAAAACGAGTAAGGTGTCAAGTGAAATTCCACATGGATCCCACTTCTAGCTTATTTTAAATTTTGTAGTACAAAATTATAAAATTTAAAATAAACTAGAGGTGAGACTTTGGTGGAATCATAGGAATCCACGGACCAGAAGCAACAGAGTACCACACGCGCATGGTGCAGAGAACAGCGACCGACCGACATAGGATTTTCACCTCGGGGTGGCGCGTACTGAGACGGACGGGCGCCACACGTGCGACGGTGCCGTCTCGCGCCCCCCTCACATGACAGGTGCCACGGCCGCGCCAACTATTTTCGTCGTCACCGGGCGGCATCCCGTGCCACGGCCATTTAGTTAACCACCGTCACATGTTCCCCAGAGACCAGCTTGCTCAACAACTGACATTACCCGTATCAACGAGTAACCAAATTAGGCTTTTTGCCAGCTCGCCGGCCGGCCGCCGTCGTGATCGATCCATGGTACGTGACGCCACCATGACGTGCCTACTGAACGATCTTCTTGGCACAGTTTAGTTCTTGCATTCTTTTTTTTTTCCGGGTAAAGCTGGAATATATTAAGCAGGAAGGGTTACAGAGCGATCAAGCTCCAGCAACCGGATTATATCCTCCGGTCCAGAGCTTAACCAAGTCATAGTACGGCGTTGGACTCTCGCGAAATTTGCAAGAGCATCACTAACCTTAACCTGCTTGCGATCAACCTTTACAAAAACACACTCTCTACTATCTTTAACTAGGTTTCTAATCTCATTGACAAAATGAGCTACCAATGATCTATCAGGAGCCGAGGAATTGATGGCTTCAATCAGAGTAAGACAATCCGATTCCACAATGATGGGAAGATTGGATACTTGCAGTGCAGTTCGAAGGCCTTCAAGACAGGCCTTGGTTTCAGCCTCGAGCGGGAGGTGACACCGATCCAGATACGTGCATGACATAAAAATTTGTTTGCCCTCATTATCCCTAAGGATCATACCTGCACCTGCATCATTTAGACCACTGAAGGAACCATCCACTGATAATTTCACCCAACCAATTGGCGGCCTCGACCAGAACTTCTCCTGAACCTGCTTGGGCTTCTACTGAGCGGTAGGAGCCACAACAAGAGGTTCTTTCCCTTTCAGGATGGCTGTTGTTGGCTTATGCTTAATGTCATGAAGGAGCTTCAGGTACCCACACAGGAACCGCTTTGAACCTTCCACCATTGGGAGTTGCTTGTCATGTGTTGCTTCATTTCTTGCATGCCATACTCGCCAAGCAACCAGCAAGGTGCAGTCCACCATATGTCTAGGAATGGTTTGAAGCACCATCTGCAGCCAATTATCCGAAGGTTGGAGAAGAGCAGACTCATCCGGAAGCACCCAAATGTTTCTCATCGCCCCCCCACAGTGCCAAGGCGTGGGGGCAATTGTATAGTGCATGTAAATCATCCTCCTGATCAGAACCACATATTCTGCATTGTCCAGTTACCAACATTTGGCGACGCCTTTTATTCATCTCAGTAGCCAGAGCGCCAGAGGAAGCCTTCCAAGTAAACATCTTCACCTTTGGTGGAACAGACGCGCTCCATATAATTTTCCAACACGGATGCCGGCCATCTGGTATAGAACTAGTTGTAGCGAAGTTACATTGAGCTTGTTGTTCATTCAAGGAGAGCCAATAGGCACTACGAACCGAGAAGATACCAGACTTCTCTGGATGCCAGGCTAGGATATTAGCATCTAGTCTACGGGACAGGGCAATTCCTAAAATTGCATCAGCATCCACAGGGAGGAAAAATCTGCGGATGAGGTCGATATTCCATGTGCCATCATCAAGTAGGAGCTCTGAAACCTTCCGAATCCGACAATTTCGCTTCTGAGAAATGACATGAACCTGAGAATCCCGCGGAATCCACCCATCCCTCCAGATACGGACACTCTGTCCATTGCCAATTCGCCAGATTAATCCTTTTTTAGCAGCTCAACCCCATATAAAATTGCGGTCCAGGTAGAGGAAGGGTTTGCAGTAAAAACAGTGTCATATAAGCATCCATTTGGGTAATACCGGGCTTTTAGAACACGAGCACACAAACTTTCGGGATTGACTAGGAGCCTCCAAGCTTGTTTTGCCAATAACGCTTGATTAAACAATCTCAGGTCTCGAAATCCAAGTCCACCTTGACCCTTGGATCGATTAAGCCAAGCCCAACTTACCCAGTGGGTCTTCCTTTTACCTCTGTCTGAGCCCCACCAATAATTCCTTATAAGCTTCATAAGTTCATCACATACCGAAACCGGGAGCTTGAAGACACTCATTACATAAGTTGGAAGAGCCTGTGCAACCGCCTTAATAAATACTTCCTTCCCACTCTACGCTAAGAGATTGTCACCCCATTCAAGCACAAACTTTGTCAGCCTTGACTGAATATTCTCAAATTTGCCTCTATGCATTCTACCATCAGGAGTGGGTAGTCCCAAATATTTTGCCTCAAAACCATCATGTTCGACCTGTAGAATTGATCGAATGGCAGCCTTTGTATTGTCAGAACAAGAGGAACCGAACATAATGGAACACTTAGCTGGGTTAACCAACTGTCCCGTACAAGCAGCATAGGTGTCAATAGTACTTTTAATGTGAATAGCCTCCTCCTCAGTAGCAAGGAAAAATAACAATGTGTCATCAGCGAATAGTAGATGAGAGATGCTAGGAGCTCTCCTACACACCTTTATAGGAGTTATTCAATTCAGGTTAACCTCCCGACTTAAGAGAGTGGATAAACCATCATCCAGAAATAGGAAGAGGAAAGGGGATAAGGGATCCCCCTGCCTTAGGCCACGAGATGGAGAAAAAGCTTCCAACAAGGTTCCGTTGAATTTTACTGAATATTTCACTGTGGTAACACACGCCATAATCCACTGTACCCACCGGTGAGAGAACCCCATCTTGTGCAATGTACTCTCCAAGAAGTGCCAGTCAACTCTGTCATAGGCCTTAGATAAATCCAATTTGTAAGAACAAAAGGAATCATGAGACATACCATGCTCCATGTAGTGCATGCATTCAAAAGCCAGTAGTGCATTATCAGTTATCATACGCCCGGAGATAAACGCACTTTGATTTTCTGAAATAATTTCACCAAGCAAAGGACGAAGCCTATTCACAAGGAATTTCGAGACGACCTTGTATAGAACATTACAGAGCCCAATAGGTCTATAATCTTTTAACTCCAGAGGGTTGTCAATTTTGGGAATGAGGACAACTGAAGTATCATTCACACCATCTGGCATAATTCCGTAAAGAAAGAAATGCTGGACAACTTGCACAATTTCTGTCCTTAGAAGTCCCCAATTACGCTGGTAGAACCTAGCATGAAAATCATCAGGCCCTGGTGCCTTGATGGGACCAATCTGAAACACTGCGTTTGAAATCTCCTCCTCCAAGAACTCCTTGCAGAGCCCATCATTCATCTCCTGAGTAATCTGGGAGGGAGTCATGTTTATAATAGGGTCCACCTGAAGGGAAGGGTCTCTAGTGTAGAGAGATTTGAAATAAGAAACCGCCATGCGCTGCATATCCGTGGGAACTATGTTAATGACACCATCACTATCACGAAGCTTGGTGATCTTGTTACGCCTTGACATGTGTTGTGCGTGCGTGCAGTGTCTCATGCCACTGTTCCTCAGGCCAGCGTGCCGCGGTTCATGGCGGTGTTCTTTGCCGGCCCGCAGGCCGAGTCGACGGCGACGGTGCTGCACCGCGCAGCACGCTCCCGAGGAACCAGGCGCTGGATGATCTATTATATATATAAATACATCTAAATCGATAAATCCCTAACATATATATATATATGTTGATTTTTTATTCTTTTTCATCGACTTGCATTAATTCTAAGCTTAATTCTGTTAGAATTAGTTTAGGTAAGAACGTAAGTGATGTTTCTATTTCTGCTAAGGTCTTGAAACGGATGGAATTTGACCGGTTAACGGTTGTTTCAAAAGCCTCGGTCTCTTATATTTCTACCTACTCTGATGATGAGAATATAGACATCTCAACAGATGGTTAGATCCTATCTCATCTAGTAGGTGAATTTCTTGAAGTTGGTTTGGACGAAGATAGATTAAGCTCAATTTATGAGCTAACTGCTTCTGATCGTAAATCAACTAACTTCTGGAAAAAAAGTAACAAATCTCGCAAACGAGAACTTGCGCCTAAATCTATTATTGTTTCCCAATGAATGACATGTTTTTGAATAGCAGAGGTCTTCGAGACTTGGCTAAACATTTACACATTGCACTATGTTCTAGGGAACACAATTTAGATTTTGTGGCTATCTCCAAAACGGGTAGACGAGAATTTTCACAAACTATACTAGATCGCCTATCAGGCGGTATAGATTTTGTGACATTCTCATCCACCCAGGGGACGGTCTGGGGGCATTTTACTTGGCGTGCGGGCATACACCATGGATATATTAGCTGTTGCGGAAGGGGAGTTTCATATTAAACTACACATCCATAACAAAGCTGATAATTTTGTGTGGAGTCTGGTTGTTGTGTATGGTGCGGCTCAAGAGGCTTTCAAGGCCGATTTCCTTCGAGAATTGGTGAACTTAGCAAAATATAATTCGTACTATATTCTTATAGGGTGGATTTTAACTTGATTCGGTTCCCATTTGAGAAGAGCAAAGGTCGCTTCGACGATCATTGACCCTTCCTTTTTAACACTGCCATTGACAGTCTTGATTTGAAGGAAGTAAACATGATTGGTCAACAATTTACTTGGGCTAATTCTTTGGCGGAACCAACATACGAAAAACTTGATCGAGTGCTGATGGACTCAGAGTGGGAAGATCACTTCGCTCTAGTTTCGGTACGCGCTCTAGAACGTATTGAGGCTCTGTTAGATCATGCTCCCATTTTGCTAACCACTGGTTTACCATTACCATGTTGTGGTCGTCCTTTCAAATTTGAGCTTGGATGGCTGCTTCGGGATGGTTTCCATGATATGGTGAAAGCAGTTTGAGAAAGGCCGGTTGCTGGTGATACCCCAATCCAGAGATGGAATAATAAAGTGCGTTTGACACGGAAACATCTTGGGGGTTGGGTGCGTCACACTGCTAGTATTCTCAAAAAAGAAAAACTTAGACTTTCAGCTACTATTGATGACCTCGAAGCTTTAGCAGAAACCCGGTTGCTTACTCCACAGGAAAATGAGCTAAAAAGCCAATCCAATGCGGAGATTGCCGGGTTACTACGCGAGGAGGAACTCAAATGGTATCAACGTTCTAAATCACAATTTATTTTGCATGGGGATTCGAATACTAGATACTTCCACAGTGTAGCCAATGGCAGACACAAGAAGAAACGTATTCATTCCTTAAAGTATAATGACGAGCTAATTGAAGTACATGAGCAACTAAAGTCTTACATTACGAATTATTATAAGGGTTTGTTTGGGCATATGGAGGAAGGCACTTTCTCAATGGATGAATCCCAAATTAATGATATACCCCAAGTTTCTGTGGAGGAAAACAACTATCTGACTGCTCCCTATTCTGAGGAAGAAGTCAAATTAGCTGTTTTCCAAATGGAGCATAATAAGGCACCTGGTCCGGATGGTTTCCCCGCTGAGTTTTACCAAACTTTTTGGGATGTAATCAAACCAGATCTCTTGAACATGTTTAGTGCTTTACATGAGGGTCAACTAGATTTGTTTTGGTTGAACTTTGGTGAAATCATCTTACTGCCTAAGGTTAATGAAGTAGAATGGATCCAACAATATAGACCGATTTGTCTTCTTAATTTTAGCTTCAAGATTTTTACCAAGGTTGCCACTATCAGGTTGAACTTTGTGGCTGATCATGTTGTTTGGCCTTCACAAACCGCCTTCATGCAAGGTAGACACATTTTGGATGGTGTGGCTACCTTTCATGAAACGGTTCATGAACTCCATAGAAAAAAATTGAATGGGGTAATTCTCAAAATTGATTTTGAGAAAGCTTATGACAAAGTTAATTGGTCCTTTCTACAACAAGCTCTTAGAATGAAAGGTTTTTCAGCGGATTGGTGCTCCTTGATCGAAAGCTTTTTAGTCGGAGGTAGTGTTGCCATCAAAGTCAATGACAATGTTGGCAACTACTTTCAGACTAAGAAGGAGCTAAGACAAGGGGACCCATTATCACCCATGCTTTTCAATATAGTAGCTGATATGTTATCCATCTTGATTGAGCGTGCTAAGTCTGATGGCCAGATTGAAGGTGTGATCCCTCATCTTGTAGATGGGGGGTTATCTATACTTCAATATGTAGACGATACAATTCTTTTTATGGAACATGATCTTGAAAAAACCAAGAATCTGAAACTCATACTTTCGGCTTTTGAGCAGCTTTCTGGATTAAAAATTAATTTCCATAAAAGTGAATTGTTTTGTTACGGCGAGGCCAAGAGGAGGTTGGTCTTTATAATGAACTCTTCGGCTGTTGTCACGGCACTTTTTCGATCAGATATTTGGGCATCCCGGTACACTACCGAAGGCTTACAAATGCTGAGTGGAAAATTGTCGAGGAAAGATTACAGATACGTTTGAGTAGTTGGAAAGTCAAACTTCTCTCTATAGGGGAAGACTTGTTGGGGAGGTGACCCCGGATAGGGTCAAGACAGGGGAAAGACGAAAGGAATCTCCCTTGTCATGAGTCGAGTTATTGTTTGTGTCGGCCGGGTCATATAAGGGTCTGCCGAGATAAGCAGGGCCATGGCAAGTGTAGAATGAGTAACACCTTATCCAGCCGACATATGAGTTAAGTCGGCCGAATGAGTCTGGCTAACTTAAATGGAGGTGAAGGCCGAGCCGAGTTATGCGAGACAAGGCCGAGTAACACGAAGCTTGCAGGAGAAGGAGGTGCCTATAGGCAAACCCTAGTCACTGGCTAGGAGGAATCTAGACAGAGCCAAGCACAAAGGACAAGGAGCAGAGCAGCAGAAGGGCAGAAGAAGGTCACAGAGGTGACAGTCAGGGAGCCCGAGGCGCGCATGTGAAGGTCTCTGGAACATTGCCGCCGATAGAAGAGGGACACGGAAAGGAGGCCGCCGAGTTACCATATTGGGACAAGCATATTCCAAGAATATGCTTGCCACGTCAGCCCTAGAAGGAACGAAGGCACCTCTTTATAAGGGGGGACGCTGGCCCCTGAGAAGAGGATCGATTCATTCTACGACGTAAGGCTCGTGTAGTAGCTCTCTTCTTCCTGCAAACAGCGCAAGGAGCATTTGTAGTCCTTAAGAGGAGAAATAAAGATCTACATGTTTGTCATTTGAGTGTAGAAATCACTACATCTTCCCTCCCCGGATCCCTCTAGCATCCATTGTCCTCATACTTTAGCCTACCCATGGCATCTACCGTGCCACCACCACGATAGTTGGCGCCCACCATGGGGCCAGCTGTGGTGCTAGCTGGAGTCAAGATCCGGACGGGAAACTTCATCTACACCGGCGAGCGCGTTGTCTCTGGCTTAGTCCAGAGATTTGATCTCTGGGACTATGTCAGCGATAACGCAGGTAGCTTCAGGAGGAAAGCACCTCCGTGCAACGACGTCTTCATCAACTTGGGCATGCACAAGGTCTACGTCGGCGTCGACACCTCCTGCGTTTATCCTCACTGAGTTATTAATGCAAGAGAGCCTCCCCTCAGTGCCGCTAACGGTCCACGTGGAGCGCGCCCCGTCGGAAGCGTCGAGGTGATGGTCGCAGCCACGGTACATGCAGCAGGAGCAGGCGCCGGATCGAGCAAAGACCCGACGGCAGGAGGATTGGTGACCACGAAGCAAGCAGCTCCACAACCCATCGAGGTAGATCCGTCGGCAGCCAAGTCAGCCAAGGTGCAGGAGACAACCCCAATGGCAGCAAGGGTAAGATGGACACCTCTGGAAAGACCAGAGAATATTCTCCATGCAACTATAGATAATCTAACCACGCCTGTGGCGCCGATACTTGATCCGGCTAACGCTCAGGCGGAGTTAGAAGAGACTAGGAAGAAAGTACTGGTAGAGGCAAAAAAGGTGTCGGCCTTGCGGGAGTCCTTGAACAGGATCCTGCGAGAATATGTTAAGGCAAACAAACTAGATGTTGCCCCCGAACGGGTAGATGAATTAAGATTGAGAGGAAAAAACCTCATGAATGATATCAACAAAGAGCACGAGACTCATAAAGCTGATTCAGTTGATCTAGGCTTGCCGAGGTATAGCACCCCGGCAAAGAACCTAAGGGCGGCAAATGCCGCTGCATTGGAGTTAGAAGGATTAACCGGCGAAGCTCGACAGAAACAGCAAGAAAGAGTGAACCAGAAAAATGAAGAAATGCTTAGGGCTGACCCGGCAAGACCAGGAGCCTCACGTATGGTTCATTCGGCTGGAGAAGCGCCCGCACTATCAGCGGCAGCACCATCCTCACCCGGAAACAACGCGCGAAAAGATAGAGCAGTAACTTCAGAAAAAACAAATAAGCAAATTGTTCCGTATGACCCGGCAGTAGATGGAAAGGTCAATGAAAACAGAGGCAATGGAAGCCGAGGCAACAGTGGCGATAGAAACCCCGGCCGTGCCAACAAAGTCAACGGAAACCGAGGTAATGGAGACCTCGGAAGAGGAAATCATGAGAAAAATAACCCGACAGAGGAAAGGAGAGACCCACCGCCCGATCCTCAGCCGAGGTATGAGCCTCGGCAAGAGCGAGAAATGAGACCAGCACACCATAATCAGGCAAACGAGAGGTACAATGATGGTTACTCAGATATGGAGTATGCAGGACATGGTTGGAATAACCATTATGGAATACAAGAGAGAATCATTTACAGAAACTTGCCATCAAATGATGCAAGGTTAAAACTCGATAGGTTATATCGGTCCGAGTTATTGGAGGAACAGGGTCCGCCTGGTCCTGCGTGTTTCGGACCTCGGATCATGGGCGAACCACCGGTGCCAAACTTTCAACTGGCAAGAGGCACGAAAACATACAATGGGAGCACAAAACCACAGAATTGGTTGATTGACTATGCCGCTGTAGTGAAAATAGCTAGTGGAAACCTACGATGGGCGGTGAGATACGTCCCACAGATGCTGGAAGGACCAGCCAGAGTGTGGCTGAACAATCTGCCAGCATGCAGTATACTCTGTTGTCTAGATTTTGAAAAGATGTTTGTCAGCAACTTCACCAGTACCTATAAAAGGCCAAACAGGCCACAGCAGCTCTCTATGTGTAAGCAGAGACCGAATGAAACATACAGAGAATTCTTGACTCGGTGGTGTAACCTCAGAAACCTTGCGAAGGAGTCATAGAGTCTCAAGCGATAGCTTGGTTTGCTCAAGGCTGCCGATACGGAAGTGTGTTATGGCAAAGGCTACAAAGAGATATGCCGACAACATTGGCAGAGAGCATCAGGATAGCAGATTCGTATGCTTTAGGAGATCCGACGCAACCAGAATTAATGTTGGCAGAGCATCGGGAGCACCAGGGTCAATATGCAAGAGATGCAGCCGGGTCGTCGAGGCGCAATGAATTCCGAGGTAGAAGAAGGGAGGAGAGGACAGACTACAGATATGCTTCTAACCAGGTGGCAGCGGTGGTACAAGATCAGCCGGGTCACGGAAACAGTCAGAGACAGAAAAATGGGCCGCAGCAGTGGACACCAAGGAATGAAGGGAAGAGACAGTGGACACCAGAACAGAAGAAGCAGTGGTAGGAAAGGCCAAAATACACATTTGAATCTATGCTGGATCAACCATGTAAATTCCACACTCCAAACCCGGCCAAACCGGCTAATCATACAACTTGCCAATGTGCTTGGATGAAAAATGCAATGGGGAACCCGGAGGGCACGCAAGCGCCCCCTCATCAAGCGCATCTGCAGCAGCATCCACAACTAACTAGAGCAAATGCGCAACAGTTAATGTTACCACCACCTCCGTCGAGGTATGATAACTCGGACCGGAGAGATGCGGTGCATCAAGTGATAAATCAAGGTCAGGATGGAAGGACAAACCCCGGAAACAACGGACGTAATGATTACAGGGAGCATCATCAATCATATTGTGTGTTCACAACAGAACAGCAAGACAGGAAAAGTGTACAACGCCGGCATATGGAAGTAAATGATGTTATGCCGGCGGTACCAAAATACGTGCCTTGGTCCGATCAGGAAATAACCTGGAGCATAAAGGATCACCCGAAGATAATGTCAATCCGTGGTCGTGACCTTTTCGTACTAGATCCGACGTTTGTCGGGCCCAACATCAATGTAAAATTCTCAAAAGTACTCATTGACAATGGCAGTAGTATCAACATCATGTACAAAGATACAATGCACAAACTCGGAATAGCACAGAATATGCTGCAATCCACGAGAACCACGTTCCATGGAATAGTCCCGGGACTTTCGTGTGAACCCATTGGGAAAGTCCGAGTAGATGTATTATTCGGCACAAGGGAAAATTGCAGAGCGGGAAATTTGGAATTTGAAGTGGTGGACCTAGAAAGCTACTATCATGCTTTACTTGGATGACCAGCATTGTCAAAATTCATGAGTAGCTGCCACATTACTTATTTGAAAATGAAGTTACCCGGACCACAAGGGGTGATAACAGTAGCCGGAGATTACAGAAAGTCGATGGAATGTGCTTCGGCCGGATCAAACCTGGCCGAGTCATTGGTGATTGCAAGAGAAAAAAGAAGGATTCAGGAGGTAGCGGCTTTCGCTCAGTCGGTACAGCTGAATATGCCGGCATTAGCCAACCCACATGGAAGCGTTTCTTTCCAGCCGACTAAAGAGACAAAAAAGATCCAGATAGATGAGCAGTTCCCAGAGCGCACTGTCATGATTGGTGCCGGCCTAGATGCCAAATAGGAAGGCGAGCTCACCAACTTCCTCCGTGAGAATCGGGATATCTTTGCATGGTCAACTCAAGACTTGCAAGGTGTGCCGAGGGAGTTGGCTGAGCACTCTTTGCATGTAAGGCCAGGAGCAAGGCCGGTGAAGCAACCTCTCCGCCGCTTCGCCGAAGATAGGAGAAAAATAATAGGGGATGATATAGCTCGGCTCCTTGCGGCCGGGTTCATCATGGAAGTGCTTCATCCGGATTGGCTATCAAATCTGGTGTTAGTGGAAAAGAAAAAGGATGACCCAAATGTAGCCGTCGTATGGCAAATGTGTATCGATTACACGAACCTAAACAAGGCGTGTCCTAAAGATCCTTTTCCTTTACCTAGGATAGACCAAGTAATTGATTCGACCGCTGGTTGTGAGCTGTTGCCATTTGTAGATGCGTATTTTGGTTTCCACCAGATACCGTTAAACCCAGCCGATCAAATAAAGACTGCGTTTATTACCCCGTACGGGGCTTATTGCTATCGCACCATGCCATTCGGCCTGCGTAATGCAGGAGAAACATACCAGAGATGCATGCAAAAGTGTCTACATGACCAGATGGGAAAAAATGTACAAGTATATGTAGACGATGTGGTAATAAAAACCAAAGAGAGCAAACGCTCCTGGATGATATTCGGCAGACATTCGCAAACTTGAGAAGGTTCCGAATGAAGCTTAACCCGGAAAAATGTACCTTCGGTGTGCCGGCTGGAAAATTACTCGGTTTCCTCGTATCCAGCCGAGGTATAGAGGCAAATCCAACTAAAATCCGAGCAGTTAAAAAAATGGAATTGCCGAGGTGTCTAAATGATGTACAAAAATTCACGGGCTGCCTGGACTCGCTGAGTCGATTTGTATGTCGGCTGAGGGAAAAGGCATTACCTCTATATCAACTGATGAAAAAGTCTGATAAGTTCATTTGGACACTGCAGGCAGATAGTGCGTTTTATGAGTTAAAAAAGATGTTGGTCACAGCACCAATCTTGGCCTCTCCACTGTCAAAAGAACCTATGTTACTTTATGTAGCTGCCACTAACAGAGTGGTAAGTGCGGTGGTTGTCGTGGAACGGAATGAAGGTGATAAGTCAATACAAAGGCCGGTATATTACCTAAGCGAGGTACTATCGGCCTCAAAACAGAACTACCCGCACTACCAAAAGATGGCTTATGGAGTATACATGTCGGCGAAAAAACTTAAACATTACTTCGAAGAACATCCCATAAAAGTGATTTGCAAAGCGCCCATAGCCGAGATATTGAGCAACAAAGATGCAAGTGGCCGAATAGCAAAATAGGCAATCGAATTATCACCTTATGCTCCACAATTCGATAGGCGAGATGCAATCAAATCTCAAGCAGTGGCCGACTTCTTTGTGGATTGGGCCGAGGTACAATATGATCCGCCATTACCAGATCCAAATTATTGGACAATGCATTTTGACGGATCCAAGCTGAGAAATGGCTTGGGGGCAGGGATAGTGTTAACTTTGCCAAAAAAAGATCAACTGAAGTATGTGCTGAAAATACATTTCGCCGCATCAGACAATGTAGCCGAGTATGAAGCACTCGTCCATGGGTCAAAGGTGGCAAAAGAGATTGGTATACGTCGGATCCTATGCTACGGGGGTTCAGATCTAGTAGTACAGCAAGTATCAGGCAATTGGGACGCATTAGATGCGAATATGGCCCTATATAGATTCCATGTGCAAAAAATCAGTGGATACTTCGATGGATGCGAGTTTCATCATATACCTCGGGCGGAAAATGACGCTGTAGACACATTGTCAAAACTCGGATCAACTAGGCAGTCAATTCCCCCAGGTATCGCCCTAGAGCACCTAAGAAAACCATCGATTACACCATCACCAGAGTCCGAGTCAATTCGTATCTCGGCAGAATTGAAAGAAGGAAGTGTGCCAATGGAGATCGACAAAGAATGCAACCCGGACTTTCTGAAAGTGAACCCGGCCATCGCATGAGTGAACACAGAAAAATCCGAAGCTGTTATGTCAGCGGAAAATATGGAAATCGACGGTGAAACTATCCTAGAGAAAATCACGCCAATATGGGCGCAACCCATATTTTTGTTCCTTAAGGAGGCAATCTTGCCGAGTAATGAAGTACTGGCCAGACCAACAGTAAGAAGTGCAAAAGCTTACACAATCATAAACAATGAGATGTATAAGAGAAGCGTCACGAACCGTACTACAAAGATGTGTTGATTCGGCAGAAGGACAGAAAATACTCCTGGATATACATCAAGGAGAATGTGGGCATCACGCCTCATCAAGAGCTTTAGTGGCCAAAGCATTTAGGCATGGGTTTTATTGGCTGGCGGCATTAAAAGAGGCAAAATAATTAGTGGAAAAATGCAATGGTTGCCAGAGATACGCCAGCAAGATACATTTGCCCTCGTCCGAGTTAAAAACAATACCAATCACTTGGCCTTTTTCGGTGTGGTGTTTGGATATGGTGGGACAGTTCAAGCCAGCCCGGGGCGGAATGACTCACATTCTAGTCATGGTGGATAAATTCACAAAGTGGATCGAGGTAAAACCAATAAGAAAATATGATGGACCAACAGCAGTAAAATTCCTCAAAGATATTATCTTGAGATATGGTTATCCACACAGTGTTATTACAGACAATGGCACAAATTTTGCTGAAGGAGCCTTTGCTAGATTCTGCCAAGAGAAACACATAAGACTAGATGTTGCCTCGGTGGCTCACCCAGCATCAAACGGGCAAGTAGAAAGATCAGATGGGCTGGTATTGTCAGGAATAAAACCCCGGCTTATCGAACCACTGCAAAGGTCGGCAGGATGCTGGATTGAGGAGCTTCCGGCGGTATTGTGGAGCCTCAGAACCACCCCAAACAGGTCGACAGGATATACCCCTTTCTTTCTGGTATACGGGGCAGAAGCTGTACTTCCAGCGGACATAATGCATGACTCGCCAAGAGTAATCCAATACACAACGGCCAAAGTAAATGAAGTATCACGGCAGGACGATGTGGATTTGCTAGAGGAAGCAAGGGAATTGGCATTATCAAGATCAGACATTTATCAGCAAAACCTCAGACGATACCACAGTAAAAAAGTAAATCCAAGAGTTTTTAAAGAAGGAGACTTGGTTCTTCGACTAGTGCAACGCACAGCCGACATGCACAAACTCTCACCTCCATGGGAAGGACCATTCATTGTGAGTAAAGCACTGCACAATGATGCATATTACCTGATTGACGCTCAGCCACCAGAGAAGAATAAGGCAAATAAGGCCGGAGACGAATCAAAAAGACCATAGAACATAGCTTTACTTCACCCATTCTACACTTAGAAGCCATATGTTGTACGTCGTGATGTGACGCATCAAGTTGGAGTATCAAGCGTGTATTGAACCTCGGCACCTCGAGCAACGACTCGGGGACTACACAATGTTGTTTCTATTTTTTAAGACTATGTAGTAAACCTCGGCACCTCGAGCAGTGGCTCGGGGACTGCACCGTGTTATTTCCTATTTTGAATTATATGGTAAATTTAAGCACCTCGAGCAGTGACTCGGGGACTACACCGTTTTATTTCCTATTTTGAATTATGTGTTAAATTTCAGCACCTCGAGCAGCGACTCGGGGACGACACCGTATTATCCCTTATTTCGGATTATGCATTAAACCTCGATACCTCGAGCATTGACTCGGGGACTGCCCCATGTTGTTTTCTTGTTCTAAAATATGTATTAAACTTCGGCACCTTGAACAAAGACTCGGGGACTACCCCGTAGTATTCTCTGCACTGAGCTATGAATTGTATTTCAGCAACCCAGTTTGTAACTCGGGGACTGCTGCATGATTCTAGATATTATTTGAGCACACGCAAGAACTCAATAACCCGAGTGATAACTCGGGGACTGACTTGTATTATCTATTGTTTGTCGCCAGACACATAAAAGCTCCATAGCTCAGCTAAAGACTCGGGGACTCCCCAAAATTGTTGATCATAACTTGCAAGATATGATATAAGCTTATCTCGGTAATCAGAGGAATAGCAAAGCGGAAACAAACAAAGATCTCTAAGGATAATGAAAACAAGAATAACAACCCCAGCAAATCGAAGTATGATAAGGGATGCAACTTATTGTATCACTTTACCAGAAATGGGCTTCGGGCATTGTACTTCAGATAGAAGTTGAGAATACAACAGCTGCGCAATCGAGTTTACAAAGGGCAAGCAAGATAAATGCCGAACGAAGGTCAGCCACATGGAAAAAATACAATCCGAACTTACGAAATCAAAGTTCGCCAAAGCAAAGATATAAAGCAATGAGATTTGTTTAGATAGAGTAATAATAATTACCATCACCCATGCCTCAGCGGCGAAAGGCAAAAAGGTTCACACCACACCAAAAGCCGGACAATTGTTTCACAGACATCATACGCCCGACATGCCGGGGACTTAAAGCAAATTGAAGTTTTTCAAGCCCAAACAACAGAAGGGGCCAAACAACCCTTAAGGAGCACTAGCATGGTTAGGAGCATTGGACATGGGTATCACGGACGATGAAGGAGGGACTTCGGTCTCCTTCAGCAGGGTATCTTCAGCAACTGGGCGCTCCGAAGTAGCTGGCACATCAGCCGACATTAACTCGGCTTCAACGGAAGCCATAGTAACCTCGGGCGCAAGCTCCGGCTGCTGAGGGACATTAGCTTGAGATCGAGAATTCTCAGTCCCTTTAGAGGACGATCGTGCGTCGCCATCCTCATCCAAGCTTGCATGTGAGTGACGAGAGTTATCCGAGTCACCCTCTGTTTCATCCTGATCGGCCAAATCATCATCAGATGCATCTTCAACTTCGACATCATCCGCCGGATTGGGAAGAAAAGTCGGCCCTTCGATCCAATTATGCAAGTCCGCATACTCGATAAGCTGAAAAGCACGAGCCTGACGACGAGCAATAAACTCTGGATTTTCCACCCAAGGAGAGCCAGTGCGCAGATGCATCAGAGTATCGAGGGAGATATCTTCATACCAAGACAACACGACCGTAAGGGACATGTCGGCACCAGCCCTCCCAGCAGATTCCCTCCAGAGGTTAAGTTGGGTTTGAGATGCCATCAGCCTTGACACAAGCACTTCAAGCTCATCAATTTCAGGCGTTCCAGAGGTGTTCGGTCAAAGAACATGGTAGGCCCGGATGGCTGCTTGCACCAAATCCTTTCCCATGATCTTCATTGGTCCAATAGCAGTTCTCAATCCTAATAGAGTATTCCTGATTCGCATAACAGAGAACACTCGTGAACAGCATGACGATTACCACTTCCTTGGAGCTCACCGGTTTAGCTTCGGGGAAATGATCTACAAATAAAGGCACCATATAAGATAAGACGATCAAAAGAAAAACATAAGTCGGCAAAGAGTGGAAACTTACGGTGAATATAACTTGGCATCTTATGCAGACCCTGGGTCCAGTCGGCCTTATTCTTCTCAAAGCGAGTGATTTCCTCGCTCATCATCCGGTTCTTCAGCTCGGCAGCATCGAGGAGTTCCTTATCTTTCTGCAACTACAGGCTCAGTCGATTCTTTCCTTCAGAAAATTCCTGATCAACTTTTTCCAACTCGGATTTCTGCGAAAGCTTGAGAGACTCAACCTCGGCACGTAACCGGGTTATCTCATCATCCTTTTCTTTAAGTTGCGCCGAATGAGTGGCGGCTTGTTCTAAAAAATGCAGCATCATATCAGGCATGGATATGCATTCTTGATGCGATGCTGCAAGTGTTTGTAACTCGGCTATACCAAAGCCGGAAGGTTATAAGAAACCCAGGATTTGTCTCGAACGAAAGTCAACAAATCACAAGACAAAAAGGATAACTAACCTTCCAGAGCGTTAACTTTCTTGATAAGGCGGGTATTAAGATTATTGATACTAGCTGCATACCAGCAAAGAGTGAATTAGCACGTCAAGCCAAAAATGTTAAGAACTTAAGGAACAATACAAAGATTTATTAAATTACCAGTTTTCTTCACTACAGGGACAACCTTCTCATATTTCTCTTGCAATTTCTTGTGTGCGAAGAGCAACCTTTGAAATTCGGTTGTCCGCCGATCATGGGCAACCTAAGTACCAAAGTGAATTACACAACTGGATATTCAAAGCTAAAACAGATCCGAATCAAATAAAACTTAACTCGGATCTAGGGGCTGGATATTCAAAGCTAAAACAGATCCCAATCAAATAAAACTTAACTCGGATCTAGGTGGATGGATATTCAAAGCTAAAATAGATCCGAATCAAATAAAACTTAACTCGGATCTAGGTGGCTGGATATTCAAAGCTAAAACAGATCCGAATCAAATAAAACTTAACTCAGATCTAGGTGGTTGGATGTTCAAAGCTAAAACAGATTCGAATCAAGTGAAACTTAACCCGGATCTAGGTGTCTGGATATTCAAAGCCGAAATAGATCCGGATTAAGCAAAACTTAATTCGGAATATGAATAGACCACGATCAATCCAAGTCATGCAGGAAACTGATTTAGCAAATAAGGCATTTGAAGCCTAACAAAGCTTCCAAACGAACAACAAATTATTCGGTTGCAAGCTTCGGGGACTAGTGTATATATACTATCATTTGAATAACAGAAAAATTATCAACAAAAGCGCTTACCTCGTTCATCTTATCACTATCAAGAACAATCTTAGCGGCCATATGCAAACGACTGCTGATGTCGGAAAGCTGAAATGGCTGGCTACTCGGATTGCCCTCAAGCTGATCGGCGGCGTTCCAGTTATTGGCGTATTCCACCAAAGAGCCGAGGTTGTTCCCACTCTCAGTACGGGTCAGTACTTTACTCGGACCCATTGAGTAATTACCGTCGCTGCCGGACTCTTGTGGAGAGTAAGTTGAGTGTCGCCACCAGGGGCAACGCCAGGCGCAGCAGAGGAAGATCCCTTGCGAAGTCCATCAGTTATGCCAGGCTGGGAAGAGCTAGCTGGCTCCTTCTGAAATGCAGAAGGTTTAGTAACAACAACCTTCCTACTTTTAGTAGAGGCTTCGGCACGGGCAATAACCTCAGCACTAGGAGTGACATCCTTGGAGGCAGGAGGAACTATAGTTTCTGAGGGGTCCAGGATAGTAGTATCCTCGGCTGGAGTTGGAGTAGCAGCTGGAATTGTGGTGGTCAAAGAAATATCGGGGGAAACCTTGGTGGTCATCACAGAGGCAACAGGCTTAACCGGGTGATCCGGTGTGGGAGTTATGTCGGCAATAATGGTAGGGGCAATAGGCACATCTGGTTGAGGCGATATATGGGTCGGCGTAGGAGGTGAATCAACACGAGAGGGACTGGGAACCCGAGTATCCTCTAGAGGAGGAGAGGCAGGAGAAGGCGGCCGAGTATTCTGGGTCGTCATACTCGGACCGCTGGGTTTCGCAGAGTGAGGAGCTCTGCAAGAGACAAAGAGTCGAATCAAAAGACAGAAAGAGAGAAACAAGAAGTACAAATGAAAATAAACTCACCCAGTAACCCCAGGCATGGTCTTACGCCTCGGAATATGCTGGGCAGATTTCTTCATTCGCTTTTTGGGAGCAGCTCCGGAAGGATCTGCCGGAGCAGTGCGCTTCTTCGAGGTAGTAGTAGCTTGAGAAGCAAGAGGCTCGGCGTCGTACACCTGACCGGCCGGATTAGCTAGGAAAGTAGAAGCCAGAAATGTGTAAGAGATAGGCATCACGACAACTACCTCAAGAATTTGGACGTCGTCCGAGTCACCTTCATCCCCGTGGGCCGAGGTCTTGCCACGGGCGCGAGCCGGAGCAACATCCGACTTAGGGACAAACTCTTCCAAGTCAGGTTCCCCGCTGTCCGGGGTATTCCGGTCGGCAGTCCACGGAAGAGCCAGAACCTCGGCATCCTCGGTCTTTTGCTCCGCAAACCTCTGCGAGAACAAAAACAAAGTAGGATTAGCAAAATAACAGTCACAAACGCGACTCGGAAACAAACATCAATGCATAAATTTACCTGAGGAGGGGGATTCCCGCGAGTGAACGGCTTCAGTCCCCATGCCCAATCCTCTGGCATATCGGTCTTGAAGATAGCTCGAACACGCTTACAAATATGATAGTCGTCGAGCTCAACCGCCAAAACTCGGTTGGGATCGAGAGGACCACTCATGTAACAAAGCTTGTGAGAGCGAAGCTGGAAAGGGCAGATTCGGCTGCTGATGAATGCGGTCATCAGATCCTCACCACGGAGCCCGGCGTGGATCAACTCCTTGAGCCGAATCTCGAATGCCTCGGCCAAATCATGGCTCTTCCTAGGATTGTAGTTCCAATTCTTCTTGGAAGGGGTGCCAATAGAAAAGGCGGGGAGCCGAATCTTATCTTCTTTCCAGTGTTTTTGACATAGAGAAATGATCTATGCCATTTCTTGCAAGACTCGAGGTCAGCGACACGAGGGAACTCGGAGTTTCTCCGAGGTGTAATGGACACGGCCCCGCACTGGGTAAGGGACTTCTCGGAAGGGTGAAGAGATTTGTCCGGAACGACATTAGATCAGATCTGGAAGAATTTAGACCAAACAGGAACGGAGGGCCAGAGGCCGAAGTACCCCTCCGAGGCCGAGATGTAAGCTGACAAGGAGGCGATAGCATTGGCCAGGAGGTGATGCGGTTGAAGGCCGAAGTAATCGAGGAACTCCCTGGCGAAATCGCTAAGGAGGAGGCCGAACCCGCGAGCAAAATGGGACATGAAGACTACGTATTCTCCCTCGTTGAACACGGGAGAGGATTCATTGCCGGGCAAGCAACAGTTTACCTCGGCAGGGATTCAACGCGTTTTTATTAGCCACTCTACCTCACGGCGAGTGATAGTGGAACCCTGCCAAGAACCTCGTTCTGGACCGGATGCGAAATCATCCTCCTCGACGAGGGCTCCGCTGGCAGAACTAGACATGGGATCGCCGGAGGAATCAACGGAGGAGAAACTAGCGGCAGAGGAAGGCCTAGAAGCGCAGGGCCCCGTCGTGATTCTAACGAGCGTGGCGACGCGACAAAGAAGAACCACCGCAAGGAATCTGGGAAACCGAGGGATAGCCTAGGGTGGAAATCTAGCGGCGGAGCTGTAGAATAAATCACCCACAGAGGCGGCGAAGAAGGGCACGACGGTGAGGTCGTTGGAGCAGAAGAACTGCAGCGTCACTGTCGAGGAGATCGACAATGGCGCAGCCGCCAGCACACGAACAGAGGCACGGGCGCGAGAAGGAAGAAGAAGGGCAAACAAAGGGGGAAAGTAAAACCGTCTAGCCCTTTTCCCCTCCTTATAACCGCGCAGTCCTGGCAGTAGTGGGATCGTGGGTGCGCACGATAACCGTGTAAATCACGCGTACGGCGAAACTGTTCGCTACTAGTGGAGCTACACCGAAGACCACACGGCGCAGGAGGGGATCGGGCCTCCTGACCGATGCGGTACTCGAGGCTTCGCTGCACCAACGCGACGGGCGCAGTAATCACTATAGCTTGTCAGTGGGCACTATAGAGGAATAAAAAACTAGAAGAATAATGATGAGTGGTGCACGTAGGACGAGACGTGCTCAGGAAGCTGCACGGAAACCTCGAACAGAAAGAAGTAACTCGAAAAGAAGGAGAGAAGTATGTTGGGAAACTGATGTGACCCGGCCGAGGTTTCAGACAGGACCACACCAGCTTCGGGGACTAATATTGGGGAGGTGACCCCGGATAGGGTCAAGACAGGGGAAAGACGAAAGGAATCTCCCTTGTCATGAGCCGAGTTATTGTTTGTGTCGGCCGGGTCATATAAGGGTCTGCCGAGATAAGCAGGGCCATGGCAAGTGTAGAATGAGTAACACCTTATCCGGCCGACATATGAGTTAAGTCGGCCGAATGAGTCTGGCTAACTTGAATGCAGGTGAAGGCCGAGCCGAGTTATGCGAGACAAGGCCGAGTAACACGAAGCTTGCAGGAGAAGGAGGTGCCCATAGTCAAACCCTAGTCACTGGCTAGGAGGAATCTAGACAGAGCCAAGCACAAAGGACAAGGAGCAGAGCAGCAGAAGGGCAGAAGAAGGTCACGGAGGTGACAGTCAGGGAGCCCGAGGCGCGCATGTGAAGGTCTCTGGAACATTGCCGCCGATAGAAGGGGGACACGGAAAGGAGGCCGCCGAGTTACCATATTGGGACAAGCATATTCCAAGAATATGCTTGCCATGTCAGCCCTAGAAGGAACGAAGGCACCTCTTTATAAGGGGGACGCTGGCCCCTAAGAAGAGGATCGATTCATTCTACGCCGTAAGGCTCATGTAGTAGCTCTGTTCTTCCTGCAAACAGCGCAAGGAGCATTTGTAGTCCTTAAGAGGAGAAATAAAGATCTACATGTTAGTAATTTGAGTGTAGAAATCACTACATCTTCCCTTCCCGGATCCCTCTAGCATCCATTGGCCTCATACTTTAGCCTACCCATGGCATCTGCCGTGCCACCACCACGACAAGACTGGTGCTCATCAACTCAGTCCTTAGTAATATGGTTTTGTTTATGCTTTCTTTTTTTCAACTACCAAAAGGTGTCTTAAAAAGGTTGGATTATTTCCGATCAAGATTATTTTGGCAGAGAGATAATGAGAAAAAGAAGTATAGGCTGGCTAAATGGAGTGTTTTGTGTAGACCCAAAGAACAGGGTGGGCTCGGTATTCATGATCCACATGTTAAGAATACAACCCTCCTTAGTAAATGGCTCTTCAAGTTATTAAATGAGGAAGGGATTTGGCAAACTATTATTAAAAGAAAGTATATTGGTTCAAAGGCATTGTCCCAAATGGTTTGGAAATCTGGTGACTCTCACTTTTGGGCTGGTCTAATGGCGTCAAAAAAATATTTTTTACGGCTTTCTCTATTAATAATGGGATGCAGATAAGGTTCTGTGAGGATAAATGGCTAGATAATGCTACCATTCGAGAACAATATCCTTCGTTATATTCTATTGTTCGTTATAAGGAGGAAACGGTTGCCACAGTGCTCGAATCATTCCCGCCAAATATAACGTTCAGAAGGAATCTAATTGGTTCTAGACTTGACTCTTGGATCATGTGGCTACATCGTCTGGCACATGTACAACTGTCAGATGAGTCAGATGAATTCCGATGGAATCTAACTAAGAACGGGTCCTTTTCTGTTAGCTCTTTGTATGATGCTTTAATCCAGTCGTCTATTCCGGCGGTAGATAATAGGATGATCTGGAAGATAAAGATACCTCTTAAAAACAAAATCTTTGTTTGGTATCTTTGTCGTGGGGTTATCCTTACAAAAGACAACCTTATTATGCGAAATTGGCATGGAAATCTTGGGTGCGTGTTCTGTCACCATGATGAGACAATCAAACACCTATTTTTCCAATATAGTTTTGCTCGGTCTATATGGTCAATCATCCAAGCAGCTGCAGGCTTGTATCTACCACGTAGTATTGCCAACATTTTTGGGAATTGGTTACATGGTATTGATAACAAGTACAAAAATCTTCTTAGGGTCGGAGCGATAGCCATTATATGGTCGCTATGTCTATGTAAAAATAATAAGTTTTTTAATGATATAAACTGCTCTCTTCTGCAGGTTCGCTATAGGTGTACTCATACCCTTCGGGCTTGGTCGACTTTGCATCGTGCGGAATATCGCGATCTTTATGGAGGTGTGTACGCGACTGGAGGATACGGCACGGGACTTTTTTACCAGACATGGATGACAACATAATCTTCGGATAGACCTGCCCTCTTCAACCTAGACGCTATTACAAATTCTCAATTTGATATGTAATTCGCCTGTATCTTTCATTTTATATTTGAACCATGTGGACTGGTGTTGGCTGTGTGCATCTATATGCAGAGGCCGGATGTAAGTTACTGTCTAAATAATAAAGACGTCCTTTATTGAAAATAAAATATATATATGTTGAAACCGAGGGAGCACTTTGTTATGAGGCCAGAAGCTCATCCTAAATTCTGCAAACGCGGCGATTCTACATAGTGCGTGGGTGTCTATGGCTTATCTAACGGCCTATGGCATTCCAAGATTCGTGTTTTTTTACTTTGCATGTATCACCCTGTACTTGTCCATCTTCCTTTTCCGATGGAAACCGAACTGGACGTGTCCACCTTGTCTTATCTCTTCCCTGTTCTCCCCTGCCCACATGACGACATACACCTCGTTGACTCCATGGCTGGTGGCGCTGCCCTTCCTCTCCCTCCTCGATTCTCATTCATTCGCACCAAAATCATCGCAGCCACGGACCCAACCAATCTGAGCTCCGCCGCGGAGGACGGCCATGGCGCTCACCGGAGGAAGTTGAGCGCCTCGACGTGATGTTCCACTCCGTACGTGGTCTCCAGCCGTACCCTCGACTTGGAGCCTGCAACTCCACCGCCTCCTACTAACTTTTGCTTGAGCTATAATGGTCAGATCCAACGTGGTTCTAGGCTAATTCCTCTACTAACTTTTGATAGATATTCAAGCACTAACTGAACCAAAAAGAATAAGACTGATCTATAATGTCAGATCTAACTTTTGATAGAAATTTCTGTACTGAGCGAACCAAGGGCAATAGGATGAAACTAATTTTCCATCAAACGTTAAGACTGAGGGGTTCAATAGTAAAAGGGGAGGGGCTTTTTGGCACGAATTCATCATAGCACAGGGTGTTTCCTCCTAACATGCAGAAGAGACGACATGAATCTCAAAGCACAGTTTAACGTCCTAGGATAAGCCCGGGACCCTAACGTATGGGTAGAGTTTGTTTTTCGTAAATTCTGTATTTCCACGATCGACATTGTTGCTTCATGTACATAACAAGCTTCCTGTACATACCCCGATTGCATCCCAATCCCTTATCTGTATCGTCTCTCCGATTTTAGCCTTGTTTTTCGAATCATACACCCGGAGCCACATCCTTTTTTCCCAATAATCATACGTCCGCAGCAGGATCCTGCCGTCGTCAAACACGAACAGCGGCTCCGCGCGCCTGCTGTCAAGCGAATCCGAAATCACGTTCAACCATATGTGGTGTCTCTTGCACCACTGCCCTTCCACCAGAAACCACAGATCCATGGACCAAGTGTACTCGTCGGTGTGGGCTGTAACCAAGCAGCCGCTTAGCTCAGCCACTGAAATGTCGCGATTCAACGGCGGCCTCCTCACGCTGTTCAACGGCGGCCTCCTCACGCTGCCCCGGGAGGACAGCCGGCGACCACTCCTCCGTCTCCAGGTCGAATGAAACCATGGAGTCTTTATAGACGCCGGCGTTGCTGGCGACCACTCCTCCGTCTCGAGGTCGAATGAAACATGGAGTCTTTATAGACGCCGGCGTTGCTGCCGGAGTAGTATTGACTGGCTAGGCAGTACACGGTGCCTTGGACAACCGCTGCGCTTCCCGGAAGGATGATCTGGCTCGTCACGCGCACCGGCGGGCTCCCCGTTCTCCTCCAGCGCTGGTCGCTGCCGGCAAGGCGGAGGACGAAGGCGTGGCCGGGACTACTAGTGTCGACGCAGAGCAGTTTGTGCTCCCCCGAGGCGGCGGCGACCCGCCCAAGCATGTACGCGGCGCTTTCAACCTCGTCTGGTGGCCCCGGCAGGACGGACGCGGCGCCGGTGGCGAGGTTGATCAGGCGGACTCTGCTCGGGCAGTAGACTCCGCCTCGGGTGAGGCAGGCGAGAGTGCCGTGCGTGCACATGCCCGTGATCATGGAGCCCGACTCCTCCAGGGTCGAAGGTGTCGGCGTGGCTCCTGCGGTCCTCGTCGAAGAAGACGGCGACGACGTGCGGGTGGCGGGACGCGTGGGCCTCGGCGAAGTGCGGGTCGGCCGTGAGCAGGGAGCGCCATGACCGGCTGACGGACCGGAGGCGGCAGAGCGTCTTGGCCGGGAGGTGAAGTAGGACGTCGTAGAGCACGTCGGCGGGGAGGACACCAATGCTAGACGACGCCGATGGACCGCATGGCGCGGCCGTGGTGCACGCCACTTGCGATGCCATTATGCATGCGCAGAGTGTACGTACGTACGTACGTGGTGAGGATATATGGCCGGCCGCACGCATGTACGTGTACGGGATGTTAAGGTATGGATTGGTCGTCCGAATCGGACAGGAACTGATAGATGTGTCCACCACATGGATTTCGAGTTGGATACGAACCTGCCTGGAACCGCGTTTGGAACTTATATATGTTTGTCTATGATCACAGGAGCTTCCTGAAGTGATGAAGCAGGTTTGCCTCTGCCGCCGGGTGCATGCCCGGCACCACCGAACTCGCCCTTAGCTCGGTTCTGCAGAGAGACAGGAGCTGGGAAACTGATTAATGAATGGGACTGCCTATGGCTCAGGCGACTGAGACCTAACTAGGTATCACAGTCGATACGCCAGCGATCTTTTTTTTCTCCGGTTGTTGTTTTGTCCGTACCAATCCTTTCTTATTTTTTCCTTTTGGAAAACTTCGGTCATGTCTTGATGAACTCTGCAGCCTGAAAGGTACGTACCCCATTCCATGGTCCATGGGTCTCTGTTTTTGGGCTGACTTGTCATCTTTTTTATTTATTTTGCATTGAACAACCGATCAATAATCACTAGGCTTCGTGTGTACCTTTGCTAACTTATTGAACAACTGATCAATAATCAAGATAGTTATGACTTATTTGGTTTAAATTGTAAAAATATACAAAACAAAAAATGGGCTCTATTGCAAGGCTTGCAACAGGGTTAAGTTATCAAAATCACGTTGCAGAAAAGGGTCTTGGTCACAGATCAGTTGCATGCTAGTTGTCACTGGGTTGATTCAACTGGAAAATACAAACGAGAAAATTACAAACAAGTTACAAACGGAGTAAATTTACAAGTTACAAACAAGTTGCAAATGCCCCCCTTCTCCTCGCCGGTAGCTCAATTACAAAGCAAGTCGCAGTTGGAATCCCTCGCTAGGGGGGCTCCCTAGGCGGAGCTCACTTACAAGCACGTTGCAATTGCCCCAGGCGGGGCTCAGTTACAAGCAAGTTGCAAATGCGCCCCTCTTGCCGGGAGCTCAATTATAAGCAGGTCGCAACTGGCCTCCCTCGCCAAGGGCTCAGACAACTCGACCTCGACGGGGTTCCCGCAGCGGAGCTTAATTACAAGCAAGATGCAAATGCGCCCTCCTCGCTCGCCGGGAACTCAATTACAAGCAAGTCGCAATTGGCCTCTCTTGCTAGGGGGGATCAAACATTTGGACCTCGTCAGGGCTCCCCAGCGAAACTCAGTTACAAGCATGTTGCAACTGGCCCCCGACGGAGCTCAATTACAAGCAAGTTGCAAGCGCCCCGCCCCCTCGGCGCGACCGTGTTTTCGAAATTTCAGTTACATTATCTCTTCGGCTAAGTAGCATCCGATATACTAGGCATTTTGTCCTAAAAAGGCCAATGACATTTTGGTCCCACACATAATAGTTGCATAAAAATAGTTCTATGATGAAAATTGTTTTATTAATAAATAAAAATATGTAACAAAAAAGGAAAAATCATTATATTTTCCACTTTCCTTACTTTTTCTTTGTATGACTAAAGTCTAATAAGAAAAATGGAAAAAAAATTTCGACAACGTTGATGGATAAACTGTCAAAACAATAAAACAAATTAGAGAAAGAAAAAGAGACGAAAAACTTTATACCAAACAATTTCGGCGACGACGAGGGCCACTGGTAGTTAAAATCAAACAAAAAAAATCATCTAATTTTACAAATATAATTGCGACTGGACTCGTCATGCCGACAGTTGCAAACTATTTGCCAACGAGGTCTCCCGGTTGCATTCCAGTTGCGACTAGCCCTTCAACAGGGTCTCCCAGGTGCTCAGTTACAATCAAGATGCAACTATCACCTCCCACCCTCGACGAGGCCCTAGTAACAAGCAACTTGCAACTGGGACCCGCTAGGAGCTCATTTACAATCAAGTTGCAACTGACCCCTTCCACACCGACAAGTGCTCAGTTACAATCAAATTGCGACAGGCCCCCCTTCCACACCGACGGATGCTCAGTTACGATCAAGTTGCAACTAGGAGCAGAGCTCAGTTACAATCAAGTTACGATTGGCCCTTCGATGGGGGTCCCCCTTCCCCCCCGGTTGCAGTCAAGATGCAACTGCCACCCCCTCCCTCCCTCGACGAGGCCCTGATAACAAACAACTTGCAACTAGGACCGCTAGGAGCTCAGTTACAATCAAGTTGCGACTTGCCCCCATTCCACACCGATAGGTCCTCAGTTACAATCAAGTTGCAACTGGCCCCCTTCCACACCGACGGGGTGCTCAGTTACAATCAAGTTGCAACTCGGAGCAGAGCTCAGTTACAATCAAGTTGCGACTGGCCCTCCGACGGGGTTCCCCTTTCCCCGGTTGCAGTCAAGATGCAACTGCCACCCCGTCCCCCCTCGACGAGGCCCTAGTAACAAGCAACTTGCAACCGGGACCCGCTAGGAGCTTAGTTACAATCAAGTTGCGACTGGCCCCCCTTCCACACAGAGAGGAGCTCAGTTACAATCAAGTTGCGACTGGACCCCCTTCCACACCGACAAATGCTCAGTTACAATCAAATTGCGACTGGCCCCCCTTCCACACCGATGGGTGCTTAGTTACAATTAAGTTGCAACTAGGAGCAGAGCTCAGTTATAATAAAGTTGCGACTGGCCCTCCAACGAGGGTCCCCCTTCCCCCGGTTGCAGTCAAGTTGCAACTGCCACCCTCTCCCTCCCTCGACGAGGCCCTAGTAACAAGCAACTTGCAACTGGGACCCGCTAAGTGCTCAGTTACAATCAAGTTGTGATTGCCCCCCTTCCACATCGACGGGTTCTTAGTTACAATCAAGTTGCGACTGGCCCCCTTCCACACCGACGGGGTGCTCAGTTACAATTAAGTTGCAACTCGGAGCAGAGATCAATTACAATCAAGTTGCGACTGGCCCTCCGATGGGGCTTCCCCTTTCCCCGATTGCAGTCAAGATGCAACTGCCACCCCTCCCTGCCTCGACGAGGCCCTAGTAACAAGCAACTTGCAACTGAGACCCGGTAGGAGCTCAGTTACAATCAAGTTGCGACTGCCCCCCTTCCACATCGACAGGTGCTCAATTACAACCAAGTTGTGACTGGCCCCCCTTCAACACCGACGGGGTGCTCAATTACAATCAAGTTGCAACTCGGAGCAGAGCTCAGTTACAATCAAGTTGCGACTGGCCCTCTGATGAGGTTTCGACTCGTCAATGCCCATTGTTATGGACTTGGGTTTTGGAGAAGATGGGGATGCTGGAGATCGTGGCACGGTTAACAGACAAGCAACCAGGGGGCACGAGATTTACCCAGGTTCAGGCCCCCGGAGGGAAAACCCTACTCCTGCTTGTCTGCTCTTGATTACGGCGGAACCGAAAGTTATAGGGTGCGCAGATTCGATCTGGCGTGGAGGTGTGTGCGAAAGTATGAGTTGATAGATCTAGGACGTACCCTCCTGGCCTTTATATAGACTTAGGCAGGTCCCAGGCATAGTCCTAGTCGGTTACAGGTTCTAGGGTTTTACCCCTTTGAATTTCCTATCTGCGCTAGTCTTGTTCTCCAAGGACTCGAAGGCGTCATGGGCCTTGGCCACCCGAAAATCTTCATGGGACGGCGTACATCTGCCGTGGTCCTTCCTTGGGTTGGACCAGGTATGCTAAAGTCACGTACCCGTAGGGTATAACCATGTCAGTAGCCCCCGAGTGATTAGTCAAATCGTAGATTCGGCTGAGGATTCTTCAATCCTTCGGGTGCAACTGGGTAGTAACAGTATATGCATGTAGGGATTATTGATACATGTGCCTGAGTCACCCGACGGATCAGGGTCAGTTAACTGTCTTAGGACGAAACAACATGATCTTCATCAGGTTCGAGTCCCTTAACTTGAACCCGGAACATATGCTGGCGTAATTCGACTCAGGCCGCAGAGGACTTATAGGAGTGGAATTCCAGTGTTTTTAATTGATGTACCCAACGCGTCCGTCGGGATTTTTCATCACGCCTATTGGCATGGATTTATACTAGCAGGCGCTTGATCGGTGCGTTGCGAGGCCATCGATGATATCTGCGGTCTTATCTTTGCGTCAGACGCACATCCAACATGTCACCACGGAGGTGTTTCGGGTGGCCAAGGAGATTGTTGCTCACTCAGCATTTTGTTGGGGCAGAGTTGCCAAAAAGTTTTTGCGTGCTGATCCGAAAGATCGCAGTCGAAGATTTCATAGGGTGCGCGACCAGCGCTCCCTATAGGAGTAGCCTCCAAGTGTCTGTTCGAGTCGTAGACTCGAGCGGAGACTTTAGTTCAAGCATTGTTCAGTTGTTAAGTCCGTAGGACTCGAAAAATTTCGGATGCTTAAATCCATCCTCCCTATGGGAGTAGCCCCCGAGTCCGTAGTGGAGTCGTAGACTCGACGTAGGACTCAGAGAAGTAGTTTGTCTTTATTCGTCTTTCGGGTGCGCGGCCAGCGCTCCTGATAGGAGTAGCCCCCGAGTATTTAGTCGAATCGAAGATTCGAGTGAGTACTCTTAGCCGTGGAGCCGAAGAATTGTCGGTTGTGCTAGTATAGCCTTTGGTGACGTCAGTGCTGACGATCGATGACCTCAAGCGTCTGCTGCGCCAGAGATGACTTGACTGGACGAACGTGGGTCCCAATTGTTGACTTTGAATTGACCGGTCACGCACGGCGTGGAGATAATTACGGTGTCTCCTCGATTTCCGCGCGTAGTGGACGGCGTGGTAACGACGGTTCGTTGTGATGTTGACACGTGTACGGTCAGATCTGCCGTTGGCATTAGGTCTTCTGGATGGACGGCTGTCGTGCGTCGTCTTCGCTGTTATAATCATTGGGGAAATCCTACGGTTTGTTTTCACCGCATCAGTTCTTGCTTTCACTGCTTCCTTGTGCTCTAGCGATTCTTGCTACGCGCTAGGATTTTCTTCACATTTCCATCATCGTCTTCTGTGTTTTCGCTGCCGGTGCCATCGTAGTTCAATGGGGAAATCCAAGAAGTCCTCGTCCGCCGTTGGGACCAGCGCCACCGGAGGACAGAAAGGCGCCACCGCTACTCGTGTCACCGATGGTGGCTGGCGGCGATCAGAAACGCGGGAGAGCGATCTCCGCAAACTTCGCGAGCGGAGCCTGATCCCGCGGGATAGGGAGGCCGTCAAACTCCCCGGCAATGAGGTAATCCTCCGTCCCCCATCTGGGTATCGGGTTATGTTTCTCGCCTTCGTTATGCGCGGGTTTTCTTTTCCAGTCCACAACTTCCTCCGTGGACTGCTCTTCTTCTATGGGATTCAACTTCATCATCTGTCTCCCAATTCTCTTCTCCACATTGCTTGTTTTATCACTTTTTGCGAGTGCTGGCTTGGCATTGAGCCGCATTTTGGCCTCTTCCGAAAGCTCTATTCTATGAAGAGGTTATCTGGTTCGGATGGTGTGTATCCCATTGGGGGTTGCATCATCTCTCTTAGACCCAATCTTCTCTTCTTTTCTTTTTCCATGTCCGAATCTGTCCAGTACTGGCGGAGGCGATGGTTTTATATCCGCGACTCCGTAGTGCCCGGGCAAGATTTTGGTCTTGTTCCCTTTGACCCCTCCCAAATGATTGAGCCGAAGAGGTCTTGGAAAAACCAAATCTTGGACAGTGAGAAGGCGGAGATAGAGGCCCTTTACCGTCGGGTGGAGGATCTCCAGCTGATTCCGGAGAAAGAGGTGAATGGCGTAGACATCATCCGGACGTTTCTTGAGCGTCGGGTGCAGCCTCTTTAAGCGAGGGCGCACCCAATGTTTCTTTATTCTGGGCGCCGTGATCCGACGAGGGTTTCGGCTGAGAAGATCTCCAAGGGGGATCTTGACAAGGCCCTTCGCGCGCTGATGAAGTTCAAGGCCGGAGAAGAAATCGCGGGGAAGTCGCTAACGTCTCCATTTTCTTCGACGTTGGTCGTACCGCATGTGTAGATTTGTGCACGTAGTGCTTTTTGTCAGCTGCATATTTATTTCCTTTGTTTGCTAACAAAGTTCCTTCTGATTTTGCAGAGCTTCAAAGTGCCGGGCATGGTACCTCCATTGCCCGAATTATTTTCGTCTGCCCCGGATAATGAAGTGGTTGAGTCCGTGTCCGAGCTGCCGTCGGCGCGATCTCCAGCGGAGGATGCCGACGAGTCAAGTGAGGATCATACGCGCAAGCGAGTACGGAGCTCCAGCGAGTCTTCGGATGCCTCGACTCCTCCAACTCCCAGGAACCTTCTGGGCCTTGAGCGTCATAGTGACGGTCATGGGGATTCTTCCTCTCCCATTCCTGCCATTCCTGTGCGGGCTGTAGCGCCGCGCCCGCCAGCGAAGCGGAAGAAGGAAGAAAAGAAAGAGGAGAAGAAGGAAGAGAAAAAGGAGGAGAAGAGATCCCGAAAGGCTCCTCCTGTCTTCGACCTGAGCTCGCTCGGCTCGTAAGTTTCTTGTTGTTCTATTGTACTTTTTCCTTTATGATTTTTGCACTTGTGCTGATTGGTTCGTATGCAGGCATTCCTCCCACGACTCCAGTGATGGTGCGCGGGAGATGATGGGGGAGTTGAACATTGCGTCTCCTCCTCCTCAGACGGTGGCGACTTCGGGTGGCGCCGCTCCGGATCCTCCTGTGCAGGAGGTGCAGGTGGTTGCGCCTCAGAATTTCGCAGGCGGGTCTTCGGAGTCGCCATCGGAGCATGTAAGTTTTCTGCTTCATGTCACGGGGGAAGCCCCCGAGTGTCTTCGTGTGCTGATATTGTTTTACTCCTTTGTGTTGGGCGTAGCCCCCAAGTCCTTTTCTTACTGCTATTTCCTTTTTCTGCAGCCTTTTGTGCAGGAGGCCAAGCGGTTGGTGGAGGAGCGCCTGGCGCTGGAGGCGAAACTTTGGCAGCTTCAAGGTATCCATCTGCCTTTTAATACCTCTCTTATTTATCCTGGTCCTGTTCTTTGACACTTGCTTGTCTTAAATGCAGAGGAGCATAACGATTCCCTCCGTGAGGTCGACGCTCTTAAAAAGAGCCTTGGTCAATCGGAGCAGAAGACCGAAGCCGCCGTTGGCGCGAAAGAGCGCCTCGAGCTAGAGCTGACTAAGGCAGCCGAAGCGAAGGAGCGTCTGCAGCAGGAGGCCGCAGATCGTGAGGAGCAGCTGGCCACCGTTGCGGCTGCTCGTGAAAAAGAGGTGGCGACGAAACTCATGGCTGCTGCCAAGGCTATTTCGGGTGAGTGCTAGTTTTGTACTTGTTTCTTTTTCTTCGGGTCTTCTTCTATGCTGCTTTTCTTCATGCTTTTCTTCTTTTTGTCTCAGATGCCGCAGGCATCGAGTTTGACCGCGGTGCTCTGGAGCACGGAAGTGCACTAGATGATGCTACTGTGGCGGTCGAAGACCGCCGAAGACCGCTGCCGACTCCCTAGCCAAGGCGAAGGAAGTCCTTGGCCGCTTCTACAGGGAGCTTTTCCCTAAGGGCGTGGCCCTCGATGATGTGGATGCCCTGGCGGAGGCTTTATTAGCCAAAGCGCCTGCGGAGTACAAGAGCAGCAGAAGGGCATCGACGCGTCTGTCGGGCTGGCGATGGCCTTGGCGGCTGGAGCAGAGCTGGAGCTGCCCCAGATCACCTCTCGGATGCCGACGACTGCAGATGGATCCGAGGTAGCCTTCGCTGCCTACTCCGCTCGCTGCAAACGATATGGGCCCAAGCTCATTGATTTGTTTGTTCGAGTATGCATCTTGGCGGCGGGCCAAAGCTAGGTAGTCTGGCTCCGAGGCGACTCAGGGTGCCGCATCTTAGGCTCTGTAGACGTAGGATAGTTTGTAGTGTGCTTTTGCTGTAAATATTTTAAAGAACACCATCCTTGTGCCACGTAGTGGTCTTATATGTTAATGAATTCTTCTGAGTTGTGCTCTGCCATTGTCTGAATGTTTGTGTCCCTTTCTTTTTCTGCTGCTCTAGGTTCCTTCGGGTGCTGACCCTGTTGATACCTCGTCTGCAATGCCGCCACGACCGTCTTTGGATAATTCCTCGCAACTCGCTTTTCTTCGAGATCGTGTGCGTAGTCTGGAGAGGGAGTTGCTCGGGTTGCGCGGTCATGCCGATGTTTGGAAGTCTAAGGCAGAACGTGGTGCAGCCAGAGAGGAGTACTTGATGGCGAAGCTGGTTCGGCTGTCCGAGCAGCTGCAATGTAAGTTGTTCTTTGGTTCGAGCTGTAGCTCGGTTCTTCGGATGAGCCTGCTGGCTTTACTCTTATTTTTTTGTCCGATTGTTGCAGGTGCGAATCTTGCTCCGAGGGAAGAAAAGGAGCGTGTCGCTGTTCGGGTCAATTGCTTGACTCAACAGGACATGGAGGCCGGCGGCTTCTTCTGGATGGATCGTGATCGCGCCATAGCCCTAGCGACGGTGCAGGATCGTGTTCATCAAGTTTCGTGGGTGCTCCGCCAAGTGCAGACATCACTTGCCTCGGTGCTGCACGTCATGTTCCCTTTGGATGCCGTGCCGACAAGCCTTGCGGGTCTTCTGTCAAAATTTCGGAACGTAAGCAATGTTAAGGAGTTGGTGCGGCAGCAACTTGTCGCAGGAGTGAAGGCTGCTTTGTCCCTTGTGAGGTTGCACCGGCCTGACATAGATTTGGCTGCTGTGGCCGCTGGCCCACCTCTTCGGCCTGATGGTGGTGAGTGGGACATGCGTCCATATTATGCAGCTGTAAGGCAGTATGCCGAACAGGTCGTAGATTTGTTTGAGCAGCGTGTTCAGGTTATTCTTCAGAATAGGTAGTACCTGAAAAAAAAGATAGATGTAAACTTTGTATATTTCGGCTGGGCGTGTTGTGCCCTTTGTTGTAAAGGTTTATGAGCACGCAGTGCTTTGATTGAGTACGTGTCCTTTTCGTTTGCCTGACGTTGTCAGCTACTCAGGTGTACACGTTTGATCCTCAGTCGATGAAATCGTGAGGTGGGGGGAGCCCCCGAGTGCGTTTGTAGCATATAGTAAAGTTGCAAAAAATAGTGAACCGAAGTTTTGGGGCGAGGCACTTAGCTTTATTTATATCGTAATGGAGGAGGTACATTGTTCGGCGGAGTAGCCTTGGCTGAAAGCCTTATTGAAAGTAAAGGGGTAGGTTGCTACGGATAGAATCGTCGCAGGTGCGCGATGTTCCATGGGTTGGAGTATGCGACTCCAGACTCCACGTGCTTGAGGCGATAGGCGCCACCTGGGATGACTTCGGTGATGACGTAGGGTCCTTCCCATGGTGACTCGAATTTATTCGGTCGCTTTTGCTTGAGTCGCAAGACGAGGTCTCCTTCGACGAAGGACCTTGGGCGCAGCCGGCGGCTGTGGTAGTTGCGGAGACTCTGCTGGTACACCGCTGATCGAGCTGCTGCTATGTCTCTTGCTTCGTCGAGTGTATCGACGGCATCTTCGAGTGCAGCCGTGGATTCGGCTTCACTGTATGCGACGACCCGAGGGGCCTGGTGGCGTACCTCGGCGGGCAGCACGGCCTCGGCTCCGTGTACCATGAAGAACGGTGTGTAGCCGGTGGCGCTGTTTGGCGTAGTCCGTAAGCTCCACAGGACGGATGGTAGCTCTTTCGTCCAGGCTCCAGCTTTTTGTTCGAGTGAACTCATGAGGCGCTTCTTGATGCCAGCGCCAATTAGGCCGTTGGCCTTTTCCACTTGCCCGTTTGTTTGCGGGTGTGCCACTGAGGCATACGTGATGTTGATCCCAAGGCCTTCGCAGAAGTCCTGGAATTCCTCGGAGATGAAGTTCGATCCGTTGTCGGTGATGATGCTGTGCGGTACGCCGAACCTGTAGACAATGGACTCGAAGAACTTGACGGCAGTTTTGCCTTTCTGGTTGGTGACCGGCATGGCTTCGATCCACTTGGTGAATTTGTCGACTGCAACCAGGAGGAAGACGTGTCCCCCTTTCGAGGATTTTGGCAGTTTGTCGATCATGTCGAGGCCCCATTGAGCAAAAGGCCAAGCTATGGGTATGGGTCTGAGCTCGGACCCGGGTGCGTGCGGTTTGTCGGCGAACCATTGGCACCCGTTGCATCTTCGGACGATGTCCTTTGCGTTGCTCATGGCCGTTGTCCAGTAGAATCCTGCTCGTAGAGCTTTGGCGACAAGGGAGCGACTGCCTGCGTGGTGGCCGCAGATGCCCTCGTGGATGTCTTGGAGGATGGTTTTGCCATCGTCAATGGTGACGCACCGTTGTAGTACACCTGTGATACTGCGCTTGTACAGCTCGCCATTGATGGTGGTGAAGGCCTTTGACCGACGAGATATGCGCCGGGCATCTATCGGGTTGTCAGGCAGTTCTCCATTTAACAGGAACTGGAGGTAGGGGCGCGTCCAGGTTTCTTCGACTGCCATGACCTGCATTAGGTTGACCATGGCGACCTCGGTATCCAATTTTTCGGGTCCTTCATGGCCTTCGAGTAGCGTAGCCCCCGAGTGTTCTGCTTCTTCGGGTGATCCCTTGGGGAATTTCCGCTTGATGGACGGCACGCAGATCTGTTCGAGGAACACACCTGGTGGCACCTTTGCGCAAGTGGAGCCGATGTTGGCGAGTCTGTTGGCTTCCTCGTTGCTTTCTCTTCCGACATGTCGAAGCTCGCAGCCGTTGAATTCTCCTTCGAGTGCGTTGTAGAGCGCGCGGTACGCGATCATGTTTTCGGCGTGTGCGTCGCACTCGTTCATCGTCTGCTGGACGACGAGGTTGGAGTCACCGTAGATGACCAGGCGCGTTGCTCCGCATATCTTTGCCATCCTCATGCCATGGATGAGGGCTTCGTATTCGGCCTCGTTGTTGGAGGGTTGGAATTTCATTCGGAGGACGTACTTCATCTTGTCGCCTTGCGGGGAGGTCAGTATGACCCCTGCCCCTGCTCCGGCCTCTCTCTTGGAGCCGTCGAAGTGCATCGTCCATGACTGCGACATGTCTGGGGTATCTGGCAGCTGCAGCTCCATCCAATGTACCAGGAAGTCTAGAAGGACTTGAGATTTGATTGCGAGTCGCTTCTCATAGACGATGTCCAGAGGTGACAGTTCGATGCCCCACAGGGCCACGCGTCCTGTGGCCTCTAGGTTATTCAGGATGCTGTTTAGGGGTGCCTCATTGACAACCATCACCTGATGTTCTTGGAAGTAGTGGCTCAATCGTCGAGCCGTCATGAACACTCCGTAGGCGAGTTTCTGGTAGTGAGGGTACCATTGTTTTGTTGGAGTGAGTACCTCGCTGAGGTAGTAAATTGGGCGCTGGACCCCGTGGGTCTTGCCTTCTTTGGGTCGTTCGACCACGAGTACGGTGCTGACCACCTGATGTGTGGCTGCTATGTACAGCAGGAGGGGCTCGCGCTCCTTTGGCGTGACCAAAACGGGCGAGGTGGAGAGGAGCCGCTTGAGGCTTTTGAATGCGTCGTTGGCTTCTGGTGTCCACTCGAACTTGTCTGCTTTGCGCAGCAGCTGGTAGAACGGTAGGGCCTTCTCGCCCATGCGGCTGATAAACCTGCTTAGCGCCGCTACTCGTCCTGCGAGCTGCTGGACGCCCTTGAGGTTTTTTGGCTTCTCCATCGTCATGATGGCTCTGATTTTCTTCGGGTTCGCCTCGATCCCTCGCTGAGAGATGAAGTACCCAAGCAGCTGACCCGATGGGACGCGGAAGGCGCATTTTTCGGGGTTGAGCTTGATCCTGTAGCGATCAAGATGGTCGAACGTCTCGCGGAGATCGTCGATAAGTGTCCTTGCCTCCTTGGTTTTTATTACTATGTCGTCGACATAGACTTGGACGTTGCGACCGATCTGGTCCTTGAGGTAGGCCTGCATGCATCGCTGGTACGTGGCACCCGCGTTCTTTAGCCCGAAGGGCATTGTATTGTAGCAGAATACTCCGAACGGTGTGATAAATGCCGTTTTCTCTTGATCTTCAACCTTGAGCTGAATCTGGTTATAGCCTGAGTAGGCGTCGAGGAAGGAGAGTTTCTCACAACCTGCAGTCGAATCGATGATCTGATCGATCCGAGGAAGAGGGAAGTGGTCCTTTGGGCAATGCTTGTTTAGTGACGTGAAATCCACGCACATCCGCAGGATGTACGTGTCCTTCTTTGGGACCATGACTGTGTTTGCCAGCCACTCGCTTTCCTTGATTTCCCGGATGAAGTCTGCTGCGAGTAATCTATTGATTTCCTTGCCGATGGCTTCGGCTCGTGGTTCGGACAGTCTCCGGATGGACTGTTTGACTGGCTTGGTGTCTGGAAAGACATTGAGTGCGTGCTCGGCGAATTCCGAACTCTGGCATGTCCGCAGGACACCGGTAATTTCCAGTGCTCACGGAGAATTCGACGAGCGCCTTCCTTGGGGCGGGATCGTTGGCGATCAACGCCGTCTTGGAGGCATCCGTCGGATGGACCTGCACTTTCTTGGTGTTGACGGTGGAGTCGAAGGACATGTCAGGTGCGTTCTGCCTTGTGACTGGGGGTGCCCCATTGTCCGTCGCCTCGCGGAGCCTTATAAGCTCGTCCTGCATGCCAAAATACTGGGAAATTTTGTTGAAATCCCTGTTGCATTGGTCCGATCGGGTGAAGCTCCCGTGGATCGTGATGACGCCTCTCGGTCCTGGCATCTTGAGTAGTAGGTATGCGTAGTGTGGGACGGCCAGGAAACTTGTGAATGCTACACGCCCCAGGATGGCGTGGTATTGCAACGGCCAGTCCACCACTTTGAATTCGAGTCGCTCCTATCGAAAGTTGTCCGGCTTTCCGAAGATGACATCGAGCCCTATTTTGCCCAGGGGGAATATGCCCTTCCCTGGGACGATGCCGTGGAACGTTGTGTCCGATTGTTCCAGGCTGCATTGTGGGATTCGCGTTGCTGCTAGAGTGCTTGCGAACATTAGATTGATGCCACTGTCGCCGTCCATGAAGACGCGACTCATCTCGAAGCCTCCGATCTGCGCCTCCAGCACCAGGGCAGCATGGCCTGGGCGAGGGATCTGGCAGGGGTGATCCGCGCGAGTGAATGTGATGCAGGACTCCGATCCGTTGAGGTACTCAGGGATTGCAGGTGGAGTTGCCACGGCCAAGTTGATTTGTCGGGTGATTTTCTTCTGCACCCTGTTTGTGGGGCGTCCCTTCTGGATCATATTTAGTGCTCCCTTTGGTGGGGGGTACCCGACCCCGGCGTTGTTTTGCGCTGGTGCGACTGGTTGGTTTGGGCCTCCGATAGGTGGCGGTGGAGGAGCTCCATGTGCTATTTCGCCTTGCACAGGTGCGCTTCCGAACGCAGGGATTGGGGCTTGTTGCCTCATTTGCGTCATGCTTTCGCTGAGTTTCTGGAACTCGCGGCAGTCCTTGAGCATGTGGCTGGCTTTCTTTTTGCCATCTTGTTTGTCGATGTAGAAGTGGATGGTGCATGGACCCGAAAGTTTGTCGAATGCTGAGGGTCCGTTGTCGCGCATGGCGTTGCCACGATAATGGGCGTCCGTCGTGGAAGTTTCCGCCGCGGTATCCTCCATTATTGCTGTTGTCGTTGGCGATGCGTGGCGTACCGGCGACCATGTCGTCGCGGTCCTCGTGAGACGCGATCTCCTCTTGCTGCGGCATTCTCGCCTTGACCGTAGTCGTCCTCTTCATTTGATCGCGCTCGCTGGATGCAATCTTCGCCGCCTGGCAATTTCCATGAGGTGGTCGAGTGTCTTGGGCTTGACACGTCCAAGTTCCTCCTTGAAATCTTGGCGTTTGACGCCGTCTCTGAAGGCGTCAATGGCCCTCTCTTCGGAGATGTGTGCTGCGGAGTTCTTGGTTGTAGACCAGCGTAGTATGTACGAGCGAATAGATTCACCCGTTCTCTGAGTGCAGGCTCGCAACTCTTCGATTGAGGTGGGCCTCTTGCTAGTGCCCTTGAAATTTGGGATGAAGCTGTAAGCGAGCTCCTCCCAGCTTCGGATGGATCCTGATGATAGGCTGCTGAGGGCAGGACCAGCGCCTTTCGCAGTTGAAGGCATTGCATGGCGGTTTCTTTGTTGCCTCCGTGAAGCTTGACGGATGACAGATGGTCCCTGAGCCATGATTTTGGGTCTTGCATGCCGTTGAATTTTGGAGTATCCGAAGGAAGCTTGAAATTGCGTGGCATCTGTGTTCGCCGAACAGATCTGCTAAAACATCGGGCTCCGCAGAGTTCTCCTTCATCTTCGTCCATCTCGGATTCGGACGAGCATGCACATTTGGCTCGTGCTTTGTCGATCTTGCGCTGTGTAAGCTTGTTTCTGGCGTCGTAGTCGCGTTTATGGTGACGCGAGCTCTTCTTCCTTCGAGGAAGGTCATGCTCCTCCTCTTCTTCGGATGAAGGTGTGGGACTCCGGTCGCGCCTGGCCGGAGCTTTCTTCTTCGGCTCCGCAGGAGCGTCTTCGTGGAGCGCAGCTCCGACGAGTCCGAGTCTGGTGAGTGCGGACTTATGCATGGCTATTTTCGGGTCCCCCTCCGGAGGTGGGTGGGCTGCGAGGTACGCAGTGGCTGCCATGATCGCAGCTTGTGGAGTCTTCGGGATGATGTTGCCGTCGGCGTCCATATCCATGAACGATGTGTGGAGAGTTCGGGTCACGTCACGGCGCTCCTTGGGATCCATGTTCTCCACCCGAGAGTGATGCTTGTTTCCCTGGTTTCCGTTTGTGCTAGAGCCGGGTGCCATGGCGGAGAGAGCAGCTCGTCGCGCGCTGGACTCGGAGGCTGCTTGCTTGCGTTTGTCGAGCGTCTCCTGTATCTTGACTTGCTTCTTGTGCTCCTCGATGAGGAGGTAATGGTATGCCATCAGTAGTTCACGTGAGGCGTCCGCAGGTAGGACTATGTCGCCTGCGACGGCATGCGCGCTTGGACCCATCCTTCTTTGCTAAGTTGGATGACGTGGCCGTTGTTTTCCCTGTTGGGTGGGGGGACTGGCTTCTTCTGTTTTCGCCGTTTCCGCCGTTTCGGTTGGGCGGCGGGTTAGGTGTTTCCTCGTCGCCTTGGATGACTGCGGCGCATAGATAGCGCTCGCAGATTGGTCGGCTGCTGTCGCAACTTTCGGGTCCGGAACCGTAGGTCCCCTCATCCGAAGGTGGATCACACAGATCGGAGTTACAGCTGCTGCTGTCGTAAAACTCATCTGTTGATGGTGATGTGCGTAGCACAGGGTGTGGAGCCCACGAGGCGGGCCTTATTGATGGCACGGGCACCCTTCGAGGCGGAGGTGCCGATTTGACCCACCTGGAAGCAGAAGCTCCCGAATAGGATCTCGAGTCCGTCGCCTACGGGCTCGAAATCTTTCATGGTGGCCGGCGAGTGGGCGGTGAAGTCGAAAGCGCCGAAGAGGAGGTGATTCTCCGTCGCCGCAGAGTTGTAGATCGATCGGGTCGGAACCGTCACGATCGCACAATCAGCAGCCCCTTTTCCCACAGACGGCGCCAATTGACGAGGTTTCGACTCGTCAATGCCCATTGTTATGGACTTGGGTTTTGGAGAAGATGGGGATGCTGGAGATCGTGGCACGGTTAACAGACAAGCAACCAGGGGACACGAGATTTACCCAGGTTCAGGCCCCGGAGGAAAACCCTACTCACGCTTGTCGCTCTTGATTACTGAACCGAAGTTCTGAGGTGCGCAGATTTGATCTGGCGTGGAGGTGTGTGCGAAAGTATGAGTTGATAGATCTAGGACGTACCCTCCTGGCCTTTATATAGACTTAGGCAGGTCCCGGGCATAGTCCTAGTCGGTTACAGGTTCTAGGGTTTTACCCCTTTGAATTTCCTATCTGCGCTACTCTTGTTCTCCAAGGACTCGAAGGCGTCATGGGCCTTGGCCACCCGAAAATCTTCATGGGACGGCGTACATCTGCCGTGGGACTTTCTTGGGCTGGACCAGGTATGCTAAAGTCACGTACCCGTAGGGTATAACCATGTCACCCTCCGACGGGGGTTTCCCTTTTCCCTGTTGCAGTCAAGATGCAACTGCCACCCCGTCCCCCCTCGACGAGGCCCTAGTAACAAGCAACTTGCAACTGGGACCCGCTAGGAGCTAAGTTACAATTAAGTTGCGACTGCCCCCCCTTCCACATCGACAGGAGCTCAGTTACAATCAAGTTGCGACTGGACCCCCTTCCACACCGACAAGTGCTTAGTTACAATCAAATTGCGACTGGCCCCCTTCCACACTGACAGGTGCTCAGTTACAATCAAATTACAACTAGGAGCAGAGCTCAGTTACAATCAAGTTGCGACTGGCCCTCCGACGGGGTCCCCCTTCCCCCGGTTGCAGTCAAGATGCAACTGCCACCCCTCCCTGCCTCGACGAGGCCCTAGTAACAAGTAACTTGCAACTGAGACCCGCTAGGAGCTCAGTTACAATCAAGTTGCGACTGCCCCCCTTCCACATCGATAGGTGCTCAGTTACAATCAAGTTGCGACTGGCCCCCCTTCCACACCAACAGGTGCTCAGTTATAATCAAGGTGCGACTGGCCCTCCTTCCACACCAACAGGTGCTCAGTTACAATCAAGTTGCAACTCGGAGCAAAGCTCAGTTACAATCAAGTTACGACTGCCCTCCGACGGGGTCCCCTTCCCCCGGTTGCAGTCAAGATGCAACTGCCACCCCGTCCCCCCTCGACGAGGCCCTAGTAACAAGCAACTTGCAACTGGGACCCGCTAGGATCTCAGTTACAATCAAGTTGCGACTGCCCCCTTCCACATCGATAGGTGCTCAGTTACAATCAAGTTGCAGCTGGCCCCCCTTCCACACCGACGGGGTGCTCAGTTACAATCAAGTTGCAACTAGGATCAGAGCTCAATTACAATCAAGTTGTGACTGCCCCCCCGGCGGAGCTCACTTACAAGAAAGTTGCAACTAGCCCGCCGACGGGGTCCATCAGTTGCAATCAAGTTTCAAACTGGCCCTCGGCGGGGGCTCAATTACAAGAAAGTTGCAAATGCCCCCCTCCTTCCTCGTCGGGAGCTCAATTACAAGCAAGTCGTAACTGGCCTCCCTCACCAGGTGATCAAACAACTAGACCTCGACGAGGCTCCCTGGCAGAGCTCAGTTACAAGCATGTTGCAACTGGCCCTCGCGCAGGGGATGAATTACAAACAAGTTACAAATGCGCCCCGTCCCCTCGGCGGGAGCTCAGTTACAAGTAGGTCGCAACTGGCCTCCCTCGATGGGGGCTCAGACAACTGGTCCTCGACGGGGTTTCCTCGGAGGAGGTCAGTTACAACAAAGTTGCAAATGCCCCTTCCTCCCTTGCTGGGAGCTCAATTACAAGCAAGTCGCAACTGGCCTCCCTCGCCAGGGGCTCAAACAACTGGACCTTGACGGGGCTCCCCCGGCGAAGATCAGTTACAAACATGTTGCAACTGTTCCTCGCGCGGGGATCAATTACAATCAAGCTGCAAATGCGACCCCCCCCCCTCGCCAGGAGCTCGGTTACAAACAGGTTGCAACTGGCCTCCCTCGCTTGGGGCTCAGACAACTGGACCTCGACAGGTTCCCCCGGCGGAGGTCAGTTACAAGCATGTTGCAACTGCCCCCTAGCAGAGCTCAGTTACAAGCAAGCTGCAAACTAGCCCCGCCGACGGGGTCCCTCAGTTGCAATCAAGTTTCAAACTGGCTCTCAACAAGGGCTCAATTACAAGCAAGTTACAAATTCCCCCTCCCCCTCGCCGGGAGCTCAACTACAAGCAATTCACAACTGGCCTCCCTCGCCAGGGGCTCAAACAACTAGACCTCGACGGGGCTCCCCCGGCGAAGCTCAGTTACAAGCATGTTGCAACTGTCCCTCGACGGAGCTCAGTTACAACCCTGTTGCAACTGCCCCCCCCTAGCCGGGGGCTCAGACAAATTCCCCCTCGACGGGCTTCCCCGACGGAGCTCAATTGCACGCAAGTTGCAAATGGCCCTCAACGAGGGTCCTAGTTTTATCTGTCCCACGCCGGGGGGCTCAGTGACAACTTCATTTCAACAAAAAATTGCATCTAGTTTTAAAAAATCAATAACAAAGATATACCTGGCTCGAAGAGAAAGGAAAAAAGCTCAACAAAAAGATTAGAAAAAAAGCTCAGCTACGATGAAGTGGCAATTTGCTTCTAATTTTTTTTGTCTAAACCCTTTTAGTGTGTAGGTTCACTTTAAAAACTACAAATTTAAAAAGCTAAAAAAATCTTATATTATGAAAAAGAAGAAAAAAGGGAGTACATGTTACTAGTAAAGTTAGATTAGTCTAGTAAAACAATGACAACTACACAATCTGGAGAGGAAAAACTATTAGAAAAAGGAAAATATAACCAACAAATAAAAAATTTGAAAATTTAAACTCAAATGATACTCGATTGAACAATTAATTAAAACAATTAAGCTAACCTTAAAATTCATCGGTAGAGAAAAAACAATATAAATACCGGTAAAAAAAATAGGGGAAAATACAGCCCATAGAAAAACGGAAAAATCAACATAGAAAAAACAGCTCGTAAATAACCATAGAAAGCCCAGGAAAAACTTGCAACATAGGAGAAACGCGCGCGCGGGCGCGCACACAGCGACAGAAAATAAACTCCCATGCTACGCACAATACGGAAAAACAAAGTGGTTTGCACTAATCGTAAAGAAAAAATGATCTAACAGTGTATTAGATGACTAAGAATTAACTAAGATTCCACAAAACACTTAAGCTAATTTCAATTTCACCTGAAGAAAAATAATCAAATAACGGTTGGCAAAAAAGAAACAACCACAAAAAAACAGGAAAAAAAAAAAGAAAACTCACACCCCACGTCCATCTCACAGTCTCCATATTCCATATTAAAAATGTAAACCAATTGGTGACAGCTTATTTTGATTACAGTCTACAAAAAATGACCTACAGAAAAAGCAAAGTACCGAGAACGCAAAAAAAAAACAAAAAAACAAAGTGCATGCACACGCGGGCAACACAGCCCAAACAGCAACGGGCGGAGGACGGCATCCCAAACAACAACGCGGACAGGCAGGGGACAGCAGCCCAAACAGCAACACACCCACATTTGCACAGATCGTAAAGCAAAAAGATCTGATGGTGTATTAGACGACCGAGACTTAGTTAAGTTTCAGGCGTCTGAGAATTAGCAAAACCGTTAATGAATTAACCGACCGTTTAGATTGGCTGAAGATCATGCCATCCTTTCTTTTTGGATGCCGATTAGTTTACTGTCGACTGAATTTTCCAATGAGTCGACAGCACAAGGGGCAGCTGGTTGATTGTGTATTTCGTGTGGCAGAAGGGGCAGCTAACTACCAGCTGGCCGTGGCCACCCACCTGACAGAACCGGGCATTCTCCTGGCCGACCTCGCCACCGCCACGTACGGCGCGATGCCATGTTAGCCAATTCAGGCGTTGATCCATGATGCCAAGAAGCAGTACTGCACCGAGAGATGCCATGTTTTTTTTTTTTTTTGAACGAGAGAGATGCCATGTTAGCCAAGTGTACAAGCAAGCATGCATACAGTTGCGCTAGTAATTTTATTTTACTACAAAAAAAAAACGCACTGCTCGAGGAAATGAGAGTGCCACGTGGACAAGAAGCAACAGAGCAGAGACCGACCGAGGTAGGTTCGTGTGGACGGCGGCGTTGGGATTTTCACTGCGGGGTGGCGCGTACGTACTGAGACGGACGGGCACCACACGTATGACGGTGGTCTCGCGCCCCCTCGCATGCCAGGTGCCGCCGCCGCCGCCGCTGGGCCAACTGTTTTGGTAGTCACCGCGCCGGCCGGGATCCTGTGGCTCATGCTGCGCCGTTTCGGCGAATTGATCGATGCCATAGTGCCACGGCCATATAAGTTAACCACCGTCACATGTTCCCCAAAACTCCAACACACGCAGGGAAACCTGCTTGCTAAACAACTGCCATTGCCCGTGCCACTGCCGACTCGCACCGGCGGCGGCGCTGCGGCGTATCAGTGAGCAGCTAAATCAAGCCCCCTTCGCCAGCTCGCCGGCCGGCCGGCCGGCAGCCGTCCTGATCGATCCATGGTACGTCACGCGCGCCACCACGATGCGCCTACTGGTCGATCCTCTTGACATGGTTTAGTTCTTGCATTCTTTACATGTGTTGTGCGTGCGTGCAGTCTCTGATGCCGCTGTTCCTCAGGCCGGCCGCGCGGTTCCTGGCGGTGTTCCTTGCCGGCCGGCAGGCCGAAGCGGCGGCGACGGTGCTGCATCGCGCAGGCGCGCTCCCGAGGAACCGGGCGCTGGAGCGGCTCGTCAGGGAGGACCTGCTCCTGCTCGACGGCGGCGGTAACGACTGCATTGCCCGTCTCGTCATCGGGGCGATAAGGTGCCTCTGCTAGATGGCCAATTCATACATCGCGATTTGCAGTGCAGCCGGCCGCGTGGGTCTTTTCTCAATTCTTGACTTGCAGGTTTTAGAGAATCAGAGTTTTCTTGCAGATTAATGCGTCTTCATTAATTAGTTACCGGTGACCCGTGACGGTGAGAAATCATGAACCAGCAATAAGCCAAAGTATATTCCAGTAACGCACTCACTCATTAATTCAAGCCAAACTAAACGAAAATTTAGGGAACAAAAACTGTGGAATTATCTGTGCGAATTGAAAACCAAAAATTCAGATAATCAGTGGTGGCCAAAACGTTCCCAAAACAAAAAAACATTTATGGAATTTATATTGAGAGCAAGTCTCCGGCAGCGGAACGACACCAGCCCGTACTTTTTTTTTCCACAAGAATGAGCAGTTAAGGAAAATTCAAATGTGGCTTCATCAACAAAATCATGGACAAATAATTTGTCACAAATTGAAAATCTGGAACTGCGGTGTATCATTTACACATACTAGTAGTACATGGATCGATGGATCGAGCGACCAAAACCAACACCCACGGTATCACCTGTATTTTCTGTTAAAGTATTAATTCCCTATACCGCAATTTCCTATTCAAATGAGCACCACTGGTGAAAAAAGAAAAAAAATAAGTATACCAATGTTGTAAAGAAAAGGAAATTATATGCACACTAATTAATTCAAGCCAAATTCAAACTTCCATCGAACACAGTAAGAAAATGGTAGGATTGCAGTAGAACTGAAGTGAAATTAGTTATCTGCAAAAAAAAAAATCAAGTTATTTGGCCGAATTGGAAACCAAAATTTCAGATAATCACTGGTGGCCAAAATATTTCCAAAACAATTACGGAATTTATATTGAAAAAGCACATTCCATATTCTGTCTCCCCGCGGGGCGGAACGACACCCGCCTGGTTTTTTTCCAGGAGAATGAGCAGTTAAGTAAAAGAATGAACAGTTAAAGAAAAAATTGTGGCTTCATCAACATAATTTACGCATAGTTTTTTTATAAAGACAATATATTAATATCACAAAAATATTAATTACATCTAGCCTCTGCAACAAAGCAACAGCCTAAATGGCATGCGGATGCACATAGCTCATAACAAAAAAGGAATTACCCAAAAAGAAAAGAATTATAAAAAAGTCTCACTACAGTGATCTTTTCCTTATAACAGCAAACCAAACACCACCAAAACAACATCAGAAATCCAACTTCTTAAAAAGCGACGTCTTCGAGGACAAAACAGTGGATACGCAATGTCGTCGCCCGGTCATAAATCATAGGTTTTTCACTTTGGAGGAAAAATCCACGCTCTTAAAACAACGCCTTTAACAAGGCTATTGCCAGGCACATTGATCATGGTCCCCGTATGCCAGGGCTGATCATGGTCCCCGTATGCCAAGGCGGCGGCCCCGGGTGGTGGTTCTTTTCGCGCTGAGCTAGGAGGTGGATATGCATGAGGCGGATCTGGACCCCGTCGCCTAGTTCCATTTGTGATCTCAGATCGTCGGGCGCGTGGGGCTGGTGGTCTGCGTGCGGGTTGGCCTTGAGGGATGTGTGCGTGGTTGCGACTCATCGCTGGGCGAAACTCTTGTTTTTGTCTTGGCTGCTGGCCGGGACCGACGATGACGACGCCCCTAGAGCGTCCTTCTTGAAGGCGGCGTCATGGTGGTCCACTCGCTCCTCTGCCCGGGTTTCTCCAGGGGAAACCCTAGATCCCTTGCAGGATCGGGCAAGGGAGGTTCTTTTGCGTCCTTTCCTCTCGAGGCCTCGTCTTGGATGTTCCACCGGCCGGAGGGACCAGTGGAGCGGGCTGGTGGTTGGCGATGGCAATTATTTTCATCGGCTAGGCGGTGCGCGCTAGGGCCGGCGTGGATGGCGGAGCGACGGCTCCGGATTATCGCCTCCGTCGTGTTGAGTCGAGGTTTTAAGAGTGTCAGCTTTGGTCGCTTGGGCGACTCTGCTTTGACTTGTGTAGGGGCACGACCTCGGGGCTGACATGGATGCCAGAGCGGTGGTCAACCTCCGCCGTGTTGCATTGAGGTGTTGGGTGTTGGCTTTGGTCGCTAGGGTGACTTTATCGTCGACTCATGTGGGGACACGGTCTTGGGGCCGACATGGTGTGTTTGAGTGTGTATGGTTTTCAGGTTGTCCACCTACTTTTCGACTTCATCAATCAAAGGCATTGCCGAGGTTAAAAAAACACGTATATCACCTGTATCTTGTTAAACCTTGTACCGCATTTTCCTATTCAAATGAGCACCACGGGTGAAAATAAGAAAACAAGAAGTAGTATACCATTGTTGTAAAGAAAAGGAAAACACATTCACATATCTTCATGAAGCTCCAATTCTAAGTGTACACGGGCTTAGGGTTTAGGATTTAAGCGTGTACCCTAATTTTTTTAAAATCGTCAGGAAGCTCCAATTCTGAAAGTGGACACGGGCCAAAAATAATCTTTTTGCCTCCTTTTCAAGCAATGACCCTGGCAGCAGCCAGTTCATCAAATTCGGCATTTTTTGGGGGGTGAAAAAATCTTGTACTGCGTAGGATCAAAATTCCTTGATATCCGGGATTTATCTACCTAATATAAATTATTTGTTTGTTATGCCACGTACTCCAGCTAGCTAGGCCTGCATTAACCAGACAGCAATCCAGGCGATCCTGTCAGAATAATTCCGTGACAATCACGTTGATGGCTCCAGATCCTAGTATAAGAACACCATATAATCCCCGAGCTCCTCCTTCTCATCTCGCAAGTCGCAACACAGCACGGTCCAGGGCTCCATGGCTCCCAAGAAGCAGGTGCCCATGGAGTACATCGCGGACGCCCCGACCCGTAAGCTGGCCTGCAAGAAGCGCGCGACGGGCGTGCTGAAGAAGGCGGGCGAGCTGTCCGTCCTGTGCGGCGTGGAGGCGTGCGCCGTGATCTTCCCAGCAGAGGGCGAGGCGGCGGCGGCGTCGTCGCGGATGCACGTGTACCCGTCGCTCCGGGAGGCGAGGGCCATGGCGGAGCGTCTCCGGTCCATGCCCGTGGTGGAGCAGCGCAGGAAGGAGATGGACGGGGAGGGCCACGTCAGGGAGCGCATCGGCAAGGTCAAGCAGCAGCTGGGCAAGGCGGAGCGCGACAACCGCGGGAGGGAGACCATGCTCCGCCTCCACGACGCCATCGTCGGCCGCCGCCCGAGCCTCGCGGGCCTTTCCGTCGAGCAACTCGTCGGCATGGGGTGGACGACGGAGAACCTTATTCTGAAGATCAAGGACTGCATCGCGGACCGCGGTGGGGAGGAGCAGCAGCAGCAGGCCGACGTGAAGGCTGCTGCTGATCCGCTGCCTACAGTTGCCGACGTTGCCGAGGCTCCGCGCCTGCGGGCGGGGTGGGTCATGGAGGTGGTCAAGGCCGGATTGGACCTCGACGCCGTGCCGTGCGGTGGCAGCCGCACTGCCGACGCCGGCGGCGGCGTGATGCAGCTCGGTAATACGGATGTAGGATTTCCGTGGGCTGATCCTCGTATGTAAGGAGCCATGTAAGAACTAATAAAAGAGCCTGCAGAATAGTAAGCAGGAGGTTTTGATTGTTGAATAGCAAACCTGGGCATTGATCATGTGTCCCCTCTGTACTCATCTCTTCGATATAGTTGATGTTGCCAAGAAGCAGATGATCTACACAGATGTCAGTACATTACCTGATAGTAGCACAGGTGTACAAGAAAGCATACATGTGCTGATGTGCACAACTTTTCATTTTACCATCAGAAAGAATGCACTGGCAATGATCCAAACTACTCAAGTTCTGAGACTCAACGATACAAGCTGAATTCAAACTCATTTAAAGATTTGGTTGGGTTTCAGTAGAACTCAATTGAAATCCTTTGGCCGAATCGAAAATAACAATTACAGAAACTTCAGTGGTGGCTATAACGTTTCCAAGACCAAAATCTTAAACCGTGATACATGCTCATGAAAACTTGGAGAAACAACAGGAGGGAAGAAAATTCTGTATGGCTTCATCAACAAAATTTACATATATATATATCAAAGTTTTCTGAGCTACTGCATGGAGCAATGGAAAATCTGGAATTACCACACTATATGAATGAAAAACAAATGCTATTGATCAAACAAACGAACAAACATAGTATATCCTATCACCCGTATGTATCCTGTTAATCCCTGTACCATAGTTCCCTGTTTAGACGAGCACCAGCAGTGAAAAGAAGTATACCAAGGTTGGAAAGAAAAGGAAAAAAAAACATGCACATATCGTCTCTTTGGCCTCAGAAAAATTCAGAAAGGTTGGGAGATGCGACTTGCGCCGAAGAAACTGTCAGAAAGCTCTGATTCTGGAAGTGCTACACAGGCCAAATATCATCTCTGTGCCACCTCCTCCTCAAGCATTCCTTAGAGCAATGACCCGGGCAGCGAGTTCATCAAAGTCCGGCATTTTGGGGTGGACGCGCACACTCCCAGGGCACTGCGACCGCAGCGAGGTGGACCTAGCAGGAACCTTGGCAGCAGCTTCACCTGTGCTGCCGGATTCCGGCGGCGGTAGAGAGACGGCTCTTCCTGGAGGGTTCAGAGAACCGTTTTGCTGGCATTGTGTTGGTGGTGCTCCGTCACGGTTAGCAGTTCTGCTGCTGGTTCCTGCTGTCGTTTTGGTTTCAGCCGTATGTAAACCTTTCTTGCTATAGTGCATCAGGAGCTTGTCCATCATCCTTTCCTCCTCATCCAGATCTCCGCCGTGCACGTTACTGTTCCTGCTTTTGAGTCGGTGGTGCCCGTTTGTTCTCAGAGGTAAGAGATTGCCAAAATCAATAGCACCTTCATCTTCGCCAGCTTGAGGCCGTTGCATGGATCCATCGTAGTCGTCCATGTACAAAGCTCTGTTTCTCCTTCCTGAGTGACTTGGTCGACTACTAGCAGCTCCCTCAACATCCCTGCCATTACCATTACCAGTACCAACACCATTACCCTTATCGTCGTAGCCATCACTAGCACCTCTGTGCTTCCTTTGCTGTATCCTGTGACTGCTGGGTCTTTGGCTTGTGACCTTTTCAGGTGTCTCATCGTAAGCATCAACAGGTGCTGGTGGCTTCTTCCTTCTAACAGAAACAGGCTGAAGCATATGTTTATTAGCTGGCTGATCTGTTTGTTGAGTCATATTGGCCTTGCTGAAGTCTCTGTCAGTTGGTTTTGCAGATTTATCAGACACAGGCTGCATAGCAAATTTGGGATTGACATAAGGCGCCCGCACATTAGCTTCCCTCTGTGGAGCTCCCTGTCCATTTTGCACCGTCTGTCCCAGACCTTTGCTCTCTTCTTTTTCATCACAATTCTTGACCTTCGCTACATTCGGCTTGGCATTAGGAGGGGACCTGTTTGTACTTCTACCACTCAAAGGATTCAGTGAACTAGGTCCAAGATTCTGTAGACCAAGAGTTTTGCACCCTATGTTTGCATGTCTTCTACTATATTCAGGACGACTGGGCATGGGTGATCGGTGGTGGTAACCAAGCCCCTTGTCATTCTCTTTTTCCACAACATGTTCTTTCTTACTCTCTTTTGGCTTCACAAATGGTGGAACTATCTTGTTGCTATCTGTCTCAGGAAATTTCTCTGAATCAGACCCATGTTTCGGCAGGCCATCGATATCTAGCTCGACAGCTTCCATCAGCTCTTTTTCAGAAGGGCGGGTGTCTTTCTTCTTCAATTTCTGAACTTGCTTTTGGGTTTCCCCCCTTCTAGTGTCAATAGGAGATACTGATTTCTCCAAATGTTCTTTACAGTCAGGTCTGTCAGTGCGCAGCCTTCTGTTATTATCATCCTTTTGAGTGTTCCCTCTTTTCATGTCCAAAGGAGATACTGATTTCTCTAATTCTTCCTTACAATGAGCTTTATCAGAATTCTTCCCACGACCAGAGCCGTTATCAACAGCCTGAGAAGCCCGAACATCTTTTGGTTTGGATTCTTCTTCCACTTTCTGCTTGTGGCCTACAGGTGTAGCTTCAGATTTTCTTTCAAGTGGATGTTCACCATCATCCTTCTGCTTGATGGGCAAAGGCATTACCAGTTCAACCTCTTTCACTGAATCCTTTTCAAGAAAATCCTGAAATAAAAAAATCCACGATACCAAGTTAAAGGCACATGTATGTTGCTTTATATATATTGAAAATAATCTTCGAGTAGTAAATTCGTTTACACAAGTTCATGTAAACATACATATCCAGTTTCCGGTGCAGCCCATAACTTGATTTGCAATGCCTTGGTATCAAAACCAACTTGGAATTCTTCAGCAATACTTTGCATTACTTGAAACTTCTCCTCACTTGTGAATAAGTCGCTCTCAAGTTTCCGAACAAACTGCAGGCACAAGGACTATTAATCAGGTAACCAGAACACCATGACACAGACAATAAAGTTATGGGGCATCTCACGCACCTCATCGCTAACAAAAGGCTCAAGGGAACCATATGTTCCTGTGAATATATGCCTTAGGTCGCGCAGTTCAGGCAAGTCTGGAAACCGAGCAGCAGCAAAAATTAGTGTTGACACGGCCTCCCTGGACTCCGGGGGACATTCCCTGTTGATGCAAACGCGCACCATCAAGATAATTAAAATTATATGTATGTTTGCACCCCTAAGATCCTACCAATGGTTAAATTCACTGCCTGAAATTATAAGTAAAATAAGTGCTTGTGATAATACTGACTGGAACATAGATAGAATCATAGAGACATAACACATAGACCTAAAACGCTACTGCAACGCTGTTTTCATCCTAAAGCAATGATACCAATAATGGTTTTATTGATTATTAATAATTTATATCCACCAATGGAAGACCCAAACAGAAAGATTGTGTTTAGATTAAACTAGAGCATCAGCTGGATGTGTGCTTCTCTGTTGATGCAGAGGGTAAAGAGGTTATCTTGCACTATTCAAGAAAAGCAAGACCATCAGAAGAATCCTATATGATGGATTCTACTGTTCTGTTGAATCGATTCCTTAATGAGTGCCATACAGTTGGTCCTGCTAAAAGACTTGGGGGGTGCATAACTCTGTTTCCATTAACAAACTTTGCTTTCCTTGACCACAGAAGTAGCGGCTCAACATAGCTTTCCTAACCTTTTAACCCAAGGATAGATCCAAAATTAATGGAACAGAATAGCCACGGATACCTCTGTTTCTGTAGGCTGTTGAGCTGTTTCCCAATGAAATCACAGTACTCCTCAATCTTGTCATAACAGAAGGCCTGGTTCATCTCGATTATCAGCTCATCCACCTGCATTACAGAGGGGGAGATAAGCAGAGACAGGAAACAACATTAGCAATTCAGTCATCACAGCCACAGATGTTTCTTTCTCAGTAGTAAACTAGATAGGATTTTATCACCAATCAGTAATTTTTTTTGCCAACTTTTCCTGCAGAGAAAGGGGAACAGAGCGCCCAGCTCTGCTTGAAACCAGGATCATTTGTGGCAGCAGAGCAATGCAGCTCTTGAGAGATATGCTGGGCCAGAGAGGGCTGTACCCAGCAAAAAAAAGAAGGAAAGTTTACCCGATTGAAGGCGTGCTTGTCGTGGCCGTTGGAGAGGAGCTCGGCGACGTCCTTCTTCAGGAAGCCGGTCATGGCCTGCTTCTTCCGGCGTATGACGACCAGCCGCGTCCGGATGCATTTGAAGGCGTGCTTGCTGCATCCATTGTTCAGTCAGAAATCGGTTAACCCAATCCAGCCCAGCACCGTGTGATCATTACGCGGTCAGAAAGCAGAGAAACGCCGCCGAACGACCAAGAAACGCAACGGAAACGAAAATTTGACGCGATTGACGAATTTCCTCTGAACAAAACATAGAACCGATACGAATCAGGCGAAAGCATCCCCCAAAACGCGGCGACAAGCAAGTCAGGAACCCCCGATAGTTCGGAAACAGGAACCGGAAAAATTCGAAGCATTTACGCGGCGCGGGTTTGGGTCTTGCAACTCAAGAGCGGCATCTGACGAAACCGAACTACCGGAGTCAAACTACTCGGAATGGAAAGAGGAGAAAAAAGCCAGCCGCAAGGCCCAAAAGCTCAACCGAGCTCGATCGAACACCGGAAAGAAATTAACGACGGAGAGGCGAGGCGAATCAATCTCTCTTGTAGTACCATCGGTTGTAGAACTTGGTGTTGATCAGGCTGTCGAACATCCTGCTCCTCCGCTCCGCCCTTCTCCCGTCCCCTCTTCCGGCCTTCTCTTCCGCGGCCACGCCCCGCCTCGCTTCCCCTCTCCCGGCCTCCGCCGCCGCCGCTGCCCTCCCCTGCTCCTCCTCAACCAGCACGCTCCGCTCCCGACGGCTGCATCAAAGCATCACGAGTTCCCGTGGGAGGGGAGAAGGAGGGAGGCGGTTGGAGGAAGTGGTGGCGGTGGTGGGGGAGGTGGTGGGGCTGAAGAGAAACGGGAAACTCGACGCAAGCTGTTGCGCGCTGCAGGCCTGCAGCCTTGCAGGAGGGGGTGGAGAGGGGAGAAGGATCCAGGTGGCGGCCCGGGGTTTGCTGTCGCGGACTGTCCGATCGGATGCGGACGGTGGGGATTGGATTGAGAAGGGGAGGACCGTAACAGACCAGGGGATAAAGGTCGCTGCGGAAAGCAACAAACTGGGGAATTTTGAACTCTCGGTATTTTGGCCCGTTGCGGGAGAGCCGCGGTGGTTTTTTTGTGGGACTCGCATTATGGAATGTTCACGTTCGGTAAAGAGATGTGCAGTCGTGTGGTTTTAATGGAACTCAAGCTTAATCTTTACGTATTTATTTATTTATGACATCTTTTTACTACGTGGCAAAATTTTCGTCCCACTAACCGGCCGCAGTAAAACCCCATGGTAGGAGCAAATTCTCCAAGAAGAAAAGCCACAATGCATATGCAACACGAGGGGCCAATTTGCATAACTAAAACACGACATATGCAACACACGCCTAGCATCATCGCAGCATATCGCTCGCACACAGAGTCCGTAGCACGTGAAAAACACCTTCCCTATAAGCCAAAATTTTCTAAAATTACTGACCTCGAACCATCGTACATAACAATGATTTCGCCTACTTGGGCTTCTCCGCCGTGAATCTGACTTGCCGAAGCCTCGTCGGCTCCAGATCCGACGACCATGGAGTCATTCCTCCTAGCGCCCGGTCTTCTCAAGCCTGGCTTCGAAGTTGACCTCGATTTTGAGCGGCCATGGCTATTGACTCCAGTTGGGTGCGGGGGAGGATGGAAGGGTGGAGGAGACGGGTGACAGATTAGGAATTGCATGGAAGAAGGATGGCCGTGGAGGAGGAGCAACTTGGGAAGAGAAGCCATGGGAGGAGGCTTGCTGACAGAGAAGGTATACGAGAAATATATAGGTGGGCGTCGGTACTTGAGGGAGAAGAAGGTGAGTGGACCGACCTCGGTGAGTGGGTCACATTCATAATTATATGCATATTTTTTTGTAACTTTAGAAATCATTTATTTCAATAGCTTTGTGATTAATGACATTTAGTGTATTTTAGTATTTTGGACAACAATAACTTTGGTCCTATTATACGATAACATTTATATCACCGCATTGATTATAATTATTTTCTCAAAGATGGGGATAACCACCATACCTACAAAGGTTAATGCATACACTTACGTACTATTAATTATTGAAATGTCAAATAAATACCAAGCATTGACACCGAATAAAATTAGTTCATAAAATAAAATACCCCGAGGCATCGTCTTGTCCGACATCCTACCATAACATGTCACCAATGACAAATCACCAAACATATAGAACAAGACCAAACGAATGCATGTTACTTCAAAACAAATATTTTGAGACGAGATCCATGCACCTATTGATTGTCCAACCAAACATCGAACTTGAAATCATCATCATGAAGCACAATCTTTGAGCTAACTCTTTCAGTAAGTGCATGACACACACACACACTTCGTTAATGCTTGATCTAGCCAAACGGCAAGATCATGGGTTTATACCCAAGGGATCTGCATAGTTGTTCGAACATGTGCCAAAATGTCCATAACACTTTCCGGTCAATAATCGATAGAGGAATCTAGATATGCATATGATTCGCATGTCAAAATGTCCATAACACTTTCAGGTCAATAACTGATAGAGGGATCTAGATACCCACAACGATTCATACTTATGTACAAATACCTTATGGAGCAAATCGTTTATATCTTCTCGTACATTTCTCTTTGTTTCATGATAAGTACCTTACACAAGCCCAAGGCGAACATACTATTTTATCCTCATGACCAAGTGTGTAAAATTTTCTCTAGTTCCTATTTCTGATGTTCCTGTTGTAGGGGTTCGTAGCATGGAAAACAAAAAATTTCTACCGCATGCAAACAAACAAGCCAAGATCTATCTACTAGATTATAGCAACGAGTCGATAGATGAACTCACCCTCGAAGATTCCAAAGCGGTTAACGAGAGCGGATTCTCGTGGGTGATGTAGTCGTACTCTTCCCGATCTCAAGATCCTTCCGGCGCTGCGTTCCGGCAGCGCTCCCGCAGTCGATCACACGTTCGGTACTCGATGAAGACCTTCCTCTCCCTTGTTCCAGCAGGCAGCGGAGGCTGTAGCACTCTCCTCGCGATTCCGGCAGCACGACATCGTGGTACCGGAAGTAGAGGGGAGATCTCGCAGGGCTTCGCCTTAAGCCGGAGCGAGTATGGTGGACTATGAGAGAGCCTCGGTGATCTAGGGTTTATACACACCAAGGAGAGGGAGCTAGGCCAGCGGCTAGGGCAAAAGGAGAGCCCCAACTCGGCGACTTGGCAAACCCTAGTAGGTGGCGGCGACTTTGGTGGAGGCCGGCGACTAGGGTTTAGGTTTAGAGGAGAGAGGTGTAGGTCTAGGAGGGGCAGCCCTGCCCCTCCTTATATAGGTGGGAGGGCGAGGCCAAGGGGAGGGGAGTCCCTCCCCAACTCGGATCCCAAGTGGGCCGGCGATGGAGGGGAGAAACTCCTCCCCAACTCGGTTTCCACCTTCCCCTCCACTTCACAAAATAGCCGTTTGACTTTTCAAATTGGCGTTTGACTTTTCAAACTAGGATTTGATTAAATCCTTTATTTTGTTCAGCGATGACACCTAGTACATGATGCAATCATTCAAACTTGATATGACACATTCATGTACCCTTCCCCTCCGGAGTGCCGGACATTTCGGAACCTTCTAGAACATTCCCGATGAAAACACCGGAACCATTCTCCAACCCCGAAACAGGACTTTCCTTATATGAATCTTATTCTCCGGACCATTCCGGATCTCCTCGTGATATCCCGGATCCCATCCGAGACTCCGAACAACATTCGGTCTCTTACTCACCATTCCATAACTACTCAACAACATCGAATCCTTAAGTGTGTCTCCCTATGGTTCGTGAATTATGCAGACATGATCGAGACACTTCTCCGATCAATAACCAATAGAGGAATCTGGAAATTCATATGGCTCCCACATATTTCTACGATTACTTTGCGATCGAATGAACCACTTACATACGATACCAATTTCCTTTTGTCTCACGATAGTTTACTTATCCGAGGTTTTGATCGTCGGTATCTCTGCATACCTAGTTCAACCTCGTTACCGATAAGTACTCTTTTCTCGTTCCCGTGGTATGTGATCCCTTGTGAGCCAGTCACATGCTTGCAAGCTAATTGGATGACATTCCACCGAGAGGGCCCAGAGTATATCTATCCGTCATATGGATGGACAAATCCCACTCTTGATCCATGTGTCTCAACCCATACTTTCCGAACACTCAATGCCACCTTTATAGCCACCCAGTTACGGTGTGGTGTTTGATGTCATAAAAGCATCCTTCTGGTGATGGTGATAAGCATGATCTCATGGTCGAAGGAATTAGGTTACTATGTATCAGAAAGCTTATAGCAAATGAACTATATTAAATGACTTGATCTTTATGCTACGCTTAACTATAGGAGTATGTCCATCACATCATTCTCCTAATGATATGACCCTATTGTTAATAACATCTCTATGTTCATGATCAGGAAACCATGATCATATATTAACCAACAAGCTAGTTTAACAAGAGACTTTACTAGGGACTCTTTTATGTTTACAAATCACACAAGTATTAATGTTTCCGATTAATACAATTATAGCATGGTATGTAAACATTTATCATAAGTATGAAGATATGATAATAACCACTTTATTATTGCCTCTTGGGCATATCTCCAACAGTCTCCCACTTGCACTAGAGTCAATAATCTAGTTTCAAACCTTTGTGTATTCAACACCTATGGCTTTCTGGTGTCGTATGTACACGATTGCTAGTGGTCAACTGATCTCCGGATCTGACACTTCCAGGTCCGTGTGTAATTGCATGTCTTTGCGTCTCTACGCATCACTCATTTTCTAATGAGATGGCTTTGTACAAATTTGGTCCTTTGGTGTGACCTTTAGTTCTTTGGGGTTAAAACATGTTGATAATATTGTCGTACAATATATCTTCATAGCATTATCCCTGCTGTGAACTACACCTAGTTTGATAACAAACTACTTGACACAAATGCCCTCTTTTGCTGCTATAATAGCAGTCATATACTTAGCCCTTTTGTTGTAGTATCTGTCACAATGTCTTAACTTTGGAACTCATCCAAATCCATTATGGAACTTACTTTCCATCACATTGTGCCACCCTTAGTTTAGATTGAGATAAACTTAATTTGTACTTCGTGACAAAACTAGTATCAATGTAGTACTTTTACAATGAACTAACCATCTATTTGTCACTTCTACAAAACAATATATTCTTAGTTCTTCCAAAAGATCATAAGAATATCCGTACTATCGTCCAATGATCATCTTATGAATCATTCTGGTATATGCTCACATTATTTAGAGCATAGGACATATCTGGATTTGTACATATCACAACATGATTGATATAAATACTCTTTGTGATTTCATACATCAAGTATCAATCTATACTTGAATCTTTGTTTCACTTATCAAGTGTCAATACACTAGAATATATCATTAATATTGAACTCATTCAATCCTTTCTGTGCGACAAGAACCTTTCTTGTAGTTTCTATATTAAACTCATTCAATATATCATCTATGTACTTTCGGCACAACCATATTAGCGTCTATTGATGCCAAATATTTGGGTTTTGCCTAAGTCTTTCATCGAGATGAAATTCTTATCCTGTGTTAATAAAAGATACATTATTTCCAATCAACAATATGTCTTCCACATAATGTATTAGAAACATGTCTTAGCGCTCCCACTTAATTTCTTGCAAATGCAAGCATCTTCATCATCTCCGATGAAATTAAACTCTTTTAACAGTTTCATCATGGTGAAGATTCCAACTCGGCGATGCTTACTTCAACTATTGAAGTTTGCATATGCTTTTAGCATCCTTTGAATTAACAAAACCCTTTGAACCGTGTCATGCACACGTCCTTGGTAACCATTCTATTAGAAGAAATTGTTTTGTTTATTCAACACATAACAAAATTATATGTCGTAGTTGCTACATTAATCCGTCTAAACTAAATATCGCTTAATGAAAGATCAGATCTTGTCATAGTCAACTCTTTGAACATTGTCGTGAACTCTTTCCCGACATGTCGATAATTTCATAGATGTGAAACATCCATGTCTATTTCTTTATATATCCAAATACGACTGTAAGGTCTTGTACCTTTCCAGAGGGTCTTTCAAGTTCAAAGCTTGATCTCTCGTATATGGAACTATCACGGATTTTATGGCTTCAAGCCATTTGACGGAGTCAGGGCCCATCATCGCTTCTTTGCATGTAGTCGGATCATTATTGTCAAATAATGATTTAACTCTCAAATCTTGGTATTTGATTGTTTACCCGACCTACTTGTTTCAATAGGAACTTAGATCTCCGTGACCACAACCTTTGAGGCACGTGAGCCATGAGCATTGTTGCTGCCTCCGGAACACTTTTCGGCGCTGTGCAACTCTGCACATATAGCTAAGATTCTTTTAACCTTATCAAAGTTCTATTGTCCTCCCACTTAACTTTTCACAAAAAAATCCTTCTTAAAGAACCTTGACGTTCTAAGCGACAAACATTTTTGTTTCCGATGTTATGGATGAATAGTTATTCGAAATAACATACAAAGATAGGTTCATCCGACTTTGGTTGCAAACATCTTTATTATGCATAGCATACCAATGTTTAAGAAAGGACAACTTGGGTTTTATCCCAAACCATAACTTTATACGGTGTCAATTCAACGGATTATGATGGAGCTCTTTTCAGTGGAAAACGGTAGTCTCTAAAGCTTTTAATCTTTAAAATATAATGACAGTTTTATGAATTACACCTTTGATCTTACCATGTCAAACAAGGTTTAATTACATATCTCGAACGCTCCATACTCTTATGGTGTTTCGGGAAATGCAAATCCACAGAACGATTCCTTAAATCTTAGGTATTATGCTAAACTTGTAACTCAAATATCTTCCTTTATGATCTTATCATAAACTATTTATATTCTTGTTACAATGATTTTGCACTTCATCTTGAAAATATTTGAACTTTTCAAATGTTTCATACTTCATCCTTATTAAGTAAATATTTATATATTCACTCAAATTTTCGGAGGAAGCATATGAAGTTGAAATCCATTGCTCTTGACTACACATAATGAACTCCGTACAACAATATGTACAAGTTCCAATAAGCTAGTCATTCGTTCCCTTTTGGCCTATGAACGAAGTTTTAATTATCTCTAGGAAAGTTTCACAAGCGTCATTTGATCAAAAATCAAAAGACTCCAAAATTCCATCCATATGGAGTTTCTCCATGTTTTCTTTCCAATATAATTTAAACGGCGATGTCACTTCATAAGTGATCTTTCAATCAATTTGTCTTTCGACATTTTTAGCACTAGATTTATGGATGTGATTTCTCCAACGAGATTTGTGAATCATCCATCTTTTATGGATTACGGCAATTAATTGAACAACCCTTTTGTTCTCATAATACCTGATAAAACAAATCTTAAAGGCAAGCTTTTAACGAGCAACACAATAAACCTTTATTTGTTCTCGATGAACATCATCACATATTCTTTTGCTAGTTACTTAGGCCATTGTAGTTCATGAATTGTGTTGTTTAGTATGACGATTCACACCAACAAATTCAGTATCAAATACTTAAGAACCACATTGTTTAATAAGCAAAGAATATATCCATAACATGTATATCATCTATATACTTAAGCTGAACAATTCTAGTCTTTTCTTTTCTGCCATATACTTATGAGATTCTCTTTCAAGATTTCGCTCTGCTTTGAAAGAATCTATCAACATCAATAGTGGAGCCATATACATGACACATAGTCCAAAGCATGTATAGTAAAATACCAATGTCTTTGGACTTGCACTTTGAAGTAGTTCACCATCATCAAATGTTTTGTGTTCTTTCAAATTCCTTTCTTTAGTAATCTCTTGGTGTAGTAAACATTTTACCTACATCAAATATTTACCCTTATCATGGAATCATCCATGATCAAGCTACTTTTAGCTTATAACGGTGAATCATGAGTATAATGTTGCTCTCCAAAACCTTTTGGAGGTTTAGGACAACTAGTGTCTCCAACCTTTTGCAAATTCTCATCAAATATGAGAACCTGACTTTTGACATATTATACTCTATCATGTTGCGACCAAAAATTCGTTTCAGATATCACAATATCTTCCACACATCATGGTTTCTGAAACAACTCTTTCAGATCCTAGATAACCTTGATATTAAGACAATTCTTTGAAAATCAAGAATCAAGGAGACAAACATGATACTCATACACTAACTCTTGGAATTGTCACTCTCGATTTTAATACCAATTATTAAACTTCATGGAGTAACCGGAACTTACTGAAAGTTTGCAATAGGACTTTTAAACTTTAGATTAACACTTCAAAACAATACGATACCAGTCAGAAAGTAACTAACCAGAATTCTATAGTTCTATCATCTCAATTATAACTAAGCGCAAGGTGGTAAACGGATGCCAATGACTACAACAACTATGCAAATTCACTTTGATTTAATTTATGATAAATAGTGTTCAACTTTTAATCATATTGCCGTTGAACTCCCACTCAAAACAATATCCCTCACATTGTTTTAGTGACCACACGAACCAAATCGACCACATCAAAACCGATCATCACGAGAGTTGATGTAGCTTCAATGGCGAACAATCAACATGTTCATCATATCTACTATATGACTCATGCTTTACCTTTCGGTGATCCGTGTTCCGAGACCATGTCTGTACATGCTAGGCTCGTCAAGATCAAACCTTAGCTTCTGCATGAGCAAATATGGCTTGCTCACGTTGTATACACTCGCAGAATCTAACACACCCGATCATCACGTGATGCTTCGAAACAATGAGCTTTAGCAACGGTGCTTACTAAGGATGAACACTTCAAAACTTGAAATTGTGTGCTTGAGGGATCATCTTATAATGCTACCGTCGTGAACTAAGCAATACAAGATGCATAAAAGGATTAGCATCACATGCAATTCATAATATGTGATATGATATGGCCTTTCTTCTTTGTGCTTCCGATCTCCATCTTTAAGCACGAACATGATCTCCATCATCATCGGCATTGCATCAAGGTCAATGACGCCGCTCCATGGTTGTCGTCCACCAGCTTCAACTATTACAACTACTTTGAATAGACACGCGGGTCTTAACAGAATTTAAAGACAACCATATGGCTCCTGCCGGTTGCCAACTTACAATAAGGAACATTGCATACATCAAATATAATCACAATCATGGCCATATCACATCACAACACACCCCTGCAAAACAAAGTTAGACACCTCTAATTTTCTTTGCATGTTTTACGTGGTTTGGGGCTTTCAATAAGTGTCGTCCTAACTTACGAACAAGAACCACAACATTGATACTAGTATTGTCAATCACCCGTTGTAAATTGAATCTTAACTATGTTGGGAGAAACAGGCACCCGCAAAGCCACTTATGCAATACAAGTTGCATGTCAAGCGTGGAGCAAGTCTCATGAACGATGTCATGTAAGGTTAGCCCGGGCCGCTTCATCCCACCATCCCGCAAGATGCAAAGTACACAAGAAGCAATCGACAACAAAAGCATCAACGCCCACAATGACCATTGTGTTCTACTCGTGCAATAGATCTACATATAGACACGGCTCTGATACCACTGTAGAGGTTCATAGCATGGAAAACAAAAAAATTCTACCGCATGCAAACAAACAAGCCAAGATCTATCTACTAGATTGTAGCAACGAGTCGATAGAGGAACTCACCCTCGAAGATTCCAAAGCGGTTAACGAGAGCGGATTCTCGTGGGTGATGTAGTCGTACTCTTCCCGATCTCAAGATCGTGTAGACGATCCTTCTGGCGCTGCGTTCCGGCAGCGCTCCCTCAGTCGGTCACACGTTCGGTACTCGATGAAGACCTTCCTCTCCCTTGTTCCAGCAGGCAGCGGAGGCTGTAGCACTCTCCTCGCGATTCCGGCAGCACGGCGGCGTGGTACCGGAAGTAGAGGGGAGATCTCGCAGGGCTTCGCCTTAAGCCGGAGCGAGTATGGTGGACTATGAGAGAGCCTCGGTGATCTAGGGTTTAGACACACCAAGGAGAGGGAGATAGGCCGGCGGCTAGGGCAAAAGTTGAGCCCCAACTCGGCGACTTGGCAAACCCTAGTAGGTGGCGGCGACTTTGGTGGAGGCCGACGGCTAGGGTTTAGGTTTAAGGAGAGAGGTGTAGGTCTAGGAGGGGCAGCCCTGCCCCTCCTTATATAGGTGGGAGGGCGCGGCCAAGGGGAGGGGAGTCCCTCCCCAACTCGGATCCCAAGTGGGCCGGCGGTGGAGGGAAGGAACTCCTCCCCAACTCGGTTTCCACCTTCCCCTCCACTTCACAAAATAGCCGTTTGACTTTTCAAACTAGGATTTGATTAAATCCTTTATTTTGTTCAGCAATGACACCTAGTACATGATGCAATCATTCAAACTTGATATGACACATTCATGTACCCTTCCCCTCCAGAGTGCCGGACATTCTGGAACCTTCTAGAACATTCCCGATGAAAACACCGGAACCATTCTCCAACCCCGAAATAGGACTTTCCTTATATGAATCTTATTCTCCGGACCATTCTGGATCTCCTCATGATATCACGGATCCCATCCGAGACTCCGAACAACATTCGGTCTCTTACTCATCATTCCATAACTACTCAACAACATCGAATCCTTAAGTGTGTCTCCCTGCGGCTCGTGAATTATGCAGACATGATCGAGACACTTCTCCGATCAATAACCAATAGAGGAATCTGGAAATTCATATGGCTCCCACATATTTCTACGATTACTTTGCGATCGAATGAACCACTTACATACGATACCAATTTCCCTTTGTCTCACGATAGTTTACTTATCCGAGGTTTTGATCGTCGGTATCTCTGCATACCTAGTTCAACCTCGTTACCGATAAGTACTCTTTTCTCGTTTCTGTGGTATGTGATCCCTTGTGAGCCAGTCACATGCTTGCAAGCTAATTGGATGACATTCCACCGAGAGGGCCCAGAGTATATCTATCCGTCATGGATGGACAAATCCCACTCTTGATCCATGTGTCTCAACCCATACTTTCCGAACACTCAATGCCACCTTTATAGCCACCCAGTTACGGTGTGGTGTTTGATGTCATCAAAGCATCCTTCCGGTGATGGTGATAAGCATGATCTCATGGTCGAAGGAATTAGGTTACTATGTATCAGAAAGCTTATAGCAAATGAACTATATTAAATGACTTGATCTTTATGCTACGCTTAACTATAGGAGTATGTCCATCACATCATTCTCCTAATGATATGACCCTGTTGTTAATAACATCTCTATGTTCATGATCAGGAAACCATGATCATATATTAACCAACAAGCTAGTTTAACAAGAGGCTTTACTAGGGACTCTTTTATGTTTACAAATCATACAAGTATTAATGTTTCCGATTAATACAATAATAGCATGGTATGTAAACATTTATCATAAGTACGAAGATATGATAATAACCACTTTATTATTGCCTCTTGGGCATATCTCCAACACCTGTGCAGAACACGTTAGTCACACACAGCCAGGAATAATGGACACCATAACACTGAGTGTGCCAAAGTATATATTGGCCTTTTTGGCCCCATAGTCAATTCAAGTTGCTTAGTTTTTGCAACAAGAATGTCTGTAATAGACCAAGGATTGTTTTAAGATTATTATGACGTATCATTAGAAAATAAATTTCCATAACGGGTGCATCTAGACCCATGTGTCAAAATATTAGACACGGTGTTTCGACTTATAGGTCTATATGCACCCTTGATGAAAAATTTATTTTCTAATACATTTCAAATTGTCATACTCGAAAACAATTCCTAGGTCTACATCTAGACATTCTAGGTGCAAACTAGGCAACTTGAATTGACTATGGGTCCAAAGGCCAATGTACACTCTAGAACACTCGGTGTTATGATGTCCATTTTTGCTGGCCAGGTGTGACTAAGGTGCTTTTCATAGGGACATCGGAAATACGAAAACAAAAAAAGATTACACACCTATTAATGAGGATAACATAATTTTTTTGCCTCGGGTTATGTAAGGTACGTATCGCGAAACAAAGAGAACTGTACAAGGGAATAAAAAAGGTTTGCTTGATAAAGATATTTGTACATAAGTGGGAACCCTTTTGATTATCTAGATCCCTCTATTCATTATTGATCAAAAAGTGTTATGGACATTTTGACACATGTTCGTACTTTAAGGGTCACATGCTCTTAGCAGTTTAGAGACATGTTGGGATGCAAAAGTGAACCGAAGAATTGAGAAAGAAGTGTCTCTCTAGGACTCTTTGAGGCACTTTCAAGACACCTTTTTCGGATTCTTTGATTCACTCTTGCATTCCAACATGTCCTTAAACTATTAAGAGCTTGTGACCCTTAAAGGCCGAGTATGTGTCAAAATGTTCATAACATTTTCTGATCAATAATCAATAGAGGGATCTAGATACCTATAATGATTCCTACTTAAATACAAATATCATTACCGAGCAAACATTTTGTATTCCCATGTACAGTTCTCTTTGCTTCATGATACATACCTTACACAACCCAACCCGAGGTAAAAATGTTATGTTATCCTCATTACTAAGCGTGTAATCTTTTCTCGTTTCAGTAGTTCTAGTGTCCTTATGAAAAAAACCTTATTCACACCTGGCCAGCAATAATGGACATTATAAAACTGAGTGTACTAGAGTGTATATTGGCCTTTGGCCCCATAGTCAATTCAAATTTCTCGGGTCACAACAAGAATGTCTAGATGTAGACCCAAGATTTTTTTAGAGTTTTTCAATTTTTAAATGCATTAGAAAATAATTTTCATAATGGGTGCATCTAGACCTCTGAGTCAAAACACCATGTCTTGACCATTCTATTCTACCATATTAAGGGAATGCTTCGAAATAGATGGAATAATAAAACCTCAAATGCCAAAGGTAGCAAGAGTAGACAAGAACAAAGTTGGGCTGTAGAAGAGAACAGAGGTGCACCTATGTAGAAATTGTGATACCAACAATTTCATTTTTTGAGAAAACAACAGGGACGATCGCCCACCTGAACAAGTATTGTCATTAGCAGGCATGCTAGAATCAGTTGGAACTGTAACACTCTCTTGAATAAAAAGTAAGTGTTAACTAACTAATGGCACTACAGGAGGTGAATCATAGTGATAGAAACCACAAAATAATACCATAACACTTAAGATAATAAATCGGCAAAGAAACAAGGCATTATTAATTATTAAAAATATCAAACAAATACCAAAAGCATTGATATCTTATACTCCCTCTGTCTCAATTTACTCTGCGTTTTGGGTTTAGTTAAAGTCAAACTTTATAAACTTTGACTATGTATATCATGAAAAATATCAACATCTAAAATATGAAATAAATATAATTAGACTTACCATAAAACATACTTTTATATTGTATGTAATAGATCTTATAAATGTTGGTATTTTGTAAAATATGCTTGAATAAGTTTTAATATGTTTGACTTTGACCAAACCTAGAATGCAAAGTAATTTGGGACAGAGTGAATAAAATTAGTTCATAAAAGAAAATACCCCAAGGAAGTCGTCTTGTCCAACATCTACCATAACCTATCACTAATGACAAGATAACCGAAAAATAGGGCAAGGCCCATCGAAAAAACATTACTACAAAACAAAGATTTTGAGACGAGATCCATGCATCGTGCGTCGATGTTGAAACCGAACTTGAAATCGTCATCATGAAACACAAGATTTTTGGCAACTCTTTCAATAAGTGCAGGACACACACTTCATCAAAGATGGACCTAGCCAAGGTATGAATGCAAGTGGACAGTCTGGTGGACGGGGCGGACAGTCCGCTACTCTGCTATATATGTGCATGCAACGAATTGGTTAAGTATGTAGTGAGTACGTGATTACCTGATTAGTAAACAGGTTGGATTAGGCGGACAGAGCCTGGACGTCTAGCGGACATCCACCTGCATCCCTAAGCCAAAGGGCAAGATCATGGCTTTATACCCAAAGAATATGCATACTTGTTGTGTAGAACCGTTATTGCGAGCAAACTATCCACCGACTGGTGACATATCACCATCTAGATCACAGCATTTCGGAGAGGCCGCGGCCCACCCACGTTGCTTCATAAAACGTCGTAAATAGGTAAATGACCCTGCCATCCTGCATTTAACCATTGGGGAACATGCTACGCAAAAAAACTTTACCATGGATGATCAAACCAAGATCACTATCATGGTGTACATAACAAGGTTATAACATTGATGCATATATGATCACATCACTCCATAGGACCCGATGAAATTGTTGATGAAGTCCTCCGACTCCTTCAAATAGGTTAATCCTCCCTTCTTACAAAGTTTCCTCTCCTCACAAATATCCGTAGGACCGATCATGGAAGTAGATGACCTTTCAAAGGTATCCACATGTACTAGCTTAGGATCACCACATCACTATGTGATCCGGTGCACCAAGAAAGCGAGGAATTGATTTGTCGAATGTTAGTCCCTAGCGCTGCCTCTAGATTAGACCTAGAAGGAGTAGAAGGTCCATCACTGCTTCACCTTGAGAGATGAGGTGCCTAGTGCTTCTAGCGCCTAGGGTTTCAACTAGTAGAGAGTCGCAACCAAGGAAGCGACTAATGAAGCAATGAGTGTGTTCCTTGGGGGGTCTTTCCTCCTTTAAGCTGGTGGCATAGATCGAATCCTCTCACAATCGAGGCACCTCCCTAAGGGAAGTGGAGCTAGCCAACTAGGGGTAGTTCCAGACCCTTCTAAAATGTATCAGAACCTCATGGATGTCCTTGAACTTTCTGTGACATGCTTGAAGATTCCAGTACGACCATATACCTACCGTAACACTTCTAGACAACAAAACATCATCCGAGATCTCTTAGAACACTTCTGGGACACTTTCAGAACAATCTTCTTCTCATTCTTCTGGGTCACATTCATAATTATATGCATATTGATGGGGATGCGCCTACCGGGGTATACCCAGCAGGACGTTTCCGACTGGCCCAAGAACTGGCGAGTGGGCCTGCAAGACGGCGACTGGATTGAAGCCCAGCGAGGTTCCAAGCGACTGGAAGCTGAAGGCCCAGGCGAGTAGATAGGCCCAGTCGGATTAGGTTAAACGAGCACCGAAGCTTTAACTGATTCGGTTGAGATATGTAAACCCTAGGGGAGGTGAGCCTATATAAACCTCCCTGCAGGGCGAGTAGACACACGTTCCATCATACACCCAAGCGACTCGCCGCCTAGCCGCCGAGATCGCCCATCGTACCACCTCCATAATACAATCTAGCAGGAGTAGGTCTTTACCCTCCGGGGGGCCGAACCTGGGTAAAACCCTGAGTCTCCGCCCTCATCTCGCACCGCAGATGGCTGGCCGCCCTTGCCCCTCGTTCTACTACTCGCCGATTGCAGCATTCGCCGTGACCATACCCACGGCGGTGGCGCCCATCGTGGGGCCTGGCCGGTTCGGCCGGTGTTCCGCGGCGAGATCCAATCTGCCCATCAACGACGGTCGCCACCGCCGCATGATAGCGATCGGCGAGATGCTCCAAATCTTGCCGAGCAGCTACATCCCCGGCGCGATCCGTCACGCGACTGCGTGATCTGCCGATCGGCACGATCAGCCTCTTCGCCGGCCTCACCGACGCCATCGTCTCGGAGGATTCGCTCGCATCCGCGAAGTCGCCGCCACGGATCGGCTCTCCGAGAGCCAGATCCGCGACGATCCATCGCCGCCCGAGTACAATTCAGCCTGACGCGGCTAAAACTCAGCGGCCGCAGAAGATGCGGCCCTCAACGACGACGCCGACTGGCGACCAAGGCCACGCCGGGTCCATCACCGCGCCTCACCATGGGCTCCATCACCCAGGTCTCTAACGTGGGAGACTTCGAGGACCCCTCCATCCTCGAGATCTTTGAATTCGACTTCGGGTCGGAGAACTCCGCCGACCTCCGCGACGGCACCGGTCGCCATGCAGCGACCTACATGGCGACCGGCACCGAGCCGCCGGAGGACCCCTTCTCCACCCCAATCCCTCCTAACGCCACGGCGACGGAGGTCAAGGAACTCCGCCTGAAACTGGCGGAGGCGGCGGCAGGAGCAAGCCGAGCGAAAAATTTCGCCTCGAGCAGGTGACGGCGCAGGAGCTATCGCGCTACCACCAACAGCGGATCAGGTCGCGCCTGAACCCCACCGTTCAGGGGCGCGCCCTGAACTTCGACGATGAAAACGACCCGGCCCGCGTGGCCGAGTGCGCGATCTGCGAGAACACGCCACCAGGAGGAAGCACCCGACCCCCGCCAGGATCGACGGCGATGGGCGCCCCGCCTCCACCCAACCGCACACCCCCCAGGGACCAGCCGCGGATAGTAGTCTCCTCACGGGAGCGAGACGCAAACGGCCTCCCACTGTTCTCCACCCCGATGGACAACCTCGTGGCAGGCCGAGCAGCAGCCGACAGCATCACGGCCACCAGCGACGGCGCCCTACAGATCAAATACGTCAGGGCCCTGCTCGCAAAGGCCGTCGAGCAGCAAAGAGCGGGCGCCGACTCACAGGGTCGAGTATACTCGCGTTCCTCGGGATGCAGGCGTTGAGCGGCCGCCCAATGGCGGCAAACACACTCAACTGCCCGCCACCAGAGCCACTGCAGCTCCAGCACCGACCCGCGAACGCGGCACTCTCCACCAACGACCCCAGGCCAGCGACCAACTTCGTCGCCGCCAACGGTCAACCCATCGACGCCCGCACCCACATCATCAACAACCAAAGCTGGCGCGCACGCCATCCCGATGACCTGCGACACTCGACCAACCGCGACGGCGAGCCCATGGGGTCGCTTCAATTTCGCCCCACGTGCTTCGGACCAATGATCCGAGGCGAGAAGTACCCGCCAAACTTCAAGGCGCCGAAGGAAATAGAAAAGTACGACCCCTCGTACGACCCCGCCGTCTGGCTCGACACATACCTCATGGCAATGGGGATCACAGGCCACACCGACCTGCTAGCCGCCCGTTACCTCCCCCTGATGATGGAGGGGACGTGCAGGCAGTGGATCAACACCCTCCCCCAAGACAGTATCGACTCCTGGGAAGAGATGCGCGACGCCTTCGTCAGGTATTTCGAGTGTTCCTACACCCGCGCCACCACCATCGAGGACCTGGAGCGATGCGTCCAGGGACCTCGCGAGTCGACCCGCAACTGGGTCCAACAGTGGCAAGAACTCTGGTACAACGCGGTCGGCATCCACCTGGACACCGCGATCCATTGCTTCAAGACCTCGTGCCGCTACGAGCCCCTCGTCGCCAAGCTTAAGCGACACTCCCGCACACTCGACAACATACCGGACCTCCTCGAGATCGCCAAACGGTACGCGGAGGAAGACCCAAACTAGGAAACTGACGACGAGTCAGGAGGTCAACACCGCACAAGCGGCAACGACGGCGGACGACGATCCGACCTACGGTACAGCAGCACTCGCCTCACCGGCAAGCGCCGCAATGACGGGCGAGTCGACTTCGTCGCCAACACTGGGCACGCACAACGCGAGCCCAAGAGCTTCCGCCGGGACGGCGGACAACGCCGCGACGGCGGCAACTACAAGGCCAAGCCAAGGTTCGACCCTGCGGCCCTCCTTAACCAACCGTGTGCGTTTCATAGCAGGGAAGGGAAGCCCGCAATGCACACAACCGCCGACTGCCACACCCTCAGGGAGATCGAGAAGGCAAGGCGAGCACGGGAAGACCCCGACAACGACCCGCCAAACGGCGGAAAATTCGGCAAAGTGGCCAGCTCGCTCCATACCTTCACAGGCTTCAACACGAAGCGCGAGAAGAAGGTCATCGCCCGCGCCGTCGCCGTCAACGTGGTGGCCTAGGTGGACGTTCCCCAGTTCCTCAACTGGTCGGAGCAGCCCATCACCTGGAGCCGCCAAGACCACTCGCCACGCATCGAGTACCCAGGGTGAGGCGCCCTGGTGGTCAAGCCTAAAGTCGGCGACTACTGGCTCCCCAAGACATTGATGGACGGCGGCAGCTCCATCAACATCCTGTACCTCGACACCTTCAGGCGGCTGCGGCTCCCGCAGTCGATGATCGAGACGACTCACACCACGTTCCACGGCATCGTCCCCGGTCGGAAGGCATACCCGATCGGCAAGGTCACACTGCCAGTCACCTTCGGCACACTAGCAAACTTCCGCACCGAGCGGATCGTCTTCGAGCTGGTGCCCTTCGACAGCCCCTACCACTGCGTCCTGGGGCGCCAGGCGTTCGCCAAGTTCATGGCAGCGCCCCACTACGCGTACAACGCGATGAAGCTCCCCGGGCCGTGCGGCGTCATCACCATCAACGGCGACCCCGACATGGCCGCCGAGTGCGAGGCCAAAGGAGCCGAACTCGCTGACGCCGTCATCGCGGCGGAGACCAACCACGCCGATGAGCTCGCCAAGTACGCGAGCGGGGTCAACAACGACGACCCCACCATACTCAAGAAGCCCAACTCGGAGGGCGCAAACACCTCAACCTTCGAGGCAACGACGCACACCCGCACCGTCGAGCTGGTCCCAGGCGACTCCAGCCAGACGGTGACGATCGGGACGGGCATGAGCCCAGCGTAGGAAGGCGCGCTCATCGAGTTCCTCCGTGAGAACAGGGACATCTTCGCATGGAAGCCCTCTGACATGCCCGGTGTCCCTAGGGAGCTCGCTGAGCACAAGCTAAACGCCGACCCCAAAGTGCGACCCGTCAAACAGTCGCTGCGGCCCTTCAATGAAGAGCGCCGCCGAGCAATTGCCGAGGAGGTGCAGCGTCTACTCGCTGCAGGCTTCATCCGGCCAATCAAATACTCCAAGTGGCTGGCAAACCCAATCCTGGTCGAGAAGAAGAACGGGACCTGGAGGATGTGTATCGACTACACAATTTGAACAGCGCCTGCCCAAAGGAGCAGTTCGTCCTCCCGCGGATCGACCAGATAATCGATTCCACCGCGGGCTCGGAGTCGCTATGTTTCCTCGATGCCTACTCCGGGTACAACCAGATCAAAATGGCCGTCGAGGACGAGGAGAAGACGGCGTTCATCACGCCATTCGGAGCTTTCTGCTACACCGCCATGACCTTCGGCCTCAAGAACGCCGGGGCGACCTACCAGCGGTGCATGCAAGAATGCCTCGCGAGCCAAATTGGCCGCAACATCCACGTCTACATCGACGACGTGGTCGTAAAGTCCGCTTCGCCGGTGACCTACCGCCGACCTGGCGGAAACATTCGCCAACTTGCGAAAATACAAGATAAAGCTCAACCCAGGCAAATGCACCTTCGGTGTACCAGCAGGACAACTACTGGGGTACGTCGTCTCCAAGCGAGGGATCAAGGCGAACCCCACGAAGATTGACACGATCACCCGGCTCGGCAAACCCGAGTGCCTGCGCGACATCCAGAAACTGGCTAGGCGAGTAGCGGCCCTCAGTCGCTTCATCTCCTGCCTGGGCGAAAAGGCGATGCCCCTATACCGCCTGATGCGCAAGAACCCCACCTTCCAGTGGGACAAGGAGGCGGATGACGCGCTCCGCGACCTCAAGAAGGTGCTACTCGCTGCACCGCTACTCCGCCCGGCGACAAAGAACCCATGCTGGTTTACGCCGGCTTCCGAGCCGTGCCGCCGGCCATGGTCGTCGAGTGACCAGAGGAAGGAAAGGAACGCCCAGTACAACGACCGGTGTACTACATCAGCGAGGTCCTTACTAAGTCGCGTCAGCGATACCCGCAGTACCAAAAGCTGGTATATGCGGTCTTCAGAGCTCAGCGGCGCCTGCCGCACTACTTCCAGGAGCACCCGATCACGGTCGTCTCCTCAGCACCATTGCAAGACATCATCCGCAATCGCGAGGCGACCGGGCGGGTCGCCAAGTGGGCCGTCGAGATCGGCGTCCACAACATCAAATACGAGCCACGAAAAGCGATCAAGTCGCAGGCCCTAGCGGACTTCATCGCCGACTAGGAAGAGGCCCAATAACCAGAGAAGCTGCCATACCTCCATTACTGGAGCCTGCACTTCGACGGCTCCAAAAACGCGGACGGCGCAGCACAGGGATCGTGCTAACTTCACCGAAGGGCGACAAGCTCCACTACGTCCTCTGCCTCGACTTCACACCCTGCACCAACAACATGGCCGAGTACGAGGCCTTGCTCCACGGCATGCGAGCTGCCAAGGAGATGAACGTCAACCGCCTACGCTGCTACGGAGACTCCGACCTCGTCACAGGGCAGGTCGCAGGCACTTGCGACGCCGTTTCCCCCACCATGGTGGCATACCGCCAAGCAGTGGACAAGCTGGGCGGACACTTCACAGGCTACTCCGTCGAGTGGATAGACAGACGGAAGAACGAAGAGGCCGACGCCCTCTCCCGTATTGGGTCGGCTCGACTCGCACCACCCGCCGGCGTCTTCCTCGACACGATAACCAAGCCATCAGTCTCTCCCCCGAGGGAGATCGACATCGGAGTCCCGCTATAGCGGAAGCAGCATGGTCGCACTTCACCGAGCTGCACGACCGACCAAGCCCTACATCGCCTACCTCGAGGTCGGCACCCTGCCGGCAGCCGAGACGGAGGCTCGGATGATCGCCCGCCGATGCAAGTCCTACACCATCATCGACGGCGAGCTCCACAAGCGCAGCGTCACCGGTGTGTTCCAATGTTGCGTCCAACCCGCCGAAGGACGCAAGATCCTCCACGATATCCACTCCGTGATCGCGCTACCACGCCGGCCTTCGCTCGGTTGCCAAGGCTATGCGACATGGCTTCATCGCCCACCGCGACACGCCGATGTTGTCGACATTGTCCAGCGGTGCGCCGGGTGCCGGCACGCCAACCAGACGCATGTGCCGAGCTCAGCCAAAACAATCCCCATCACCGCCATTCGTGTGGGCATGGACATGGTAGGCCCCTTCAAGAAGGCTCCTCCGCTATACCCACCTCCTGGTCGCGGTCGACAAATTCACAAAGTGGGTGGAAGCCAAGCCAGTTCAGAAATGCGACGGGAAGACCGCCACCAAATTCCTACAAGAGCTCATATATCGCTACGGGTTCCCAAACAGCATCATCACGGACAACGGCACCAACTTCGCCAAAGGAGCCATGGCCGAATTCTGTGAAGAGCACCACATTCGGCTCGACCTCGCCGCCCACCCGAATCCAACGGCCAGGGAACGGGCCAACCAAAGCATCCTCCACGGCTGAAGCCGACTCAAGTACCACTTGAGCGCACCGGTGCCGGGTCGAGGAGTTGACCTTCATCATCCGGGGATCCGCACCGGTCAGCAGGTCGACAGGATTCACCCCCTTCTTCATGGTTTACGGCGCCGAGGCAGTCATGCCCACCGACCTCGAGCACGACTCGCCGCGGGTCGTCCACTGCACGGAGGCCGCAAACGAGCTCGCCCGCCAAGACGGGATCGATCAACTCGACGAGGCACGTGACCTAGCTCGGTCACGCACCGCCATCTACCAGCAGGGACTCCGCCGCTACCACAGCCGGCGGGTGAAAACTCGCACCTTTCAAGAGGGCGACCTGGTGTTACGCCTCATCCAGGACAAGAAGGGCATGCATAAGCTCTCCCCTCTGTGGGAAGGGCCATTCGCCATCGGGCGAGTACTCGGCAACGACGCCTACTACCTCATCGACGTCGCTGGGACGGCGAACTTCGACGTCAGCGACCATGGAATGTAAACCTCCCATGAAGTTTTACCCTAGAACCCCACATATGTATTCTCCATCGCTATGAAATAAAAAGAAATGGTTACAAAATTGCGCCTACTCTCCATGTCTTGTGCCACTCGCACTCGTAACAGCATTACGCTAACCGCAGAAGTCAACCTTGGTACAGCGATCGCACGCCAAGTAGTGTGGTGCAAGAGCACCGAGTCACCTCAGGTCTTGCATCGCCCACAACGCCACCCGGAGCCCCATTGGAGTCGCCTTGCCCGACTGGTTCTACGAGCCAAGACAACTGCCTTCGCTTCTTACAGCGACCATGGTCCTCCGCATCCTTGACATAGCGACTCGAACGGCTAAGTACCACGCTCGGGGACTGCAGACCAATTTACCGCGAGCGGTCCGGGAAAACGCCAAGTACGAGAGCATGCCCAGGACTCGCCACGCGACTGACCCCACGGGCCAGGCAGGAGTGATGCGCTCAAACTAACGCGCCAAGTCCTCACTCACCCTCGAGTCGCGCCTGGAACAACCAAGTACCACGCTCGGGGACTCGGCCACCCGACCTCGTTCGCGCAAGGGAAAATGGAAAAGTATAGAGCGTTCAAGGGAGTCGCCTAGCGACTGGCTCTTCGAGTCTGGGCGAGTCGACCACAATAACAAAACACACAAAAATAACAAACATATTACATACGAGGTAAACCCCACAAAAGGGCGGACGCGCTCGGGGACTCGTTCAAACATCAATCACAAACACGTGACAAATATCAAAATAGACACGATGTCTCATTCGTTAGCATGTTGCATTGTCTCATATTACAAAATATGCCCATATGGCAGACCTGCTGCTAACGCCGCAAGGGCAAACTATCCTATTCTGCAGGCTTAGACGATGAATCGCCAACACCCCGGCGATTGCGGATGAACGGCGTGTATGGGTTCGACGGATACGTCGTCAACTCACCCGCCATCGCCGTGCGGAAGGGTTTCTCGACCTTGAAATCACGATGCGGCGGCTCGGGGTTGCTAGGCACGACGACCGTCTCCTGGTACGGAAGGAGGTCGCCCATTGCCCAGACACGCTCCGAGTACGTGGCGACGCGGTCCTGCAACTTGAGGACCTCGGAAAGCTCCACCGCGCCAGTCGACGATGGGTAGCCACTCGTCACATCATCGATGTCGAAGTCCTCGGGGAAGTGGGCAAGTCCAAGACTAAGTGCCGTCGCCGCTCCGCGCCGAAACGCTGACCGCGTCATGAACTCAACGACCGTGGGCGCCTTCTCCAAATACTTCCACACCTCAACAAGGTCGCTGGGAATCACTTCCATGGGCAATATCTCTTGGAGATAGGCACGAATGCACGTCGCCGACAACGTCGCCGAGTCGACAAGCGTGGCTACACACTGCCGCGCGTCGAACGAGCTTGCCTCTTCCGCGCTATCGATGATGCGACCTGCGAGTAGAAGATAATAATGAATACGACGAACACCACAAAAGGCACAACTACTGGCAGAGGCAGACACACTTACCAATCAACGGGCGTGCGAGATCCGTGATGAAGCACTGAAGCGAAGTATGGTCGTCCTGAAGCCCAGCAACAAGGGCGTCCGACACTTTGCGATCCTCTTCGGCGGCTGCAATGGCGGCCTTGGCTCGCCCGTCAGCCGAGCTCGCTTCTTCCTTCACCTCCCGCAGCTCGCGCTCGAGGTCGGCAATCCGCTGTTCAGCCGAACTCAAAGCCGATTGCGCCGCCGCCAGTTCACCAGCGGGACAAGTCCTGGCGAGCTTCTTCGCCGCAGCAACCGCTGAAGCCCTTTGTTCGCCTCGGACGATGGCGGTTCCTTCTCCGCTGGTGTTTCGCTGCCAATCGGTCAGCCGATTCAAGTTGCGACCCGCACATCACCCAAAAAAGTTAACCAACGCAAAATTTTAAGTGCCCACCGCTGAAATTCAGCGAGCGCACTCGGACCGCAATCAAGAAATTTTAAGTGCCCACCCGCTGAAATTCAGCGAAAGCGCACTCGGGACCGGCAATCAAGAATTTCTAAGTGCCCACCGCTGAAATTCAGCGAGCGCACTCGGGACCGCAATCAAGAATCTCAAGTACCCACCGCTGAAATTCAGCGAGTGCGTACTCGGGGACTGGATGCGAATAATACAAATAAGACACTAAAAGAATCAGGCCGCTACAAAGCACCGACCTGATCCTCGGGGACTGGACATACCTAGATGGCTGCGCCAAGCATGCCATGGAGTTGTATCGCGTCCACGGACGCGAGGAGAGCCGGCGTATGCCCACGACGCTGGTTGACTTCGGCATCGGCATTCCCAGGAGCGTGGCTCGAGGGCGAAGTTCCACTCGCCGCGGCCGCTTTGGCCATGAAGCGTGGGAAGGTGGCGATGGAAGCACCCGCCCCAAAGGAGGTCGGCTCGGCCGTTCCAGGCAGGGGAGCGCCCTCCTTCGTGGACGCGGCCGCCTCCGTTACGGGTCCAGCCGGCGCGACCGCCGTGTCGTCAGAAATCGTGACAACGTCGTCGCCCTTGGCCTTCTTGCCGCCATCCGCAGGAGCGGTGACTTCGTCCGCCTTCCTCTTGCGGGAAGGATCCTCTTCGCTGACGACGGGTGGCACCTTAGCCACGGTCGGGTGACCCATCCTCTTTACTCCGGTCCTGCACATCAATCATGTAAGCAAGATAATTCAAGCGATCATGGAAGACAAAGGAAGGCGAGTGTACTCACTTGGCGACTGGAATAAAGCGCAGCCCCGTACGGAGGCCGGCTGGCTTCTCCAGTTCAGGGCCCAGTCGGCGGCTGAGCCCCATGTCCAGGACGTCGCGTGCCCAAGACACGGACGGCTTCTTCGTCGTCGAGGCTGCAACCGGAGCCTCTGTAACATCTTCGACAGGAGCTTCCCTGCGAGGCGAAGCCGCTACGGCCGGAGCGTCCCCCAGCCCCGAGACTGGGGCGAATGGCGGAGGCATAAACGCCAGGGGCACCTCGATGGTGGCCGTGTCCAGCGCGGCCGTCGTCGGCGGCGTCTCATCCTTGGCCGGGCTAGGGGCGTCAGAACTGCTCGCCGAATGCGGTGGCGAGGCCGGCCTCGCCGGCTTTGTCTTCTTCTTCCTCGGAGGGGCCTTCGCCTCCTTTTCCTTCTTCTTCTTTTTTGATGGAGTAGCCTGGCGACGCGAGGTGGTTTCTGGAAGCTCGTCGTCGTTGTCATGGCGCTCGAGGCTTTTGCTTGCCTCAAGCTCGCGTTGACGCTGCCCACGGGTCTTGCGGAGCAGCGGGGCGACTTCCTCTTCGGACTCATCGTCGCTGTCGCCTTCATCACTCCCAGCATCGCCCTTGGCGGGAGGCGACTCTCCCACGTCCTGGACGGACGAGCTCGAGTTCTCGTCGTCCGAAGGCGGGAGCCATCCTTCCACCACCTGGAATAGCTGCAGTGAACACAAGACGAAATCAGAATTACCGCGACTGCAAAAACTGCGACTGCGAGTGAGGTGAAGCGATTACCGTTGGGGCTGGACGCTTTGCGGTGTAGGGGGCGACCCCAGCCTGTGCGTCCAGGTACACCGCCTGAGTGATTTTCTTCAGTGCTGGGAGGTAGTCCACGAGCTTCCATTCGGTGAGGCAGGCCTTCGTCGAGTCGTCCCGGCCGGTGTACTGGTACATGTAGTGCTCGCGCCGGGCCAGCGGGACGAGCCGCCGCCCGAGCCAGCAGTTGTACAGGTTTATCGTCTGGAGGCCCTTCTTCTTCAGACCGCGGATGGTCTGAAGCATCTCGTCAACGACCATCCGCTGGTCGTTGGGGAGCTTGCCGATTTGAAGTTACCGTTGGATTACCCCAACGGCTAGTTTGACCACGGTTAACGGTCCAACTTCAGCCACTCGGCTCGCCGACTCGACTCGTCAAAGCTGCGATCAGAACGACTAGCTTCTCTTTATGCAGGAGCCCGCCGACGATTCGACTAGATGCCCGCTCAGCGGCCGCATACTCCGACTGCCAGCGACCATCTACGCCTAATCGACGACGGCCTCGGGGACTACTGATGGGGATGCGCCTACCGGGGTATACCCAGCAGGACGTTTCCGACTGGCCCAAGAACTGGCGAGTGGGCCTGCAAGACGGCGACTGGATTGAAGCCCAGCGAGGATCCAAGCGACTGGAAGCTGAAGGCCCAGGCGAGTAGATAGGCCCAGTCGGATTAGGTTAAACGAGCACCGAAGCTTTAACTGATTCGGTTGAGATATGTAAACCCTAGGGGAGGTGAGCCTATATAAACCTCCCTGCAGGGCGAGTAGACACACGTTCCATCATACACCCAAGCGACTCGCCGCCGAGCTCGCCCATCGTACCACCTCCATAATACAATCTAGCAGGAGTAGGTCTTTACCCTCCGGGGGGCCGAACCTGGGTAAAACCCTGAGTCTCCGCCCTCATCTCGCACCGCAGATGGCTGGCCGCCCTTGCCCCTCATTCTACTACTCGCTGCCGATTGCAGCATCTGCCGTGACCATACCCACGACACATATTTTTGTAACTTTAGAAATCATTTATTTCTATAACTTTGTGATTAATGACATTTAGTGTATTTTAGTATTTTGGACAATAATAACTTTGGTCCTATTATATGATAACATTTATATCACCGCATTGATTGTAATCTTATCTTGAGTTCTGGGGTGCTTTTTGTCTTTTGGAGGCCCTTTTTTCTAGTTTTGCTAGGGTGCTAAGAGCCGGGGGGGGGGGGGGTATCCTTGCATATTGTACATGTCACGTGTTTCGATTTGCAGCTTCTGGGGTCTTCTAGACCCTTTTATTGTTCAAAAAAAGGACTGGTGGTGCAAGTGCGTCCAAATATAATTATAATTATTTTTCTCAAAGATGGGGATAACCACCATACCTACAAAGGTTAATGCATACACTTAGGTACTATTAATTATTGAAATGTCAAATAAATACCAAGCATTGACATTGAATAAAATTATTCATAAAATAAAATACCCCGATGTAGTCGTATTGTCCGACATCCTACCATAACATGTCGCCAAGGACAAATCACCAAACATATAGAACAAGACTAAATGAATGCATGTTACTTCAAAACAAATATTTTGAGACGAGATCCATGCACCTATTGATTGTCCAACCAAACATCAAACTTGAAATCATCATCATGAAGCACAATCTTTGAGCTAACTCTTTCAGTAAGTGCATGACACACACACACTTCGTCAATGCTTGATCTAGCCAAACGGCGAGATCATGGGTTTATACCCAAGGGATCTGCATAATTGTTCGAACATGTGCCAAAATGTCCATAACACTTTCCGGTCAATAATCGATAGAGGAATATAGATACGCATATGATTCGCATGTCAAAATGTCCATAACACTTTTAGGTCAATAACCGATAGAGGAATCTAGATACCCACAATGATTCATACTTATGTACAAATACCTTATGGAGCAAATCGTTTATATCTTCTCGTACATTTCTCTTTGTTTCATGATAAGTACCTTACACAAGCCCAAGGCGAACCTACTATTTTATCCTCATGACCAAGTGTGTAATATTTTCTTGAGTTCCTATTTCTGATGTCCCTGTGCAGAACACGTTAGTGACACACGGCCAGGAATAATGGACATCATAACACTGAGTGTGCCAAAGTATATATTGGCCTTTTTGGCCCCATAGTCAATTCAAGTTGCTCAGTTTTTGCAACAAGAATGTCTGTAGTAGACCAAGGATTGTTTTAAGATTGTTATGACAACGTTTGAAAATGCATTAGAAAATAAATTTCCATAACGGGTGCATCTAGACCCATGTGTGAAAACATTAAACACGGTGTTTCGATTTATAGGTCTATATGCACCCTTGATGAAAAATTATTTTCTAATACATTTCAAATTGTCATACCCGAAAACAATTCCTAGGTCTACATCTGGACATTCTAGGTGTGAACTAGGCAACTTGAATTGACTATGGGGCCAAAGGCCAATGTACACTCTAGAACACTCGGTGTTATGATGTCCATTTTTGCTGGTCAGGTGTGACTAAGGTGCTTTTCATAGGGACATCGGAAATACGAAAACGAGAAAAGATTACACACCTATTAATGAGGATAACATATTTTTTTTGCCTCGGGTTATGTAAGGTACGTATCACGAAACAAAGAGAAGTGTACAAGGGAATAAAAAAGGTTTGCTCGATAAAGATATTTGTACATAAGTGGGAACCCTTTTGAGTATCTAGATCCTTCCATTCATTATTGATCAAAAAGTGTTATGGACATTTTGACACATGATCGTACTTTAAGGGTCACATGCTCTTAGCAGTTTAGGGACATGTTGGGATGCAAAAGTGAACCGAAGAATTGAGAAAGAAGTGTCTCTCTAGGACTCTTTGAGGCACTTTAAAGACACCTTTTTTGGATTCTTCGATTCACTTTTGCATTCCAACATGTCCTTAAACTATTAAGAGCCTGTGACCCTTAAAGGCCGAGTATGTGTCAAAATGTTCATAACATTTTCTGATCAATAATAAATAGAGGGATCTAGATACCTATAATGATTCCTACTTAAATACAAATATCATTACCAAGCAAACATTTTGTATTCCCGTGTACAGTTCTCTTTGCTTCACGATACATACCTTACACAAACCAACCCGAGATAAAAATGTTATGTTATCCTCATTACTAAGCGTGTAATCTTTTCTCGTTTTTGTAGTTCCAGTGTCCTTATGAAAAAACACCTTAGTCACACCTGGCCAGCAATAATGGACATTATAAAACTGAGTGTACTAGAGTGTATATTGGCCTTTGGCCCCATAGTCAATTCAAATTTCTCGGGTCACAACAAGAATGCCTAGATGTAGACCCAAGATTTTTTCCAGAGTTTTCTAATATTTTTAAATGCATTAGAAAATAATTTTCATAATGGGTGCATCTAGACCTCTGAGTCAAAACACCATGTATTGACCATTCTATTCTACCATATTAAGGGAATGCTTCGAAATAGATGGAATAATAAAACCTCATATGCCAAAGGTAGCAAGAGTAGGCAAGAACAAAGTTGGACTGTAGAAGATAACATAGGTGCACCTATGTAGAAATTACGATACCAACAATTTCATTTTTTGAGAAAACAACAGGGACGATCGCCCACCTGAACAAGTATTGTCATTAGCAGGCATGCTAGAATCAGTAGGAACTGTAACACTCTCCAGAATAAAAAGTAAGTGTTAACTAACTAATGGTACTACAGAAGGTGAATCATAGTGACAGAAACCACAAAAGAATACCATAACACTTAAGATAATAAATCGGCAAAGAAACAAGGCATTATTAATTATTAAAAATATCAAACAAATACCAAAAGCATTGATATCTTATACTCCCTCCGTCTCAATTTACTCTGCGTTTTGGGTTTAGTTAAAGTCAAACTTTATAAACTTTGACTATGTATATCCGGAAAAATATCAACATCTAAAATATGAAATAAATATAATTAGACTTACCATAAAACATACTTTTATATTGTATGTAATAGATTTTATAAATGTTGGTATTTTGTAAAATATGCTTGAATAAGTTTTAATATGCTTGACTTTGATCAAACCTAGAATGCAAAGTAATTTGGGATAGAGGGAGTAAAATTAGTTCATAAAAGAAAATACCCCAAGGAAGTCGTCTTGTCCAATATCTACCATAACCTATCACTAATGACAAGATCACCGAAAAATAGGGCAAGGCCCATCGAAAGAACATTACTACAAAACAAATATTTTGAGACGAGATCCATGCACGTGCGTCGATGTTGAAACCGAACTTGAAATCGTCATCATGAAGCACAAGATTTTTGCCAACTCTTTCAATAAGTGCAGGGCACACACTTCATCAAAGATCGACCTAGCCAAAGTATGAATGCAAGTGGACAGTCTGGTGGACGGGGCGGACAGTCCGCTACTCTACTATATATGTGCATGCAACGAATTGGTTAAGTATGTAGTGAGTACGTGATTACCTGATTAGTAAACAGGTTGGATTAGGCGGATAGAGCCTGGACGTCTAGCGGACATCCACCTGCATCCCTAAGCCAAAGTGCAAGATCATGGCTTTATACCCAAAGAATATGCATACTTGTTGTCAGAACCGTTATTGCGAGCAAACTATCCACCGACTGATGACATATCACCATCTAGATCACAGCATTTCGGAGAGGCCGCGGCCCACCCACGTTGCTTCAGAAAACGCCGTAAATAGGTAAATGACCCCGCCATCCTGTATTTAACTATTGGAGAACATGCTAGCAAACAAAACTTTACTGTGGATGATCAAACCAAGATCACTATCATGGTGTACAGAACAAGGTTATAACATTGATGTGTATATGATCACGGCACTTCATTATTCCTCCCTTACGACAAAGTTTCCTGTCCTCACAAATATCCGTACGACCGAGCATCGAAGTAGATGGCCTTTCAAAGGTATCCGCATGTACTAGCTTAGGGTCACCACATCATTGTGTGATCCAGTGCACCAAGAAAGCGAGGAATTGATTTTTTGAATGTCAATCCCTAGCATCGCCTCTAGATTATACCTAGAAGGAATAGAAGGTCCATCAGTGCTTCGCCTTGAGAGATGAGGTGCTTAGTGCTTCTAGCGCCTAGGGTTTCAACTAGTAGGGAGTCGCAACCAAGGAAGCGGCTAATGAAGCAACGAGTGTGTTCCTTGGGGGGGGGGGGGGGGGGAAGGGGGCTTTCCTCCTTTAAGTTGGTGGCATAGATCAAATCCTCTCACAATCGAGGCACCTCCCTAAGGAAAGTGGAGCTATCCAACTAGGAGTAGTTCCAGACCCTTCTAAAATGTTTCAGAAGCTCATGGATGTTCTTGAACCTTCCATGACATTCTTGAAGATTCCAGTACGACCATATACCTCCCGGAACACTTCCAGACAACAAAACATCATCCGAGATCTCTCGGAACACTTCAGAACAATCTTCTCTCATTCTTTAGTTCAATTTTGCATTCCAACATGACCCTAAACCATTAAGCCCGTGACCCTTAAAGTTTGAACATATGTCAAAATGTCTAGAACATTTTCCGATCAATAATCGATGGCGGATATCGAGAGGCCCTGTTAGAACCTGGTTTGCTGTCTGAAAATCGTTTGAGCTGATGTGGCAGATATTGGGGGTGCCGCTGGAATGTTCTAAAAATCCACGACGAAAACTAAGAAACCGTTATGGACCGATGATTTTGTTACAGAGCACATGGTTAGATCCATGCACCTGTTATGGATCGTCGTGATCGTTCAGTAGTTACCTGATAGTTATATTTTTATTTAATTACCTCATCAGGAGGGGGATGATGCAGCCGTGTGGTACGCACATGTGCGGTAGTATACATACGCAAGTGTGTGTGTTTCTCTACCATTTGAGAAAAATGATACTACTATTGCAAGATTATCAGCAGGTTTTCAGGTCCTGCAGGTACGCTTGAAGGCACTTGACTTGCGCATGGGACATCGATGGATGTTCGGTCGTCATCATGTTCTCCATGAGCCATTATTGACCATTGGCTGGCCACCGCGCGCGACATCGATCAAGAGCTGTACTGTACGTGCGTGCCGGTCCTGTTAATTCGCTGCCGCCCTGAGCTGAGGTGGATTCTGTGAAAAATATCGGGACTGGCCTAGCTAGCCGATGACAAATGGCAGACAAAGCATTTTCCTTTGAGCACATAAAAAATCCTGTCAGGTTCCTGTTTTTTTGGTTCTTCTTGACTCGAAGAACCGATCAACGCACACGGACGATCGAGAAGCAACCGACGAAAACGGCGATACGTCCCACGTACGACTGCTGTCGATCGAGGAGTGCATGTACACTGTTCGTCAGAGAGGCGAACACGTACACAGGGCGTCAGGTTCTTTTGGACAGCGATACTTGGCCCGAGGCGAGGAGGACGAGGTCGTACAGTTTCATCATTCGTGGCTAGAAGCCTAGAACTTCCCAACGGTCGGGACGGGCAAAAGAGGGGATGGGCTGCACCGATCGAGTCGGTCTGCCATTTCCTCCTGCGCTGGAGTGCAGCGTGATGCCATCAGAAAAAAGGCTCCAAAATGTTAGCGCATGTGTGTTATTGCATGTGTCTGTACGTGGTATGACCTGGTCATCCACCTCCCCCACGACTCCTCAATTTTGTACTCTGAGCGTGCGCAACTGCCAGCACGATCCCCTGCCACTACGGTGCGCACGATGTACTTGTAAACAGCTATATAAGCAAATCAATACGAGGCTAAGCACGTAAGGTGCATTACTCAATCTGTCTTCATGGTATCAGATGCTCACCGCTCCTGAGCCTCTCCCCAACCCTTCCGCTGCCCCTCTCCGGTGAGCCCCAATGGACAACACCCCACCTCATGGCTTCGTCCGTGACCTCGCTGGCGTGTTCAACCAGGCCGGTGCCCCTGCCGCGAGCACTGCTCCCGGTGCGAGCGCTGCCCCTGTTCCCTCCCAGCTCGTCGGCTCTGCACCTCCGCCGGCGCCTACGCCGGTTGTGCCGGCTGCTCCCGGCCTCTCGGCCGCGCCGGCTCTGTCCGCTGCGCCCTCTGCGTCAGCACCGGCGCAGCTCTATGTCCCTCCTACGCCGGCCTTCCCGTTCGCGCTTGCTCCGGCAGCGCCAGCGCCGGCGCCCACGACGCTCTCCCTCGGCACGGTCTACATCAATCAGCACGTGCCCGTCGTTCTCAACCTCAACCCGTCGAACTACTTGACCTGGCGCACTCTGTTCGAGCTGGTCTTCGCCAAGTTCGGCATCCTGGAGCACATTCTCGGTGTCCCGCGTCTCGCCGATGCGCAGTGGGTTCAAGACGACGCGTTCATCACCTCCTGGCTGCTGAACCGCGTGTCTCCGGAGATCCTCTCCCTCGTCCACCAGCGCCGCCCCACGGCTGCGGCGATATGGGTCGCCATTGAGTCCCTCTTCCTCGACAACGCGGAGACTCAGGCCGTGTTCATCGGCACTGCCTTCCGCAGCGAGATGCAGGGTGACGCGTCCATGCTACGCTACTTCGCGCGTCTGAAGGAGCTTGCCGACCAGCTCGCTGACCTTGGCTTCCCCCTCGACGACAAGGCCCAAGTGATGAACATGTTTCGCGGCCTGAACCCGCGCTACTTTTATGCCATTCCGATACTCACCATGCAGGTCCCATTCCCCTCGTTCCTGCGGTGCCGCGCATTTCTGATCCTGGAGGAGTCGCGCCTCAACATGGTGTCGCCCGCTGCATCCGACACGGCGCTGCACGCCGGCCGCGCGCCCCCTCCCGTTGCACCAGCTCCTGCACCTGCACCGCCCGCCACCAACAACAACCGCCAGGGCAACCGGAACCGGAACAAAGGCAAGGGCAAGGGCGTGCAGCAACACGGCGACGCCGGCGGTTCCTCGAGCGGCTCCTCCTCTACTGGTGGCCAAGTCGCTGGGCGCCTCGTCTAGCTTCCTTCTCCCGCCACGAACCCGTGGACAGGCATGGTCCACGCCTGGCCCATGCCTTGGCGCCCCCACGCCCCAGGAGCCGGCGTCATCGGCCCGCGTCCTGGCCCCCCATCGCCGTTCGCTGGGCATGCGGCGCACCATGCTCCGCCACCGACGGCGCCCCACTACAACACCGGCGCGGCATGGGACTAGAACGCGCTGATCCAGGCCCTCAACAACATGTCGATCCAACAGCAGCAGCCGCCGCCACCGTCCAGCGAGTGGTACCTGGACACTGGCGCCTCCTCGCACATGTCATCCTCCCCCGGTATGCTCTCCGATCTTGCCCCATCTTCCTCTCGCATTATTGTTGGTAACGGCAACACGCTGCCAGTCCTGCACTCTGGCCAGCTCTCCATTCCCACCTCCACATCCCCCCTTCGTCTCCCTAATGTTCTTGTCTCTCCCTCCTTAATTAAGAACTTAATCTCAGTTAAATCTCTTTGTCGTGACAACCCTGTAAATGTTGAGTTTGACAACTATGGCTTTTCTGTCAAGGACCGGCTAACCCAGAGGGTGATCCTCCGATGTAACTCCGCCGGCGACCTGTACCCTGTCAGCGTGCCCACGCTCCACCGCAGCCTCCACGCCTCCGCCTCCGTCCCTGCTGATGTCTGGCACCAGCGGCTCGGCCACCCTGGGCGCACCACGCTGGCTCGGGTCCTCCGCGCCATTGCCCCTGGAGCTCATGATCAACCTTCGCCCACCTGCCACGCTTGTCAAATAGGCAAAAACATTAGATTTCCTTTTTCAGAATCACCACATGTTTCGTATTTTCCCTTTCAGCTTGTACACTGTGATGTTTGGACCTCCCCCGTATTAAGTTCATCCGGCTTTCGTTACTACTTGCTGCTCCTCGATGACTATAGCCACTTTTCCTGGACTTTCCCGTTGCGATTCAAATCCGATGCTCTGGCTGCCATCCGTCGGTTCCATGCCTTTGTCCAAACTCACTTCAACCTTCCCGTTCTTACGCTGCAAGCTGATAATGGCCGCGAGTTTGATAACCATGCCGCTCGGGCGTTCTTTTCCACCCACGGCGTGCAGCTCCGCATGTCCTGCCCGTATACGTCTGCCCAAAACGGACGTGCCGAGCGGATGCTACGGACGCTTAACGAAACCGTGCGTGCCATGCTCACGCATGCTGCCATGCCCCATGAGTACTGGGCTGAGGCACTCAACACGGCCACCTTCCTACATAATCGTCGCCCGTGTCGCGTTCGCCAGTACCTCACACCATTTGAGCTGCTCCACTGTGCACCGCCAGATTACAGTGGTCTCCGCGTCTTCGGCTGCCTGTGTTACCCCAACACCAGCGCCACCGCGCCCCATAAACTCGCACCTCGCTCTGCGGCCTGCGTCTTCCTCGGGTACTCCCCAGAACACAAGGGTTATCGGTGTCTCAATCGCGACACCGGCCGTGTGCTCATCTCACGCCACGTCTACTTCGACGAGCGGCAATTCCCCTTCGCCGCCCCTCCTCCATCGCCCGCGGGGCCGATCGTTGACGAGGATCTCTCGCCTACATCCCCCGCCCTCGAAGCTCGTCGGCCTGCCGTGACCTCCCGGCAGCCCCTCGTGCATGCTCGGCTGCCCACAGCTCCCGTTCGGCCACCAGTCGCGACTCCCCACCAGCCGCGTGTGTCAGCCACTCCCTCCCGCGCCCCTTCCCCCGTACCTTCCCCTGTCGCCCACAACACGTCCCCTGCCTCGGTGTCCACCGATCACGCGCCGCCACCAGTCCCCCCTGCACACGATACCGCACCCCTGCCCACACACCCCATGGTCACCCGTGCTCAACGCGGCATATTCAAGCCCAACCCAAAATACGCCCACCTCGCTACAGATTCCCCACCCCTCTCGCCAATCCCCAAATCCGTGCGGACTGCGCTGCGTGATTCGTCGTGGCTAACAACAATGCAGGAGGAGTACAGGGCCCTGATGAGCAACCGCACCTGGGAGTTGGTGCCACGGCCGCCCGGCGCCAACGTCGTCAGCGGCAAGTGGTTGTTTCGCCACAAGTTCCGCGCCGACGGCACCCTGGAGCGCTACAAGGCACGCTGGGTGGTGCGCGGCTTCTCGCAGCGCCCCGGCGTCGACTTCTCCGAGACATTCAGCCCGGTGGTGAAATCTGCCACCGTGCGCGCCGTCCTCGCCATCGCCGCCGCCCGTGACTGGCCTGTCAATCAACTGGACGTCAACAACGCCTTCTTGCAAGGCCACCTCCATGGCGCGTCTCGCCGACAACGGTGGGCCGTCGACGAGACACGTCCTGACCACGTCTGCCTCCTCGACAAATCCCTCTATGGACTTAAACAGGCGCCGCGCGCCTGGTATGAAAGGTTCTCTGAGTTCCTTCGCCGCATCGGGTTCACGTCGAGCAAATCCGACACCTCCCTGTTCATCCTGTGGCGGGGTGCCGATACTGCTTACCTGCTGCTCTACGTGGATGACGTGGTCCTCACGACGTCCTCCACACGCCTCCTGCGCCATCTGATCGAGCAGCTGCTGGGTGAGTTCTCCATGAAGGACCTGGGGGCGCTCCACTTCTTCCTCGGCATCCGCGTCACCCGCAGTGCCTCCGGCTTCTTCCTCTCCCAGCAGCAGTACGCGGAGGAACTCCTGGACCGTGCCCAGATGATCGACTGCCGCCCCGTGTCCACGCTAGTGGACACGCACGCCAAGCTGTCCGCCGGCGCTGGCGCGCCCGTGGATGACGCGTCGGCGTACCGCAGTCTCGTCGGCGGCCTCCAGTACCTGACGATGACGCGCCCCGACCTCAGCTACGCCGTGCAACAAGCGTGCCTCCATATGCACGCCCCGCGTGTGCACCATCTCGCCATGGTCAAGCGCGTGCTGCGCTACATCCGTGGCACTGACGACCACGGCCTGCATATTCATCGCTCTGCGACGCTGGACCTCGTCGGCTACTCCGACGCTGACTGGGCCGGCTGCCCCGACACGCGTCGCTCGACGTCCGGATACGCCGTCTTCCTTGGTGACTCACTGGTGTCCTGGTCGTCTAAACGGCAGCCGACTGTCTCACGGTCCAGCGCGGAGGCTGAATACCGCGCCGTCGCCAATGTTTTTGCAGAGTGCTGCTGGCTCCGGCAACTCCTCGGCGAGCTTCAGGTCACCCTCCCCAAGGCCACGATCGTCTACTGCGACAACATATCAGCAGTGTACATGGCGGCCAACCCAGTGCATCATCGTCGCACTAAACACATCGAGCTCGACATTCATTTTGTTCGGGAGAAGGTCGCGCTCGGACAGCTTCGTGTTCTTCATGTCCCCACCACACAGCAGTTTGCGGATGTGATGACCAAAGGGCTGCCTACAGCAGCGTTTCAGGAATTTCGATCCAGCTTGTGTGTCCGGCCTCCAGACACAGCAGCTGCGGGGGGTGTTAGCGCATGTGTGTTATTGCATGTGTCTGTACGTGGTATGACCTGGTCATCCACCTCCCCCACGACTCCTCAATTTTGTACTCTGAGCGTGCGCAACTGCCAGCACGATCCCCTGCCACTACGGTGCGCACGATGTACTTGTAAACAGCTATATAAGCAGATCAATACGAGGCTAAGCACCTAAGGTGCATTACTCAATCTGTCTTCACAAAAGTCCAAATCATGGCCGCTTTATGCATGCTACGAACGCGCCTTCTCCTCCAGGGGCCTTGGCTCAGCGCGCGGCGGCTGGTTGTGGGACGGCGGCAACGGTGAATCGCATAGGATCTCACCATGCCGTGTTGCCAGTTGGCAGCTCCAGCACGGTGCGCCCACCCTGCAAAAAAAAAAGACAAGTAATTTCAAAATTTAAATTTGAATGTAACCTAAAATTAAATATTGCCAAATTCGACAAAACATTCAAAGAAGCTAAGATAAACATTTATCAAACCTAAACTATATATCTAGTGACACCACGGGAATAACCAGATAGGCCGACGGCCTTTTTATACGTCGACGGCCGGCTTGACGGGCCGTCAGTCCAGTTTTGCCGTCGGCGTAGGATAAATAGGTCGACGGCAGCTGTCGGTGTAAACGGGACCGCCGGCGTAGCCTATTAGGCTAACGGCAGAGCGACAGCAGCTTTGGTTTCACACCTATGCCGACGGCAAAGCCGTCGGCGTAGCTATTTTTTTGCCACATTAATCTTACAAAAATCATAACTAAATCATTTAAATTTAGAAAAATACATATACTATATCAAAGTTTGCAAAAAAAAGATCTATCTATATAAACTCAAATATTACATTTTTTCAAAAAAATATATAAAAAATACAAATACTTTCGTAAAATATATTTTTCATTTTCCGAGTACAAAAAACGGGGTATTTTGTAAAACAACCACCAACCGAAAGTTTTAAAATGATACTACCCCATTTTTAAAAAATATTAGACGATCTTGAATGGACAATTTCCCAACATGGATATCTCAAACCTTTTCGTCCACCCCTCGTGAAAAAGACAAATTCCTGCCGAATCGACGTGAAATAAGTTAGATTTGAACTACATGTACATGATATGATGCTCATGATTTTTAGCAAAAATCATTTTTAGGTTCATAATATGCTATTTAATCAAAGATCCAATGCAAGTTTAGTGAGGATCAACCCCGATCTAAGAATCTTCATGCTCGCCGATTTTGAAAGTTTGACGATAGTTTGAAACATGTATAAAAAATTCAAAAACGATCAAAACAATGCAAAACCTTCGCGTGGTGTCATATTATGAGACATAGTTGCATGGAAAAATACCAAACTTGATATATTGATTGTGTCTCAAAAAACCTTCACAAAATGACCTATCTCAATCGAGGTTTTCTGGATTTCAGGTCAAATGACCAATGTTATTGCTAGAATCGCGCTATAGTTTGCAATAATGTGCCAATATTGTGCACACATGTGTATGATGGGATAGCGAACAATATTGCAGGAGAAAATTTTCCTTTTCATCGCACGGAAAAGCATTTTTTCATTTTCTGAGTGCAAATAACGGGGTGTTTTGTGAAGCAACCACCAAATGAAAGTTTCAAAATGATAATACCATATTTTTCAAAAATACTAGACCATATTGAATGGACAATTTCCCAACCTGGGTATCTCAAACCTTTCCGTCCACCCCTCGTGAAAAAGACAAACTCCCGTTGAATCAGTAGGAAATGAGTTAGATTTGAACTACAGATACATGATATGATGCTCATGATTTTTTCCAAAAATCATTTTTAGGTTCACAATATGCTATTTTATCAGAGATATAATGCAAGTTTAGTGAGGCTCAGCCCCAAGCTAAGAATCTTCATGCCCCTTGATTTAGAAAGTTTGACGATAGTTTGAAACGGGCATAAAAAATTCAAAAAAAATTGAAACAATGCAAAACCTTTGCATGATGTCATATTATGTGACATAGTTACATGTAAAAATACCAAACTTGGTATATTAATTATGTCCCAAAAAAACCTTCACAAAATGACCTATCTCAATCGAGATTTTCTGGATTTCAGGTCAAATGACCAATGTTATTGCTAGAATCGAGGTATAGTTTGCGATAATGTTTCCATATTGTACACGCATATGTATCATAGGATGGCGAACAATGTTGGAGGAGAAAATTTTCCTTTTCATCGTACGGAAAAGCAATTTTCATTTTCTGAGTGCAAATAACGGGGTGTTTTGTGAAGCAACCACCAAATGAAAGTTTCAAAATGATAATACCACATTTTTCAAAAAATACTAGACCATATTGAATGGACAATTTCCTAACCTGAGTATCTCAAACCTTTCCGTCCATCCCTCGTGAAAAAGACAAATTCCTGCCGAATTGGGAGGAAATGATTAGATTTGAACTACAGGTACATGATATGGTGCTCATGATTTTTTGAAAAAATAATTTTTAGGTTCACAATATGCTATTTCATCAGAGATCTAATGCAAGTTTATTGCGGTTCAGCCCCGAGCTAAGAATCTTCATGCCCCTCGATTTAGAAAGTTTGACGATAGTTTGAAACGGGTATAAAAAGTCAAAAATGATCTAAACAATGCAAAACCTTCGCCCGGTGTCATATTATGTGATATAGTTGCATGGGAAAATACCAAACTTGGTATATTGATTGTGTCTCAAAAAAACCTTCACAAAATGACCAATCTCAATCGAGGTTTTCTGGATTTCAGGTCAAATGACCAATGTTATTGCTAGAATCGCGGTATAGTTTGCGATAATGTGCCCATATTATGCACGCATGTGTATCATGGGATGGCGAAAAATGTTGCAGGAGGAAATTTTCCTTTTTGTCGCACCGAAAAGCTATTTTTTATTTTCCGAGTGCAAAAAAGGGGTGTTTTGTGAAGCAACCACCAAATGAAATTTTAAAAATGATAATACCACATTTTTCAAAAATACTAGGCCATCTTGAATGAACAATTTCCCAACCGGGGTATCTCAAACCTTTTCGTTCATCCCTCGTGAAAAATATAAATTCCTGCCAAATCGATAGGAAGTGAGTTAGATTTGAACTATAGGTATATGATATGATGCTCATAATTTTTTGTAAAAATCATTTTTAGGTTCATAATATGCTATTTCCTTAGATATCTAATGCAAGGTTTCATTTTTGTCGCACCAAAAATCTATTTTCTATTTTCCAAGTGCCAAAAACGAGGTGTTTCATGAATCCTGACATAGTTTCGATTAGTCTAATATTAAAAAGTTACGATATATATTAAATAGATGATAGGGATGTTATATTTGGATTTACTCATTTTTATGATCGATTTGGATATATTATTTGTCGAATTATGATTTACAGATTTGTAGATATAAATTATTCAATTTTAAATAAAAAAGGCAAAATAAATAAATTTTGTTTTATTTTTATTTGAATTCAAGATTATTATTACTTATTCATTGTTGTTTACTCAAATAATTGTATAAAATGTAAAAACATAAAGACGTCTAATATTATAGTTCAATGGTTAATAGGATTGATATGATAATATTCATAACAAGTTTTAATTTCTTTGTCCGAAGCTCATGTGGAAGGAATAGAGAAGTTAAGCGTACTGGGGCTGGAGTAGTGTTATGATGGGTGACCGATTGGAAAGTTTGACTACTTATGCAATTTGACTTGAGACTAAGTGTACCCAGAATTAAAAATATCCATGTGAGATTAACAAGTTAAACAATTCAAAAGTATTAATTTTTTTTGGAAAAGAATTGAACTTTTTTTTGGAAAAATCTAGGTCGCTGTAGCCAAACAGCCGTTAGTCATCTAGGTGGGCCATACGGACGGTAAAGCTATAAGCACCGACGGCTTTTCTATGCCAACAGACAGAGGAGATACGCCTACGGGTTGTACCCGACGGCAGCCGTCGGACCAGCCTACACCAATAGGACCCGACAATCGGCGTATCCGTCTTCTCCTATAGTGAGAGTCTGTGTAAACGACCGGCGGCACTACACGTGGAAGCCTTGCTCGTGCGCCAGGATACCCACGCATGGGTGGCGATCGTTCCTCTAGAAGCCGTACATTGGGATACCACAGGCGCCTGCTGCTACACCATGATACCCACGGACGGCGCTGCATGTGGAAGCCTTGCTAGTCCTTTGGGATAAAAAAAGAACCCAGATCCTTCGCAGCCCGCGGGCGCTCGTTGGACGAGTACAGCGCACCCGCGCGTACTTAACTAACACTTCGTACACGATGATTTTTTCATGTGTCCAGGTGTTTACCGAACAACGTAGCTGCTAGGTGATTACTAACGCGACACACACATTAGCTTCTGAAATTATTATTTTTTCTACTGAAAATTAGGTTGCTTTGTAGGTTGCTTTGTAGGTTCGCTGCTACTAGCTATTTTGTACTACTCCCTCCCTCTTAAATTAGGTTGATTTTTCCCGGCGAGACAATTTTGGTGCCCGACGTGACAACTTTGGAGTTCGACGAGATAACTTTGCAGACCGGCGAGGCAACTTTAAAGCCCGGCAAGGCAACTTTTGCCCGGCGAGGCAACTTTGGTGTCCGACGAGACAACTTTAGAGCCCAGCGATGCAACTTTTGCCCGGCGAGACAACTTCGAAGCCCGACGAGGCAACTTTGAAGCCCGGCAAGGCAACTTTTGCCCGTCGAGGCAACTTCGGTGCCCGGCAAGGCAACGTTGCAGCCCGACGAGGAAACTTTTTCCTGGCGAGGCAACTTTGGTGCCCGACGTGGCAACTTTGAAGCCCGACGAGGCAACTTTAGTGTATAGCGATGTAACTTTAAAGCCCGGCGAGGCAACTTTGGAGCCCGATGAGGCAACTTTGAAGCCCGACGAGGCAACTTTTGTCCGTCGAGGCAATTTCGGTGCCCGGCGAGGCAACTTTGGAGCCCGACAAGGCAATTTTTTCCTGGCAAGGCAACTTTGGTGCCAGCGAGGCAACTTTGAAGCCCGATAAGACAACTTTTGCCCCGCGAGGCAACTTTGATGCCCGGTGAGGCAACTTTGGTGCCCAGTGAGGCAACTTTTAAGCCCGTCGAGGTAAGTTCGGTGCCTAAAGAGGCAACTTTGAAGCCCGGCGAGGCAACTTTTTCCTGGCGAGACAACTTCGGTGCCCGGCGAGGCAACGTTGGAGCCCGACGAGACAACTTTTTATCGGCGAGGCAACTTTGGTGCCCGGCGAGGCAACTTTGAAGCCAGATGAGACAACTTTTGCCCGGCGAGACAACTTCGGTGCCCGGCGAGGCAATTTTGGAGCCTAGCGAGGCAAATGTTTCCCGGCGAGGCAACTTTGAAGTCCGGAGAGGCAACTTTTGCCTGGCGAGGAAACTTTCGGTGCCTGGTGAGGCAACTTTATAGCCCGACGAGGCAACTTCGCTTACTAGGGCACACAAGTTGCTTACTAGGGCACAAAAGTTGTCTCGCCAGGCTTATTAGGTGACTCAAATTTGTCAAGATATAAATATTGCTTAAACGGGCACCAAAGTTGCTAGCACCAAAGATATAAATATTGCTCAGATGGGCATCAAAGTTGCTCAGACTAGCACTAAAGTTGCCTTATATTGCTCAGATATAGTTTTTCCTTAGCGTACAAAAGTTGCTTTGTCATAAATCAAAGTTGGTAGGTCGCACAAAAAAGTTGTCTGTTAAGTTTTGTTGCCGAAACATATACAAATGGGATCTAGTTTTGAAGAGTTCGTTGTGAGGGTTCCAAAACTGAAAACTGATCTTAATTCCGACACGTGGTTCAAACGTTATAGTATTTTCAATGTCTAGAAAAAGGAAATTAATGCACAGAACTTTTTTTGTTTGGTGCGCTCAAGACTGCTATCTGCCGCAACGGTAGGTGGAGGGACATGCTTGTCAGAGTTGGCAAGATTTTGATCGAAAATGATTGAAAATTTTAGCAGGAAGGACAATTGTCCCTTTTTATGTCCGTACGTGCGTGCGAGTATTGTGGCGCGTCTGAAACGACAATCTGACGCCCGGACGCTCGCTAGACGTACCCAAAAAAGAACGACGCGTCTATAGAGTGCCCGGGCGCTGAATCAATATCTTGGGCGCTTCACGACTTCTCTCTCGCCAAGAACACGTCTAATGCAAAACCGGCAGCATAAGCCAACATAGTAGCGACCCGGCGAAGCCCCACCCAGGCCCTCGCCCTACGTCCAGGTCCAGCCACGAGGGCCACCATTACTTGCCTTGCGCGCTGCTCCTCCCACCCGTGCTCGCCGCTGGCCGCCGACCTTCCTTCCAGCCCGCGTGCCCTGCCATGGGCTTGCCATCCACAGCGCGCCCGCCGCCGGCTTCCCCATGCGACCCAGTGCCGATCTGCCCGCTCATACCGCTGTCCGCTGCCCCAAAGGAGGTCGACGACGACTGAAATCGTGGCAAAGTAGTTTTGATGGGGGCATTGGGAGAAATCAAGAAGGATTGGAAGGAGAGGTAGGAGGAAGAAGGTAATACAGAGAGCCAGAGACAGGAATAGACCGGTGGGCCCATCTTGAATAAATGGTACTACTTACCCAATAATGATTATTTGTTGCTTAAAAAAATACCCTACTCCCTCCAGCCTAAATCAGTTGACTTAGATTTGTCTAGATTTTACTGTATCTAGACATGATTTAGGATTAGAAACATCCGTATCTTGACGACTTGCCTTGTCGGGCTCTGAAGTTGCCTCGCGAGGCACAAGTTGTCCCGTCGGGGTTCGAAGTTGCCTCGTCGGGCGCAAGTTATGTCGTCAGGCTTCGAAGTGTCTCGCCGGGCTCGGAAATTGCCTCGTCAAGCTTCAAAGTTGCCTTGGCGGGCACCGAAGTTGTCTTGCCGGGAAAGTTGCCTCGTGAGGTACAAAAGTTGCCTCGTTGGGCACAGAAGTTGCCTCATCAGACAAAAGTTGACCCGTCGGGCTCTGAAGTTGCCTCGTTGGACACCAAAGTTGCCTCACCCAGCTTCAAAGTTGCCTCGTCGAGCTCCAAAGTTGCCACGTCGGGCTCTAAAGTTGTCTCTCCAGGCTCCGAAGTTCCCTCTCCAGGCACAAGTTGCCTCGTCAGGCTTTGAAGTTGCCTCGCCGGGCTCCAAACTTGCCTCGTCGGGCACATAAGTTGCCTCACCGGGCACCAAAGTTGCCTCGCCAGCCTATGAAGTTGCCGCGTCAATAAAAGTTGCCTCGTCCGGCACAGAAGTTGCCCCGTCGGGCACCGAAGTTCCCTCGCCGGGCAAAAGTTGCCTCGTTGGGCACCAAAGTTGCCTTGTTAGGCTTTGGAGTTGCCTCGCCGGGCTCCAAAGCTGTCTCGTCGGTCTCCAAAGTTTCCCGTCGGGCATAAGTTGTCTCGTCGGGCTCCAAAGTTGCCTCGTCGGGCTCTGAAGTTGCCTCGTCAGGCTTCAAAGTTGCCTTGTCGGGCTCTGAAATTGCTTTGCCAGGCAAAAGTTGCCGCGTCAGGCACATAAATTGCCTCATCGGGCTTTGAAGTTGCCTCGTCGGGCTTTGAAGTTGTCTCATCGGTCTTCGAAGTTGTCTCATCGGGCTTCGAAGTTGCCTCGCCGGGCACAAGCTGTCTCATCGGGCTTTGAAGTTGCCTCGCCGGGTTCTAAAGTTGCCTCGTCAGCTTCAAAGTTGCCTCCCCGAGCACCAAAGTTGCTTCGCCGGTAAAAGTTGCCTCGTCAGGCACATAAGTTGCCCCGTCGAGCACCAAAGTTCCCTCGCCGGGCAAAAGTTGCCTCGTCGGGCACCGAAGTAGCCTCGCTGGGCTTTGAAGTTGCCTCGTCAGGCTCCGAAGTTGCCTCGTCGGTCTCTGAAATTGTCTCGTCGGGCTCCGAAGTTGCCCCATCGGGCACAAGTTGCCTCGCCCGCGCTCTGAAGTTGCCTCGCCAGGCTTCAAAGTTGCCTTTGATAGGCTCCAAAATTGCTTTGACGGGCAAAAGTTGCCTCGTCATGCACATAAATTGCCTCGCCGGGCTTTGAAGTTGCCTTCTCGGGCTCCGAAATTGCCTCGTCGGGCTTTGAAGTTGTCTCATCGGGCTTCAAAGTTGCCTCGCCGAGCACAAGTTGTCTCGTCGGGCTTCAAAGTTGCCTCGTCAGGCTTCAAAGTTGCCTTGTCGGGCACCGAAGTTGCTTCGCAGGGCAAAAGTTGCCTTGCCGGGCTCCGAAGTTGCCTTGCCGGCAAAAGTTGCCTCGTCAGGCATCGAAGTTGCCTCGCCGGAAAAAAGTGGCCTCGTCAGGCACCGAAGTTGCTTCGCTAGGTTTTGAAGTTGCCTCGTCGGGCCCCAAAGTTGCTTCGTCGGGCTCCGAAGTTGCTTCGCCGGGCACAAGTTGCCTCGTCGGGATCCGAAGTCGCCTCGTCAGACACAAGTTGCCTCGCCGGGCTCTGAAGTTGCCTCTTCAGGCTTCAAAATAGCCTTGCCGGGCTTCGAAAATGCTTTGTCGGGAGAAAGTTGCCTCGTCAGGCACAGAAGTTGCCTCGCCAGAAAAAAGTTGCATCGTCGGGCTCCGAAGTTGACTCGTCGTACTCCGAAGTGTCTCATCGGGCTTCAAAGTTGCCTCGCCGGGCACAAGTTGTCTTGTCGGGCTTTGATGTTGCCTCGCCGGGCTCTAAAGTTGCCTCGTCAGGCTTCAAAATTGCCTCGCCGGGCACCGAAGTTGCTTTGCCGGGCAAAATTTGCCTCTCTAGGCTCCGAAGTTGCCTCGTGAGGTACAGAAATTGCCTCGCCAGGCACCAAAGTTGCCTCGCTAGGAAAAAGTTGTCTCGTCGGACAAAATTTGTCCCATCGGGCTCTAAAGTTGTCTCGTTGAGCATAGAAGTTGCCTCTGAAGGCACCAAAGTTGCCTCACCGGACAAAAATTCTCTCGCTGGGCTTCAAAATTGCCTCGTGAGGCACAAAAGTTGCCTGACCGGGAATACGAATCTAAAATAAATCTAGATATATCCGAATCTAGAAAAAATTAAGTCAAATAATTTAGTTCAAAGAGAGTATGCAATTTTACAACAGTTATATGCACTTTACAAATCATATTAACTCCTGCGATAGGGCATCTTTACACCTGCCCATACACAACCTAACCCCTGCGACAGGCAACTTTCTAGAGGTGGTATTCAACTTGTGGTCCTACTAGCAGGATATGGCGCGGCGGCACGCCGCGCGCGAGCTACAACTCCATGTGTTTCACTTTTTGGTTACATTTTTTCTAGTGGACGATAGTTGCATAGTTCGATGAAAAAAAAATAAAAGAACTAAATCTAAACATGGCATGCTGCAGCTCCAACTTTGTTTCTAGTAGCTCGAACAAGCACAGTCTTTGTAGACAACTCGATCCTGCAAGTTCATAATAAAATTAATTCGGAAGATTTGAAGCAAAAATGGCCATCCCAATAGATAAGATCTGAACACAATGAATTCCCAATAAGACTGTTCTTCCAATGTCCACAAACAACCTTTTTCCAATAATATATAAGGTTGGAACTCGTTTGTCTGAGTCAAATAGTACATGTGCAGCATATCTAGTAAAACCGCCACTTGAAACACACCAACACTGAACAATTTGAAATTACATCCATAAAATGAGTAAAATAAAGTCGTAAAAGTCATCCTATATGTTTCTTTCTCATTGGTTCATTTTGGGCAAATCAAATACTCCCTCCGTCCAAAAATAACTGACTTGAGTTTGTCTAGACTCAAATGTATCTATACACTAAAATGCGTCTAGATACATTCGAATCTAGACAAACACAAGTCAATTATTTCTGGGGGAGTATTAGATATCGTAATCAAGGGGAAATGAATGGGTGTCACCAAAGAAAAAGAAGCATTGCCAAAACACACCATAGACTAAATCCCCGCCACTTAGGAGTCCACTAATCGTTATTTAGAATGTTTGCGGTAGATAAAATTTATGGTTGATATCTTGCCTTATTAATGTGTGAAACCTTGAAACAACATAGAGCTTATAGTGAGATTTCCTACCAAACATTATTAGTAACAATTAAACTACCATGTCTAAAGAATCAAGGCACCATACTATCATATGTATCAAACCTTGAAACAACATAGAGCCTATAGTAAGATTTCACTACCAAGTTATCGGTAACAATTAAGTTGCCATGTCTAAAGAATCAGTGCACCATACTACCATCTACATGCACGCCAACCAAGCCTTACTGAAATAGACTGGCATGTCAGACAATAATATGAACTACATAGCGTAATGTAAAGCTGCCCTCGTGGATTGGAATTTTTTTTCCATCATATGGTTAGGCATTACATAAAAAAGTTCGAAGGTCACCTACAGTACAATAGTTCCTTCTGTAGTTTGTACCAGTGGTGCTTAGCAAGTTTAGAGGCATGGTTCTGCCAAAAAAATCAAACAAAGTCAAGCCATGACCAAGCTTCGAGATAACTGTCGGCTTGGAAATGAAAGCATGTGGGCATGGAAATGAAAGCATGCTACAAAGGAAAAATATATGTGCAAGCACCGGAGAAGACACATCCAGTCGAAGACATGAGATACTTAGTATGCATGATGATTATATTAAAATATATGAAATATATAACTTCAATGAATGACTATTGATTTCACAGACTTTTTACCACCATTTTGCTTATACCCACCACTATTTGGACTCTGTACACCACTTGGAAGCTTACACAAAATCTAGCATGGGTTTTTTACCTTCTTGCATGCATAAGCTTTATGGCTGGCAAAGAGAATACCAAAAAAGCTTAAAAAAGCAATACAAACCACAAAGCATGTGCTGCAGAAGAAAAAACAGAGGGAACAGTTGATCCCATGGCGAATCGTGTTTAGTGACCAAGGGTAAAATGTATTTAGTATTATTAAAGTTCAATGCGATAGTAAAATTTAATCTTACATTGCACAATCTATCCATGGTCATATCAGTTTTTTCTGAATTCATTGGTTCGGAGTTGTAAATCCAAAGTATGGAGTGTGCCAACACAGAACAAAGTTTTCTCTTCTCTGATAAGTTTGCACAAAAAAATTATCAGCCACTTTCCCTAAAGTACCATTCGGCAAGGAAATATTGAAAATAACACAAGGCTACCCTGCAAAGCGCGCTGAACTGTGAGCTGTAAGGTTTTATTTTTTTTTCTAAAAAGTTTCGTAGAAAACTATTTTCTCTCAAATATAAATTCAACTCTACATTGAAATATAAGCATGCTCCAAAAGTCCCACACAACGTCTAAGAAGCTTCTACATCTTTGTTTCTCTATGTCAAGAAGCTTATGCATCTTTACTTCACTGAAACATCAACAGACTTGATCACAATACTGGGCCTTTATCTATATGATAACCTTATTTCAAGGTACTGAACTAATGAAAGAAAAAGTATATACTAAAAAAACCTAGTAGGTCTATTTGAAATGTTTTTCAGTGAAATTGCACAACACTAAGAAAGATATGATAACCTTATTTCAGAAAGTTTGAGCTAATGAAAGAAAAACTGTATATTACAAAAGAAATATAGTAGGCCAATCTGTCTCGGCAAAAGTTACTCCAAACATATGGCCATACGGGACCAACCTCTACAACTGTTAAGAGTAGCTACCTAAGCCAATTGACAAAAAAAGGGATTCCTTAAACCAGAGCAACCATGTAATTTCAGTTCCAAATGGTTTAGTTCAATTGAATAAAACAACAATAAATAAATAAAGAATATCCCTAAGAAATATAGGGTAATCGATTCGTTGCTCATCTATACATGTTTTCTGTTTTTCTAGAACATGCTTAGCTCAAGTACATCAAAGAATAACTCAAGTAGCATAAATGTTCAAGGAACAGATTATGAAAGGCACTTTTTTCTCCAAAGGAAGAGTATGATAAGGCATTGCATGGTACTCCCTCCGATGCAAATTAATAGACTTAGACTTGTCTAGATTCGAATGTATCTAGTCATGTTTTAGTTCTAGATACATCTGAATCTAGAAAAATCTGAGTCCATTAATTTGGATAGGAGGGAGTAATAAAATTAGCACATCATCAATAGTTAAAGTGGAATTTCCTTATTGAAAAAACGAAGATCAGCTACAGAAGATTCTTATGGTACCCTCTGATCCATATTAATGTTTCCAGGTTTATCTAACTCCAAATGTATCTAGTCATATTTTAGTTCTAGATAAATTTGAAAACATTAATTTGGATGGGAGGGAGTATTAAAATATCAATTCACTTAAACAACCAAGAACAGGTTGATGATCCTACTAGAAGACATGAGCAAAGAATCAAGAGATAATCGTACTGGCTAGACTGGTGGAGACGCCTGATATGGAGGCGCATCAGTTTGTAACCTCATGTTTGTGTTGATGAAGATATGGAAAGTTTGCTGATTCCTTGCCCTGTAGGCTGTATAACTAATTGTTTTTTTTAGAAGGGCTGTCTAACTAATTGTTAAGCCTGATAGGCATGATAAGTAAACAAACAAAAGTACTTTTTTTTCTTTTTGCGGGTAACAAACAAACAGAAGTACTTTCCATGGTATACAGAGGTACTTAACATTACATTATCTGTCAAAGGGACTTGTCGTAGTAGTAGATAGGTGGCTAATATGGCAATTGCTACAGCAGTAGGGTGGCTAATATTCTACACTATTGTTGTCGTGGCAGTCATAAACAGAATCGCATTATTCCGAGTAGCTTTGCCGAGTTGGTTCTTGTGGTCACCATAGTCAAGATTTCTAAGCCTGTCGCTTCTGGTCACCATAGTCAAAATTTATAAGTCTGTCGCAAAGAAATTTCTCCATGGAGTTAATATATCTGGTAGGGTAACATCTAGTTCTAGCTTACTCTGTAGTCAATACCTGATTAAGAACAATGATTCCCATTTAACTGGGAACAACTTCCATTTAAATGGGAACAACTTCTTGGCAACGTTCAAGAAGTTTAGAGGTAAAGTGATCTCTTGTCAGCAACTAATAAAAAGAGAAAACACCGTCTAAGCATAATGTGTATATTTTAACGTTTTGCTTCTGGTCACCATAGTCAAAATTTATAGGTCTGTCGCAAAGAAATTTCTCCATGGAGTTAATATATCTGGTAGGATAACATCTAGTTCTAGCTTACTCTGTAGTCAATACCTGATTAAGGACTTTCCCCATGACATGTACGGAGGGCTAGATGAACTGCTAGAATGCAAAATTACCCAAGTAGCACATAGGGTAGAAGCTTACCTAGGATGAGTATGAGATCAAGGCAAGGAGTTGATATGAATGCCAAGCTGCGATACCATATACATGTCTTCTAACCCTGTAAATTCAAGCATGCCCCGTTAAAACACTTGAACCAATCTGATGCAAATAGGGAATTCAAAAAAACCAACTGCACTAATATCTCTGAAGATTTCAACAAAACAATCTGGCAAGGAAACATTTATCTTCTCAATACATATAGGCATTGCGAGTGGCTGTATAGACCCTTGTTGAGCTAAACCAAAGTGTGTTGTAGTACCAACCTAAAAAAAGAGTGCAATTTAATGTTTCAAACTCCAGACTCCGACACAACACATGGACATGAACTATACATACATCATGAGAAATATTGAGGGAGGGCATTCTTACCTTTTTCAGAGACGTGGATGATCGGCCTGGGGTGGACGATCTCGGGGGCAGAGAATGCCGTCTGGGAGGACAGTTTGAGGCTGCGCGAAGGAACCATCGGCCGAGGAGAAAGACACAGATGGGGGCCCGGGCTGCTGGTCTTGGGGACAACGACAGCCTGCAGATTGTATAGAGATTATTGGCGAGTAGCGAAGGTGGAAATATGCATGTCAAAATTGGAAAAGGCAAGCTGGAAGATGAGGCAACGAAGTACACCAAAATTTTATTATCTGTTTTACACATAAACTCCTTGAAGTATCTGCAATGTGCATAAGAGAAGCGTGCATAAGAGGATTAGCAGCTAGTCATTTCACCAAGCAGACTATGTGCACAAACCGCAGTGAACAAAAATCTGAACAGATACATCGGCTTGATGTAGAGCAGCGGGGAGATTCGCTCTGGACTCAGAACCCACCTCGTCTTAGCAGGCTTTGTTGTTCGCGTCATCGCAGATGCAGTCATCCAGCGTGACCCGACCCACGCCCCGACGGATGGCCACGGAGGAGCTAGCGGCTGCGCCCTCTGGCCTCCTCCAGTCCTCCTCCTCCAGCCGAGCCTGCCTCCTCCTACGCCTCTCCTCCACCAGCGCTTCTCCTCCCGCACCGCCAGCGCCTCCGCCGGCGCCTCTCGTCCGTCCGGCCATGTTCCCGCCGCCGCGAGGTTGTGCCTCTCCTCGCCGCCGCGTACTTCGTGCTACGCCCGCGCCGGCCTCCTCTGTGCGTCATCCCCTGCGCTGGCCCCGGCCACCCCGCGCCCATGTCGGCTCCACCGAGACGGCCGCCGCACCTCTCTCTCCCGCGAACCCATGCCGGAGCTGAGCTTGAGCTCCGCCCTAAATTGGTCACGAAGGACAGCACGGAGAGGAATAAAAGAGGACGTGAGGCGGTCGAAGATTTCTCTAGAAATCTGTAGAGAGCCAACGTGGTGGACAAAAGGAGCAAACGTGTAACAAGAGCTGCTACGTGTTATACCTCACACATGTAGAGCCAATATAGCCATGATTCACATTAATCATACAAGCTCTAGAACCAGCACACGGATACAAGAAAGTCACGATGACACAAAGAAGACAAATGTTAGGATGATAAATCATGCACTGAGTGAAGAAAAAAGGAAGATGACAAATAAGTAAAAAAACACAATACAAAAAGACAAGAGACAATCATACAAAAAAAATATAAACTTATGACACACATGCATGGACATGACTGCGCTTATAAGCCACATGCAATGCCAAAGCAGGTGGTATAGCTAGGTGCACACCTAAAAGACCAATATTTTTTCCCAAAGCAATGACGTGTGGGTCATCTAGAACATGTAGCAGCAGGACAAATTGGTACGCTCACACGGGAACGCACACAGATGGTTGAAGAGGACACGTGGCAGCGGCAAACAAATCAACCGGCCTCTCCAAAAACCTGAGAAAAAAGAGATATTAGTTGGTTTAGGATATGTATATATTTTGTGTGAACACCTGAACCTGTCGATGCGTTCCTGGTGAACACATGTCTTTCCTCCGCTAGCATCTGGTTCTGGTCAGCGCTGCCGCCATCTCCCTCTCCCTCCCCTGCGCCTCTTTCTACACGCACACATCCACGCTGGTCGGAGGAGGGGGATTAGAGACACAGGGTTGCTCCTGTGCAAGATGCGGTCCTACGTTACGGCCGTTCTAGGCCCCGATGCCAGGCGCCATGGTCGCCATCCCAGGGAAGGCTGAGGTGGTGCTCGGGGTGATGGCACGTTACGCTGAAGGGACTAGATGGTACTCTCGAATCCACTTTGCATAGCATGTGTGTGGACGGCGCGGCGGCGCCATGTAAGGTCGGGAGGGAGTGCATCGGATCATCGATGGCGTGGAGAGATGGTGGCTCGTGCTGGAAGGTTGGGCCAGGGCGTATGCGCGTGGTGGAGGGAGCGCGCCAGCGGTTGACGGTGTCCAGAACGGGAGGGGATGTGCCGGGGGTGGTGGTCGGCTGCGCGCAGGTGGGAAGGGGAGGCATGATGCGGGAGTTCCAGGAGGAGGAGGAAGAAGATCTGAGTCGGGGGCTGGATCGGTTAGGTACGGTGACACTTTCAATTAGCGATTTATTTTGTCCAATAGCGTGTGCGCTCAGGACGTCGTCCTGGCGCCCGCGCACCGGGAAGAATTTGGGAAAAAAGAAAGCCACGTTGGAGGCGGCGAGAAGGAGAAAACAATATGTTGGCGTATGTCATGCTTGGAGGCGAAGAGCTTTTCCCACCACGGTAAGTTAAAGGCATAGAGGGGTCGTCGAGCAGCTTCGGCGACAATAGACTCCGATGGTCGATGATCACGTGGATGCGCTCGTCGCGGCATATGGCGGCGGTGGCACGGGAACCCTATCAGGGTTCAAGTGACACCTTTTCGGCGCCCGTACATCCCTCCGCGTAGACTCGTATGCACGGAGTAATAGGATGGCCGATGCGTATTGTGGTTGCTGTCGTTGTGAGACAAACAATCCCACTAATTCGGTATTCTAACGAGTGTGGAAAGGATTTCGTGGTGGATAACTAACCATTTAGCAAGCCGAGGCGCTATAGAAATACATCCAACGATATCTTTTTCTCTAGCGGCGCCTAACCATCTATCTCGGGGATATAATTACCTATGCTCGATTTAAAAAAAAAACATTGACCCCGGGGAATGATCCCTCGCGGGCTGTCGTTTATACTCTAGAAGTCCTTGCCACCAAGCCAGCGCTTGGTTCTCACCTATGCTCGATTTATACTCTAGAAGTCCTTACAAATATGCATGTAGAGTCGAAAGGACTATTAATATCATTTGTTTGATGTAAGAAGGCTTAGATATCTATACACATCCCCCAACCTCAACACTCCCAACACAAAATCCACACTATATAGTATATGGAATTGTCGAATGATTCAAGGGGAGTTTCGTTGCAAAATACTAGAAATTTAATTTGGTATAACACAAATTGACTTTGCAACTTTATGCATTATAACTAACTTTAACTAATATCTAGCAAGATTGTTATTTGGTTAACTATGCAAACTGTTAGTTATACTCGTTAAGATTGTAGCATGCAAAACTTAATTTACATAGATAGGTATAAGTTTTTAGTATAAATTGTTGTTCTATATTTGTTAATTGTTGTAAATTTTCTTTGAAGTTTGATTTTTATGCGGTCAAGGGTAGGTATTCTTGCATTAGAAGGATCTATATTCTCCTGCTCCAACAGTAATAAGTTTGGTATCAGCCGTTGATAGACGATTCAAAACAATAAAAAACCAGCCTCCTTTTTGTGACCAAGTTTAAACAAAAAATGCCTTTATAAATAGATTTAAAGGGGAAACTTTTACTTATTTTGGATGAGGTATCGCTTATTTCAGTGGTGCACAAAATGTATGGTGAAATTTTTATTGTATGAGTAGATTGTGACACTCAATCACCTATTATTGAGTTAAAAATTATTGTTAACTAGAGATCAAGGCCAATAGTTAGGTTAACTAGGATTGTCGATGTAAAGATTCAGCGTTCAAAGGTTAGAAAGTCGTGACTCAACTCAAATCTCCGTTATCCTTCATTCTAACTCCAATGCTCAAACAAACCACTCTTAACAATTTTATTCAGCTAACAATGTGAATTATTCATTAAATAAGAAAAACACATGAGAATACTAAATAACATGAATAACAATGACATCCTTCTAAAACTAATGATGCATTAAAATTCATAGTTAATGCAACATGTCTTTTGTTTTCTATCATGGGCAGACGTGCAACCAAATAGAAAGTGAGTTTGAATGGTTGCCTGATTTTGGACTAAGTTAGGTCGCTTGCCTGGTTGTAATTTTGAGCATCCAAGATTATTAGCCCAAAATTCACCCTATAAACAATTTTGGAGGAATTACATCACCCCTAAAATTCTACAGCCACATGGACCAACTTGCCAAAGGGTGCCACTTATGTTCTTTCTTCCTTCCTTTATTTCCGAAAAGTGTCTTTGGCTCCCGAGCTCCAGCGCTCCCTTCGTTTTAAAGAAAACCATATACTCCCTCTGTCCCAAAATAGATGTCTTAGATTTGTCAAAATTTGGATGAACCTATAGTGTCTATATTCATCCAAATTTTGACAAATCTGAGACCATCTATTTTGGGACGGAGGGAGTATATGACTTTCAAAAGAAAAAATCTGGGCATAGTCATTGTTGTATCCTATAAACATGAAAAATCACAACCTAAAATTCTTTATATTGTGAGTTACACAAAAAATGACAAAATCTGATAAAGATTGGAGATGTAAAACTATGTATATTAAGATCTACATTTTTCATTTTGATGTAGCTCATGATACAGAGTATTTTAAATTGGTATTTTGCACTGAGTTGTGGAATAAATCATTGGCTACATCATGAACATTTCTTAAGAAACCTTGATCACTGATGCCCATGTGCACCAAATCCTTATTTCTTTACTTCTTTCTTCCTTCTTTAAATTCATCGATTCCTTCCTTCATTTCTTGTTTTTTTCTTTCTTACTTATCTTTCTATCCGTTCGCTCACCATGTCGCCCCGCAGTGCTCATATTATCTTTCACAAGTAAGAGCTAAGATGGTGCAATAGATGAGTTGGGTTGCGGCTTTGGAGAGAGGTTTCAATCTTATTATCTAGTCTTAAACATTTTTATCTTCATTTAGCATAAACAAACCAAGTCTTAAAAATATATTTTTTAAGTCGTATTTGTGCACCCATCCCTCAAATTTATACATTCTTCAAGATAGGCGATTCTGGTGATCCACTAGAGTTGCTCTAAGCATGTAACTGTAATTAACAACCCATTTCGACCAAAGCTATCGACTAACTGTAATTAACAACCCTTTTCAACCAAAGCTATCGACTTACTCACTCGACCATATAGGAGGCACTACCCATTTTTGCACACATCAAGGTCCCTTTTTTGTCTGTTTGTTTTTTCATTTTAGTTTTTTCTTAATTTATTTATATTTTATATGTTATTAATTAATTTATTTTATTCTCATTTATCCATTTATTGATATAAAGATTTTTAGACAGAAATGAATACTTCTCCCCCTTCATTTTTTGTGTTCCCTATTTTTCTATTTTATTAATTATGTTTATTATTTTCAATTGTTCCTTTTACATTATGAAATATATAAGGAAATATAATATATGTAACCATTTATTATATAACACGCAACATTTTTTTGGTAGCATGAACGTATTTTAAAATCTATGAACATTTTTTTACCTATGTAAGAATTTTTTTCAAAAATGCAAAGACATTTCTTTCCTACTGACTACTGTAAAAAATGTATTTTTTGAGACACATGTACTTTTCTGATTTAGACCATAATAGATAATTGTTTTCATGATTTAATACAGAAATCATTTCCCTACATTCTTTTTTAAAAATTAAAAAAAGTACCTATCAATGTGTTATGCCATTTAGGGGTAGGTAGAGTGCAAGGTGCTTAGAAAGGTGATTATAAAAATAAACTTGTTTATTCTTAAGCATCAATATTTATTTATATACCAGATTTTATAGAAATATGCACCAATGCTTAAGCAGAAATAGGTTTATTTTTTTGTAAGAACCTGGCTATTTTAGAATGACCTGTTTGTAATAGTAATTGACAAGTCTTTTTTTAGAGAAGTAATTAACAAGTGTTGCGACCACTACTGCCGCACTTGCTCAACAGAGCATGTCGGGGGCACTTCCCTTTCGGCACACAGGCGGAGCTACAAACAAGGCAATGTCCCTTTATATGTTTGTTCACTATTCTTTCTTAGTTTAGTTTGCGATACAACCCATCATTCATCTCTATGAATTTACCTCGATTACCAATTGGATTTTGAAAGCTCCTCGAGTCGCACATCCAAAAATATGGGAAGCCAGGAGCAAAAAACATACTTGGTCCAGGGATGGTCCCCTAGAATTGCAGACCATTGAACCATAAAAATCTTCACGAGAATGTTGAGGAAGGATTTTCAACTCCATAAAGAGTCAAACCAATGACCCGCAAAAAAAAAGAGTCAAACCAATGAAATTGACATGGAAAATTATATAAACTCATCGGATCTGAATAATTATATATGCAAGGACACAAATTTCTCTAACTCATGACAACACAAAATAAATAATTAGAGTAACTTGCATGAAATTGAACTCTTTTACCAATAAAGGATTCTGAAGTCCCTCGAGTCGCACATCCAAAGAGATGGAAAGCCGTGAGCGAAGAGCATACTTGGGTTAGGGATGATCCCCTAGAATTGCAGACCATTGTACCAAAAAAATCTTCACCATAATGACGAGGAAAGGTTACAACTCCACAAACAAAATCACCATGCACAATAATATGAACCCATCATATCTAAATAATCATATATGCAATACACAAATTTTCTAACTCAGGACAACACGAAATAAAAAATTAGGGTAACTTGCACAAGCTTGAACTCGATTACCAATAAAGGATTCTGAAAGCCCCTAGAGTCACATATACAAAAATATGGGAATCCATGAGCGAAGAACATACTTGAGCCAGGGATGATCCCCTAGGAGTGCAAACCGTTGAATCACAAAAATTTAACCATAATGCTGATGAAAGATTCCAATTCCACAAAGATTCAAACCAACCCAATTGACATGCACAATAATATAAACTTATCGGATCTGAATAATTAGATACGCAATGACAAAAATTCTCTAACTCATGATAAAAACAAAGAAATAATTGGATTAACTTGAACTCGATTACCGATGAAGGATTCTGAAAGCTCCTCGAGTCGCACATTCAGAAAGATGTGAAGCCATGAGCAAAGAACATACTTGGGTCTGGGATGATCACGTATAATTGCAGACCGTTGAACCACAAAAATCTTCATCATAATGCCGAGAAATTATTCCAACTCCATAAAGAGTCAAACAAACAAAATGAACATGCACAATAATATAAACTCATCAAATCTGAATAACCAGATATGCAAGGACACACACTTCTGTAACTCATGACAACACACCAAATAAATAAATAATTGGAGTAACTTGCATGAACTTGAACTCGATTACCGATAAAGGATTCTGAAAGCCCCTCGAGTCGCACATCCAAAAGGACGGGAAGCCATGAGTGAAAAAACATACTTGGGTCAGCGACGAATCCCCTATAACTGCTGACCTTTGAACCACAAAAATGTTCAACATAATGTCTAGAAACGATTCCAAGTCCATAAAAAGTCAAACCAAGGAAATCAACATGCCCAATAATATAAACTCATTGGATCTGAATAATCAGATTTGCAAGGACACAAATTTTTCTAACTCATCACAGCCCCAAAAGAAATTATTAGAGCAACTTCTTTTGTAAAACCACCACGACCACTACTAAATGCTGACAAAGAGCATATCGAAGATATTTCGCAGAAAAAAAGAGAGCATATCGAAGATGGTTGTTCTTTGAAACCCAAGATAAGGAGATGAAGATGGTTGTTCTGCTCTAATTTGTGAACACCTCTCTAATCACTTCGAGTTGTACATGTTGTAAGGCCCATGTAGAAATGGCCACTATTTTCCTGCCCATATAGGAACTCCACAGGAGGCCAAAAAACCCAGCTACTCCTAGTGTCAAGAAAGTAGTTCGAACACTCGCCTGGCGCAAATACCTGTACCTAACGGTCAAGATCCTGAAGCAGATCCTTACGTGTGTTTTCCATGGCGAAACTGACCGAGCATGTTCACACGTACGCATGACCTGGGCGCCGGGAAGACTAGCATCGTCATCTGGTTCGTCAAGGGGCTCTACTACGAGTGCCAGGAGTCGACCATCGGGGCGGCCTTCTCCTCGCAGGCGCTGCCGGTGAGCGGCGGCGGCGGCAAGGGGGACGCCACCGTCAGGTTCGACATCTGGGACACCGCCGGCCAGGAGCGGTACCACAGCCTCTCCCCCATGTACTACCGCGGCGCCGTGGTCGCCGCCGTCGATGATTTGATCGTGTTGATGATGAAAAAAATGAAATTACTTGTGCTGCGCTGCTTCGTGATCGATCTTTAATCTGTTCGATTTTTCTGCGTGGGCGTCAGGATTCGTACATCCGAGCAAAGAAGTGGGTAGACAAGATAAGCTGAGAACGTGTCACCACTCTGCTTCAGTTTGGTTCCAACAGTAGACTCTGCTTCGCGTCTCTGAAACTTTCAGTCGCCTCTCATAACTGAACTCGATTCCAGGGCATGTCCAAAAACAGGGAACCCAAATTTGGTGATGGCGTTAGTTGGCAACAAGGTCGATCAAACAGCTGCTCAATTGGCAGCCGAGAGACTGGTGAAGGTGCGGCCTAATCGCCCCGCCGTGATGGTCCTGCACGAACGGCGTGGCGGCAGCGGGGGAGGATGGTTCTGTTGCTCCGGGTGATCCATCGGCGACACAAGAACTTGCCAACTTGTATGACATTTGGTTTGTGGTGGTGTACGTGTAAGTACGTCATGGTTCACAATGATCTGATTTGGACATGGTACACCGTATCTGAATATTCAAATGCTGATCCATAGCTATTTATTTGACCTGTAGGAACACAAAATGATATATATAGACAGCTGCATAACCGAACATAGTCTCAACATACAAAATTTCCTTTGATTGAACAAAGTGATTTTTTTACAACTAATCACATAATGAATACATGACGCGGTTTATCCGATGAATAGTACAATCATCGCTATTAGATAGACGAACAAAAAGATTCCCAAGACTACTACTTCAGGTGCAACTCGGTGACCAGGCTCCATGGCTGACGCCGAACCGCGGCGACGCCGCCCCTCCAAGGGACTGCCCCTCGGCCTCCGTGACAAAGCTCCTGCCGTGCCGCAGCTTCTTCTTCCTGCCGGCGCCTCTCGGCCTGGCCACGGGCCCGCCAGCCTCGCCGTCACTATCCTTGTTGTCGTCCATCCTTGGCCAGTCGATCACGGTGCCGAGCGGGAGCCCGCACGTGTCCTCGTCATCCCTGCTACCATAGCCCTCGACCTCGGAATCCATCATATCCTCGTCGTCCTCCGTGTCCTCGCCGTCACCCCCTCTTCTTAGTGATTTATATGCTAAATAAGCAAGATCCGATAGGAGAAGATGCTTGTGGATCAACCATAATACAGGCTTTCCTTCTAACGCTCTTCTCTTCTTAGTGATTAATGAAGCTCTCTGAATTCACAAAAAAACTATATATTTTTACCAATAAGAAAACAAAATGACATACAGTTGTATAACCGATCATACATATAGTCTCAACATACAAATTCCCACTGGATTGAATAATGTGATTTTGTTACAATTGATCACATCATGAAAACACGGCGCATGCAGTTCATTCGTCGACGAAGAAGAGTACGATCGCTACCAGATAGAGGAACACAAAGATTCCCAAAAACACCATTTCAGGTGCAAATCGGCGACTGGGCTCCGCGCCGACGCCGAACCTCGGCGGCGCCCGCCCTCCAAGGGATCGCCCCTCGGCCTCTGTGACGAAGCTTCTGTGGTGGCGCATCTTGTTCCTGCCGCCTCTTCTAGCCTTAGTCGCGCGTCCGCCAGCCTCGCCGTCGCTATCCTCCTCCTCGTCGCTCATGTTTGGCCCATCGTCGATCACGGTGCCGAGTGGGAGCCCCCACGTGTCCCCATCATCCCTGCTGTCGTAGCCCTCGAAGTCGGAACCAGTCGCATCCTCGTCATCCTCCGTGTCCTCACCGTCACCCTCCTCCTCCTCCTCCTCCTCCTCCTCCTCCTCCTCCTCCTCCTCATCATCATCATCTTGAGCGTTCTCCTCGTAAATCATGTCCTCCTCTTCGTCGTCCTCCTTCTCTATCTCTTGCATCGTGCTCGCGGACGGCAGAGCGTAACCTTGGAACTGGACGAGGACCGCATCGACGTCAGCCTCAGCGACGGCGTCGTCTTCTCCTCCTGTCCTCATGAGATAAAAGCAGAACTCCTCGTCCAGCTCCATCGGGGTCAGCAGCTTCACGCGGGGCTTCTCGGATGACAGCACCCCGAGGATGACGTTCCGCGTGCCAATCTCGACGCAGGCGGCCACGGGGCCAGCGCTCTCCGGATCGACGAGGAAGACGTCGGTGACGCAGAGGGGCTCGCTGGCCTCCTTAGGCCCGGGCGGGGTTAACCTAATCTCCTGGCCGCTCTGCAGCTGCAAGGACCAGCCGTGCTGCTGCCGAAACAGCTGCTCATCCATGTCGTCCGTGGCCATGCTCGATTGATCGAGCTGCGCTGTTCTAACTGGGCTCGTTGTGTGATTCGTGAACGAGAGACGTCGCTTCCGTTGAGCATCAGCGCACCCATCTTCCGTGTGCTTATATTGACTATGTGGTGCGTGGGGACTCTCGATCGACTCCGGATTGTACTCAGGTAGTCAGCGTATAGAAGCGATTGACAAGACACCGATTCGGACTCGGCAAATCTCCTCCACGCTTCGCCTACATCCAGCCGCTAGAGCAGTCGACCCTAGTTTGTGTAGGACTAGAACTTCTGCTCTCAAAATCGGTCCCGTTTATCCGGGTTGGTCTAAACCGGGGACAACACAACAAGTTGCTGCGTGTCCGACTCAGACTAGGAAGGGTCCACCAATCTACGTACTCTCTCAATCCGCAAAGTGTATTTCTAGTTTTTGCCTAAGTCAAAGTTTATTAAATTTAATCAACTTTATAGATAAATATAATACCATATATTATTATATAAAGTTTTCATATTATGAAACTAAATTTGAAAACAAAACTAACGGTATCAACTTAGTGTCATAAATATGGGCTTATAGCTCCCATGCGACGTCTTTTCGCGGAATTGGACAGAATAAGACATCGTTACAAAGAATAGCTCGTATGCGACACTTGTGAGGCAGGAAATAGCCCAGGGCCACACGGGCCATAAAACGGTTGTTAATGACACATTTAACTTAGTTCGAAGATTAGGTTAAGCCAAACCGGTCGGTTGGGACAGCCAGACAAACCAACCGCTTCTGACCGAGCGCGCGCGTCACACTTACCGTAGCTTCCCCGACGGCGGTGGCGGACCTCACCCATCGTTCTCAGCGTCGGTGGCGGCAAGGCAATTCTTTTAGGCGACAGCGCTTTCGTTCGACGGCGAAGTTGGTGAGTGCCATTTGAAACCTAATTCCTCTCCCATTCTTCTCAATTCGAGATCTAAGCGTGCCCATTGATGCTAGATTGTGGAGGCCGGGCAGGTGTGCTGAACAAGGGGAACGCGATGGAGCCGCGAGAGGGTACTTCTAATCGGTATATCCCGCATCTCTGACACTTAATTTCTGTTAGGTTTGGCTCCTTGTTCGCTTCCGCTAGCTCACAGTGGCCGCCAAAAACAGGGGAGACGGTGTTGCGCGGCACACCTTCAAATTTTGCATCAAATTCTTTCCCTCTAGGGTTGTGTTAGTTGATGGCAGCACGCAGATCATTGAGAGAGACACAGTTGTTAAATGGGAGGTGGGATTAAAACATGTTGAACCCCAAGAGCTAATAAGCATGGGAGAGCAGGCGGTGAGGAATATGGTGGAAAAAATTGGGGAGAGTGTGGTTTGGGGGCCAGCGCAAGAAGTTTATTTGTTGCGATTTGATGATTGGAAATGTGAGTATGTTTGGATTAAGACAGGGCAAAAGATGGTTGATGAAATCGATGAGCGAGACGCTTGGACAAGCAAAACTGTTCTATTTTTAGCACAACTCATTCATCTGGAACCTGATTCGAGGGTTGGATATGTGCCCTCGAAGTTGGCTTCTCAGATGGTCAAGGATGATTAGACTGCACAAAGGCAAGTAATGCCTATACTTACTAAGTTGGCAGTGTTAACAGTGGAGGCTAATGCTAATGCACAAGTGGAGGCTGCATATGCTAACGCACAAGGGGATGCACAAAAGATTGTAACTGTTGATTGGAATTCAGTTGAGATAAGTGTCCAGACTGATTTGGTCATTGCGCCAATGTCTGATATTGAAATGGCAAAGCTTTTTGGAATTCCTATAGATGACAGAGACAAGGAGAAGGAGAGGGATGAAGCTGCAAATGATGGTGACAACCATTCAAGAGATGAAGAGGCAGATATAGATCCAGAGTTGTTGGAAAATGCTGAAGTTCATGTAGGTGATGCACATGATGATGAGCTAGTAACAGTTTATGACAAAGAGAACCCATTTATTAAAGTTGGGAGATTGTTTCCAAGCATGGATGAATTCAGGATGTGTTTCAGGACATATGCAGTCAAACGTGAGTTTGCTACCAAGACTTTGTGGACTAATAAAAATAAGTTCTATGCAAAATGCATAGGTTATGATGGTGGTGCCAGGCCTTGCAAGTGGTATATATCTTCTAGACGCCAACCTGATAGAAAGACAATAAGAGTGAATCAAATTCCAAAAGCTCATACTTGTATTAAAACTTCTCAAATAGTTACAAATATGACATCACAATTATGGGTTGCAGAAAAAATCAAGCCTATTTAGCCACAACACCAAAGAACACTACAAAGAGACTGAAAACAGACTTGGAAAAGCAGTATCCCATTAAGTTGAATTATACTACAGTGTGGAAGCCAAAGCAAAGGGCAATGAAGGAGCTATATGGTGATTAGGCAAATACCTTTCGAATGCTTTATAACTTCAAAGCAGAAGTAGAGAAGAGGTCACCTGGCAGTGTTGTGGAGATAGATACTGAGGTAACTGCTGATAGGAAAGTCTTCTTCTCTAAATTCTTCATGGCTTTAAAGCCTTGCATCGATGGCTTCAAAGCAGGGTGCCGTCCATATTTGAGTATAGACTCATCATTCTTGACTAGAAAGTGGAATGGTCAACTAGAAGCATGCAATGCTTTAGATGGACACAATTGGATGTTCCCTGTAGCTATTGGCATGTTTTAGTCTGAGACAGAGGCATCATGGAAATGGTTCATGATGCAGTTGAAAAGATGCATTGGGTTAGTCTCTCCATTGGCAGTGCACACAGATGCATGTAAAGGTTTAGAAAATGCAGTGAAGATTGTTTTCCCTCATGCTGAGCAGAGGGAGTGCTTCAGCCATATGTGAATGAATTTGATCAAAAAATTTAGAGGAGATGATTTTGGACGCATGTGGGCACAGCAAGATCTTACACCAGATGGACACATTCATATCACCTTAAGAAGATTAAGGCGGCATGCTCTGAGGAGGATAGGGTCAAGCTTTGTACATGGTTGGAAACCTACATTCTCTTTTATGGTACATGTAAGGTTTTAACACTGCCATCAAATGTGATCATATCAACAATAATTTGGCAGAAAGTTTCAACAACAAAGTGAAGGAGTTAAAAGACTTGCATGTCCATGACAAGGTTGACCAGACCAGGATCATGATCATGAGGTTCTGGGAATTGAGAAGAAGGCTTGGTGATGTTCTTCAAGGAGATAAGTTTCCTGATGTTGTGCAGCAGGTGGTCAACAGGAGCAGAAATCTTGCACATTTGTGTGTTGAGAAATCCCCATTGTGGGGTGCTAAATTCAGAGATACAAAGACTGCAAGAGGCATGTTGTTGAAACCCAATTGCATGAATACACATGCCTTGAGTGGCAACACACTGGAAAGCCTTGTGAGCATGCCATACTTTTCTTGGCCTCCAAATACAAGCTAAATAAGCACCCATATTTGCATAAGTATTATTCTGTAGCAAAATTCAAGGCTGCATAAGAAACACCAATTCCAGCACTTAGAGACCAGTCTCAGTGGCCTGAAGTGGACATTCAGTTCTCCTTGTGTCTTCCTTTGATGAAAATAAAGGCTGGCAGGACCAAGCATAGTAGATTCAAGGCTTGGTTTGAGAAATGTGGGAGCAGCAAGAAGGGGAATAAAGATGAAAAGAAAGATGGCAAGCCAAAAAGGGCCCAAAAAGGTAACAAGAATAGATGCAAACTCTGTGAAGAACTTGGACACCGAGCTGGCTCTACCAAGTGCAGATACACTCCTGAAAAGCCAAAGTATGTTCATCCAAAATCTATGTATTTCTTGTTGATGATTTTTCTCCCCCAACTAACTTGCTTGTTTTCAGGAGGAAGCGTGGAGAAAAAGGCCCACCTCTTATTGTTGAAGAATGTTGGCCAGTGAAAAGGGCAAGAATCAATGGCTCAAGAAAGAAGAGAACTAACCATATCATGTTTGGTGCTGCTGAGGTGCAAATTGAACCTGTTAATGCCGTTGAGGTGCAATTTAAACTTGTTTTGGAGGATGAAGTGCAAACTGTTGAGGTGCAAAGTGAAACTTTTGATGAGGCTTTAGGGCACACCGATTTTGATTTGGAAGCTCTAGTGCAAAATGAGCATGTTGATGAGGCTGTGGTGCAAAATGAGCATGTTGATGAGGCTCTGGTGCTAGTTCTTGAGTTGCAAGCTGTTGCACATTCTAAACCAGATTGTGCTGTTGAGGAGGTGCAGGAGGTGAAGCAGACTCTTGGACGTGCCATGGGTAGGCCAGATCGTTATGGTAAGAAAAAATAGCATAAACCTATTGTGTGGTGTGAAACTTGTGAAGAGAAGAAATCGAGGGGTAAGAAGAGCGAAAAGAAATAGACTTTGAATTTGGCACTTGTTGTTGTAAACATTTGTTATTGTAATAATTTGGCACTTGTTGTAATATTTTGGCACTTGTTGTTGTTTTTGTTGTAAACATTTGTTATTGTAATAATTTGGCACTTGTTGTTGTAATAATTTGACCAAAATTAAAATATGATGGTAAATTTGAATTTCCACCAATGTAGCTATGTGTACTTGATGACCCACAAGAGTAGGAGATCGCAACAGTCTTCGCGGGTAGTATTACCCAATTTATTGATTCGACACAAGGGGAGCCAAAGAATACTTGCAAGCCTTAACAACTGAGTTGTCAGTTCAGCTGCACCTGGAAATAGTTCTTGCTCACAGAAGTTTATCAGTAGCAATAGTTTGATAGTAGCAACAGCAAAGCAACAACAGGAACAAAACATGAGCAATAGTAACAGTAGCGGTAACAGTGGGACTCGAGTGCGGTAGGCATAGGGATGGATGGACGGGCGTTGCATGGACGAGTCTAAACATGTAGCTTCAAGATCTAGGGCATTGCAGATAAATAATAACAAGCATCCAAGTACTAAACAATCCTAGGCATGTGCTCCAAATATAGTCATACGTGCTCGCAATGAGAACTTGCACAACATCTTCTATCCAGACAACCCGTGGTAGCGGGGCCTCTAGGGAACTACTGGCAATTAAGGTGCTCCTTTTAATAGAGCACCGAAGAAAAGCATTAACACTCCGTGAACACATGTGATCCTCACACCACAGCCATCCCCTCCGGTTGTTCCAATTATTGTCACTTTGGAGCCTTTGGATCCAGAGAATGATATGTGTACACAACTTGCAGATAAGATCACAAACAATACTATCATAATGATTCAATAATAGGTTCAGATCTGAGATCAGGGCACTCGGGCCCTAGTTACAAGCATTAAGCACAACAAGTTGCAACAAAGTCAAATAGCACTAATAGAGATACTAGGCACTATGCCCTAACAGATCTTATTTGATTACATGATAGAAATTATCCAATCCCTACCATCCCCAAGCCTACAGCGGGGGATTACTCACTCATGGATGAGGGAAACATCGGTGGTTGATGGAGATGCGTTGGTGATGACGATGGCGATGATCCTCTCCAAATTCCCCATCCCGGCAGGGTGCCAGAACCGAGTTTCTGGATCCGAATCTTGGTTTCTGGTGGCGGCAGCGGTGCGGAACTCTTTCTGGAAAACTATCGAACCCCCATTGGTTTTTAGGTCGAAAGGCAACTTATAGGCGTAAAGGGAGGCCGAGGGGGTGCCTGGGGTGGCTGCAGCCCCCTAGGCGCAGGGCAAGGCCCACCCGCGCCTGGCAGGGGTGTGGGGCCCCCAGGCTCCTTCTACGTCTCCTCTTCTGGGTCCATGGGTCTTCTGGTGAAATATAATTTTTGGCATATTTTCCGGGATTTTTCCTGATAGTTGATTTTCTGCACAAAAACAAGACACCAAGGTAATTCTGCTGAAAACAGCGTCAATCCGTGTTAGTTGTATCCAAATCACATAAGTTTGGAGGATAAACAATAGAAAAAGTGTTCGAGAAAGTAGATACATTTTGGACGTATCAACTCCCCCCAAGCTTAGCTTATTGCTTGTCCTCAAGCAATTCAGTTGAAAACTGAGTGCGATAAAAGAACTTTCATGAACACATTTGCTTCATATGATGTATATATTCTCAGCACATGAGTAGATGCTTAAACCATTCATAATAAGAAGTATGCAACCAAGTCTACTCAATAATCAATGAAAGCTATGAAGAGAAACCAACTCAATAATAATAAGTAGCATGGAACATAAACATAAGCAACATTGCAATGCTCATAGTAAGGTATGATAGAGTGGTATCTCACTTGCCTTTGTTTGTAGAGCATAATATAAATGCCAAGGCACCTCTGAAGTTCAAGTAAAGACTAGAGGTAAAGATATCAGAGATACAAGCATCAAAGTCATGACATAATTAACCAAGTTTTGGAACAAACACAAAAATGACAACCATGCTCTCAAGAAGGTGCTCATAGAATAAGTGGTGACTCAACAAGGTTGTGAAAACGGTTTTGAAAAGTTTGAAAGGCTTCCTAATGCTGAAAGGAAGGTACTCATTAGCTTTAAGCTCTCATTGCCCCTATCATAGGCATCTTCATGTGGTTAAGGTGAAAGTGAGGTCCACTCTGAATCATATGCTTGACAGACCATAGGCTGAAAATACCAAGTCCCTTGAGTACGAGGGCCCCTCCGCATGCTACTCAACTTCGGTTACGTGTAAGTTCTTGTCATTGTAAATACATGTATATCATAGAGAACCGCCAACGGGGTACCCCTTGCACATGGTACAGGAGCTTTCCCATAAACAAAATCTTTTTATTTACCATATTCATAGCTTTTTATTGAAGATGCTTCATAGATGCTCATTACGGTGATGCTGCAAGTTTCCACCATGATTAGGCATGGCTTAGGCTAGCGGTCCAGGCGTTTCTCTAACACAATGTATAGACTCCATGAACTCACAAGCTCCCCTTTTATTTCACATCGTCGACATCCGTAAACAAAAGACCAAAGTATCAACTGGATAGGATATCCAAAAAGTGTTGAAAGCGTTCCCCGTGGCAACACGGTTCTGCTGATTCCCAGCATATAATTTGCAAGCATATAACTTTCATGGACAAGTCACAATGGTTCAGGATTATTAAGCGCAAGGAATAAAGTGTGCCATCAAGTTTGTGAGAGCTTTACTAACTAACTTTCTCAAAGTAGACAAACATTTTATTTGGAAGAAAACAAGGCACATTGAATATGCACTGAAATAGCAAACGATGCTAATAGGTAGGTATGGTGGACACAACTGGCAATATTGGTTTTGGGGAGTTAGAAACACATGTAGAGCTCATGCTTAGTGCAAGTGAATGCTAGCAAAAGAGAGGGAGCGACAAACGAGAGAGCAATAATTGTCATAATTATGCTTGCAACAAAATAGGACTAATTATGGCATGAAAGTGATACAAGAACTCTGAGGCAAAATAAATCATCGAGGCTTACTGACTATTGTTTAGTCATATGCATGCGTGAGCATGTGCCAAGTCGATTCACATGAACAGTCAGAGGAGGATACCACAATATCATACCAAAATATGAATAAAACAATGCAAGCAAACATTCATATGACATGCTACAAACTATTATAAAGCTGGAGCTAATCATAGACAATCAAAAACTACTAAGCATCCATTAGTAACACACTCCTTACCATGAACAGACTAAGAATGCTCACAACGATGAGTATATGTACAAAAATGAAAAAAATAGAGTTCGTTACCAGCCTCTTACCACTCCTCAAGTTGTCTTAATCTTCATTATTGCCCTTCACTTGTGTGACTTGAATAATAACATGAAAACCAAAATCCACTATGGATGGCTGAACCCTGTAAAGAACTCACAAAACCAAAGAAGAACAACAAATATTTTTGGTGTTTTCGAATTTTTTAAAGAAGCCAACAAAGCAAAAACAAGCAAAGCAAAAACAAACCAAGCAAAGCAAAATCTTTTTGGATTTTTCTTTTAAGGCAAACCAAAGCAAAGAAACAAAGAAACAAACCAAGAGAAGCAACGAAAATATTTTTGGTATTTTTGTGTTTTTGAGAAAGAAGCAACAAGAACCAAAAAGAAAGCGAAACAATGGATATACAAAGAACCGACAGAACATGATATATCGGTGAGTGTGATGTCGGTATACCTCCCCCAAGCTTAGGCTTTTGGCCTAAGTGGGGCTCAATCCGATGGTGCCCAAGTAGGCGCACCTTCGTAGTATGACGAGGAGGCTCCCTCGTCCTGGTATGAGCTCGAGGACTCCCCTGCGTAGTGTACCACGGGGTCATAAGAGGGCGCTTCCTCCTGATAGTTCCCATGGAAGGCAAGAGAGCGCAACATCTCATCCATCTCCTCCTTGGAGCGTGACAAAGGTCCCTGAGAAATACTGAACAAAGTGGTTTGTGGGAGAGGGATCTCTCTCTCTTCTCCGTCAATAAACAACATTTTATAGACCAAGTTCTCCAGGGTAGAGCCATTGGTGACAAAATGGTGCACCTTCATGGCAGTAAGATCAAGCCTCCGAGGAGCCAAAATTGTACCATTTGGATCAACAGCAATGTCCAAAGAAGCAGCAACACGCATAGCAATAACTCCACTACAAATGGATCCCTTAGCTGTTAAGCAACGAGCAATGAGAGAACCAAGATTATACTTGGTATCATTGCTGAGCGCAGCAGCTAAGAAAGCCAAATGATAACTGGAAATATTACTAGTGTTCTCCCTACCAAGAACACTAGTGGCAAGATAGTAAGTGAAATACCTGATGGCTGAAAGCTGAATGTTTCTTATCTTTCCCCGTTGAGCTCTACGGTTATCGTCGTTGGTTATTCTGCGATAGAGCTCCAACAAATCAGCGGGTTGAGCTGAAATCTTCTTTGCTGACCCAGCTGTACCAAGTCCAAGAGCCCCACAAAATTTCTTCAATGTCATATGGTAAGACCTGCCATAAACTTTGAAAGAAACATCTGGATGGAACACACTGTTAGTAAAGGAGAAACTCTCCACAAATGTTTTGGTGAGCGTAGCATATTGCACGCTCTCATCCTGCATAAGACTTGTTAGACCAGCCCTCCGCACCAAGGTCATAAAATCATCAAGAATCCCAGCAGCCCACAAGAAGGTTTGGCAAGGAAAGGCAAAGGGATGCGCATCCCCCTCATCCCCCTCGTCACCAAATCGTGGAGTGATGAGATCCTCATTGTATGAGGGCCTAACACTGGTGGATGATCTTGGAAGCCTTGCCCTTCTAGGTGCATCACCCTCAAATATCTCTCTAAATGTGTGGTTATTCATGACCACTCTATTCTGAAATTTTTAGAAAAATATCAAACCAAGTGATTTCTAAGTTGATAAATGATGAGCAACTACTACAGGAACTTGGTGTTGGAATTATGCCCTAGAGGCAATAATAAAGATGTTATTATTATAATTCTTGTTCATGATAACGTTTATATTCCATGCTAGAATTGTATTAAGCGGAAACTTTGATACTTGTGTGGTTTATGAACAACAACGTGTCCCTAGTACGCCTCTATGGACTAGATCATTGATTAATGATGGTTAAGGTTTCCTAACCATAGACATGAGTTGTCGATTAATAATGAGATCATGTCATTAGGAGAATGATATGATGGACAAACCCAAATTAAGCAGAGCAATTAGATCGTGTCATCGTGTTCATCTTTGCGAAGCTTTTTCCTATGCCAAGTATTGTATTCCTTAGACCATGAGATAATACAACTCCCTGGTATCGGAAGAAATCTTTGAGGTCATCAAACGTCATCCTATGTGAGGGTGATCATAAAGGTGTCTCTCAGGTGATCGGAAAGTACTTGTCGGGTTGTATATATCGAGATGGAATTTGTCCCTCCCGAGTCGGAGAGATATACTTCGGGCCCACTCGGTAATCGATATCAACACCGCTTGCAAGCATGTGGTTAAGGAGTTAATCACAAAGTGATATCGAATTACGGAACGAGTAAAGTACTTGTTTTGAACGAGATTGAACTAGGTATGCCGATACCAACGATCAAATCTCGGGCAAGTAAAATATCGCGTGACGAAGGGAATACATATATGGGATTAATTGAATCCTGGCATCGTGATTCATCCAATATGATCATCGATGAATATGTGGGATTCAATATGGGTTTCCAGATCCCGCTGTTGATTATTGATAGAAGATCATGTCTGCATATTATCGAACCCGTAGGGTCACACACTTAACGTGTATCGATGCTGGGATAGAATGGATAATTGGTTTATGAATTTTTGTTCGGAGTCTCGGATGAGATCCAGGACATCACGAGAGGTTCCGGAATGGTCCGGAGAATAAGATTCATATAAAGGAAAGCAGTTTTTGGATTTCGGAATCGTTTTGGAATTTATCGGTATTGTACCGGAAGGTTCCGGAGTGGGACCAACATGGGCCCACTTGTCGGAGGCCTGCGTGGGCCTAAGGGGAAGTTCCCTGGCCACTTTGGGCCAGGGGCACAAGGACCCTAAGGCCCAGCCAGCCAGCCCTAGGGGAAACCCTAGGGGAGCCTTCTAGAAGGGGGGGGAAGACTTGCCCCCACTCCACCCCTTGGGGCCGCCGCCCTAGGGCTTGGAGGAGGGGCCAAGTGGTCCGGACAGCCCCCTATATAAGGAGGGCAGGGGAGCACCCTCCCCCTCCCTCTCCTTCAACCCTAGCCACCAACTGCTGCCCCCTTCTCTCTCTCACTCCCGACTGCGCGTAGGCGAAGCCCTGCCGCAGAAACTCTCCACCATAAGCACCATGCCGTCGTGCTGCAGATCCAATCTATCTCTCCACCGTACTTGCTGGACCAAGGAAGGAGGAGACGTCGCTGCACCGTACGTGTGCATCTCTCAGAGGCACCGCCACTTGCGGCGTAGGATCGGATCGGATCGCGAGGAGGATACATCGAGTACGACTACATCAACCATGTTATGTTGAACGTTTCCGCTGTGCGATTTCTTCAATGTTATGAAGATCTCATCTATATCTCTCGTTGATTGCATCTCCTAGATTAGATCTTGGCCTTCTTGTTCACATCCGTAGATTTTTTTTGATTTACTATGATGCAAAACCCTTCAGTGGTATCAGAGCTAGATCTATGCGTAGATGTGTTTCACGAGTAGAACGCAACATGCTTGTTGCGGGCGTTGATGTTTTATGTTGCAAGCCTCTTGTTGTGTATTTCTTATGGCGCGGCATAGTGAGATCGAAGCGTTGCAGGCCAACTTTACGCGACCTCGTTCGCGAGACCGGCTCCGCACTTGACGTGTGGCTTGTTCCACACATGCGGCTGGGGGATGCCAGTTTCTCTCACTATAGTAGTCATGGGATTTACACTGGATGTTAGCAACCATAATATCACCGTTGTGGCTTTTCGTAGGTAAGAATCGTTCTTAGCTTGTTACTCCCATAAGCCACGTAAAACATGCAACAACAAAGTAGAGGCATCTAACTTGTTTTTGCACGGAGTGTTTTGTGATATGGTATGGCCCAAGAAATGATGTGTATGAATTGAGATGTATGCAATGATCATGTTTTGTAATGTTTCACGACTTGCATGTCGATGAGTTCACAACCGGCAGGAGCCGTATGGTTGTCTTTATAATTGTGTATGACCTGCGTGTCAACTTCTTATACGCCATGTAATAGCATTACTTTATCGCTAAGTAGTTAGCAATAGTTGTAGTTGCTATTCATGGTGGAGGCAATCATGGTGGAGTGATGGAGATCATGCTGGCGCGCACAAGATGGAGATCATTGCGCAGAGATTGGCTATACCATGTCACATAAAATTATATGCATGTGATGTTTATCCTTTTATGTATCTTATTATGCTTAGATCGCGACGGTAGCATTATAAGATGATTCCTCACTTAAAGATCAAGATAAAATTGTGTTCTCCCCATGTATGCACCGTTGTGAAAGTTCGTCGTGTTCAAGCACCTCATGATGATCGGGTGCTATAAACTCTACGTTCACATACAACGGGTGCAAGCCAGTTTTGCACACGCGGAAATACTTGGGTTTGACTTGACGAGCCTAGCTTGTACAGACATGGCCTCGGAACACACGAACCGAAAGGTTAAACATGAGTCATATGAATGATATGATCGACACTTTGTTGTCCACCATTGAAACCACATCTCTTCTCGTGAAGATCGGATTAGGTGTGGTGAATTTGGATCGTGTTCACTAAACAACTTGAGGGATGTTGAATTTAGTGGGAGTTCATCTAGTAATTTGACTAAGTTGAACTAGTTATAATGAACATAGTCTAAATTGTATTTGCAAATTTTGTAGATCAAATGGCTAAGTCCAACTTCAACTTCAACGTTTTTGCTGAGAAAGAAAAGCTTAAGAACAATGGGTCTAACTTCACCAATTGGTTCCGCAATCTGAGAATCATTCTCTCCGCGATGTAAAGCCTATGTACTTGAGAAAGCGCTTAGGTGACGCCCACATTGATGCGCCTACCGATGAAAAAGCTGTTTATCAGTCACGCAAAGATGATTATGGAGCGATTAAGAGTACCATGTTGTTTGCTATGGAACCGGAACTTCAAAGTCGTTTTGAGGAGTTCGACGGGCCCTTTGAGATACTTGAGGAATTGAAAACCATGTTTTAGACTCAGACCCGTTCTGAGAGATATGAGATTTCTAAGAAGTTCTTTAACTACAAGATGGAGGAAGGGAGTTCCGTTAGTGAGAACGCCATTAAGATGTCGGGCTACACTCAACGTCTTGAGCAGCTGGACTGCAAGATTCCAGAAGAGCTCAAGATTGATAGAGTTCTGCAATCACTCCCTCCTAGCTACAAAGGTTCTGTAGTTACTCACAATCAAATTGGTTCCACTGATACGATCACTGAGCTCTTCGCTAAGCTGAAAGCTGCGGAGGTGGACATCAAGAAAGATAATCATGTGTTGATGGTCAACAAGACCACTGGCTTTAAGAAAGCTAAGGGTGCAAAGAAATCCTTCAAGAAAGGCAGCGGCAAGCGCGTTGCCCCTGCTGAGAAGAAGCTCAAGTCTGGACCTAAGCCGGACACTGAGTGCTTCTATTGCAAGGACAAGGGTCACTAGAAGCGCAACTATCCGAAGTACTAAGCGAACAAGAAGGCTGGCACCATTAAAGGTATATTTGATATACATGTTATTGATGTTTACCTTACTAGCGCTCGTTGTAGTGCCTGGGTATATGATACTGGTTCAGTTTGCTAATATTTGTAACTCGAAATAGGAGCTATGGAATAGACGGCGGCTAGCAAGGGATGAGGTGACGATGCGCGTTGGCAATGGATCAAAAGTTGATGTGATGGCCGTCGGCATGCTCTCCTTAGTTTTACCTTCAGGATTAGTTTTAAACCTTAATAAATGTTATTATGTGCCTGCGTTGAGCATGAACATTATATCTGGATTGTGTTTATTGCAAGACGGTTATTCATTTAAATCAGAGAATAATGGTTGTTCTATTTATATGAATAACATCTTTTATGGTCATGCACCTGTTGTGAATGGTTTATTTCTTCTGAATCTCAAAAGCAATGAAACGCACATCCATAACATTGAGGCTATGAGATGCAAAGTAGATAGTGTGGCACTGCCGTCTAGGTCATATTGGTGTAAAACGCATGAAGAAACTCCATTCTGATGGACTTTTGGAGTCTCTTGATTTTGAATCATTTGAAACGTGTGAGCCATGCCTCATGGGCAAGATGATCAAAACCCCGTTCTCCGGAATAATGGAGCGAGCAACAGACTTGTTGGAAATCATACATACCGATGCATGCGGACCAATGAGTGTTTCGACGTGCGGTGGATATCGCTATTTTCTCACTTTTACTGATGACTTAAGTAGATATGGGTATATCTATTTAATGAAACATAAATCTGAAAAGTTTGAGAAGTTCAAAGAATTTCAGAACGAAGTGGAAAACCATCGTAACCGGAAAATTAAATTTCTATGATCCGATCGTGGAGGTGAATATTTAAGTTATGATTTTCTCACGCATCTTAAAGCAAGTGGAATCGTTTCGCAACTCACGCCACCTGGAACACCATAGCGCAATGGTGTGTCTGAACGCCGGAATCGAACTCTATTAGATATGGTGCGATCAATGATGTCTCTTACAGATTTGTTGTTATCATTTTGGGGTTATGCATTAGAAACCGCTGCATTCACTTTAAATAGGGCACCATCTAAATCCGTTGAGACGACACCGTATGAACTATGGTTTGGTGCTAAATGCAAGTTGTTGTTTCTTAAAGTTTGGGGATGCGAAGCTTACGTCAAGAAGTTGATGCCGGACAAGCTCGAACCCAAAGCGGAGAAATGCGTCTTCATAGGATACCCTAAGGAAACGATTGGGTATACCTTCTACCACAGATCCGAAGGCAAAGTGTTTGTTGCAAAGAACGGATCCTTTCTTGAGAAGGAGTTTCTCTCGAAAGAAGTGAGTGTGAGGAAGGTAGAGCTAGACGAGGTTATTGAACCTTCTCTCGAGTTGGAGAGTAGCGCAGCACCTGAAATTGTTCCAGTGCCGTCTGCACCAACAAGAGAGGAAGCTAATGACGAGGATCATGAAACTTCGAACGATGGTACTACTGAACTTCGCAGGTCGACAAGGTTACGTGCCACTCCTGAATGGTACATCAACCCTGTCTTAACCGTCTTGTTGTTAGACAACAGTGAACCTGCGAACTATGAGGAAGAAATGATGAGTCCAGACTCTGAGAAATGGCTTGAGGCCATGAAATCCGAATTGGGATCCATGAGCGAAAACCAATAATGGACTTTGGTGGACCCTCCTAGCGACCGTAAGGCCGTTGAGTGCAAATGGATTTTCAAGAAGAAAACGGACGCGGATGGTAATGTTACTGTCTATAAAGCTCGGCTTGTCGCAAAAGGGTTTCGGCAAGTTCAAGGTGTTGACTACGATGATACTTTCTCTCCCGTAGCGAAGCGATGTTTAAGTCCATTCAGATTTTATTAGCAATTGCTGCATTTCATGATTATGAAATATGGCAGATGGATGTCAAGACTGCGTTCCTCAATGGCAACATTGATGAAGAGTTGTATATGATGCAGCCCGAAGGTTTTGTCGATCCTAAGGATGCTAATAAGGTGTGCAAACTTCAGTGTTCCATTTATGGACTGAAGCAAGTATCTCGGAGTTGGAACCTTCGTTTTGATCAAGTGATCAAGAGCGTTGGATTTGTTCCAAATTGCTACGAAGCTTGTATCTACAAGAAAGTGAGTGGGGGCTCGGTGACATTTTTAGTACTATATGTGGATGACATATTGATTATTGGAAATGACAATTGTATGCTTAACGATGCGAAGAGTTATTTGAATAATTTTTTTTCAATGAAAGATCTAGGAGAAGCTGCTTATATATTAGGCATCAAAATCTATAGAGATAGACAAAGGCGCCTAATAGCTTTAAGCCAAAGTACATATCTAGACAAAGTTCTGAAAAGGTTCAGAATGGATAAAGCAAAGAAGGGTTCATTGCCCATGTTGTCAGGTAAGATATTGAGCAAGGCTCAGTGTCCAGCTACGGTAAATGATAGAGATACTATGAGCAAAGTGCCATATGCCACGGCCATAGGTTCTATCATGTATGACATGCTATGTACTAGACCAGATGTGTCCAATGCTCTTAGTTTGACGAGCAGATACCAATGTGATCCAGGAGTGGAACACTAGACAGCCGTAAAGAACATCCTAAAGTATTTAAATAGGAGTAAAGAAATGTTCTTGGTCTATGGAGGTGATGAACAACTCGTCGTAAAAGGTTACGTCGACTCTAGTTTCGACACCGACCCAGATTATTCTAAATCTCAGACAGGATACGTTTATATTTTGAATGATGGTGCTGTGAGCTGGAGAAGCTGCAAGAAAAGCGTGATCGTGGGATCTACAATAGAAGCAGAATACATGGCTTCTTCAGAAGCGTCAAGTGAAGGAGTTTGGATCAGGAACTTCGTCACTGAGCTTGGTGTGGTTCCAAGTGCCTTGGACCCACTAGAGATATTGTGCGACAACACTGGCGCCATAGCACTGGCTAAGGAACCAAGATATCATCCAAATACCAAGCACATCAACCGCCGTTTTCATATAATTCGAGATTATATAGCAGATGGAGATCTGAAGATTAGCAAAGTACATACGGATCTGAATGTCGTAGATCCATTGACTAAACCTCTTCCACGAGCAAAACATGATCAACACCTTAATGCCATGGGTGTTAGATTGTTGCCAGATGTAAACTAGATTATTGACTCTAGTGCAAGTGGGAGACTGTTGGAATTATGCCCTATAGGCAATAATAAATATGTTATTATTATAATTCTTGTTCATGATAAAGTTTATATTCCATGCTCGAATTGTATTAAGCAGAAACTTTGATACTTGTGTGGTTTATGAACAACACCGTGTCCCTAGTACGCCTCTATGGACTAGCTCATTGATTAATGATGGTTAAGGTTTCCTAACCATAGACATGAGTTGTCGATTAATAATGAGATCATATCATTAGGAGAATGATATGATGGACAGACCCAAATTAAGCAGAGCAATTAGATCGTGTCATCGTGTTCATCTTTGCGAAGATTTTTCCTATGTCAAGTATTGTATTCCTTAGACCATGAGATAATACAACTCCCTGGTATCGAAAGAAAGCTTTGAGGTCATCAAACGTCATCCTATGTGAGGGTGATCATAAAGGTGTCTCTCAGGTGATCGGAAAGTACTTGTTGGGTTGTATGTATCGAGATGGAATTTGTCCCTCCCGAGTCAAAGAGATATACTTCGGGCCCACTCGGTAATCGATATCAACACCGCTTGCAAGCACGTGGTTAAGGAGTTAATCACAAAGTGATATCGGATTATAGAACGAGTAAAGTACTTGCTGTGAACGAGATTGAACTAGGTATGCCGATACCAACGATCAAATCTCGGGCAAGTAAAATATCGCGTGACGAAGGGAATACATATATGGGATTAATTGAATCCTGGCATCGTGGTTCATCCGATATGATCATCGATGAATATGTGGGAGTCAATATGGGTTTCCAGATCCCGCTGTTGATTATCGATAGAAGATCATGTCTGCATATTCTCGAACCCGTAGGGTCACACACTTAACGTGCATCGATGCTGGGATAGAATGGATAATTGGTTTATGAGTTTTTGTTCGGAGTCTCGGATGAGATCCAGGACGTCACGAGAGGTTCTGGAATGGTCCGTAGAATAAGATTCATATAAAGGAAAGCAGTTTTTGGATTTCGGAATCGTTTCGGAGTTTATCAGTATTGTGCCGGAAGGTACCGGAAGGTTCTGGAGTGGGACCAACGTGGGCCCACTTGTCGGAGGCCTGCGTGGGCCTAAGGGGAAGTGCCCTAGCCACTTTGGGCCAGGGGCACAAGGCCCCTAAGGCCCAGCCGGCCAGCCCTAGGGGAAACCCTAGGGGAGCCTTCTAGAAGGGGGGAAGACTTGCCCCCCACTCCATCCCTTAGGGCCGCCGCCCTAGGGCTTGGAGGAGGGGCCAAGGGGGCCGGCCAGCCCCCTATATAAGGAGGACAGGGGCGCACCCTCCCCCTCCCTCTCCTTCAACCCTAGCCGCCAACTGCTGCCCCCTTCTCTCTCTCTCTCTCTCTCTCTCTCTCTCCCGACTGCGCGTAGGCGAAGCCCTGCCGCAGAAACTCTCCACCATAAGCACCACGCCGTCGTGCTGCAGATCCAATCTATCTCTCCACCATACTTGCTGGACCAAGGAAGGAGGATACGTTGCTGCACCGTACATGTGCATCTCTCAGAGGCGCCGCCACTTGAGGCATAGGATCGGATCGGATCGCGAGGAGGAGACGACGAGTACGACTACATCAACCACGTTCTGTTGAACGTTTCCGCTGTGCGATTTCTTCAAGGGGATGAAGATCTCATCTATCTATCTCGTTGATTGCATCTCCTAGATTAGATCTTGGCCTTCTTGTTCGCATCCGTAGAATTTTTTTGATTTACTATGCTGCGAAACTCTTCACTTGCTAGAGGACTACACATGCATCAAAACAAAGTTTCTAAGCATAGAACAAGCATGCAAGCTAAACCAACCTGTCACCTATAGCAGCAAAATACTCAAGATACAATCTACCAATCACAAATCTAATTGGACAAGTGGAGGAGGCACATACCAAGGAGTAATCCCTTCTTAAATCAGCAGCAAAGATGGGCTGAGCAAGGAGATCGAAAATCATGAACAAGAACAGCAAGAACTCGAGCTTGAGCAAGTTTTCCGGTGTTTTTCGAAGAGATAAAGAAGATGGCTTTGAGGAGGCATCCTGGAGGGGCCTAGGTGGGCCAGACCCCCTTGGCGCCGCCACCTGGTAGGCCGCGCCTACCATGGGTGTGGTGTCCTGGGGTGGCCCCCTAGGTCACTTCAGGTGTCCCTCTGCCCCTTTTTTTGAGGAAAAATTTATTTTGAATTTTCTGAGATTTTTTGGGAAACTTTATTTTTGGCTAATTTTCATGGTATGAAAATTGATTTTCTCACAGAAACAACTTTTTCAGAAGAAGCAAAAGCAAACCAAAAGCCAAACTATAGAAGCTCTAAGACAAACTAACAAGCAAACAACTAACAAAACCAAAGCTAGGAAAATAAAGGCAAATACTAGGAAGGAGAAAAGTAAAAGAAAGGAAGTATAACCACATTGAAAACATTATTTTGTTCATTAAAATCCTTTTGTTAACAAGGTTGATCAAGTCTTGTTACCAAAACAATCTTATTTGAAACAAAACTTTGCATTCCACAAGGTGATTATGTTACCTCATACTTGATAGCAATGGTCCCAATCATAATAGTTTCAAAATTTTCTTGTGGAATGGGACAATATATTTCTCCAACCTTGATGCCTTCAGTATTTTCAATGGAATTCAGGCAATAGCTCTTAACAACCTTCTTGGGGAAATAGACAATGTGCTCTTTGTCATTAATATTGAATGTTACTTTTCCTTGATTGCAATTGATGACAGCACCTGCAGTATTAAGAAAAGGTCTCCCAAGAATAATAGACATATTATCATCTTCAGGCATTTCAGGCACAACAAAATCAGTTAGAACCATGCAATTATGAGCAACTTGAACAGGAATATCCTCACATATACCAACAGGAATAGTAGTTGACTTATCAGCCATTTGCAAAGATATATCAGTTGGTATCAACTTTTCTAGTTGGAGTCTCTTGTAGAGAGAAAAAGGCATAACACTAACTCCAGCTCCCAAATCACATAAAGCAGTTATAACATAATTATTCTTAATGGAGCAAGGAATAGTTGGTATACCTGGATTACCAAGTTTCTTTGGAACCTTAACATTGAAGGAATAATTAGCAAGTAGAGTAGAAATCTCCTCATTAGGAATCTTCCTTTTATTAGAGACAATATCCTTCATATACTTTGAATAAGGAGGCAACTTAATAGCATCAGTCAAAGGAGTTTGCAGGAATAAAGGTTTCATCCACTCACAAAACTTGTTGTAGTGTTCCTCCTCCTTTGACTTGTGTTTCTTACCTGGAAAAGGCATAGGTTTCTGCACCCAAGGTTATCTCTCACTACCATGTTTCTTAGCAATAAAATCTTCCTTAGTGTACCTAGTGTTCTAAGTGTGCTTCTCAGGTTCTTCCTCAACTTCCTCCTTATCAGGAGCATCATTATTACCACTCTCAGTTTCAGCATCAGAGACAGATATACTATTAGGATCTATAGAAGGTTCAAGTGGTTCCTCAACTACCTTATGTTTCTTTTTCTTTCTCTTACGAGGACTACCACTATCAACTTGTTGAGAGTCATGCTCAATTATTTTAGGGTGTCCTTCAGGATATAAAGGATATTGAGTAGCTATACCACTCCTAGTTCTAATTCCATAAGCATGTTTATCTCCTGAAGCATTAACTAGCATATCCTTTTGTACCTTAGCAAGTTGATCAAGTTGGGTTTGAACCATTTGAAAGTGTTTACAAAGCATTTTAATATCATTAGAAGTTCTTTCCACAATATCTTTCAACTGATGGATATCTCTAGAGTTTTCCAATAAGTGATTCTGATCTTGTTTATTAAAATTACCTTGTTTAACAATAAATGTGTCAAGTTCCTCTAAGCATTGATCAGGAGGCTTACCATAAGGAATATCACCTTCATTAAAGTGGAGAGAGTGTACCTCAATAGTAGATGAGCGGGGAATTGTCTTACATAATTCTTCTATAGGAGGTAGATTCTTTACATCTTCAGCTCTAATACCTTTCTCCTTTAGACATTTCTTAGCTTCCTTCATCACTTTATCATTTAATGCAATAACTGCCCTGTTCTTTGGTGTTGGTGTTGGAACTGGTTCAGGCACAATTGGTTCAGGAGTAATAGGCTCAGGTGTATTTAGCTCAGTTGAAGTCCAATCATCATAATTCTTGCTTAGTTTAGCCATTAATTCCTCAGCATCTGTAGGAGTTCTTTTTCTGAAAACACAATCAGCAAAGATATCTAGGTATGTCCTAGAATCATCAGTTAGTCCATTATAATAAATATCAAGAAGCTCATTCTTAGGCAATGGACATCCAGGATGTGCATGAATCAAGGCACATAACCTTGTCCATGACTCAGGCAATTTATCTTCTTCTCCCTGTTTAAAATCAAAAAGTCTCTGCAAAGCAGCATGTATAGCACTGGGAGGAAAATATTTTTGGAAGAAAGAAGCAATCAAGCAATCAGGGCTATCAATGGAACCATGAGGTAATCTATCAAACCAAGCCCTAGCTTCTCCTTTTAGTGAAAAAGGGAAGATCTTAGTAACAAAATACTTGGCGCATCTTAAAATCATCAGAGAACAAAGCACTCATAGTAGAAAGCTCATTCATATGAGCCATATCACTCTCATTTTCAGTCCCACAAAAAGGTTCTTTCTCAACAATGTCCAAGTAGGATAAATCAAGAGAGAAATCATAATCTTTATCTTTAATATCTATGGGAGAGGTGGTAAACTTAGGATCAGAGGACAGTTTAGGCATAATAGTATATCTAGCAAGGAGACTCTTAATAGCACTAGTACCATGTGTGTTTCGGCACTCTTCAACAAATTTATCAGTGAACTCAATGTAACCATCATTAATATCATAACTTTCTCCAGACTCAGGTGAGCTAACAGGTGTAACAGTGTCTTCACTAGGAGTTTTGGTATTTCCTAGACTAGCCATAGTAGCATCTAGAAAAGGACCTAGTGAAACACTCGCATCAAGCACAGTAGAAGTAACGTCATGAGCATCAAAAGAAGTTTCAGATTCAGCAGTAGTAGCCGTGTGTGTAGCATGAGTATGTGGTGGTGGTGTGACCAACTTACTCATAACAGACGGTGAATCAAGATCAACAGAGGTGTTTAGAACTGTACCTCTTCTTGTAGTGGATGGTAAAATAGGGAACTTTCCATCACGAGACTTCCCCATGATGAAAGGAGTAGAAATGAACAATAATAGATCCAAGTGAACTTACAAATAAAGCTATGCTCCCCGGCAACACTGCCAGAAAATAGTCTTGATGACCCACAAGTGTAGGGGATCGCAACAGTCTTCGTGGGTAGTACTACCCAATTTATTGATTTGACACAAGGGGAGCCAAAGAATACTTGCAAGACTTAACAACTGAGTTGTCAGTTCAGCTGCACCTGGAAATAGTTCTTGCTCACAGAAGTTTATCAGTAGCAATAGTTTGATAGTAGCAACAGCAAATCAATAGCAGCAGCAAAACAGGAGCAATAGTAACAGTAGCGGTAACAGTGGGATTCGAGTGCAGTAGGCATAGGGATGGATGGACGGGTGTTGCATGGATGAGTCTAAACATGTAACTTCAAGATCTAGGGCATTGCAGATAAATAATAACAAGCATCCAAGTACTAAACAATCCTAGGCATGTGCTCCAAATATAGTCATACGTGCTCGCAATGAGAACTTGCACAACATCTTCTGTCCAGCCAGCCCGTGGCAGCGGGGCCACTAGGGAACTACTGTCAATTAAGGTGCTCCTTTTAATAGAGCACCGCAGCAAAGCATTAACACTCCATGAACACATGTGATCCTCACACCACAACCATCCCCTCCGGTTGTCCCAATTATTGTCACTTTGGGGCCTTTGGATCCGGACAATGATATGTGTACACAACTTGCAGATAAGATCACAAACAATACTATCATAATGATTCAATAATAGGTTCAGATCTGAGATCATGGCACTCGGGCCCTAGTGACAAGCATTAAGCACAACAAGTTGCAACAAAGTCAAATATCACTAATAGAGATACTAGGCACTATGCCCTAACAGATCTTATTCGATTACATGATAGAACTCATCCAATCCCTACCATCCCCAAGCCTACAACAGGGTATTACTCAATCATGGATGAGGGAAACATTGGTGGTTGATGGAGATGTGTTGGTGATGACGATGGCGATGATCCTCTCCAAATTCCCCGTCCTCGCAGGGTGCTAGAACGGAGTTTCTGGATCCGAATCTTGGTTTCTGGTGGCGGCGGCGGAGCGGAACTCTTTCTGAAAAACTATCGAACCCCTCTCAGTTTTTAGGTCGAAAGGCAACTGATAGGTGCAAAGGGAGGTCGAGGGGTGCCTGGGGTGGCTGCACCCCCTAGGTGCGGGGCAGGGTCCACCCGCGCCTGGCAGGGGTGTGGGCCCCAAGGCTCCTTCTCTGTCTCCTCTGCTGGCTCCGTGGGTCTTATGGTGAAATATAATTTTTGGCATCTTTTCCGGGATTTTTCTCGATTGTTGATTTTCTGCACAAAAACAAGACACCAAGGTAATTCTGCTGAAAACAGCGTTAATCCGTGTTAGTTGTATCCAGATCACATAAGTTTTGAGGAGAAACAATAGCAAAAGTGTTCGAGAAAGTAGATACGTTTTGGACGTATCAATACTTTTCTATGTTTGTATGAGCTTCCAATGTTTTATCATATGTAGAGTACAACTCATGCTCAGCCTGGTCCCTTTTGTGAAGTACAACTCACCCTCACCCAAAATATGATAGAAATAGGCTCCAAAGCTAGGGTAAACCACCCCATTTGTAACCAAGTTTTTTTTCGACCATTCTAAAAACAAGTTTGATATTTTTTCTCACAAGTATGTCACATAATATGACACCATGCGAAGGTTTTGTATTTGTTTGATTTTTTTTGAATTAGTTATGCACATTTGAATGTTTGGTCAAACTTTGTGAAAGATTTTCATAAAGATTCTTAGCTAGGGGATAACGCTCACTAAACAAGCATTGGATCTATGATGAAATAGCATGTTGTGAACCTAAAAATGATTTAAAAAAAAAATCATCAGCATGAAATCATGTACCTGTAGTTCATATCTGACCCACTTTCAACCGATTCAGTAGGATTTATCTTTTTCACCAGGGATAGAATAAAAGGTTTAAGATACTCAAGTTGGGACATTGTACATTCAAGGTGGTCTAGTATTTTTTTTAAAATAGGATGTTACCATTTTGAAACTTCAATTTGGTTGTTGCTTCACAAACCCCCCTTTTTCGGCACTCAGAAAATGGAAAATGACTTTTTTGTGCGTCGAAAAAGAAAACTTCCTTCTACAACATTGTTAGTCATCCCATTATACACATGCATGCACAATATGGGCACATTATCACAAATTATGCCGTGATTCTAGCCATATCATTGGTCATTTGACATGAAAGCCTGAAAACCTCAGACAAGATAAATCATATTGTGAAGTTTTTTTTGAGATATGATCAATATACGAAGTTTGATATTTTTCCTCACAACTATGTCACATAATATGGTACCATGTGAAGGTTTTGTATTTTTTTTGAATTAGTTATGCACATTTGAATGTTTGGCTAAACTTGTGAAAACCCTGTTGACACTATAAGAAATCTGCTCACTAGTGACCTTTTTTTAATCCACGACCTCGCACTGGTATGTATGAGCCAAACCGCTGGGACAATGAAGTGTTCTTGTCTATGTAGGAGAACTAAACTTATATATAGATTTGTTCTTTCTCTAACTTATGAAAGGACTACTCGAATCGGGCACAGGACTTGGACTGTTTTCCTCCAAGAGCTGCGGCGGTGACCAGTAGGGCTGGCACGACGGCGGCGACCAGCTAGGGTTCGAGTCCCTGCCTGCCATGGTCGATCTAGGGTTCCATCTAGGTTCGAGTTCATCCCATGTCGCCATCTCCAGCTAGGGTTCGAGTTCATCCCCTGCTGCCATCATCAGCTAGCTAGGACGCGCATCTGATGAGCATGGGTCCATCCCCTGCCGCTAACTCTAGTAGTTCTTCTAGGGGCACAGCTTCATCGCGTCGTCACTGCCGGCCCATACTCTACCACCAGCTCCCTTTTTACTATGCTCCCGCCAAGTACTGCGACCGTGGAGAGATGATGCCATAGTGGATATCTTAGAGTGATGACAACCCCGGTCGGAGATACCACAATTCCAGGATATGCTCGGTTAGTTTGCAGCTCTATCTCTGAATTTTGTTCAATTTACATCTCTGAATTTGGTTTGTCAGATTGAGGGCCGTTGAAAATGCAATGGACGTCGCCTAGAGGGGGGATGAATAGGCTTTTAAAATTATTATAGTTTAGGCTCAAGTAAATGCGAAATAAAACTAAGGTTTAATTTATTGAGCACAAACCCTAACCACTAGGTTCACCTACCTATGCTAAGCAATACAAGCAACAAGGTGATAGCAAGATATAATACTTCAAGCACGAAGGCTATCACAATGTAAAGTGCATAAGTAAAGGGCTCGGTTGAGAGATAACCGATGGACGCGGAGACGAAGATTTGTTTCCCGAATTTCACTTCCAAAGAAGCTACGTCTCCGTTGGAGAGGTGCGATGGCGTAATGCTCTCTAAACGCCACAAATTTCTCACCTTGGAGTGTGGTGGCTCGATGCTCACCGAACGTCACACAAGGCCTCACCCCGGATGCGGAATCACGCAACTCACCGACGCCACAAAAGGCTCACCCTATTCTCCCAAGTGTGCACCACAAAAGGCGGGCACTCGCTCCACTATGGGACACTTGAGGGCGATCACCGAACCCGTACAAGATTGGGGCTATCTCCATAACTCAATTGGAGGCTCCCAACAACAAAGCCACAAAAGGCTACAACGGCACAAAAGGCCAACAAAGCCACAAAAGGCTACAAGAGCACAAAAGGTCAACAAGACCACAAAAGGTTAGCAATCCAACCACACAACCATCTAGGGCTTCAAGAACCCAAGAGTAACAAGCCCACAAGCTTGTACTCGCCGAATATCCGAGGAGAACTCAAACCTATGAAACAAATGCAAGAGGCAAGTCCCTCTCTCTCAAATTCCACCAAAGCTACAAAATATATTGGGGGAATAAGAGAGGAAGAACACAAAACTCTCCAAGATCTAGATCCTAATGATTCCTTCACAAAGAAGGGATTTGGCTTGAGGGGATTGTAGATCTAGATATCCTCTCTCAAATCCCTAAAAAATATGCAAGAATCATAGGAAGGGAAAGGGAAGAGGGAAAGCTCTTCAAGGTCAACAATGGAGGAGAGAGAGAAAGCCAAGAACCAAGAAAAGAGCTAATCCCCACGAAGGGGAAGAGGTGCCCCTTTTAAAGGGCTCCCAGATCTGCCCGTTATGGGCAAATGCGACCCTGGCCGAAACTTCCGGTGGGAGGCCGGAAGTTCCGGTGGCACACAGCCAACGGTCAGAAAACTGCAAGAGACTGAAAACGCGAGCATGGTCGGAACTTCCGCCGGTCCACCGGAACTTCTGGTGGGAGCGGAACTTCCCATGGAAATTCCAACTGAAGTTCCTTCAAAAAGAACATACAAAATACATAGGTTTACAGTACGTGGGCGGAACAAGAGTCGGAAATTCACCCGGTACTACCGGCGGCATTTATGCCCGAGCAGTACTTTCGGTCCCTGGCCGGAACTTCCGGTGTGGGACGGTATTACTGCCGAAACTTCTGATCCAAATTCTGCTAAATACATCAAACCAGACAGAGAGGGTACAGAACATGAGCAAAGAAGAACCGGAACTTCCGGCGGCAAAATGCCCTAGCGGAACTTCCGGTGGGTAGCCGGAACTTCCGGTCAGGAAAATTCCAGAAACCGAAACTGCAATAACTTTCACATCCGAACTCCAAACGAGACGAGACCAATTTTGTTGGAAAGATAACGATGAATAGAATCCCTTTTTTGTCTTTTTATTTTTTCATTTTAGATTTTTATTAATTTATTTATATTTTATTTATTTATTTTATTCTCATTTACCCATTTATTGATATAAATATTTTTAGACAAATGGATACTTCTTCCACTTCATTTTTTTTGTTCTCTATTTTTCTATTTTAATAATTATGCTTATTAATTTGAATTGTTCCTTTTACATTATGAAATATATAAGGAAATATAATATACATAACCATTTATTATACACGTAACATTTTTTTGGGTAGCATGAACGTATTTTAAAATCTATGAACATTTGTTTACCCATGTAAGATTTGTTTTAAAAAATGCTAAGACACTTCTTTCCTATTGTAAAAATATTTTTTTGAAACACATGTAATTTTCTAATTTAAACCATAATAGATAATTGTTTTCATGATTTAATACAGAAATCATTTCCCTACATTTTTTTATAAATTAAAAAAGCACCTATCAATGTGTTATGCCAGATTGGGGTAGGTAGAGTTCAAGGTGCTTAGAAAGGTGATTATAAAAATAAACTTGTTTATTCTTAAGCATCAATATTTATTACATACCAGATTTTATAGAAATATGCACCAATGCTTAAGCAGAAAAATGTTTATTTTTGTAAGCACGTGTCTATTTTAGAATGACATGTTTGTAGTAGTAATTAACAAGTCTTTTTTTGAGAGAAGTAATTAACAAGTATTGCGACCACTACTACCGCACTTGCTCAGCGGAGCATGTCGGGGGCACTTCTCTTTCAGCACACAGGCGGAGCTACAAACAAGACAATGTCACTTTTTATGTTTGTTCGCTATTCTTTCTTAGTTTAGTTTGCGATACAACCCATCATTCATCTCTATGAACTTACCTCGATTACCAATAAGGATTTTGAAAGCCCCTCGATTACAAAAATATGGGAATCCATGAGCGAAGAACATACTTGAGCCAGGAATGAACCCCTAGAAGTGCAAATCGTTGAACCACAAAAACTTCACCATAATGCTGAGGAAAGATTCCAATTCCACAAAGAGTCAAACCAACCAAATCGACATGCACAATAATGTAAACTTATCGGATATGCAATGACACAAATTCTCTAACTCGTGATAGAAACAAACAAATAATTAGATTAACTTGCATGAACTTGAAATCGATTACCGATGATGGATTCTGAAAGTCCCTCGAGTCACACATTTAGAAAAATGTGAATCCATGAGCAAAGAACATACTTGGGTATGGGACGGTCACCTATAATTGCATACCGTTGAACCACAAAAATCTTCACCATAATGTTGAGAAATTATTCCCACTCCATAAAGAGTGGAACATACAAAATGAACATGCACAATAATATATACTCATCAAATCTGAATAATCAGATATGCAAGGACACACACTTCTGTAACTCATGACAACACACCAAAGAAATAAATAATTGGAGTAACTTGCATGAACTTGAACTCGATTACCGATAAAGGATTCTGAAAGCCCTTGCACATCCAAAAAGGCGGGAAGCCATGAGCGAAGAACATACTTGGGTCAACGATGATCCCCTATTGCTTCTGACCATTGTACCACAAAAATGTTCAACATAATTTCTAGAAACGATTCCAAGTCCATAAAAAGTCAAACCAACGATTTCAACATGCACAATAATATAAACTCATTGGATCTGAATAATCAGATTTGCAAGGACACAAATTTCTCTAACTCATCACAGCCCCAAAAGAAATAATTAGAGCAACTTCTTTTGTAAAACCACCAGGACCACTACTAAATGCTGACAAAGAGCATATCGAAGATATTTCGCAAAAAAAAGAGCATATCTAAGATGGTTCTTCTTTGAAACCCAAGATAAGGAGACGAAGATGGTTGTTCTGCTCTAATTTGTGAACACCTCTCTAATCACTTCGAGTTGTACATGTTGTAAGGCCCATGTAGAATTGACTCAAATTGACTCAAATTCAACTGGGTCATCCAAACATATTATTATTTTTCGCTCACCTATAAACCTAAATTGACTCAAATTCAACTGGGTCGTGCGCCAAGGCGCACCCCTAAATCTAGTATATATATAGACAGCTGCATAACCGATCATAGTGTTAACATACAAATTTCCCTTTGACTGAAACACAGTGATTTTACTATAACTAATCACATCATGAATACACATCATAGTTTATCCGATAAACAGTACAATCATCGCTATCAGATAGACGGACAAAAAGATCCCCAAGACTACGACTTCAGGTGCAACTCGGCGACCAGGCTCCACGCCGACGCCGAACAGCGGCAGCGCCGCCCCTCCAAGGGTCTGCCCCTCGGCCTCCGTGATGAAGCTCCTGCCGTGCCGCAGCTTCTTCCTTCCGGCGCCTCTCTCCCTGGCCACGGGCCCGCCAACCTCGCCGTCGTTGTCCTTGTTGTCGTCCATCCTTGGCCAATCGATCACGGTGCCGAGCGGGAGCCCGCACATGTCCCTGTCATCCCTGCTGCCATAGCCCTTGCCCTTAGAACCCATCACATTCTCGTCGTCCTCCGTGTCCTCGCCGTCACCCCCTCCTCTTAGCGATTTATGTGCTAAATAAGCAAGATCGGAAAGGAGAAGATTCTTGTGGATCAACCATAATACAGGTTTTCCTTCTAACACTCTTCTTAGTTTTTAATAAAGCTCTCTGAATTCACAAAAAGCTATATATTTTCACCAATAAGAAAACAAAATGACATACAACTGCATAACCCGATCATACATATAGTCTCAACATACAAATTCCCACTGGATTGAATGATGTGATTTTGTTACAATTGATCACATCATGAAAACACGGCGCATGCAGTTCATTCCTCGACGAAGAAGAGTACGATCGCTAGCAGATAGAGGAACACAAAGATTCCCAAAAACACCATTTCAGGTGCACATCGGTGACTAGGCTCTGCGCCGACGTCGAACCTCGGCGGCGCCCGCCCTCCAAGGGACCGCCCCTCGGCCTCTGTGACGAAGCTTCTGCGGTGGCACAGCTTGTTCCTACCGCCTCTGTTAGCCTTAGTCGCGGGCCAGCCAGCCTCGCCGTCGTTGTCGTCCTCCTCGTCGCTCATGTTTGGCCCATCGTCGATTACGGTGCCGAGTGGGAGCCCCCACGTGTCCCTGTCATCCCTGCCATCGTAGCCCTCGAAGTCGGAACCCGTCGCATCCTCGTCGTCCTTCGTGTCCTCGCCGTCACCCTCCTCCTCCTCCTCATCATCATCATCTTGGGGGTTCTCCTCATCGATCATGTCCTCCTCTTCATCGTCCTCCTCCTCTATCTCGTTCATCGTGCTCGTGGACGGCAGAGCATAACCTTGGAACTGGACGAGGACCGCATCGGCGTCAGCCTCAGCGACGGCGTCGCCTTCTCCTCTTGTCCTCATCATGAGATAAAAGCAGAACTCCTCGTCCAGCTCCATCGGGGTCAGCAGCTTCGCGCGGGGCTTCTCGGATGACAGCACCCCGAGGATGACGTTCCGCGTGCCGATCTCGACGCAGGCGGCCACGACGCCGGTGCTCTCCGGATCGACGAGGAAGACGTCGGTGACGCAGAGGGTCTCGCTGGCCTCCTTGGGCCCTGGCGGGGTTAACCTAATCTCCTGGCCGCTCTGCAGCTGCAAGGACCAGCCGTGCTGATGTCTAAACAGCTGCTCATCCATGTCCATGGCCATGCTCGTTCGATCGGCCGGCAATATTCTAGCGGGTTGTTGATCTGTCCTGTTGTGTAGCTAGCCTCTTCGCTATCGTGCAGGAGACCTCTCGCTTGCGTTGTGCATCAGCCGCACCGATCTTGGTTGCTTATATTGACCGCCTTGCGTTGTGGGGACTCTAGTCGATTCCGATTTGTATAAGGCTAGGTGGCCGCCTTGCCGACTCGGACTTCTACTATGAGCGGAATCGGATAAAGTGGACCGATTTACTTACTACTAGAACAGCCCCGCGATGGCACGTACGTACGGCATGCAACGAGCAAACGAGAACAAGAAGGAATGTACAGCCAAAAAATGCCACGTGCGTCTCTTTGCTTTGCTGAACTCACGTGCGTGTTTTGCTTCTTTTTTTCCCAGCCCGCTCGCCCGCTTTTCTCGTTGAGCTCTGTTCCGGACTTGTCAAGCTCTGCTTGCGCCAAATACACGATTAAACCTACTTCTAGCTAGCTTGCTAACTAGTTTCTTTTTTCTTTTCTTTTGTATCTCGTCTTGCTGGGCCAAATGCCTAACAAAGCTAACTCATGTATCAAACAAATCATCCGGCATAATAATACCACCACCGAAGACAGCACCGAGAACCAGGGGAAAGGAACTCCACGCCAACGCCCCCAAGAGAGCAATAACGCAACGCGCCGCTGTTGGCGAGACCGAAATGGTCTAGGGTTTTTACCCGGAGCCCTCTCATGGAGGTACTCATAACAGCACCCCTAGGAGGGTTACAACACCCGTAGGCATCCACTAGTAGAAAACGGCCCTATAGTCCCGGTTTTCCAATCGGGGCTACGAAATCGGGAGTAAAGGCCCTCCTGGAGCCGCGATCGGACGCGAGACCTTTAGTCCCGGGATTAGAGTTTTTTTTTCTCTTAAATTTTGAATTATTTGACTCGTTAATATCTCTCTCACTTGGAACATTTTTAACTCTAACTATACTTAATCTTAGGTCAAATCGTAGGCTTCCTGGTCGGTCACCCATCCTAGCACTACTCCACCCCAGCACGCTTAACTTCTCTGTTCCATCGGGATGTCTTGCGCGAAGCCCATTAGTACCTTGTTGTCAACACTACCATAGCAATCCTATTAACTCATATTAATATGTGACACGTCTTTATGTTTTGAAACTACAAACAACTATTTAAGTAAACAACAACAAATGGCTAATAATAATATTTTAATCTAATGAAAGTAAAAACTAATTAAAATAATATTTTATACATTTTTTGCCATTTATTCATTTAGTATGGCATAAATAAATTCTTTAAACCCGTAAATCGAAATTCGATAAACTAGAAAAGACGATCTCGGGGGGGAGGGGCATGGCTGAACTCGCCAAATTATTTTTGCCAATTTTTTTTAGTCCCGGTTGATGTCTCAAACCGGGACTAACGGGTCTATCTTTAGTCCCGGTTGGAGACACCAACCGGGACTAAAGGGCTGTTGCCCGCGCCCGCACCCGTTCCACCCCTTTAGTCCCGGGCCGTATCACAATTTGGGACTAAAGGTCCGGGACTAAAGGTTGTCGGCGTCCTAGCTGTTGCTCATTAGTCCCGGTTCCTAACACATTCGGGACTAATGGTCCGAAGGGCTTTGGACGTAAGTCATGTTTTCTACTAGTGATCACCGCCATCGGCATTAAACACTAGGCTTTCCATAAGCAAAGATACTTGATAGAGCCAGACTTTTCCAAAGGTCATCTTTCCATAAGCAGCAGCACATGCATCAACAAGGCAACATAAGTCAACTTCAAAACGCAGCCATTAGTGGTGAAGGGGCCTCTAGTCCCGGCTCGTAAGAGCCTCTATCCCCGGTTTTAAAACCGGGACTAACCAAGCGGGACTAGAGGCCCAGGCATTAGTCCCGGCCCGATCACCAGTCGGGACAAATGGTCCTCCACGTGGCCACCGTGGCGCGCGGGGTGTACCCCCATTAGTCCCAGTTGGTATTACGGACCACGACTAGTGGTTCTCTGTCGTGACAGCATTTTGTGCACTTTCTCTGCCGCGAGAGTGAATTCATTTTGTATTGTTTTATTTATTTCTTTTTTCATTTTAAAATAGTTTTTGAATATTTTTACGCCACCACATATCGTACACTTTTATGCATATATAAGATAACTTGTATTACGATATCGAGCATACAAATATATACAATTTTGATAGTTACATGGAGATCACAATTACCGGGACTAGAGCCCATCTATTCGATTACATGGAGATCAGTAGCGCCTATTCACACCAAATTCTCCGACATCGTCTTCCATCTCTTTGAAAAAAATCCCGCCAACTCCTCCGCAATTCCTAGTACGCGTTGCTTTGGTAGGAGTTAATCCCGCATTCTCTCGAACTATATAAGAAAAGGAGATAAATATGAATATCAATCATGATAACAAAAAGTGACAGTAATAAAATGATGGTGTAAATGTATTACTTACGTCGACTCTATAATATTTGTGGTCGGTGGTAAACGTGCGAATAAACTCGCAAACATAGATTTCACATAGATTCATCCCTTCTTGCTGCTCACGCACTTTACGAGAATGGAATTCAATCAAAATAATAATCTAGCATCATTATTGTATTGAAACTAGAAGTAGAGAGATGCGTGGACATATCACGTGGTACTTATCGAGACAGTCTTAAACGTCAGGTTCTGACTAAAGCAACCCATAACCTCACGCTTGAACCAGTTCCAAACCCTGTCCGGCGAAGAAAATGAATGAATGAGTTATTCGTTTCCTGATATCTTAGGAAACCAACAAAAGACACTGATATAGCGCGAAAATTACTTTTGGAGCATGTCCTGCATGCTACGGAACTCTTCCACGTTTCTCTTTGATAGGTCCATGACTTCAAATATTTCCTTATTAACTTGAATGTCTAGCAGAATCCAATGCAAGCTGCAAACGTTTATATATACATCAGTAACTCATCATTTACACTTAACATTAAGTAATCAAAAGTGAATGTGTACAACAGAGTAAGATCCTCATTTGAAATTGTAAGGAAACAGTATGTGGTCACAGAAATTTTTCTCCATTAGAAACCTTAAAATGTTTTCCTCCGTCTCCTCGGGTGTTTTCGTTAGTGTATCTATATGTACTTTATCTGGGTCAATGAACCCAACACTATAGATTTTTCTTATTTTACATTTCTGGATCTTCATTCTATATAATAATAGAGTACAAAAGGATATAATGAGGATAATTACATGCAATCAACTGAATAACCGAAAAACTAAATATATAGACAATGAATTCAACAACTTACAAACAATAGAAATTGAGGATAGATTTGTCAAGGGCGTCAAGATTGTATAACTAGAAGAGTTCTGGAAACTCAACATGGACCTCGTCGGGTCTGAAGTAGTAACCATGTGGGACTTTCGCTGTAATAAATATTCTTCCCTGCTTTATGGCTGTCAAGTACCAGTTATGGAGAGTCAGCATTTGTGTTGGCAGTTCTTTCAACTTTTCTTTACTGACAAAATCCTCACCTGCGACATATCTCCGAACTACAACAGCCTTGGGTAAATTGTCTTCTGGGGACCCTAACAATGCAGCAACACTCACATTTATACTGGCCGCCAAATCCGTAGTTGCTTCCATATCTATTGGCTTGGAAACATTTTTGGATAACACCTTGAGTGGTTGGATCGATTGTTTGGCCTGTTGTCCAAGAAGGAGAACGTCTAATCTTTTACTGCTTGCACTTTCACTTGCTGTTTTTCTCCCGCTTGCACTTTTACTTGCTGATTTTCTCCCTCTTGCACTTTTACTTGATTTGCTCTTCTTCACTTCTTTCTGAAGTGCGCGTAGATAGTCATCTGGCTTATGGTGCAACCCATATTGCGATTTTGTGTTCAGAAAATCAAGTGCATATGCCTTTTGCTTCTCGGTGTATACCGGAGCGCGCTTGGGTTTCTTCTTTTCAAAATGCGCAGCACATTCGGCCTTTGCGATCGCTGTGGTTTTCTCGTCACTGCGATCGTAAGGTCTGATGGGAAGATTCTTATGAGGTATTATTGGGAGGGGCAACCTTTTTTTTCTTTGGGCTGCTCCGTCAGTTAGTACTCATTGATGGAGCATGCTTCCACTTATTGTCCTTAGTGGGCGACAAAGACTGCTGACCCTACGGAGGAGATCGAGATGGACTCATGATGTGCTGGTCCTAGTCATCATGAGGTGGGATTCTTGGAGGTGATGGAGGTGAAGGTGACCTATGATGACTCGGAGGCGGTGTTGGCCTTGGGGTCGATCCTGGAAACTTGATGTTGTTCTTGTCCCATAGAATGATACCACCCAATACTTCTCTGAGTGTCCTCTCACCTTGAGGTCCAGGGATGTCAAGCTCCATTGACTCCCATTGTGTTATGATTTGATCCACCCCGATTGTAGCATAGCCAGGTGGAATCTCACGGCCATGCCAATGTGCGTCAGGTGGACAAGGAAAAGCACATCCGACCACCACCTTCATGGATATGTTCTTCAACTTCTAATGGAGCTCACAAGATATCTGCTCCGTGATTCCATCCACGGGGTAGCCGAGACTGCCATCTATCATCCGTGCATCATCATACGGGACCTCCGGTTTAGCCATGCCGCTTTTCTGCTGAGATGGGTTGGCGGTAATATCGAGTGCAGGATCTTGCAGGTGTGCTACTCCTCTAATTTCATCAACCTGCTGCTTCTCACCTCTTACTATCAGCTGGTTGAACTGGTTTCCCTCCTCCTCCTCCTCCCGTCGCTACTTTGCTCTCGCTCGGCTTCTATAAGTACCTTGGTCCTTAGAAAACCCAATCTCCCATGTATAACTAGGGCCAAGGCCTCATACTCGTCCTCCATGTTCGTCATTCCCGGGGACCTTTGTCAGCAAGTCTTTCTCTCTATCAGGATGGAACTTTGTTATCCCGTCTTTAATTTCTTTCACCACTTTCAGCCATGTATCCCTGGGTACCCTAATCCCATCACTACAAACAAGGTACCCTGTAAGTTCGTCATACTCACTCCCATGCCCAAGGAACCAATTTCTTGCCCTCAAATATCATTCTTCGCGAATTGGTTCTGGAATGATCCCTTTATCAGACAATTGTTTCTCTTTTGCATCCCACTTTGGCATGGCAGTCGCGTAGCCCCTGGCCCCAGGTGATGGTGATATTTCTTTTTCGCGGCATTTACCTTATTTTTTCTGACTTTTCCTTTGCAATTCCTTACTTCCTATATTCCACAATTGCATCCCAGTAATGCTGCTGCTTCGCTAGATAGCCTTTGAATTCTGGAGTTTTCTAGTCCTTCTAATACTTTAGCCATAATGCTTTCTTCCAGTTCCGGAATAGTTCGGCCATCTTTTTAAGAGAAAACTGCTTGAATTTCTTCCTCAATGCAGCTGTCTCGGCATCACTCTCACATTCTAGCAACATGAAAAGTGCCATGAGGTCATTCCAAAGACCCTCTTTGTATCTTTCGTTGACATATGGATCACTCTCTTCCGCCTCTTTAGGTTTATGCCACTCTCGAACGGTGATCGGGACATGATCCCTAACAATAACTCCACATTGTTATTTAAATATAGTTGCAGCCTTTTGGGTTCCAACGGTTCGCCCTGTGCTGAGACCGTCATAATTGTATAATTCGTATGGGCATCCAAATTTTTGGTCGGGTCTCGCTTGGATTTTTTGCTCGATGTGGAGGCCTAAGAGAAGAAACATTCGTCAATATAATATTTATACAACTCGGTACATACAACTTCTCCCGGACATCTAGTGATCACCGGACATCATATATATACCTCGCCGGTCTTCGTTAAGCGTCCATGGGCTTCTCCATCACCGGAGTTGTCGGCTTCTCCATCATCGGAGCCGGCGACTTCTTCCTCTCTTTGGTTGATCTCCTGTCAACACCCGGATTTTTCAATCCTAGATGCCTGTTATGCCATACATCGCAATCCCAGGATTACCATTTTTGCGAGACATAACAGAATTTGATATCATAGTACTTCATCCATTACAAACGATACATAAGTTCTTACACAAATAGGGATCTCATGATCCAGTTCTTAATACAACTTCAAGCAGCGGAATACGTAATAATGACGGTAGCGTAGGCGGAGCTCCATCTTCGGGTCACAGGCAATGCTGACGATGGGAGATGATCCTAGTTGTCATAACCTTCCTGGGGTCCATCCTCCAGGTACTCCTCTTCATAGTCTGGCCATGGGAATAGCCAGGGACAAAGCCATGAGTACTCTTTAAGTACTCGCAAACTAATACTAATAGGTAAGGGGTTTTTGGATAATAGGACACTAGGCTCTAGGGTTGTTTTGCAAAAGCCAGGTTTATCTTTACTAAGTTCTAAAGCTAGTCACAATTTTATAACTCCTAAGTGGGATCTTGTAATTCAGGTCACAACTCTGTTGTGGTCAAGTCAAAGTCTCACTTCATTTCACAAGTCATTTTAAAAAGGTTTGACGGGGGAACAGTATGGCCACTCCAACTGTCCATAACCGAGGACGCGGCTATTCAAATAATTTGACACTCTGCAGAGATTGTACACTTTCACCACAACATTCGATACATCCGTCAGGAACAAATCCTGAATTCACCATACTCAGTATGCGGATAATCAATCCTAACCTTTCGATTACACTCCCTAGTATCAGCACCTCTCCTGTGAGTTTGGCCTCCCAACCATGACCACTGTCATCTTGGGTACTGCACAGGTGGACAATCTTCACAAGGTAGCCTCAGCTCAGACCTTGGCCGTGAGGGAACTAATACTAAGGTATATAAGTTTCCAGTCAAGCCCTACCCAAAATTCGGGTATTGTGGTTGTACGATAAAATTGGAATGGTATCGCATCCAGACAACCATCAGTTTTATAAAGGGCTAAGGCTCATGCCTCAACATTTTCATCACCAAAATCATCAAGTGTTTGGAAACACATGTCCAAAACATTTCAATAGAATGATCCATCATTCCAAGGTTTTCATAACCATTTTTCCACCAAGTATTCCCATCTAAGGTTGATCAAGTTTCATGCTTAGCACTAGCATCTATAGGTGGGGGTAATAATGATGAGGGGTGGTACTAGTGGAGTTTCACTAAGTCTAACCTTATACCTTAGGCTGAGATCAGGGTTTCTAGCTTAGGCCAAATTTTATGCTCCTTAAGCAACCTTCAGCACAACTGTCTAGTATCTACCAAACTCTTAGGTAGACTCTAAGTAAGCTTTGATAAAGAAATAAAGTAAGAAGCTTGCCATAAAACTAGGATAGGTTTAACAAGTGGGTATGATCACTTATGCTTAAGGCATATAGTATTCATATCACAAGTATGGGTTTGTGGCAACAATAGGGTATTTTGCAAGGGTTAGCTTGCACAATGTCAATATAAGCTTGCATCAGTATAGTATCTTGCAAGTGTTAGCTTGCCTTGTGCAGAGTAGTGGTTGAAGTTCTCCTCGGCTTCCTCTTCATAGTATCCTCCTTCTTCTTCGTAGTATCCTTGGTCGGTACTAGCGTCTATGAATAAATACGAGGTACACAATCACCAAACAATACTTAACTACTTGCAATCATTACACACAAGGGTCCTATAGATGATCTAGCATCATCTCTAACATTACAAGGTTAAAGCTTGGTTCAAAACTTTTTATTTTTAGAAAAGTAATTTCTACTCATTGAAAAACTACTTAAGATTTAATATTTCCCAAACTAAACATGGGATCATGTTGACACATGTCATCACCACATATTGTAGTCCATGGGAATATGATTTAAAGTGGTGTCACAATTTAATAAGGTTTTACCTTTTTATTTTAATTAATTAAAGTGACTAGAAATGCCTATGGGGCATTCTTTTATTGCTTGAACAATATTTTTGTAAGTAAACCTAGATATTTTTATATATTCTGAAAGGTCTTGTAAAATGTGATTTTTGAGAGTTGGAATCAACTCAAAAGCTTTTATGGTTTAAATTTGAAAAATGTTTGAATGCAGAAAAGCTTGTGCCTTGTTATTTTTGCTGTGGTTGATCTACTGATCCAAATGACTTGAATCCAACGGGCTTGGATTAAGCATTCACAGGCCTTTCCAACAAAATTTGTTTCATCAAATTTGATGCACTGAATTGATCAGGGTTGATTTTTGAAGTTGGGTGCTGAAGTGTGTTTGAAAAGAAAAATAAAAAGGTTTAATTTGAATTGCTGGCCTACGCGGGAAATTCTAACGGGCCGGCCTGCTAAGCGCAGTGCTCCCGTGGGCTGCGTAAGTGGGTGTCCCCACTCGTCAGTGACACGGGGCTGGGCGAAGCGGTATGGGGTGATGTGGATCGTTCGATCTAGCTCTAATCCAACGGCCGTGGGTCATCATCGACGCGAGACAGCTCCGGCGAGAACTAAACCTAGCGCGGCCAGTGGGGGGTGCTGGGGGCTCACCGGGGTACGGGCGAGGGTCGACGAGGCGGGCGAACGACGAAGTCGACAACGGCGAACCTCCTGGTACCAGTGGCTTCTCCTGGGCCGCTCCAATCGCTGGCTCCTTTCTTCTCCGGCAGCGGCAGGCTCCAGTGAAATTCCGGCGAGGTGGTGCGCGCCTTGCTTTGAGGATGGTGTGGCACGGTCAGTGGGGAGAGGGGAGTGAGATGGTGTGATGAATTCGTGCGGGGGTGGCATCTATTTATAGTCGAGCGAGGGGACCGTCAGGGCGCAAGGTGAGCTCGTCAGGGGCGACGTTACATGCGGCTAATGGCATGGGCAAGGGTAGGGGACGGTAGGGGACGGTGCTATGTCTCCTGGCGATGCTCAACGGCATGGTCGCGAGGTATGGGGCGGTGTGGTTTTGTCTGGAACGGCCGGTGCTCTGCGCGGCAGAGGCGGTGTCTTCGACGGTGGGCGGTGGCTGTATGGCACGGGGCGGCAAACGGGGTGTCTGGCGGTGTCCTGGGTCAGTGGTGATCGTGTATGCACGCGGCGAGGGCGGCGCGCGGTCTGTGGATGCTGGTCGCGGGTGGTGCTCTGGCGCACGCTCGGCATGGTCTGGGCGCGGCTTGTGCGCGTGGTCCATGGCTTGGCAACGCTTGCGGCTGGGACAGGCAGTGGCGATGGACGGTGGGCTGCCTCCCAGACATGCTGGCTAGGCTTGCTGCTGCTCCTAGCTTGCTGTCCACAATGGGGTGACATGGGGGTGCTCGGCTGTTCACCATTCATGGCAATGGCAAGCTCACAGGGGTGCTAGTGTTGGGCTAATCTTTCTAGATGATCTACTGAGCTGTGTGTGAGCTAACTAGGGAACAAGTTAGGCAAGAATCACTGCACACTATAGTGTTTGATGTTTTGTTTGATTTGTGTCTGCAACCTGTTTGATGAAATGGCCGTATGAAATCAAGTTTTGAATTTTGAAATGATTTTTGGTGGGTTTGCTAGATTGGTTCTGGTGAGTCTGCAGGTGCTTGGGTTTTGAAAATTGAGCTTGTTTGAGTGGGTTTTGAAAAAGTGGGATCTTCCCATATGAAGAAGATTCAATTTTGAAATGTCATTTAAACTATGCATTTGAAAGTTTCTGGATGATCACAAAGTGGGCCTTGATACTCTGTTATGAGTACATTCAAGGGGTGCAAAGATCCAGAAAAGTTTCTGTTAGGTTCTGAAAGTTTGAGATAGCCAAAGTAGGCATGGGAGTTAAATTGGTCAAAATGACCATTCCCTTAATATATTTGTTTTGATTTACTTGTCTTTAGGAAAAGTGTGGGAAATGTTTTAGATGATGTTATTTTCACCTAAGAAACATTTTACAAGCAATGGATCACACATACAAGGTGGGTTTAAAGGATTTCAAAAATCTATGCATTCTCATATGCATACATTCATGGGTTTTATTTAGAAAAGTTTTTGTTGACCCTAATCTTGATGATTAGTGTTTGTTGATCTAAGTTTGGTATTTTTGGGATGTTACAAACCTTCCCCCCTTAAACAAAATCTCGTCCCGAGATTTGAAAAGGACGAATTACCTAGGATTTGAAGAGATCGGGAAACTCCGTCTTGATGTGATCTTCGCGCTCCCAGGTAGCTTCCTCTTCTGTGTGATTGCTCCATTGAATCTTGAGAAACTTAATGCTCCAGGTTCTGGTGGTTCGAAAGGCTTCCTCCAATATACGGATGGGCACCTCGGGATAGGTCAGGTCATCGTTGATCTCTATGGTCCGGTGGTCGATATTCTTGAACACTTCGGTCTTCTCGGGGACTTCGAGACATTTGCGAAGTAATGAGATATGGGACACATTGTGCACAGATGACATCTCTTCAGGTAGCTCCAGTTGATAAGATACTTCTCCTCGACGGTTCAAAATTTTGAAAGGTCCGATATATCTGGGGGCTAACTTTCCCTTGAGTTGGAAACGCTGCATTCCCTTCAATGGCAACACTTTCAGATAAACAAAATCTCCGATGTTGAAGGCGAGGTCTCGACGTCTCTTGTCGGTGTAACTCTTTTGTCGGGATTGGGCTGTCTTGAGGTGTTCATGGATCTTGTGAACCTTCTCTTCCGCTTCTCGTAGGATGTCGGGTCCGAAAATCTGACTCTCCTACTTCCGACCAGTTCAAAGGGGTGCGGCACTTTCTTCCGTACATAAATTCAAATGGGGCCATTTGCAAACTGGCTTGGTAACTATTGTTGTAAGAAAATTCTGCAAAAGGCAGACAGTCTTCCCATTTGGATCCATATTCTAACACACATGCTCTCATATCTTGAGTATTTGATTTACTTGCTCCGTTTGTCCATCGGTGCGAGGGTGATACAGTACTGAAATCTAGGCGGGTTCCTAAACCTTCTTGGACTTTCTTCCGAATCTCGAGGTGGCGAGTTCCTCGATCCGATACTATGTTCTTGGGGCTCCATGCAAACTAACGATTCTAGCGATGTACAACTCGGCTAGCTTGAACTCGATAGGTGGTTTTGACGGCAAGAAATGGGCGACTTTGGACAATCTGTCCACTATGACCCAAATAGAGTCATTTCCCCTAGAAGTAGGTAGTCCATGATAAAGTCCATTCCTCTAATCCCATTTCCATTCTGGAATTTGCAAAGGTTGCAACAATCCAGCGGGTCTTTGATGTCCTGCCTTGACTCGCTGACATATGTCACACTTGGCGATATAGCTTCCGATTTCTCTCTTCATCTTATGCCACCAAAATTGCTCTTTCAAATCTCGATACATCTTAGTTCCTCCGGGATGGATAGAATAAAGAGTATCATGAGCCTCCTTCAAGATAACTTCTTTCAACTCCGAATCTCCTGGTACACAAAGGCGTCCTTTGTACCACAAAACTCCTTCTTCGTCCTCGGTGAATCCGGGTACTTTGCCTGTACCGATACGACGCTTGATTCCGTCGATACTAGCATTTCCTTTCTGCACCTCTTTAATCTGACTGATCAAAGTGGGTTGAAGTTCTATGCTAGCCAAAAATCCTTCACTTACTAACTCCATTCGAAAATCTTCCATCTCTTTGTGCAAACTTGGTTGCCCCTTTAAAATCATGGAGTTCAAGCAGCACGACAATCTGCTAAGGGCATCGGCTACCACATTGGCTTTTCCAGGGTGATAGTGAATGTCCAGGTCGTAATCCTTGATTAGCTCAATCCATCATCTCTGTCTCATATTCAGCCCCTTCTGAGTGAATATATATTTTAGGCTCTTGTGATCCGAATAAATCTCACAACAATTTCCCATTAGGTAATGTCTCCATGTCTTTAGGGCTAGAACTACAGTTGCGAGTTCGAGGTCATGGGTTGGGTAATTTTGTTCATGTTGCTTCAATTGTCGCGATAGATAAGATATAACTTTGCCTTCTTGCATTAGCATACATCCGAGACCAATCTTGGATGCGTCACAATACACATCGAAGGGCTTCGTGATATCCGGCATAATCAAGATGGGGGCTGAAATCAATCTCCTCTTGAGTTCTTGAAAACTTGCTTCACATTTGTCGGTCCATTCAAACTTCTTGTCCTTCTTCAGCAATTGGGTCATGGGTCGGGCGATACTCGAGAATCCTTCTACGAATTTGCGGTAATATCCCGCCAATCCGAGAAAAGCACGAACTTGGGTTTGAGTGGTTGGGGCTTGCCAATCTTCTACATCTTTCACTTTGGTAGTGTCAACGGCAATTCCTCCGGCTGATACAATGTGACCGAGGAATCCTACCTCCTGTAACCAGAATTCACATTTGCTAAACTTTGCATACAACTGATGCTCTCTAAGGGTTCCAAGAATGGTCCTTAGGTGTAGCTCATGTTCTTCTTCTGATTTGGAATAAATCAGAATGTCATCGATGAAAACAACGACAAACTTATCCAGGAAGTCCATAAAAATCTTATTCATGAGGTTCATGAAATAAGCAGGGGCATTGGTTAATCCAAAAGACATGACTGTATACTCGTACAATCCATATCGGGTGGTAAAGGCAGTCTTTGGAATATCCTCTGCACGAATTTTGAGTTGATGATAGCCAGTTCTAAGATCAATCTTAGAAAACACCTGGGCACCAGTCAACTGATCAAACAAATCTTCTATCTTGGGCAATGGGTACTTGTTCTTGATGGTGACATCATTCAACTTCCGATAATCCGTACATAAACGGTTACCTCCATCCTTCTTGTCCACAAACAAGACAGGCGATCTCCATGGGGACGCGCTTGGTTGAATCAATACGATTTCCAACATGGAATCCAGTTGCTTCTTCAGTTCTTCTAGTTCCGACGGGTTCATACTATAGGGTCTCTGGGCTATGGGTCCTATTCCGGGGATTAGTTCGATGATAAACTCGATATCCCGATCTGGGGCCATACCGGGCAAAACATCTGGAAATACATCGGGGTATTCGCAGACTATCCGAACTTGGTCAATGGTAGGTTGGGCTAGACTCTTGTTACACTTGAATTGGCGAGGTAAGGTTTCAGATATATGTTCGACTGATATTCCGGTGGTACTGGTCATGGTGATGGCTTTCTTGGCACAGTCAATCAATCCTTTATGTTTGGACATCCAATCCATTACTAGTACTACTTCCAAACCTTTAGTTCCGATTACTATTAGGTTAGCATAAAAATCTATGCCATGGATTCGGATAGGGACGGCTTTGCAAATTTGCCTAGCCTTGGTGGTTGATCCGGGAATTTGTACAATCATCACATGCTTCAATTTGGTTGGTTGAATTTTACTAGTGCAGGCAAATTCTTCGGTGACAAATGAATGTGATGCACCAGAATCAAACAACACTCTTGCAAGTACTGAATTAACAGAAAACATACCCAGCACGACGTCTGGCACTTCCTGAGCTTCTTGACATGCATGAGAAAAAACGGCCATTGCGGTTGAGTGAATTCACAGGGCAAATCTTCTCCTGGTGAACACGACGCTGCTGAGCTGGGACATTGGTATTGGGTGCGTAGCATTCTTATTGTTGGGACACTTTCGTTGGAATAGTGGCCTTTATTTCCTGATCATAACAGGTCACTTGTGACTTGTCCTTGGCTGCGATAAACTGACATTGCTTCCAGTCCTTGGGGCAGTGTTGGGGTTGGTGGTAGCATTGTTGGGGTTGAACTTTGGTGGGGCACGGGTGAAATTGCTAGAGTTGCCGGGGTTGTTGTGATTTCCTCCGGGTTTAGGGTTTCCACGGTTGGGATAGGTGGGACGGGTCATAGGGGGTCTATTGGTTCTTGGGGCAAATCCTGGAGATGGGTTGGGCGATACTTTGGGGTCTGATGGGTTCCTGGTTGATGCATCATACGACGCTTGCGGTTTTCATTGGCTTGGTTGATCTTCCCTTCCATCTGGATAGCTGAATCGACAAGGGCTTCAATATCAGCAAAGGGGATATTGACTAACACCGTCTGCATCTCGTCATGCAGACCATTCAGGACTTTCTTTCTTCTTGGCTTCGGTGTCTATCTCGTTCGGGGCATACCTAGCTAATGACAAAAATTTGTCACGGTATTCCACTACAGTCATCCTTCCTTGTTTCAACTCTCTGAACTCGTCTCTCATTCTCTTAATCAAACCTGGTGGCACATGGGTTCTGCTAAACTTAACCTTGAATTCCTCCCAGGTCATCATTTGGCCTCCGGTCATGGCACACACACTGTTCCACCATGCCTTGGCATCTCCGGCTAGATAATGGGTGGCGAACAAGACTTTCTCGTTGGCTTCCACTCCGGCTACTTCTAAGTTATTTTCCATGGTTTGCAGCCAATCATCGGCATCTAGGGGTTCTTCTGACTTGGTGAAAACGGGTGGGTTGGTATTCTGGAGATTCTTGAGCTTAGATCCGTGGTTGTCCTGATTTCCATGGCCTTGGTTGTTATGGGCTAGCTGGGCTATCTGTTGCAGAGTGGCTAGGTTGGCTTGACGTTCCGCTCTTTTCAACCATGGTCGAAGTCAACATTTGCAGGATCTGCAACATTGGGTCCGGGGCTGAACCACTTCCTCCTCGTGGCATCTGAAGATTGATATATATCATGAGAAAAGAGGGAAATTTCTAAGGTTTTGGGTCTTTGAAAAGTTTTTAGAGTTTGACTCAAGTTTTCTAGCAACTTGCTTTTTCATTCATTCATTCATTGCACACAGTACAACACACACCACAACAAAGGAAAACAGATGGTTTTAAGAACCATTCTGGAATCTACGATACAGTGGGACCGACTACTACTCACTACGATAGTGCTCAGTGCTACTACTCCTCGGAGTCTGTGGCTTCATCATCTTCAGGATCATCGATGAAGGCGAAATCATCCTCATCGGTGAAGAAGTCCATGGCCTGATCCTCCAGAAAATCATCGTCATCGCTGAGATAGGAGTAAGGGTATCCACGAAGATCTTCTCCGGTATTCTCCCTTTCCTCCAACTACATGTCTCTCTCGTGGATGGTCTCTTCCAGAGATGAGATGCGGTGGCGAAGACGGGCAATAATGTCTCCTTTTGTCGAGTGGCGACGAGACTTGCGATCCTTTGCTAGTAGGGCGATGGTCTGATCCTTCGTCTTGATGATGGCAGACTTGTGGTTGCAATAGTCACGGCAGTTGTCCAACTCCTGCTGACGATCATACATCATGAAGCTAAGGTGGTCCAGTTGAGTCTTCAGCTCGGGGTGGTAAGGGGCTTCCAGTGGTTGTCCATTTGCATCACGCCTTGGGAAAAACTCAAAGCGGGTTCCCTTGATCTGATTGATGCTCTGCCCACACAGACGGGAAAGAGATTCCTGCATTGCTCTGGCAAGTCCATCGAGCCAGTTGTTCTCTCTTAAGGTGAACTGAATTCCCTCCGCTGTGGGAGGTTCAATCTTTCCTCGGAGACTTGCAACAATTAGCCACTGCAGATCTTCTCCTCCTTGATCATTGAGCTGATCTCCGAAGAACTCGGGGTGTGGACGCTCCAGAAGTTCCGAAAGCTGATCCAGATCCCTCTCAAAGATAAGGTCTCCTCCATTCCCAAGTTGATAAAACTTGCTGTACTTCACGCCCATCTATAAAAATAGAGGATGAGTAGACTAGCAGAGTGATCAAGTGTGTCAAAATTTTATCTATTTTGCAAGAGTTTTTTAGGAACATGAGGTTTTATGAAAGAATTAAGGAGATAAAAATGAGAATAGGTTTTTGTAAATATTTGTTTTCTTTGGTTTTTGAAACTAAGTTTTTGGTTCAACGTCCAACCTAACTAGGGTCTCCTATGGTCAGGATGGCTCTGATACCAACTTGTCAACACCCGGATTTTTCAATCCTAGATGCCTGTTATGCCATACATCGCAATCCCAGGATTACCATTTTTGCGAGACATAACAGAATTTGATATCATAGTACTTCATCCATTACAAATGATACATAAGTTCTTACACAAATAGGGATCTCATGATCCAGTTCTTAATACAACTTCAAGCAGCGGAATACGTAATAATAACGGTAGCGTAGGCGGAGCTCCATCTTCGGTCACTGCAATCTTGACGATGGGAGATGATCCTAGTTGTCGTAACCTTCACGGGTCCATCCTCCAGGTACTCCTCTTCATAGTCTGGCCATGGGAATAGCCAGGGACAAAGCCATGAGTACTCTTTAAGTACTCGCAAACTAATACTAACAGGTAAGGGGTTTTTGGATAATAGGACACTAGGCTCTAGGGTTGTTTTGCAAAAGCCAGGTTTATCTTTACTAAGTTCCAAAGCTAGTCACAATTTTATAACTCCTAAGTGGGATCTTGTAATTCAAGTCACAACTCTGTTGTGGTCAAGTCAAAGTCTCACTTCATTTCACAAGTCATTTTAAAAGGTCGGGGGAACAGTATGGCCACTCAACTGTCCATAACATGAACGGCTATTCGAATAGTTTGACACTCCGAGAGATTGTACACTTTCACCACAACATTCGATACATCCGTCAGAACAAATCCTGAATTCACCATACTCGGTATCGGATAATCAATCCTAACCTTTCGATTACACTCCTAGTATCAGCACCTCTCCTGTGAGTTTGGCCTCCCAACCATGACCACCGTCATCTTGGGTCTAGCAGTGGACAATCTTCACAAGGTAGCCTCAGCTCAAACCTTGGCCGTGAGGAACTAATACTAAGGTATATAAGTTTCAGTCAAGCCCTACCCAAAATTCGTATTGTGTGGTTTATGCGATAAAATTGGAATGGTATCGCATCCAGACAACCATCAGTTTTATAAAGGGCTAAGGCTCATGCCTCAACATTTTCATCACCAAAATCATCAAGTGTTTGGAAACACATGTCCAAAACATTTCAATAGAATGATCCATCATTCCAAGGTTTTCATAACCATTTTTCCACCAAGTATTCCCATCTAAGGTTGATCAAGTTTCATGCTTAGCACTAGCATCTACAGGTGGGGGTAATAATGATGAGGGGTGGTACTAGTGGAGTTTCACTAAGTCTAACCTTATACCTTAGGCTGAGATCAGGGTTTCTAGCTTAGGCCAAATTTTATGCTCTTTAAGCAACCTTCAGCACAACTGTCTAGTATCTACCAAACTCTTAGGTAGACTCTAAGTAAGCTTTGATAAAGAAATAAAGTAAGAAGCTTGCCATAAAACTTGGATAGGTTTAACAAGTGGGTATGGTCACTTATGCTTAAGGCATATAGTATTCATATCACAAGTATGGGTTTGTGGCAACAATAGGGTATTTTGCAAGGGTTAGCTTGCACAATGTCAATATAAGCTTGCATAGGTATAGTATCTTGCAAGTGTTAGCTTCCCTTGTGCAGAGCAGTGGTTGAAGTTCTCCTCGGCTTCCTCTTCGTAGTATCCTCCTTCTTCCTCGTAGTATCCTTGGTCGGTACTAGCGTCTATGAATAAATACGAGGTACACAATCACCAAACAATACTTAACTACTTGCAATCATTACACACAAGGGTCCTATAGATGATCTAGCATCATCTCTAACATTACAAGGTTAAAGCTTGGTTCAAAACTTTTTATTTTTAGAAAAGTAATTTCTACTCATTGAAAAACTACTTAAGATTTAATATTCCCCAAACTAAACATTGGATCATGTTGACACATGTCATCACCACATATTGTAGTCCATGGGAATGTGATTTAAAGTGGTGTCACAATTTAATAAGGTTTTACCTTTTTATTTTAATTAATTAAAGTGACTAGAAATGCCTATGGGGCATTCTTTTATTGCTTGAACAATATTTTTGTAAGTAAACCCAGATATTTTTATATATTCTGAAAGGTCTTGTAAAATGTGATTTTTGGGAGTTGGAATCAACTCAAAAGCTTTTATGGTTTAAATTTGAAAAATGTTTGAATGCAGAAAAGCTTCTGCCTTGTTATTTTTGCTGTGGTTGATCTACTGATCCAAATGACTTGAATCCAATGGGCTTGGATTAATCATTCACAGACCTTTCCAACAAAATTGGTTTCATCAAATTTGATGCAATGAATCGATCTGGGTTGATTTTTGAAGTTGGGTGCTGAAGTGTGTTTGAAAAGAAAAAGAAAAAGGTTTAATTTGAATTGCTGGGCTGCGCGGGAAATTCTAACGGGCCGGGCCTGCTAAGCGCAGTGCTCCCGCGGGCTGCGTAAGTGGGTGTCCCCACTCGTCAGTGACACGGGGCTGGGCAAAGCGGTATGGGGTGATGTGGATCGTTCGATCTAGCTCTAATCCAACGGCTGTGGGTCATCGTCGACGCGAGACAGCTCCGGCGAGAAATAAACCTAGCGCGGCCAGTGGGGGGTGCTGGGGCTCACGAAGTCTGCAGGCGAGGTCGGCGAGGCGAGCGACGAAGTCGACAACTCCTGTAGTACATGGCTTCTCCTGGGCCGCTCCAATCGCTGGCTCCTTTCTTCTCCGGCAGCGGCAGGCTCCAGTGAAATTCCGGCGAGGTGGTGCGCGCCTTGCTCTGAGGATGGTGTGGCACGGTCAGTGGGGAGAGGGGAGTGAGATGGTGTGATGAATTCGTGCGGGGGTGGCATCTATTTATAGTCGAGCGAGGGGACCGTCGGGGCGCAAGGTGAGCTCGTCGGGGGCAACGTTACAGGCGGCTAATGGCATGGGTAAGGGTAGGGGACGGTGCTGTGTCTCCTGGCGATGCTCAACTGCATGGTCGCGAGGTATGGGGCGGTGTGGTTTGGTCTGGAACGGCCGGTGCTCTGCGTGGCAGAGGCGGCGTCTTCGACGGTGGGCGGTGGCTGTATGGCACGGGGCGGCAAACGGGGGTGTCTGGTGGTGTCCTGGGTCGGTGGTGATCGTGTATGCACGCGGCGAGGGCGGCGCGCGGTCTGTGGATGCTGGTCGCGGGTGGCGCTCTGGCGCACACTCGGCATGGTCTGGGCGCGGCTTGTGCGCGTGGTCCATGGCTTGGCAACGCTTGCGGCTGGGACAGGCAGTGGCGGTGGACGGTGGGCTGCCTCCCAGACATGCTGGCTAGGCTTGCTGCTGCTCCTAGCTTGCTGTCCACAATGGGGTGACATGGGGGTGCTCGGCTGTTCACCATTAATGGCAATGGCAAGCTCACAGGGGTGCTAGTGTTGGGCTAATCTTTCTAGATGATCTACTGAGCTGTGTGTGAGCTAACTAGGGAACAAGTTAGGCAAGAATCACTGCACACTATAGTGTTTGATGTTTTGTTTGATTTGTGTACGCAACTTTGTTTGATGAAATGGCCGCATGAAATCAAGTTTTGAATTTTGAAATGATTTTTGGTGGGTTTGCTAGATTGGTTCTGGTGAGTCTGCAGGTGCTTGGGTTTTGAAAATTGAGCTTGTTTGAGTGGGTTTTGAAAAAGTGGGATCTTCCCATATGAAGAAGATTCAATTTTGAAATGTCATTTAAACTATGCATTTGAAAGTTTCTGGATGATCACAAAGTGGGCCTTGATACTCTGTTATGAGTACATTCAAGGGGTGCAAAGATCCAGAAAAGTTTCTGTTAGGTTCTGAAAGTTTGAGATAGCCAAAGTAGGCATGGGAGTTAAATTGGTCAAAATGACCATTCCCTTAATATATTTGTTTTGATTTACTTGTCTTTAGGAAAAGTGTGGAAAATGTTTTAGATGATGTTATTTTCACCTAAGAAACATTTTACAAGCAATGGATCACACAAACAAGGTGGGTTTAAAGGATTTCAAAAATCTATGCATTCTCATATGCATACATTCATGGGTTTTATTTAGAAAAGTTTTTGTTGACCCTAATCTTGATGATTAGTGTTTGTTGATCTAAGTTTGGTATTTTTGGGATGTTACATCTCCTCTCCCTCACCGGATGTGTTCAGATACCTCGAGGGAGATTCGGGTGGTTCAGCGTCGTGGATTATATCCTCGAGAAGCTCTTCTTGTAATAGGTCTCGGCGAATTGGATTAGTTGCATCCATAGTTCCTGCAAAATGCGAGATGCACACAATATTATTGCAAAATGCACACATTACTTGAACATAGCAATAAATATTCCCATACAAAATATTTCTATACACAAATATTCCTATACTAATATTTCTATACACAAATATTTAAATGTAATAATTATTTCTATGAAAAATAATATTTAAATGCAATAATATTCCCATACAAAATATTTCTATATAATAATATTTCTATACAATATTATTTCTAAAATATGAAGTTGGAAGTACCAAAGGGAGACGATTTCCGAGGCATGAGGCTCCTCTGAGGTGACCGTTGGTCGGCCTCCGGCTTTCGCCGGCCTCTCTCCGGCGTGGGATCTGCATGGACTCCTCAGGTGGTTGTTGGAAGATCACCTACTCTGGTGTGACCACGAGTGGTAAGTTTCTTAAGGGATCGCTCGTTCTCTCGGCTGATTCTTGGCTGGTTCTTCTCAATGCCAAAGGCTCTCCTCTTGAGGGCAGATGTTTGGAAATTCGGGAGAAGATTTTTATTGGATCTGTTCTGAGGTTCCCCTCTCACCTCTCTCATGTCAATGATTTTTTGGTGCCTGCATCTGGATTTCTTGGTAGATCTCCTACCATTTCTGGAACAGATGAGGACACTGGTGCTCTTTGCTCCTCCTTGCCGGCTGATGATCTGGAGCCTACTAAGGTTTTTTTGATGCTTTTTCCTAGTGCAAACAGATTAGTTCTTCTCAACCATAATGAGGTGGTCGTTGATTCTAGATATTTGATCCAAGGTGAAGTTGTGGCATCTGGTGTTACTATTGATCTTCAAGTCAAAAGGGTTATTGTTGGTGCTCAGATCTTGCCTAGCTCTTTGGTTTTGGATAATTATCTCAATGTAAAGAAGATCGTGCCAAAAACCCTAGATTTCACCAAGGATTTTACTAAGGAGGTACTTCAGGAGGATCAGTCGGTGAAGCTTACTGCTCTGGATTTCTCTTTAGGGCAGGATTTTGAGAAGAATATTTTCAAAAAATTTAGGCATCAAGTTAACTTTCTTGGTGGTTTTAGAAAGAAGCCTTTCTATCTGGTTTGTTCTTTTGGAAGAGCAAATTTTAAATTGGATATTCATACGGTTGGTATTGCACTCCAAGCTTGTTTTGGTGGTTTGGCTTCTAAATTCCAAGTGAGATTTCTGTAAGACAGAACCTTTCGATTCTCGGTTGCTTCAAGAGCTGTGGGTTTTGAAATTTATAATATTTCAAAATTTTCTTATGATTCTTTTGTGGTTCATATTAACCTTTGGGGTAATGGTGGCCCAAATTGGATTTTTGAAGAAAAGGAATTTTACAAGGAATCTGCTCGAGATTGGAAGGTTGTCACGTACAAAAAGAAAAGCCCCAAAAAATCTCCTTCGATCAAACATGTCAAAAAGGTGCAGTCGGTTTTTCAACGGCTTGAATTCCTGGTCGCGGCTGCGGATTCCTCGCTTGGTCTCGCTGAACATAGTAAGTGTGGCAATAACTCGCGTAATCAAAATCGTTCTTATGCTTAGGCTCTCGCTGATGGCGGATCTAAACCTCTGGTACGGCCTGTCGGGCCCAAAGGTGGCGAAAATCGCGCGGCAATTAAGCTCCCTGGTCTTATTCCTTTTCTGAAATTCCCAACCTTCCCAAAACGTCTGTGGCCCGATAACTCTTACCTGGGGTGGTTCAAGGCCCAGCCAAATTCACCACTCTTTCGGCCCACTGTATACAACGGTTTTAAGGACTTCTCCATTTCCTTGCAAAAAACAACTGCCAGAATTTCTGTCCCCTCAACTCCCTCGCCTGCGGAAACCCCAACCTCCTTGCCTTGCTCGTCGCTGGCGAAGTGTGGTGCAATGGCCAACATTCCGATTGACCCTGCGTCGTTTCTGCCGGGCAGCTTCCAAGTTCTGCAGGTGGCTGGAAGAACCCGCGTCAAGCGGGTGGTGGTTCCGCGTCGGTCTAAGGCGCATGAACAATATGCTATTGCTTCAATTAATCCCCTCCCCCCTGGTCAGGTCCCTTTCGAGAATATTCGAGATGTTCTGCTAGACTTCCTCAATAATGAAGTTCAGGTGAATTTTCGAGATATCCAGGCTTGTCGCTTTGGGGCCGCCTATGTGCAGTTTCACCATGTTAGTGATAGGGAAAGTCTCATTGCGGCCAGCCCCATTCCTTTCCAAGATGTGCATGTCTCTTTTGATAAGCACCATGAGGGTGAAAATTGGAGAAGAACTCAATTTAACAATGAGTGCTGGGTGATGCTTGTAGGGCCTCATTTGGACCACTGGCACACTGAAGATCTGAATGCTGTTTTTGCTGATATTGGGAAGGTTCTTCTTTGGGAAAGGGACCAGTATCATAAGGGAAGAATCCTGGCAAAGGTGCGAGTAACTGACTTGGTGGAGATCCCCAAGAGTGTGAGGTTCACTATTGATGACTTGGTGGAGACTGAATCTTGGACCTTTTCTGTTGAGGTTTTACAGAGTGACTTGCTTGGGGGGGCACCTGAGGAGTATCCACTGCTTGCTGACAATGAGGACCCACATCCTCTTCCTGTCTTTGGGCCCGGATCCCCCTCCTCCCCACCCCCACCTGCTCCTGTTGGTGAGGCTGATGGCTGGGGACAGTGGTTGGCACCACCTCCTCCTCTTCCTGGTGGAAACATTGAGGGATGGGACCCATGGGAAGCTACTGCTGCCCCAGTGCAGGGCCCTGTGGTTGCCCCTGGTGAAGATATGCCTGTGGATGACCACAATCTCCCCCCTCAGGATGTTAACAGTGTAGTTACTGGTACTGTACTTGTGCATGATTGGGAGTCAGATGATGATGACTCTGTTAATGCTGATCGTGCATCTGTTGGGGATCATGCAGTTAATGAGGAGCCTCAGGGAGTTGGTATTGGGGAAGGACTGCAGAACATCCTCCAGAATTACCTAGAGGAGGATGATTTCAACTCAGATGAGGAAGGGAAGGTTGAGAGTCCAATGGACACTGGTGCTGAGGCTGGAGAAAACAATGACTGGATGTTGGAAGATCAACACCTCCTCTCCCCTAATGAATCTCATCTCTAGGTTGGCATGGTCAGAACTTTCATTTCCATCCCTGATGTCCATGCTGCTAAATAGGGCTTCTCTCAACAAGGATTAGAACTTTGGGAAAGTTACTTTGCTCCCCATCTTCAAAAGTATTCATCATCAAGGGACTCACTCATGTGTGACATTCCTGTAAGTTGGTTTAACTTTATTACTCTCATGCTGGCTACTCCTGAAAAGTTAAATTGGGTCAGAAACTTTCTTACCTCCCCTCTATGGGAAATTATTAAAGAACCTATTGCTATGGAGAATTCAATCTCTTTCATCATCCCTAATGAAAGCATTTCACAGATGGCTCCTTCTTGTCTGGGCATTGAGGCCAAGCAGTCATCTAGCTCTCCTTCCACTCCCTCCAGAAAGAGAAAGGGCAAGGAACCTCTGGTTGAAACTGAGGTGAGAAGAAGTCCTCGAATTTTTGAATTAAATGGGGGTTTCAAAAGTCATATAAACTGCTCAATTTCAGACTGTCTGACCTGTAATGCTGCCCCCCATGTTTAAATCCTAAAGTGGTTAAAAACCTTGCTGCTTCTTTCTGTAAGGTCAAGGATGGTGACTTGGACAAAAGGCTGCTCAAGAAAGGGAAAACCACTGAAGTTGCAGTCAAGGATCCCGCCAAGGGAACTATCAAAGGGAATGGCTCCTCAACCTTAAATCTTGGGGGCAAGAAGAAATCTGGGGCTGCTGGTACCTGTGGACATCAAGCCAAGAAGAAGCCCTCTATTTAGGTGTCCAATGTATCACAAACTGTCTTTTGCTGGAACCTTGTTGGTTCCCTATTCTGAACCTTGTAATAGTTGTCCCCTGCTGTGCTTGCTTCCTGTTATGGTTGTGGATGTTGAACCTGTCAGTGGGATTAAGTTGTGGAGTGCCTTTTGTATTTGGTTATGATCTTTTAAAATGGGTGATGTCATTGGTTGTATCACCCCTAATTCAAACCCCCAATATGGTTTTTTATGGATAATAAACGAATATGGAAGATCTTGAATTGGAACATCAGGGGCATTAACTCTGATAAAAAATGGGTTGCTCTCAGAAATAAGATTGATGAATCTAGTTGTGACATTATTTGTCTACAGGAAACTAAGAGGAAAGAGTTTGATATTTATTACCTCAGAAAATTTTGTCCATCCAAGTTTGACAAATTTGAATTCCTTCCCTCCATAGGGGCTTCTGGGGACCTGATTATCATTTGGAATAACACTTTGTTTTCTGGAAAACTCTCTTTTCAAAATGATTTTTCCATTTCCATCACCTTGACCTCCCTTTTGTCCAATGAAACCTGGATTCTCACCAATATTTATGGGCCTTGTCTACCTGAAAAAAAGCAGATTTTTTAGAATGGTTTGCAAATATTGATATGCCTGATGATATGGATTGGCTCATTATGGGTGATTTCAGTTTCATTAGAAAGCCCTCTGACAGAAATAGGCAGGGGGGAGATGTGAATGACATGCTCCTCTTTAATGAAGCCATTTGCAACCTGGGGCTCATTGAGTTACCCCTTAAAGGTAGACAGTTCACTTGGAGCAACATGCAAAAGGAACCTCTTCTGGAGAGATTGGACTGGTTTTTTACCTCTGCCTCCTAGACACAAAGCTACCCTTCAACCTTTGTTGTCCCTCTCACCAAGCCAACCTCTGACTATCTGCCTTGTATCATCTCTATTGGCACAAAGATTCCAAAATCCCAGGTTTTTAGATTTGAGAACTACTGGATGCATCACAGTGATTTTAAAGAAATTGTCCAAAATGCTTGGAACATTCCAGTTGGTTTCCCTGACTCTGCTAAGAAAATTAATGCTAAATTCAAAAATGTCAGAAGAGGGCTAAAAATCTGGGCAAAGAATTTGCCTTGTTTGAAAGCACAAATTAGTAATGTCAATGCAACTATTGATCTCTTGGATATCTTGGAAGAAATGAGAACCCTTACTATGCTGGAATGGAATCTCGGGGACCTGCTGAAATCTCTTGTAATCTCACTGCTACAAGATCAGAATGCTTATTGGAAGCAAAGAGGAAAGGTCAAATGGGTCAAGTTGGGTGATGAGAACACAATTTTTTTTCACTCAAAAGCTACCATCAGTTTCAGACATAACTACATCTCCATGCTCAAAGATGAATCCAATAAGGAGATTCATGCTCATTCTGGTAAGGCTGACCTCCTTTGGCATGCCTTTAAGGATAGAATGGGCACTTTAGATAAGCCTGAAATGCACTTTAATCTTAGTGAGTTGGCAGGTGAATGTCTGAACTATGAGGATAGAGATGCTTTAGAACAGCCTTTCTCTGATATAGAAATTGAAGATGTGGTTAAGGATTTACCTAATGACAAGTCCCCTGGCCCTGATGGTTTTAATAATGAATTCATTAAACACTGCTAGCCTATTATTAAGGAGTATGTTAAGCAACTTCTTTTGGATTTCTTTTATGGCAAGACTTCGATGGAAAGCATTAATGCTTCTTTTATCACCCTTATTCCAAAAAATGAGGCTCCTCTCACACCTGCAAATTTCAGGCCTATTTCTCTGCTAAACAGTGTCTTCAAGATTATAACCAAACTTCTTGCCAACAGACTTCAAAAAATTATCCTTAAGCTTGTCCACAAAAATCAATATGGATTCTTGAAGCAAAGATCTATTCAGGACTGCCTAGGATAGGCCTTTGAATTCCTTTATCAATGTCATAAGTCCAAGGAAGAAATTTTAGTTCCGAAGCTCGACTTTGAAAAGGCTTTTGATAAAATTGAACATTCCATCATCATCAATATCCTCAAAGCCAAAGGTTTTGGTGTGAAATGGATCAATTGGATTCAGTTGATTTTTGGATCTGCTTCATCTATTGTACTGTTAAATGGAGTGCCTGGGAATTTTTTTACTATAGAAGAGGAGTAAGGCAAGGGGATCCCTTATCCCCTCTTCTGTTTGTTCTTGCTGCTGATCTTCTCCAGTACTTTCTCAATAAAGCAATGTGCCTTGGGCTACTGTCTCCTCCCTTGGAAGGAGTTTTCTGCCCAGATTTCCCTGTAATTCAGTATGCAGATGACACCTTGTTGGTTCATAAAGCTGATTCAAAACAATTGATGTGCCTTAAATCTCTGCTTCATACTTTTGCTCTTTCCACTGGCCTAAAGGTTAATTATTCTAAATCCAGTATGATGCCAATCAACTTGGATCCTGATAGACTAAGGCATTTTGCAAATACAATTTCCTGCCTCATTGGATCATTACCTTTCACTTATCTTGGATTGCCTTTAAGCATCAACAAGCCTGCAGTGGAACATTTTCTGCCTATTGTTCAGAGAGTGGACAAAGTTTGTAGACCAAAGGTTCATGGAGGCTTGGGTGTGCTTGATCTTAACATCCAAAACTCGGCTCTTCTTTTGGAAAAATTGGATAAATTCTATAACCAAAAAGATATTCCCTGGGTACATCTTGTCTGGAACACTTACTATAGCAATGGAAAGCTGCCAGGAAGAGGTTTAGAGGGGTACTTTTGGTGGAAAGCTCACCTGAAGCTTGTTGATATCTTCAAGGGAATTGCAAAATGCTCGGTGGGAGATGGCAAGTCCACCCTCTTTTGGACTGATATGTGGAAGGAAGAATGCCTGTAGCATAAGTTTCCTCATTTGCTGTCTTTTGCAAAAAATCCACATATCTCTATCTGTGAGTTTATTCAGACACCCAACATGTAGGACCATTTATTTCTTCCTCTGTCTCAGCAAGCTTATTCTGACTATCAGTGCCTGGATCACATTACCAGTGAAGGGACTCAAAGAGAAACAGACAATTGGAGCTATGTTTGGGGAAGTGATTTTTTCTCTGTTAAAAAGGCCTATTCATCTTTATTTGGGCATATTGCAGTTCAGCCTCATTTCTCCTGGTTATGGAAGTCTTCTTGCCTGCAAAAACACAAGTTCTTCTTGTGGCTTTTGCTCCTTGAGAGACTAAACACCAGAAACCTTTTGAGGAGAAAAAGATTTTCTCCGACCTCATATAATTGTGTGTTCTCTGGTTGCATTAGTGAGGAAACCTTAAATCATTTATTTTGGAATTTACCTTTTTCAAAAGCATGTTGGGATGACATATGCCCAGTCGGAAATAATGATTTAAATCTCTTTGAGGCTTTGGCTGATTTAAAGCGCAGATTAAAAGTCCCCTTTGCAATGGAAATTATTATACTAGGGGCCTGGGGCATGTGGATTTGCAGAAACAATGAAATCTTTAACAACAAACGTGCTTCACTTGATAAATGGAGGGCTATTGTTTCTCAAGAATTAAGATTAGTTCTGTTCAGAGTCAAGAAAAAGTACTTCCAGGATTTCAAAGCCTGGATCAACAACAATTTGGATAGGAGATAGTTAGCCTTGTATTGTATTCCCTCTCTGAGGTGGCCTTAAACTTGTAAATATTTACTTATGTAACTCATTATGATTTATAAAAATTGCAGTGGGGTATTTCCCTACTGTTTTACCCTCAAAATATTATTTCTAAAATATTATTTCTATATAATATTATTTCTATACAAATAATATTTCTATACACAAATATTTCTATACAAATATTTTTGTAAACAAATATTTAAATGCAATAATATTTTCTATGCAATAATTATTTCTATGCAAAATAATATTTAAATGCAATAATGTTCCCATACAAAATATTTAAATGCAATAAAATTTTCTGTGCAATAATATTATTTCTATATTTTATACCTATATACCTATACCTATATACCAATTTCTACACACAAATATTATCACCTATATACAAATTATACAACTAACTAACCCTAGAAATACTAACTAATAATCCAAATTATTTTCTAAAAAAATAATACAAATTAAACTACTAACTAACCCTAGAAGAGGAGGGGCCGGCGGCAGGTGGCGCAGGCCGGTGGCGGGGGGAGGTGCGGTGGCGGCCGACGAGGGAGATACGGGCACCGGTGGCTGTGGCGGGGCGCCACGAGAGAGGGTGCGCACGGGCAGAGGGTCGCGCGTGGGCAGGCTCGGGGAGGCGGGCACGACGGGGCGGCATGCGCGGTGGCGATGGCGTTCCCCAGCGAATTTTGCAGCCTAGCGGCGCTCTATCGCGATTTGTCCTCCAAGTCCCAGTGCGACCAGGGAAGGAGGCCTCATTTTTATACCCCTCTAGTCCCGATGAGTGGTACCAGCCGAGACTAAAGGGGGGGTCTCTAGTCCTGGCTGGTGCCATGAACTAGGACTAGAGGGGGGCGGCTTTTCGGCACCCGCGTGCGTTGGGCACCCCTTTAATCTCGGCTGGTGAGTTGGGCCAGGAATAAAGGCCCAAATTTGCGCGCGCTAGGCCAAATCTAGCGCGCGCCGTGCTTTTTTTTTTACTTTTTTAATATATTAAATATTTAAATTATATATTTTTTGCATACTTATGAATTTGAGAAAACTTTGAACATGAAAAGTTTTTGAATTTGAATAAGTAATCCAAATCCATTTTCTATTTTATAAAATAATTATTTTAACTAGTCAAACTATTAACCATTTTTCCATTATCAATTTAAAAATGCATTAACTATTATATTTTGCATATTTTTGAATCTCACTAAAATTTCAAATTGAGAAGTGATTGAATTTGGATACGTAACCCAAATCCATTTTCTGTTTTATAAAACAATTATACTAACTTGTCAAACTATTAACTGTTTTACCAAATCATATCGTAAGCCATCCTAAGATTTTTCCCACCACTTCCCGCCAAGTTTTCCCGGCTTTTCCCTCTGATCGGAGTTTTTTTGTCTTGGTTGTAGTCACTAACCGGGACTGAAGATATTTCCCGCCATCTTTCACCGTTTCCTGCCAAGTTTTCTCGCCCTTTCCCTCTGACCAAAGCTTTTAGTCCCGGTTGCAGCCACTAATCGGGACTAAAGATATTTTCCGCCATTTTCCATCGCTTCTCGCCATGTTTTCCCACCCTTTCCCTCTATATCTAGGCCGACCGTGCCATGGCTATCCATAAATCCACGCCTTCGTCTCTCACAATAATGGACAGTGCATACTGGGCAATTTTAACCCTCGAGGAGACCGAGGCGCTGTGCGCCTCCAGTTACCCATGCCCGCCGGGCTACTGGCTGCCCGTCGACTGGATGTTGAGTGCTGGAGCGGTTCCTGTCCTTCCTGTCCCTCAAGGTTCCGCACGCTAGGCGGCCACCACGAACCACTTCTACCTCGATCGCACGACGGAGCAATAGATGGATTCCCATTGGGATCCCGACAACTACGACACCTAGAATTCCTTCTTTGCTAACCGGCGGGAAAGGAAGCTCGCCAGGTACAAGGGTGACGGCCCTCCTCCAATGAACCACAACGAATCCGGCCACCGCTTCTCGTGGGCGAACCGGACTATCATCGGCGTGATGCGTACATCGCGCAGGGAGATCATCCTCGCTTGCGGTACTCGCTGCCGCCGCAAAGCCATAAGAAGGGTGGCGGTGGCGAAGGCCGCGGATGTAGCGGCGTCGTCATCCGGTAAACCCCTCCCCCACGCGTCGTGAATCCGAGGCCAGAGTGGCAGGTTCCCCCAGAATATGCCATGGCTGGGCTGAGGATCCAGACGCATGCGCCTAGCAACAACAACGATGACGAAGTCCAAGACGAAGACGACCCTGAAGTGTGTACTATAGGGCTAGATATGAGCATGAATAAAGGGGGCCCTTTAGTCCCGATTCCGTATCTTGCATCCACAGAGAGCATAGCGTTCCTGTCCATTACATCACCATGCACATAGAGTTCTATACTTTTCCCATATTGATGCCTTGCTTTTGAACAGTGTGTGAAAATTGGTTCATCACATAAAATTTGATAATGGCTACACCTCCAGAAGCCCTGCAGTATTAATGTAAGTCTTTGGACTAGATACTTTTTGAAGTTTGATTCTTCGAGAAAAAAGATTATATTTCTGTAAACTCTGTAGTGCTTTTCCCTGTAAATTACTGTGCGATCTGAATATATCTGAGCTGCTGGCCTAAACACTAATATGCTGCCATCTATAATTCTTTTTGTACAATTTTCAGGGGTTTAGATCTGATTACTAATATCTGAATATCATCTATTTTAACTGAAAATGCATGTTAAATCGTTCATATTGAGAACCAACATCGCTATGGTTCATATTTTCAGGGCTTTGGACCATCGGTTCACATAATATGCTCCTTTTGAACCAGGCGAGGTGTAATGTTTCAGTTAGGATTAGATCATGTGGCTTTCGGTGTCCATGAGGCTTCTGAACAAACTAAATTTAATGTGTTGTCTCTAGGGTAAGGTACTCTTGTGGTTTCTTCATGTCTTACCATTTAATTGATTCTTCGGAACATGCTCTGGTTCACCTTTTCTTTGTTTGTTTGGTTGGAGCGCAAGATATCATCACCTTGGTCTAGCTAAAAGTTACAGAACTGGACTGTTTGTTCTTGCTAAAAACACATATTTCCTCTCTTATTACACTAGATAAGACAGATAATGTACTTGGTTTTAGAGAGTTAACCTATTTTCCTTTGCTATTTTTCTATCTGGGCATTCCAATTCTAAAAATTCTCCACTTCATATTTTGATGATGCTTCTGGTGCCTTGACATATATTGTGGAGTGATAATCATGTCTTACCCTTCTCTAAATGTGGAATACTCTCTTGTTGTGCATTTCAAATATGAAACTTTAAACTTAGTTCATTCTCTAGCTAAAAGTTACATAGCAGCATTGTTTTGTCTTGCTAAAAACACATCTCTCAATTATTACACTAGATAAGAGAGATAATGTACTTGGTTTTAGATAGTAAATATGATTCTAATGTACCATGGTTGCTGTTTGTGACTAGCAAAGCCTTTCCAGGATTTGCGGAGAGAAAGAATGTTATAATTGATTCCTTTTTGCCGCTAGCATCTTGATTATGTCACCATGATTTTTTTCTTATGTCTCAACAGCTCGGTCATCTCTCGAAAAATAATGAACAAATGGAGCAAGGAAAAGAGAAGCAAGCTCAACAAAAAAAAAGTAAATATACTGAATCAAAGAGTGAGATTGGTACAAGTGAAAAAACCTTTCGGTCTCTCTTCCTCACTAGATAATGAGTGGACCCGTGGCCATGGAGTCTAGAGAGGTCATGGCAGCTCCATTGGCCCTGTGGTCACCTTCATCGAGCAGCCATGGGATGGATAGGGTCGTGTCCACCGGCTTGAAGGATGGAGCGCTAGAGCACCCATCTTGGGTTCCAGAGCTTCACTGCCGTGGGCGGTGTGCGCTCCCTTTGTTCCAGTAGCATTGGCGATGGCTGCAGGGCTGCCAAGCGCTCAAGGACTGGAATATCCCTGCACATGACGGTGTGTGGGGAATCATCTATGTAAGCCAGGAGGAGCATTATATACTCTAGCGGTCATAACCGAAGATGACAAATAGTGGCAATAGCTTCATGGGAAAGAGTGCATAAGGGAATCAGATGGTATCTGCTAGAGCACCAAGGACGCTTGTGACTCTGGCCGCGTGCGTCAGTTGTCTGCTCCGTGCATGTGCTCGTGTGGGAAATGGAAAAGATAGGACAGTGTTATTTGTACCGACACTCACTATTTAATGTATGTTGTTATTTTTTCTTTACTTAATTAATACTGGAGTAAATATAGTAATCAAAATTCTAAATCAAACAAAGGGTTAAACTAGATCCTACAAATTAATGAGAACTATTACTAATAATTCTATTTCATAATTATTTGCAACATTTATAACATATGATCATATTTTAGCAACGAGGTCATATGCCACAGCAACTCTCTTACCTCCCTTACCTTAAAACTAAAGAACGTTCACACTATGGTCATCACTTCCAAAATTTCTAAGAAGCCTCTACTGCGAGCTTTGTGGTAGATATAATATTGCTTTCTCTTCATGTAACCCATGCCATATTTTCCGAGTGATCTTTTACCTTATATGTGATATACTTGATGGTGTTGATATTTTTGGAGGTCGAAGCATTTTCATACTGTTGTATGCTATAACAGTTGATTATAAGATCGTCTGGCGAGTGGTCGCCTCTGCCTCGTGTGGGACTATCATTGAGCTTCTTCGTCCATGACCATGAAGCAATGTCCTGCCTCCTCCCTCTTTGTGCTAGTGACGGAGATATCTATTACATGGAGCTAAATGGCCATATTGGTCTCCTCATGTGTCATCGCCATAACTTGTCGCTCGCGACCAGTTTCAAACGAGTCAATGATGGTGGCATGCTCTGCGTTCGTCGGTATTTGTCGTCGGCCCTCCTCTTCCTTATCCTCCGAGTGGTCCATGTCTAGGTCATCTTTCTGGATATCCTCCTCTTCCTCTCCATACAAAGGAGGGATTGGAACTGGCGGTAGGGCGGGTGCATTTTACCTGAGCATAGCCCATGTCGTCGCAAACTTGTGAACCATTGTAGTAGGAAGAGATACCAATTGCGAGGTATGATAATGGCTCCATGAACCATTGTACTAAGAACCTTCAAACTTTCCTAGTAAAGATTAAACAACCTAACATTCAAATTAAACAGCGGAGGAAAGTAGAAGCTTATAAATGGAATTTGTTTGCAAGATCTTGCTAAAATGGAATGAAGATTTATGTATATTCATTGAAGGTGATAAATCCATTCCCCCTTATTATCCTTTTATATTCTGAATTTATATATAGTGTTATTTTTAAAAAACCCGCAACGTTAGCATTAACCATTTCATAGGTTTGGTCATCAACAAATTGAGCTCTGAGAAGTGATCTACTTGGTTAGGGAAGTGGATGTACAACCCAGCTATTCAGGTTCAAGTCCTCACGGATGCATATTTGAGTTCTTATTATTTAACAAAAACTCGCTGTAGGGGCTTCCCCTACCGCATTCCTTTCAAAAAAACAAATTGACCTCTCCTAAATATAGAACTCCTTGATATCAACACATATTTTTGAATTTGTTCATATCATCATTAAATTATAATCTCTTTTAAAACTGCCTATCAAATTTGAGACTTGACACTATGGCCATCCAAACATATTACTCCTTGATATCAACATATATTTTTGAATTTGTTCATATCATCATTAAATTATAATCTCTTTTAAAACTGCCTATCAAATTTGAGACTTGACACTATGGCCATCCAAACATATTATTATTTTTCGCTCACCTATAAACCTAAATTGACTCAAATTCAACGGGGTCGTGTGCCAAGGTGCACCCCTAAATCTAGTATATATATAGACAGTTGCATTGTATAACCGTAAGTCAACATACAAATTTCCCTTTGACTAAAACACAGTGATTTTACTATAACTAATCACATCATGAATACACGTCACAGTTTATCTGATAAACAGTACAATCATCGCTATCAGATAGACGAACAAAAAGATTCCCAAGACTACGACTTCAGGTGCAACTCGGCAACCAGGCTCCACGCCGACACCGAACCACGGCGGCGCCGCCCCTCCAAGGGACTGCCCCTCGGCCTCCGTGACAAAGCTCCTGCCGTGCCGCAGCTTCTTCCTTCCGGCGCCTCTTGCCCTGGCCACGCCGTCGTTGTCGTTGTTGTCGTCCATCCTTGGCCAGTCGATCACGGTGCCGAGCGGGAGCCCGCACATGTCCCTATCATCCCTGTTGCCATAGCCCTCGACCTTAGAACCCATCACATCCGCGTCGTCCTCCGTGTCCTCGTCGTCACCCCCTCCTCTTAGTGATTTATGTGCTCAATAAGCAAGATCGGATAGGAGAAGATGCTTGTGGATCAACCATAATACAGGTTTTCCTTCTGACACTCTTCTTAGTGATTAATGAAGCTCTCCGAATTCACACAAAAAGCTATATATTTTCACCAATAAGAAAATAAGATGACATACAGCTGCATAACCGATCATACATATAGTATAAACATACAAATTCCCACTGGATTGAATAATGTGATTTTGTTACAATTGATCACATCGTGAAAACACGGCGCATGCAGTTCATTCGTCGACGAAGAAGAGTACGATCGCTACCAGATAGAGGAACACAAAGATTCCCAAAAACACCATTTCAGGTGCAAATCGGCGACTGGGCTCCGCGTCGACGCCGAACCTCGGCGGCGCCCTCCCTCCAAGGGACTGCCCCTCGGCCTCTGTGACGAAGCTTCTGCGGTGGCGCAGCTTGTTCCTACCGCCTCTGCTAGCCTTAGCCGCGGGCCTGCCAGCCTCGCCACCGTTGTCCTCCTCCTCGTCGCTCATGTTTGGCCTGTCGTCGATCACGGTGCCGAGTGGGAGCCCCCACGTGTCCCTGTCATCCCTGCCGTTGTAGCCCTCGAAGTCAGAACCCGTCGCATCATCCGTGTCCTCGCCGTTACCCTCCTCCTCCTCATCATCATCTTGGGGGTTCTCCTCGTCGATCATGTCCTCCTCTTCGTCGTCCTCCTCCTCTATCTCGTTCATCGTGCTCGTGGACGGCAGAGCGTAACCTTGGAACTGGACGAGGACCGCATCGGCGTCAGCCTCAGCGACGGCGTCGCCTTCTCCTCTTGTCCTCATCATGAGATAAAAGCAGAACTCCTCATCCAGCTCCACCGGGGTCAGCAGCTTGGCGCGGGGCTTCTCGGATGATAGCACCCCGAGGATGACGTTCCGCGTGCCGATCTCGACGCAGGCGGCCACGACGCCAGCACTCTTCGGATCGACGAGGAAGACATCGGTGACACAGAGGGTTTCGCTGGCCTCCTTGGGCCCCGGCGGGGTTAACCTAATCTCATGGCCGCTCTGCAGCTGCAAGGACCAGCCGTGCTGCTGTTGAAACAGCTGCTCGTCCATGTCCATGGCCATGCTCGATCAATCGAACTGTGCTGTTCTAACTGGGTATTGGATCGATGGGTTCTCCTGTTGTGTAGCTAGCAGTCTCTTCGTGATCGATGGGTTCTAACTGTGCTGTTCTAACTGGGTATTCGTGAAGGAGACCTCGCTTGCGTTGGGATGCATCAGCCGCACCGATCTTGGGTGTGCTTATATTGACTATGTTGTGGGAACTCATCTTGATCGACTCCGAATTGTACCCAGGTAGTTAGCTTATATGGACAAGATCGACAACGATTCGGCCGGACTCGGCAACCCTCGTGCTGGCTGCATCCCGTTTATCCGAGTTGTTGGTCTAAACCGGGTACAACACAAGTTGCTGCGTGTCCGACTCAGACTACGACGGCTCGACCAAGCTCTTTATTATTATATAAGCAACGAGACGTACGTGCCAGAGAAAAGAAAAAAACTTTGGCTGGAAGATCGAGCGGCAAATTAGGCATCGTCTAACTCGAAGCAAACCTAGTCCGTATCAAGATGGTCAAGCTAGGGCAAGTTGAGCTCATCGAGCGCATGCTCCGCCCAAAGATCACCCCCTGGATGAGGACGTCGCTCACCTTGTCAAGGATTTGGATTTGGATTACTTATTCAAATTTAAGCACTTTTTATTTTGAAAGTTTAGCGAGATTCAAAAATATGTAAAATATAATAGTTAATGTATTTTTTAAATTAATAATGGCAAAATGGTTAATATTTTACTAGTTAAAATAAATATTTTATAAAATATGAAATGGATTTGGATTACTTATTTAAATTTAAGCACTTTTCATTTTGAAAGTTTAGCGAGATTCAAAAATATGCAAAATATAATAGTTAATGCATTTTTAAATTGATAATGGCAAAATGGTTAATATTTTACTAGTTAAAATAAATATTTTATAAAATAGAACATGGATTTGGATTACTTGTTCAAATTTAAGCACTTTTCATTTTGAAAGTTTAGTGAGATTCTAAAATATGCAAAATATAATAGTTAATGCATTTTTAAATTGATAATGGAAAAATGGTTAATAATTTGACTATTTAAAATAATTATTTTATAAAATAGAAAATGAATTTGGATTACTTATTCAAATTCAAGCACTTTTTATGTTGAAAGTTTTCTCAAATTCATAAGTATGCAAAAAAATGTATAATTTAAATGTTTTAAACAATATATTCAAAAATTTGAAAAAAAACACAATGCGCGCTGGTTTTGGCCTAGCGCGCGCAAATTTGGGCCTTTAGTCCCAGCCCAAATAACCAGCCGGGACTAAAGGGTTGCCTAGCGCGCGCATCCGAAAAGCCTCCCCCCTCTAGTCCCGGTGCTTGGCACCAGGCGGTATCTGGTGCTTCTTAAAGGGGGGCCTCTAGTCCCGGCTGGTGCCACGCACCGGAACTAGACGGGGGGTATAAAAATATGACTCCTTCCCCGGCGCGTTCCACGCACCGGGACTTGGAGGCCAAACGACGAACCAGACGCCGTCAGGCTGCCCGATTCGCCGGCGAGAAGCACCGTATACCGCTTCAGCGTCGGCCTGCCGCCACCGCCGTGCCCTCCGCGCTCGCCGCGCCCACCTCTTCCGCCTCCACTCCTGCATCTCCCGCGGCGACCCGCAGCTCCCCTCGACCGGCGCACCTCCAGCCATCGCCTGCCGTCAGCGCGACCGCCTACCGCCTGTGCCACCGCCTGCCGTTGGCGCCACCCTACTCCTCATTAGGTAATTTTTTTAGTGTAGGATTATTATTAGTTTAGGATATATAGTGTATTAGTGTAGGATTATTATTAGTTTAGTGTAGGATATATAGTGTATTTTCTTATTATTAGAATTTGTATATGATTAGTATAGGATTATGATTAGTTTAGTATATGATTATGATTAGTTTATGATTATTTTAGTATATATATAATCTAGGATTATTTTAGTATATGATTATGATTAGTTTAGGATTATTTTAGTATATATATAATCTAGGATTATTTTAGTATATCATTATGATTAGTATAGGATTATTTTAGTATATATATATAATCTAGGATTATTTTAGTATAGGATTATTTTTGTATATATAGGAATTTATTGTAATATAATATTGTAAGTTTTTTAGGGTATGATATATATTTTAATATTGTAAGTTTTTATTTTAATATAATAGTGTAATATCGTATTTTTATTGTAATATTGTAAGACCCTCTTTGTAACCGGAGTTAGGGTTAGGGTTAGGGTGTTGGTGCTCGATGGTGACCGGAGTTAGGGTTAGGGTGGTGGTTCTCGCGGGAAGCTCGAGTCGCCCGCCTCTCCCGCGGCCACCAATACCGGCACCGGCCACCGCCACCGCACCTTCGGGTTTAGGGTTTAGGGTTTATTTCTATTATTTTGTATAGAAATATCTCTGTATAGTAATATTTCGTATGAGAATATTTTTTTGTTATGTTCAAATAAATATTGTGTGTGCATCTCGCATTTTGCAGAAACTATGGATCCACCTAGTCCAATCCGCACAGACCTAGATTCAGAACACATTCTCGAGGATATGATTCACGATGCTGATCCATCCGATGAGGTATCTCCCTCGAGGTATCTGAACTCATCCATTGAGGGAGAGGAGATCAACCAACGAGAGGAAGAAGCCGACAACTCCAATGATGGATAAGCCCATGGACACGTAACGAAGACCGACGAGGTATATATATGATGTCCGATGATCACTAGATGTCCAGGAGTAGTTGTATGTACAGAGTTGTATATATATTATATTGACGAATGTTTCTTCTCTTAGGCCTTTAAATCAAGCAAAAAAAACCAAGCATGGCCCAGCAAAAAAGTTGGATGCCCGTACAAATTATGAAATTACGGCGGTCTCAACACAGGGCGAACCATTGGAACCGAAAAAGGCAAAAAATGTATTTATACAGCAATGCAAAGTTGTTGTTAGAGATCGCGTCCCGATCACCGTTCGAGAGTGGCATAAGCCCAAAGAGGCGAAAGCGAGGAGTGATCTGTATATCGACGAAAGGTACAAAGAGGAACTTTTTAATGACCTCATGGCACATTTCAAGATGCCAGAATGTGAGACTGATACCGAGACGTCTGAAATGAGAAAGAAAATCAAGCAGTTTTCTCTTAAGAAGATGGCCGAACTATTCAAAAAATGGAAGAAATCATTATGGAAAAAGTATCAGAAGGACAAGAAAACTCCAATATTCGAATGCTATCTAGTGAAGCAGCAGGATTACTGTGATGCATTTGTGGGGTATAGAAAGTCAGGAGTTGCAGAGGAGAAGTCAGAAAAAACAAGTTAAAAACTGCGAACAAGAAATATCACCATTACATGGGGCTAGGGGGCTACGCGACTTCCATACCAAAGTGGGATGCAAAAGAGAAAGAAATGTCTGCTAAAGGGATCATTCCAGAACCAATTCATGAAGAATGGGATTTGAGGGCAAGAAATTGGTTCCTTGGGCATGGGAGTGAGTATGACGAACTTACAGGGGACCTTGTTTGCAGTGACGTGCTTAGGGTACCTAGGAATACATGGCTAAAAGTGGTGAAAGAGATTAAAGATGGGATAAAAAAGTTTCATCCCGATAGAGAGAACGACTTGCTAACATTGGTCCTCGGCAAAGACGAACACGAAGGACGAGTCCGGGGCCTTGACTCTAGTTTCACGTGGGAGACTGGGTTTCCTAAAGACCAAGGTACTTATAGAAGCCGAGAAAGAGCAAAGAAGAGACGGGAGGAGGAGGAGGGAGACAAGTTCAACCAGCTGCTAGCAAGAGTTGAGAAGCAGCAGCAGCAGATCGACGAACTTAGAGGAGTAGCGCGTCTGCAAGATCCTCCACTAGATATTACCGCCAACCCATCTCAGCGAAGAAGCAGCGTGGATGAATCGGAGGTCCCATATGACGATGCAAGGATGATAGACAGCGGTCCCGGATGCCCCGTGGATGGAATAAAAGAGCAGATATCTTGTGAGCTCCATTAGAAGGTGAAGAACATATCCGTCAAGGTGGCGGTCGGATTTACTTTACCTTGTCCACCTGACACAAGATGGCATGGCCATCAGATTACAGCTGGCGATGCTAAAGTTAGGGTGGATGAAATCGTAACGGGGTGGGACTCAATGGAGTTTGACATCCCTGAACCTGAAGGTGAGATGATGCAGCCCGACCTACGGTCGTTACTACATCAAGGTCTCCAACTTACGCCAAGTCGCCATGGACTCCAAAGGTGAATCCGTTCCTCTATGCAAGCTCACTTCCTACCCTATTGAATGGTATGCTACTTCATACTCCGTCACATATGCATGATAGGTTCACACCGACCAGTACGGAGGCAAGGGAGGAAGCCCGAAACATCAAGCCCGACAAGACGGAGGCTTGGAAGAGGAGACGGAAGAAGACAGGTCGGCAGCTGCCAGGTCCAAGCGGTACTACCGGTTGTCTACCGTACTACCAACGGATGCTCCAAGACCGCAAGCGGTACTATCGGTGATGACCGGTACTACCGGTCCTAAGTCCGTACTACGGTCATGTTCTGTCACATACACGGTTGGGCCACAGCACATGTATTCCCCTTTACTTACCTATTCGCCTAGTTTATCCCCAAACTACCCTTGTTTAGTGGCTGGCCTATAAATAGAGCCCCCACCCTCATGTATCCCTTAGGCATAGATGATAGACTAAAGACAACCCCCATTGTGGAATCTCTAGTTTTGCCTCATCCCCTTTACCAAGGGGACCGACTATCGTCACCAACCTCGATTGGACTTTGCATCATGCATCCATCGTTGAACAAGGCCTTGGAGTTCGATGTCTCGTCTCCAAGTTGTCAAGACCCTCCCCAAGGTGTTCTTCCCTCTCCGATGTGGATTCGAGGGAGCACGTTGACCGATCTTTCCTTGCGAGGATTCTATCGGACCGGTGGCCGCCGTTCGGGAGCAATCGGCTTGTATCGTGTGAGTTTTGCGTGTGTTCATCGTGTTCTTCGCGAGGTGTGTGTTCGCTTCCGCTACCTTCTCCCTTTCCCCTCGCTTTCCCAACGATTTGACCACGAGATCCGTGAAGATCGGGCCACCCAAGAGGTTAACCCCTCCATTATCTAGTATCAGCAGCTTTTGGTTGCCACGGATTTCTCATCGATTTGGTCTTTTCCCCATAAATTCGAAAATTCCACCAAAAATAGCCCCAATTCGTGTTTTGGATCGATCTGTCATTTGAGTGTGTTTTGGTAGGTTTTGATCTATGGATTACTTGCTAAACTTGTTGATCTACCTTCCTTTGCATTCCCATAGCCTAATTCCTTGATTTCCCCCGTCAATTTGGTGTTTTTCTTGAAGATTTTCCGCCCAAAATCGCGAAAACGCGTCAAATCTGGGCGTCCCTGGACCAACCGGTACTACCGGGCCCAAAATCCGGTACTACCGCACTTAACCGGTACTACCGGGCCCAAAATCCGGTACTACCGCACTTAACCGGTACTACCGGGCCCAAAATCCGGTACTACCGCACTTAACCGGTACTACCTCTCAGGCAACCGGTACTACCCCCCAGTACAGAAAAAAACAGCAGATTCCCAGATTTCAGCCTCTCACCGTTTTGAGCATAACTTTTGCATTCGAACTCGGATTTTGGTGTTCTTTAGCTCGTTTCGAAGAGGAGAAGGAGCTCTACATCATCATCCACGTTGTTCATGCTATCTACTCCATCCAAATTCCATGAGCAAGGCGGAATCCAACAATAAAGGGTGAAGATCGTCGACGAAAGGTATAAACATTCCGCGACTTCTCCCCACTTGCATTCCTTTGTGAACCCCACTATCTTTGCGAGCAACAAACACCTATTGAGACTAGTTCCTCTTATGATTGCTTGGGCTATGCACATTTGATACCTTGTAGAATTCCGAGCAAACGTTGTGAGCGCTATCTCATATAGTTATCTTGTATAGTTGTTGGCACAAGGAAGAGGCAAGTGAAAAATAGAAAGAAAAATAAAAAAATAAAAAAAATAGAAAAAGGAAAAGAGAAAAAGAAAGAAATATACATGTGCCTCATAGAATAGGAAGCGCAAGCTCGATGAACACCATATAGGTGGTACTTATTGTGCATATCTTGTAGCCCACCAATTTTATGCGATCGAACTAGCGTCTCTCCTTGTACTTGTGTGACACGAGCTTATAGTCTTCGCTAGGTAATCATTTGGTTCTTAGCTCACTTTTTCCGTTGCACAAGTCCCATTTATCCCACTGTGTGTGTTTCCTTATACATATTTCCTATCTTGTGGATTGACTTGTTTGCTTTGTGATCATTGTGGTTCTTTACTTGCCAATACAACATCTTGATTTCGGATTGGTTCTTGACATACCACTTTCCATACCTATCCACCATAGGCCTTGTGTGTGTGTGTTTTTTTGGTTAGTAGTTGGTTTTGGTGTTCCGCGTGAACTTCACTTTGCTTGGTTTATTGCTCTCTCAAGTGTGGCCACTTGCACGATACGATCTTCCAAGGTAAAGTAAGGTTTGACGTTGTATCCCTAACACCCTCTACCACTTCCATATACACCGCTTGGTCTTGTGAATCATGTCTAGGGACTCCGGAACCGAGGATTATTTCTATGAAGAATCCACGATGAGCCACCATGCCTATGTATCCACAAGCATGGATAACATGATGGAGCACTACACCAAAAATGGCTCCACATGCTTGGGTGATATGGAGTACTACAACAACAATGACTCCCCAAGCATGGACGACTTCAAGAACGACAACACGAAGCTCCTCACGTCGCACCGACCAAGACGGAGCCTTCAACTCGAGTGCGCCAAGGTCCATCATCAAATGGACAAGTTCCAAAGTGACCTCCACAACTTCAAGAAGGACATGGACAACGACTTCGACAAAAACATGAGGATGGTCGCCAAGACTAATGATGCTTTGCGCTCATTAGAAAAACTTACAAGGAAGAGTGCCAAGGTCAAGGGACATCGTCGTGAGCGTCATATGGATGACCAAGTGCGCCACCTACATCAACCATCGGCAAGGCAAGCCAATGAACTCCGTCGACACCATCACAAGGCACCTTCAACTTCTTGTGCCACCACCAAAATGGCATCAAGAGCAAGCCTTCATCCACGCCATCAAGCTTCAATGACTATGCTTGCATTTGAAGACCTCATGAACGAGGAAAATTAAGACCTCTACTTCGCCAAGTTGGATAGCATGAGCCTACCTCCACCACTACTACAAGATGTCCACAAGACGGTCGAGCATGGGGTTTTCCCTTCGGCCATGGAGGCGAGCGATGATGCCCATCTTATGGCATCCAACCTTGAAGGCGACAAGGTCAAGAATGGTGAGCATGGGATTTTCCCTTCACCAAAGGAGGCGCGCATGGAGTTGAGGAAACCGAGCCTATCCCCATATGCTTGAGTGATGATGTGGTACCAATCCCATGTGAGTATGAGAGCCACTTAGCCCACTTGAGTGAGAACAAGAGTGAGACGAGTGACTCCACCTTATGTGAGATTGAGTGCTTCCACTTGGAGGGCATGAGCGATACTCCTAGTGAGTTGAGAGTGGTAGTTGATAGGTCAAGTGAGACCATTTCGATTTCTAACAACTTACCCTCTACCTCTAGTGTGTTCTCTTGTGTTGTGCTAGGTTCCATGGAGGAAGACGCCCGAAGCCATGAAGCAATGATGACTCGAATGGAGAAGATGTACATGGTGGATGAAGATGATGCTACGCCATGGATACATCAAGATGAAGTCGTCCACAAGGAGGCCACTACTACCACAACACCCACTTCATATGAGAGGTATGAACAAGGTAACAATAAGGGTGTTGATGATGCCATGATCCCACTAGTGGACATGATGAATTGTGAGGATATGCATGCTATGGATGATACTTGTGACATTACATATGCTTCATCCACTTTCCCATGTGATGCTTTGCCTTTGCATAATATTGATCATGTGAAATTGTTTGATTGCGATATCATTGCCATAAACATGCCATGCTATGCATCTTGTGTGTATCCTCCAATTGCTTCTGACTTGCCTTGTCATGCTAGTCATTCAAGTTCTCCCGTTGCTTGCAATAAGATGAATGCTTGCTATTTCACTTGTTTTGCTTGCAACAATATTGATCACATGCGTTATAATGAGATGGCCCCCATAACTTTCTCAATTTTTGGAGATTTTGATGATTGCCATGATAAGCATGTTCCCCACTTGCATACTCACCATGCATCTATTTCATACTTGATTGACATTAATGGTGATGTGCACAAGAAGAGATACGTCATGATGGATGATGTGTATCTCTACCATGCACACACATTCTTCCTTTTGTGTATGATGTGTGTAGGTACCCGCATTATCATGTCAACCTCGGTTGAGCACGAGTTAACAAAAAGAGCTCTTGAGAGCATCCCACAAGTGAGTTCAAGATCGAACCCAGCTCTGATACCTTTTGCATGCTTTCCGTCTTTCATGTTGGAAAATTGCTCTTTCCTATGGTTTGATTGCAAGCATGTTGATGGTATTATCTCACCTTGTGACATTCATGTTTCTTCGCTTTTGGATAATGATGCTTTGTGTGTTGCAACAAAAATGTTGAACATTTTATCTTTCCGATGTTTTGTGTGCAACCACAATTCCATTAAGACATGTATTGTCATGAGAGCTTCCAAGAATCTCGTCTTATTGTTGCAACAAACATAAGGACCACTTGCTCTTTCATTTGGTTTGTTTGCAAACACGCCGTTTTTGCTTCCACTTGGGATACCCATACTCCCATGAAATTTGCTTTTGATGATTTGTGTGTGACATCCAACATGTTGAACAATTTCTCTTTCCAATGGTTGGTTTGCACACATAATGATGTTTCTTTGGACATTCTCCCTTGTGTGTTTTTGCCAAATTCTCCTATTCTTGCATCAAATATGTTGTTTGAAATTTGGATTCAATGCTTTGAATGCCCCACTACTACGTTATATGGAGTTTTTGAGTTTCCACATTTGGATGATGTTCAAACGATTTCCATGCACTTTGACCTTGCATATGCATCCCATTTTCTATACATGCATTATGCTAATAGTGTTGTGAAGAAGAATGGACATGCCACATTTGACATCCTCCACTATCACGCACGAAAATATTTTGCTTGGTCTTTGTTGTGTGAAGGTACAAGTGCATACACGTCAACCTCTACCAACCACGTGTTGACAAGAAGAACCGAAGAGAGTTACCTATGGCTACCCTTCATCGAGCTATCTCTACAAGCTAAGGTGACTTCCTTCTACTTGAGGACTCATGCTATAATGTTCATGAATTGGCTACGCTTTGAGTGTTGCTTCGCTTTTATCGTGAGCTTTGTAGGCTTCATGGAAGGTGAAGGAACATTGAAGTGTTGTCAAGTCAATCTTCCCGAGGACGACTATATGGTGAACCCCAGGATCAAGGCTGTCCTTCGACCTCTTCTACTTTGTGATGAACATGGAGAGCCGAGGACGACTCTTTTTGAAGGGAGGGGAGATGATGCAGCCCGACCTACGGTCGTTACTACATCAAGGTCTCCAACTTACGCCAAGTCGCCATGGACTCCAAAGGTGAATCCGTTCCTCTATGCAAGCTCACTTCCTACCCTATTGAATGGTATGCTACTTCATACTCCGTCACATATGCATGATAGGTTCACACCGACCAGTACGGAGGCAAGAGAGGAAGCCCGGAACATCAATCCCGACAAGATGGAGGCTTGGAAGAGGAGACGGAAGAAGACAGGTCGGCAGCTGCCAGGTCCAAGCGGTACTACCGGTTGTCGGAACCGGTACTACCGGTCAGCGGTACTACCGCCCCCTTCTACCGCTCGCTACTGACGGCTCCAACGGATGCTCCAAGACCGCAAGCGGTACTACCGGTCCCAGAGCGGTACTACCGGTGATGACCGGTACTACCGGTCCTAAGTCCGGTACTACCGGTCATGTTACACTGGCTTCCAGTTGGGCCACAGCCCATGTATTCCCCTTTACTTACCTATTCGCCTAGTTTATCCCCAAACTACCCTTGTTTAGTGGCTGGCCTATAAATAGAGCCCCCACCCCTCATGTATCCCTTAGGCATAGATGATAGACTAAAGACAACCCCCATTGTGGAATCTCTAGTTTTGCCTCATCCCCTTTACCAAGGGGACCGACTATCGTCACCAACCTCGATTGGACTTTGCATCACGCATCCATCGTTGAACAAGGCCTTGGAGTTCGATGTCTCGTCTCCAAGTTGTCAAGACCCTCCCCAAGGTGTTCTTCCCTCTCCGATGTGGATTCGAGGGAGCATGTTGACCGATCTTTCCTTGCGAGGATTCTATCGGACCGGTGGCCGCCGTTCGGGAGCAATCGGCCTTATATCGTGTGAGTTTTGCGTGTGTTCATTGTGTTCTTCGCGAGGTGTGTGTTCGCTTCCGCTACCTTCTCCCTTTCCCCTCGCTTTCCCATCGATTTGACCACGAGATCCGTGAAGATCGGGCCACCCAAGAGGTTAACCCCTCCATCATGAGACGACACTCGGAGAAGTACTAGGTGGTATCATTCTATGGGACAAGAACAACATCAAGTTCCTAGGCTCGGCCCCAAGGCCAACACCGCCTCTGAGTCGTCGCAGGTCACCTTCACCTCCATCACCTCCAAGAAGCCCACCCCATGATGATTACGACCACCACATTGCGAGTCCATCTCGATCTCCGCCAGAGGTTCAACAGTCTTCGCCGCCCTCTAAGGACAATAAGCGGAAGCATGCTCCGTCAGTGAGTACTAAACGACGCGGCATCCCAAAATGAAAAATGTCGCCCCTCCCAACAGTGTCTCATAAGAATCTTCCCATCAGACCTTACGATCGTACTGACACAGAAACTACAGCGATACCAAAGGCCGAAGTTGCGACACATTTTGAGAAGAAGAAACCGGGCCCGCTCCGGTATACACCGAGAAGAAAAAGGCGTATGCAATTGAGTTTCTGAACACAAAATCGCAATATGATTTGCACCATAAGCCAGATGACTATCTACGCAAACTTCAGAAAGAAGTGACGAAGAGCAAATCAAGCAAATCAAACAAATCCAGTGCAAGCGGGAAATATCAGCAAGTACAGGTGCAAGCGGGAGCAAAAAAACAAGCAGTAAAAGATCAGACGTTCCCCTTCTCGGACAACAGGCAAAATAAACGATTGCACCCCTCAAGGTGTTTTCCGAAAATGTTCCCCAGCCACTAGATATGGAAGCAGCTGCGGAGTTGGCGGCCAGTATGAAAGTTAGTATTGCCGAACTGTTAGGCTCCCAAGACGACCTTCTACCCAAGACTGTTGTGGCCTGTAGATATGTTGAAGGTGAGGATTTGGTCAGCAAAGAGAGGCTAAAAGAACTGCCAACACAAATGCGGAATCTCCATCAATGGTACTCGACGGTCATAAAGTAGGGGAAAACAATGCTCATAGCCAAAGTTCCACGTGAGTACTACTTCAGACCTGAAGAGGTCCATATTGAGTTTCCAGAACTTTTCCACTTATACCATCTCGACGCCCTAGAGAAATCCATCCTCGGCTGTTATTGTATGTAAGTTGTTGAATTCATTGTCTACATGTTCAGTTTTTCAGTTGTTTAGTTCAGTACATATAATTATCCTTATTATATCCGTTTGTACTCTATTATTATGCAGAATGAAGATCCTGAAATATAAAAGAAGAAGAATATATAATGTTAGGTTCATTGACCCAGATAAAATGCATATAAACACGCTAATGTCAAACCTCGAGGAGACGGAGGAAAATATTCTAAGATTTCTAATGGAGCAAAATTTCTCTGACCACATACTTTTTCCTTACAATTTCAAGTAAGGGTCTTACTCTGTTATACACATTCACTTTTGATTAGTCGATGCTAAGTGTAATTGATGAGTTACTGATATATATATAAATGTTTGCAGCTTTCATTGGATTCTACTAGACATTCAACTTGATAAGGGAAGAGTTGATGTCATGGACCCATAAAAGAGAAACCCGTAAGATTTCCGCAGCATGCAAGACATGCTCCAGAAGTAAGTTTCGCGCTATATCGGTCTCTTTCGTTGATTTCCTGAGATATCAAGTACTGAATAACTCATTCATTCATTTTCTTCGCCGGGTAGGGTTTGGATCCGGTTCAAGCGCGAGGTTATGGGTGTATTTAGTCAGAAGCTGACGTTTAAGGTGGTAAGTAGAACGTGATATGTCCATGCATCTCTTTACTTCTAGTTTCAATACCTTAATGATGCTAGATTATTATTTTAATTGAATTCTATTCTTGTAAAGTACGCGAGGCAGCCACAAGGATCGAATCTATGCGGATTCTACGTTTGCGAGTTCATTCGCACGTTTACCACCGAGCACAAAGACTATAGAGTCGACGTAAGCAATACATTCATACCATCATTTTATTACCGTCACTTTTTGTTATCATGATTGATATTCATATTGATCTTCTTTTTATTATATAGTTTGAGAGGACCTGGCGGGATTTAGTTTTAAAGAGATCGTAGACGATGCCGAAGAATTTAGTATGAATAGGCGCTACTGATCTCCATGTAATCGAATATACGTGCTCTAGTCCCGATAATTGTGATCTCCATGTAACTATCAAAATTGTATATATTTGTATGCTCGATATCGTAATACAAGTTATCTTATATATGGACGAACGTGTACGATATGTGGTGGCGTAGAAATATTTAAAAACTATGTTAAAATAAAAAAGAAATAAATAGAACAATACAAAATAAATGCTCTGCCGCAGCAGAGAAAGGACACAAAATGCTGCCGCGGCAGAGAACAACTAGTCCCGGTCCCACTAGCACCCGCAGCGCGCCGCGGCGGCCACGTGGACATCCATTAGTTCGGGCAGATAACTAGGCCGGGACTAGTGGTTGGGCCTCTAGTCCTGATTGATTAGTCCCGATAGGATACACCGAGGGCAATTATACGCCGACGGTTGCTTGGTGGGGCTGGTCTGGACGATGGCTACGCCGACGGCCCCGGCGTTTAGCCGTCGGCGTAGCGACCGGCCGTCAGCGTAGCTTCCTATTCCTGTAGTGCGAGTTCGTGGACGCCGGGGCGGCGGACTTGGAAGGTGGACCACATGGGTGGCTTTGGCAAGCATGTGGCGGTGGTGATGGTCTTGCCCATTGGTCAAAGGGGTGGCGAAGAGCGGACAACGGGAGACCTTGGTGGTGGCAGCGCTTCGGCTTTGATTTCCCCCTGATCATGCGCTGAAGACCGGTCTTGGAGGCGGTGGGCGAACCGTTAGCGGGCGTGTGTTAGGTTTTTCCGGGCGAAAGCCCAGCGTTTGACGCCGATGACGGCGATGCCTACGGGTGTCGTAACCTTCCTAGGGAAGCCGTTGTGGGTATCTCCGCGAGAGGGCTCCGGATGAAAACCCTAGACCATTTCGGTCTTGGCAACGGCGGCGCATTGTGTCATTACCCTCTTGGGGGCGTTGGCGTGTAGTTCCTTTCCCCACCGGGTCTCGGCGTTGTCTCCGGTGGCGAGTCGTGTTTTCCTGTTCTTTGTTGTTTCTATCTTTTATCTGCTTTGTAAGAAAGGTTCCTCGTTACCTTGTATTAGTTCGGCCGTGTATGGTTTTATTTATAAAGGAGGAGCAAAAGCCTATTTAAAAAAAACTATTCACTGTTTGTTAATACTGGATGATTTGTTTGGGGCATGAGCTAGCTTCGTTAGGCGTTCGGCCGAGCAGAGGTACCTTGACGAGTTACAAAGTTTAAAAACAAACTGCTCCCTCTGTTGGTAACTATTAGGTTCAATCGTGTGTTTGGCGAGAAAGTCGGCGCAAGCAGACCTTGACAAGTCCAGATAAAGACGTGACTTGGCTGTACGTGCCATCGAGTTTTGGACTTTACGTCCGGACTACGGATAAAGTCCGCAACCAGTAAATTGGTCCACCCGATTCCTCTCGGAGTAGAAGTCCGAGTCGGCAAGGGCCACCTACCCTTGTACAGATAAGAATCGACTAGAGTCTTCACCATTGTCAATATAAGCAACCAGGATCGGTGCGGCTGATGCACAGCGCAAGCGAGAGGTCCCAGTTCACGATAGCGAAGAGGCTAGCTACACAACAGCAGAGATCAACAGCCCGCTAGAATATTGCAGGCCGATCGAACGAGCATGGCCATGGACATGGATGAGCAGCTGTTTCAACAGCAGCACGGCTGGTCCTTGCAGCTGCAGAGAGGCCAGGAGATTAGGTTAACCCCGCCAGGGCCCAAGGAGGCCAGCGAGACCCTCTGCGTCACCGACGTCTTCCTCGTCGATCCGGAGAGCACCGGCGTCGTGGCCGCCTGCGTCGAGATCGGCACGCGGAACGTCATCCTCGGGGTGCTGTCATCCGAGAAGCCCCGCGCGAAGCTGCTGACCCCGGTGGAGCTGGATGAGGAGTCCTGCTTTTATCTCATGATGAGGACAAGAGGAGAAGGCGACGCCGTCGCTGAGGCTGACGCCGATGCGGTCCTCGTCCAGTTCCAAGGCTATGCTCTGCCGTCCACGAGCACGATGAACGAGATAGAGGAGGAGGATGACGAAGAGGAGGACATGATCGACGAGGAGAACCCCCAAGATGATGATGATAATGAGGAGGAGGAGGAGGAGGAGGAGGGTGATGGCGAGGACACAGAGGATGATGAGGATCCGACGGGTTCCGACTTCGAGGGATACGACAACAGGGATGACAGGGACACGTGGGGGCTCCCACTCGGCACTGTGATCGACGACGGGCCAAACATGAGCGATGAGGAGGAGGACAGCGACGGCGAGGCTAGCGGGCGCGCGGTTAAGGCTAGCAGAGGTGGCAGGAACAAGCTGCACCACCGCAGAAGCTTCGTCACAGAGGCCGAGGCACGGTCCCTTGGATGGCCCGGCGCGGAGCCCAGTCGCCGAGTTGCACCTGAAATGGTAGTTTTGGGAATCTTTGTATTCCTCTATCTGATGGCGATGATCATTGTACTTTTTATCGAATGAACTGCATGCGTCGTGTTTTCATGATGTGATCAATTGTAACAAAATCATATTATTCAATCCAGTGGGAATTTGTATGTTGAGACTGTATGTATAATCGGTTATGCAGCTGTATATCATTTTTGTGTTCTTATTAGTGAAAATATATAGCTTTTTTGTGAATTCAGAGAGCTTTATTAATCACTAAGAAGAGTGTCAGAAGGAAAACCTGTATTATGGTTGATCCACAAGCATCTTCTCCTATCCGATCTTGCTTATTTAGCACATAAATCACTAAGAGGAGGGGGGGTGACGGCGAGGACACGGAGGACGACGAGGATGTGATGGGTTCCGAGGTTGAGGGCTACGACAGCAGGGATGACGGGGACACGTGCGGGCTCCCGCTCGGCACCATGATCGACTTGCCAAGGATGGACGGCAACAAGGACAGCGACGGCTAGGCTGGCGGGCCCGTGGCCAGGGCGTGAGGCGCCGACAGGAAGAAGAAGCTGCGGCCCCACAGGAGCCTCATCACGGAGGACGAGGGGCGGTCCCTTGGAGGGGTGGCACCGCCACGGTTCGTCATTGGCGTGGAGCCTGGTCGCCGAATTGCACCTGACGTAGTAGTTTTGGGAATCTTTTTGTTCGTCTATCCTATAGCGATGATTATACTGTTCATCAGATAAACTGCGCCGTGTATTCATGATGTGATTAGTTGTAGTAAAATCACTGTGGTTCAGTCAAAGGGAAATTTGTATTTTGACACTATGTTCGGTTATGCAGCAGTATATATATACTGCGTATTTGACAACGTGTATTCACTGTGGTTCATCTATATATATATATATATATATATATATATATATATATATATATATATATATATATATAGGAAAAATACTTCTTACTCCAGGATATAACTACACCCACCTCTCATATACTACCTTACGAAAGTATTTGTAATACTTTATGTATTTGAGTATGTTCATATATATATAGAGTGGCGCTATTTGACATCCAGGGTGTAGAATAGTTATTCTACACCCACCCTCTATCTTAAAAACTGTATATTATTTTTACGTCACGTAAATTTTGTCTTACTTTGTAAGTCGAGAAGAACATAAGAAAATTTAGAAATGACATAATTTTTTTTGTTTACATGCCGTATAAAATTACAATGTAAAATACGTATTTTTGGTGTTTTTTACACTATAATGACTCATAAACTTTATTTTTATGTCGAAATTTTTGGTTGTGGTGAATATATGAACATAATAATTCATATACAGAACATAATTTTTTCAATTTAACAACGTAAAAATATATTGGGTGCAAAATAAGTATTCTGCACCCTGGGTGCTGAATACATTTTGTGTTCTTGGTCAAATAAGTGGCTATGGATCAGCATTTGAACATTCAGAAACGGTGTACCATACCCAAATCAGATCATTGTGAACCACAATATACCTACACGTACCAAATGTCATACAAGTTGACAAGTTCTTGTGTCGCCGATGGTTCACCTGGAGCAACAGAACCACCGTACGTCCCCTGCGCCACTGCAGGGCCATCCCGGCAGGGCGATTAGACCGCACCTTCACAAGTCTCTCGGCTGCCAATCACATACACGCGGCTAGTCAGTCAAGCAGCTGATCGATTGATCCACGAAGTTTACAGAGATCAATAATTGAGCAGCGACTATCAGAGAAAAACATAGGCTCTGCATTTTCAAATTTTTTTCCTGCAGAAATGTTAGGGATTCATGCATGTGTACTTGTGCCCCGACCTTTCTCTTCTCTTCCAAATCGACCTTGTTGCCCACTAATGCCACCAAATGTCGATTCCCTGTTTGGACATGCACAAGATTTAAGCACTGAAATCCAGTTCAATTTCGCGACACGACTGAAAGTTTCAGAGACGGGAAGGAGAGTGTGTTCTTGGAACCAAACTGAAGCAGAGTGAGTGTACATAGATGTGACACGTTCTTAGCTTATGTATCTTACGCCCTTTGTCTCTGAAGCTCGTCTACCCACTTCTTTGCTCGGACGTACGAATCCTGACTCCCACGCAGAAAATTCGAACAGATTAAAGATCGAGCATGAACCAGGCGCGGCACAACTAATTTCATTTTTCATCATCAACACAATCGAATTATCCGTTGTGTTCCGTTACATATTTAGATCCTATTGCTAACCAAAGAGAAGACATGGTCTCACTCTCTGTGCTGGAGATGTCGTAGACGCCGCTGCGCCGCGGTAGTACAGGGGGGCGAGGCTGTGGTACCGCTCCTGGCCGGCGGTGTCCCAGATGTCGAACCTAGACGGTGGCATCCCCCTCGCCGCCATGGCCGCGGCCGCTCACGGGCAGTGGTTGCGAGAAGAAGGCCGCCCCAATGATCGACTCCTGGCACTCGTAGTAGAGCCCCTTGGCGAACTGGACCCCGATGCTCGTCTTTCCGGTGCCCAGGTCTCCCAGAAGCACCTTCACATACAGGATACATTGATCAGCTAGAAGAACTGCACGAGCGTGGGACTTCTCGGGGTCTGGAATTCTGGATCCACTAGCTTGGCCTGGATGATACTTCTCGGGGTCGGAGCCATCATGGATGATCTCTGATCTCTCAGATGTCATGGTGGCCGACGTTGTCGTGGCTGGCCGTTCCAGACTGATGATCAAAGTTGGTTGGCACGTTCGGAGAGAAAAGATGAAAATGTTTTTCTACATGCAGTTCGTATGGGCGGCGAGGGAACACCGGTAGTTTCCAAGCTTCACTACTCGAAAAACTATCTTCGGTTCGATGTGAACAAGGCCCGCGACTAGTGGATCACCCGGAGCAACAGAACCATCCCCCCCCCCCCCCCCCCACCCCCCACCGCCGTTGGTGCAGGACTATCCCGGCGGGGCGATTAGGCCGCACCTTCAGAAGTCTCTCGGCTGCCAATATACGCACACACGCGGCTAGTCAGTCAGAGTCAAGCAGCTGATCGATCGATCCACGAAGTTTACACAGATCAAGTGAGCAGCGAATTAGAAGTCTCCTAGTCAGCGATTACCTAGCTCGTAGAGGAGATCGCCCACGTTCTGCGCCGTCTTAGTCGACGACTCCATGAAGAAGCAGCTGTTTCGTTCCGCGTACTCCACCGCTTCCTACCATCAGAGAAAAACATAGGCTCTGCATTTTCATTTTTTTTCCTACAGAAATGTTGGGGATTCATGCGTGTGTACCTGTGTACCGACCTTCCTCATCTCTTCCAAATCGACCTTCTTGCCCACTAACGCCATCACCAAATGTGGATTCCCTGGTTGGACATGCACCTTGTCTCTGAAGCTCGTCTACCCACTTCTTTGCTCGGACGTACGAATCCCGACTCCCACGCAGAAAATTCGAACAGATTAAAGATCGAGCATAAACGAGGCGCAGCACAACTAATTTCATTTTTCATCATCAGCACCATCAAATCATCCTTTGTGTTTGAGATGTCGTAGATGACGGCGGCCGCTGTGCCGTGGTAGTACATGGGGGCGAGGCTGTGGTACCGCTCCTGGCCGGCGGTGTCCCAGATGTCGAACCTGACGGTGGCGTCCCCCTCGCCGCCGCCGCCGCGGCCGCTCACCGGCAGTGCCTGCGAGAAGAAGGCCCGCCCCGATGGTCGACTCCTGGCACTCGTAGTAGAGCCCCTTGGCGAACCGGACCACGAAGCTGGTCTTCCCGGCGCTCAGGTCCCCCAGAAGCACCTGCCACATGCCATGCGTACGTGTAAACTTGCTCGGTCAGTTTCGCCATGGAAACCACAAGTAATGATCAGCTGGAAAAACCAGAGGCGGATCTAGGGAGGGGCGAGGGGTGACCAGGCCTCCCCTATGGTTTGTCCCCCCTTAAAGATATGCAATGGGGGCTAGCACTAATTTTGATGCTCAATTACTGATTGTAATTCTCTGTCCATTATCCTAGATCAATATGTTCAATAAGTTGTACTATAGGAAAGAACTAAGACGCCGACGGCCAAAGGTCGGGGCCGTCGGCGTAGCTGCCTTCCCTGGCCAGCCGACCAGCCCGGCCGTCGGCGTAGATACGACCGTCGGCGTAGATAACTACGCCGACGGTAGCCCTCGGCGTAGTAGCGAGGTCTGTGCCGACGGTGGCCCTCGACGTAGATATAGCCCTCGGCGTAGCCCCAGTACAAACACGATGACGGAAACGGCGTTAGAAGCTGTGTTGCATGACGGCGGCCGTCGGCACAGCTCTTTAAATTTTTTGTTTGTAGTCTGTGCCACATGATAGGCCTCCAGACTTTTTTTCCTTTTTTCATTATTTTTTGAAAAATCATAACTAAATCATTCTAATTCAGAAAAATACAAATAATATATCAAAATTTGTAGAAAAAAATTCTATCTATCTACACTTAAATATTACACATTTATAAACAAAAATTAAGTAAAATATAAAACATTATATATAGTTTAAGACGGGTATTATAAATTCAAAAACGATCCAAACAACATGAAACCTTCGCGTGGTGTCATATTATGTGACATAGTTAGAAGGAAAAATATCAAACTTGGTACATTGATTATGTCTCAAAGAAACCTTCACGAAATAACCTATCTCGTTCGAGGTTTCTTGGCTTTTGGGTCAAATGACCAATGTTATGGCTAGAATGAAGGCATAGTTTGTGATAATGTATCCATATTGTGCATAAGTATGCATCATGGGATGGCGAACAATGTTTCAGGAGGAAGTTTTCCTTTTCGTCACACCAAAAAGCCGTTTTCCATTTACCGAGTGCAAAAAACGGACGGTTTTGTGAAGGAACCACCAAATGGCTAATTCAAAACGCTACCGTCAAATTTTTCAAAAATACTAGACCACCTTACATGGATAATGTCATAACAGGGGGATCTCAAACATTTCCGTCTATCCCTGGTGAAAAAGACAAATTCCTGCCGAATCGGTAGGAAGTGGGTCAGATATGAACTACATGTACATGATCGGATGCTCATGATTTTTTACAAAAATCATTTTTAGGTTCAAAATATGTTGTTTTAACATAGATCCACTTCAAGTTTAGCGAGTCTCAGCCCCGAGCTAAGAATCTTCATGCTCACCCTTCGACAAAGTATAACGATGGTTTAAAACGGGCATTATAAATTCAAAAACCATCCAAACAACATGAAACCTTCGCGTGGTGTCATATTATGTGACCTAGTTAGAAGGAAACATATCAAACTTGGTATATTGATTATGTCTCAAAAAAACCTTCACGAAATGACCTATCTCGTTCGAGGTTTCTTGGCTTTTGGGTCAAATGACCAAAGTTATGGCTAGAATGAAGGCATAGTTTGTGATAATGTGTCCATATTGTGCATAAGTATGCATCATGGGATGGCGAACAATGTTTCAGGAGGAAGTTTTCCTTTTCGTCGCACCAAAAAGCCGTTTTCCATTTACCGAGTGCAAAAAACGGACGGTTTTGTGAAGCAACCACCAAATGGCTAATTCAAAATGCTACCGTAAAAATTTTCAAAAATACTAGACCACCTTACATAGATAATGTCATAACAGGGGGATCTCAAACATTTCCGTCTATCCCTGGTGAAAAAGACAAATTCCTGCCGAATCGGTAGGAAGTGGGTCAGATATGAACTACATGTACATGATCGGATGCTCATGATTTTTTACAAAAATCATTTTTAGGTTCAAAATATGTTGTTTCATCATAGATCCACTTCAATTTTAGCGAGTCTCAGCCCCGAGCTAAGAATCTTCATGCCCACCCTTCGACAAAGTATAACGATAGTTTAAAACGGGCATTATAAATTCAAAAACGATCCAAACAACATGAAACCTTCGCGTGGTGGCATATTATGTGACATAGTTAGAAGGAAAAATATCAAACTTGGTATATTGATTATGTCTCAAAAAAACCTTCACGAAATGACCTATCTCGTTCGAGGTTTCTTGGCTTTTGGGTCAAATGACCAATATTATGGCTAGAATGAAGGCATAGTTTGTGATAATGTGTCCATATTGTGCATAAGTATGCATCATGGGATGGCGAACAATGTTTCAGGAGGAAGTTTTCCTTTTCGTCGCACCAAAACGCCGTTTTCCATTTACCGAGTGCAAAAAACGGACGGTTTTGTGAAGCAACCACCAAATGGCTAATTCAAAATGCTACCGTCACATTTTTCAAAAATAATAGACCACCTTACATGGATAATGTCATAACAGGGGGATCTCAAACATTTTCTTCTATCCCTGGTGAAAAAGACAAATTCCTGCCGAATCGGTAGGAAGTGGGTCAGATATGAACTACAGGTACATGATCGGATGCTCATGATTTTTTACAAAAATCATTTTTAGGTTAAAAATATGTTGTTTCATCATAGATCCACTTCAATTTTAGCGAGTCTCAGCCCCGAGCTAAGAATCTTCATGCCCACCCTTCGACAAAGTATAACGATGGATTAAAACGGGCATTATAAATTCAAAAACGATCCAAACAACATGAAACCTTCGCGTGGTGTCATATTATGTGACATAGTTAGAAGGAAAAATATCAAACTTGGTATAATGATTATGTCTCAAAAAACCTTCACGAAATGACCTATCTCGTTCGACGTTTCTTGGCTTTTGGGTTAAATGACCAATGTTATGGCTAGAATGAAGGCATAGTTTGTGATAATGTATCCATATTGTGCATAAGTATGCATCATGGGATGGCGAACAATGTTTCAGGAGAAAGTTTTCCTTTTCGTCGCACCAAAAAGCCGTTTTCCATTTACCAAGTGCAAAAAACGGACGGTTTTGTGAAGGAACCACCAAATGGCTAATTCAAAACGCTACCGTCAAATTTTTCAAAAATACTAGACCACCTTACATGGATAATGTCATAACAGGGGGATCTCAAACATTTCCGTCTATCCCTGGTGAAAAAGACAAATTCCTGCCGAATCGGTAGAAAGTGGGTCAGATATGAACTACATGTACATGATCGGATGCTCATGATTTTTTACAAAAATCATTTTTAGGTTCAAAATATGTTGTTTCATCATAGATCCACTTCAAGTTTAGCGAGTCTCAGCCCCGAGCTAAGAATCTTCATGCTCACCCTTCGACAAAGTATAACGATGGTTTAAAACGGGCATTATAAATTCAAAAACCATCCAAACAACATGAAACCTCCGCGTGGTGTCATATTATGTGACCTAGTTAGAAGGAAACATATCAAACTTGGTATATTGATTATGTCTCAAAAAAACCTTCACGAAATGACCTATCTCGTTCGAGGTTTCTTGGCTTTTGGGTCAAATGACCAATGTTATGGCTAGAATGAAGGCATAGTTTGTGATAATGTGTCCATATTGTGCATAAGTATGCATCATGGGATGGCGAACAATGTTTCAGGAGGAAGTTTTCCTTTTAAATTCGCACCAAAAAGCCGTTTTCCATTTACCGAGTGCAAAAAACGGACGGTTTTGTGAAGCAACCACCAAATGGCTAATTCAAAATGCTACCGTCACATTTTTCAAAAATAATAGACCACCTTACATGGATAATGTCATAACAGGAGGATCTCAAACATTTCCTTCTATCCCTGGTGAAAAAGACAAATTCCTATCGAATCGGTAGGAAGTGGGTCAGACATGAACTACAGGTACATGATCGGATGCTCATGATTTTTTACAAAACTCATTTTTAGGTTCAAAATATGTTGTTTCATCATAGAACCACTTCAATTTTAGCGAGTCTCAGCCCCGAGCTAAGAATCTTCATGCCCCCCTTCGACAAAGTATAACGATGGTTTAAAATGGGCATTATAAATTCAAAAACGATCCAAACAACATGAAACCTTCGCGTGGTGTCATATTATGTGACATAGTTAGAAGGAGAAATATCAAACTTGGTATAATGATTATGTCTAAAAAAACCTTCACGAAATGACCTATCTCGTTCGAGGTTTCTTGGCTTTTGGGTCAAATGACCAATGTTATTGGTAGAATGAAGGCATAGTTTGTGATAATGTATCCATATTGTGCATAAGTATGCATCATGGGATGGCGAACAATGTTTCAGGAGAAAGTTTTCCTTTTCGTCGCACCAAAAAACGTTTTCCATTTACCGAGTGCAAAAAACGGACGGTTTTGTGAAGCAACCACCAAATGGCTAATTCAAAATGCTACCGTCACATTTTTCAAAAATAATAGACCACCTTACATGGATAATGTCATAACAAGGGGATCTCAACCATTTTTTTCTATCCCTGGTGAAAAAGACAAATTCCTGCCGAATCGGTAGGAAGTGGGTCAGATATGAACTACAGGTACATGATCGGATGCTCATGATTTTTTACAAAAAATCATTTTTAGGTTCAAAATATGTTGTTTCATCATAGATCCACTTCAATTTTAGCGAGTCTCAGCCCCAAGCTAAGAATCTTCATGCCCACCCTTCGACAAAGTATAACGATGGTTTAAAACGGGCATTATAAATTCAAAAACGATCCAAACAACATGAAACATTCGCGTGGTGTCATATTATGTGACATAGTTAGAAGGAAAAATATCAAACTTGGTATAATGATTATGTCTCAAAAAACCTTCACGAAATGACCTATCTCGTTCGAGGTTTCTTGGCTTTTGGGTCAAATGACCAATGTTATGGCTAGAATGAAGGCATAGTTTGTGATAATGTATCCATATTATGCATAAGTATGTATCATGGGATGGCGAACAATGTTTCAGGAGAAAGTTTTCCTTTTTGTCGCACCAAAAAGCCGTTTTCCATTTACCGAGTGCAAAAAATGAACGGTTTTGTGAAGCAACCACCAAATGGCTAATTCAAAATGCTACCATCACATTTTTTAAAAATACTAGACCACCTTACATGGATAATGTCATAACAGGGGGATCTCAAACATTTCCGTCTATCCCTGGTGAAAAAGACAAATTCCTGCCGAATCGGGAGGAAGTGGGTCAGATATGAACTACATGTACATGATCGGATGCTCATGATTTTTTACAAAAATCATTTTTAGGTTCAAAATATGTTGTTTCATCATAGATCCACTTCAAGTTTAGCGAGTCTCAGCCCCGAGCTAAGAATCTTCATGCCCACCCTTCGACAAAGTATAACGATGGTTTAAAACGGGCATTATAAATTCAAAAACGATCCAAACAACATGAAACCTTCGCGTGGTGTCATATTATGTGACATAGTTAGAAGGAAAAATATCAAACTTGGTATATTGATTATGTCTCAAAAAAACCTTCACGAAATGACCTATCTCGTTCGAGGTTTCTTGGCTTTTGGGTCAAATGACCAATGTTATGGCTAGAATGAAGGCATAGTTTGTGATAATGTGTCCATATTGTGCATAAGTATGCATCATGGGATGGCGAACAATGTTTCAGGAGGAAGTTTTCCTTTTCGTCACACCAAAAAGCCGTTTTCCATTTACCGAGTGCAAAAAATGGACGGTTTTGTGAAGCAACCACCAAATGGCTAATTCAAAATGCTACCGTCACATTTTTCAAAAATAATAGACCACCTTACATGGATAATGTCATAACAGGAGGATCTCAAACATTTCCTTCTATCCCTGGTGAAAAAGACAAATTCCTACCGAATCGGTAGGAAGTGGGTCAGACATGAACTACAGGTACATGATCGGATGCTCATGATTTTTTACAAAACTCATTTTTAGGTTCAAAATATGTTGTTTCATCATAGAACCACTTCAATTTTAGCGAGTCTCAGCCCCGAGCTAAGAATCTTCATGCCCACCCTTCGACAAAGTATAACGATGGTTTAAAACGGGCATTATAAATTCAAAAACGATCCAAACAACATAAAACCTTCGCGTGGTGTCATATTATGTGACATAGTTAGAAGGAGAAATATCAAACTTGGTATAATGATTATGTCTCAAAAAAACCTTCACGAAATGACCTATCTCGTTCGAGGTTTCTTGGCTTTTGGGTCAAATGACCAATGTTATGGCTAGAATGAAGGCATAGTTTGTGATAATGTATCCATATTGTGCATAAGTATGCATCATGGGATGGCGAACAATGTTTTAGGAGAAAGTTTTCCTTTTTGTCGCACCAAAAAGCCGTTTTCCATTTACCGAGTGCAAAAAACGGACGGTTTTGTGAAGCAACCACCAAATGGCTAATTCAAAATGCTACCATCACATTTTTCAAAAATACTAGACCATCTTACATGGATAATGTCATAACAGGGGGATCTCAAACATTTCCGTCTATCCCTGGTGAAAAAGACAAATTCCTGCCGAATCGGGAGGAAGTGGGTCAGATATGAACTACATGTACATGATCGGATGCTCATGATTTTTTACAAAAATCATTTTTAGGTTCAAAATATGTTGTTTCATCATAGATCCACTTCAAGTTTAGCGAGTCTCAGCCCCGAGCTAAGAATCTTCATGCCCACCCTTCGACAAAGTATAACGATGGTTTAAAACGGGCATTATAAATTCAAAAACGATCCAAACAACATGAAACCTTCGCGTGGTGTCATATTATGTGACATAGTTAGAACGAAAAATATCAAACTTGGTATATTGATTATGTCTCAAAAAAACCTTCACGAAATGACCTATCTCGTTCGAGGTTTCTTGGCTTTTGGGTCAAATGACCAATGTTATGGCTAGAATGAAGGAATAGTTTGTGATAATGTGTCCATATTGTGCATAAGTATGCATCATTGGATGGCGAACAATATTTCAGGAGGAAGTTTTCCTTTTCGTCGTACCAAAAAGCCGTTTTCCATTTACCGAGTGCAAAAAATGGACGGTTTTGTGAAGCAACCACCAAATGGCTAATTCAAAATGCTACCGTCACATTTTTCAAAAATACTAGACCACCTTACATGGATAATATCATAATAGGGGGATCTCAAACATTTCCGTCATCCTCGGTGAAAAGACAAATTCCTGCCGAATCGGTAGGAAGTGGGTCAGATATGAACTACAGGTACATGATCGGATGCTCATGATTTTTTACAAAAATCATTTTTAGGTTCAAAATATGTTGTTTCATCATAGATTCACTTCAAGTTTAGCGTGTCTCAGCTCCGAGCTAAGAATCTTCATGCCCTCCCTTCGACAAAGTATAACAATGGTTTAAAACGGGCATTATAAATTCAAAAACGATCCAAACAACTTGAAACCTTCGCGTGGTGTCATATTATGTGACATAGTTAGAAGGAAAAATATCAAACTTGGTATATTGATTATGTCTCAAAAAAACCTTCACGAAATGACCTATCTCGTTCGAGGTTTCTTGGCTTTTAGGTCAAATGAACAATGTTATGGCTAGAATGAAGGCATAGTTTGTGATAATGTGTCCATATTGTGCATTAGTATGCATCCTGGTATGGCGAACAATGTTTCAGGAGGAAGTTTTCCTTTTCGTCGCACCAAAAAGCCGTTTTCCATTTACCGAGTGCAAAAAACGGACGGTTTTGTGAAGCAATCACCAAATGGCTAATTCAAAATGCTACCGTCACATTTTTCAAAAATACTAGACCACCTTACATGGATAATAACATAACAGGGGGATCTCAAACATTTCCGTCTATCCCTGGTGAAAAAGACAAATTCCTGCCGAATCGGTAGGAAGTGGGTCAGATATGAACTACAGGTACATGATCGGATGCTCATGATTTTTTACAAAAATCATTTTTAGGTTCAAAATATGTTGTTTCATCATATATCCACTTCAAGTTTAGCGAGTCTCAGCCCCGAGCTAAGAATCTTCATGCCCACCCTTCGACAAAGTATAACGATGGTTTAAAATGGGCATTATAAATTCAAAAACGATCCAAATAACCTGAAACCTTCGCGTGGTGTCATATTATGTGACATAGTTAGAAGGAAAAATATTAAACTTGGTATATTGATTATGTCTCAAAAAAACTTCACGAAATGACCTATCTCGTTCGAGGTTTCTTGGCTTTTGGGTCAAATGACCAATGTTATGGCTAGAATGAAGGCATAGTTTGTGATAATGTGTCCATATTGTGCATAAGTATGCATCATTGGATGGCAAACAATGTTTCAGGAGGAAGTTTTCCTTTTCGTCGCACCAAAAAGCCGTTTTCCATTTACCGAGTGCAAAAAATGGACGGTTTTGTGAAGCAACCACCAAATGGCTAATTCAAAATGCTACCGTCACATTTTTCAAAAATACTAGACCACCTTACATGGATAATGTCATAACAGGGGGATCTCAAACATTTCCGTCTATCCCTGGTGAAAAAGACAAATTCCTGCCGAATCGATAGGAAGTGGGTCAGATATGAACTATAGGTACATGATCGGATGCTCATAATTTTTTTAAAAAATCATTTTTAGGTTCAAAATATGTTGTTTCATCATAGATCCACTTCAAGTTTAGCGAGTCTTAGTCCCAAGCTAAGAATCTTTATGCATGCCATTTTAAACGGGCAAATGAAATTATGATAAGAATCACGACATAGTTTGTGATAAGTTGATATTGTTATCATATTTGGATTCCTCTCATTTTTCTAATCAATTTAGACATATTATTTGCCGAATTCCGATTTACAGATTTAAAGATATTAATTATTCCATATTAAATAAAAAATACAAAAAAAAATAAAATCATTATATTTTTATTTGAATTCAATAATATTTTTAGTTATTCATTGTTGTTTACTTAAATAATTGCTTGTAATTTCAAAAAATACAACCATATGACATGATGATACAAGAGTTAATAGGAATGATATCCTAGTATTGACAACAATGAGTAAATTGCTTTGCGGGAAGAGATTCTGAAGGAACGAGGAAGTTAAGCGTGCTAGAGCTGGAGTAGTGCTAGGATGGGTGATCGAACGGGAACTTTGACTAAGACTGCAATTTAATTAATTATTAACTATAAATAGTGTTAAAATGATTAAAGCGGGAGATTAAGGAGTCAAATAATTGAAAGATTTAAAAAAAAATAAAAAAAAAAATAATTTAGGCACTGACAATTGATAGTTATAGTTAAGAGAAAAGATGTTTTACCTGCCAGCACCACATGTCATGAGTTCTACATGCGCCTAGGAGAGGGCGAGCTCCTGGCAGGTAGGGGGGAAGGTTGAAGAGGAAGACGAGACGAAGTCGAGCGACCAAGGAAGAGCCACCAACACATGTACCCGAGATCAGATGTTGCCTGAAAAATGGACAACTCAAAGATGATGCGGGAATTGGTAAAATTGACAAATCAAAGTATTATAAGGTGAGTAAAAGAACGCAACAACAATGCTACTTTTCTTTCTTATCAGTACCATCATAAAAAACACGGACATGGTTATACTACCTACCATACACCCTAGTAAACAAAAATTAATGTTTGATAAAGGGCAAGATATCTACATCCATTAATCATACACAATTAACTTCAAGTGTAGCTTGGATATCCGACATATAGCTCATATTCATAATCATTTCATTCCACCAATGATGGTTACCACCACATACGGTCATTACAGAGATGAGAAACACGTATGGCAGCATACTGCAGTATTAGTGGAACACATCAATTTAACATCAGTATTAAGGATCTTGTAAGCTAGTACACATACAAATGCAAGAAATTTGCAAAATGAAGCATTCTTATCGCACGAGGAAAATGGGCAGGACTTACAACGTAATCTTAGCTTCTGCAAAATCTGAAAAGGATGTTTGATTTCTGCCTCACTGGAGCAACTAATGATCTCTGTAAATGGTCATAAGAGTCAAGGTGAGGTCATGTTCCACTACTTGTTGCTTGTTGCATCGTCATTAGAAGATGAAGCCAGATTCATGAGCACCTAGAATAGTTTACAATACTAATAAGTGCATCGCTAAATGCAAGAGTCAAACAATTACCAAATCTCAAACCTAACATATGGTCCACTTGATTGGAATAATAAGCACAAGCATGGTTTTTGAGTCGCGACTCAAAAGTGACTCATGACCTGCGACTCGGTGAATAGTCGACAAAAGTCAGTATAGTCGCCATATAGTCGTGAGTCGCCGTGATTTTGGAAAATGACTCGGCGACTATACAGTGACTATAAACGACTCAAATAAAATGAGCATAAGTCTAGAGTTTAATAATCAAGCCATAAGGGGGTGATGGGGGCGGGAGGGTAGGGTTTCCCCTGGTCACCACGCGGGGACGTGGGAGCGAGAAAAGGAAGGCATGTGGTTCGATTCATCCGCTGTTGCCTTGCTGATGTCATAAGTCGATCAAGCCATAAGCGGTAGCTCCACCCTCCTTGTATTTATAGGGAGACCAAAGCTCTCTTCGATGGTAGGACTATCTGTTTGGTATTCCTTCTATTCTAAATTAGGGCCAGCATATAGTTTTTGGTCAAAGTCAAAACTTTTAAAGTTTGACGCATATATCTAAATTAGGTTCTAACAATACTATTTTGATATTATAAATGTTAACATTTTTTTTCTATATAGTTAGTTAAATTTTGAAAAGTTTGACTTTAACCAAAAACTATATGCATCCTAATTTGGGATAGAGGAAGTACATGTGCTAGCAGCTTTGGTACACGTTTGGCCGAGCAGAGCTACCTAGTATGTTCAATCGTGAGTTTGTGGCGAGAAAGTCGGTGCAAGCATAGCTTGACAAGTCCGTACTAGTAAAACAGTTACTTACTACGTATTATATGTAGGCTTATCTATACTGTTGTGCGTTTGTCTAGCCCCTCGACCAAAAAAAGCAAAGCATTGTGGGTGGGCGGGAAAAAAAGAAAAGCTGTGTCAAGGACCGTTTACTTATCTAATTGGCGTGTGTCAAGGACCGTTTCGAGTCCGTTTGATCGGGCCGTCTGACTTTGTTGTAACTGACGATTAGTCAAGTAGAAGTCGAGTCGGCAAGACCCGCGATCAATATAAGCAGAGGTAGCGCCATCGCGTTTACGGTGCACAAAGCTCACCGATCTCGTCCATGATCGAGGAGCAAAAGAAAAGCTGTCTGCTCGATCAGGATTTTGGTCAAGCATTGACATGGATCAGGAGCGGCTCTGCAGCTGCAAGGACCAGCCGTGCTGCTGTTGAAACAGCTGCTCGTCCATGTCCATGGCCGTGCTGCTGTGGGAGGCCAAGGTCAGCTTTGGTTCAAATTTAGTCTAAAACTAGGCGCCACTTTTGTTGGCTTATCTGGTACTACCATTGTGTGTTTTTGTGCTGGATGGGTCACCTATTGGTGAATGAAAGGATTCGTTTTTGCTCTGGTGATGGAGTTGACTGTGATAAGGCAGAGATTTTATAGATTGGTTTCACTTGTTGTTTACTGAAATTAATTACTATTTATCATGTATTCCATTTCATTCTATTTAAATAATGTGGAGCAACAAGCAAGTAGTGGTAATCTAACTATCATATTAGTATGCTACTAATGAGTCCAATATCTAGTCTTAATCATGTAGTGTGTATGTTCTGGAAAGTTTAGCGATTACCAAAAGTGATCCCTATGTAAGTGTGTAGGAAGAATTCTTTTCTTGTAATATTATCAGTTTGTTAAATTTCAAAACCAGCCATGCACCTAATTAATCAATCGAGCGCAAGAAAAGGAGAAAAAGGAAATAAAAGGTACGTACGTTCCTGAAATCACGGAATGGATCCATCCGACGTTCCAAAGGATACGGACGTCAGTCTATACCCCCCTCTCTCGCCGACGGAAAGCCCTAGCCGCCACGGACGTCAGTTTATTCCCCTGTCACGCCACCCTCCCTAGCTAGCTAGCTCCGACGATCGGCCGGCCACGACAACTCCCTGGCGACCCAGCCGCGGCCGGCCCCATAACCAAGATGGAGATGGACCCATACGTTCGCAGTGCTCACGGTCACGAGCGAGACAGACCCATACGTTCGCCCGAGGCGTTCCGCGTATCAGTGACCAGGACAGGAACCGCCAAGAAAAAGCGGAGGTAGTACGATTTCAGGCCCACGCAATCGATGGAGATGGATCGACCCGTAGAAGAAAGGACAAATATATAGACAGATCGTAAAAAAAATAGGCATGCCATGGTTATTATTTCCGAACCTCCTTGGATCGGATCATCCGATCCATCATCGATCGGAATAGAAACTAATTAAGCTCGCGCGGACGTACCTACGCACCGATGATTCCATTCCACCACAACTGCGCCGCCACTACTGATTGAACTCCGATCCGGTGGGCCGTCCTCCATAGCCAGTCTCTTCGTTCGCCTGATCTGTAACAAAATTACAAGCCGATAAAACAAGATTCATCTCACGTAAAGATCGTCGATCGATGGAAGCATCATCAGTTGTTTCTAGCTAGCTAGCTAGGTCGTGCGATTAGTTTACCTCCTCCTGCTGCCCGACGGCACTCAGCTTGGTGGCGATCTCGGAAGGACCTGCATGCCTCCGCCCAGCTCTCCTAAACACAACAAACCCAATGCCGTAATGCGAGCAGATCATCAAGATCATCGGTTGGTACATGGAAAACAAAGAAACTAGAGAGACATACCAGATCGATGCAGCCATGGATCTCGCCGGGAAGAACAGTCACCGCTCCTCTCCTCTCCTCTCATCGATCTCGAGCAAGAGTCAAAGTCTAAAGTCGGTCGATTAGCGCAGACGCATGTAGCTCTACCCCTCGAGGTATATATAGGCGGTGGGAACCCAAAGCTCTGTTTTCGTTCAAATTTCACAAGCCGCGCGCGTGGCCGCCACTTTTTTCATTGCCGCCTCCTAGTAATTTTGTTTCCATCAGTTGTTGCCCCCTCCGCGAATTAAGCACAACTGACAAAAGGTGTGTATTCCCGTGAAACTAGCAAGTAGCAACTGCCGAAAATATGTGTGATGGTAGATTAATTCTCTCATTTATGGTTTCCCTTTAAATTAACGAATCGGTCCCGTACTTGGTGGAAACCACCGCGCGGAAAGAGCTGGATCAAGCGTGAACCCATCCATTTTTTACAGACGGGAGGCAGTGTTTAGTTGTCCTTCAAAACTAGAATCAATTTTCACCCTTGCCACTGTGTTTTTGTAAATTTTGTTTCAGCTTTGAGACGAGTTGAGGGGTATTTCGGTGATGATGGATGGCCAATGACAGATAGTTCCATGAATCACTGTGGCATCAAACTAAATGGCCGTTAAATTAGATGTCACGCATGTTTCAGGTTTCGGAGATTTCACCATAGGGATTTGTTACTCCACATGTTGTGCACAAACTCTAGGCTCTTCATATGGATTGCCAGAGACCATTATGTTCATTGTTACATCGGTGAGTTATTTTACACCGCTTGGGTGAAGGCAGGTAAGTAACTTACCAACAGAAATAACCAGCGTTATTTTCTCTAGGACCATGCAAACGCTTGCTTGGATAGCCAGTAATTAATCATCACAGGTAAGTGCATTCTCCTGATAACATACATAGTAGACAAGGACAATGAGCTCAGTTGCTTGGGTCACTCAAACAATGGAAACTTGTACTCGTACAAAATTCTAAACAATATAGTACAACAAAGGAGATCTCTTCTCGCCGAAGCCGTTGTTGGTGGCTGAGCTAGCCGTGTGCGTCAACAGACACGGAAGCAGCAGCAAAACATCGCCTGGTGCCACCGTTGCAGTCTCTTGCTTCTCAGCTTCAGCTGGCTCCTATATACATAACAAAGGAGAAGTTGTATAAGCTTAAAGAACAATAGTGTTGAAAAATTTGCCAGGAGCTTTGCCGCTTTTGGGACATTCAGACTACACATCAAAAAGATGAACAACATGATTGCATTCAAGCACCCAACTCAACTCGGCTCACAAGTCTAACAACACTATCACAACTTTCTAGTCTGGAGTATTACAAAAACGGATGTCACGATGCCAACTACTACTGAACAACCCAAGGACCAAGAAAGTAATATTACACATAGGTCGTGACCACCGTGGCACTAGCAGCACCGGCAGAGCCAGGTGACTTTCTGGGTTGCACCTAGTCATGAAAATATTAAATGTTGAAGTGCACAGACACATACTAAGAGTAAAAGTGTTGACAGCATCATCCAGCACCAACGACAAAACCAATGGAGACAAGGAACATACTAGTTAAGAACCTGTAGCAATTTGGAGGATCGCGGATATACTTATGTACATATTACAAAACTACTTGAAGTGCAAGAGTAACAAATAATATATGTTGAAACTAGCATGTATCTGCACAAGGTTGACACAGCAATAAGTTATCAACATGGATTAACTGACTGTATTTCCCCTTTCTTTCTATTTTAGCTAAACCGAGGTTCACATACACTTACGCATACATGCAAAAGCACTAGCTAGTCCCAGAAAAAATAAATAGGAAAATACTACTCCCTCCGTCTCCAAATAGATGTCTCAAATTTGTCAAAATTTGGATGAATCTAGACACTATTTAGTATATAGATTCATCTAAATTTTAAAAAACCTAAGGCATCTATTTTGGGACGGAGGGAGTATGTGTAATAGTAGATAAGTAGGCATCAGTTCCAATCGAAGAAACATCCAGTTCTGGACCAAATAGAGATCAATCCCATTCATAATCATGCAAAGATGAACAAACTAATTAGGAACAAAACATGAACTCAACCTAGCTAGCCCACTCAAAAAGATGAAAATGTATATCAGACAAGACAACCTTGAACTGTACCCTAATCCACTTGGGCAAATGTCCAATACACACATGTAGCTAAAAAATGATAAAGATACCAGAAAACTAAACAGACAGATGCTTTGGCAAAAAATAAAGCACCTGGACACTACCCTCATTGCTCCAGGCCAAAGACGACTGGCGGTAGTCAACTATACGGTTCATGCTTCCCATCCGTCGCAGCATCACTCTATGTATAAGTCCTGCCGACAATCGTAGATCAGTATGTTATTATAACAAGTAAAGTAAAAAAAGTGAACTTCGATTTGCACAGATCAGGTTCAGTAGCCTTTGCATCAGCGTAGCGCAAACAATTCAGATGGACATGAAAAGAAGAACTAGAAGTCTAGAAAAACCAGCAGAAATCTCATTTTGTAGCTGATGTATTACTCATTGAACATGCTAAAGCAACAGAACAACAACATCTAGGTTGCATCAGGATATACGAACTAGACTACAAAACAAATATATGATGCATTATACTGAATAAAATGCATCTCACCAACTAAATTTAGATCTTGTAATTAAGAGTAGAACTAATTAGAAGATAATAACACAAAGCAACAATACAAATAGACCTAGAAATGCACGAGGGATTTACCTCTCCTCCAAGTTGAAGAACCACATCGATGAAAACATGCTTCAGCTACAAGCTGATTGTTTCCATACAGAAAAAGAAAACTTGACTATTACAAATAGTAGTTTGAACAAGTTGGGAGTACATCAGAGCTAGCTGAATGAATTACAATTGGCACTTAATGGTGTGTGGCATCATAAGAAAAGAAGAAGCATCCAGGTCATGTATGCATGAAAAGGCAGTAGCTAGTCAAAGTAGACAAGTACAGCAAAGCTTCATTCTAGCGAGTCAAATATGGAACTTTTCAAAGCTCAATTCAGATATGACATAATAGTAAGATTCGTAAAGGAGAGGAACAACTCAGAATCAATACAAGTCATCATAGAGAGTAATCTCCGAGTACAAATTCCAGAAAGAACTTCACACCTCGAATCACTTCTTGAGCTCACAGCAACACACGGGCACTGAAAATTGATAGTTATAGTTAAGAGAAAGATGTTTTACCTGCCAGCACCACATGTCATGAGTTCTACATGCGCCTAGGAGAGGCGAGCTCCTGGCAGGTAGGGGAAGGTTGAAGAGGAAGGCGAGACGAAGTCGGCGACCAAGGAAGAGCCACCAACACATGTACCCGAGATCAGATGTTGCCTGAAAAATGGACAACTCAAAGATGATGCGGGAATTGGTAAAATTGACAAATCAAAGTATTATAAGGTGAGTAAAAGAACGCAACAACAATGCTACTTTTCTTTCTTATCAGTACCATCATAAAAAACACGGACATGGTTATACTACCTACCATACACCCTAGTAAACAAAAATTAATGTTTGATAAAGGGCAAGATATCTACATCCATTAATCATACACAATTAACTTCAAGTGTAGCTTGGATATCCGACATATAGCTCATATTCATAATCATTTCATTCCACCAATGATGGTTACCACCACATACGGTCATTACAGAGATGAGAAACACGTATGGCAGCATACTGCAGTATTAGTGGAACACATCAATTTAACATCAGTATTAAGGATCTTGTAAGCTAGTACACATACAAATGCAAGAAATTTGCAAAATGAAGCATTCTTATCGCACGAGGAAAATGGGCAGGACTTACAACGTAATCTTAGCTTCTGCAAAATCTGAAAAGGATGTTTGATTTCTGCCTCACTGGAGCAACTAATGATCTCTGTAAATGGTCATAAGAGTCAAGGTGAGGTCATGTTCCACTACTTGTTGCTTGTTGCATACTGTCATTAGAAGATGAAGCCAGATTCATGAGCACCTAGAATAGTTTACAATACTAATAAGTGCATCGCTAAATGCAAGAGTCAAACAATTACCAAATCTCAAACCTAACATATGGTCCACTTCAGTGGAATAATAAGCACAAGCATGGTTTTTGAGTCGCGACTCAAAAGTGACTCGCCTGACCTGCGACTCAGTGAATAGTCGACAAAAGTCGCTGTATAGTCGCCATATAGTCGTGAGCCGCCGTGATTTTTGGAAAATGACTCGGCGACTATACAGTGACTATAAACGACTCAAAAAACATGAGCATAAGTCTAGAGTTTAATAATCAAAAAGGCTAAGAGTCAGTTTCCATCTCTCCCCTTAGCAATAGTACATGATTGTGGAACTGAATGAGCAAAGCTAGAGTGGAGCAGCCTTTTAGGGAAGAAGGATTGAGGTTATTTCTGATATAAGAGGGTACAGCTGTCAATGCTAATAAAATGCGCTCAGCTAGAGAAGATTATCATTTTTAGGGAAGAAATTTTGTAACAATTATGACGGTTCGTATTTTCATATACTAACATTTGATATCTCGAAGGTCCAGTGAAATACATAAACATTATGCTGTATTTGATCTGTATGTTTAACCGCATGGAGCCACAATTTAGTAGACTAAAAACAGTAGATAATTGTTCTAAAATAGCTAACAAAAAGGTAGACGAAAACCCTATTGTAGCAAAGTGACTACTGATCAAAAATAAACAATGCGAGATGGCACGCAAATACCATTTATTATTACATTAGTGTCTATATGATACCACTTACTTTATCTATCTTAATTTGCATCATGACACCACCATTGGAGCATTAATTGGTACTTAAATTGTACACCCTCCGTCTCAAAATAGATGTCACAGATTTCTCAAAATTTGGATGAATCTAGACACTATTTAGTATATAGATTCATCCAAATTTTGACAAACCTACGACATCTATTTTGAGACGGAGGAAGTAAGTTAATACACATAGTGATTTGGCAGCACCAACAATATAGAGATCATTATTACATGAAAATATACCCATAAACCAACATCCAACTTCAAGAAATCCATAAACGAACCACCAATAAACAAATATAAGGGGGAAAAGCAAGAGAACCCATGTGAGACTAAACTTTAGTGTCGGTCAGTTTATGACAGCCATGTACATCTCAAGTAACACTTATGAGCAGGATGCTATAAGACCTAACAAGAAATTTCTGAACACGATAGTGCACGTGTAAACAGTGTCATATCTATGCACCTACATGGATGGTTAGCTGGAAGACAAGTTTTTGAACATGACAACTAGTGGGCAAATATTATTCAACATCAACATCACAAGTTGAACTACTGGTGTTGCATCCATATTAACACATCAATTAGATATTCAGTGGAAAAAATATTTTTTTGCTTGTTCTTCCACACAATGAGATGGACAAATTCCTAGATATCAAAAAATCATGCTAGATCATGACATGTATCTGCAACTACAAGAATCGACATCTAGAATGGAAAACATGGGTGACCGATTCGATCCTGAACATGCCAGGGCATCTTGGAACATGACATGAAAGACAATATTTCTTGCCTCTCTTCCTTCATTCATAACACATCAAGATATGCACTGAACCAAATGGAGAATGTTAGCGGTTGTAACCTGGTAGGTGAGGGCATCAGAGAAGAGTAACTAGTGGCGATACTCTTGATGGAGACCTCGTAGACGTTCCGCAGCCACCAGAGTGAATCCTCGCTGCACTTGTGGATGTCATCGATGACGTCTGCTACCACGCGTCCTACCCCCAGTTCCCCACCAACGCCGCCTCCTGGTACCCTCACTTCGCGCCTTTCAGCTCCTCCTCCGATATACTTTGAACATAAAAGTAAAAAACAAGATTTCAGCACATCCTAGGCATAACTAGCAGCAAGCAATTGAAAAAATTGAGCACATCAAATTGCTACACATCTAATGCATATGTACTCAAAAAGTTTTAATTGAGTAGAATAGATTTCCATGCATACATGATACACGCATATGTACTCTACCTACACATTCCAATCTACATGAAAAAATAACCATTAGTTTTTGCAAGAAAACATAGAGGAGAAGAGAGAGCTCACCGGCAGTAGCATGTCGAAGTGGTGGCTGGCAGCAAGAGCAGCTACTCAGGAACATGGCCAGCGGCAGGTGTCGAAGAAGGTTCCCTGACCACAGGTTTAACTACACAAAGCAAAATCATATTAGAGTATGTTTATAATTAAAACAAATTCGGATGGACAAAATCAGCAGTCGGTTGATGGATAGGAAGGTAGGCAATATCAAGAAAGAGCATGCTGCATCTAATAAATCTTTTTGAGTATACTAAGTGTATCACCACAGCGACACCATGCATACACATGGATTGGCTATTATGGTCATAATGGATCATCAAGATGGTGCTTTGAGAAGTTTATCCATTGGTTCCATTCTATTCAATTTCGCATTTTAGTTTAGAAGGTGAACAAGATCAATGCGTACAAGAACAATGCAGTGACAAGTGAGAGGAGGGGAGGAAGGTTGTAACCTGCAAACTGAAGCGGAGCATGCTGTTGTAGCGAGTAAGGAAACAAAAAAACATGGAACCGCTCAAATCATCCCCTCTCGTGTCGTCTCGGCAGGCAGTGGGGAATCTCGAAGAGGAAAACAACATGAAGGGCAGCGCCATGGAAGTCATACCGATGACGAGCCTCCAACACATTACCAGAGCTCTGATGCTGTCGCCGGAAAAATTGGCAAGTCAGATTGATGAGAGGGTACCTGAAAATATGATATGCATAGTGCTGAAATATATTGTATTCTCATATAGGATTCATGAAAATTCTCAGACTTAGAAGAATAGAACGTGTCAATAGTATAGAGTTGAAATTTTATTAGCAACAACAACCTCATTAACTAGAGGCACAAATTACAGAAAAACGAAAAGAGGTTGACCTTTTCCATACAGAAAAAGAGAACTTGACTATTACAAATAGTAGTTTGAACAAGGAGTTGGAAGTACATCGGAGCTAACTGCAATTGACACTTACTAGTGTTGGCATCATAAAAAAGAAGCATCTAGGTTCATGTATGCATGGAAAGAGCAAAAGAAGCATCCAGGTTCATGTATGCATGGAAAGACAAAAGGCTAGTCAAAGTGTCAAAGTAGACTAGAGCAAAGCTTCAGTCTAGCGAGTCAAAAATGAAAAAAATTCCAAAGCTCAATTCAAACATGACATAATATTAGGACTCGTACAGAAGAGCAACTACTCAGAACTTACAAGTACTTTCAGTACAATTATCAATCAATACAAATCATCATAGATTGTAATCTCCGGGTACAAAATCTAGGAGCGAACTTTACCCCCCTCGAATCACTTCTTGAGCTCACAGCAACATATTGGCACAAGCAATCGATAGTTATAGTTATGAGAAAAGAAGTTTTACCTGCCAGCACCACACATTTCAGGAGTTCTACTTGCGCCTGGGAGAATACGAGCTCCTGGCAGGCAGGGGGGAAGCTCAAAGATGAATGCAAAACAAGGTCGAGCGACCGAGGAAGGGCCTCCAACACATGTACCAGAGCTCCAATGTTATCGCCTGAAAATGGACAAGTCAAAGATCATGAGAGGCTTTCTAAAATTGAGAAGTCAAAGTATTATTAGGTGAGTCAAAGAGAAGCGACAACAATCCTTTTTTTTATGAGTACCATCATAAAAAAACTGGACATTTTTACGCTAGCTACCGTACACTCCAGGAACAAAAAATTAACAGTTGCTAAAGGGCAAGATATCTATATCCATTAAGCATACAGAATTAACTTCAAGTCTAACTTGGATTGCGACATATAGCTTTCAGTCATAATCATTTCACTCACCAAAGATGGTTACCACCACATACGAACATCAGAGAGATGAGAAACACATATGGAAGCATATTGCAGTCTTAGTGGAACGCATCTATCATAATTTAACATCACCATTAAGGATCGTGTAAGCTAGTAGACATACATGTACAAGAAATCTTACAAAATGAAGCATTCTTAACACACAAGGAAAATGGGCAGGACTTTAGAAAGATTCCTTAGCTTCTGCAAAATCTAGAAGGGAAGTTTGATGCCCGCCTCACTAGAGGAACTAGTGATCTCTGTAAATGGTCATACAAGTCTAGGTGAGGTCATGTTCCACTACTTGTTAGTTGTTGCGCACTGTCATTAGAAGATGGAGCGAGCTTCATGAGCACCTAGAAAAGTTTATAAGTCTAATAAGTCCATTCCTAAATGCAAGAGTCAAGCAATTACCAAAGCTCAAACCTAACATATGCTCCACTTCAGTGCAAGAACAAGCACAAATCCGGAGTTACCGCCCCCCAAGCTTTGGGCCAATCTCTGAAAAAAAAGGTAATGGCTTGGCTGGAAAAATTGCAGATTGTGGAACTCGGCGAGCAAAAGGAAACAAACAATACATTGCAGATGACCATGCAAACAAAAGTAGATATTGAGAAGGAACACAGGCAAGTTCAACCAGACTCCTTGTTTCCCCACACAATAGCACATGCATACAGCTAAATCAAACTTGGCACTATATCTAGCGCATTAAAACAAGCACGAGATATGCACGGGTTGCTGTAATTAACATAATGTGCAAAATTCTCAATCTTATCTAATGTGCAACACACACAAGAAAATGAGCTCTAAGGTTCAAAGTCCAGAGTTGGTTCATGAACAGAAACAAGCAGATCACACTCAAAAGCTCATACTTAGAACATAGCTACAATAACTCTGATGTAAATTAGCTAGCTACAGGACTAACATAATTCCCCTCGCTACAACCAAATGCAAGCAGGACACTTGATGCCAAAACTCAGGGCTTTACATGGCATTACACGATTACAACACAAAGGCCAGACTAGCACCACTAGTGCTCTAGGAAGCTGCAAACTAGAAAAAACATGCGTAATTTGTTGATAGATAAGTGCTCTCGTGTGTTGTGCAGAGTACATCCACACTTTCCTCTCCAGTTTTCCTAGTAAATTTTCTGACGGAACACTCTAACCTACTCCTTGCATTTTGCAAGAACATAGAAGATGAGCATATGCAGCAAGCATACATACCAAAGCACAAGGGTTAGAGAGTAAGAATACCTCGATTGATGGTGATGCTGTCGAGCGTGTCATCCTGCATAGATCTCGTGGTCGTGGAAGTCCACGACAAAGCAAAAGGCGCTAGCGGAAACTCAGTTCTAGATTCCTCACTAAACACGAATGTTAAAGGCAGCTAGTATCAAATACAAATATGTTTTCCAAAATATGGAAAAAAAGCAAGGTTTTCAGAAATAGCCTCACCTTTCTCTCATGGGAACACCGGCATTTCCGAAGTCCTCGACAACTTTGTATCTGTAATTTAAATTTAAATCTTGATTAAGGCCTGGTTATATACAAACATAAGGCAAAGATGTTTAGAAACTGACGAGACGATTGATTACCCGTAATAAGGGCATAGAGGAGCACCACCAAGGGTGGTCAGCAAGTCCCTGAACACATATTTTTAGCTAGAATCAATCATCAAGACACACAAAAACAAGTACATATATATATCCTTAATCGTCTAATAAGTGCTATCAAGAGAATATTAAGTGTAACTGAAACAAACAACATGATGTTGCTGGAAAACCAAAGTCGCATCTAGACTAAACAATGGGATCCCAGGTCAAAACAGACCACATACAAGAACTTGTCCACTTTTTTCTGCTCCTCCTCCAACAAAGAATCAACTTTGCTTGAATTGGGGAGAGAAGAGGATTCGGATTGTATATAATCTTTTAAAAACCATCACTCAAAGATACGACAGATCAGTCCATAGCACCTATTATACTATCGCTCATCATTTGATCAAAATGTTGACTACGTATTCATCATGCCATCTACTACACATGTCAAATTTTAATGTGAATTAAAAAGAGCTAGTGGGAATATGGTGTCGAGCATATTTGTAAATTAGTTCATTATTATATACACAATGCAGCGAAGCAAATGATATACAACCAAATAAAAAAGATGGGCTTGCATTCCACACTTTGACCTATGACTCGCATAATTTGACAAGAACAAACATAATATGCACATAGAAGATGGTCATCTACAGAAAGCATACATACCAAAGCACCAGGGTTGGAGTTGACATTACCTCGAATGATGGCGATGCTGCCGTGCTTGTCTATCCTGTGCATCTCGTGCTCGAGGAAGTCCTGGTCATCCGTGGCCAAGAAGCATGACGACGGGCGGCAAGTCTTTTCCTCAGCATTGTGGTTAGCGAGTCCCTGAACACATATTTTTAGCAATGATCAATCATGAAGAAACAAAAGCAGGTACAAACTTCATACTGGATTGTTTTAGCCCACCAAGTGGTAAATAGAGAAGAAGATTAGAAGGTATAACTAAAAGTAACAACTAACATAACGGTGCTGGAAACTCGAAGCTGTAGCTAGACTTGACAAAACCATGAGATCCTAGGTATAAAAAAATGTTGCAAGACAAATTAGTGTCGATTCAAACTAATTACAGACTACACACACACTGCAGTTCTTCCCTGACGAAAGTACGAAATGAGCAGGACACCGATACGAAATAGCAGCAAGAGAAGTGTGAGCTGCTTAGCTCGATTGCTTGTTCTGGATAGGCAAGTGTTGCACAGAGTACATGTATCCACACACATTATGGATTTGGTGAATTCCTGATGGAATTCCCCAACCTATTCATTGCAAATTTGGCAACAACATACATACATAATATGGACACAGAAGTTGGTCATTTACAGCAAGCATACATACCAAAGCAACAGGGTTGGAGAGAGTGAGATTACCTGGACTAGATGGCGAAGACGGCGACGTCCTCTTCTTTCTCTCCTGGAAATACACGGGATCCTCGGTGATTTTGTATGGCTAGTTTAAATTCAAAATATGAATAAGTAAATCTTGGTTATATATATAAACCAAGAGAAGAAAACATGAGATGTTTTAAAAAGTGATGAGATGATTGATCACCTGCACAAGGGCATATACGGAAGAGCTCATCCATTGTTGTTAGCTGAGTCCCTGAACACATATGTTTTTAGCTATGATCAATCATCAAGAAACAAAAGCAGGTACACACTTCATACTGGATTGTTAGCCCGGCAACATGTAACAAGAGAAGATTGGAAGGCATAACTAAAACCAACAAGTAACATGACAGTGCTGCGAAATAGAAGGTGCAACTAGACTAAATAAAACAGTAAGATCTTAGAATACAAATCAGTGTTTAACTAATTACAGACTACGCATGTACTGCAGTTCATCCTTCATGATGAAGGACATGATACGAAACAGCACCAAGATAAGTGTGAGATGCTTAGCTCGGTTGATTATGTGCTTGTTCTGTATAGACAAGTGGTGCCTTTGTGTTGTGCAGAGCACGTGTATCCTCATTAATTTGGGTTTTGACAAGAATATACGTGCTGTGCAGAAGAACATAGCTAGCAGAAGTAGAGGTGCAGCAGCAGATGCAGTTCTTCGTGCTGATGATCCTGACCGCATCAGCATAGGGATCTCCGACCTCCACGCGCATTAGTCCCGTGTGGACTGCTGGCACAGCGGTGAGGGAGCAGAGCAGAAGGTTCTGGATGGAGCGGCAGCGGACGTACATAGTGCACTGACAATTTATGTTTGGGCGATTTGATTTTGAGATCAGAGGAGGGAAGAAGAGGATTCAGATTGTGGACTGGGGGCCCGAATGAGTCGTACCTTGAGCATACGTCATCGGTGGCGGTGATGGACATTCGGAGACGGGGATGCGGCGTCGGCGAGCCGAGTGGAGGCTGGGGTCCGAGCGGCGGCGCAGGCGGATGGCGCCGCTGGAGAACTCCTCCCGCACGGTGATGGTGAAGGGGCACGTCGAGCGGAGATGGTGAGGGGTGGGTGGTGGGTAGTAGAATGGAGAGGGGAAAGGGAGGCGAGTCTACACCGACGAGCCGAGGCTCGGCGGCGGCCGGCGAGCGGCGAGGGTTTTGGGCGGGGAAGAAATTGCAGGCGCGAGGGGGGGCGGCGCTGGGAGGGTGGAATCATGGAGAGGGTGGAGAGAGATGGAGAGGAAGCGGGCAGGTCAAACCTAGGCCTCTCCGTTGTTGGTCGATCGATTACTTGGTTTCGTTCATTAGGTGGGCCGGATTCCTTATTTGGTCGATTCGACGGGCCGAATTCAATAGTTTGTGTTTCAAATTGAAAAGAGATAGTCCATGTTTCTTCTGCGAGGAAATTGCACAGCCATGCAAAATCAGCAAGACACAGGCCATGGATGTACTGACAGATACTACTTCCTCCGTTTTTAAAATATAAGATGTTTTAACTTAATTGTATCTAGACTTTTTTCAGTATGCAGGTTCATTCATGTTTGAAGTGAATCTACGCACTAAAAAAAGTCTAAATACATTCTTCAAAACCTAAAATATCTTATATTTTAAAACGGAGGGAGTACATCAAGATCTCAAAAAAAAATAGATACATCAAAAAATTCATCCATTAAAAAAAATTCAATCAGGATGCACATGTGTACATGGAGCCTGCTATGTGCCTACGTGGATGACAATCTTAAACATATTGTAGGTTGCATGCTGAGAAGCCCTAAGGAAGATAATGTAGGCTCGACTTTGGTTTCCGCTTCCTGACGAGCTTTGACGCGTCAACGTCTAAGGCACCTCGTCCTAGATGGTACCAACATCGGCGTTGAGGACGCACCGTCGGTCTATGGATATAGGTCAGCCTCTTGTCAAGGTTTCTTTTCCCGGTTGATTGGTCTGGTCCCCAGACTTACAGTTGCCCCCTACCCACCGAGAAACATCGATACCGGTCACGTTGGAATTGATTCCAATTTAACATCTAAGATTTAGATGATTTTTTGTTGTTTTCTTAAACATGAAGAACATCGCTAGAGTTGTAAGAGCGCCCAAATAGTGGGGTGATTAATTCACCACAAATTGTTTTATCAGGAATATCAATTTAAGTTGATATGTAGCAACTGGCCATGGCAGCACATTTCCTCCGGTTTATGGTTCACAATTATAGAATTTAACAAGCTTAACGAGCCAAAGCCGAGCTAGAGTTTTGAACTGAGTTAACAAGCCGAGGAGACTTGACAAAGTTAACTGAGTCTAACAAGTCGAGTCGTTCTAACAAGGATAGCCTCTTATAGATTTAATCGAACGTGCAATATATAGCTGGCGCTTGGTAGCATATACACAGGAAAATTTGAGCAAAACGAAAAAGAAAGTTTTGTACTAAAACATTCGGGATCGAAATGCATGCATAAGATCGAGACAAGAGACCCGAACGAGCTAATACTAATAGACTAGGCTGAGCAAATGCAGACGCAGCTAAGCCAGTTATCGACCCTCGATCGACAAGCTAAGCCAGTGCGCGCGCTTGTGTGTACGTACTTCTGCCTAAGCATGCGCGCATGGCTTTCTTTTGATCTAAAAAGAAGTGAGTTCACGGATGGCTTTCCTGAGTTTTTTTTTTATCTAGTGATACACTCTTTCACATGGTACCATAATACCATTTCTCAAACTCAAATTTACAAATGTTTAAAAAATTCGAAAATATGAGTGTTCATAAGATGTGTTATTTTACTCCCTAATTTTTTCAGAACCAAATTCTAAATGCATATAGAGAAAAAAAAAGACAAATTGATATGTGAATAGTGGAATTTTTACTTTTGCCTTTTGTGACACTATCCAAGTTAGAGTTGTCGTTTTCATTTCTCTGTGTGTACTTCCAATTTTGTTCTAAAACATTTAGGGATTGCAAACACAAATCGTGTGAGCACTCGCATTTTTTTTGAATTTTGTAGACATTTGTAATAATTTAATTTTTGAGGAGGGTATCATGGTACCATGTGAAAAGTGGTATCACTGGATATTTCCCCATGTAGCGGTACTAGCCTATTTGCACATAAACATAGACCTGGATTTGTGTCATTGGTTTCATAAAACATCCACCATGATGAGGCTATTGTGATTACACGAATGCCACTGGTGTTTGCCAACATGCCACGTGCGCATGTATCATTCTCAGCGCGATGATGAAACGTAAACCCTAACCCCTAACTAACATACCCTATACCATAGTCCTTTTACTCAGACAATAGATCGTAAACCCTACATCGTGAATCTAGACCGCGGACCTAGACCCTAAACTAGACCCAACTTTGAAGTAGCAACTCCTTCAGAAACACCTGATCCCTGGCTCTAGATCCTAATCTCTACGCCTAGACCATAAACCCTAGACCATTAATCTGAACTCTAAACTCTAGATCCATGATTTTTTTGGAAGTGGCACCTCATTCGGAAACTCTATACCCTAAACCCAAGATTTATACCTTGTATAATCTAACTAGATCCAAGTACATGTACATAAAACATAGTCCGATGTTCAGAAGCCATAGGTCATAATGTGGGTATATAAGGTTGGTGGTAAAGAGTAAAATTCAATTCACATCTTTGAAGTGGCACCTCTTTCGCAAACTAGACTACCTCGCAAGATGTTTTTGTGCTTAAAGTCAAAAAGTCCCACTTTGAAATGACTAAATCAATTGTTGTAAGAACGTGAATTGATCTTATTCCTATGAACTATTCTATCACTAAAAAATAGGGAGGTCACATAAAATCACCACTTATATGAAAAATACATGATTTATTTTCTTAGCCAATATACTCATGATTCTTCTTGATGGCATCATACTTTCTTTTAGTGGTCTTGTGGACTGTGGTGTACAGATTAGTTAGGGAACTAATCTAAGAGCATATCCATCCAGCCCCCCATACGGTGTCTGACAGTGGTGCCCGATGGGCCGTAAGGGGGTGCCAAACAAGTTTCGGCTGATGGGAGGGTGCCCCCTCCAGTGGCACCACCATGGGAACTGGACCAGCCTTGTCTATCGCCCACCCCTACCAACCTCCACTGTCACCACAAACACATAGCATGCGAGGACCTATTGAGTGACGACCTAGGAACGACAAGGGCCATCTCGTCCCTAGGAGCACAATTGTGAGATGTGCGCCATCAGCACGGATGCCTTCAGCTCCTCGTCACCATGCAAGACCCATCAAGACCATAATCATAGGCACCGCACGACGCGAACGCAGTGCTCCGGGAGATCACTGGCGTGCGCTGTCACCATAGAGCCGCAACATGCACGTCTAGGGCATGATGTGCATGGATGTGACACTGACCTCTACATCTAGATACCGCATGGTGGTGGGATAGGAGAGCGGTTTGTCACCAGGGGTTGGAAGGAGGTGGGAGCAGGCAACATATTGTTACTGGGTAGCTCGAGGAAGTGTGGCTCGCAAGGGTGGATGGGGGCGGTGCCATATGAGAAGAAGGCAGGGGATGGAGGTGTAGCCTCGGTGGAATAGAAAGTGAAAGATATAGATGAGAGAGAGAATTGGGAAGCTGAGGCTAGTCGTGGGCATGTTCGTATTTTCGTGCATGTAAAGTTGTGTCCCCCATGGGCTAGGTGTGGCCTAGGGGTGTCAGACAATTTATTGCGTGGTCTGACAAAAATTAGGCTATTGTGGGGCTGACTGGGTGTTTTTTGTATCTGGATCCCCCATAGCCTGTTGGGGGCCTATGAGGGCTGGAGAAGCTCTAAGGTCTCGATTTTGGGGGTCTAGGGTATATAGATTTAGGGTTTAGGGTTTCTGAAAGAGGTGTCATTTTAAATTTGTGTCTGTGATTTAGGGCGACGTTCAATGATCTAGGTCTTTGGCGTAGGATATGGTTTATGTTTATGGTCTATCTCTGTGTTGAGAGATTAGGGTATAGGTCTGGGGTTGTAGGATATAGAACTAGGGTTAAGGTGTAGATCTAGGGTTTCGGGTTTAGTTCTATACTACCCTTGATCACTAAACTTAAATTATAGATCTATATCCTAGATTCAACTCCAACCAATAGCTATATACACCCAGTCCTTAGACTCTAAAACCAAAACCTATATCCTAGGTCTAAACTCCTAGCTACACCCTAGTGCTTTGTATACAGAAAACACAAACTCATATGTGAAAACCTTACGACACATGAAATGGTAGGTAAGAACCCTATCATAGCATAAAAAGGACCCTAAAAAGGTCTTGTCAATTTTCTGCCTTTCGCTTTAGCACATTCACATTTATTTCCTTTTTCGCTTTTATTTTCTTTTTCATATACCTAAAATCTAGACCGGAAGCATAGACCTAAATGCTAGATCTAAACCATATACCTAGACGTAAGTTGTTATTGTATTTTACTCATTGCCCCAGGCATTGTGTACCGTTATTAGGGTTTCCGGCGGCTTTTGTGTGATTTCATGTGTTCGAGCTATTCGCGCTACTACCAGCTTTTGCTTTTATTGTAGCCTCTTCGGGGGTGTGCACAAAACTTGCTGAATGCAACCAATAGTTATTGTGCCTATCGTTTCCTGAAACAAGTCAACAAAAAACAATGGAGTGCTAGGCACATGACACACATTAAATGATTATAGAAAAATGCTACCAAGTCACATATGACAGCCGACATGCAATGCAACAAGGAAAAACTAATCAGGCATGCATGGGCAATACCATCAGCACCAACGCCGGGAACTTGCATGTTGCTTACTAGCTAGCGCTAATTTTGGGTGTGAGAGCATCTCTCACACACCCCTTAGGAGCAAGTTTAACAGTATAGCCCATTGTTGGCTATAAGCCACTATCATGTCACCCGTAGTCATCACTAATATATGGCCCACATGTCATTACGGGGAAACTAGTATAATATTTAACTATAAACATGTACTATTTTACTAATATATGGTCCACATGTCATACTCATAAAATGCCTAGCAGTACGTGTTGTAGCTGACTCTTAACTTACAGCCGCCTGTTCTTCTCTCTCCTCTTCTCTCGCCTCCAACTCAGCCTAAATATATTCTTTTAACTTTTATACTCAGCTGATGGCATCCTATTGTACTTGCTCTAAAAGAGGTCAAACCCTCCAAATAACTTTTTTAACGGCTTTGGTCAAAAAAATGGGACATAACATATCCTTTATACCAAGAAAACCCATAAATATTTTTAAAGGGCACCGAATTCGAAACCCCGGAATACTTATATTTTAAGTTTTGGACGGTAACTTTGAAGGGCACATCAAACAGGTCAAACATGTCCAACTGCCATATAACCACCACCGGAACACCGGACCACTGCTGCCAGACTCACCGGAATCCGGCGAAATCATGCCGAAGAATTCGAAGTCCGGGCATTGCCCATCTCGAAATGGACCAACTCCAGGCCAAATCGCCGGAGGTGGCCACGGCAAGCGGCCATGGGGGGACTGGCGGCAATGCGGGCGCTAGAGACCGAGCGATGCGGAGAGGGCGGCACGTAGTGTTCCTCGGAAATTCTTTTTTTTTTGCGGGTATTGTTCCTCGATCGGAACTTTGACGAGAGTTAATCGTGGTTTGTAAAGCGTGTTGACATAAATCTAAACACACCCAAGAAAAAAATGCATCCCTACAGAAGCTTGAGAGGATCCTCCCTCGTCCACACAGCCGAGACAAAACTGGGACTGGCATACTAGTGCCGATGCCAGTGCGACTTGATCGAGCCGACACCGGGGCCAACACAGCGGGCCATGCCGGCGCTACTGATGTGTGGGTGGCTATTAGGTTTGGGGCAACACCAGCGTTGGTGAAGATGCTCTCCTGACTTAGGGGATGGTCATGGAGACGTCAAACATACGGTGGTGGTGTATTTCGGGAAGGATGGGGGAGACACATAAGTGACACAGGACGCAAGTGCCAGGAGATGGCTGGTTGGTATAGACGGATAGTTTATGGTGGCGAGTCATCCAGAGGGTGATCTAGTGCAGAAGTAGAGGCAAGTGACCAGTGATGCAAATTTCCATATAGTCAATTGTCGATACTAGTACAACCTATGTGTCTTTAGCGAATAGCGAATTGGCGTAGTCCCGCCGGCTTGACGTCTCAGATGTCACTACTCTCTCCGTCGGTGTGGTCGGTGACCGTCGTCCATGACTTCATGCTTGTTGTCACCATGGTGGTCGGATGGAGTATAAGTAGGCAACATAGATAACCAAAGAAGGGATCGGCAAATGCAAGTGTGTGGGGGTGCGTGTGTACATGGATGCATGGCGTCTTGCTCGTGGATAGCTTAACAAAGTTAGCTAGACATCTAGTTCTACAAGTTAATTAACTAGTTAGTACTACTACTCAAACCTAGCTACTCCCTCCGTTTCAATGAATAATGCATCCTTATTTGTGTGTTTTTACAAACAATAAATCAAAAAATATAAAAATTATTAGTATAAAATTCGTATCATTAGAAAGTGTTTTTCAATACGAATCCAACTATACTAATTATGTGCAATATAATCTAGCTTTTGCTGCCTAATTATTTTGGTCAAAGTTTGTCTTGAAATGTGTGTCCGCCTTATTCATTGAAATTGAGAAAGTATTATTTTCAAAAATGTGTACTAGCTTTTCCTTTCCTATGAGACCCTTATATATAGGGCCTCATGCATAAAGGGGAGGGTTTTCGACCCATCCTCGTGTGATTTCATGCGAAACCCTCCTCTGTGGGCCTCGAGACATCTACCCTTATCTTCTCATCAAAAGTGGTGATTCCATGTGACGACACATAGGAACATCACAAAACCAAACTAAAAAATATGCCAAGTTTTGAGAAGAGTTGTGTCAGCAGCTTTGAAGCAGAAGTTTCACACAACAAGTCCATAATCTTTATGTTAGATAGTCATGATCGTGAATCTATGAGAGATTTTTCTACCTATTACGGCAGGTGTGGATCAGTGGCGGTTCCCCGCAGATATGCCTTATTCTTTTAGAAGTAGTCATACTCCAGGTTGAGCGACTCCGATGAGTTTTCCTCAACAACTCGGTGGTTGCTCGTGTAATCCATTGGGGGCGTTTTGAGTGTCTGGGGCCGTCATTTCAAAATATGTTGCATATAATTTTTGGTAGAGTCAAACTCAATATCCAATGGATACACCATGAAAATATATTTCACAGTGGTTCTCGTAATATTATAAGTTTGATATTGTAGATATTGATAGTCTTTCATGTATATTTAGCCATGCATGCATGGAAACTGTAAAAGGAAAGAAGTGTGTACATGTATAGAGTACGTGCAGAGCTAGCTATAGCAAATAACGGTAGGCATTGATGACATATATACCAGAGCTAGCTGATATTCCGATCGATGCCGGCAGGTTAATTTGGCGCTATCGGCCAGCTTAATCATCCGCGCGCGCATGCATGCGTGACGTCAGCAAGGCAAGAGCTCGTTCGGCGGTACATGAGGAGCGAGCGTACGATATATACCGAATTAATCGAGCGAACAAGGAGAAGAAAGAAGAAAATGAGAACTCGGCAACACTATTATTTTAAGTAGTAATTTATTCCTTTGATAGTACCTACAAATCCGGAAATACCAAGCTAGACAAAAAGGGGTGGTGATTTTATCTATTTTTATTTTCTGGATAATACCTTCCCCACGTGATTTCATGAGAAACCATCTTTTGTGGGCCTCGGGGGTCCACCCATAGCTTGTCATCGAAATTGGCGATATCTATGACTTTACACTTTGTTTTTAAGAGAATATCACACCTTATTTATTAAATAACACCACTACAGAGTTTGGCCCGAATCAACTCCGGGACAACATTCAAAGAAAAATAACAAACTGAGCGCCTGGCGCGAGCTAAAAGATGTGCAGAGAAATTCAAACTACGATTCACATGCTTAAAGGAGCAGGAGGTAAAACCCTTCGCCAAGGTCTTGATATCGTGGACCACGAGGATGCCGACAGGGGAACGGTCATGAAGCGAGGAATTGATGCGCTATCCGTGACTTCACTCTTGCTATGTTAGGATAGGTCAGGGGACCATGACCAAATAAAACATAGGTTAAGATCTTACAAGAGTTGGGTAGTTGACTCGAAGCAAGTGTTTTCACGCTATAAGTCAAAATATTAATACGGGGTGGTCTTTTTTCTGATGCAAGTGCCAATTCAAAGATGAGTACCAACCTTTCCTTTTCTACACCACCCTTATATACCCTTATTAGGCCCTCATGCAGAAAGAGGAGGGTTTTCGACTCTTCCTCATGTGATTTCATGCGAAACCCGCTCCGTGAGCCTCGCGACATCCACCCCTAGCTTTTCATTGAAAGTGGTGATTCCATGTGACTTTACTGTTTATCTATGTTATAACAAGGTCACATCACAAGACCAAAAATAGGCCAATTTTTTAGAAGAGTTGTGTCTGGGGCCTCGAAGCGGCAGTTTCACACAACAAATCGATAATCTTTATGCTCGATAGTCCTGGTCGTGAATCTATGGGATTTTCCTAGCTATTCCGGACGGCGTGGATCGATGAAGGTGTTCCCCGCCGATGTGCCTTATTCTTTCAGACGTCGTCATACCCGGCGTTGAGCGACTCCAACGATTTTTCCTTGATGACTCGATGGTTGCTCTGATCTCCCTTGTAATCCCTTTTGGGTGATTCGAGCGGTGGAATGTCGATTCGCTGCCACAACTACTTGCTTGCTTGTGATTTTCACGGTTTGCAGCCTTTCATGGTTGTAGCAGGTCTGGGGGGCGTAATTTGTTTCCTTATTTAACGTACTCCCTCGTCCCAAAATGTGTTGCGGATAGTTCTTTGTCAGAGTCAAACTTTGTAGAGTTTGGCCATATATAAAGAAAAACATGCTAATCTTTGCAAATATCTAATCCATACAACATGAGAATATATTTGAACGTGGTTCTCTCGTGATAATGTAAGTTTGATATTGTAGTTATATGAATAGTTTTTCATGTATATCCAGCCCCATGCATGGAAACTGTAATATACTAAAGGAAAGAAGTGTGTACATACATTAGAGCACGTGCAGATAGAGCTAGCTTGCAAACTGTAGCAATTGGGATGACATAAGAGTATACGTATATGGTAGGCATTGATGACATTCGAGATACGTGTGTAGTTGGTGACACCAGGGGAGTAGATTTTTTAGTTTGCACAACGTAGTAGTGGTAGCTGATATTATTCGGATCGAGGCCTGGTAATTCTGGATGCCAAATTAATCGAGCGACAACGAAAGGAAAGGACTGGTCGAGCGACCATGCCCGTCGCATGCATGCATGGAAAATAAAAAAAAAGGACGTTTTTCTTTTACCAGGATCACCAAGAGGACATCGTCGAGATCGGCACACACAACATCATCCTCACGGTGCTGTTGTCCGAGAAGCCTAGCGTGAAGCTGCAGACCCCGGTGGAGCTTGACGAGGAGTTCTTCTTTTTGCCAGGAGCTTTGCCGCTTTTGGGACATTCATACTACACATCAAAAAGATGAACAACATGATTGCATTCAAGCACCCAACTCAACTCGGCTCACAAGTCTAACAACACTATCACAACTTTCTAGTCTGGAGTATTACAAAAACGGATGTCACGATGCCAACTACTACTGAACAACCCAAGGACCAAGAAAGTAATATTACACATAGGTCGTGACCACCGTGGCACTAGCAGCACCGGCAGAGCCAGGTGACTTTCTGGGTTGCACCTAGTCATGAAAATATTAAATGTTGAAGTGCACAGACACATACTAAGAGTAAAAGTGTTGACAGCATCATCCAGCACCAACGACAAAACCAATGGAGACAAGGAACATACTAGTTAAGAACCTGTAGCAATTTGGAGGATCGCGGATATACTTATGTACATATTACAAAACTACTTGAAGTGCAAGAGTAACAAATAATATATGTTGAAACTAGCATGTATCTGCACAAGGTTGACACAGCAATAAGTTATCAACATGGATTAACTGACTGTATTTCCCCTTTCTTTCTATTTTAGCTAAACCGAGGTTCACATACACTTACGCATACATGCAAAAGCACTAGCTAGTCCCAGAAAAAATAAATAGGAAAATACTACTCCCTCCGTCTCCAAATAGATGTCTCAAATTTGTCAAAATTTGGATGAATCTAGACACTATTTAGTATATAGATTCATCTAAATTTTAAAAAACCTAAGGCATCTATTTTGGGACGGAGGGAGTATGTGTAATAGTAGATAAGTAGGCATCAGTTCCAATCGAAGAAACATCCAGTTCTGGACCAAATAGAGATCAATCCCATTCATAATCATGCAAAGATGAACAAACTAATTAGGAACAAAACATGAACTCAACCTAGCTAGCCCACTCAAAAAGATGAAAATGTATATCAGACAAGACAACCTTGAACTGTACCCTAATCCACTTGGGCAAATGTCCAATACACACATGTAGCTAAAAAATGATAAAGATACCAGAAAACTAAACAGACAGATGCTTTGGCAAAAAATAAAGCACCTGGACACTACCCTCATTGCTCCAGGCCAAAGACGACTGGCGGTAGTCAACTATACGGTTCATGCTTCCCATCCGTCGCAGCATCACTCTATGTATAAGTCCTGCCGACAATCGTAGATCAGTATGTTATTATAACAAGTAAAGTAAAAAAAGTGAACTTCGATTTGCACAGATCAGGTTCAGTAGCCTTTGCATCAGCGTAGCGCAAACAATTCAGATGGACATGAAAAGAAGAACTAGAAGTCTAGAAAAACCAGCAGAAATCTCATTTTGTAGCTGATGTATTACTCATTGAACATGCTAAAGCAACAGAACAACAACATCTAGGTTGCATCAGGATATACGAACTAGACTACAAAACAAATATATGATGCATTATACTGAATAAAATGCATCTCACCAACTAAATTTAGATCTTGTAATTAAGAGTAGAACTAATTAGAAGATAATAACACAAAGCAACAATACAAATAGACCTAGAAATGCACGAGGGATTTACCTCTCCTCCAAGTTGAAGAACCACATCGATGAAAACATGCTTCAGCTACAAGCTGATTGTTTCCATACAGAAAAAGAAAACTTGACTATTACAAATAGTAGTTTGAACAAGTTGGGAGTACATCAGAGCTAGCTGAATGAATTACAATTGGCACTTAATGGTGTGTGGCATCATAAGAAAAGAAGAAGCATCCAGGTCATGTATGCATGAAAAGGCAGTAGCTAGTCAAAGTAGACAAGTACAGCAAAGCTTCATTCTAGCGAGTCAAATATGGAACTTTTCAAATCTCAATTCAGATATGACATAATAGTAAGATTCGTAAAGGAGAGGAACAACTCAGAATCAATACAAGTCATCATAGAGAGTAATCTCCGAGTACAAATTCCAGAAAGAACTTCACACCCCTCGAATCACTTCTTGAGCTCACAGCAACACACGGGCACTGAAAATTGATAGTTATAGTTAAGAGAAAAGATGTTTTACCTGCCAGCACCACATGTCATGAGTTCTACATGCGCCTAGGAGAGGGCGAGCTCCTGGCAGGTAGGGGGAAGGTTGAAGAGGAAGACGAGACGAAGTCGAGCGACCAAGGAAGAGCCACCAACACATGTACCCGAGATCAGATGTTGCCTGAAAAATGGACAACTCAAAGATGATGCGGGAATTGGTAAAATTGACAAATCAAAGTATTATAAGGTGAGTAAAAGAACGCAACAACAATGCTACTTTTCTTTCTTATCAGTACCATCATAAAAAACACGGACATGGTTATACTACCTACCATACACCCTAGTAAACAAAAATTAATGTTTGATAAAGGGCAAGATATCTACATCCATTAATCATACACAATTAACTTCAAGTGTAGCTTGGATATCCGACATATAGCTCATATTCATAATCATTTCATTCCACCAATGATGGTTACCACCACATACGGTCATTACGTAGATGAGAAACACGTATGGCAGCATACTGCAGTATTAGTGGAACACATCAATTTAACATCAGTATTAAGGATCTTGTAAGCTAGTACACATACAAATGCAAGAAATTTGCAAAATGAAGCATTCTTATCGCACGAGGAAAATGGGCAGGACTTACAACGTAATCTTAGCTTCTGCAAAATCTGAAAAGGATGTTTGATTTCTGCCTCACTGGAGCAACTAATGATCTCTGTAAATGGTCATAAGAGTCAAGGTGAGGTCATGTTCCACTACTTGTTGCTTGTTGCATACTGTCATTAGAAGATGAAGCCAGATTCATGAGCACCTAGAATAGTTTACAATACTAATAAGTGCATCGCTAAATGCAAGAGTCAAACAATTACCAAATCTCAAACCTAACATATGGTCCACTTCAGTGGAATAATAAGCACAAGCATGGTTTTTGAGTCGCGACTCAAAAGTGACTCGCCTGACCTGCGACTCAGTGAATAGTCGACAAAAGTCGCTGTATAGTCGCCATATAGTCGTGAGCCGCCGTGATTTTTGGAAAATGACTCGGCGACTATACAGTGACTATAAACGACTCAAAAAACATGAGCATAAGTCTAGAGTTTAATAATCAAGCCATAAGGGGGTGATGGGGGCGGGAGGGTAGGGTTTCCCCTGGTCACCACGCGGGGACGACAGGGGAGCGAGAAAAGGAAGGCACAGGGTTCTGATTCATCCGCTGTTGCCTTGCTGATGTCATAAGTCGATCAAGCCATAAGCGGTAGCTCCACCCCTCCTTGTATTTATAGGCGGGAGACCAAAGCTCTCTTTCTGATGGTAGGACTATCTGTTTGGTATTCCTTCTATTCTAAATTAGGACGCAGCATATAGTTTTTGGTCAAAGTCAAAACTTTTAAAGTTTGACGCATATATCTAAATTAGGTTCTAACAATACTATTTTGATATTATAAATGTTAACATTTTTTTTCTATATAGTTAGTTAAATTTTGAAAAGTTTGACTTTAACCAAAAACTATATGCATCCTAATTTGGGATAGAGGAAGTACATGTGCTAGCAGCTTTGGTACACGTTTGGCCGAGCAGAGCTACCTAGTATGTTCAATCGTGAGTTTGTGGCGAGAAAGTCGGTGCAAGCATAGCTTGACAAGTCCGTACTAGTAAAACAGTTACTTACTACGTATTATATGTAGGCTTATCTATACTGTAGTGCGTTTGTCTAGCCCCTCGACCAAAAAAAGCAAAGCATTGTGGGTGGGCGGGAAAAAAAGAAAAGCTGTGTCAAGGACCGTTTACTTATCTAATTGGCGTGTGTCAAGGACCGTTTCGAGTCCGTTTGATCGGGCCGTCTGACTTTGTTGTAACTGACGATTCGTCTCAAGTAGAAGTCGGAGTCGGCAAGACCCCCGCGATCAATATAAGCAGAGGTAGCGCCACGTTTACGGTGCACAAAGCTCACCGATCTCGTCCATGATCGAGGAGCAAAAGAAAAGCTGTCTGCTCGATCAGGATTTTGGTCAAGCATTGACATGGATCAGGAGCGGCTCTGCAGCTGCAAGGACCAGCCGTGCTGCTGTTGAAACAGCTGCTCGTCCATGTCCATGGCCGTGCTGCTGTGGGAGGCCAAGGTCAGCTTTGGTTCAAATTTAGTCTAAAACTAGGCGCCACTTTTGTTGGCTTATCTGGTACTACCATTGTGTGTTTTTGTGCTGGATGGGTCACCTATTGGTGAATGAAAGGATTCGTTTTTGCTCTGGTGATGGAGTTGACTGTGATAAGGCAGAGATTTTATAGATTGGTTTCACTTGTTGTTTACTGAAATTAATTACTATTTATCATGTATTCCATTTCATTCTATTTAAATAATGTGGAGCAACAAGCAAGTAGTGGTAATCTAACTATCATATTAGTATGCTACTAATGAGTCCAATATCTAGTCTTAATCATGTAGTGTGTATGTTCTGGAAAGTTTAGCGATTACCAAAAGTGATCCCTATGTAAGTGTGTAGGAAGAATTCTTTTCTTGTAATATTATCAGTTTGTTAAATTTCAAAACCAGCCATGCACCTAATTAATCAATCGAGCGCAAGAAAAGGAGAAAAAGGAAATAAAAGGTACGACGTTCCTGAAATCACGGAATGGATCCATCCGACGCTCCAAAGGATACGGACGCCAGTCTATACCCCCTCTCTCGCCGACGGAAAGCCCTAGCCGCCACGGACGCCGTTTATTCCCACACGCCACCTCCCTAGCTAGCTAGCTCCGACGATCGCCGGCCACGACAACTCCCTGGCGACCCAGCCGCGGCCGGCCCCATAACCAAGATGGAGATGGACCCATACGTTCGCAGTGCTCACGGTCACGAGCGAGACAGACCCATACGTTCGCCCGAGGCGTTCCGCGTATCAGTGACCAGGACAGGAACCGCCAAGAAAAAGCGGAGGTAGTACGATTTCAGGCCCACGCAATCGATGGAGATGGATCGACCCATAGAAGAAAGGACAAATATATAGACAGATCGTAAAAAAAATAGGCATGCCATGGTTATTATTTCCGAACCTCCTTGGATCGGATCATCCGATCCATCATCGATCGGAATAGAAACTAATTAAGCTCGCGCGGACGTACCTACGCACCGATGATTCCATTCCACCACAACTGCGCCGCCACTACTGATTGAACTCCGATCCGGTGGGCGTCCTCCATAGCCGGTCTCTTCGTCACCGATCTGTAACAAAATTACAAGCCGATAAAACAAGATTCATCTCACGTAAAGATCGTCGATCGATGGAAGCATCATCAGTTGTTTCTAGCTAGCTAGCTAGGTCGTGCGATTAGTTTACCTCCTCCTGCTGCCCGACGGCAATCAGCTTGGTGGCGACGATCTCAGAGGACCTGCATGCCTCCGCCCAGCTCTCCTAAACACAACAAACCCAATCGTCGTCGTCTGAGCAGATCATCAAGATCATCGGTTGGTACATGGAAAACAAAGAAACTAGAGAGACATACCAGATCGATGCAGCCATGGATCTCGCCGGGAAGAACAGTCACCGCTCCTCTCCTCTCCTCTCATCGATCTCGAGCAAGAGTCAAAGTCTAAGTCGGTCGGTCGCACGCGCTAGCCGCACGCGGTAGCTCTACCCCTCGAGGTATATATAGGCGGTGGGAACCCAAAGCTCTGTTTTCGTTCAAATTTCACAAGCCGCGCGCGTGGCCGCCACTTTTTTCATTGCCGCCTCCTAGTAATTTTGTTTCCATCAGTTGTTGCCCCCTCCGCGAATTAAGCACAACTGACAAAAGGTGTGTATTCCCGTGAAACTAGCAAGTAGCAACTGCCGAAAATATGTGTGATGGTAGATTAATTCTCTCATTTATGGTTTCCCTTTAAATTAACGAATCGGTCCCGTACTTGGTGGAAACCACCGCGCGGAAAGAGCTGGATCAAGCGTGAACCCATCCATTTTTTACAGACGGGAGGCAGTGTTTAGTTGTCCTTCAAAACTAGAATCAATTTTCACCCTTGCCACTGTGTTTTTGTAAATTTTGTTTCAGCTTTGAGACGAGTTGAGGGGTATTTCGGTGATGATGGATGGCCAATGACAGATAGTTCCATGAATCACTGACGTGGCATCAAACTAAATGGCCGTTAAATTAGATGTCACGCATGTTTCAGGTTTCGGAGATTTCACCATAGGGATTTGTTACTCCACATGTTGTGCACAAACTCTAGGCTCTTCATATGGATTGCCAGAGACCATTATGTTCATTGTTACATCGGTGAGTTATTTTACACCGCTTGGGTGAAGGCAGGTAAGTAACTTAATTACCAACAGAAATAACCAGCGTTATTTTCTCTAGGACCATGCAAACGCTTGCTTGGATAGCCAGTAATTAATCATCACAGGTAAGTGCATTCTCCTGATAACATACATAGTAGACAAGGACAATGAGCTCAGTTGCTTGGGTCACTCAAACAATGGAAACTTGTACTCGTACAAAATTCTAAACAATATAGTACAACAAAGGAGATCTCTTCTCGCCGAAGCCGTTGTTGGTGGCTGAGCTAGCCGTGTCAGGCCAATAGACACGGAAGCAGCAGCAAAACATCGCTGGTGCCACCGTTGCAGTCTCTTGCTTCTCAGCTTCAGCTGGCTCCTATATACATAACAAAGGAGAAGTTGTATAAGCTTAAAGAACAATAGTGTTGAAAAATTTGCCAGGAGCTTTGCCGCTTTTGGGACATTCAGACTACACATCAAAAAGATGAACAACATGATTGCATTCAAGCACCCAACTCAACTCGGCTCACAAGTCTAACAACACTATCACAACTTTCTAGTCTGGAGTATTACAAAAACGGATGTCACGATGCCAACTACTACTGAACAACCCAAGGACCAAGAAAGTAATATTACACATAGGTCGTGACCACCGTGGCACTAGCAGCACCGGCAGAGCCAGGTGACTTTCTGGGTTGCACCTAGTCATGAAAATATTAAATGTTGAAGTGCACAGACACATACTAAGAGTAAAAGTGTTGACAGCATCATCCAGCACCAACGACAAAACCAATGGAGACAAGGAACATACTAGTTAAGAACCTGTAGCAATTTGGAGGATCGCGGATATACTTATGTACATATTACAAAACTACTTGAAGTGCAAGAGTAACAAATAATATATGTTGAAACTAGCATGTATCTGCACAAGGTTGACACAGCAATAAGTTATCAACATGGATTAACTGTATTTCCCCTTTCTTTCTATTTTAGCTAAACCGAGGTTCACATACACTTACGCATACATGCAAAAGCACTAGCTAGTCCCAGAAAAAATAAATAGGAAAATACTACTCCCTCCGTCTCCAAATAGATGTCTCAAATTTGTCAAAATTTGGATGAATCTAGACACTATTTAGTATATAGATTCATCTAAATTTTAAAAAACCTAAGGCATCTATTTTGGGACGGAGGGAGTATGTAATAGTAGATAAGTAGGCATCAGTTCCAATCGAAGAAACATCCAGTTCTGGACCAAATAGAGATCAATCCCATTCATAATCATGCAAAGATGAACAAACTAATTAGGAACAAAACATGAACTCAACCTAGCTAGCCCACTCAAAAAGATGAAAATGTATATCAGACAAGACAACCTTGAACTGTACCCTAATCCACTTGGGCAAATGTCCAATACACACATGTAGCTAAAAAATGATAAAGATACCAAAACTAAATGCAGATGCTTTGGCAAAAAATAAAGCACCTGGACACTACCCTCATTGCTCCAGGCCAAAGACGACTGGCGGTAGTCAACTATACGGTTCATGCTTCCCATCCGTCGCAGCATCACTCTATGTATAAGTCCTGCCGACAATCGTAGATCAGTATGTTATTATAACAAGTAAAGTAAAAAAAGTGAACTTCGATTTGCAGATCAGGTTCAGTAGCCTTTGCATCAGCGTAAGCGCAAACAATTCAGATGGACATGAAAAGAAGAACTAGAAGTCTAGAAAAACCAGCAGAAATCTCATTTTGTAGCTGATGTATTACTCATTGAACATGCTAAAGCAATGAACAACAACATCTAGGTTGCATCAGGATATACGAACTAGACTACAAAACAAATATATGATGCATTATACTGAATAAAATGCATCTCACCAACTAAATTTAGATCTTGTAATTAAGAGTAGAACTAATTAGAAGATAATAACACAAAGCAACAATACAAATAGACCTAGAAATGCACGAGGGATTTACCTCTCCTCCAAGTTGAAGAACCACATCGATGAAAACATGCTTCAGCTACAAGCTGATTGTTTCCATACAGAAAAAGAAAACTTGACTATTACAAATAGTAGTTTGAACAAGTTGGGAGTACATCAGAGCTAGCTGAATGAATTACAATTGGCACTTAATGGTGTGTGGCATCATAAGAAAAGAAGAAGCATCCAGGTCATGTATGCATGAAAAGGCAGTAGCTAGTCAAAGTAGACAAGTACAGCAAAGCTTCATTCTAGCGAGTCAAATATGGAACTTTTCAAATCTCAATTCAGATATGACATAATAGTAAGATTCAGAAGGAGAGGAACAACTCAGAATCAATACAAGTCATCATAGAGTAATCTCAGTACAAATTCGGAAAGAACTTCACACCCTCGAATCACTTCTTGAGCTCACAGCAACACACGGGCACTGAAAATTGATAGTTATAGTTAAGAGAAAAGATGTTTTACCTGCCAGCACCACATGTCATGAGTTCTACATGCGCCTAGGAGAGGGCGAGCTCCTGGCAGGTAGGGGGAAGGTTGAAGAGGAAGACGAGACGAAGTCGAGCGACCAAGGAAGAGCCACCAACACATGTACCCGAGATCAGATGTTGCCTGAAAAATGGACAACTCAAAGATGATGCGGGAATTGGTAAAATTGACAAATCAAAGTATTATAAGGTGAGTAAAAGAACGCAACAACAATGCTACTTTTCTTTCTTATCAGTACCATCATAAAAAACACGGACATGGTTATACTACCTACCATACACCCTAGTAAACAAAAATTAATGTTTGATAAAGGGCAAGATATCTACATCCATTAATCATACACAATTAACTTCAAGTGTAGCTTGGATATCCGACATATAGCTCATATTCATAATCATTTCATTCCACCAATGATGGTTACCACCACATACGGTCATTACAGAGATGAGAAACACGTATGGCAGCATACTGCAGTATTAGTGGAACACATCAATTTAACATCAGTATTAAGGATCTTGTAAGCTAGTACACATACAAATGCAAGAAATTTGCAAAATGAAGCATTCTTATCGCACGAGGAAAATGGGCAGGACTTACAACGTAATCTTAGCTTCTGCAAAATCTGAAAAGGATGTTTGATTTCTGCCTCCGAGCAACTAATGATCTCTGTAAATGGTCATAAGAGTCAAGGTGAGGTCATGTTCCACTACTTGTTGCTTGTTGCATACTGTCATTAGAAGATGAAGCCAGATTCATGAGCACCTAGAATAGTTTACAATACTAATAAGTGCATCGCTAAATGCAAGAGTCAAACAATTACCAAATCTCAAACCTAACATATGGTCCACTTCAGTGGAATAATAAGCACAAGCATGGTTTTTGAGTCGCGACTCAAAAGTGACTCGCCTGACCTGCGACTCAGTGAATAGTCGACAAAAGTCGCTGTATAGTCGCCATATAGTCGTGAGCCGCCGTGATTTTTGGAAAATGACTCGGCGACTATACAGTGACTATAAACGACTCAAAAAACATGAGCATAAGTCTAGAGTTTAATAATCAAGCCATAAGGGGGTGATGGGGGCGGGAGGGTAGGGTTTCCCCTGGTCACCACGCGGGGACGACAGGGGAGCGAGAAAAGGAAGGCACAGGGTTCTGATTCATCCATTGTTGCCTTGCTGATGTCATAAGTCGATCAAGCCATAAGCGGTAGCTCCACCCTCCTTGTATTTATAGGCGGAGACCAAAGCTCTCTTCGATGGTAGGACTATCTGTTTGGTATTCCTTCTATTCTAAATTAGGACGCATATAGTTTTTGGTCAAAGTCAAAACTTTTAAAGTTTGACGCATATATCTAAATTAGGTTCTAACAATACTATTTTGATATTATAAATGTTAACATTTTTTTTCTATATAGTTAGTTAAATTTTGAAAAGTTTGACTTTAACCAAAAACTATATGCATCCTAATTTGGGATAGAGGAAGTACATGTGCTAGCAGCTTTGGTACACGTTTGGCCGAGCAGAGCTACCTAGTATGTTCAATCGTGAGTTTGTGGCGAGAAAGTCGGTGCAAGCATAGCTTGACAAGTCCGTACTAGTAAAACAGTTACTACGTATTATATGTAGGCTTATCTATACTGTAGTCGTTTGTCTAGCCTCGACCAAAAAAAGCAAAGCATTGTGGGTGGGCGGGAAAAAAAGAAAAGCTGTGTCAAGGACCGTTTACTTATCTAATTGGCGTGTGTCAAGGACCGTTTCGAGTCCGTTTGATCGGGCCGTCTGACTTTGTTGTAACTGACGATTCGTCTCAAGTAGAAGTCGGAGTCGGCAAGACCCCCGCGATCAATATAAGCAGAGGTAGCGCCACGTTTACGGTGCACAAAGCTCACCGATCTCGTCCATGATCGAGGAGCAAAAGAAAAGCTGTCTGCTCGATCAGGATTTTGGTCAAGCATTGACATGGATCAGGAGCGGCTCTGCAGCTGCAAGGACCAGCCGTGCTGCTGTTGAAACAGCTGCTCGTCCATGTCCATGGCCGTGCTGCTGTGGGAGGCCAAGGTCAGCTTTGGTTCAAATTTAGTCTAAAACTAGGCGCCACTTTTGTTGGCTTATCTGGTACTACCATTGTGTGTTTTTGTGCTGGATGGGTCACCTATTGGTGAATGAAAGGATTCGTTTTTGCTCTGGTGATGGAGTTGACTGTGATAAGGCAGAGATTTTATAGATTGGTTTCACTTGTTGTTTACTGAAATTAATTACTATTTATCATGTATTCCATTTCATTCTATTTAAATAATGTGGAGCAACAAGCAAGTAGTGGTAATCTAACTATCATATTAGTATGCTACTAATGAGTCCAATATCTAGTCTTAATCATGTAGTGTGTATGTTCTGGAAAGTTTAGCGATTACCAAAAGTGATCCCTATGTAACTGTGTAGGAAGAATTCTTTTCTTGTAATATTATCAGTTTGTTAAATTTCAAAACCAGCCATGCACCTAATTAATCAATCGAGCGCAAGAAAAGGAGAAAAAGGAAATAAAAGGTACGTACGTTCCTGAAATCACGGAATGGATCCATCCGACGTTCCAAAGGATACGGACGTCAGTCTATACCCCCCTCTCTCGCCGACGGAAAGCCCTAGCCGCCACGGACGTCAGTTTATTCCCCTGTCACGCCACCCTCCCTAGCTAGCTAGCTCCGACGATCGGCCGCCACGACAACTCCTGGCGACCAGCCAGCGGCCGCCCCATAACCAAGATGGAGATGGACCCATACGTTCGCAGTGCTCACGGTCACGAAGCGAGACAGACCATCACGTTCGCCCGAGGCGTTCCAGATCGCTGACCAGGACAGGAACCGCCAAGAAAAAGCGGAGGTAGTACGATTTCAGGCCCACGCAATCGATGGAGATGGATCGACCCGTAGAAGAAAGGACAAATATATAGACAGATCGTAAAAAAAATAGGCATGCCATGGTTATTATTTCCGAACCTCCTTGGATCGGATCATCCGATCCATCATCGATCGGAATAGAAACTAATTAAGCTCGCGCGACGCATTTCACGCACCGATGATTCCATTCCACCACAATCGCCGCCACTACTGATTGAACTCCGATCCGGTGGGCCGTCCTCCATAGCCAGTCTCTTCGTTCGCCTGATCTGTAACAAAATTACAAGCCGATAAAACAAGATTCATCTCACGTAAAGATCGTCGATCGATGGAAGCATCATCAGTTGTTTCTAGCTAGCTAGCTAGGTCGTGCGATTAGTTTACGTCCTCCTGCTGCCCGACGGCAATCAGCTTGGTGGCGACGATCTCGAGGACCTGCATGCCTCCGCCCAGCTCTCCTAAACACAACAAACCCAATCGTCGTCGTCTGAGCAGATCATCAAGATCATCGGTTGGTACATGGAAAACAAAGAAACTAGAGAGACATACCAGATCGATGCAGCCATGGATCTCGCCGGGAAGAACAGTCACCGCTCCTCTCCTCTCCTCTCATCGATCTCGAGCAAGAGTCAAAGTCTAAGTCGGTCGGTCGCACGCGCTAGCCGCACGCGGTAGCTCTACCCCTCGAGGTATATATAGGCGGTGGGAACCCAAAGCTCTGTTTTCGTTCAAATTTCACAAGCCGCGCGCGTGGCCGCCACTTTTTTCATTGCCGCCTCCTAGTAATTTTGTTTCCATCAGTTGTTGCCCCCTCCGCGAATTAAGCACAACTGACAAAAGGTGTGTATTCCCGTGAAACTAGCAAGTAGCAACTGCCGAAAATATGTGTGATGGTAGATTAATTCTCTCATTTATGGTTTCCCTTTAAATTAACGAATCGGTCCCGTACTTGGTGGAAACCACCGCGCGGAAAGAGCTGGATCAAGCGTGAACCCATCCATTTTTTACAGACGGGAGGCAGTGTTTAGTTGTCCTTCAAAACTAGAATCAATTTTCACCCTTGCCACTGTGTTTTTGTAAATTTTGTTTCAGCTTTGAGACGAGTTGAGGGGTATTTCGGTGATGATGGATGGCCAATGACAGATAGTTCCATGAATCACTGACGTGGCATCAAACTAAATGGCCGTTAAATTAGATGTCACGCATGTTTCAGGTTTCGGAGATTTCACCATAGGGATTTGTTACTCCACATGTTGTGCACAAACTCTAGGCTCTTCATATGGATTGCCAGAGACCATTATGTTCATTGTTACATCGGTGAGTTATTTTACACCGCTTGGGTGAAGGCAGGTAAGTAACTTAATTACCAACAGAAATAACCAGCGTTATTTTCTCTAGGACCATGCAAACGCTTGCTTGGATAGCCAGTAATTAATCATCACAGGTAAGTGCATTCTCCTGATAACATACATAGTAGACAAGGACAATGAGCTCAGTTGCTTGGGTCACTCAAACAATGGAAACTTGTACTCGTACAAAATTCTAAACAATATAGTACAACAAAGGAGATCTCTTCTCTTGAAGCCGTTGTTGGTGGCTGAGCTAGCCGTGCGTCCAGGCATAACGGAAGCAGCAAAACATCGCCTGGTGCCACCGTTGCGATCTCTTGCTTCTCAGCTTCAGCTGGCTCCTATATACATAACAAAGGAGAAGTTGTATAAGCTTAAAGAACAATAGTGTTGAAAAATTTGCAGGAGCTTTGCCGCTTTTGGGACATTCAGACTACACATCAAAAGATGAACAACATGATTGCATTCAAGCACCCAACTCAACTCGGCTCACAAGTCTAACAACACTATCACACCTTTCTAGTCTGGAGTATTACAAAATCGGATGTCACGATGCCAACTACTACTGAACATCCCAAGGACCAAGAAACTAATCTTACACATAGGTCGTGACCTCCGTGGAACTTGCAGCTCCGGCAGAGCCAGGTGACTTTCTGGGTTGCACCTAGTCATGAAAATATTAAATGTTGAAGTGCATGACACATACTAAGAGTAAAAGTGTTGACAGCATCATCCAGCACCAACGACAAAACCAATGGAGACAAGGAACATACTAGTTAAGAACCTGTAGCAATTTGGAGGATCGCGGATATACTTATGTACATATTACAAAACTACTTGAAGTGCAAGAGTAACAAATAATATATGTTGAAACTAGCATGTATCTGCACAAGGTTGACACAGCAATAAGTTATCAACATGGATTAACTTGTATTTCCCCTTTCTTTCTATTTTAGCTAAACCGAGGTTCACATACACTTACGCATACATGCAAAAGCACTAGCTAGTCCCAGAAAAAATAAATAGGAAAATACTACTCCCTCCGTCTCCAAATAGATGTCTCAAATTTGTCAAAATTTGGATGAATCTAGACACTATTTAGTATATAGATTCATCTAAATTTTAAAAAACCTAAGGCATCTATTTTGGGACGGAGGAGTATAATAATAGTAGATAAGTAGGCATCAGTTCCAATCGAAGAAACATCCAGTTCTGGACCAAATAGAGATCAATCCCATTCATAATCATGCAAAGATGAACAAACTAATTAGGAACAAAACATGAACTCAACCTAGCTAGCCCACTCAAAAAGATGAAAATGTATATCAGACAAGACAACCTTGAACTGTACCCTAATCCACTTGGGCAAATGTCCAATACACACATGTAGCTAAAAATGATAAAGATACGAGAAAACTAAGCAGAGATGCTTTGGCAAAAATAAAGCACTGGACACTACCCTCATTGCTCCAGGCCAAAGGCAGTGGCGGTAGTCAACTATACGGTTCATGCTTCCCATCCGTCGCAGCATCACTCTATGTATAAGTCCTGCCGACAATCGTAGATCAGTATGTTATTATAACAAGTAAAGTAAAAAAGTGAACTTGATTTGCAGATCAGGTTCAGTAGCCTTTGCATCAGCGTAAGCGCAAACAATTCAGATGGACATGAAAAGAAGAACTAGAAGTCTAGAAAACCAGCAGAAATCTCATTTTGTAGCTGATGTATTACTCATTGAACATGCTAAAGCAACAGAACAACAACATCTAGGTTGCATCAGGATATACGAACTAGACTACAAAACAAATATATGATGCATTATACTGAATAAAATGCATCTCACCAACTAAATTTAGATCTTGTAATTAAGAGTAGAACTAATTAGAAGATAATAACACAAAGCAACAATACAAATAGACCTAGAAATGCACGAGGGATTTACCTCTCCTCCAAGTTGAAGAACCACATCGATGAAAACATGCTTCAGCTACAAGCTGATTGTTTCCATACAGAAAAGAAAACTTGACTATTACAAATAGTAGTTTGAACAAGTTGGGAGTACATCGAGCTAGCTGAATGAATTACAATTGGCACTTAATGGTGTGTGGCATCATAAGAAAAGAAGAAGCATCCAGGTCATGTATGCATGAAAAGGCAGTAGCTAGTCAAAGTAGACAAGTACAGCAAAGCTTCATTCTAGCGAGTCAAATATGGAACTTTTCAAATCTCAATTCAGATATGACATAATAGTAAGATTCGTAAAGGAGAGGAACAACTCAGAATCAATACAAGTCATCATAGAGAGTAATCTCCGAGTACAAATTCAGAAAGAACTTCACACCCTCGAATCACTTCTTGAGCTCACAGCAACACACGGGCACTGAAAATTGATAGTTATAGTTAAGAGAAAAGATGTTTTACCTGCCAGCACCACATGTCATGAGTTCTACATGCGCCTAGGAGAGGGCGAGCTCCTGGCAGGTAGGGGGAAGGTTGAAGAGGAAGGCGAGGCGAAGTCGGCGACCAAGGAAGAGCCACCAACACATGTACCGAGATCGATGTTGCCTGAAAAATGGACAACTCAAAGATGATGCGGAATTGGTAAAATTGACAAATCAAAGTATTATAAGGTGAGTAAAAGAGCATAACAACAATGCTACTTTTCTTTCTTATCAGTACCATCATAAAAAACACGGACATGGTTATACTACCTACCATACACCCTAGTAAACAAAAATTAATGTTTGATAAAGGGCAAGATATCTACATCCATTAATCATACACAATTAACTTCAAGTGTAGCTTGGATATCCGACATATAGCTCATATTCATAATCATTTCATTCCACCAATGATGGTTACCACCACATACGGTCATTACAGAGATGAGAAACACGTATGGCAGCATACTGCAGTATTAGTGGAACACATCAATTTAACATCAGTATTAAGGATCTTGTAAGCTAGTACACATACAAATGCAAGAAATTTGCAAAATGAAGCATTCTTATCGCACGAGGAAAATGGGCAGGACTTACAACGTAATCTTAGCTTCGCAAAATCTGAAAAGGATGTTTGATTTCTGCCTCCTTTGGAGCAACTAATGATCTCTGTAAATGGTCATAAGAGTCAAGGTGAGGTCATGTTCCACTACTTGTTGCTTGTTGCATACTGTCATTAGAAGATGAAGCCAGATCCATGAGCACCTAGAATAGTTTACAATACTAATAAGTGCATCGCTAAATGCAAGAGTCAAACAATTACCAAATCTCAAACCTAACATATGGTCCACTTCAGTGGAATAATAAGCACAAGCATGGTTTTTGAGTCGCGACTCAAAAGTGACTCGCCTGACCTGCGACTCAGTGAATAGTCGACAAAAGTCGCTGTATAGTCGCCATATAGTCGTGAGTCACGTGATTTTTGGAAAATGACTCGGCGACTATCTGATGACTATAAACGACTCAAAAAACATGAGCATAAGTCTAGAGTTTAATAATCAAGCCATAAGGGGGTGATGGGGGCGGGAGGGTAGGGTTTCCCCTGGTCACCACGCGGGGACGACAGGGGAGCGAGAAAAGGAAGGCACAGGGTTCTGATTCATCCGCTGTTGCCTTGCTGATGTCATAAGTCGATCAAGCCATAAGCGGTAGCTCCACCCCTCCTTGTATTTATAGGCGGGAGACCAAAGCTCTCTTTCTGATGGTAGGACTATCTGTTTGGTATTCCTTCTATTCTAAATTAGGACGCAGCATATAGTTTTTGGTCAAAGTCAAAACTTTTAAAGTTTGACGCATATATCTAAATTAGGTTCTAACAATACTATTTTGATATTATAAATGTTAACATTTTTTTTCTATATAGTTAGTTAAATTTTGAAAAGTTTGACTTTAACCAAAAACTATATGCATCCTAATTTGGGATAGAGGAAGTACATGTGCTAGCAGCTTTGGTACACGTTTGGCCGAGCAGAGCTACCTAGTATGTTCAATCGTGAGTTTGTGGCGAGAAAGTCGGTGCAAGCATAGCTTGACAAGTCCGTACTAGTAAAACAGTTACTTACTACGTATTATATGTAGGCTTATCTATACTGTAGTGCGTTTGTCTAGCCCCTCGACCAAAAAAAGCAAAGCATTGTGGGTGGGCGGGAAAAAAAGAAAAGCTGTGTCAAGGACCGTTTACTTATCTAATTGGCGTGTGTCAAGGACCGTTTCGAGTCCGTTTGATCGGGCCGTCTGACTTTGTTGTAATGGCGATTAATCTCAAGTAGAAGTCGGAGTCGGCAAGACCCCCGCGATCAATATAAGCAGAGGTAGCGCCACGTTTACGGTGCACAAAGCTCACCGATCTCGTCCATGATCGAGGAGCAAAAGAAAAGCTGTCTGCTCGATCAGGATTTTGGTCAAGCATTGACATGGATCAGGAGCGGCTCTGCAGCTGCAAGGACCAGCCGTGCTGCTGTTGAAACAGCTGCTCGTCCATGTCCATGGCCGTTGCTGTGGGAGGCCAAGGTCAGCTTTGGTTCAAATTTAGTCTAAAACTAGGCGCCACTTTTGTTGGCTTATCTGGTACTACCATTGTGTGTTTTTGCTGGATGGGTCACCTATTGGTGAATGAAAGGATTCGTTTTTGCTCTGGTGATGGAGTTGACTGTGATAAGGCAGAGATTTTATAGATTGGTTTCACTTGTTGTTTACTGAAATTAATTACTATTTATCATGTATTCCATTTCATTCTATTTAAATAATGTGGAGCAACAAGCAAGTAGTGGTAATCTAACTATCATATTAGTATGCTACTAATGAGTCCAATATCTAGTCTTAATCATGTAGTGTGTATGTTCTGGAAAGTTTAGCGATTACCAAAAGTGATCCCTATGTAAGTGTGTAGGAAGAATTCTTTTCTTGTAATATTATCAGTTTGTTAAATTTCAAAACCAGCCATGCACCTAATTAATCAATCGAGCGCAAGAAAAGGAGAAAAAGGAAATAAAAGGTACGTACGTTCCTGAAATCACGGAATGGATCCATCCGACGTTCCAAAGGATACGGACGTCAGTCTATACCCCCCTCTCTCGCCGACGGAAAGCCCTAGCCGCCACGGACGTCAGTTTATTCCCCTGTCACGCCACCCTCCCTAGCTAGCTAGCTCCGACGATCGGCCGGCCACGACAACTCCCTGGCGACCCAGCGGCCGCCCCATAACCAAGATGGAGATGGACCCATCGTTCGCAGTGCTCACGGTCACGGCGAGACAGACCCATCACGTTCGCCCGGCGTTCCGGCGTATCGATGACCAGGACAGGAACCGCCAAGAAAAAGCGGAGGTAATGCGATTTCAGGCCGCAATCGATGGAGATGGATCGACCCGTAGAAGAAAGGACAAATATATAGAGATCGTAAAAAAAATAGGCATGCCATGGTTATTATTTCCGAACCTCCTTGGATCGGATCATCCGATCCATCATCGATCGGAATAGAAACTAATTAAGCTCGCGCGGACGTACCTACGCACCGATGATTCCATTCCACCACAACTGCGCCGCCACTACTGATTGAACTCCGATCCGGTGGGCCGTCCTCCATAGCCAGTCTCTTCGTTCGCCTGATCTGTAACAAAATTACAAGCCGATAAAACAAGATTCATCTCACGTAAAGATCGTCGATCGATGGAAGCATCATCAGTTGTTTCTAGCTAGCTAGCTAGGTCGTGCGATTAGTTTACCTCCTCCTGCTGCCCGACGGCAATCAGCTTGGTGGCGACGATCTCGGAGGACCTGCATGCCTCCGCCCAGCTCTCCTAAACACAACAAACCCAATCGTAAATTCGAGCAGATCATCAAGATCATCGGTTGGTACATGGAAAACAAAGAAACTAGAGACATACCAGATCGATGCAGCCATGGATCTCGCCGGAAGAAACGATCACCGCTCCTCTCCTCTCCTCTCATCGATCTCGAGCAAGAGTCAAAGTCTAAGTCGGTTGATGCCGCTTAGCCGCACGTGATAGCTCTACCCTCGAGGTATATATAGGCGGTGGGAACCCAAAGCTCTGTTTTCGTTCAAATTTCACAAGCCGCGCGCGTGGCCGCCACTTTTTTCATTGCCGCCTCCTAGTAATTTTGTTTCCATCAGTTGTTGCCCCCTCCGCGAATTAAGCACAACTGACAAAAGGTGTGTATTCCCGTGAAACTAGCAAGTAGCAACTGCCGAAAATATGTGTGATGGTAGATTAATTCTCTCATTTATGGTTTCCCTTTAAATTAACGAATCGGTCCCGTACTTGGTGGAAACCACCGGAAAGAGCTGGATCAAGCGTGAACCCATCCATTTTTACAGACGGAGGCAGTGTTTAGTTGTCCTTCAAAACTAGAATCAATTTTCACCCTTGCCACTGTGTGTTTTGTAAATTTTGTTTCAGCTTTGAGACGCGAGTTGAGGGTATTTCGGTGATGATGGATGGCCAATGACAGATAGTTCCATGAATCACAGCGTGGCATCAAACTAAATGGCCGTTAAATTAGATGTCACGCATGTTTCAGGTTTGAGATTTCACCATAGGGATTTGTTACTCCACATGTTGTGCACAAACTCTAGGCTCTTCATATGGATTGCAGAGACCATTATGTTCATTGTTACATCGGTGAGTTATTTTACACCGCTTGGGTGAAGGCAGGTAAGTAACTTAATTACCAACAGAAATAACCAGCGTTATTTTCTCTAGGACCATGCAAGCGCTTGCTTGGATAGCCAGTAATTAATCATCACAGGTAAGTGCATTCTCTGATAACATACATAGTAGACAAGGACAATGAGCTCAGTTGCTTGGGTCACTCAAACAATGGAAACTTGTACTCGTACAAAATTCTAAACAATATAGTACAACAAAGGAGATCTCTTCTACTTGAAGCCGTTGTTGGTGGCTGAGCTAGCCGTGTCGTCAACAGACACGGAAGCAGCAAAACATCGCTTTGGTGCCACCGTTGCGATCTCTTGCTTCTCAGCTTCAGCTGGCTCCTATATACATAACAAAGGAGAAGTTGTATAAGCTTAAGAACAATAGTGTTGAAAAATTTGCGAGCTTTGCGCTTTTGGGACATTCAGACTACACATCAAAAGATGAACAACATGATTGCATTCAAGCACCCAACTCAACTCGGCTCACAAGTCTAACAACACTATCACAACTTTCTAGTGCGGAGTATTACAAAAGCGGATGTCACGATGCCAACTACTACTGAACAACCCAAGGACCAAGAAAGTAATATTACACATAGGTCGTGACCACGTGGCACTAGCAGCACCGGCAGAGCCAGGTGACTTTCTGGGTTGCACCTAGTCATGAAAATATTAAATGTTGAAGTGCAGACACATACTAAGAGTAAAAGTGTTGACAGCATCATCCAGCACCAACGACAAAACCAATGGAGACAAGGAACATACTAGTTAAGAACCTGTAGCAATTTGGAGGATCATGGATATACTTATGTACATATTACAAAACTACTTGAAGTGCAAGAGTAACAAATAATATATGTTGAAACTAGCATGTATCTGCACAAGGTTGACACAACAATAAGTTATCAACATGGATTAACTGACTGTATTTCCCCTTTCTTTCTATTTTAGCTAAACCGAGGTTCACATACACTTACGCATACATGCAAAAGCACTAGCTAGTCCCAGAAAAAATAAATAGGAAAATACTACTCCCTCCGTCTCCAAATAGATGTCTCAAATTTGTCAAAATTTGGATGAATCTAGACACTATTTAGTATATAGATTCATCTAAATTTTAAAAAACCTAAGGCATCTATTTTGGGACGGAGGAGTATGTAATAGTAGATAAGTAGGCATCAGTTCCAATCGAAGAAACATCCAGTTCTGGACCAAATAGAGATCAATCCCATTCATAATCATGCAAAGATGAACAAACTAATTAGGAACAAAACATGAACTCAACCTAGCTAGCCCACTCAAAAAGATGAAAATGTATATCAGACAAGACAACCTTGAACTGTACCCTAATCCACTTGGGCAAATGTCCAATACACACATGTAGCTAAAAAATGATAAAGATACCAGAAAACTAAGCATGCAGATGCTTTGGCAAAAAATAAAGCACCTGGACACTACCCTCATTGCTCCAGGCCAAAAGGCAGTGGCGGTAGTCAACTATACGGTTCATGCTTCCCATCCGTCGCAGCATCACTCTATGTATAAGTCCTGCCGACAATCGTGAATCAGTATGTTATTATAACAAGTAAAGTAAAAAAGTGAACTTGATTTGCACGAGATCAGGTTCAGTAGCCTTTGCATCAGCGTAGCGCAAACAATTCAGATGGACATGAAAAGAAGAACTAGAAGTCTAGAAAAACCAGCAGAAATCTCATTTTGTAGCTGATGTATTACTCATTGAACATGCTAAAGCAACAGAACAACAACATCTAGGTTGCATCAGGATATCTGAACTAGACTACAAAACAAATATATGATGCATTATACTGAATAAAATGCATCTCACCAACTAAATTTAGATCTTGTAATTAAGAGTAGAACTAATTAGAAGATAATAACACAAAGCAACAATACAAATAGACCTAGAAATGCACGAGGATTTACCTCTCCTCCAAGTTGAAGAACCACATCGATGAAAACATGCTTCAGCTACAAGCTGATTGTTTCCATACAGAAAAAGAAAACTTGACTATTACAAATAGTAGTTTGAACAAGTTGGGAGTACATCGAGCTAGCTGAATGAATTACAATTGGCACTTAATGGTGTGTGGCATCATAAGAAAAGAAGAAGCATCCAGGTCATGTATGCATGAAAAGGCAGTAGCTAGTCAAAGTAGACAAGTACAGCAAAGCTTCATTCTAGCGAGTCAAATATGGAACTTTTCAAATCTCAATTCAGATATGACATAATAGTAAGATTAAGTAAGGAGAGGAACAACTCAGAATCAATACAAGTCATCATAGAGAGTAATCTCCAGTACAAATTCAGAAAGAACTTCACACCCCTCGAATCACTTCTTGAGCTCACAGCAACACGGGCACTGAAAATTGATAGTTATAGTTAAGAGAAAAGATGTTTTACCTGCCAGCACCACATGTCATGAGTTCTACATGCGCCTAGGAGAGGCGAGCTCTGGCAGGTAGGGGAAGGTTGAAGAGGAAGACGAGACGAAGTCGGCGACCAAGGAAGAGCCACCAACACATGTACGAGATCAGATGTTGCCTGAAAATGGACAACTCAAAGATGATGCGGGAATTGGTAAAATTGACAAATCAAAGTATTATAAGGTGAGTAAAAGAACGCAACAACAATGCTACTTTTCTTTCTTATCAGTACCATCATAAAAAACACGGACATGGTTATACTACCTACCATACACCCTAGTAAACAAAAATTAATGTTTGATAAAGGGCAAGATATCTACATCCATTAATCATACACAATTAACTTCAAGTGTAGCTTGGATATCCGACATATAGCTCATATTCATAATCATTTCATTCCACCAATGATGGTTACCACCACATACGGTCATTACAGAGATGAGAAACACGTATGGCAGCATACTGCGTATTAGTGGAACACATCAATTTAACATCAGTATTAAGGATCTTGTAAGCTAGTACACATACAAATGCAAGAAATTTGCAAAATGAAGCATTCTTATCGCACGAGGAAAATGGGCAGGACTTACAACGTAATCTTAGCTTCTGCAAAATCTGAAAAGGATGTTTGATTTCTGCCTCCTTTGGAGCAACTAATGATCTCTGTAAATGGTCATAAGAGTCAAGGTGAGGTCATGTTCCACTACTTGTTGCTTGTTGCATACTGTCATTAGAAGATGAAGCCAGATTCATGAGCACCTAGAATAGTTTACAATACTAATAAGTGCATCGCTAAATGCAAGAGTCAAACAATTACCAAATCTCAAACCTAACATATGGTCCACTGATTGGAATAATAAACAAGCATGGTTTTGAGTCGCGACTCAAAAGTGACTCGCGACCTGCGACTCAGTGAATAGTCGACAAAAGTCATGTATAGTCGCCATATAGTCGTGAGCCGTGATTTTGGAAAATGACTCGGCGACTATCAAATGACTATAAACGACTCAAAAAACATGAGCATAAGTCTAGAGTTTAATAATCAAGCCATAAGGGGGTGATGGGGGCGGGAGGGTAGGGTTTCCCCTGGTCACCACGCGGGGACGACAGGGGAGCGAGAAAAGGAAGGCACAGGGTTCTGATTCATCCTGTTGCCTTGCTGATGTCATAAGTCGATCAAGCCATAAGCGGTAGCTCCACCCTCCTTGTATTTATAGGCGGAGACCAAAGCTCTCTTTACGATGGTAGGACTATCATTTGGTATTCCTTCTATTCTAAATTAGGACGCAGCATATAGTTTTTGGTCAAAGTCAAAACTTTTAAAGTTTGACGCATATATCTAAATTAGGTTCTAACAATACTATTTTGATATTATAAATGTTAACATTTTTTTTCTATATAGTTAGTTAAATTTTGAAAAGTTTGACTTTAACCAAAAACTATATGCATCCTAATTTGGGATAGAGGAAGTACATGTGCTAGCAGCTTTGGTACACGTTTGGCCGAGCAGAGCTACCTAGTATGTTCAATCGTGAGTTTGTGGCGAGAAAGTCGGTGCAAGCATAGCTTGACAAGTCCGTACTAGTAAAACAGTTACTTACTACGTATTATATGTAGGCTTATCTATACTGTAGTGCGTTTGTCTAGCCCCTCGACCAAAAAAAGCAAAGCATTGTGGGTGGGCGGGAAAAAAAGAAAAGCTGTGTCAAGGACCGTTTACTTATCTAATTGGCGTGTGTCAAGGACCGTTTCGAGTCCGTTTGATCGGGCCGTCTGACTTTGTTGTAACTGACGATTCGTCTCAAGTAGAAGTCGGAGTCGGCAAGACCCCCGCGATCAATATAAGCAGAGGTAGCGCCACGTTTACGGTGCACAAAGCTCACCGATCTCGTCCATGATCGAGGAGCAAAAGAAAAGCTGTCTGCTCGATCAGGATTTTGGTCAAGCATTGACATGGATCAGGAGCGGATCTGCAGCTGCAAGGACCAGCCGTGCTGCTGTTGAAACAGCTGCTCGTCCATGTCCATGGCCGTGCTGCTGTGGGAGGCCAAGGTCAGCTTTGGTTCAAATTTAGTCTAAAACTAGGCGCCACTTTTGTTGGCTTATCTGGTACTACCATTGTGTGTTTTTGTGCTGGATGGGTCACCTATTGGTGAATGAAAGGATTCGTTTTTGCTCTGGTGATGGAGTTGACTGTGATAAGGCAGAGATTTTATAGATTGGTTTCACTTGTTGTTTACTGAAATTAATTACTATTTATCATGTATTCCATTTCATTCTATTTAAATAATGTGGAGCAACAAGCAAGTAGTGGTAATCTAACTATCATATTAGTATGCTACTAATGAGTCCAATATCTAGTCTTAATCATGTAGTGTGTATGTTCTGGAAAGTTTAGCGATTACCAAAAGTGATCCCTATGTAACTGTAGGAAGAATTCTTTTCTTGTAATATTATCAGTTTGTTAAATTTCAAAACCAGCCATGCACCTAATTAATCAATCGGCGCAAGAAAAGGAGAAAAGGAAATAAAAGGTACGTACGTTCCTGAAATCACGGAATGGATCCATCCGACGTTCCAAAGGATACGGACGTCAGTCTATACCCCCCTCTCTCGCCGACGGAAAGCCCTAGCCGCCACGGACGTCAGTTTATTCCCCTGTCACGCCACCCTCCCTAGCTAGCTAGCTCCGACGATCGGCCGGCCACGACAACTCCCTGGCGACCCAGCGCGGCCGCCCCATAACCAAGATGGAGATGGACCCATACGTTCGCAGTGCTCACGGTCACGGCGAAGACAGACCCATCACGTTCGCCGGCGTTCCGCGTACTGACCGGAACGAGAACCGCCAAGAAAAAGCGGAGGTAGTACGATTTCAGGCCCACGCAATCGATGGAGATGGATCGACCCGTAGAAGAAAGGACAAATATATAGACAGATCGTAAAAAAAATAGGCATGCCATGGTTATTATTTCCGAACCTCCTTGGATCGGATCATCCGATCCATCATCGATCGGAATAGAAACTAATTAAGCTCGCGCGGACGTACCTACGCACCGATGATTCCATTCCACCACAACTGCGCCGCCACTACTGATTGAACTCCGATCCGGTGGGCCGTCCTCCATAGCCAGTCTCTTCGTTCGCCTGATCTGTAACAAAATTACAAGCCGATAAAACAAGATTCATCTCACGTAAAGATCGTCGATCGATGGAAGCATCATCAGTTGTTTCTAGCTAGCTAGCTAGGTCGTGCGATTAGTTTACCTCCTCCTGCTGCCCGACGGCAATCAGCTTGGTGGCGACGATCTCAGAGGACCTGCATGCCTCCGCCCAGCTCTCCTAAACACAACAAACCCAATCGTCGTCGTCTGAGCAGATCATCAAGATCATCGGTTGGTACATGGAAAACAAAGAAACTAGAGAGACATACCAGATCGATGCAGCCATGGATCTCGCCGGGAAGAACAGTCACCGCTCCTCTCCTCTCCTCTCATCGATCTCGAGCAAGAGTCAAAGTCTAAGTCGGTCGGTCGCACGCGCTAGCCGCACGCGGTAGCTCTACCCCTCGAGGTATATATAGGCGGTGGGAACCCAAAGCTCTGTTTTCGTTCAAATTTCACAAGCCGCGCGCGTGGCCGCCACTTTTTTCATTGCCGCCTCCTAGTAATTTTGTTTCCATCAGTTGTTGCCCCCTCCGCGAATTAAGCACAACTGACAAAAGGTGTGTATTCCCGTGAAACTAGCAAGTAGCAACTGCCGAAAATATGTGTGATGGTAGATTAATTCTCTCATTTATGGTTTCCCTTTAAATTAACGAATCGGTCCCGTGCTTGGTGGAAACCACCGCGCGGAAAGAGCTGGATCAAGCGTGAACCCATCCATTTTTTACAGACGGGAGGCAGTGTTTAGTTGTCCTTCAAAACTAGAATCAATTTTCACCCTTGCCACTGTGTTTTTGTAAATTTTGTTTCAGCTTTGAGACGAGTTGAGGGGTATTTCGGTGATGATGGATGGCCAATGACAGATAGTTCCATGAATCACTGACGTGGCATCAAACTAAATGGCCGTTAAATTAGATGTCACGCATGTTTCAGGTTTCGGAGAGATTTCACCATAGGGATTTGTTACTCCACATGTTGTGCACAAACTCTAGGCTCTTCATATGGATTGCCAGAGACCATTATGTTCATTGTTACATCGGTGAGTTATTTTACACCGCTTGGGTGAAGGCAGGTAAGTAACTTAATTACCAACAGAAATAACCAGCGTTATTTTCTCTAGGACCATGCAAACGCTTGCTTGGATAGCCAGTAATTAATCATCACGTAAGTGCATTCTCGATAACATACATAGTAGACAAGGACAATGAGCTCAGTTGCTTGGGTCACTCAAACAATGGAAACTTGTACTCGTACAAAATTCTAAACAATATAGTACAACAAAGGAGATCTCTTCTCGCCGAAGCCGTTGTTGGTGGCTGAGCTAGCCGTAAAGGCCAAGCAGACACAAGCAGCAGCAAAACATCGCGTGCCACCGCTGCGTCTCTTGCTTCTCAGCTTCAGCTGGCTCCTATATACATAACAAAGGAGAAGTTGTATAAGCTTAAAGAACAATAGTGTTGAAAAATTTGCCAGAGCTTTGCGCTTTTGGGACATTCAGACTACACATCAAAAGATGAACAACATGATTGCATTCAAGCACCCAACTCAACTCGGCTCACAAGTCTAACAACACTATCACAACTTTCTAGTCCGGAGTATTACAAAACGGATGTCACGATGCCAACTACTACTGAACAACCCAAGGACCAAGAAAGTAATATTACACATAGGTCGTGACCACCGTGGCACTAGCAGCACCAGAGCCAGGTGACTTTCAGGGTTGCACCTAGTCATGAAAATATTAAATGTTGAAGTGCACAGACACATACTAAGAGTAAAAGTGTTGACAGCATCATCCAGCACCAACGACAAAACCAATGGAGACAAGGAACATACTAGTTAAGAACCTGTAGCAATTTGGAGGATCATGGATATACTTATGTACATATTACAAAACTACTTGAAGTGCAAGAGTAACAAATAATATATGTTGAAACTAGCATGTATCTGCACAAGGTTGACAGCAATAAGTTATCAACATGGATTAACTGACTGTATTTCCCCTTTCTTTCTATTTTAGCTAAACCGAGGTTCACATACACTTACGCATACATGCAAAAGCACTAGCTAGTCCCAGAAAAAATAAATAGGAAAATACTACTCCCTCCGTCTCCAAATAGATGTCTCAAATTTGTCAAAATTTGGATGAATCTAGACACTATTTAGTATATAGATTCATCTAAATTTTAAAAACCTAAGGCATCTATTTTGGGACGAGGAGTATGTAATAGTAGATAAGTAGGCATCAGTTCCAATCGAAGAAACATCCAGTTCTGGACCAAATAGAGATCAATCCCATTCATAATCATGCAAAGATGAACAAACTAATTAGGAACAAAACATGAACTCAACCTAGCTAGCCCACTCAAAAAGATGAAAATGTATATCAGACAAGACAACCTTGAACTGTACCCTAATCCACTTGGGCAAATGTCCAATACACACATGTAGCTAAAAAATGATAAAGATACCAGAAAACTAAGCAGACAGATGCTTTGGCAAAAATAAAGCACTGGACACTACCCTCATTGCTCCAGGCCAAAGACGATGGCGGTAGTCAACTATACGGTTCATGCTTCCCCATCCGTCAGAGCATCACTCTATGTATAAGTCCTGCCGACAATCGTAGATCAGTATGTTATTATAACAAGTAAAGTAAAAAGTGAACTTCGATTTGCACGATCAGGTTCAAGAGCCTTTGCATCAGCGTAAGCAAAACAATTCAGATGGACATGAAAAGAAGAACTAGAAGTCTAGAAAACCAGCAGAAATCTCATTTTGTAGCTGATGTATTACTCATTGAACATGCTAAAGCGAACAACAACATCTAGGTTGCATCAGGATATCTGAACTAGACTACAAAACAAATATATGATGCATTATACTGAATAAAATGCATCTCACCAACTAAATTTAGATCTTGTAATTAAGAGTAGAACTAATTAGAAGATAATAACACAAAGCAACAATACAAATAGACCTAGAAATGCACGAGGATTTACCTCTCCTCCAAGTTGAAGAACCACATCGATGAAAACATGCTTCAGCTACAAGCTGATTGTTTCCATACGTAAAAAGAAAACTTGACTATTACAAATAGTAGTTTGAACAAGTTGGGAGTACATCAGAGCTAGCTGAATGAATTACAATTGGCACTTAATGGTGTGTGGCATCATAAGAAAAGAAGAAGCATCCAGGTCATGTATGCATGAAAAGGCGAGCTAGTCAAAGTAGACAAGTACAGCAAAGCTTCATTCTAGCGAGTCAAATATGGAACTTTTCAAATCTCAATTCAGATATGACATAATAGTAAGATTAAAAAGGAGAGGAACAACTCAGAATCAATACAAGTCATCATAGAGAGTAATCTCCGAGTACAAATTCCAGAAAGAACTTCACACCCCTCGAATCACTTCTTGAGCTCACAGCAACACACGGGCACTGAAAATTGATAGTTATAGTTAAGAGAAAAGATGTTTTACCTGCCAGCACCACATGTCATGAGTTCTACATGCGCCTAGGAGAGGGCGAGCTCCTGGCCGGGAGGGGAAGGTTGAAGAGGAAGACGAAGTCGAAGCGACCAAGGAAGAGCCACCAACACATGTACCGAGATCAGATGTTGCTCGAAAAATGGACAACTCAAAGATGATGCGGGAATTGGTAAAATTGACAAATCAAAGTATTATAAGGTGAGTAAAAGAACGCAACAACAATGCTACTTTTCTTTCTTATCAGTACCATCATAAAAAACACGGACATGGTTATACTACCTACCATACACCCTAGTAAACAAAAATTAATGTTTGATAAAGGGCAAGATATCTACATCCATTAATCATACACAATTAACTTCAAGTGTAGCTTGGATATCCGACATATAGCTCATATTCATAATCATTTCATTCCACCAATGATGGTTACCACCACATACGGTCATTACAGAGATGAGAAACACGTATGGCAGCATACTGCAGTATTAGTGGAACACATCAATTTAACATCAGTATTAAGGATCTTGTAAGCTAGTACACATACAAATGCAAGAAATTTGCAAAATGAAGCATTCTTATCGCACGAGGAAAATGGGCAGGACTTACAACGTAATCTTAGCTTCTGCAAAATCTGAAAAGGATGTTTGATTTCTGCCTCACTGGAGCAACTAATGATCTCTGTAAATGGTCATAAGAGTCAAGGTGAGGTCATGTTCCACTACTTGTTGCTTGTTGCATACTGTCATTAGAAGATGAAGCCAGATCCATGAGCACCTAGAATAGTTTACAATACTAATAAGTGCATCGCTAAATGCAAGAGTCAAACAATTACCAAATCTCAAACCTAACATATGGTCCACTTCAGTGGAATAATAAGCACAAGCATGGTTTTTGAGTCGCGACTCAAAAGTGACTCGCCTGACCTGCGACTCAGTGAATAGTCGACAAAAGTCAGATAGTCGCCATATAGTCGTGAGTCGCCGTGATTTTTGGAAAATGACTCAGCGACTATACAATGACTATAAACTCAAAAACATGAGCATAAGTCTAGAGTTTAATAATCAAGCCATAAGGGGGTGATGGGGGCGGGAGGGTAGGGTTTCCCCTGGTCACCACGCGGGGACGACAGGGGAGCGAGAAAAGGAAGGCACAGGGTTCTGATTCATCCGCTGTTGCCTTGCTGATGTCATAAGTCGATCAAGCCATAAGCGGTAGCTCCACCCCTCCTTGTATTTATAGGCGGGAGACCAAAGCTCTCTTTCTGATGGTAGGACTATCTGTTTGGTATTCCTTCTATTCTAAATTAGGACGCAGCATATAGTTTTTGGTCAAAGTCAAAACTTTTAAAGTTTGACGCATATATCTAAATTAGGTTCTAACAATACTATTTTGATATTATAAATGTTAACATTTTTTTTCTATATAGTTAGTTAAATTTTGAAAAGTTTGACTTTAACCAAAAACTATATGCATCCTAATTTGGGATAGAGGAAGTACATGTGCTAGCAGCTTTGGTACACGTTTGGCCGAGCAGAGCTACCTAGTATGTTCAATCGTGAGTTTGTGGCGAGAAAGTCGGTGCAAGCATAGCTTGACAAGTCCGTACTAGTAAAACAGTTACTTACTACGTATTATATGTAGGCTTATCTATACTGTAGTGCGTTTGTCTAGCCCCTCGACCAAAAAAAGCAAAGCATTGTGGGTGGGCGGGAAAAAAAGAAAAGCTGTGTCAAGGACCGTTTACTTATCTAATTGGCGTGTGTCAAGGACCGTTTCGAGTCCGTTTGATCGGGCCGTCTGACTTTGTTGTAACTGATTATCGTCTCAAGTAGAAGTCGGTCGGCAAGACCCCTGATCAATATAAGCAGAGGTAGCGCCACGTTTACGGTGCACAAAGCTCACCGATCTCGTCCATGATCGAGGAGCAAAAGAAAAGCTGTCTGCTCGATCAGGATTTTGGTCAAGCATTGACATGGATCAGGAGCGGCTCTGCAGCTGCAAGGACCAGCCGTGCTGCTGTTGAAACAGCTGCTCGTCCATGTCCATGGCCGTGCTGCTGTGGGAGGCCAAGGTCAGCTTTGGTTCAAATTTAGTCTAAAACTAGGCGCCACTTTTGTTGGCTTATCTGGTACTACCATTGTGTGTTTTTGTGCTGGATGGGTCACCTATTGGTGAATGAAAGGATTCGTTTTTGCTCTGGTGATGGAGTTGACTGTGATAAGGCAGAGATTTTATAGATTGGTTTCACTTGTTGTTTACTGAAATTAATTACTATTTATCATGTATTCCATTTCATTCTATTTAAATAATGTGGAGCAACAAGCAAGTAGTGGTAATCTAACTATCATATTAGTATGCTACTAATGAGTCCAATATCTAGTCTTAATCATGTAGTGTGTATGTTCTGGAAAGTTTAGCGATTACCAAAAGTGATCCCTATGTAAGTGTGTAGGAAGAATTCTTTTCTTGTAATATTATCAGTTTGTTAAATTTCAAAACCAGCCATGCACCTAATTAATCAATCGAGCGCAAGAAAAGGAGAAAAAGGAAATAAAAGGTACGTACGTTCCTGAAATCACGGAATGGATCCATCCGACGTTCCAAAGGATACGGACGTCAGTCTATACCCCCCTCTCTCGCCGACGGAAAGCCCTAGCCGCCACGGACGTCAGTTTATTCCCCTGTCACGCCACCCTCCCTAGCTAGCTAGCTCCGACGATCGGCCGGCCACGACAACTCCCTGGCGACCCAGCCGCGGCCGGCCCCATAACCAAGATGGAGATGGACCCATACGTTCGCAGTGCTCATGGTCACGAGCGAGACAGACCCATACGTTCGCCCGAGGCGTTCCGCGTATCAGTGACCAGGACAGGAACCGCCAAGAAAAAGCGGAGGTAGTACGATTTCAGGCCCACGCAATCGATGGAGATGGATCGACCCGTAGAAGAAAGGACAAATATATAGACAGATCGTAAAAAAAATAGGCATGCCATGGTTATTATTTCCGAACCTCCTTGGATCGGATCATCCGATCCATCATCGATCGGAATAGAAACTAATTAAGCTCGCGCGGACGTACCTACGCACCGATGATTCCATTCCACCACAACTGCGCCGCCACTACTGATTGAACTCCGATCCGGTGGGCCGTCCTCCATAGCCAGTCTCTTCGTTCGCCTGATCTGTAACAAAATTACAAGCCGATAAAACAAGATTCATCTCACGTAAAGATCGTCGATCGATGGAAGCATCATCAGTTGTTTCTAGCTAGCTAGCTAGGTCGTGCGATTAGTTTACCTCCTCCTGCTGCCCGACGGCAATCAGCTTGGTGGCGACGATCTCAGAGGACCTGCATGCCTCCGCCCAGCTCTCCTAAACACAACAAACCCAATCGTCGTCGTCTGAGCAGATCATCAAGATCATCGGTTGGTACATGGAAAACAAAGAAACTAGAGAGACATACCAGATCGATGCAGCCATGGATCTCGCCGGGAAGAACAGTCACCGCTCCTCTCCTCTCCTCTCATCGATCTCGAGCAAGAGTCAAAGTCTAAGTCGGTCGGTCGCACGCGCTAGCCGCACGCGGTAGCTCTACCCCTCGAGGTATATATAGGCGGTGGGAACCCAAAGCTCTGCTCAAATTTCACAAACGGTAGCGCACTTTTTTCATTGCCGCCTCCTAGTAATTTTGTTTCCATCAGTTGTTGCCCCCTCCGCGAATTAAGCACAACTGACAAAAGGTGTGTATTCCCGTGAAACTAGCAAGTAGCAACTGCCGAAAATATGTGTGATGGTAGATTAATTCTCTCATTTATGGTTTCCCTTTAAATTAACGAATCGGTCCCGTACTTGGTGGAAACCACCTTGGAAAGAGCTGGATCAGCGTGAACCCATCCATTTTTTACAGACGGGAGGCAGTGTTTAGTTGTCCTTCAAAACTAGAATCAATTTTCACCCTTGCCACTGTGTTTTTGTAAATTTTGTTTCAGCTTTGAGACGAGTTGAGGGGTATTTCGGTGATGATGGATGGCCAATGACAGATAGTTCCATGAATCACTGACGTGGCATCAAACTAAATGGCCGTTAAATTAGATGTCACGCATGTTTCAGGTTTCGGAGATTTCACCATAGGGATTTGTTACTCCACATGTTGTGCACAAACTCTAGGCTCTTCATATGGATTGCCAGAGACCATTATGTTCATTGTTACATCGGTGAGTTATTTTACACCGCTTGGGTGAAGGCAGGTAAGTAACTTAATTACCAACAGAAATAACCAGCGTTATTTTCTCTAGGACCATGCAAACGCTTGCTTGGATAGCCAGTAATTAATCATCACAGGTAAGTGCATTCTCCTGATAACATACATAGTAGACAAGGACAATGAGCTCAGTTGCTTGGGTCACTCAAACAATGGAAACTTGTACTCGTACAAAATTCTAAACAATATAGTACAACAAAGGAGATCTCTTCTCGCCGAAGCCGTTGTTGGTGGCTGAGCTAGCCGTGTGCGTCAACAGACACGGAAGCAGCAGCAAAACATCGCCTGGTGCCACCGTTGCAGTCTCTTGCTTCTCAGCTTCAGCTGGCTCCTATATACATAACAAAGGAGAAGTTGTATAAGCTTAAAGAACAATAGTGTTGAAAAATTTGCCAGGAGCTTTGCCGCTTTTGGGACATTCAGACTACACATCAAAAAGATGAACAACATGATTGCATTCAAGCACCCAACTCAACTCGGCTCACAAGTCTAACAACACTATCACAACTTTCTAGTCTGGAGTATTACAAAAACGGATGTCACGATGCCAACTACTACTGAACAACCCAAGGACCAAGAAAGTAATATTACACATAGGTCGTGACCACCGTGGCACTAGCAGCACCGGCAGAGCCAGGTGACTTTCTGGGTTGCACCTAGTCATGAAAATATTAAATGTTGAAGTGCACAGACACATACTAAGAGTAAAAGTGTTGACAGCATCATCCAGCACCAACGACAAAACCAATGGAGACAAGGAACATACTAGTTAAGAACCTGTAGCAATTTGGAGGATCGCGGATATACTTATGTACATATTACAAAACTACTTGAAGTGCAAGAGTAACAAATAATATATGTTGAAACTAGCATGTATCTGCACAAGGTTGACACAGCAATAAGTTATCAACATGGATTAACTGACTGTATTTCCCCTTTCTTTCTATTTTAGCTAAACCGAGGTTCACATACACTTACGCATACATGCAAAAGCACTAGCTAGTCCCAGAAAAAATAAATAGGAAAATACTCCCTCCGTCTCCAAATAGATGTCTCAAATTTGTCAAAATTTGGATGAATCTAGACACTATTTAGTATATAGATTCATCTAAATTTTAAAAAACCTAAGGCATCTATTTTGGGACGGAGGGAGTATGTGTAATAGTAGATAAGTAGGCATCAGTTCCAATCGAAGAAACATCCAGTTCTGGACCAAATAGAGATCAATCCCATTCATAATCATGCAAAGATGAACAAACTAATTAGGAACAAAACATGAACTCAACCTAGCTAGCCCACTCAAAAAGATGAAAATGTATATCAGACAAGACAACCTTGAACTGTACCCTAATCCACTTGGGCAAATGTCCAATACACACATGTAGCTAAAAAATGATAAAGATACCAGAAAACTAAACAGACAGATGCTTTGGCAAAAAATAAAGCACCTGGACACTACCCTCATTGCTCCAGGCCAAAGACGACTGGCGGTAGTCAACTATACGGTTCATGCTTCCCATCCGTCGCAGCATCACTCTATGTATAAGTCCTGCCGACAATCGTAGATCAGTATGTTATTATAACAAGTAAAGTAAAAAAGTGAACTTGATTTGCACAGATCAGGTTCAGTAGCCTTTGCATCAGCGTAAGCAAACAATTCAGATGGACATGAAAAGAAGAACTAGAAGTCTAGAAAACCAGCAGAAATCTCATTTTGTAGCTGATGTATTACTCATTGAACATGCTAAAGCAACAGAACAACAACATCTAGGTTGCATCAGGATACTGAACTAGACTACAAAACAAATATATGATGCATTATACTGAATAAAATGCATCTCACCAACTAAATTTAGATCTTGTAATTAAGAGTAGAACTAATTAGAAGATAATAACACAAAGCAACAATACAAATAGACCTAGAAATGCACGAGGGATTTACCTCTCCTCCAAGTTGAAGAACCACATCGATGAAAACATGCTTCAGCTACAAGCTGATTGTTTCCATACAGAAAAAGAAAACTTGACTATTACAAATAGTAGTTTGAACAAGTTGGGAGTACATCAGAGCTAGCTGAATGAATTACAATTGGCACTTAATGGTGTGTGGCATCATAAGAAAAGAAGAAGCATCCAGGTCATGTATGCATGAAAAGGCAGTAGCTAGTCAAAGTAGACAAGTACAGCAAAGCTTCATTCTAGCGAGTCAAATATGGAACTTTTCAAATCTCAATTCAGATATGACATAATAGTAAGATTCGTAAAGGAGAGGAACAACTCAGAATCAATACAAGTCATCATAGAGAGTAATCTCCGAGTACAAATTCCAGAAAGAACTTCACACCCCTCGAATCACTTCTTGAGCTCACAGCAACACACGGGCACTGAAAATTGATAGTTATAGTTAAGAGAAAAGATGTTTTACCTGCCAGCACCACATGTCATGAGTTCTACATGCGCCTAGGAGAGGGCGAGCTCCTGGCAGGTAGGGGGAAGGTTGAAGAGGAAGACGAGACGAAGTCGAGCGACCAAGGAAGAGCCACCAACACATGTACCCGAGATCAGATGTTGCCTGAAAAATGGACAACTCAAAGATGATGCGGGAATTGGTAAAATTGACAAATCAAAGTATTATAAGGTGAGTAAAAGAACGCAACAACAATGCTACTTTTCTTTCTTATCAGTACCATCATAAAAAACACGGACATGGTTATACTACCTACCATACACCCTAGTAAACAAAAATTAATGTTTGATAAAGGGCAAGATATCTACATCCATTAATCATACACAATTAACTTCAAGTGTAGCTTGGATATCCGACATATAGCTCATATTCATAATCATTTCATTCCACCAATGATGGTTACCACCACATACGGTCATTACAGAGATGAGAAACACGTATGGCAGCATACTGCAGTATTAGTGGAACACATCAATTTAACATCAGTATTAAGGATCTTGTAAGCTAGTACACATACAAATGCAAGAAATTTGCAAAATGAAGCATTCTTATCGCACGAGGAAAATGGGCAGGACTTACAACGTAATCTTAGCTTCTGCAAAATCTGAAAAGGATGTTTGATTTCTGCCTCACTGGAGCAACTAATGATCTCTGTAAATGGTCATAAGAGTCAAGGTGAGGTCATGTTCCACTACTTGTTGCTTGTTGCATACTGTCATTAGAAGATGAAGCCAGATTCATGAGCACCTAGAATAGTTTACAATACTAATAAGTGCATCGCTAAATGCAAGAGTCAAACAATTACCAAATCTCAAACCTAACATATGGTCCACTTCAGTGGAATAATAAGCACAAGCATGGTTTTTGAGTCGCGACTAAAAGTGACTCGCCTGACCTGCGACTCAGTGAATAGTCGACAAAGTCACAGATAGCCATATATAGTCGTGAGTCACCGTGATTTTTGGAAAATGACTCATGACTATACAGTGACTATAAACGACTCAAAAACATGAGCATAAGTCTAGAGTTTAATAATCAAAAGGCTAAGAGTCAGTTTCCATCTCTCCCTTAGCAATAGTACATGATTGTGGAACTGAATGAGCAAAGCTAGAGTGGAGCAGCCTTTTAGGAAGAAGGATTGAGGTTATTTCTGATATAAGAGGGTACAGCTGTCAATGCTAATAAAATGCGCTCAGCTAGAGAAGATTATCATTTTAGGGAAGAAATTTTGTAACAATTATGACGGTTCGTATTTTCATATACTAACATTTGATATCTCGAAGGTCCAGTGAAATACATAAACATTATGCTGTATTTGATCTGTATGTTTAACCGCATGGAGCCACAATTTAGTAGACTAAAAACAGTAGATAATTGTTCTAAAATAGCTAACAAAAAGGTAGACGAAAACCCTATTGTAGCAAAGTGACTACTGATCAAAAATAAACAATGCGAGATGGCACGCAAATACCATTTATTATTACATTAGTGTCTATATGATACCACTTACTTTATCTATCTTAATTTGCATCATGACACCACCATTGGAGCATTAATTGGTACTTAAATTGTACACCCTCCGTCTCAAAATAGATGTCACAGATTTCTCAAAATTTGGATGAATCTAGACACTATTTAGTATATAGATTCATCCAAATTTTGACAAACCTACGACATCTATTTTGAGACGGAGGAAGTAAGTTAATACACATAGTGATTTGGCAGCACCAACAATATAGAGATCATTATTACATGAAAATATACCCATAAACCAACATCCAACTTCAAGAAATCCATAAACGAACCACCAATAAACAAATATAAGGGGGAAAAGCAAGAGAACCCATGTGAGACTAAACTTTAGTGTCGGTCAGTTTATGACAGCCATGTACATCTCAAGTAACACTTATGAGCAGGATGCTATAAGACCTAACAAGAAATTTCTGAACACGATAGTGCACGTGTAAACAGTGTCATATCTATGCACCTACATGGATGGTTAGCTGGAAGACAAGTTTTTGAACATGACAACTAGTGGGCAAATATTATTCAACATCAACATCACAAGTTGAACTACTGGTGTTGCATCCATATTAACACATCAATTAGATATTCAGTGGAAAAAATATTTTTTTGCTTGTTCTTCCACACAATGAGATGGACAAATTCCTAGATATCAAAAAATCATGCTAGATCATGACATGTATCTGCAACTACAAGAATCGACATCTAGAATGGAAAACATGGGTGACCGATTCGATCCTGAACATGCCAGGGCATCTTGGAACATGACATGAAAGACAATATTTCTTGCCTCTCTTCCTTCATTCATAACACATCAAGATATGCACTGAACCAAATGGAGAATGTTAGCGGTTGTAACCTGGTAGGTGAGGGCATCAGAGAAGAGTAACTAGTGGCGATACTCTTGATGGAGACCTCGTAGACGTTCCGCAGCCACCAGAGTGAATCCTCGCTGCACTTGTGGATGTCATCGATGACGTCTGCTACCACGCGTCCTACCCCCAGTTCCCCACCAACGCCGCCTCCTGGTACCCTCACTTCGCGCCTTTCAGCTCCTCCTCCGATATACTTTGAACATAAAAGTAAAAAACAAGATTTCAGCACATCCTAGGCATAACTAGCAGCAAGCAATTGAAAAAATTGAGCACATCAAATTGCTACACATCTAATGCATATGTACTCAAAAAGTTTTAATTGAGTAGAATAGATTTCCATGCATACATGATACACGCATATGTACTCTACCTACACATTCCAATCTACATGAAAAAATAACCATTAGTTTTTGCAAGAAAACATAGAGGAGAAGAGAGAGCTCACCGGCAGTAGCATGTCGAAGTGGTGGCTGGCAGCAAGAGCAGCTACTCAGGAACATGGCCAGCGGCAGGTGTCGAAGAAGGTTCCCTGACCACAGGTTTAACTACACAAAGCAAAATCATATTAGAGTATGTTTATAATTAAAACAAATTCGGATGGACAAAATCAGCAGTCGGTTGATGGATAGGAAGGTAGGCAATATCAAGAAAGAGCATGCTGCATCTAATAAATCTTTTTGAGTATACTAAGTGTATCACCACAGCGACACCATGCATACACATGGATTGGCTATTATGGTCATAATGGATCATCAAGATGGTGCTTTGAGAAGTTTATCCATTGGTTCCATTCTATTCAATTTCGCATTTTAGTTTAGAAGGTGAACAAGATCAATGCGTACAAGAACAATGCAGTGACAAGTGAGAGGAGGGGAGGAAGGTTGTAACCTGCAAACTGAAGCGGAGCATGCTGTTGTAGCGAGTAAGGAAACAAAAAAACATGGAACCGCTCAAATCATCCCCTCTCGTGTCGTCTCGGCAGGCAGTGGGGAATCTCGAAGAGGAAAACAACATGAAGGGCAGCGCCATGGAAGTCATACCGATGACGAGCCTCCAACACATTACCAGAGCTCTGATGCTGTCGCCGGAAAAATTGGCAAGTCAGATTGATGAGAGGGTACCTGAAAATATGATATGCATAGTGCTGAAATATATTGTATTCTCATATAGGATTCATGAAAATTCTCAGACTTAGAAGAATAGAACGTGTCAATAGTATAGAGTTGAAATTTTATTAGCAACAACAACCTCATTAACTAGAGGCACAAATTACAGAAAAACGAAAAGAGGTTGACCTTTTCCATACAGAAAAAGAGAACTTGACTATTACAAATAGTAGTTTGAACAAGGAGTTGGAAGTACATCGGAGCTAACTGCAATTGACACTTACTAGTGTTGGCATCATAAAAAAGAAGCATCTAGGTTCATGTATGCATGGAAAGAGCAAAAGAAGCATCCAGGTTCATGTATGCATGGAAAGACAAAAGGCTAGTCAAAGTGTCAAAGTAGACTAGAGCAAAGCTTCAGTCTAAAGTCAAAATGAAAAAATTCCAAAGCTCAATTCAAACATGACATAATATTAGGACTCGTACAGAAGAGCAACTACTCAGAACTTACAAGTACTTTCAGTACAATTATCAATCAATACAAATCATCATAGATTGTAATCTCCGGGTACAAAATCTAGGAGCGAACTTTACCCCCCTCGAATCACTTCTTGAGCTCACAGCAACATATTGGCACAAGCAATCGATAGTTATAGTTATGAGAAAAGAAGTTTTACCTGCCAGCACCACACATTTCAGGAGTTCTACTTGCGCCTGGGAGAATACGAGCTCCTGGCAGGCAGGGGGGAAGCTCAAAGATGAATGCAAAACAAGGTCGAGCGACCGAGGAAGGGCCTCCAACACATGTACCAGAGCTCCAATGTTATCGCCTGAAAATGGACAAGTCAAAGATCATGAGAGGCTTTCTAAAATTGAGAAGTCAAAGTATTATTAGGTGAGTCAAAGAGAAGCGACAACAATCCTTTTTTTTATGAGTACCATCATAAAAAAACTGGACATTTTTACGCTAGCTACCGTACACTCCAGGAACAAAAAATTAACAGTTGCTAAAGGGCAAGATATCTATATCCATTAAGCATACAGAATTAACTTCAAGTCTAACTTGGATTGCGACATATAGCTTTCAGTCATAATCATTTCACTCACCAAAGATGGTTACCACCACATACGAACATCAGAGAGATGAGAAACACATATGGAAGCATATTGCAGTCTTAGTGGAACGCATCTATCATAATTTAACATCACCATTAAGGATCGTGTAAGCTAGTAGACATACATGTACAAGAAATCTTACAAAATGAAGCATTCTTAACACACAAGGAAAATGGGCAGGACTTTAGAAAGATTCCTTAGCTTCTGCAAAATCTAGAAGGGAAGTTTGATGCCCGCCTCACTAGAGGAACTAGTGATCTCTGTAAATGGTCATACAAGTCTAGGTGAGGTCATGTTCCACTACTTGTTAGTTGTTACACTGTCATTAGAAGATGGAGCGAGCTTCATGAGCACCTAGAAAAGTTTATAAGTCTAATAAGTCCATTCCTAAATGCAAGAGTCAAGCAATTACCAAAGCTCAAACCTAACATATGCTCCACTTCAGTGCAAGAACAAGCACAAATCCGGAGTTACCACCCCCCAAGCTTTGGGCCAATCTCTGAAAAAAAAGGTAATGGCTTGGCTGGAAAAATTGCAGATTGTGGAACTCGGCGAGCAAAAGGAAACAAACAATACATTGCAGATGACCATGCAAACAAAAGTAGATATTGAGAAGGAACACAGGCAAGTTCAACCAGACTCCTTGTTTCCACACACAGCACATGCATACAGCTAAATCAAACTTGGCACTATATCTAGCGCATTAAAACAAGCACGAGATATGCACGGGTTGCTGTAATTAACATAATGTGCAAAATTCTCAATCTTATCTAATGTGCAACACACACAAGAAAATGAGCTCTAAGGTTCAAAGTCCAGAGTTGGTTCATGAACAGAAACAAGCAGATCACACTCAAAAGCTCATACTTAGAACATAGCTACAATAACTCTGATGTAAATTAGCTAGCTACAGGACTAACATAATTCCCCTCGCTACAACCAAATGCAAGCAGGACACTTGATGCCAAAACTCAGGGCTTTACATGGCATTACACGATTACAACACAAAGGCCAGACTAGCACCACTAGTGCTCTAGGAAGCTGCAAACTAGAAAAAACATGCGTAATTTGTTGATAGATAAGTGCTCTCGTGTGTTGTGCAGAGTACATCCACACTTTCCTCTCCAGTTTTCCTAGTAAATTTTCTGACGGAACACTCTAACCTACTCCTTGCATTTTGCAAGAACATAGAAGATGAGCATATGCAGCAAGCATACATACCAAAGCACAAGGGTTAGAGAGTAAGAATACCTCGATTGATGGTGATGCTGTCGAGCGTGTCATCCTGCATAGATCTCGTGGTCGTGGAAGTCCACGACAAAGCAAAAGGCGCTAGCGGAAACTCAGTTCTAGATTCCTCACTAAACACGAATGTTAAAGGCAGCTAGTATCAAATACAAATATGTTTTCCAAAATATGGAAAAAAAGCAAGGTTTTCAGAAATAGCCTCACCTTTCTCTCATGGGAACACCGGCATTTCCGAAGTCCTCGACAACTTTGTATCTGTAATTTAAATTTAAATCTTGATTAAGGCCTGGTTATATACAAACATAAGGCAAAGATGTTTAGAAACTGACGAGACGATTGATTACCCGTAATAAGGGCATAGAGGAGCACCACCAAGGGTGGTCAGCAAGTCCCTGAACACATATTTTTAGCTAGAATCAATCATCAAGACACACAAAAACAAGTACATATATATATCCTTAATCGTCCAATAAGTGCTATCAAGAGAATATTAAGTGTAACTGAAACAAACAACATGATGTTGCTGGAAAACCAAAGTCGCATCTAGACTAAACAATGGGATCCCAGGTCAAAACAGACCACATACAAGAACTTGTCCACTTTTTTCTGCTCCTCCTCCAACAAAGAATCAACTTTGCTTGAATTGGGGAGAGAAGAGGATTCGGATTGTATATAATCTTTTAAAAACCATCACTCAAAGATACGACAGATCAGTCCATAGCACCTATTATACTATCGCTCATCATTTGATCAAAATGTTGACTACGTATTCATCATGCCATCTACTACACATGTCAAATTTTAATGTGAATTAAAAAGAGCTAGTGGGAATATGGTGTCGAGCATATTTGTAAATTAGTTCATTATTATATACACAATGCAGCGAAGCAAATGATATACAACCAAATAAAAAAGATGGGCTTGCATTCCACACTTTGACCTATGACTCGCATAATTTGACAAGAACAAACATAATATGCACATAGAAGATGGTCATCTACAGAAAGCATACATACCAAAGCACCAGGGTTGGAGTTGACATTACCTCGAATGATGGCGATGCTGCCGTGCTTGTCTATCCTGTGCATCTCGTGCTCGAGGAAGTCCTGGTCATCCGTGGCCAAGAAGCATGACGACGGGCGGCAAGTCTTTTCCTCAGCATTGTGGTTAGCGAGTCCCTGAACACATATTTTTAGCAATGATCAATCATGAAGAAACAAAAGCAGGTACAAACTTCATACTGGATTGTTTTAGCCCACCAAGTGGTAAATAGAGAAGAAGATTAGAAGGTATAACTAAAAGTAACAACTAACATAACGGTGCTGGAAACTCGAAGCTGTAGCTAGACTTGACAAAACCATGAGATCCTAGGTATAAAAAAATGTTGCAAGACAAATTAGTGTCGATTCAAACTAATTACAGACTACACACACACTGCAGTTCTTCCCTGACGAAAGTACGAAATGAGCAGGACACCGATACGAAATAGCAGCAAGAGAAGTGTGAGCTGCTTAGCTCGATTGCTTGTTCTGGATAGGCAAGTGTTGCACAGAGTACATGTATCCACACACATTATGGATTTGGTGAATTCCTGATGGAATTCCCCAACCTATTCATTGCAAATTTGGCAACAACATACATACATAATATGGACACAGAAGTTGGTCATTTACAGCAAGCATACATACCAAAGCAACAGGGTTGGAGAGAGTGAGATTACCTGGACTAGATGGCGAAGACGGCGACGTCCTCTTCTTTCTCTCCTGGAAATACACGGGATCCTCGGTGATTTTGTATGGCTAGTTTAAATTCAAAATATGAATAAGTAAATCTTGGTTATATATATAAACCAAGAGAAGAAAACATGAGATGTTTTAAAAAGTGATGAGATGATTGATCACCTGCACAAGGGCATATACGGAAGAGCTCATCCATTGTTGTTAGCTGAGTCCCTGAACACATATGTTTTTAGCTATGATCAATCATCAAGAAACAAAAGCAGGTACACACTTCATACTGGATTGTTAGCCCGGCAACATGTAACAAGAGAAGATTGGAAGGCATAACTAAAACCAACAAGTAACATGACAGTGCTGCGAAATAGAAGGTGCAACTAGACTAAATAAAACAGTAAGATCTTAGAATACAAATCAGTGTTTAACTAATTACAGACTACGCATGTACTGCAGTTCATCCTTCATGATGAAGGACATGATACGAAACAGCACCAAGATAAGTGTGAGATGCTTAGCTCGGTTGATTATGTGCTTGTTCTGTATAGACAAGTGGTGCCTTTGTGTTGTGCAGAGCACGTGTATCCTCATTAATTTGGGTTTTGACAAGAATATACGTGCTGTGCAGAAGAACATAGCTAGCAGAAGTAGAGGTGCAGCAGCAGATGCAGTTCTTCGTGCTGATGATCCTGACCGCATCAGCATAGGGATCTCCGACCTCCACGCGCATTAGTCCCGTGTGGACTGCTGGCACAGCGGTGAGGGAGCAGAGCAGAAGGTTCTGGATGGAGCGGCAGCGGACGTACATAGTGCACTGACAATTTATGTTTGGGCGATTTGATTTTGAGATCAGAGGAGGGAAGAAGAGGATTCAGATTGTGGACTGGGGCCCGAATGAGTCGTACCTTGAGCATACGTCATCGGTGGCGGTGATGGACATTCGGAGACGGGGATGCGGCGTCGGCGAGCCGAGTGGAGGCTGGGGTCCGAGCGGCGGCGCAGGCGGATGGCGCCGCTGGAGAACTCCTCCCGCACGGTGATGGTGAAGGGGCACGTCGAGCGGAGATGGTGAGGGGTGGGTGGTGGGTAGTAGAATGGAGAGGGGAAAGGGAGGCGAGTCTACACCGACGAGCCGAGGCTCGGCGGCGGCCGGCGAGCGGCGAGGGTTTTGGGCGGGGAAGAAATTGCAGGCGCGAGGGGGGGCGGCGCTGGGAGGGTGGAATCATGGAGAGGGTGGAGAGAGATGGAGAGGAAGCGGGCAGGTCAAACCTAGGCCTCTCCGTTGTTGGTCGATCGATTACTTGGTTTCGTTCATTAGGTGGGCCGGATTCCTTATTTGGTCGATTCGACGGGCCGAATTCAATAGTTTGTGTTTCAAATTGAAAAGAGATAGTCCATGTTTCTTCTGCGAGGAAATTGCACAGCCATGCAAAATCAGCAAGACACAGGCCATGGATGTACTGACAGATACTACTTCCTCCGTTTTTAAAATATAAGATGTTTTAACTTAAATGTATCTAGACTTTTTTCAGTATGCAGGTTCATTCATGTTTGAAGTGAATCTACGCACTAAAAAAAAGTCTAAATACATTTTCTTCAAAAACCTAAAATATCTTATATTTTAAAACGGAGGGAGTACATCAAGATCTCAAAAAAAAATAGATACATCAAAAAATTCATCCATTAAAAAAAATTCAATCAGGATGCACATGTGTACATGGAGCCTGCTATGTGCCTACGTGGATGACAATCTTAAACATATTGTAGGTTGCATGCTGAGAAGCCCTAAGGAAGATAATGTAGGCTCGACTTTGGTTTCCGCTTCCTGACGAGCTTTGACGCGTCAACGTCTAAGGCACCTCGTCCTAGATGGTACCAACATCGGCGTTGAGGACGCACCGTCGGTCTATGGATATAGGTCAGCCTCTTGTCAAGGTTTCTTTTCCCGGTTGATTGGTCTGGTCCCCAGACTTACAGTTGCCCCCTACCCACCGAGAAACATCGATACCGGTCACGTTGGAATTGATTCCAATTTAACATCTAAGATTTAGATGATTTTTTGTTGTTTTCTTAAACATGAAGAACATCGCTAGAGTTGTAAGAGCGCCCAAATAGTGGGGTGATTAATTCACCACAAATTGTTTTATCAGGAATATCAATTTAAGTTGATATGTAGCAACTGGCCATGGCAGCACATTTCCTCCGGTTTATGGTTCACAATTATAGAATTTAACAAGCTTAACGAGCCAAAGCCGAGCTAGAGTTTTGAACTGAGTTAACAAGCCGAGGAGACTTGACAAAGTTAACTGAGTCTAACAAGTCGAGTCGTTCTAACAAGGATAGCCTCTTATAGATTTAATCGAACGTGCAATATATAGCTGGCGCTTGGTAGCATATACACAGGAAAATTTGAGCAAAACGAAAAAGAAAGTTTTGTACTAAAACATTCGGGATCGAAATGCATGCATAAGATCGAGACAAGAGACCCGAACGAGCTAATACTAATAGACTAGGCTGAGCAAATGCAGACGCAGCTAAGCCAGTTATCGACCCTCGATCGACAAGCTAAGCCAGTGCGCGCTTGTGTGTACGTACTTCTGCCTAAGCATGCGCGCATGGCTTTCTTTTGATCTAAAAAGAAGTGAGTTCACGGATGGCTTTCCTGAGTTTTTTTTTTATCTAGTGATACACTCTTTCACATGGTACCATAATACCATTTCTCAAACTCAAATTTACAAATGTTTAAAAAATTCGAAAATATGAGTGTTCATAAGATGTGTTATTTTACTCCCTAATTTTTTCAGAACCAAATTCTAAATGCATATAGAGAAAAAAAAAGACAAATTGATATGTGAATAGTGGAATTTTTACTTTTGCCTTTTGTGACACTATCCAAGTTAGAGTTGTCGTTTTCATTTCTCTGTGTGTACTTCCAATTTTGTTCTAAAACATTTAGGGATTGCAAACACAAATCGTGTGAGCACTCGCATTTTTTTTGAATTTTGTAGACATTTGTAATAATTTAATTTTTGAGGAGGGTATCATGGTACCATGTGAAAAGTGGTATCACTGGATATTTCCCCATGTAGCGGTACTAGCCTATTTGCACATAAACATAGACCTGGATTTGTGTCATTGGTTTCATAAAACATCCACCATGATGAGGCTATTGTGATTACACGAATGCCACTGGTGTTTGCCAACATGCCACGTGCGCATGTATCATTCTCAGCGCGATGATGAAACGTAAACCCTAACCCCTAACTAACATACCCTATACCATAGTCCTTTTACTCAGACAATAGATCGTAAACCCTACATCGTGAATCTAGACCGCGGACCTAGACCCTAAACTAGACCCAACTTTGAAGTAGCAACTCCTTCAGAAACACCTGATCCCTGGCTCTAGATCCTAATCTCTACGCCTAGACCATAAACCCTAGACCATTAATCTGAACTCTAAACTCTAGATCCATGATTTTTTTGGAAGTGGCACCTCATTCGGAAACTCTATACCCTAAACCCAAGATTTATACCTTGTATAATCTAACTAGATCCAAGTACATGTACATAAAACATAGTCCGATGTTCAGAAGCCATAGGTCATAATGTGGGTATATAAGGTTGGTGGTAAAGAGTAAAATTCAATTCACATCTTTGAAGTGGCACCTCTTTCGCAAACTAGACTACCTCGCAAGATGTTTTTGTGCTTAAAGTCAAAAAGTCCCACTTTGAAATGACTAAATCAATTGTTTAAGAACGTGAATTGATCTTATTCCTATGAACTATTCTATCACTAAAAAATAGGGAGGTCACATAAAATCACCACTTATATGAAAAATACATGATTTATTTTCTTAGCCAATATACTCATGATTCTTCTTGATGGCATCATACTTTCTTTTAGTGGTCTTGTGGACTGTGGTGTACAGATTAGTTAGGGAACTAATCTAAGAGCATATCCATCCAGCCCCCCATACGGTGTCTGACAGTGGTGCCCGATGGGCCGTAAGGGGGTGCCAAACAAGTTTCGGCTGATGGGAGGGTGCCCCCTCCAGTGGCACCACCATGGGAACTGGACCAGCCTTGTCTATCGCCCACCCCTACCAACCTCCACTGTCACCACAAACACATAGCATGCGAGGACCTATTGAGTGACGACCTAGGAACGACAAGGGCCATCTCGTCCCTAGGAGCACAATTGTGAGATGTGCGCCATCAGCACGGATGCCTTCAGCTCCTCGTCACCATGCAAGACCCATCAAGACCATAATCATAGGCACCGCACGACGCGAACGCAGTGCTCCGGGAGATCACTGGCGTGCGCTGTCACCATAGAGCCGCAACATGCACGTCTAGGGCATGATGTGCATGGATGTGACACTGACCTCTACATCTAGATACCGCATGGTGGTGGGATAGGAGAGCGGTTTGTCACCAGGGGTTGGAAGGAGGTGGGAGCAGGCAACATATTGTTACTGGGTAGCTCGAGGAAGTGTGGCTCGCAAGGGTGGATGGGGGCGGTGCCATATGAGAAGAAGGCAGGGGATGGAGGTGTAGCCTCGGTGGAATAGAAAGTGAAAGATATAGATGAGAGAGAGAATTGGGAAGCTGAGGCTAGTCGTGGGCATGTTCGTATTTTCGTGCATGTAAAGTTGTGTCCCCCATGGGCTAGGTGTGGCCTAGGGGTGTCAGACAATTTATTGCGTGGTCTGACAAAAATTAGGCTATTGTGGGGCTGACTGGGTGTTTTTTGTATCTGGATCCCCCATAGCCTGTTGGGGGCCTATGAGGGCTGGAGAAGCTCTAAGGTCTCGATTTTGGGGGTCTAGGGTATATAGATTTAGGGTTTAGGGTTTCTGAAAGAGGTGTCATTTTAAATTTGTGTCTGTGATTTAGGGCGACGTTCAATGATCTAGGTCTTTGGCGTAGGATATGGTTTATGTTTATGGTCTATCTCTGTGTTGAGAGATTAGGGTATAGGTCTGGGGTTGTAGGATATAGAACTAGGGTTAAGGTGTAGATCTAGGGTTTCGGGTTTAGTTCTATACTACCCTTGATCACTAAACTTAAATTATAGATCTATATCCTAGATTCAACTCCAACCAATAGCTATATACACCCAGTCCTTAGACTCTAAAACCAAAACCTATATCCTAGGTCTAAACTCCTAGCTACACCCTAGTGCTTTGTATACAGAAAACACAAACTCATATGTGAAAACCTTACGACACATGAAATGGTAGGTAAGAACCCTATCATAGCATAAAAAGGACCCTAAAAAGGTCTTGTCAATTTTCTGCGCCTTCGCTTTAGCACATTCACATTTATTTCCTTTTTCGCTTTTATTTTCTTTTTCATATACCTAAAATCTAGACCGGAAGCATAGACCTAAATGCTAGATCTAAACCATATACCTAGACGTAAGTTGTTATTGTATTTTACTCATTGCCCCAGGCATTGTGTACCGTTATTAGGGTTTCCGGCGGCTTTTGTGTGATTTCATGTGTTCGAGCTATTCGCGCTACTACCAGCTTTTGCTTTTATTGTAGCCTCTTCGGGGGTGTGCACAAAACTTGCTGAATGCAACCAATAGTTATTGTGCCTATCGTTTCCTGAAACAAGTCAACAAAAAACAATGGAGTGCTAGGCACATGACACACATTAAATGATTATAGAAAAATGCTACCAAGTCACATATGACAGCCGACATGCAATGCAACAAGGAAAAACTAATCAGGCATGCATGGGCAATACCATCAGCACCAACGCCGGGAACTTGCATGTTGCTTACTAGCTAGCGCTAATTTTGGGTGTGAGAGCATCTCTCACACACCCCTTAGGAGCAAGTTTAACAGTATAGCCCATTGTTGGCTATAAGCCACTATCATGTCACCCGTAGTCATCACTAATATATGGCCCACATGTCATTACGGGGAAACTAGTATAATATTTAACTATAAACATGTACTATTTTACTAATATATGGTCCACATGTCATACTCATAAAATGCCTAGCAGTACGTGTTGTAGCTGACTCTTAACTTACAGCCGCCTGTTCTTCTCTCTCCTCTTCTCTCGCCTCCAACTCAGCCTAAATATATTCTTTTAACTTTTATACTCAGCTGATGGCATCCTATTGTACTTGCTCTAAAAGAGGTCAAACCCTCCAAATAACTTTTTTAACGGCTTTGGTCAAAAAAATGGGACATAACATATCCTTTATACCAAGAAAACCCATAAATATTTTTAAAGGGCAATCAATTGAAACCCGAATACTTATATTTTAAGTTTTGGACGGTAACTTTGAAGGGCACATCAAACAGGTCAAACATGTCCAACTGCCATATAACCACCACCGGAACACCGGACCACTGCTGCCAGACTCACCGGAATCCGGCGAAATCATGCCGAAGAATTGAAGTCCGGCATTGCCCATCTCAAATGGACCAACCCAGGCCAAATCGCCGGAGGTGGCCACGGCAAGCGGCCATGGGGGGACTGGCGGCAATGCGGGCGCTAGAGACCGAGCGATGCGGAGAGGGCGGCACGTAGTGTTCCTCGGAAATTCTTTTTTTTTTGCGGGTATTGTTCCTCGATCGGAACTTTGACGAGAGTTAATCGTGGTTTGTAAAGCGTGTTGACATAAATCTAAACACACCCAAGAAAAAAATGCATCCCTACAGAAGCTTGAGAGGATCCTCCCTCGTCCACACAGCCGAGACAAAACTGGGACTGGCATACTAGTGCCGATGCCAGTGCGACTTGATCGAGCCGACACCGGGGCCAACACAGCGGGCCATGCCGGCGCTACTGATGTGTGGGTGGCTATTAGGTTTGGGGCAACACCAGCGTTGGTGAAGATGCTCTCCTGACTTAGGGGATGGTCATGGAGACGTCAAACATACGGTGGTGGTGTATTTCGGGAAGGATGGGGGAGACACATAAGTGACACAGGACGCAAGTGCCAGGAGATGGCTGGTTGGTATAGACGGATAGTTTATGGTGGCGAGTCATCCAGAGGGTGATCTAGTGCAGAAGTAGAGGCAAGTGACCAGTGATGCAAATTTCCATATAGTCAATTGTCGATACTAGTACAACCTATGTGTCTTTAGCGAATAGCGAATTGGCGTAGTCCCGCCGGCTTGACGTCTCAGATGTCACTACTCTCTCCGTCGGTGTGGTCGGTGACCGTCGTCCATGACTTCATGCTTGTTGTCACCATGGTGGTCGGATGGAGTATAAGTAGGCAACATAGATAACCAAAGAAGGGATCGGCAAATGCAAGTGTGTGGGGTGCGTGTACATGGATGCATGGCGTCTTGCTCGTGGATAGCTTAACAAAGTTAGCTAGACATCTAGTTCTACAAGTTAATTAACTAGTTAGTACTACTACTCAAACCTAGCTACTCCCTCCGTTTCAATGAATAATGCATCCTTATTTGTGTGTTTTTACAAACAATAAATCAAAAAATATAAAAATTATTAGTATAAAATTCGTATCATTAGAAAGTGTTTTTCAATACGAATCCAACTATACTAATTATGTGCAATATAATCTAGCTTTTGCTGCCTAATTATTTTGGTCAAAGTTTGTCTTGAAATGTGTGTCCGCCTTATTCATTGAAATTGAGAAAGTATTATTTTCAAAAATGTGTACTAGCTTTTCCTTTCCTATGAGACCCTTATATATAGGGCCTCATGCATAAAGGGGAGGGTTTTCGACCCATCCTCGTGTGATTTCATGCGAAACCCTCCTCTGTGGGCCTCGAGACATCTACCCTTATCTTCTCATCAAAAGTGGTGATTCCATGTGACGACACATAGGAACATCACAAAACCAAACTAAAAAATATGCCAAGTTTTGAGAAGAGTTGTGTCAGCAGCTTTGAAGCAGAAGTTTCACACAACAAGTCCATAATCTTTATGTTAGATAGTCATGATCGTGAATCTATGAGAGATTTTTCTACCTATTACGGCAGGTGTGGATCAGTGGCGGTTCCCCGCAGATATGCCTTATTCTTTTAGAAGTAGTCATACTCCAGGTTGAGCGACTCCGATGAGTTTTCCTCAACAACTCGGTGGTTGCTCGTGTAATCCATTGGGGGCGTTTTGAGTGTCTGGGGCCGTCATTTCAAAATATGTTGCATATAATTTTTGGTAGAGTCAAACTCAATATCCAATGGATACACCATGAAAATATATTTCACAGTGGTTCTCGTAATATTATAAGTTTGATATTGTAGATATTGATAGTCTTTCATGTATATTTAGCCATGCATGCATGGAAACTGTAAAAGGAAAGAAGTGTGTACATGTATAGAGTACGTGCAGAGCTAGCTATAGCAAATAACGGTAGGCATTGATGACATATATACCAGAGCTAGCTGATATTCCGATCGATGCCGGCAGGTTAATTTGGCGCTATCGGCCAGCTTAATCATCCGCGCGCGCATGCATGCGTGACGTCAGCAAGGCAAGAGCTCGTTCGGCGGTACATGAGGAGCGAGCGTACGATATATACCGAATTAATCGAGCGAACAAGGAGAAGAAAGAAGAAAATGAGAACTCGGCAACACTATTATTTTAAGTAGTAATTTATTCCTTTGATAGTACCTACAAATCCGGAAATACCAAGCTAGACAAAAAGGGGTGGTGATTTTATCTATTTTTATTTTCTGGATAATACCTTCCCCACGTGATTTCATGAGAAACCATCTTTTGTGGGCCTCGGGGGTCCACCCATAGCTTGTCATCGAAATTGGCGATATCTATGACTTTACACTTTGTTTTTAAGAGAATATCACACCTTATTTATTAAATAACACCACTACAGAGTTTGGCCCGAATCAACTCCGGGACAACATTCAAAGAAAAATAACAAACTGAGCGCCTGGCGCGAGCTAAAAGATGTGCAGAGAAATTCAAACTACGATTCACATGCTTAAAGGAGCAGGAGGTAAAACCCTTCGCCAAGGTCTTGATATCGTGGACCACGAGGATGCCGACAGGGAACGGTCATGAAGCGAGGAATTGATGCGCTATCCGTGACTTCACTCTTGCTATGTTAGGATAGGTCAGGGGACCATGACCAAATAAAACATAGGTTAAGATCTTACAAGAGTTGGGTAGTTGACTCGAAGCAAGTGTTTTCACGCTATAAGTCAAAATATTAATACGGGGTGGTCTTTTTTCTGATGCAAGTGCCAATTCAAAGATGAGTACCAACCTTTCCTTTTCTACACCACCCTTATATACCCTTATTAGGCCCTCATGCAGAAAGAGGAGGGTTTTCGACTCTTCCTCATGTGATTTCATGCGAAACCCGCTCCGTGAGCCTCGCGACATCCACCCCTAGCTTTTCATTGAAAGTGGTGATTCCATGTGACTTTACTGTTTATCTATGTTATAACAAGGTCACATCACAAGACCAAAAATAGGCCAATTTTTTAGAAGAGTTGTGTCTGGGGCCTCGAAGCGGCAGTTTCACACAACAAATCGATAATCTTTATGCTCGATAGTCCTGGTCGTGAATCTATGGGATTTTCCTAGCTATTCCGGACGGCGTGGATCGATGAAGGTGTTCCCCGCCGATGTGCCTTATTCTTTCAGACGTCGTCATACCCGGCGTTGAGCGACTCCAACGATTTTTCCTTGATGACTCGATGGTTGCTCTGATCTCCCTTGTAATCCCTTTTGGGTGATTCGAGCGGTGGAATGTCGATTCGCTGCCACAACTACTTGCTTGCTTGTGATTTTCACGGTTTGCAGCGGCCTTTCATGGTTGTAGCAGGTCTGGGGGGCGTAATTTGTTTCCTTATTTAACGTACTCCCTCGTCCCAAAATGTGTTGCGGATAGTTCTTTGTCAGAGTCAAACTTTGTAGAGTTTGGCCATATATAAAGAAAAACATGCTAATCTTTGCAAATATCTAATCCATACAACATGAGAATATATTTGAACGTGGTTCTCTCGTGATAATGTAAGTTTGATATTGTAGTTATATGAATAGTTTTTCATGTATATCCAGCCCCATGCATGGAAACTGTAATATACTAAAGGAAAGAAGTGTGTACATACATTAGAGCACGTGCAGATAGAGCTAGCTTGCAAACTGTAGCAATTGGGATGACATAAGAGTATACGTATATGGTAGGCATTGATGACATTCGAGATACGTGTGTAGTTGGTGACACCAGGGGAGTAGATTTTTTAGTTTGCACAACGTAGTAGTGGTAGCTGATATTATTCGGATCGAGGCCTGGTAATTCTGGATGCCAAATTAATCGAGCGACAACGAAAGGAAAGGACTGGTCGAGCGACCATGCCCGTCGCATGCATGCATGGAAAATAAAAAAAAAGGACGTTTTTCTTTTACCAGGATCACCAAGAGGACATCGTCGAGATCGGCACACACAACATCATCCTCACGGTGCTGTTGTCCGAGAAGCCTAGCGTGAAGCTGCAGACCCCGGTGGAGCTTGACGAGGAGTTCTTCTTTTACCCGATGCGGCCGGGAGGAGACACCGAAGTCGACGCTAATGCGGTCTTGGTCCAGTTCCAAGGTTACGCTCTGCCGTCCACGAGCACGATGGGGGAAGAGGAAGAGGAATGTGAGGAGGAGGACGACGAAGAGGATGACATGATCGACGAGGAGAACCACAAATAGGACGAGGAGGAGGGTGATGGCGAGGACACGGAGGACGACGAGGATGGACGGGTTCCGAGTACAACTTCGAGGGCTACGACAGCAGGGATGATGGGGACACGTGCGGGCTCCCTCTTGGAACCATGATCGACTGGCCAAGCAGGGAATATAACGAGGAAGACAACGATGGTGAGGCTAGCGGGCCCATGGCTAAGGCGAGCGGTCGCATGGCTAAGGCTAGGAAAGGCGGCAGGAACAAGTTGTGCCACCGCAGGAGCTTCGTCACGGAGGACGAGTGCGGTCCTTCCAAGGGACCACACCGCCGCACAGGGGCGGAGCCAGGAGTTGAACATGAGGGGGGCGAAGATTTTTTTTTTTGACGGGATAATACATCACATATATCAAGTCAAGATACCCACATCAAAGCCTATCAATATAAATATTTGGCTTTGCCACCACACACAAAAAAATCTACAAATTAAATTTAGGATGAAAGTGGCTTGTAAAAATCTTCATTGAGTTAGTTTTTCTCCCAAAGATAATAGGTGCATAGAAGATTAGAGAAACACATCCAACTAGTAAACAAATTCATTATCGTATATGCAAGTAAACAATTAACCAAACTAACAAGTCATAAACTTGTAATCCATATGAGAAACGACAAAAGGCTACTAGTACAAGCCTGTGTATACCTACCTTAAGGTCTGAGTGTGCTACTCCATGGACTTATGTCCTGAAACCACGGCAAGAACTAATGTAGGATTAAGAGCGTCAGCACCGGGGCGGCATGCCGGCACCACATCGGCTGCGACCTTCGCCGTCTCATGGGTCATGGCGTCTAGAATACATCAATGAGGGTCGATGGAGACGTAGTTCAACCATGAAAGAAGGAAGGAGCCCTAGGCTAATAGATCAATCAACGACACTCTGTCCGGCAAACTAACACATAGAAATATGAGAGTTTTCATTTTTTTCAACTCTCCACGGTTGCTTGATGGACTATTTTTTTGAGGTTCCATTGAATACCTAGCTTGATGCACACATTAGACTTGGGCCTCTCAATATAATTAAATTATTAGGTGAGGTAATTAGTAGTACATAATTATAGGGGGGCTAATGGTTAGGGGGGGTCTAGCCCCTACTAGCCCCCCCTTGGCTCCACCCCTGCCGCCGCAGTTTAGCGTCGGCGCGGAGCGTGGTCCCCGAGTTGCACCTGAAGCAGTAGTCTTTGGTATGTTTGTGTTTCTCTATCTGATAGCGATGATTGTACTGCATCGATGAACTGCGCTGTGTATTCATGATATGATGAGTTGTAACAAAAATCATTGTGTTCAATCCAATGGGAATTTGTATGTTGAGAGACTACATATGAGCGGTTATGCAGTTGTATATCATTTTGTGTTCTTATTGGTGAAAATATATAGCTGTTGTTTTGTGAATTCATATAGCTTCATTAATCACTAAGAAGAGTGTCAGAAAGAAAACCTTTATTATGGTTGATCCACAAGCATCTTCTTCTATCCGATCTTGCTTATTTAGCACATAAACGAGTTGCTTGATTAGCATCACAAATCATAGTACAGGCCGACCGCCAACGCCCGACGAATCGGCACGGACGGATCACCCGAAGCAGTAGAACCACCGTCCCCTGCCGCTACCATAAGCGCCATTTGTGCAAGACCATCCCAAAGGGACAATTCGGCTACACCTTTACTAGTCTCTCCGCTGCCAATTAATGCATAACATGTCGCCGCTGGTCAGTCAGGCAGCTGATCGATCGATCCACAATCCTTTAGAGGCATTCTCGATACTGCATGTGGTTGTTAACCTTTAGAGGCACTTTTATAGGATTGTTTCGAAAGTTTTTTTCCTACATGTGATGAAAGTGCCACTAAAGGTTAACATTTAGAGGCATTCTCATTGCTTGTAGCTGTTAACCTTTAGAGGCACTTTCATAGAATTGACTTGAAAGGTTTTTGTCTACAAGTCGTAAAAGTGCCTTTAAAGATGGTCTATTAGAGACACTCTTATTTTTTGCCTTCAATGATGTATTTTTTGGTGGCACATAAGAAAACTGTCTTGCATTTCTTAATCTTTTGAGGCTTTATACATCAAAGTGTCATAAAAAGGAACATTTGAAGGTAGTTAAGAAAGTGCCACTATCATAATACCTTAGAAACCTTGACGACGTGGTAGTGGAATCAGACGTCTCTCAGTCAGCGTTTACCTAGCTCGTAGAGGAACTCGCCGATGTTCTACAGAGTCTTGGCTGACGTCTCCACGAAGAAGATGTTGTTTCGTTCCGTGTACTCCAACGCTTCGTGTGTCCCGACCTTCCTATTCGCTTCCAAATCGACCTTTTTGCCCACTAACGCCATCACCAAATGTGGGTTCCCTGTTTGGACATGCACAAGATCTAAGCACTGAAATCCAGTTCAGTTACAGAAGGCTGATTGAAATCTTTAGAGACGGGAAGCAAAGTCTATTGTTGGAACCAAACTATAGCAGAGTGTACATAAGCGTGACACGCTCTTAGCTTCGATATCTTACTACTCACTTTGTCTCTAAAGCTTGTCTACCCACCTTTTTGCGTTGAGCTATTCCGACGACTGGGTGGTTTTGGTCCGATCTCCCTTGTAATCTCTTGGGTTGTTTCGAGTGGCGGTATATCGATTCGATACCGAGGGCTTGCTTGCTTGTAGTTTTCACAGTTTGCGGCGGTCTTTATTTTTGTATATGGTCGGAGGGGTGTAGTTGGTTTCCTTATTCCCTCGTACTATACTCCCTTGTCCCAAAATGTGTTTCATTTAAGTTTTAGTCAGAGTCAAACTTGGTAAAGTTTGATCAAGACAAACATGCTAATCTTTGCAATATCTAATGTGTACAACATGAAAATATATTTCACGGCGGTTCTTGTAATATTATACTCCCTCCGTCTCAAAATAGATATCGGGAATTTGTCAAAATTTAAAATATTTATATACTAAACAGTGTCTAGATTGCATCAAATTTTAACAAATTAATACTCCATCCGACCAATATTAGTTGACTCAAATTTGTATAGATAAGGATATATTTAGCACTAAAACTTAACTAGATATATCTATATCTAGATGAATCTAAATCGACTAATATGGACCGGAGGGAGTATATCTATTTTTGAAACGGAGGGAGTAGAAGCTGATATTCCGAGTTAGGTTAATTTGGCGCGTAGAGTGCAGACCGGACCGGCCAGCTTAATCATATCCCCGCGCGCGCCCAAGGAATGAACGAGCTGTACATGCATGCGTCCGTAACGTCATCAAGGCAAGAGCACGTTTCGGTCGTACTCGTACGTGACGTGAGCCTGTCGGTAATAATTAAGCAAGAGAAGTGAAGCTGGATCAATGCATGCATGCCTCCCCCGCACGAACGATATGTATACCTAATTAATCAACAAATGTGCACAAGATAGCTTGAAGGTAAACGCTCACAAAAGAAATGCATTTGGCACAATTGATGAACCACAATTGCTAATCAGTTCTCTTAAAAACAAAGAGTAAAGTGCCGGTATTTTCCTAGTTCTCTTAAAAACAAAGAGTAAAGTCATAGATATCGCCAATTTCGATGACAAGCTAGGGGTGGACCTCGCGAGGCCCACAGAAGATGGTTTCTCATGAAATCACTCGAGGAAAGGTATTATCCAAAAAATAAGAAGTCAAGAAGTCACCACGGTCAAGAAGTCACCACCGCCATCTCACCGTGACCCACGGTGCGAGGCCGGTAAGACCGAAAAAGAGGAACCTTTGGCGAGGGTCGGCAAGACATCAGCCCGCGGGAGGGAACTACCTCCACCGCCTGAAGGCGGTAGCCAACCGGATGCAGTAGCAAGAGAAACCAGGCCCTCCCTGGCCCGGCCAAGCCAGAATGGCTCGTAAAGTCCCGCCGCCGCACTGCAGCAAGGGTGCCACCGTACCCGCCAACCCCAACCCTAGGCCCTACTCCTCCGTCCACCAGGAGATCCACCAGCCTTCTACCAGAAGAACCATCAGAACCCCGTCGCCAAGTGGCAACGCCATCGCCCCCTTGTTCACCCGGACATGCCGGACCATCACCGGTCTGAGGTACACCGCGCGACGGAGGGACACACAACGGAGCTCCAACAGCAGACCGAGGAAGGCAGCATCAGGTCTAGAGCCGCTAGTCTAGGACTCGCCAGTGCTCAGGTATAGGCCGGGCGAACCATAGCCGGAAGGCGCCGCGGTCACCGGATCCGGGCCCAGCTGGCCTAGATCTAGTGTCTTAGCCGAAGCCAAGAGGTGGGCCGAGGCCCTACCACTGACCAACGCTATCCCCTGCAGGCCCAGACCGGGCCAATTGGGCCCAGATCTGGGCCGAGCTGCCATGGCCACCACCGCCCCCTTCCACTGATTGCCACACCTCCATAGCCACCCATCGGCGCGCCGCCGCCACACCCCGCCGCCACCGGCGGGGACACCACCAGCACCACCGAGTCGTCCCGCCGCCAACCAGCCGTAGGGAGCGCTCGAGGTCCACGCCAGCTGTCAAGGCCGGCCAAGCAGCAGGCCGAGCCCGCGCGACGCCCAATTCCCCTACGCCAAGAACCGGTCCGTCTCAGGGAGGTTGACCCGCGCCCGCGTCCCCCGAGAACGAAGACGAGAGGGCCCCGCTGCCGCCGGCGCCGGCCGGGCTTCGCCCAGCCGCGCCCTCCTGGCGGCGGCGAGGGAGAGGGAAGGGAGAAGGGGGTGATGGGGGCGGGAGGGTAGGGTTTCCCCTGGTCACCACGCGGGGACGACAGGGGAGCGAGAAAAGGAAGGCACAGGGTTCTGAATCCGCTGTTGCCTTGCTGATGTCACGCATGCATGCATGCCTATACAACCCGTACGGCGCGCGTGGACGATAAATAAGCTGGCACGTCACGAATTAACCTTCATGCAGGCCTTGATCGGAACATCAGCTACGCACGTCACGAATTAAAAATCTTCTCCCCTGCTGTCACGAATTAATGAGCTACACGTACTACTTGTTATAGCTAGCTCTATTTGCACGTGCTCTATAGTCCATACATGTACACACTTCTTTCCTTTTACGGTTTCCATACATGGCTAAATATACATGAAAAACTATCAATATCTACAATATCAAACTTATAATATTAGGAGAACCACTATGGAATATATTTTCATGTTGTATGCATTGGATATTGCAAAGATTAATATGTTTGTCTTTATATATGTGGTCAAACTCTACAAAGTTTGACTCTGACTACAAATTATATATGCAATATATTTTGGAATGAGGATCCCCGGACACTCAAAACGCCTCAAGGGATTACAGGAGCAACCACCGAGTTGTTAAGGAAAACTCGTCGAAGACGATCAACGACTTCTGAAAGAATAAAGACATATATATGCCAGAAACTCCGCCACTGATCCACGCCTGCCATAATAGGTAGAAAAATCCCATAGATTCACGAGCAGGACTTACCGAATTTGCACTGGCCTTTATTTTTTGTTTCTAGGTTCGGGTGTGTAATTTGCTTCCTTATTCAACGTACTCCCTCATCCCAAAATGTGTCCCATATAAATTTAAATTCTAGTTAGAGGTCAAACTTTTTAGAGTTTGACCATATATAAAGACAAACGTACTAATCTTTGTGATATGCAACACATACAGTTCTCCTAATATTATAGGTTTGATCTTACATATTGATGCTTTTTCACGTATAATTGGTCAAAAAAATTAAATTTTTGACTTTGACAAGAATTATACGCAACATAATTGGAGACGGAGGAAGTGCGCACCCATGCATGAAAATTATAAAAAAAAAGAAGTGTGTACATATATAGAGCACGTGCACATAGAGCTAGCTAGCAATTGGCATGACATGGGTGTGTAGACGGTAGGCACGTGTAGCTCCTTAATTCATGACAGTGGGGGATTAGATTTTTTTTATATATTTTGCACAAGGAGAACGTACCGATCGAGGCCGGCAGGTTATTATAATTCCGGCCAGCTTAATCATCCGCGCGCGCCGTAGGAGAATGTCCGAGTCCATACGAGATGTAAATGCATGCACGTGCTAACTTTCGCGCGGAAGAGCCAATGGCCGGCCGAGTTTTCCTCGACGACTGTGTGGTTTTGCTCTGATCTCCCTTGTAATCCCTTGGGTTGTTTCGAGTGACGGTATATTGATTCGATGCCAAAGGCTTGCTTGCTTGTAGTTTTTCATAGTTTGCGTTGGCCTTTATTTTTGTATCTGGTCGGGGGTGTAGTTCGTTTCCTTATTCGACGTACTAGTCCCTTGTCACAAAATGTAGTCAGAGTCAAACTTGGTAGAGTTTGATTAAGACAAACATGCTAACCTTTGCAAAATCTAATATGTACAACATGAAAATATATTTCACGATGGTTCTTGTAATATTATACGCCCTCCGTCACAAAATAGATGTCGGAAATTTGTTAAAGTTTAAAATATTTATATATTAAATAGTGTCTAGATTCCTTTAATTTTTAAAAAATTACTACTCTCTTCGACCCATATTAGTTGACTTAAATTTGTCTAGAGATACGGATATATCTAGCACTAAAACTTCACAAGATATATCCATATTTTGATAAATCTAATATGGACGGAAGGAGTATATATATTTTTAGACGGAAGGAGTAGATAAAATCAGCACCCCTTTTTTTCTAGCTTGGTATTTCCGAATTTTTTGGTACTATCGAAGGAATAAATTACTAATAGTGTTGCCGAGCCCTCCTTGCATGCATTCGGCCAACCGGAAATACCGCGCTGTTTTATCCTTTTCTTCTATCTTCTCCTTGTTCGCTCGATTTATTTGGTATATTTCGTACGCGCTCGCTCCTCTTGCTTAATTAGTTACCGGCTGGCTCACGTCACGTAGACCGAACGAGCTGTTGCCTTGCTGACGTCACGCATGCATGCCTGTACAACCCGTACGGCGCGCGTGGACGATAAATAAGCTGGCACGTCACGAATTAACCTTCATGCAGGCCTTGATCGGAACATCAGCTACGCACGTCACGAATTAAAAATCTTCTCCCCTGCTGTCACGAATTAATGAGCTACACGTACTACTTGTTATAGCTAGCTCTATTTGCACGTGCTCTATAGTCCATACATGTACACACTTCTTTCCTTTTACGGTTTCCATACATGGCTAAATATACATGAAAAACTATCAATATCTACAATATCAAACTTATAATATTAGGAGAACCACTATGGAATATATTTTCATGTTGTATGCATTGGATATTGCAAAGATTAATATGTTTGTCTTTATATATGTGGTCAAACTCTACAAAGTTTGACTCTGACTACAAATTATATATGCAATATATTTTGGAATGAGGATCCCCGGACACTCAAAACGCCTCAAGGGATTACAGCAGCAACCACCGAGCTGTTAAGGAAAACTCGTCGGAGACGCTCAACGTGGAGTATGACGACTTCTGAAAGAATAAAGGCATATATATGCCAGAAACGCCGCCACTGATCCACGCATGCCATAATAGGTAGATTCACGAGCAGGACTCACCGAATTTGCATTGGCCTTTATTTTTTGTATCTAGGTTCGGGTGTGTAATTTGCTTCCTTATTCAACGTACTCCCTCGTCCCAAAATGTGTCCCGTATAAATTTTAGTCAGAGTCAAACTTTTTAGAGATTGACCATATATAAAGACAAACGTATTAATCTTTGTGTTATGCAAAGCATATAGTTCTCCTAATATTATAGGTTTGATCTTAGATATTGATACGTTTTCACGTATAATTGGTCAAATTTTTAATTTTTTGGCTTTGACAAGAATTATAAGTAACATAATTTGAGACGGAGGGAGTGCGCATCCATGCATGAAAATTATAAAAAAAAGAAAGAAGTGTGTACATATATAGAGCACACGTGCACATAGAGCTAGCTAGCAATTGGCATGACATGGGTGTGTAGACGGTAGGCATCGTGTAGCTCCTTAATTCGTGACAGTGGGGGATTAGATTTTTTATTTTTATTTTGCACAAGGAGAACGTACCGATCGAGGCCGGCAGGTTATTATAATTCCGGCCAGCTTAATCATCCGCGCGCGCCCCAGGAATAGCCGAGTCCATACGCAATGTACATGCATGCACGTACCTGGACAAGGACATCACACGTACTCCCTCTGTTTCAAAATATAAGTTGTTTTAGCTTTGTGAAGCAAATCTATCTAGACTTAGTTTAGTATGTAGGTTCACTCAACTTTAGGATGAATCTACACACTAAAAAAAGTCTTGATTTATTTTCTTCACAAACCTAAACATCAAACGGAGGGAGTAGTAGGATCGAAGTGCCGCCGGCTTGACGTCTTAGATGTCAATAAATACTCTTTGTTGGCGTGGTCGATGACTGTCTTCCCACCATGGTTGTCATGGTGATCGGCTGGAGTATAAGCAGGCAACATAGATGACTAATATGGAACCAAAGAAGGGATCAGCAAATGCATGCAACTTGTGGGTGCGTGTGTTCATGGATGCATGGCGTCGTGCTACATCTAGTGCTACTAGTTAACTAGTTACTGCTACTGCCTGCTACTATTCCTACTCCTCAAAGCTAGCTATATTGTTTTCAAATATTATGTGTGGCACTTCATTATCAAAGATTAATTTGGTAGCTCCAAATTAAAATATTAATTTGGATAGTCCTTTGTCACTTCAAAAATGTGTACTAGCTTCTCCTTTTCTACGCCACCCTTGTATACCCATATTAGACCCTCATGTAGAAAGGAGAGTGTTTTTGACCCTTTCCTTGTGCAATTTCATGTGAAACCCTGCTCCGCGGGTCTCATGACATCTATCCCCAGCTTCTCATCGAAAGTGATGATTCCACGTGGCTTTATTGTTTACTTATGTTATGATAAGGTCATAGGAACATCACAAAACCAAAAATAGGCAAAGTTTTTAGAAGAGTTTGGTGGGCGGCCTCGAAGCGGAAGTATCATACAAGTCCATATCCTATGCCCGATAGTCATGCTCATGAATCTAATAGATTTTCCTAGCTATTCTGGTCAGCATGGGTCGGTGGCAGCAATCCCCACCAATATGCCTTTTTCTTTGAGACGTCGTCATAGCCGACATTGAGCGGCTCCAAGGAGTTTTACCTCGATGAATCGGTGATTGCTCCGATCTCCCTTGTAATCCCTTGGGCCGTTTTGAGTGGCGGGATATCGATTCAATGCCAAGGGCTTGCTTGCTTGTCTTTTTCACGGTTTGCAGCGGCCTTTCTTTTTCGTATCTGGGTTCGGGTGTGTAATTTCCCAAAATGTGTTCCATGTAAATTTTAGTCAGAGTTTGATCGTAGGTATTGATACTTTCTTTCACATATATTTGATAAAATTTTAAAAAGTTTGACTTTGAGAATTATACGCAGCGCGCCGTAGGAATGGCCGAGTCCACATGAGCTCTACATGCGTGACGTCAGCAAGGCAAGAGCACGTTCGGTCGTACGTGACGTGACGTCAGCTCGATCAATGCATGCACGCACCCGCGGGTGTAGTACCAAATTAATCGAGCGACCGTGAGCGCGCGCATGCATGCATGTGCTAATACTCCCTCTGTTAGGGATTATACTACTCCCTCCATTTCGGTTTACAAGTCCTGCACGTAGTTCTATATCGCCAAATTAAACAACTTAGTATGATATATATATTAAAAAAAAAATATCACCGGAAACTTTAAACTTTGTATTTTCTAATGATATAATTTTTATATTATATAATTCAAATTATATAGGTCAAATTGATAACCTAGATATACGCGTAGGCCTTGTAAACTGAAACGGAGAGAGTAAGGTCTATGGACCGTTTTGATAGGATTAAGAAAATCAATAACTCATCCTCTTAATTACTACATGCACTAATAATTACATATGCATGGAAGAAGATATAGAAAAAGAAAAATATGCATTGGATAAGAGAGCGCTAATAAATAAGAGAGGACTTATAATTTCTAACATTTTTAAAAAGCTCTTAGGCCTTTTAATCCCTAACGGAGGGAGTACTACATTCCTTCGTTTCGTTCGTTTCAGCATTCTTTAGCGTGGTCAAATGTATTTCTCTAAGTTATTTTTTGGCAAAAATTCCACCATCTATTAATAACTCTCAACACTAGTAAAAAACTCCAAAAATAAAATAGGTACTTAGACCACCTGGCGATGACTATATACACTCGCACGAGCCGAAGACGCGCAGCTGTCCTCGCCCTTTCATCCCTAGAGTCAGGCAAAACATATCGCAGTAGAACTTGTAGGAGTAGTTGACAGACGAGAAGTCGTCATGCTAATGCCCAAAAGAGCAACACAGAAGAGCAACAACCATTTACCGATGATAACAATCATAGATCGGAAGAGACTTACCTAAAACCACATGAATATAGAAGAAAATCGATGAGATCTCGGAAGATCCGCCAGACACAAAACTCCACGTGCCCTCCGCTGGCGCCATACGCACCATTGGCATGGGGATTGGAACATAAAAAAACCAAAATTAGGTCAAGCTTTGAGTAGAGTTGTGTCGACGGCCTCGAAGCGGGTGTTTCACACAAGTCCATAATCTTTACGATCGATAGTCCTGCTCGTGAATCAATTAGATTTTCCTGGCTATTCTGGTTGGCATGGATACGTGCTGGTGTTCCCCTCCGATGTGCGTTATTCTTTCATACATCGTCATACCTGGCGTTGAGCTACTCCGACGAGTTTTCCGCGACGACTAGGTGGTTTTGCTCGTATCTCCCTTGTAATCCCTTGGGTTGTTTCGAGTGGCGGTATATTGATTCGATGCCAAAGGCTTGCTTGCTTGTAGTTTTTCATAGTTTGCGGTGGCCTTTATTTTTGTATCTGGTCAGGGGTGTAGTTCGTCTCGCTGCTTGTCCCAAAATGTGTTGCGTTTAATTTTTAGTCAGAGTCAAACTTGGTAGAGTTTGATTAAGACAAACATGCTAATCTTTGCAAAATCTAATATGTACAACATGGAAATATATTTCACGATGGTTCTTGTAATATTATACGCCCTGCGTCACAAAATAGATGTCGGGAATTTGTTAAAATTTAAAAAATTAATATATTAAATAGTGTCTAGATTCCTTCAATTTTTAAGAAATTACTACTCCCTCCGACCCATATTAGTTGACTCAAATTTGTCTAGATATGGATATATCTAGCACTAAAACTTCACTAGATATATCCATATTTAGATAAATCTAAGTCAACTAATATGGTCGGAGGTAGTATATATATTTTTAGACGGAGAGAGAGTAGAAGCTGATCGATATTCCGAGGCAGGTTAATTTGGCGCGTCCAGTCCAGACTGGACCGGCCGGCCAGCTTAATCATCCGCGCGCGCGCCCAAGGAATAATGGACGAGCTGTATATATGCATGCGTCCGTGACGTGAGCAAGGCAAGAGCACGTTTCGGTTGTACTCGTACGTGACGTGAGCCTGCCGGTGATTAAGCAAGAATTGAAGCTGGATCGATGCATGCATATGCCTCCCCCGCACGTACGATATATGTTCCTAATTAATCACAAAAAAAATGCATTTGGCACAACGGATGAACCACAATTGCTAATCAGTCAAATTTTGGAAGTAACTAAGGGCTGTATTAGCGGATCACGGCTTGCTAGGTTCAAACTTCATCTACACATTTAAAAAAAATGAAGTAGGAAGAAGAAGACATCAAGAGCGACCTTGGACCCCTACCTTTACCCGTCCTCTCGCGAAAGGCGATTTCTGAGCTTCCACAGGCGACCCACCTCGCCGGCGCCGAATCGGCGGTTCCCTCGCCCTCCGGCGGCCGCTCCGGCGGCGGGAGGATGGGGGAACACCGGTTCGCGCCGTGTACATAGTGTAGGGTGGCGTGTGGTGTCCAGCCGGCGGCGTCGAGGCGAAGGAGGCGTGGCCGGAGTGGTTTTGCGGGCGGTGGACCTTCCTCTCGGTGGCGGTGCTCCATGGAGTATCAGCGTCGATCTGCTGCCCTCGTCAAGCCTGCGGGTCTGCGGAGCTGTTGGGCTTGTCCTCCCCATCGCCGGATCCCGCGGGGCGGCGGATCTGGCTTGTGATGTTCCTGTGAAGGGCGCTGGTGTTGTTCTGTGCGGCGACGATGGCGACCTCCGGTGTAGATCCTTAGGGATCGGTGCTCGGTGACTTCCGACTGGCTTCGGGGTGCTCCTGATCCAAGGGAAGAGGGGAGCATGAGCGGCGGCGCGCCACCGACGGCGCTGTGTAGTCGCGGTCGTTGTCCAGTTGCAGATGGGCTAGGCTGTATTTTGTTTTCTTCTGTGGGCCGTTGTCTGTAATTTGTCCGAATTAATATCAGTCTCTTCTCCCGCAAAAAAAAGGATATGATGAAGAAGGAAGAAATGAAATACTCCCTCCGACCCATATTAGTTGACTCAAATTTTTCTAGATTTGAATGAATCTAGACACTATTTACTATATAGGTTCATCCAAATTTTGACAAATCCAAATCAAGTAATATGGGTCGGAGGGAGTAATAAACTTGTGAACACGATATGCTGACTTGCAAACTGCTCTAGAATGTACGTCACCCATATAAGCCTTTGCTGGCACTAGGTTGTGCCCTATAATCCAGATCAATGTTCCCAAATAATCATGCTTTGTCCATATATATATATATATATATACTATATATATATATATATATAGTTGATCCTTGCATTGTTATCACCTTTCAAGGACAAACAAGCATATTATTACCAAGAAACAGAACGAAAACATATCAGCAAGATGTAAAGTTTTCTTCAGAGTTAGTGTAAAGAGAATTCCTAGTTGTACGTACACAAAATTAGACAATATATATGATGATGATTAATAACTACTAGTCAACATATTTCATCTCTACGAAAAAACAACAAATCCAATGCAAAAAACTAGTTGCCAATGTCAATTAAGAGTTCTAATTAACTTGGAAGAGGTGCAAGTCATTTGGAGTTAAAAGACACAGCTCATGCATGTGAATACTACATAGAGATGGCGGTTTGGAACCTTTAGGGTGTCTTTTTTTTAGTCTATTTCAAATAAATGAACTAGTTTTCTTAAAAAGTTATGATTTATAAAAAAAATTACTCCCTCCGTTCTAAAATAGATGTCTTAAATTTGTCAAAAATCACTATTTAGTATATAGATTTACCTAAAATTTGAAAAATCTAAGACATCTATTATTGGACTGAGGTAGTAGTTCATTTCTTTACAAAACGTAGTGTAGGAGCTGATATTGGCAGTCCGGTTAATTTGGCGCGTCCAGTCCAGATCGGACCGGCGGCCAGCTGGTTTAATCTCGTCCGCGCGCGCGCGCCCAAGGAATAATGGACACTAGGTAAAACCACGTCTAGTAGGCAAACAAAGATGCGTGCTGTGCCAGCGCACTACGTACTCGCTCTGCCTGAAAGAATTTGCCAACCGCAGAGCTCGCGGCAGCTTGGCCAAATTTCCAATCCTATGGGAATAATGGTGCTCCTGTTGTCGTGCTCCAAGCTGGCGTAGTCGTCTAACTCACACCGGGCTTGTCATGTACTGCAACAAGCGGAAGAACAATGCCAACTGACCTGGTAGAAGACAAGATCTCGATCTAGCTAGTCTGTTAAAGTGACACCATTGCTTGGTTCATCAGATTCAAATTGAATATACTATGATCTTTCCCCTCCCGCCTGATAGCTTGCTTACCCACTTCTTTGTCCCTCGATCCAAGTGCTCCGAGAAAAAGACAAGTACAAGTGGAACATGGATATATTATTCGAATCTATTCGACTCAGGATGTACACCTAGAAGTATATATGAAATGTGATCGTTAGGTGAGCATGCAATATCGAAAATAGATTTGGATTATCCTGCTGGCATTAACTCAGATAACTAGCATATTATTCTGATCAGTTGCACATTCGTGCCTGTGCCTCAGAAAAAGGTATAAATAGTGGAAAAGAATTGCCAAGCAAGTCTCCCAACATGTAGGCATTTGGGCCTAAATACGTCCATATATTCCAAGTGACAAGGTGGCATAGACTCATCATTAAAATAGTAGACTAAAAAATTCAAGAAAAATGGTACCCGCTCTGTCCAAAAATTAATTGACTCAACTTTTCTAGGTACTAGATACATATATCTCGCAAAACTGAGTTAATTAATTTAGAAAGGGAGATATTAGTTTTCCGTAGGAGATGCACGAGGGCCTCCTAGGCGACAGAGCTTGGGGCTTGACCAAAATCACCAATCCTATGGGACTGGCAATGCTGCTCCTCTCGCGCTCGAAGCTGTCAAGAATCTTCTCAGCGGCGTTGGGACCACGGTCTTGTCATGTGCACGCCGGAGCAAAACACGGAGCACAAGGCAACGAGGAGGAGATCGAACATGCTGGCTGACCTGGAACATAGAAGACAAGATTTGATCTACTCGGTTAGCTGACACCTTTTGTGCTTTGTTAATCAAAATCCAACTGAATAGTACTACGATGTTTCCCTCCCGCCTGCTTATTGCTAACCTAGTTCTTTGTCGCTCGATCCAAGTGCTCCAAGAAAAAGACAAGTACAAGTGGAACATGGATCAATCGGAATACGATAATTGGATGCCTAGGAGTATATGAAATGTGATTGTTAGGTGGGCGTGCAATATTGAATTTGGATTAACCTAACAACAACTCGGACAACTAGCATGCTAATCTAATCAGTTGTACATCGGTGCCTTCCCCACAAATGAAACAAACAATCAATAGAACTTCAAATATTATAATCCCTCCGTCCCAAAATATAAGACGCCTAAGGATTGGTCAAAAGTCAAATCTTACTAACTTTGACCAAATATTTAGGAAAAAAATATGTACACCTACATTATGAAATGGACACACTAAGAAAACATACTTTATGATAAATCTATTGATATTGATTTGATATTGTAAATATTTATATTTTTGTGTCTAATCTTGTTCAAACTTAGAAAACGTTAACTTTTGACTAAACCTTAGGCTCCTTATATTTTGGGACAGAGGGAGTATATGGTGCATTGTCCAGCCGATGGGCTCTTTATTTCTATTACCATATTCCCCAATAACCTTGCTTGTTTCAATTTTGTCACGGATATCCATCTTTTGCATGAAAAATCCTGCACTTGCTGTATTTCAACGGAGGATTTCTGCTAAAGTTTCCTTTTTTCTTTTCAAATGAAGTTTCATTGTTATTAAATTTTTCAAACTATTGGACAGTAGATGTTCAAGTAAAATGGTATTAGTTTGCCATGGGAGTAGAATGTGTCAAGAAAAATAGAAGTTTGAAGATACAATGATGCAACATATTTAACATTGTAAAACGATAACAAACCTAATTATTTTGAAAAACACAGTATATCGAAGACGCTCACATGCACGCATGTACACATGCAAACCCTACCCATGTGAGCACCTTCGAGACATGTCATGTACCACTCAAAGAACATCACTGGTTAATTCCAAAATAAATCCGAGTAATGCAAACACCCATACCAAGTCTAAGACTTGAACCTGAGTGGGCTGGTTCCACCGCATGAAACCAATTACAAACCACTAGAGCAGTGCTCAGTTTGCACAAACCAAAAATTGTATTGTAGAAAATAGAACTCTATAATTTATGCTTATTTTACATAGGATAACACTTCGTTTCAAATGCAACTTTTATTTTGGTTAAAGCAGCTAGAGGATCCATAATATGAGACGTGGTCTGCAGTGACATTCGTGCATGCGGGTCATGGCGGCTGTTTTCTATCAAAGATCCAGACCTGGCTTACCAACCTCTTCTTTGTCCCTACCAAAACTTTTGACCAACAGTCCGAACTGATGCAAAGAGCTAGGCGTGTACTAATATTCTTAACACCCTCTCTCACGTCTAGGCTATTTTAGTCCTTAGCATGGGTTTGGTGCAGGCTACATAATCTTTTTTTTTAACTGCGCGAGCAAAATCTTGAACTTGAGACCTCTTGGCTTTGATACCATATTAAATTAATGCACTAGCCATTTGAAGCAATATTCCGAACTGATCGAAAGGACTAGGCGTGTATTTATATTCTTAATAGACCCAAGCATGAGCTTAGGCTAGTATTTAGTTACATTAGAATTTTTTGGAGTTCATTATGAATGCACGAAGAATGCATTACAAATATTCTCCAAGTAATTTATAGAGGTGAGTACATGAAAATTTCCTAAGTTTTATTAACTGCATCACATAGGTTATTAACTGCATCACATAGGTTTCCGTAAAATGCAAAACATATAAGAAATAAATTTTGTCACGCAGAGTGGGAGAGATGTAGTAAACATAGTAGTCCTTTACATGCACATCCTCGTTACACTTTCATTGATTTTGTCATATTGGCAACAACTTTTTTTTGTGTGGAAGCAGAGCACAAGCGGACCAAGACCAACTGGCATGCGTGGTCATGTGGATCAACCGGAAAACAAGCTAAGAGACGTGTGGTCGGAGACAAAGACTGACAAATGACAAGTGGATGACGGATCAAGCTGGAATCTTTACCATATATATATATATAATTGCATATACATCCTCGTTGCATGTGATCATTAGGTAGACAAATACTATGAAATTAGGACCACACAACCTTGGGCAACTGGGTTATTAGTCTGCTGGGTTACAAATAGGTTCGTGCTCCCAGTTAAAAGCTGAACACCAAATTAAGTAGACACCGCATTAATTACACCAAACAAGCTTCAACAGACCATCACTTGTGGTGGAGAACTGGAGATGGCGTCGCGTGACGAAGATGATGTGGAGACGCCGTGGGATGATGGAGTGCCGATACCTTCGGTGCTGCTGTCGCGCGCTCCATGCGGGAGCTGCAGGAAGCAAGACGTGCTTATCCCGGACTGGACGCTTGTGGGCGACGGCGATCTGGTGGGTCAGTGGACGGTGTGGAACCGGTCGCTGGTCGACCAGATTGCCATCCAGGGGAACACCTGCTCCAACTGCGTCAAGCTGATCTATGAGCAGAACCGGCTCGCCGCCGTTCATGGAGGCGACATCGACAGCGACGGCAACACGCTGCTGCACTACGCTGCCAGGTCCGACAACTTCCGAATGCTCTACCATTTGATTTGCTTGGTCCGGGAGAAGCACAGCCGTAGGGATGCGGCGAAGGTGATAAGGAAGCTCAACGGCCGTAGGGAGACGGCGTTGCACGAGGCGATCAGGCTGAAAAACAACAATTGCATGGTGCGGCTGCTGATGTGGGCAGACCGGCTGCTGGCCAAGTATCCCATTCCCGATCCTGCTCACCCCAACGACACCTCACCGTTATACTTGGCGGTGTCCATGAGGGACGAGCACATCGCACGGCTACTGTACGAGAAAAGTCATGGCATCATGTCTTACTGCGGGCCAGATGGACAAAATGCATTGCATGCTGCGGCTCTCCATGCACACGGTTAAACACCTTTCCCTTAGCTAGCACATTAATTATGTTGATACGCCTATTTCGCCGATTCTGATTTGGGGCACAGGAATCCACAGAAACTAGCTAGTATATTCCTACAAATATTCAAAATGTGGATCAAAGTTATATATACAACAAGTAATATACTCAAGTCCGGTCTCTCTTTTAGCTGTTGGACACTTTGAATCCAATAAGTCCACACATTTTTGTTCTTTCAATATTTGGCTATAATTCATACCCTTTTTTTGAGTTTTATGTATCTAACTATAGTTCACAGAGACTACTAGAGGGTAGGACTCAAAACTTCCATATCACTTAGTCAATGTGACAGTGGATCATGACTGGCCTATAGAAAGTAGACCAACACCTCATCTTACACATATATATAAAGGATGATATATATATATATATATATATATATATAGGTTTGTTTTTTGAATTTCATGTGTGTTGTCGTCATATATTGGGGCGGCGCCCGAAACTTTGGCAAAGTTGAGGCCATTGACCTTGTGTCGCGCGGACAACGAGGTTCAAGTGTCTTGTGTTTGCTCCTCCATAGCAGTCATAATGTATTCTCTCCGGTGGTGGTGAATGGTCGTTTGTTCTTGATGGAGTGATGTTTCAAGAATTATTTTAGTCGTTGAGTGAGCGTTACCCCGTGGTTTGGGGTTGTTGTATGATTTTCGCTTGTTTTTTTCCTAATTAATCGGGCACCTTCTTCTCTTAATTAATGGATAAGAATTTTTTGTCTGTCTTTCTTTCAAAAAATATACATATATAGAACTCAGTATTTTTTAGATGATGATGTTGGTATGCAGATGTCACATAAGCTAATACCGTTTTAAAATAACAAATCTGTGTTTTGAAGTGCCAAGTGTCTATTATGTGTGGTTTAGGAGCTGACGTCCAGATTTTTCATATTAGTTACACCTGACACACTCTAGCAGTAGCAAGAGTTGAGCAATAAACCGATGGAAACTGTCCAAACAAATCGTAGTTATCACACAAATCATTCTTCACATGAACAGAGGTCGGTGTCACCTACATATTGTAAACTTTGCAACACTTTATATCAAGTCTTTTATGGCAAACACTATCAACTTAAAACATATGGGTTAACATGAAGGGAATGCACTTTTATTTCAGCATCATTTTGTCCTATTCTATAGTTTCAATATTTTTTTCATCTCATGCAAAAGATAGCTCGTTGTACTCTTTGCCAACTGGTTGAAGTACTAGTTTTCTACAACTGCACTTCGTTTTTTATTTTGTTTTAACTTATAAGGCTTACTTCCAGGTATGCTAGAAATGCTACTAGGTTGGAAGAAGGATCTTCGTGAACAAACGGACAAACATGGCCGGATACCTCTTCACTATCTTGTAATGGCGCAATTTCGGTCCAATACCATTGAAAGACATGCAACATGCCTTCTACTGGGCGATGTTAAACAATCTGCAGCGTGCCAACAGGATAGTGAGGGTTTTTCTCCGCTACACATCGCTGCCTGGATGAATTCGATAGTCCCCTTTCGTATTCTGGTGAGTGAATGTCCTGGTTGCATCGGTCTTCGTGATAACCGTGGAAGAACCTTCCTTCATATTGCTGTCCAGAACGAGATGTTGGAAATAGTAAATTATGCTTGTCAAGGACTAATTTTTGCACCGATATGGAACGCTCGGGACAATGATGGGAACACAGCACTGCACCTAGCAGTGAAGGTAGGGCAACTATCCATTTTCTGCGCTCTCCTGAAGAATCGGAAAGTACAACTAAATCTAAGGAATGACAAGAATGAAACTCCGTTGGATCTAGCAAGTAGCAAGGGACGTCCAGCTTTTTCATATAATTTGGTATTAATCTAGCCTCGGCTGCCTTTGCTTGATGCTAGTTAATCTTATCAATGAGAAGTAATACTATGTATACATTTATTGATAAATTTCTTTGACCATGTTTGTACAAAATTCCTTTTTGCAGAACCCAGAGAATGTGATACACTGGACACTAGGCCATGCTCGTGGTTTACATGGTAGCACTCCGCTAGGAATGGGAAAACCTAAGGATGAAAAGAAACATTCAAGAACAGATGAAGGGAACCACAATGAAGAAGAGTATGAGGAGAACAGTAAGGAAAAACCAGATGAGAAAAAGAAAAAGAAAAAGAAAAAGGAAAAGGAGGTTAAAGAGGAAAAGGAAATGGAGGATGAAGAGAAAAGGGATTCAGACCAGATGAATGATTCGACCCGAACACTTGGCATTGCCGTGGTACTCATTGCATCCGTGACATTCACAGCAAGCTTCACGGTACCTGCAGCAATGAAAGCCAGCGACCATAGCAACAGTGTCACACCAACAACACTCTTCGCTAAGTGGTATTTTAAGGCGTTCATGATGGCCAACACGTTGGCTTTCATCTGCTCCTTAACAGCTACAGTTGGCCTCATGTTCTCGGGCATGTCCATGCTTGAATTGCAAATGCGCCGGAACTACTTCCATTTTTCTCTGTACTTCACCAGGTGTGCATTCACTTCCTGGACCGTTGCATTTGCCACTGGCGTATATATGGTGTTGGGTCCAGTTAACCGTACAATTTCCAATGTCATCTTTATCACCAGTGCTGTTCTGTTGTTGTTCTTGCCAAGTGCTGATTTGCTGAAAAATATGGTTCTTACTGTCAGACCGCTGTATGCCAGAAGGGGGCTTAAATTTGTAAGTCGTTTATTTATATGTGGCATCTTTGGGAGTGCTCTTTTTGCATATTGGCCCATCGTAGTAACCATCATTGTGGCAGTGTCAAAGTAACCTTCAGCACCACCGTCTCGGAGAAGCATCAAAGCATGATCTGGCAGGGTGTGGGCAGTAATGGAGTTTTTTTGTCTGTGTGTTCTAAAGGAGGTCTGTAATTTGCAGTACCTATTAATGCAAATCTTCTGTGTTTGAACTTCTGAAGTCGTACAGACGTGGAATACTTATGAGCTACTTTCTCTTCTTGAAAGGAGGTTTGTTGTGTTTAGGAGTAGAGTTAGAACAGAACCCATCGGCATGTCGTCACAGTCCCGTACTTGCTGTTTTTTTTTTGTTCTTGTGAGGAGGGCTGGGCGGAGGCGTGTAGGGTCCTGTCGTACGTGAGATCAAGTTGATTGCCGGCGCGCGCCACGTCGAGCAGTAGGAGGTAAACTAATCTTACGACCTAGCTAGCTAGAAACAAACTGATGCTTCCTCTGGTTCCACCATCGATCGATCGATCGATCTTTCCGTGAGCGAGATGAATCTTCTTTTATTGTAATTTTGTTACAGATCGAGCGAGAGGAGAGGCGAACGAATAGGCGGCTGTGGAAGCGTGGAGGAGAGGAGAGCGAGGGAGTGCCATAATCGGTGATGGCGAGCGTTCTTCCCGGCGAGATCCATGGCTGCATCGATCTGGTATGTCTCTTGTTTCTTTGTTTTCCATGTACCAAACCGATCTTGATGATATGCTCAGACGACGATTTGGGTTTGTTGTGTTTATGAGTAGAGTTAGAACAGAACCCATCGGCGTCCCGTACTTAGTGTTTTTTATTGTTCTTGTGAGGAGGGCTGGGCGGAGGCGTGTAGGTCCCTGTGAGATCAAGTTGATTGCTGTCGGGGCAGCAGGAGGTAAACTAATCGCACGACCTAGCTAGCTACTCCATCCGTTTCAAAATATAAGATGTTTTAGGTTTGTGAAGAAAATATATCTAGACTTGTTTTAGTATGTAGATTCACTCAACTAATGCTTCCATCGATTGACGATCTTTCCATGAGATGAATCTTCTTTTTATCGGCTTGTAATTTTGTTACAGATATTCGATGGAGAGGAAAGGCGAACGAAGAGGCACGCGGCTGTGGAAGCGTGGAGGACGGTCCGCCGGATCGGAGTTCAATCAGTAGTGGCGGCGCAGTTGTGGTGGTGGAATCATCGGTGATCCAAGCAGCAGGTTCGGAAATAATAACCATGCCTATATTTTTTTTCACGATATATTATTTATTTGTCCTTTTCTTCTACGTACGTACGGGTCGATCCATCCATCCATTGCGTGGGCCTACTTTTTTTCTTTTGGCGCGCACGTACGCAGAGATCGGTCTCGTCGATCCAACGGGTTGGGTAGGAGCCGCCACTACTGGAGAAGAAAAGAAAAAGAGAGAGAGAGAGGAGATCATCAGAATCGACGGGCGTGCGAGAATTAATGGAAAAGGTTGGTTTTGCGTGCTCTCAAAAGCTAGCGGTCCCGTTTATCCGAGTTGTTGTTGCTGGTCTAAACCGAACCGGGTACAACACAAGTTGCTTCCTGTCCGACTCAGACTACGACGGCTCGACCAAGCTACGGCTTTATATATTTATAAGTGCCAGAGAAAAGACAAAAACTTTGGCCAAAAGATCGAAGCTAGCAAACCTAGTACTCCGTATATCAAGATGGTCAAGCTAGGGCAAGTGGAGCTCATCGAGCGCATGCTCCGCCCAAAGATCGCCGGCCAGCCCCTGGATGAGGACGTCGCTCACCTTGTCAAGGACGCCGACCTCTACTCCGACACCCCCGACGAGCTGGTGGCCGGCCGCCCGCGGAACAGCTGGTATTTCTTCAGCCAAGTACGTTACCGTGGCGGGAGAAAATTGCTACGCCGGCACCGCAATGGCAGCTTGTGGAGACCGTGCCCGCCTCGCAGCGAGGTAGTCGGAGATAGCGGCCCCGTCGGTTACCGCAGCTTTTTCATGTACTACACGGTGGACAAGATCAAGACGGAGTGGGTGATGATCGAATACAGCGTCCCGCAAGATCAAGAGGAGGTGCAGTGGGTCCTGTGCGAGGTGCGCAACAACCGCCGATGGATGACACCCTCTTCGCCTCTAGAGATCCCACCCCAGGTCGTTGTATGATGAAGTACATGCCAATCTTAACATGTCCGTCTTAATTCATTGTATTTTCCAGATCCAACTATTTGGGTTTTTCGAGTGGTATTTGTTAGTGTTTCATGTTCCCTAACCTGATATGTATCACAAAATTCCGCTTCCCAATAACAGAGTTAGAGATGTCCTTGATAATGTGGTTGTTGGTATCGAAGCTACCTAATTTAGATTGAGCTAATTACACTAGTAGTCCCACAACTTGCTTAGTACGTGCAAATTAGTCCCACAAGTTGCAAAGCGTGATCCCGTAGTACATAAACTTGTGACTAGAGAGCAAACTAGTCCGATATCATTCTGGAGCTAACATGTGGCGTGGTAAATTTTGCAAAAACACCCATCTATATTTTTCTGCATACCTAACCATGTTGTTGCCTTACAGTTTTAGACTTAAAGGTCCCACATGTCGTGGCCAAAGAATGACTTAAAGTTACATGTACAGGACTTGGTACTCGAACTCAAAACCAAGTGACTGTTAAAACAAGCAAATACCACTACGACCAAAGTAAGTTAGTGATTATTATGAAGCTGTGTCCTTGTTAAATTCAATTGGATTGCTCGCACGCCTAGTACGGCCGTGGCCAAAAGCACGACCTCCTCGTCATGTTCCACTGTTTTCCATCCGCGTCGTTCTGGACTCTCCATCCTATCACTAGAGTTTGCTCTTTGCCAAGCTGACACCGCAGCTTTTCTACACCGTTGTGTCAAACTAGGTTATGTAGCAGCCTGCAGATAATTATGTCCAAGTAGATCTTTGCGGCTTACCACACCGGTGAGAGGGCACGACGCACTGGAAGATGTGGCCCACTCTATCGGCCAGCTTCTGCGATCACGGCAAGCTCGTGCGCCGCCTTATGCCGAGCTGCACACAACAGCCCATGCGTCCGTTCTGAACGGTAAGTTCTAGCATGACATCTACGACTTGTTTGTTCTCAAAAAAAAAAAAATCTACAACTTGTTGCGCGGCGAAGTTTTGCATGTCATGCACGTCAGCCTTTATGGCCTAGTTCAGCATAGCGTGGTCAACAACGTTGAGGTCTATGGCGATGTCCCTCATGGTGTGGGTGTATGGAGCAACGTACACCGGCAGAACCCCGCAACGAAGCCATCCATGGCGGGCGTCGTCCGGTAGACCGAGGCCGGCGAAGCATTGACCTGCAGTGCCATGTCTAGTCATATCGCGCCCTTGCCCCCTATTGCTGCTCCCACCCCTGCGATGATAGTGCCCTCACCCAATGGCACCTTCAGCACGGTAGCACCGGCGACAACAACAATATGCGCGAGCAGGCAGAGCGAGTTATGGCGAGCGGCATCTTGTCGGTGGGGCCACACATCGAATACAGCGGCAAGGAAGACCCGGAGCTCGTCGACCTCCAGCTAGTTGGCGGTCATAGCCTCTGTCTCTGTCATACTCATACGGAAGAAGTGGACGGCGAGGTATTGAACGCCAACATAGCCAATGAGATGCATCACGCATGTGACATTAATTATATATAAATATGTTATGTACTAAACTTGAAAAAGCAAACGGTCGCTGTGGCCTAGTGGTTAATGTGCGCAGGAATTTCATGTCGTGAGTTCGAATCTAACACATGTTATATATATTTTAATTCTTTCTCTAGCTACTGACATGTGGGACCTGACTTACATATCCTCAAGAAAAATATATAAGAGTGTTTCTGCAAAAATTACAACGCCACATGTCAGCTCTAGACTAATACTGGACTAGTTTGCTCTCCAGATACAAGTTTATGTACCGTAGGATCACGTTTTACAACTTGTGGGACTAGTTTGCACGTGGTGAGCAAGTTGTAGGACTACTAGTGTAATTAGCTCATTTAGATTCCTTAGTGTTTAAGGCATATCCCACCGTCTCAAATCTTGTAACCTATTTTGACTATATAACACGGAACCGTCTCTCCCAGGATGGCACACGTTTAACCAATATTTTCATATGGTATCAAATCCTCTTTTCTTTCCCAATCACTTCTAGCCCAAAACCGATCTAGTCCCCATGGCGACGGCATCTTCATCAAAGTCGGGCACGTCACCCTCTGATCCCTTTCGCACGACGATGCAGGAGAAGCTGAACAACCAGAACTTCCTGGTTTCGAAGACTATTGTGATGTCCATTTGTTGGAGATATGCCCAAGAGACAATAATAAAAGTAGTTATTATTATATATTTATATTTATGATAAATGTTTATATTCATGCTATAATTGTATTAACCAGAAACATTAATACTTGTGTGATTTGTAAACTTGTAAGAGTCCCTAGTAAAGCATCTTTGTAATACTAGCTTGTTGGTTAATAGATGATCATGGTTTCATGATCATGAACATTGAGATGTTATTAACAACAAGATCATATCATTAGGAGAATGTGTGATGGACATACTACTATAGTTAAGCATAGCATAAGATCAAGTTATTTCAATAGTTCGTTTGCTATAAGCTTTCAGATACATAGTAAACTAAATCCTTTGACCATGAGATCATGTTAATCACCATCACCGGATGGATGCTTTGATGACATCAAACACCACTTCGCAACTGGGTGGTTATAAAGGTGGCATTAAGTGTTCGGAAAGTATGTGTTAAGGCACATGGATCAAGAGTGAGATTTGTCCATCCATATGGCGGATAGATATACTCTGGGCCCTCTCGGTGGAATGTCATCCCATTGGCTTGCAAGCATGTGACTGGCTCACAAGGGATCACATATCACATGAACGAGTAAAGAGTACTTATCGGTAACGAGGTTGAACTAGGTATACTAGTAGAAAACAGGCTATCTGTTCGTGCCCCCTAACAACATTAGTCCCGGTTGCGCCACGAACCGGGACTAATGCTGGCACGCGTCCCGGTTCGAGCGGGCACGGTGGCCGGAGGTATGAATCCCGGTTGGTAAGGGGTCATACGCCGGGACTAAAGGTTGGGCGTCAGCCACGTGGCGTGGCACACACCTTTAGTCTCGGTTTGTGTTACAAACCGGGATGTATGATCCCGCCCTCTATAAATGCGACACCCCAGCCCTCTGCCTCCCCTCTGTTTTTTCTTGGTGGAAGGTGTGAGAGGTGTGCTAGTTTATTTTTTCCTATGCATGCATTCAAGGTGTTTAATGAAATGTTTGAGTGAATGATCCCGTTCAATTTCTCACACAACAAAAATATAGAAGGTGTCCGAGACGCACTTGAGCTTTCTCCTCTTTATATCCCTCGATCGAGGTTAGCAATCTTATCTTTTCTCTGTCATTGATACAATGCATGTGTCGATGTGAATTGGTCATTTCACTATTTATGATGTCCTGCTTTTGATAAACTTACTTGTATGATGCAGATGAACGGTCGGGAATGGATGTACGGTGACCGGCGTGTATCCGAGTACATTAAAGGCGTGGATAAATTTATCGATGTGGCTACGACAAACAAAGAGAATGTTTTTATACGTTGTCCATGTGTTCAATGTCGGAATAACAATGAGTACTCTTCCTCCAAAATCATCCGCGATCACCTGATTATTAAAGGTTTCATGCCCAACAATGTGTTTTTATACGTTGTCCATGTGTTCAATGTCGGAATAACAATGACCGGCGTGTATCCGAGTACATTAAAGGATCTGGGCCGAGCGGGCCGGCGGCGGGCGTGGTGTGGCGGCGTGGCTTGGTTGTGCATGAAGCGTAAGTTTATTATGATGTCAGTGCTCATCCAAGGCCCGAAGCAACCGGGCAACGACATTGATGTGTACCTTAGGCCATTAGTTGAAGAACTCTTACAATTGTGAGGCAAACCAGGTGTACATGCGTGGGATGAGAACAAACAGGAGCCATTTGATCTACGAGGGTTGATTTTCGTAACCATCAATGATTGGCCTGCTCTTAGTAACCTTTCAGGACAGAGAAACAAGGGATATAATGCATGCACGCACTGTTTAGATAAGACTGAAGGTACATATTTGCATAAATGCAAGAAGGTTGTGTACCTGGCGAATAGATGATTTCTTCCGACCAATCATCCCGTAAGAAAGAAAGGCAAGCATTTCAAAGATGAGGCAGATCACCGGAAGAAGCCTGAACTCCCTGCTGGTGATGATGTATTTGGTATGGTCAAGGACATAGAAGTAATCTTTGGAAAGGGTTCCAGTGGTCAATCAGTTCCAAACGACGTCGCTACAGGACACACACCCATGTGGAAGAAGAAATCTATATTTTGGGATCTGCCATATTGGAAAGTCCTACGTGTCCGCTCTTCAATCGACGTGATGCACGTGACGAAGAATCTTTGCGTGAACCTGCTAAGATTCCTAGGCGTGTATGGAAAAACAAAAAATACACCAGAAGCACGGGACATCTCAAACCTTTTCATCCATCCCGGATAAAAAGGACAAATGTCTGCCGAATCGGCAGGAAGTGGGTGTGGTTTATACTATAGGTACATGATCTAACGTTTTTAGACTCGCAATATGTGGTTTCTTCAGAGATCCAATGCAAGTTCTAACGTTGCTCGAAAAAACCTTCACAAAACCCTAAACCCAAGTTTCTTTCCGCCATTTCTTCCCGCCATTTTTCTTCCTGTCATTTTTTTTCCGCCATTTCTTCCCGCGAGCATAAGATTGACTATATGTATTAATTGAGCGATTTTTGGCACACATATGTATCTCAACATGGAAATCAATGTCATATTTCTGCTGTTAACAGTATATGTATTAAATGAACCATTTTTCTTCCTGCCATTTCTTCCCGCCATTTTTCTTCTCGCTATTTTTCTTTCCGCCATTTCTTCCCGCCATTTTTCTTCCTGCCAGTTCTTTCCGCCAGTTCTTCTCTCCAGTTATCTTCCTGCCATTTCTCACTATATATATATATGTAGGTTTGTACTCCATTGTCATTGCATATCTCTAGACTCATATCTGCAACCTCATCACTCTTTCCCATGGATTCCACATAGCACTAACTTGAGGGAGGCGGGCGCTTTGCACGAACTACCCCTGCCCGACTCACTGTCCCCGTCGGCTGGATGCTGAGCGCCGGAGGCGTGCCGGTTCCTCCTGTCCCTCTAGGTGTGGCGCGCCGGATGGCCATCACGAACCACTAGTACTTCAAGCTCACGCCGGAGCAGCGAAGGAATCCCAGATGGCATCCCGACTATTTCCCAACTTGGGAAGCCTTCTTCGTGGATCGGCGTGAGAGGGCGCTCGCCAGGCACGAGGAGGACGACCCACCTTCTCCAAACTTCAACGAGGCCGGCCGTCGGCTGTGGTGGCGTGGCCGGACTCTCCAGAGCGTCATGGCCTACGACACAGCCGCCGACTCTAACCCCCGCCCGCGCTACCCTCAAGTCCAGCCCACTCGTACTCAGCCTTCAAGGTTCAACTACGGCGACCCCGACGACGATAGTGAAAACGGCCACGGCGAGTACGACGACTACAGTGGCGAGTATTATAGGTGTAGGCAGGAGCATGATTGAATCACTCCAACATTGCAAAACAAGTTCGGCCGATTGTGGCTTAATCTGGCCATGTATCTTAATTTTCAGTTCTTTTATGTAACTTAATCTTCAGTCGTGCTTTATATAACTTAGTGTTAGTTGCTTTATGTACTTTAATTCTAGTTCTATCCTAATAAAATTTTCTTCCCGCCCATTATTTTCCGTCCTTTTTTTTCCGCCCATTAATATATAAAAAATATAAGTTAATTAAAATCCAAATTAAAAACAGAAAATGGTTTTGAATCCTAGCGTAAGCTCCTCACCAATCTTGAGCTGCAAGGACCAGTGGCCTTGTGGCAACACCTGCTCATCCATGGCCGCTCGAATTCAACCGATAGATCGCCCTAGAAATCGACCTCTTCTCCTCGTGTACTCGATCGAACCACAACTCGTGCCTGCTTTGTGCATCGGCCTACGACATGGGTGTCTTCTGAATTGTTGAAAACAGTTCAGCAATATCTCGCCGCCACAAATCTATGACGGCTTAGGAAGAAGCATTACTGGCCACGCACAGAGCGCAGATGGAGGCATGCCTCCCTCCTCCGATGTCTGCAGTACCACCTAGAAGAGTACGGGCCTGTGCGGTTCTGGTACTCCTGCTACCCTGTGAAGTCATGGCTCCCTGTGTCGTCCCCACCGTGGAGTTGTCGATGGAGGTGCCCATTGGTGATTCGCTGGAGTTCTCCATCGATTCATGGCGTCGTCATGCATTCATGGAGCCTCGTCGCTTGGACGGCTTAAAGGCTCTATCTGACAACCGCTCACAGGCATACACGACGTACCGAGTGACGGTAGATTTCAATAACTACATTCTCCAAGACCAAATGCCAAAGCGAAAAAGGCGCAGGGACAATAGGAGCCCCGCGGGCAATACTAAGGCGTCGAGCTCCGACAAAGTTCCGGCCGACGAATCCGAATTTTAGTTTAATTTGTTATTGTATTATCTAGTGTCTATTTATAATAACACCGTGGAAAATGTTATCGTGTGCCACCTCGCACACATATTAGTATGCTATAACGGTGCAATGATTTTGCTTTGAGGTCTCCAGCGACGTTTTTGGCAATCTCTCTATCGAAATCAGTGTTTCTATATTAGCATAAATTTTGCTACATAATCTTCGGCGAGACAATCTTTTTGCTCTGTTTTTCTGTCTGGACCGTTTTTGCTACAATACTGAGGAATTACCCCCGGGACGCTGCCCTACTTATTTTCAATCATGTGACTAAGCTGAGTTACTTGTGCGTTCATATTATTTCTATGATTTGAACTTTTCAAATTAAAATAACTTTAGATTGTCCTTTCGAATAATAAACTGCTTTCACCTCTATCGGATGGGGTGCCGCCGTCCTTGAATTACTGAATTACTGCGTGGTGGCTATATATGGCTTTCCATCGGCGAGAGAGGGGGTTGGAAGGTAGATTATTTTTTCCGAGCAGCGGAAAGGTTTCTCCACAACTAATTCATGCTCCAGGATTTATGTGTAGGCATATACGGATCTAACAGTTGAGAAACATTGCATACACGGCATGAATATATTGGAGCTTATATCAACGGTGAAAAACCTTCCCGTAGCATATGGTTCCATAAGATTTTCCTGTTTATAAGAGTCCGAGGCTCCGAGTTTATAGTTTTTTTTAAGTAAAATGATACTAGTCCTCCGGAGGATAACTCTTTCCTATCCTCCTGATCGCGCGTCGTCGGAAGGATTCCATGGCGCGGACGTCGCTTTCTTTGGCCCCACCACGACCAGGTCTCCCTGTTCCTTTCCTTATCCTCTCGTGCGTAGACTCTTTTGCTGCGTGCTCCTCTTCTCTTCCTTTGCCTCATATCCCATCGCCAGCGCGCCTCCGCGGCACCGCCCGGCTTCTTGCCGCCTCTTCAACCACAACGCCGGCGCCAGACTGCCCGCCGTTCTGTCCCACCACCATGCCAGCGTCGCCCACCACGAAGGAATCCCCCGCTTTCCCGCTCGCCGCTTAGGCCGGCGTGTCTCCGACTCATCTCCGATTGCCGGTGCTCGGCAAGGAGATGGAGTAAACGGTGGAGGTGGTCCTGTAGGAGATGCGGCATGGCTGCTACTACCACGACGAAGGCAGCCCCTGCTTTCCCCGCTCGCCGCTTGGGCCAGCGCATCTCCGATGCCGCCTCCAGCTCCCGTCGCCGGAGATGTAGTCTAAGCTGGAGGTGCTCCTGTGGGAGGAGCGTCGTGGCTGCTGCGACCATGTTGCTGGACTCCATGGCCTCCGAGAGACCGGCAAATGCTTCCTAGGACGGCCAATCTTGATACTACAGGCGTTTGCTACTTTAGCATACTGTTTTTGCTACTTACACATCTTTTTTCGCTACAATTGCTATATGGTTTTGCTACAAGGTCTCGGACGATAGTCTCTCGTGATGTCGTTTTTATGCATGGAGTCGGTTTTGCTGCATTCATATATTTTATTTGCAACAACCATCTTGTGATTTTGATATAATACTGCAAAGTTTTGCTAACGGATCTTCGGCAAGGTCTCCGGCAAGTCGTTTTTTGCTACATTAGAATATTTTGTTTGCTACCATCGTTTTGTGATTTTGCTACACTAGCACAAAGTTTTTGCTACAAGGTCTCCGGCGAAAGTCTCTGGCGAGGTCAAGTTTGTATATTAGCATAACTTTTTTGCTACATGGTGGCCGGCGAGGTCTCCGGCGAAATCTCCGGCGAGGTCTAGTCTGTTTTTCTATTTTTTTGGTCGAACCGTTTTCTGCTACATTGTAGCAAAAGCGGGACTAGTTATAGCAAAAACGGCACATTCTGTAGCAAAAGCGGGATTTTGGTCCAAAAAGAGGACACGTGGTTGGCTGAGGACCCGTGGATAAAAAGCACAAATCCCCCGGGGGACGCGTAGGGCTGCCTTTTTATAATGGTTTATTTTCCGGCAAATACAAATCAAATGTGAACCACGAAATTAAGCCATGTTGAGCCACTTAGCGTTATCAAATTGATTTCTATCAATCCGAATTCTATCTGTTTGTTCTAGGACTAACTGAGTAAACGGACTGCAAATCGGAATCGGCAAGTCCCCACTCAATATATTATTTCTATGATTTGAACTTTTCAAATTAAAATAACTTTAGATTGTCCTTTCGAATAATAAACTGCTTTCACCTTTGGATGGGGTGCCGCCTTCCTTGAATTATTGAATTACTGCGTGGTGGCTATATATCGCTTTCCATCGGTGAGAGAGGGGGTTGGAAGGTAGATTATTTTTTCCGAGCAGCGGAAAGGCTTCTCCACAACTAATTCATGCTCCAGGATTTATGTGTAGGCATATACGGATCTAACAGTTGAGAAAGATTGCATACACGGCACACGAATATTGGAGCTTATATCAACGGTGAAAATCCAGAAGATTTTCCTGTTTATAAGAGTCCGAGACTCCGAGTTTATATTTTTTTAATGGTTTATTTTCCGACAAATACAAATCAAATGTGAACCACGAAATTAAGCCATGTTGAGCCACTTAGCGTTATCAAATTGATTCCTATCAATCCGAATCCTATCTGTTTGTTCTAGGACTGACTGAATCGGTTTCGTGGGGGCCTGAGTAAACGGACTGCAAATCGGAATCCGCAAGTCCCCACTCAATATATATAAGCAGAGGCGTCCGCGTGCACAAAGCAAGGGAAATCTCGTTCACGATCGCGATTCACCAAGAGGCGCCGCAAGTACAGGAGAAACTATAGAGACCCATTCAGAATTAGCAGTGCAGCAGCGGCAAGACTGTGTAGTGCGGATCGCTCCAGGATGAACATGGCCATGGATGAGCAGCTGTGTCAACAAAAGCACCGCTGGTTCCTGCAGCTCCAGAGCGGCGAGGAGATTACACTAACCCCGACCCCGAGGGCGAACGAGCACCTCTGTGTCACCGACGTCTTCCTTGTCGACCCGGAGAGTGCAGCCAGCCAGGGCGTCGTGGCCGCCTGCGTCGAGATGGGCACGCGGAACATCATGCTCGCGCAGCTGTGGTCGGAGAGCACCCACGTGGAGATGCAGACCCCTGTGGTTCTCGACGAGGAGTTCTGCTTGTACGTGATGCGGCCGGGAGGCGACACCGACGCCGACACACACACCGGCGCCGGCGCGACCGTTGTCCAGTTCGAGGGTTTCGTGACGCTTCCTGTGCCGTCTCCGGACACGGACAAGGAGCTGGAGGAGGAAGAGGCCGCCGCGGGTTCGGAGTCTGACGATGAAAAAATCGAAGATGACTATAATAAGGAGGATTCAGAGAGTGACAGAGAAGTTGACGTAGACACGGCCATTGACACGGACACGGAGGAGGTCGCGAGTTCGGAGGATGACGATGACAGAATCGAAGAGGACTATGAGGAGGATTCTGAGAGTGACGGTGAGGTCGACGTAGACGAGGCGAAGACCACCAGTGCCGGCGGCAACGCCAAGGACGTTGGAAAGGTTGCAGCTAGAGCATTCTTAGGTTTGTTCTTGTTCAGCTACATGGTAGGTTTCTTCAGACTGTTGATGTAATCATGAATGAAGTTATCTATGGATGAACTACGTTCGTTGTCAGGTATATTTTACTTAGATATATTGCCGTGATTAATTTGTGTGCTTAATCGAAGGGAAATTGTATGTTCGATTGTGCAGTCATGTTTTCTTAGAATAAAATGTGCAATTACTATTGCACATAGCGGTAGAACTTGGTTAGATTTTAGATTATGGAAGATGTTCTCGTGAGAGGAACGATGTCGTGGGATCGGTTACGTGTTTATATGATTGAGAAAACCCCACGATCGGTGGCATTTACATCTAGCGTTAAAGAGTCCATGAAAGAGATCGAGACAGAGACTGATTGGTGTACTACACCATGTAGAGTCTTCACAATTTATGATTGACACCCCCTTTAATCTAAACCTTGAAAGCTATGAAAAGATTTAGATTCTTGAGTGGCAGTGCTTTGGCAAATCCATCCGCAATTTGATCTTTGCTTGATATAAAAATGAATATCAAGTAATTTGTTGGCAACTTTCTCCCCGACAAAGTGAAAATCAATTTCAATGTGTTTGATGCAGGCATAAAACACCGGTTTAGCAAAGAGATAAGTAGCACCAATATTGTCACACCACAAGCATGGGCTATTTTTAAATGAACACCAAATTCTTTGTGTAATGCCTCAACCCAGATTAATTTAGTAGTGGCATTTGTAAGAGCTTTATACTCAGCTTCACTGCTAGAGCGAGATACCATGGTTTGTTTGCGAGCATTCCAAAAAATTAAGTTTGGTCTAAAAAATATAGCAAAACCATATGTGGAACTTCTATAATCTAGACATCATGTCCAATCCACATCGGAGAAGGCACGGAGAAGACTAGAGGTGTACTTCTGAGATGTGAGACCAACTTGTATTGTTCCTTTAATATACCTTAATATACGGTTTTGCTGTTGTCCAATGGGCTTTTGTGGGTGCATGTAAGAACTGGCACATTTTATTAACTGCAAAGGATAAGTCTGATCTAGGGTAAGTCAAGTATTGTACCGCACCAATGACAATGTAATGTGTACTATCATTAGGGTCAAGAGGATCTCCGTGTGTTAATGATAACTTTTCAACGGTAGATTGTGTGTATTAGCCAGTGTACAGTTAGTGTGTATTAGACTTTCTCTTTCGTGTGGGCTAGATCAAGCGAGATCTCTGCTTACTTGGTCGGTTTTACGGCATTGTATTTCTAGAATGTATTCAGATCAGGACGTTATGTACTTTGAACTTGCCGGTGAATAAATTGAGCTAATCTTTACCTCAAACTGAAAAAGATATATGCACAATTGCACAGTGTACTACCTTACGGTTTTCTCTTCGTGTAAATCCTATAAATACGTACAGTACCAGCTTCAAATCAGATGTAATTTGCGACACAGTTCATCCTTCGATAAGCTTATAATTGTTTTTAGCATAACTAGCATGGTTGCGAGGGCATCACCGCATTTTTTATGTTATAAACATTTTCATCTTGTTTAGTTCCTTCGTGGTGAAATACCCAATGTCTTGGCCATGGATCTATTCATAAATGTTTAACTTCGACATTTTGAAACATGATTGTATTTCTAAGAAATAAAAAAAAGTATTACCACTAATAGAAAACAGGCCTTTCGTCCAGGCCATTAGTCTCGGCTGTGGCTGGGGCCGGGACTAATGGCCCTGGCTGGACGGCCCGAGCCACCCAGAACCATATGTCCCGGCCCGTTAGACCCCATCAGTCCCGGTCTGAGGCTCAAACCGGGATTAAAGGGCCCTGGCCCTGCCGCTCGCTGGGGGCACCCCCTTTAGTCCCGGTTTGAGCCTCAGACCGGGACTAGTGGTCTGACCCTATATATACGCACAGTCCCCTCCCCCTCTTAACCGTTTTTTTCTGGTGGGAGAGAGTGTTGTTGTGCTATTTTTTTCTTGTTCATACATATGCACTAGAGGTGCTCGGTGAAATGTCCATTTGAGCGATGCAAGTTTAGGTCACACAAGACATACATGATATGAGGTGCCCGATGTTGGAATTATGCCCTAGAGGCAATAATAAAGATATTGTTATTATAATTCTTGTTCATGATAATGTTTATATTCCATGCTAGAATTGTATTAAGCGAAAACTTTAATACTTGTGTGGTTTGTGAACAACACCGTGTCCCTAGTATGCCTCTATGGACTAGCTCATTGATTAATGATGGTTAAGGTTTCCTAACCATAGACATGAGTTGTCGATTAATAATGAGATCATATCATTGGGAGAATGATATGATGGACAGACCCAAACTAAGCGAAGCAATTAGATTGTGTCATCGTGTTCATCTTTGCGAAGCTTTTCTTATGTCAAATATTGTATTCCTTAGACCATGAGATAATACAACTCCCTGGTATCGGAAGAAAGCTTTGAGGTCATCAAACGTCATCCTATGAGAGGGTGATCATAAAGGTGTCTCTCAGGTGATCGGAAAGTACATTGGGTTGTATGTATCGAGATGGGATTTGTCCCTCCCAAGTCGGAGAGATATACTTCGGGCCCACTCGGTAATCGATATCAACACCGCTTGCAAGCATGTGGTTAAGGAGTTAATCACAAAGTGATATCGAATTACGGAACGAGTAAAGTACTTGCTGTGAACGAGATTGAACTAGGTATGACGGTACCGACGATCGAATCTCGGGCAAGTAAAATATCGCGAGACGAAGGGAATATATATATATGGGATTGATTGAATCCTGGCATCGTGGTTCATCCGATATGATCATCGATGAATGTGTGGGAGTCAATATGGGTTTCCAGACCCCGCTGTTGATTATTGATAGAAGACCATGTCCGCTTATTCTCGAACCCGAAGGGTCACACACTTAACGTGTCTCGACGCTAGGATAGATTGGATATTTGGTTTATGAGTTTTTGTTCGGAGTCTCGGATGGGATCCGGGACATCACGAGAGGTTTCAGAATGGTCCGGAGAATAAGATTCATATAAGGCAGTGCAGTTTTTGGAGTTCGGAATTGTTCCGGGTTAATCGGTATTGTACCGGAAGCTTCTAGAACCTTCCGGAGGGGGACCAACGTGGTCCCACCTGTCGGGAGGGGGCATGGGCCTATGAGGGAGTTCCCTGGCCGCATTGGGCCAGGGGCACAAGGCCCCATAGGGCCCAACCGGCCAGCAAGGGTAAAACCCTAGTTGGAGCTTCTAGAAGGGGGGGGGGTTCCTTGCCCCCCACTCCTCCTCCTTGGCCGCCGGTTTTGGCTTGGGGGAGGGGCTAGGGTTGCCGCCCCACCCCTCTATATAAAGAGGGCTGGGGGCGCACCACCCCCCCACACCTTCCCCTCCAACCCTAGCCGCCCTGCTGCCCTCCTCTCTCTCCCTCCCGACTGCTTGTAGGCGAAGCCCTGCTGTAGAAACTCTCCACCAATTGCACCGCGTTGTCGCGTTGTAGATCCAACCCATCTCTCCACCATACTTGCTGGACCAAGGAAGGAGGAGACGTCGAGGTGCTGCACGTGTGCATCTCACGGAGGCATCGCCACTTGTGGTGCTAGATCGGATCGGATCGCGAGGAGGAGAAGCGAGTACGACTACATCACCCACGCGTTCCGATGTGCGAATCTTCAAGGGTATGAAGATCTAATCCAATCTTTCTCGTTGTTTGCATCTCCTAGATTAGATCTTGGCTTCCCTCTGTTCGCATCCGTAGAAAATTTTGATTTATTATGCCGCGAAACCCTTCAGTGGTATCAGAGCTAGATCTATGCGTAGATGTGTTTCACGAGTAGAACGCAACATGGTTGTTGCGGGCGTTGATGTTTTCTGTTGCAAGCCTCTTGTTTGTGTTCTTCTTATGACGCGGGATAGTGAGATTGAAGCGGTCCAGGCCAACCTTACGCGACGTCGTCATGAGACCGCTCCGCACTTGACGTGTGGCTTGTTCCACACATGCGGCTGGTGGATGCCTGTTTCTCTCACTATAGTTGTCATGGGTTTAACACCGGAGTTTGGCAACCATAATATCACCGTTGTGGCTTTCCGTAGGTAAGAATCGTTCATAGCTTGCTACTCCCATAAGCCACGTAAAACATGCAACAACAAAGTAGAGGCGTCTAACTTGTTTTTGCAGGGAGTGTTCTCTGTGATATGGTATGGCCCAAGATGTGATGTGTATAATGTATGCGATGATCATGTTTTGTAATGTTCCACGACTTGCATGTCGATGAGTACACAACCGGCAGGAGCCATATGGTTGTCTTTATAATTGTGTATGACCTGCGAGTCAACTTCTTATACGCCATGTAATAGCTTTACTTTATCGCTAAGTAGTTAGCAATAGTTGTAGTTGCTATTCGTGGTGGAGGCAATCATGGTGGAGTGATGGAGATCATGCCGGCACGCACAAGATGGAGATCATTGCGTGAAGATTGGCTATACCATGTCACATAAAGTTATATGCATGTGATGTTTATCCTTTTATGTATCTTATTATGCTTAGATTGCGACGGTAGCATTATAAGATGATTCCTCACTTAAAGATCAAGATAAAACTGTGTTCTCCCCATGTATGCACCATTGCGAAAGTTCGTCGTGTCTAAGCATCACGTGATGATCGGGTGCTATAGACTCTACGCTCACATACAACGGGCGCAAGCCAGTTTTTGCACACACGGAAATACTTGGGTTTGACTTGACGAGCCTAGCATGTACAGACATGGCCTCGGAACACATGAACCGAAAGGTTAAGCATGAGTCATATGAATGATATGATCGACACTTCGTTGTCCACCATTGAAGCCACATCTCTTCTCGTGAAGATCGGATTAGGTGTGGTGAATTTGGATCGTGTTCACTAAACAACTTGAGGGATATTGGATTTAGTGGGAGTGCATCTAGTAATTTGATTAAAAGTTGAACTAGTTATCATAAACATAGTCTAATTTGTACTTGCAAATATTGTAGATCACATGGCTAAGTCGAACTTCAACTTCAACGTTTTTGCTGAGAAAGAAAAGCTTAAGAACAATGGGTCTAACTTCACCAACTGGTTCCGCAATCTGAGAATCATTCTCTCTGGCGGTCAAAAGGACTATGTCCTTGAGAATGCGTTAGGTGACGCCCCTGCTGCTACTGTGCCGGCTGATGAGAAAGCTGTCTATCAGTCGCGCAAAGATGATTATAGTGTGATTAAGAGCACCATGTTGTTTGCTATGGAATCGGACCTTCAAAATCGTTTTGAAGACTATCCCGGGCCCTTTGAGATTCTGGAGGAGCTGAAAACTATGTTTCAGACTCAGGCCCGTTCTGAGAGATATGAGATCTCTGAGAAGTTCTTTAACTGCAAGATGGAGGAAGGGAGTTCCGTTAGTGAGCACGCCATTAAGATGTCGGGCTACACTCAACGCCTTGAGCAACTGGACTGCAAGATTCTAGAGGAGCTCAAAATTGACAGAGTTCTGCAGTCACTCCCTCCCAGCTACAAAAGTTTTGTAGTGACTCACAATCAGATTGGTTCCACTGATATGATCACTGAGCTCTTCGCTAAGATGAAAGTTGCGGAGGTGGACATCAAAAAGGATAATCATGTGTTGATGGTCAACAAGTCCTCCTTTAAGAAAGGTAAGGGTGCAAAGAAGCCCTTCAAGAAAGGCGGCGGCAAGCGCGTTGCCCCTGCTGAGAAGAAGCTCAAGTCTGGTCCTAAGCCGGACACTGAGTGCTTCTATTGCAAGGACAAGGGTCATCGAAGCGAATCGTCCAAGTACTTAGCGGACAAGAAGGCTGGCACCATCAAAGGTATATTTGTTATACATGTTATTGATGTTTTCCTTACTAGCCCTCATTGTAGTGCCTGGGTATTTGATACTGGTTCAGTTGCTAATATTTGTAACTCGAAACAGGAGCTACGGAATAGACGACGGCTTGCGAGGGATGAGGTGACGATGCGCGTTGGCAACGGATCAAGAGTTGATGTGATGGCCGTCAACACGCTCTCCTTAGTTTTACCTTCAGGATTAGTTTTAAACCTCAATAAATGTTATTATGTGCCTGCGTTGAGCATGAACATTATTTCTGGATCTTGTTTATTGCAAGACGGTTATTCATTTAAATCAGAGAATAATGGTTGTTCTATTTATATGAGTAACATCTTTTATGGTCATGCACCTATTGTGAATGGTTTATTTCTTCTAAATCTCGAAAAGGATGAAACACACATCCATAACATTGAGGCTAAGAGATGCAAAGTAGATAGTGATAATACTACTTATTTGTGGCACTGTCGTCTAGGTCATATTGGAGTAAAGCGCATGAAGAAACTCCATTCTGATGGACTTTTGGAGTCTCTTGATTTTGAATCATTTGACACATGCGAACCATGCCTCATGGGCAAGATGATCAAAACCCCGTTCTCCGGAATTATGGAGCGAGCAATGGACTTGTTGGAAATCATACATACCGATGTGTGCGGACCGATGAGTGTTTCGACGCGCGGTGGATATCGCTATTTTCTCACTTTTACCGATGACTTAAGTAGATATGGGTATATCTATTTAATGAAACATAAATCTGAAACATTTGAAAAGTTCAAGGAATTTCAGAATGAAGTGGAGAACCATCGTAACAGAAAGATTAAGTTTCTACGATCCGATCGTGGGGGTGAATATTTGAGTTATGATTTTCTCACGCATCTTAAAGCAAGCGGAATCGTTTCGCAACTCACGCCACCCGGAACACCACAACGCAATGGTGTGTCTGAACGCCGGAATCGAACTCTATTAGATATGGTCCGATCGATGATGTCTCTTACTGATTTGCCGTTATCATTTTGGGGTTATGCATTAGAAACCGCTGCATTCACTTTAAATAGGGCACCATCTAAATCCGTTGAGACGACACCGTATGAACTGTGGTTTGGTGCTAAACCTAAGTTGTCGTTTCTTAAAGTTTGGGGATGCGAAGCTTACGTCAAGAAGTTGATGTCGGACAAGCTCGAACCCAAAGCGGAGAAATGCGTCTTCATAGGATACCCTAAGGAAACTATTGGGTATACCTTCTATCACAGAACCGAAGGCAAAGTGTTTGTCGCAAAGAACGGTTCCTTTCTTGAGAAGGAGTTTCTCTCGAAAGAAGTGAGTGGGAGGAAAGTAGAGCTAGACGAGGTTATTGAACCTTCTCTTGAATTTGAGAGTAACGCAGCACCTGAAATTGTTCCAGTGCCGCCTGCACCAATAATAGAGGAAGCTAATGATAAGGATCATGAAGCTTCGGACGATGCTGCTACTGAACATCGCAGGTCGACAAGGTCGCGTGCCCCTCCTGAGTGGTACGGCAACCCTGTCTTAACTGTCTTGTTAGTAGATGACAGTGAACCTGCGAACTATGAGGAAGCGATGATGAGCCCAGACTCTGAGAAATGGCTAGAGGCCATGAAATCCGAATTGGGATCCATGAGCGAAAACCAAGTATGGACTTTGGTGGACCCTCCTAGCGACCGAAAGGCCGTTGAGTGCAAATGGATTTTCAAGAAGAAAACGGACGCGGATGGTAATGTTACCGTCTATAAAGCACGTCTTGTCGCGAAAGGTTTTCGACAAGTTCAAGGTGTTGACTACGATGAGACTTTCTCTCCCGTAGCGATGTTTAAGTCCATTCGGATTTTATTAGCAATTGCTGCGTTTCATGATTATGAAATTTGGCAGATTGATGTTAAGACTGCGTTCCTCAATGGCAACATTGATGAAGAGTTGTATATGATGCAACCCGAAGGTTTTTTCGATCCTAAGGATGCTGATAAAGTATGCAAACTTCAGCGTTCTATTTATGGACTGAAGCAAGCATCTCGGAGTTGGAACCTTCGTTTTGATCAAGTGATCAAGAGCTTTGGATTTGTTCCAAATAGCTACGAAGCTTGTATCTACAAGAAAGTGAGTGGGAGCTCGGTGACATTTCTGGTACTATATGTGGATGACATATTGATTATTGGAAATGACATTAACATGCTTAACGATGTGAAGAGTTATTTGAACAAGTGTTTTTCAATGAAAGACCTAGGTGAAGCTGCTTATATATTGGGCATCAAAATCTATAGAGATACACAAAGGCGCCTGATAGCTTTAAGCCAGAGTACATACCTAGACAAAGTTCTGAAAAGGTTCAGAATGGATAAGGCAAATAAAGGTTCAGTGCCTATGTTGTCAGGTAAGATATTGAGCAAGGCTCAGTGTCCAGCTACGGTAAATGATAGGGAAGCTATGAGCAAAGTGCCTTATGCCTCGGCCATAGGTTCTATCATGTATGCCATGCTATGTACTAGACCGGATGTGTCCAATGCTCTTAGTTTGACGAGCAGATATCAAAGTGATCCAGGAGTGGAACACTGGACAGCCGTGAAGAACATCCTAAAGTACCTAAATAGGACTAAAGAAATGTTCTTAGTCTATGGGGGTGATGAACAGCTCGTCGTAAAAGGTTACGTCGATGCTAGTTTCGACACCGACAAGGATGATTCTAAATCTCAGACAGGATACGTTTATATTTTGAATGGAGGAGCTGTGAGCTGGAGAAGCTGCAAGCAAAGCGTGATCGCGGGATCTACAGTAGAAGCGGAATACATGGCTGCTGCAGAAGCGTCAAGTGAAGGAGTTTGGATCAGAAACTTTATCACTGAGCTTGGTGTGGTGCCAAGTGCATTGGACCCACTGGAGATATTGTGTGATAACACTGGCGCCATAGCACTTGCTAAGGAACCAAGATATCATTCAAAGACCAAGCATATCAACCGCAAGTTTCATATAATCCGAGATTATATAGCAGATGGAGATCTGAAGATTAGAAAAGTACATACAGATCTGAATGTCGCAGATCCATTGACTAAACCTCTTCCACGTGTAAAACATGATCAGCACCTCAGTGCCATGGGTGTGAGATTGTTGCCAAATGTAAACTAGATTATTGACTCTAGTGCAAGTGGGAGACTGTTGGAATTATGCCCTAGAGGCAATAATAAAGATGTTATTATTATAATTCTTGTTCATGATAATGTTTATATTCCATGCTAGAATTGTATTAAGCGGAAACTTTAATACTTGTGTGGTTTGTGAATAACACCGTGTCCCTAGTATGCCTCTATGGACTAGCTCATTGATTAATGATGGTTAAGGTTTCCTAACCATAGACATGAGTTGTCGATTAATAATGAGATCATATCATTGGGAGAATGATATGATGGACAGACCCAAACTAAGCGAAGCAATTAGATCGTGTCATCGTGTTCATCTTTGCGAAGCTTTTCTTATGTCAAATATTGTATTCCTTAGACCATGAGATAATACAACTTCCTGGTATCGGAAGAAAGCTTTGAGGTCATCAAACGTCATCCTATGAGAGGGTGATCATAAAGGTGTCTCTCAGGTGATCGGAAGTACCTGTTGGGTTGTATGTATCGAGATGGGATTTGTCCCTCCCAAGTCGGAGAGATATACTTCGGGCCCACTCGGTAATCGATATCAACACCGCTTGCAAGCATGTGGTTAAGGAGTTAATCACAAAGTGATATCGAATTACGGAACGAGTAAAGTACTTGCTGTGAACGAGATTGAACTAGGTATGACGGTACCGACGATCGAATCTTGGGCAAGTAAAATATGGCGAGACGAAGGGAATATATATATGGGATTGATTGAATCCTGGCATCGTGGTTCATCCGATATGATCTTAGATATTGATGCTTTGTGATATGCAATGCATACAGTTCTCCTAATATTATAGGTTTGATCTTAGATATTGATGCTTTTTCACGTATAATTGGTCAAAATATTTAAATTTTTGACTTTGACAAGAATTATACTCAACATAATTGGAGACGGAGGAAGTGCACACCCATGCATGAAAATTATATAAAAAAAAGAAAGAAGTGTGTACATATATAGAGCACGTGCACATAGAGCTAGCTAGCAATTAATTCGTGTAGCTCCTTAATTCGTGACAGTGGGGATTAGATTTTATGAAAATTAAATGGAAGGCCCGACCTAGCTAGCAATTGCCAGTTAATCTTCTAATCAGACGCAAATACGATTCTGATCCCTGTGGATCGATCTCTCATCTCTGTGGGAGGTGCTGTCGATCGCCAATGCCAAGAGCCGCAATTGCTGCAGCCTGCAGAGGCCTGGCGCGCGGCCTCACCTGGTCCTTTCGACCTTCCTAGAAACCTAGCCATCTTGTCCGGTAAATTAAATCTTTAATCTAATCCTTGTGGTTCTGGTTGTCTCTTGCCCTTTAGTCCTATATATGTTTAATTCATGGATCTGGTAATGCATCTATTTTGCTAATTGCATCTGCTGTAAATTAAATAAACGATGAGCTATTTGTAGAGATTTTTAGGTTTCTATCTTTAATCCTTTATTTAGGTAATGTATTCAATTCCCAATTTTAGGTGATATGGCGTGGAAACATCAATTCGGCGCTAGGAAAAGGAATAAAATAAAACAAGCGATTGAACTGATTTAATCACAGAAAGGTGCTTTAAAAAGGTACTTTTTAGCAACAAATAATGTTGATGTCAACGATGATAATCAAAGTCAAAATTCTGAACCCGGACAAGATGATGATCATCATTCAGATGCCGATCATGATGGCCAACACGTTGGCTTTCATCTGCTCCTTAACAGCTACAGTTGGCCTCATCTGCTCCTTAACAGCTACAGTTGGCTTTCATCTGCTCCTTAACAACACGTTGTCAACGCGACCATTGTCCAGTTCGAGGGTTTCGTGACGCTTCCTGTGCCGTCTCCGGACACGGACAAGGAGCTGGAGGAGGAAGAGACCGCGGGTTCGGAGGCTGACGATGAAAAAATCGAAGATGACTATAATAAGGAGGATTCACAGAGTGACAGCGAGGTTGACGTAGACACGGCCATTGACACGGACACGGAGGAGGTCGCGAGTTCGGAGGATGACGATGACAGAATCGACGAGGACTATAAGGAGGATTCTGAGAGTGACGGTGAGGTCGACGTAGACGAGGCGAAGACCACCAGTGCCGGCGGCAACGCCAAGGACGTTGGAAAGGTTGCAGCTAGAGCATTCTTAGGTTTGTTCTTGTTCAGCTACGTGGTAGGTTTCTTCAGACTGTTGATGTAATCATGAAGTTATCTATGGATGAACTACGTTCGTTGTCAGTAATATTTTACTTAGATATATTGCCGTGACTAATTTGTGTGTTTAATCGAAGGGAAATTGTATGTTGGATTGTGCAGTCATGTTTTCTTAGAATAAAATGTGCAATTATGTACTATTGCACATAGCGGTAGAACTTGGTTAGATTTTAGATTATGGAAGATGTTCTCGTGAGAGGAACGATGTCGTGGGATCGGTTACGTGTTTATATGATTGAGAAAACCCCACGATCGGTGGCATTTACACCTAGCGTTAAAGAGTCTATGAAAGAGATCGAGACAGAGACTGATTGGTGTACTACACCATGTCGATCAGAGTCTTCACAATTTATGATTGACACCCCCTTTAATCTAAACCTTGAAAGCTATGAAAAGATTTAGATTCTTGAGTGGCAGTGCTTTGGCAAATCCATCCGCAATTTGATCTTTGCTTGATATAAAAATGAATATCAAGTAATTTGTTGGCAACTTTCTCCCTGACAAAGTGAAAATCAATTTCAATGTGTTTGATGCAGGCATAAAACACCGGTTTAGCAAAGAGATAAGTAGCACCAATATTGTCACACCACAAGCATGGGCTATTTTTAAATGAACACCAAATTCTTTGTGTAATGCCTCAACCCAGATTAATTTAGTTGTGGCATTTGTAAGAACTTTATAGTCAGCTCCACTGCTAGAGCGAGATACCATGGTTTGTTTGCGAGCATTCCAAAAAATTAAGTTTGGTCTAAAAAATATAGCAAAACCATATGTGGAACTTCTATAATCTAGACATCATGTCCAATCCACATCGGAGAAGGCACGGAGAAGACTAGAGGTGTACTTCTGAAATGTGAGACCAACTTGTATTGTTCCTTTAATATACCTTAATATACGGTTTTGCTGTTGTCCAATGGGCTTTTGTGGGTGCATGTAAGAACTGGCACATTTTATTAACTGCAAAGGATAAGTCTGATCTAGGGTAAGTCAAGTATTGTACCGCACCAATGACAATGTAATGTGTACTATCATTAGGGTCAAGAGGATCTGCGTGTGTTAATGATAACTTTTCAACGGTAGATTGTGTGTATTAGCCAGTGTACAGTTAGTCAGGGGCGAAGCTCCCCGTTGGGCAAGGTATGGCGTTTGCCCTACCTTAAATTTTGGCAAAAAAATCGCATATAGGTATGCTTATATCGATATACAAACATTCCTGTGCTTTTTTAGTGCGTTCTGAAGAACAAAACGTAAAGAAAATAGCGAAATGGGCTGCACTTGGTCAAGTCACTATGTACATGGGCCTGTTAACCTATTTGGCCAGGTGCGGTGGTCGATCAGGACGCTAGGAAACTGCCCGGCTTTACGACGCTCGGTGGAGTTCGTCGAGACCTCAACTAACCTTTCTGCCGGCGTCGCCCCTGGCTGGGATCGTCAACTCCACCTCGTCCCTTCCCTGGGCGTCCACAGACCATAGCTCCACTGCCCCTGCCTCCAGCAGCTCTAGGCCTCTGCCGCTATGTGATCTCATTAGGGTTTCTTATTTTGTTGTGTCTTCTGATCGGGGACTGGCTTTGATTTCGTGGTCATTGGTCAAGACCGAAGAACTAAGATGGATAAGAAGGGAAAGAAATCTGTAGGTTCAAAGGGGAAGGTATAATTCTTTAATTTTGTGGTCAACTAGATGATTCTCGTAATCCAACTAAGACAGGAGGTTTTGTTCATAAAATATAGACTTTTAGCTTTGTGTTTATCATGAAGATAATGTTAAAACTACTTCCAATGACAAATGATGTATCTCTTCTGCTGCAAAAGAAGGATTAAAATATTATCCAGGTAAGTTGATATAGACTCTATTATCACAGAGTTTGATCATCGGTTTAATGAGGGATCTTTAGAGATTCTTCAAAACTTTTCTTGTCTAGATCCAACAAACTTATTTGATAAGTCAATTTGAATAAGCATCCTCTGTACGTTTGTCTAGATTCAATGGCATTAAAGGTTCATTATCGATACGTTTGTATGTTCTACTTCAATTTAAATATGTTGCTATTACCCTTTTACTAGATGATTATGCTATTATCATTGTGTCGAGACAATTTTGATTTTAATATTTTAAAGTTCGCCCGACCTTAATTTGTTTTCGTCCTTCGCCACTGCAGTTAGTGTGTATTAGACTTTCTCTTTCGTGTGGGCTAGATCAAGCGAGATCTCTGCTTACTTGGTCGGTTTTACGGCATTGTATTTCTAGAATGTATTCAGGTCAGGACGTTATGTACTTTGAACTTGCCGGTGAATAAATTGAGCTAATCTTTACCTCAAACTAAAAAAGATATATGCACAATTGCACAGTGTACTACCTTACAGTTTTCTCTTCGTGTAAATCCTATAAATACGTACAGTACCAGCTTCAAATCAGATGTAATTTGCGACACAGTTCATCCTTCGATAAGCTTATAATTGTTTTTAGCATAACTAGCATGGTTGTGAGGGCATCACCGCATTTTTTATGTTATAAACATTTTCATCTTGTTTAGTTCCTTCGTGGTGAAATACCCAATGTCTTGGCCATGGATCTATTCATAAATGTTTAACTTCGACATTTTGAAACATGATTGTATTTCTAAGAAATAAAAAAAGTATTACCACTAATAGAAAACAGCCCTTTCGTCCAGGCCATTAGTCTCGGCTGTGGCTGGGGCCGGGACTAATGGCCCTGGCTGGACGGCCCGAGCCACCCAGAACCATATGTCCCGGCCCGTTAGACCCCATCAGTCCCGGTCTGAGGCTCAAACCGGGATTAAAGGGCCCTGGCCCTGCCGCTCGCTGGGGGCACCCCCTTTAGTCCCGGTTTGAGCCTCAGACCGGGACTAGTGGTCTGACCCTATATATACGCACAGCCCCTCCCCTTCTCAACCGTTTTCTCCTGGTGGGAGAGAGTGTTGTTGTGCTATTTTTTTCTTGTTCATACATATGCACTAGAGGTGCTCGGTGAAATGTCCATTAGAGCGATGCAAGTTTAGGTCACACAAGACAGACATGATATGAGGTGCCCGAGCCACACTTAAGTTTTCTCATCTTTGTTTCCAAGTGTAATAAAAGGTTAGCAACTATTTTCTCGTTAAGACCATCGTGCGGTACTAATTTTAGCATAGTGATTGCGTTTGACTTATATTTGTATGATACAGATGAGCCATCCATGGATGTACGGTGACCGACGCTCTACCGCTTTCAGAGAAGGCGTGCGTTCTTTTCGAGTTATGGCCAAGGAGAACAAGCGACGGGATGGTTTTATATGTTGTCCATGTGTTGACTATAGGAATGAGAAGGCTCACACTTCCGCAAGAGTCATTCAGAGCCACCTGCTTCGGTCTGGTTTTATGTCCGGCTATAATGTTTGGACCAAACATGGAGAAAGAGGGGTTTTGATGGAATACGACGATGAAGAAGAGAACGATGATGACAACTACCGATCTATGTTCCCTGAATACGCTGATAACGCAATGGAAGACAATGAAGAAGAAGGAGGTGAAGAACGGGAACCAGACCGGCCTGCTGATGATCTTGGTCGGGTCATTTTCTGATGCAAAGCGAGACTACGACACAGAAAAGGAGAGGTTGCAGTTTGAGTAGATGTTACAGGATCACAATAAATTGTTGTACCCAACTTGTGAAGATGGCCAGAAGAAGCTGGGTAGCACACTGGAATTGCTGAAGTGGAAGGCAAAGATCGGTGTGACTGACTCGGGATTTGAGAAGTTGCTGGTACTCATGAAGAGGTTGCTTCCAAGAAATAACAAATTGCCCGCCAGTACATACAAAGCAAAGAAGCTCGTCTGCCCTCTAGGATTAGATGTGCAGAAGATACATGCGTGTCCTAATGACTGCATCCTCTACCGCGGCGAGAAGTATGAGAATTTGGATAAATACCCGATATGCACTGCATTGCATTATAAGATCAGAAATGATGACCCTAGTGATGTTGATGGCGAGCCACCCAGGAAAAGGGTTCCTGCCAAGGTGATGTGGTATGCTCCTATAATACCAGGATTGAAACGCTTGTTCAGAAACAAAGAGCATGACAAGTTATTGCGATGGCACATGGAAGAAGGTAAGAAAGACGGGATGTTGAGGCACCTCGCTGATGGTCGACAGTGGAGAAAAATAGAGAGAGACTTCCCGGACTTTGCTGGTGAAGCAATAAACTTATGGTTTAGTCTAAGTACAGATGGCATGAATCCTTTTGGGGAGCAGAGCTGCAGGCACAGCACCTGGCCCGTCACTCTATGTATCTACAACCTTCCTCCTTGGTTGTGCATGAAGTGGAAGTTCATTATGATGCCAGTGCTCATCCACAGCCCGAAGCAACCCGGCAACGACATTGATGTGTACCTAAGGATATTAGTTGATGAACTTTTACAGTTGTGGGCGAACCAGGTTTACGTGTGTGGGATGAGCACAAACAGGAGCCATTCGACCTACGAGCGTTGCTGTTTGTAACCATCAATGATTGGCCTGCTCTTAGTAACATCTCAGGACAGACGGACAAGGGATATAATGCATGCACACACTGTTTAGATGAGACTAAAAGTATATATCTGGATAAATCTAGAAAGAATGTCTACCCGTACAATCGTCGTTTTCTTCCGCAAGACACCCCTTAAGGAAAAAAGGCAAGCATTTCGATGGCGAGGCAGATCACCGGAAGAAGCCTGCCCCCCGTACTGGTGCTGATGTATTTGGTATGGTCAAGGATTTAAATATAATATTTGGAAAGGGTTCCGGAGGACAACCTGTTCCGAAAGACGCCGACGGATGCGCACCCATGTGGAAGAAGAAATCTATATTTTTGGAGCTATCCTATTGGGAAGTCCATGAGGTCCGCTCTGCAATCGACGTGATGCACCCGCGAAGAATCTTTGCGTGAATATTCTAGGCTTCTTGGGCTTGTATGGGAAGTCAAAAGATACACCGGAAGCACGGGAGGACCAGCAACGTCATAAAGGACGAGACGGCAAGCATCCAAGGCAGTTTTAAGGGCCTGCCAGCTACGCTCTTACCAAGTAAGAGAAGGAAATCTTTTTTGAAGTCCTTTTCAGTATCAAAGGTCCCGTCTGGCTTCTCGTCTAACATAAAGGGAATAGTAAATATGAAAGAGAAAAAAAATCCAAAACCTAAAGTCCCATGACTCTGTCCATGCTGCGTGCGCGTGGTTTCAGTCAGAAGTGGTGCGATTGGATCGCCCTACTTCTCTCGACGGCTTCATCACGGGTCATCCTCAATGGTGCCGTCGGTGCACGTATCCGCCATCGGCGTGGCCTGCGGCAAGGCGACCCATTGTCACCTTTCCTCTTCATTCTGGCTATGGAGCCGTTGCACCGGTTGCTCTCCTTGGCGGTCGAGGAGGGCGTCCTGTCCCGCATCCGTGGCCAGTCCAATGGGCTGCGCACATCATTGTATGCCGATGACGCCATTTTCTTCATCAACCCGGTCAAAGCCGAGCTGGAAGCTGCGCATGCCATCCTTGACCGCTTTGGCGCGGTCACAGGTCTTCGGGTCAACTTCGCCAAGACCTCGGTGATTCCCATCCGCTGCGAGGACCTCGACGTGGTGGACGTCGTCTCCCCGCTGGGCGCTTGTATAGCTTCGCTACCGTGCAAGTTCCTGGGGCTGCCTCTTAGCCTGCGGAAGCTTCGCAAGATTGACTTCTAGCCTCTGCTTGACCGGATCGCCAGCCGGCTGGCCTGCTGGAAGTTCAAGTGGCTCTCGGAGGCCGGGCGTCTTGTGCTCCTCAATGCTGTGCTCTCGGCCCTGTCTGTCTACTGGATCTCCGTACACTCGTTGCCAGTTTGGGTGTGCAAGGAGATTGACCGCGTGCACAGCTCGCTGGCGCGAGGTCTCTGCCATGGCGGCACCGCAAAATCGCTGGGTCAGATTCGCAGCCTGTGGAGCTGGGCGGCTTCGGAATCGTTGACCTTGATCGCTTCGGAACAGCCCTCCGCCTCAAGTGGCTGTGGCTCGATCGCACAGCGCCTGACAAGCCCTGGGTGGGCATGCCTCTTCCTTGCTCACCCGCGGAGCAGGACCTTTTCGCCGCGGCCACACAGGTTACCGTGGGCGACGGCCGCAGGGCTAGTTTCTGGTTCGATAGCTGGTTGGATGGCCAGGCCCCCTTCCGCTCAATGCCGGAGCTATTTGCGGCCTCCCGTCGCAAGATGCGCTCGGTGGCGGACGCAGTGAGCTCCCAGCGTTGGGTTGCCGACCTCCACGGGCGGGTCTCGGCGGCGACCTTGCCCGACTTTGTCCGCCTCTGGTCGGCAGTTGCGGCCCTCAACTTGCAGGAGGGTTCCGATGACATGTTCGTCTGGCGCGTGTGCGCCTCTGGGTGTTTCTCCGTGGCTTCTGCCTACCGCCTGCAGTTCCAGGGCTCGACAGCGTCGCCCTTGGTCCCCTCGATTTGGCAGGTCTGGGCACCTGCCAAGTGTCGGTTGTTCGCATGGCTCCTGGTACAGAATCGGATCCTTACTGCGGACAGACTGATGGCGAGGCAATGGCCAAACTCTTACTTCTGTCCTCTGTGCCGGCGCAACCTTGAGTCGGCTATTCACCTTGTCGCTGAGTGCCCGTGGTCCCGGAGCTTATGGAGCCTGGCTGCCGCTGGTTTCGAGGTCCCGAGTTTCCTCCCTACCTCTTGGCGGACCGGCGCCACACTGCCGGATTGGCTGGAGGGTCTCTCTCTGATGCTCTCTTCCTGGCGAGGAGGAGCAAGACCCTGGCTCTCCTCCTGGTTTGGTTCATTTGGCGCGAGCGCAACGACCGTATTTTTCGGGGCGTCGATAAGCCTCCTTCGGTAGTCTTTTCCGAGGCTCAGGATGAGCGCTCGAGTTAGGCCGGCTGGTTGCCGCACTTTGTGGGCGAGAGTAGTGCGGTGGTTTCCGGCCTCCTGGCCATTTTGTTTTTCTCCTTTATTGATTTCTGGACGTGGTTCATGTCCTTTCTCTTGACTTTGTACAGCTTGAGTACCTTGTACTCCTTCCTCTATCAATGAAAACGCAGCTCTCCTGCGCTTTTTCAAAAAAAAAGTCCCATGACTGCCACATGCTTATGACGCAATTGCTTCTGGTTGCATTGAGAGGAATTCTACCGGAAAATGTTCGCCTGGCCATTGTGAAGGTATGTGCATTCCTCAATGCAATTTCTCTGAAGGTAATCGATCTATAAAGTCTATCAGGGTTATAGATTGATGTGGTCCAATGTATGGTCAACTTCGAGTTGTTGTACCCTCCATCTTTCTTTAATATTATGACACACCTCCTAGTTCACCTAGTCGACGAGATTAGAATTCTCGGTCCTGTGTTTCTACACAATATGTTCCCCTTCGAAAGGTTCATGGGAGTCTTAAAAAAATATGTTCATAACCGTGCTAGGCCAGAAGGAAGCATCTCCAAGGGCTATGGAACAGAGGAGGTCATTGAGTTTTGTGTTGACTTTCTTCCTGACCTTAAGCCGATTCGTGTTCCTGAATCTCGGTATGAGGGGAGGCTGACTGGAAAAGGCACACTAGGAAGGAAAATAATGGTATGTATGGACATAGATTCTTTCAATAAAGCACACTACACAGTTCTACACAATTATACCTTGGTGGCTCCGTATATCGAGAAACACAAGATTATTGTACGCTCGGAAAACCCGGGGATTCCTGACTCCTCGATTAAAGTGGAACACGAGGACACTTTCGGCAGTTGGTTGCAGAAGCATCTCATGAATAACAACACTGTTGAAGATCAGCTGTACTTGTTGGCACGGTTACCATCTTCGACTATATGTATTTTCCAAGGGTACGAGATAAATGGTAATACATTTTACACGATCGGCCAAAATAAAAAGAGCACCAACCAAAACAGTGGTGTCCGCTTTGATGCAACAGATGACAATGGGCAGAAGGACACATATTATGGGTACATAAAGGATATATGGGAACTTGAGTATGGACCTACTTTTAAGGTCCCTTTGTTTCGATGCAAATGGGTCAAGATGACAGGAGGAGGGGTACATGTAGACGAAAAGTATGGCATGAACTACGTTCGTTGTCAGGTATATTTTACTTAGATATATTGCCGTGACTAATTTGTGTGTTTAATCGAAAGGAAATTGTATGTTCGATTGTGCAGTCATGTTTTCTTAGAATAAAATGTGCAATTACTATTGCACATAGTGGGTAGAACTTGGTTAGATTTTAGATTATGGAAGATGTTCTCATGAGAGGAATGATGTCGTGGGATTGGTTACGTGTTTATAGGATTGAGAAAAACCCCATGATCAGTGGAATTTACATCTAACATTACAGGAAGAGAAAGAGTCCAAGGAAGAGGTCGAGACGAGACAGAGACTGATTGGTGTACTACACCATGTCGATCAGAGTCTTCACAATTTATGATTGACACCCCCTTTAATCTAAACCTTGAAATCTATGAAAAGATTTAGATCCTTGAGTGGCAGTGCTTTGGCAAATCCATCCGTAATTTGATCTTTGCTTGATATAAAATGAATATCAAGTAATTTATTGGCAACTCTCTCCTCGACAAAGCGAAAATCAATTTCAATGTGTTTGGTACACGTATAAAACACCGGATTAGCAGAGAGATAAGTAGCACCAATATTGTCACACCACAAGCATGGCCTATTTTTTAAATAAACACCAAATTATTTGTATAATGCCTCAACCCAGATTAATTCAGTTGTGGCATCTGTAAGAGCTTTATACTTAGCTTCACTGCTAGAGCGAGATACCATGGTTTGTTTGCGAGCATTCCAAAAAAATTAAGTTTGGTCTAAAAAATATAGCAAAACCACCCGTGGAACGTCTATAATCTAGACATCAAGGCATGGAGAAGAATAGACGTGGACTTCTGAAACGTGAGACCAACTTGTATTGTTCCTTTAATATACCTTAATATACGTATTGCTGTTGTCCAATGGGCTTTTGTGGGTGCATGTAAGAACTAGCACATTTTATTAACTGCAAAGGATAAGTGTGATCTAGTTAAAGTCAAGTATTGTACCACACCAATGACACTGTAATGTGTACTATCATTAGGGTAAAGAGGATCTCCATGTGTTAATGATAACTTTTCAATGGTAGATAGTGTGTATTAGCCGGTGTACAATTAGTGTGTATTAGACCTTTTCTTTCGTGTGGGCTACATCAAGCGATATCTCTGCTTACTCGGTTGTTATTTCGGCATTGTATTTCTGGAATGTATTCAGGTCAGGATTTTATGTACTTTGAACTTGCCAGTGAATAAATTGAGCTAATCTTTACCTCAAACTGAAAAAGAGATATGCACAATTGCACAGTGTACCTTACGGTTTTCTCTTCGTGTAAATACATATAGTACCAAGCTTCAAACCAGATGTAATTTGCGACACAGTTCATCCTTCGATAAGCTTATAATTGTTTTAAGCATAACTAGCATGGTTGCCAAGGCATCACCGCATTTTTTTATGTTATAAACATTTTCATCTTGTTTAGTTCCTTCGTTATGAAATACCCAATGTCTTGGCCATGGATCTATTCATAAATGTTTAACTTTGACATTTTTAAACATGATTGTATTTCTAAGAAAGAAAAAAAGTATTACAATTGTTTTTGGAAATAAAGCTATGTAGATTGAACACATGCGGTTTGTTGAGGAATGGTTATATAGATCTTATAGGCTATGATATGGTTAGATAGCTCTAGTTAAAGATCTATCATTTTTTAGTTGTTTAGCCGAAGTTATAAAGATCTAACATATGCTATTTTCTAGAAGCAAAATTAGTATGCTTGGATGATCTAACAGATTATGATAGTTTGAGATAGAGTTTTTAGGATCTATCAAATGAGATTTGTTTATTTATAATTAGTATTGTAGATACAATGGCCTTGACATGCTTAGGTCGAATTATGAAGCTTTGATGGATGCCATTTATTTTCATGCACAATTTTGGTCATCTAACGATTCAAGTACGGCTATGTAGATCTCACAATTTTGATTTCCTTAGGGCAGTTACCTAGATAGAATAATTGTTATATTACAAAGAAAATATGATCACCATATTGAAAACTGGTATTTTTTTTCAGAAGTTTTAGTTCATCTCTGTATTTTTTGTGCAATGTCTTCCTATTAGTATACAACAGATAGATAGATGTGTAGTTTAAGTAATTTTCTCTGATCAAATAGGGCACGTGGACTTGTATTTCTAACCTTGGCTAGCTTTCTTGATCTTCAATAGCCGATCAGACATATGAGAGCAAAGGAGCCCCAGATTAACCTTTGGGTGTATTTCAGTTCATTTATTATTAGGTTATATTCTATGTCATGCAACCCGACGTGTAAGATGTAGTCACAATTAATAAGGTCTCATGACTTTACGTCTCCTCCGTATGGCTGTCAAAATACTTCATGGAGCACGTGTGCTCGTCTTTTTGTATTTATAATACCCCTTCTTAGCTATACATGCTCTTTGTGATGGTATCCCGATTGTCCTAATGATGTTGTAGAAATAAGTAGGATCGTAGCTCCCCTTCGTCGTATGGCTATTGCAGCACTATGGAGTTAGTGGATGGTACGACTCATCTTTCCATGTTTGGTAGTTGTTTCTACCTAGCGGGGTGTTTAGTGATCATAATCTCTTTGGAATATATTAGGTTAGTTAGCTTCTGTTTTTTTGCTATATTGTAACCAGAGCCATGAATGGATATGGTGTACACAGAGACCTTGGTTTTAAAGGCCATTATGCAGCTTCATATCTTTCTCAAATTTGTATCAATCTATTGTGTTTTGTTTAATACATAATCAATATCATAAAAATAAGAATAGCTAGAGCAAACTGTTTAGGGCATCTCCACCAGGCCGACACATCCCGTCCAAGCGTGTCCGAACTCGTCCGCGCGGACGCGCGGGACGTGCGCGACGCCCAAGCGGCCCGACCCATCCGGACAAACATGTCCGGCTCGACCCATCCGTGCATCTAATCTGGGCAACGGTTGCGTCGGCCCGGACGCGCACAGACATCGTGGCCCCCAATAATTTGCCCGGGCCCTCTCGCTAGTGGCACAACAGACGCTCTCCTCCCCCATAGCCTCGCACTCCATATCCCGAGCCTCGAGCAGGCGCAATCTTTGCCGCCAGCACCGCTCGCTGCCGCCGACGCCCCCGCGATATCGAGCGCCACCACAGGCCATGAGCGTTGCTGGAGTTGTCTGGACGCGCCGCAGGCAATCCCGCCGCCCTCGATCTCCGCCTGTGCACTATAGATTCTATTTCAAGAAAGTAGCTTTGATGGATTCTATTTCACATGTAGATCAAAAGAAGCTTGAAAATCCAAAGGTAGTAACAATTCTAGAACCCAACATGAAATACTAAAAAAGGTAGTAAACTCAACAAAAAAGGGACACATTATTTATTAGAGATGGATTTCCTGAGATAGATATGCTAACGGTACTCTGTTTTGCAGGTTCGTATTTATTATTTATTAGAGATGTAATTATTATAACACAACAAGTATAACATCAATAGATCATATATTTATATGTAATCGCTATAGCAGACCCCTGTGACACTGATAATTGTTTCCAATGCTTATATGTTCTAGCGTGTGTCACTGAATTATATATAGAGCATATGTCCACAAATACTTAGAGATGGAATTCTTATAACACAACAAGTATAACATCAATGGATCATATATTTATATGTAATCGCTATAGCAGACCCCTGAAACAATAATTGTTTCCAATGCTTATATGTTCTAGCGTGTGTCACTGAATTATATCCAATAGAGGATATGTCCACAAATACAAGTAATATGTATTTTCAACAGGCCCCAGCACCAACTAATCAAAAAATGTGACACATCAGAGCTAAACCTCTCTCGCCTATGTAGCACTGTCCATAACATACCAAGCTCCTTATCTAGAAATGTAGCAGATCAAGTCTGCCAACATAATCAGGTCTATGAACTCAATTGCACAGACAGGACAAGAACGTAGCTCCCTAGCTATCTACCAAGATCCCTATCTAGCAACTAGCAGATCAAGCCTGCCAACATAATCAGGTCTATGAACTAAATTGCACAGGCAAGACAAGAACCGTACACAGAAGCATGGCACAAGAAAATATAACACTAACATAGCAGATTAAGCTGAAAGAAATCCAGCCGCATGAAACCGTCATAAAATAAGACAACGATAAATTCAGTGGCATCCTAAACCATGTAAGTAAAATCCAATGGCTTAGTAGACATGGACATCCGAATATATAAACAGCTCTGCAACCTGCAAGTGCATGAACCACCGACCAGCATTCCATAGATTAAAATGATGGAGATATGCCCTAGAGGCAATAATAAATGTAGTTATTATTATATCTTTGTGTTCATGATAAATGTTTACATTCATGCTATAACAGTATTAACTGGAAATATTAATACTTGTGTGATTTATAAACTAAATTAGAGTCCCTAGTAAAGCCTCTTCATAATACTAGCTTGTTGGTTAATATATGATTGTGGTTTCCCTATCATGAACATTGATATATTATTAACAACAAGATCATATCATTAGGAGAATGGTATGATGGACATACTCCTATAGATAAGAGTAGCATAAAGATCAAGTCATTTTAATAGTTCAATTGCTATAAGCTTTCTGATACATAGTAACCTAATTCCTTCGACCATGAGATCATGCTTATCACCATCACCGGAAGGATGCTTTGATGACATCAAACACCACACCGTAACTGGGTGGCTATAAAGGTGGCATTGAGTGTTCGGAAAGTATGGGTTGAGACACATGGATCAAGAGTGGGATTTGTCTATCCATATGACGGATAGATATACTCTGGGCCCTCTCGGTGGAATGTCATCCAATTAGCTTGCAAGCATGTGACTGGCTCACAAGGGATCACATACCACGAGAACGAGAAAAGAGTACTTATCGGCAACGAGGTTGAACTAGGTATGCAGAGATACCGACGATCAAAACCTCGGATAAGTAAACTATCGTGAGACAAAGGGAAATTGGTATCGTATGTAAGTGGTTCATTAGATCGCAAAGTAATTGTAGAAATATGTGGGAGCCATATGAATTTCCAGATTCCTCTATTGGTTATTGTTCGGAGAAGTGTTTCGATCATGTCCGCATAATTCACGAACCGTAGGGAGACACACTTAAGGATTCGATGTTGTTGAGTAGCTATGGAATGATGAGTAAGAGACCAAATGTTGTTCGGAGTCTCGGATGGGATCCGGGATATCACGAGGAGATCCAGAATAGTCCGGAGAATAAGATTCATATAAGGAAAGTCCTGTTTCGGAGTTGGGTAATGATTCCGGTGTTTTCACCGGGAATGTTCTAGAAGGGTCCGGAACGTCCGACACTCCGGAGGGGAAGGGTACATGAATGTGTCATAACAATATGGAATGGTTGCATCATGTACTAGGTCACTTAGCTGGGCAAAATAAAGAGAGAAATCAAATCCTAGTTTGAAAGTCAAACACCAATTTGAAAAAGTCAAACAACAAGTTTGCTTGGTGGAGGGAGAGTAGGAAACCTACTTGGGGAGGAAGTCCCCTCCCTCCACCCGCCGGCCAAGTATTCCAAGTTGGGGGAGGACTCCCTCCTCCCAACCGGCCACCCTCCACCTATATAAGGAGGGGTAGGGCGCCCCTACCCCTCACACCCAAACCCTAACCTCCAAGTCGCCGGCGCCACCACCTCCTGCTGCCGCCGCCTAGGGCACCTCCAACTTGGCGAGTTGGGGTGATCCCCAAACCCTAGCCGCCGGCTACACCTCTCCCCTTGGTGCTTCTAAACCCTAGATCGCCAAGGCACCTCTCTTGCTCCACCATACTCGCTCCGGCTTAAGGCGAAGCCCTGCGAGATCTCCCCTCTACTTCCGACACCACGCCGTCGTGCTGCCGGAATCGCGAGGAGAGTGCTACAACCTCCGCTGCCTGCTGGAACAAGGGAGAGGAAGGTCTTCATCGAGTACCGAACGTGTGACCGACTGCGAAAATGCTGCCGGAACGCAGCGCCGGAAGGATCGTCTACGCGGTCTTGAGATCGACAAGAGTATGACTACATCACCCACGAGAATCTGCTCTCCTTAACCGCTTTGGAATTTTCGAGGGTGAGTTCCTCTATCGACTCGTTGCTACAATCTAGTAGATAGATCTTGGCTTGTTTGTTTGCATGCGGTAGAATTTTTTTGTTTTCCATGCTACGAACCCTATAGTGGTATCAGAGCCGTGTCTATATGTAGATCTGTTGCACGAGTAGAACACATTGGTCATTGTGGGCGGTGGTGCTTTTATTATCAATTGCTTCTTGTGTACTTTGTATCTTGCGGTATGATGGGATGAAGCGGCCCGGGCTAACCTTACATGACATCGTTCATGAGACTTGCTCCACGCTGAACATGCAACTTGTATTGCATAAGTGGCTTTGCGGGTGCCTGTCTCTCCCATCATAGTATAGATCCAATTTACAACGGGCACTTGATAGTTCAAACATCAACGTTGTGGTTCTTGTTCGCAAGTTAGAGCGACACTTATTGAAAGCCCCAAACCACGTAAAATATGCAAAGAAAATTAGAGGCGTCTAACTTTGGTTTGCAGGGGTGTGTTGTGATGTGATATGGCCATGATTATGATTATATTTGATGTATGCAATGTTCCTTATTGTAAGTTGGCAACCGGCAGGAGCCATATGGTTGTCTTTAAATTCCGTTAAGACCCGCGTGTCTATTCAAAGTAGTTGTAATAGTTGAAGCTGGTAGACGAAAACCATGAAAAGGCGCCATTGACCTTGACGCCATACCGGTGATGATGGAGATCATGTTCGTGCTAGAAGATGGAGATCGGAAGCACTAGAAGAAAGGCCATATCATATCACATATTATGAATTGCATGTGATGTTAATCCTTTTATGCATCTTGTATTGCTTAGTTAACGACGGTAGCATTATAAGATGATCCCTCAAGCACACAAATTTCAAGTTTTAAAGTGTTCATCCTTAGTAAGCACCGTTGCTAAAGCTCGTTGTTTCTAAGCACCACGTGATGATCGGTGTGTTAGATTCTGCGAGTGTATACAACGTGAGCAAGCCAGATTTGCTCATGCGGAAGCTAAGGTTTGATTTTGACGAGCCTAGCATGTACAGACATGGTCTCGGAACACAGATCACCGAAAGGTAAAGCATGAGTCATATAGTAGATATGATGAACATGTTGATTGTTCGCCATTGAAGCTACATCAACTCTCGTGATGATCGGTTTTGATGTGGTGGATTTGTTTCGTGTGATCACTAAAACAATGTGAGGGATATTGTTTTGAGTGGGATTTCACCTAGATTAATTTAACTATTAATTATAACTCAATTTGTCATAAACTTAGTCTAAACTATTGCAAATATGTTGTAGATCAATGGTGGCCCCTACCATCAATTTTAATGCGTTCCTAGAGAAAGAAAAGTTGAAAAACAATGGAAGCAACTTCGCGGATTGGTTCCGCAATTTGAGGATTGTCCTCAATGCTGGTAATTTGACCTATGTGCTGGATGCACCGCTGGGTGACCCGCCTGCAGCTGATGCTACCGATGAGGTAAAGAATGTTTTCCTCGCTCAGAATAATTAGTACTCCACAGTTCAGTGTGCTATCTTGTATGGTTTGGAATCAGAGCTTCAGAAAAGGTTTGAGAACCATGACCCACATGATATTGTCCGTGAACTCAAAAAGATATTTGAGGCTCATGCGGCAGTTGAGAGTTATGAGGCTTCCGAAAAGTTCTTTAACTGCAAGATGGAAGAGGGCAGCTCCGTTAGTGAGCATGTGCTTAAGATGTCTGGGCACGCAAACAAACTCCAAAGTTTGGGTATAGTGATTCCTAATTCTTTGGGGATTCACCGTGTCCTCCAATCACTACCACAAAGTTACAAGAACTTTGTGATGAACTACAATATGCAAAACATGGACAAGACGTTGCTAGAACTCTTCTCCATGTTGAAATCTGCAGAAGTGGAGATCAAGAAAGAGCACCAAGTGTTGTTGGTCAATAAGACCACCAAATTCAATAAATAAGGCAAGTCCAAGCAAAAGGGAAACTTCAAGAAGGGCGGTAAGAAAGTTACCGCGCCGATGAAGAAGACCAAGGCTAGGCCTAAGCCTGATACTGAGTGCTTTTACTACAAGCTAGAGGGTCACTGGAAGCGGAATTGCCCAAAGTACTTGGCAGATTTGAAGAACGGCAACATCAAGAAGAAAGGTATATCCGATATACATGTTATTGATGTGTATCTCACTAGTACTCGTAGTAGTGCCTGGGTATTTGATACTGGTTCGGTTGCTCATATTTGTAACACGAAACAGGTGCTGCAGAATAAACGGAAGCTAGCGAAGAACGAGGTGACGATGCGCGTTGGAAATGGATCAAAGGTTGATGTGATCGCGGTCGGCACGCTACCTCTTCATCTACCATCAGGATTAGTTTTATACTTAAATAATTGTTATTTGGTGCCTGCGTTAAGCATGAACATTATATCTGGATCTTGTTTATTGCGAGACGGTTACTTGTTTAAGTCCGAGAATAATGGTTGTTCGATTTATATGAGTAATATGTTTTATACACATGCACCTTTGATAGATGGTCTATTCTTATTGAATCTCAATTGTAGTAATACACACATAAATAACATTGAGGCTAAACGTTTGAAATTGAGCGATAACACGACATATATGTGGCACTGTCGTCTTGGTCACATTTGAGTGAAGCGTATGAAGAAACTCCATTCCGATGGACTTCTTGAATCACTTGATTTCGAATCACTTAAAATATACGAAGCATGTCTGATGGGTAAAATGACTAAGACTCCATTTTCTGGTATGATGAAGCGAGCTACAGACTTATTGGAAATCATACATACCGATGTGTGTGGTCCAATGAGTGTAGCATCGCGCGGTGGTTATCGTTATGTTCTTACCTTCACGGATGACTTGAGTAGATATGGGTATATCTATTTCATGAAACATAAGTTCGAAACTTTCGAGAAGTTTAAGGAATTTCAATGTGAGGTAGAGAATCAACGTAACAAGAAGATTAAATTTCTACGATCTGATCGTGGAGGTGAATATCTGAGTTACGAGTTTGACGAGCATTTGAATAAATGTGGAATACTTTCACAATTGACACCGCCAGGAACACCACAGCGTAATGGTGTGTCCGAACATCGTAATCGAACTCTCTTAGATATGGTTTGTTCTATGATGTCACTTACAGATTTACCGCTGTCGTTTTGGGGTTATGCATTAGACACAACCGCATTCACTTTAAATAGGGCACCATCTAAATCCGTTGAAACGACACCGTATGAATTATGGTTTGGGAAGAAACCTAAATTGCCGTTCCTTAAAGTTTGGGGTTGCGAAGCCTATGTAAAGAAGTTACATCCGGACAAGCTTGAGCCCAAAGCAGAAAAATGCGTCTTCATTGGATACCCAAAGGAAACTATTGGGTATACCTTCTATCATAGATCCGAGGGCAAAATCTTCGTTGCCAAGAATGGATCCTTTCTAGAGAAGGAATTTCTCTCGAAAGAAGTGACTAGAAGGAAAGTAGAACTTGACGAGGTTGTTGAACCTTCTCTCGAACTTGCGAGTAGCGCAGCACCGGAAGTAGTTCCTGTGGCACCTACACCAATAAGAGAGGAAGCTAATGATGATGAGCATGAAACTTCGGTTGAAGTTGCTATAGAGCCTCGCAGGTCAACGAGAACTCGTACCACTCCTGATTGGTATGGTCCCGTTATGAGTGTCATGTTGGTGGACAACACCGATGAACCTGCGACATATGAGGAAGAGATGATGAGCCCAGATTCCAATAAATATCAAGAGGCCATGAAATCCGAGATTGGATCCATGTATGAAAACCAAGTATGGACTTTGGTGGACTTACCAGATGGCCTGAAGGCTGTCGAGAACAAATGGATTTTCAAGAAGAAAATAGATGCTGATGGTAATGTTACTGTCTATAAAGCTCGACTTTTCGCAAAAGGTTTTCGACAAATTCAAGGAGTTGACTACGATGAGACTTTCTCACCAATAGCGAAGCTAAAGTCATGTGAAGCTAAAGTCTGTTGGAATTATGCCCTAGAGGCAATAATAAATATGTTATTATTATAATTCTTCATGCTAAAATTGTATTAAGCGGAAACTTTGATACTTGTGTGGTTTATGAACAACACCGTGTCCCTAGTACGCCTCTATGGACTAGCTCATTGATTTATGATGGTTAAGGTTTCCTAACCATAGACATGAGTTGTCGATTAATAATGAGATCATGTCATTAGGAGAATGATATGATGGACAGACCCAAATCAAGCAGAGCAATTATATCGTGTCATCGTGTTCATCTTTGCGAAGCTTTTTCTTATGTCAAATATTGTATTCCTTAGACCATGAGATAATGCAACTCCCTGGTATCGGAAGAAAGCTTTGAGGTCATCAAACGTCATCCTATGAGAGGGTGATCATAAAGGTGTCTATCAGGTGATCGGAAAGTACTTGTTGGGTTGTATGTATCGAGATGGGATTTGTCCCTCCCGAGTCGGAGAGATATACTTAGGGCCCACTCGGTAATCGATATCAACACCGCTTGCAAGCACGTGGTTAAGGAGTTAATCACAAAGTGATATCGGATTATGGAATGAGTAAAGTACTTGCTGAGAACGATATTGAACTAGGTATGCCGATACCAACGATCGAAACTCGGGCAAGTAAAATATCACGTGACGAAGGGAATATATATATATATGGGATTAATTGAATCCTGGCATCGTGGTTCATCCGATATGATCATCGATGAATATGTGGGAGTCAATATGGGTTTCCAGATCCCGCTGTTGATTATTGATAGAAGATCATGTCTGCATATTCTCGAACCCGTAGGGTCACACACTTAACGTGTCTTGACGCTAGGATAGAATGGATAATTGGTTTATGAGTTTTTGTTCGGAGTCTCGAATGAGATCCAGGACATCACGAGAGGTTCCGTAATGGTCCGAAGAATAAGATTCACATAAAGGAAAGCAGTTTTTGGATTTCGAAATTGTTTCGAAATGTTCGGTATTGTACCGGAAGGTTCTAGAAGCTTCCGGAGTGGGACCAACATGTCCCCACTTGTCGGAGGGGTACGTGGGCCTATGAGGGAGTGCCCTGGACGCATTGGGTCAGGGGCACAAGGCCCCATAGGCCTAGCCGGCCAAAACCCTAGGGGACCTTCTAGAAGGGGGGAAGACTTGCCCCCCACTCCAACCCTTGGGGCCGCCGCCCTAGGCTTGGAGGAGGGGGCAAGGGGCAGCCGGCCAGCCCTCTATATAAAGAGGGCAGGGGCACACCCTCCCCCCACACCTCCTCAAGCCCTAGCCGCCTAGCTGCTGCCCTCCTCTCCCTCTCTCCCGACTGCGCGTAGGCGAAGCCCTGCCACAGAAACTCTCCACCTTTGCACCACGCCATCGTGTTGTAGATCCAATATATCTCTCCATCCCACTTGCTGGACCGAGGAAGGAGGAGACGTCAAGGTGCCGTACGTGTGCATCTCTCGGAGGCGTTGCCACTTGCGGCGTTGGATCGGATCGGATCGGATCGCGAGGAGGAGAAGGCTAGTACGACTACATCAACCACGTTCTGTTGAACGTTCCGCTGTGCGATTTCTTCAAGGGCATGAAGATCTCATCTATCCCTCTCGTTGTTTGCATCTCCTAGATTAGATCTTGGCTTTTCCCGTTCGCATCCGTAGAAAATTTTGATTTACTATGCTGCGAAACCCTTCAAATACTAGCTTGTTGGTTAATATATGATTGTGGTTTCCCTATCATGAACATTGAGATGTTATTAACAACAAGGTCATATCATTAGGAGAATGGTATGATGGACATACTCCTATAGATAAGCGTAGCATAAAGATCAAGTCATTTAATAGTTCAATTGCTATAAGCTTTCTGATACATAGTAACCTAATACCTTCGACCATGAGATCATGCTTATCACCATCACCGGAAGGATGCTTTGATGACATCAAACACCACACCATAACTGGGTGGCTATAAAGGTGGCATTGAGTGTTCGGAAAGTATGGGTTGAGACACATGGATCAAGAGTGGGATTTGTCCATCCATATGAAGGATAGATATACTTTGGTCCCTCTCGGTGGAATGTCATCCAATTAGCTTGCAAGCATGTGACTGGCTCACAAGGGATCACATACCACGGGAACGAGAAAAGAGTACTTATCGGTAACGAGGTTGAACTAGGTATGCAGAGATACCGACGATTAAAACCTCGGATAAGTAAACTATCGTGAGACAAAGGGAAATTGGTATCGTATGTAAGTGGTACATTTGATCGCAAAGTAATCATAGAAATATGTGGGAGCCATATGAATTTCTAGATTCCTCTATTGGTTATTGATCGGAGAAGTGCTTCGATCATGTCCGCATAATTCACGAACCGTAGGGAGACACACTTAAGGATTCATATAAGGAAAGTCCTGTTTCCGAGTTGGGGCATGATTCCGGTGTTTTCACCGGGAATGTTCTAGAAGGGTCCGGATGGTCCGGCACTCCGGAGGGGAAGGGTACATGAATGTGTCATAACAATATGGAATGGTTGCATCATGTACTAGATCACTTGGCTGGGCAAAATAAAGAGAGAAATCAAATCCTAGTTTGAAAGTCAAATGCCAATTTGAAAAAGTCAAACGGCAAGTTTGCTTGGTGGAGGGAGACTAGGAAACCTACTTGGGGAGGAAGTCCCCTCCCTCCACCCGCCGGCCAAGGAGGCCGAGTTGGGGGAGGACTCCCTCCTCCCAACCGGCCACCCTCCACCTATATAAGGAGGGGTAGGGCGCCCCGTACCCCTCACACCCAAACCCTAACCTCCAAGTCGCCGGCGCCACCACCTCCTGCTGTCGCCGCCTAGGGCACCTCCAACTCGGCGAGTTGGGGTGATCCCCAAACCCTAGCCGCCGGCTACACCTCTCCCCTTGGTGATTCTAAACCCTAGATCGCCAAGGCACCTCTCTTGCTCCACCATACTCGCTCCGGCTTGAGGCGAAGCCCTGCGAGATCTCCCCTCTACTTCCGACACCACGCCATCGTGCTGCCGGAATCGCGAGGAGAGTGCTACAACCTCCGCTGCCTGCTGGAACAAGGGAGAGGAAGGTCTTCATCGAGTACCGAACGTGTGACCGACTGCGAAAGCGCTACAGGAACACAGCGCCGGAAGGATCTTCTACGCGATCTTGAGATCGGCAAGAGTATGACTACATCACCCACGAGAATCTGCTCTCGTTAACCGCTTTGGAATCTTCGAGGGTGAGTTCCTCTATCGACTCGTTGCTACAATCTAGTAGATAGATGTTGGCTTGTTTGTTTGCATGCGGTAGAATTTTTTTGTTTTCCATGCTACGAACCCTATAGTGGTATCAGAGCCGTGTCTATATATAGATCTGTTGCACGAGTAGAACACAATGGTCATTGTGGGCGGTGGTGCTTTTATTATCAATTGCTTCTTGTGTACTTTGCATCTTGCGGTATGATGGGATGAAGCGGCCCGGGCTAACCTTACATGACATCGTTCATGAGACTTGCTCCATGCAGAACATGCAACTTGTATTGCATAAGTTGTTTTGCGGGTGCCTGTCTCTCCCATCATAGTATAGATCCAATTTACAACGGGCACTTGATAGTTCAAACATCAACGTTGTGGTTCTTGTTCATCAGTTAGAGCGACACTTATTGAAAGCCCCAAACCACGTAAAATATGCAAAGAAAATTAGAGGCGTCTAACTTTGTTTTGCAGGGGTGTGTTGTGATGTGATATGGCCATGATTGTGATTATATTTGATGTATGCAATGTTCCTTATTGTAAGTTGGCAACCGGCAGGAGCCATATGGTTGTCTTTAAATTCCGTTAAGACCCGCGTGTCTATTCAAAGTAGTTGTAATAGTTGAAGCTGGTAGACGAAAACCATGAAAAGGCGCCATTGACCTTGACGCCATACCGGTGATGATGGAGATCATGTTCGTGCTAGAAGATGGAGATCGGAAGCACTAGAAGAAAGGCCATATCATATCACATATTATGAATTGCATGTGATGTTAATCCTTTTATGCATCTTGTATTGCTTAGTTAACGACGGTGGCATTATAAGATGATCCCTCAAGCACACAAATTTCAAGTTTTAAATTGTTCATCCTTAGTAAGCACCGTTGCTAAAGCTTGTTGTTTCGAAGCACCACGTGATGATCGGGTGTGTTAGATTCTGCGAGTGTATACAACGTGAGCAAGCCAGATTTGCTCATGCGGAAGCTAAGGTTTGAACTTGACGAGCCTAGCATGTACATACATGGTCTTGGAACACGGATCACCGAAAGGTAAAGCATGAGTCATATAGTAGATATGATGAACATGTTGATTGTTCGCCATTGAAGCTACATCAACTCTCGTGATGATCGGTTTTGATGTGGTGGATTTGGTTCGTGTGATCACTAAAACAATGTGAGGGATATTGTTTTGAGTGCGAATTCACCTAGATTAATTTAACTATCAATTAGAACTCAATTTGTCATAAACTTAGTCTAAACTATTGCAAATATGTTGTAGATCAATGGCGGCCCCTACCATCAATTTTAATGCGTTCCTAGAGAAAGAAAAGTTGAAAAACAATGGAAGAAACTTCGCGGATTGGATCCGCAATTTGAGGATTGTCCTCAATGCTGGTAATTTGACCTATGTGCTAGATGCACCGCTGGGTGACCCGCCTGCAACTGATGTAGGGGTTCGTAACATGGAAAACAAAAATTTTCTACCGCATGCAAACAAACAAGCCAAGATCTATCTACTAGATTGTAGCAACGAGTCGATAGTGAAACTCACCCTCGAAGATTCCAAAGAGGTTAACGAGAGCGGATTCTCGTGGGTGATGTAGTCGTACTCTTGCCGATCTCAAGATCGTGTAGACGATCCTTCCGGCGCCGCGTTCGCAGCTCCCAATGATCGGTCACACGCGTTAAATACTCGATGAAGACCTTCCTCTCCCTTGTTCCAGCAGGCAGCAGAGGTTGTAGCACTTTCCTCACGATTCCGGCAGCCCGACGGCGTGGTACCGGAAGTAGAGGGGAGATCTTGCAGGGCTTCGCCTTAAGCCGGAGCGAGGATGGTGGACTATGACAGAGCCTTGGTGATCTAGGGTTTAGAGGCACCAAGGGCGAGAGAGCTAGGCCGGTGGCTAGGGCTTGGGGAAAGCCCCAAGTCGGCGGCTAGGGTTTGCCCTAGGGCGGCGGCGGCTGCAGGAGGGCCGACGGCTAGGGCTAGGGTTTTGGGTGGTGGAGGTGTGTATCTAGAGGGGCACCCCTGCCCCTCCTTTTATAGGTGGGAGGGCGCGGCCAAGGGGGAGGGAGTCCTCCCCCAACTCGGCCTCCTTGGTCGGCGGTGGAGGGAGAGGGACTTCCTCCCCAAGTAGGTTTCCTACTCTCCCTCCACAAAGAAAACTTGCTGTTTGACTTTTCAAATTGGCGTTTGACTTTTCAAACTAGGATTTGATTTATCCCTTTATTTTGGTCAACGATGACACCTAGTACATGATGCAACCATTCCAACTTGTTATGACACATTCATGTACCCTTCCCCTCCGGAGTGCCGGCCTTCTGGAACCTTCTAGAACATTCCCGATGAAAACACCGGAATCATTCTCCAACTCCGAAACAGGACTTTCCTTATATGAATCTTATTCTCCGGACCATTCTGGATCTCCTCGTGATATACCGAATCCTATCCGAGACTCCGAACAACATTCGCTCTCTTACTCAACATTCCATAACTACTCAACAACATCGAATCCTTAAGTGTGTCTCCCTACGGTTTGTGAATTATGCGGACATGATCGAGACACTTCTCCGAACAATAACCAATAGAGGAATCTGGAAATTCATATGGATCCCACATATTTCTACGATTACTTTGCGATCGAATGAACCACTTACGTACGATACCAATTTCCCTTTGTCTCACGATAGTTTACTTATCCGAGGTTTTGATCGTCGGTATCTCTGCATACCTAGTTCAACCTCGTTACCGACAAGTACTCTTTTCTCGTTCCCGTGATATGTGATCCCTTGTGAGACAGTCACATGCTTGTAAGCTAATTGGATGACTTTCCACCGAGAGGGCCCAGAGTATATCTATCCGTCATTTGGATGGAAAAATCCCACTCTTGATTCATGTGTCTCAACCCATACTTTCCAAACACTCAATGCCACCTTTATAGCCACCCAGTTACGGTGTGGTGTTTGATGTCATCAAAGCATCCTTCCGGTGATGGTGATAAACATGATCTCATGGTCGAAGGAATTAGGTTACTATGTATTAGAAAGCATATAGCAATTGAACTATTAAAATGACTTGATCTTTATGCTACGCTTATCTATAGGAGTATGTCCATCATACCATTCTCCTAATGATATGATCTTGTTGTTAATAACATCTCAATGTTCATGATAGGGAAACCACAATCATCTATTAACCAACAAGCTAGTATTATGAAGAGGCTTTACTAGGGACTCTAATTTAGTTTACAAATCACACAAGTATTAATGTTTCCTTGTTAATACTGTTATAGCATGAATGTAAACATTTATCATAAACACAAAGATATAATAATAACTATATTTATTACTGCATCTAGGGCATATCTCCAACAGTCTCCCACTTGCACTAGAGTCAACTAATCTAGATTACATGGTAATATACCGAACACCCATGGCAGTTTGGTGTTGGTCATGTTTTGCCCTCGGGAGAGGTTTAGTCAACGGATCCGCCACATTCAGATCTGTGTGTACTTTGCAAATCTTTATCTTCCCGTCTTGGACATGTTCTCGAATAGCATGAAAACGCAGCTTGATGTGCTTCAGCTTCTTGTGTGACCTTGGTTCTTGCGCATTGGCTATGGCGCCCATGTTATCACAGTAGATAGACATTGGGTCCAGCGCACTTGGAACCACACCGAGCTCTGTAATGAACTCCTTCATCCATATCGCTTCTTGTGAAGCCTCCGAAGTAGCTATGTATTCTGATTCAGTTGAAGATCTCGCCACAACGCTTTGCTTTGCACTCCTCCAGCTAACTGCTGCACCATTCAAAATAAATATGTATCCAGATTGTGATTTAGAATCATCCGGATCGGTGTTCCAACTAGCATGGGTGTAACCATTAACAACGAGCTGTTCATCACCTCCATAAGAAAGAACCATATCCTTAGTTCTTCTCAAGTACTTAAGGATGTTTTTGACCGCTGTCCAATGATCCACTCCTGGATCACTTTGATATCTGCTAGTTAAACTAACAGCATATGCAATGTCGGGTCTAGTACATAGCATGGCATACATTAGAGATCCTATGGCTGAGGAATAGGGAGTCTTACTTATCCTTTCTCTATCTTCTGCTGTTGCTAGACTTTGAGTTTTACTCAAGGTCGTATTGGGCAACATGGGTAAGAACCCTTTCTTGATATCTTCCATTCCAAACTTCTTTAGAACTTTGTCCAAATATGTACTTTGTGACAATGATATTAGGCGTCTTGATCTATCTCTATAAATCTTTATGCCTAATATGTAAGCTGCTTCGCCAAGATCTTTCATTGAAAAACTATTATTCAAATATTCCTTGACACTATTAAGAAGGTCTACATCATTCCCAATCAACAATATGTCATCTACATATAGTATTAAGAATGCTACAGAGATCCCACTCACTTTCTTGTAAATACAAGCTTCTCCATAAGTTTGTATAAAACCAAAGCTTTTGATTACCTTATCAAAATGTTGATTCCAACTTCGGGATGCTTGCTTCCATCCATATATGGACCTTTGAAGTTTGCATACCCTGTCAGCACCTTTAGGATCGACAACTCCTTTGGGTTGCATCATATACAACTCTTCATCAATGTCTCCATTGAGGAACGCTGTTTTGACATCCATCTGCCATATTTCATAATCGTAATATGCAGCGATTGCTAACAAAATCCTCATAGATTTTAGCTTCGCTACTGGTGAGAAAGTCTCATCGTAGTCAACTCCTTGAATTTGTCGAAACCCTTTTGCGACAAGTCGAGCTTTATAGACAGTAACATTACCATCAGCATCTGTTTTCTTCTTGAAAATCCATTTGTTCTCAACAGCCTTTCGACCATCCGGTAAGTCCACCAAAGTCCATACTTGGTTTTCGTACGTGGATCCAATTTCAGATTTCATGACTTCTTGCCATTTATTGGAATCTGGGCTCATCATCGCTTCCTCATATGTCTCAGGGTTATCGATGTTGTCCACCAACATGACACTCATAATGGGATCATACCAATCAGGAGTGGTACGAGTTCTCATTGACCTGCGAGGCTCTGTAGCAACTTCAACCGAAGTTTCATGATCATCATCATTATCTTCCTCTCTTATTGGTGTAGGCACCACAGGAACTTCTTCCGGTGCTGCGCTACTCGCAAGTTCGAGAGAAGGTTCAACAACCTCGTCGAGTTCTACTTTCCTTCCAGTCACTTCTTTCGAGAGAAATTACTTCTCCAGAAAGGATCCATTCTTGGCAACAAAGATTTTGCCCTCGGATCTATGATAGAAGGTATACCCGATAGTTTCCTTCGGGTATCCTATGAAGACGCATTTTTCCGCTTTGGGTTCAAGCTTGTCCGGCTGTAACTTCTTTACATAGGCTTCACAACCCCAAACTTTAAGGAACGACAATTTAGGTTTCTTCCCAAACCATAGTTCATATGGTGTTGTTTCAACAGATTTAGATGGTGCCCTATTTAAAGTGAATGCGGCTGTTTCTAATGCATAACCCCAAAACGATAGCGGTAAATCTGTAAGTGACATCATAGAACGAACCATATCTAAGAGAGTTCGATTACGACGTTCGGACACACCATTACGCTGTGGTGTTCCCGGCGGTGTCAATTGTGAAAGTATTCTGCATTTCTTCAAATGCTCGCCAAACTCGTAACTTAGATATTCACCTCCATGATCAGAACGTAGAAATTTAATCTTCTTGTTACGTTGATTCTCTACCTCACTTTGAAATTCCTTAAACTTCTCGAAAGTTTCAGACTTATGTTTCATGAAATAGATATACCCATATCTACTCAAGTCATCCATGAAGGTAAGAACATAACGATAACCACCGCGCGTTGCTACACTCATTGGTCCACACACATCGGTATGTATGATTTCCAATAAGTCTGTAGCTTGCTCCATCATACCAGAAAATGGAGTCTTAGTCATTTTACCCATCAGACATGCTTCGCATCTTTCAAGTGATTCGAAATGAAGTGATTCAAGAAGTCCATCGGAATGGAGTTTCTTCATACGCTTCACTCCGATATGACCAAGACGACAGTGCCACATATAGGTCGAGTTATCGCTCAATTTCAAACGTTTAGCCTCAATGTTATTTATGTGTGTATTACTACAATTGAGATTCAATAAGAATAGACCATCTATCAAAGGTGCATGTGCATAAAACATATTACTCATATAAATCGAACAACCATTATTCTCGGACTTAAACAAGTAACTGTCTCGTAATAAATAAGATCCCGATATAATGTTCATGCTCAACGCAGTCACCAAATAACAATTATTTAAGTATAAAACTAATCCCGATGGTAGATGAAGAGGTAGTGTGCCGACCGCGATCACATCAACCTTTGATCCATTTCCAACGCGCATCATCACCTTGTTCTTCGCTAGCTTCCGTTTATTCTGCAGCACCTGTTTTGAGTTACAAATATGAGCAACCGAACCAGTATCAAATACCCAGGCACTACTACGAGTACTAGTGAGATACACATCAATAACATGTATATCGTATATACCTTTCTTCTTGATGTTGGCGTTCTTCAAATCCGCCAAGTACTTTGGGCAATTCCGCCCAAAGGACCCTCTTGCTTGTAAAGCACTCAAGATCGTGCTTAGGTCCAGCCTTCTGGTCTTCGCCGGTGCGACAACTTTCTTACCGCCCTTCTTGAAGTTTCCCTTTTGCTTAGACTTGCCTTTCTTGAATTTGGTGGTCTTATTGACCAACAACACTTGGTGCTCTTTCTTGATCTCCACTTTTGCAGATTTCAACATGGAGAAGAGTTCTGGCAACGTCTTGTCCATGTTTTGCATATTGTAGTTCATCACAAAGTTCTTGTAACTTGGTGGTAGTGATTGGAGGACACGATGTATCCCCAAAGAATTAGGAATCACTATACCCAAACTTTGGAGTTTGTTTTGCGTCTGGACATCTTAAGCACATGCTCACTAACGGAGCTGCCCTCTTCCATCTTGCAGTTAAAGAACTTTTCAGAAGCCTCATAACTCTCAACTTCCGCGTGAGCCTCAAATAACATTTTGAGTTCACGGACAATATCATGTGGGTCTGAATTCTCAAACCTTTTCTGAAGATCCGATTACAAACCATACAAGATAGCACACTAAACTGTGGAGTACTGATTCTTACGAGCGAGGAAAACATTCTTTACCTCATCGGTAGCATCAGCTGCAGGCGGGTCACCCAGCGGTGCATCCAACACATAGGTCAAATTACCAGCATTGAGGACAATCCTCAAATTGCGGAACCAATCCGCGAAGTTGCTTCCATTGTTTTTCAACTTTTCTTTCTCTAGGAACGCATTAAAATTGATGGTAGGGGCCACCATTGATCTACAACATATTTGCAATAGTTTAGACTAAGTTTATGACAAATTGAGTTCTAATTAATAGTTAAATTAACCTAGGTGAACTCCCACTCAAAACAATATCCCTCACATTGTTTTAGTGATCACACGAACCAAATCCACCACATCAAAACCGATCACCACGAGAGTTGATATAGCTTCAATGGCGAACAATCGACATGGTCATCATATCTTCTATATGATTCATGCTTTACCTTTCGGTGATCCGTGTTCCGAGACCATGTCTGTACATGATAGGCTCGTCAAGATCAAACCTTAGCTTCTGCATGAGCAAAACTGGCTTGCTCATGTTGTATACACTTGCAGAATCTAACACACCCGATCATCATGTGGTGCTTCGAAACAACAAGCTTTAGCAATGGTGCTAACTAAGGATGAACACTTTAAAACTTGAAATTTGTGTGCTTGAGGGATCATCTTATAATGCTACCGTCGTTAACTAAGCAATACAAGATGCATAAAGGATTAACATCACATGCAATTCATAATATGTGATATGATATGGCATTTCTTCTTTGTGCTTCCGATCTCCATCTTCAAGCACGAACATGATCGCCATCATCACCGGCATTGCATCAAGGTCAATGACGCTGCTCCATGGTTGTCGTCCACCAGCTTCAACTATTACAACTACTTTGAATAGACACGCGGGTCTTAACAGAATTTAAAGACAACCATATGTCTCATGCCGGTTGCCAACTTACAATAAGGAACATCGCATACATCAAATATAATCACAATCATGGCCATATCACATCACAGCACACCCCTGCCAAACAAAGTTAGACGCCTCTAATTTTCTTTGCATATTTTACGTGGTTTGGGACTTTCAATAAGTGTCGTTATAACTTACGAACAAGAACCACAATGTTGATGCTAGAACTATCAAGTGCCTGTTGTAAATTGGATCTATACTATAATGGGAGAGACAGACACCCGGAAAGCCACTTATGCAATACAAGTTGCATGTTCAGCATGGCGCAAGTCTCATGAACGATGTCATGTAAGGTTAGCTAGGGCCGCTTCATCCCATCATACCGCAAGATGCAAAGTACACAAGAAGCAATTGATAATAAAAGCACCACCACCCACAATGACCATTGTGTTATACTTGTGCAACAGATCTACATATAGACACGACTCTGATACCACTGTAGGGGTTCGTAGCATGGAAAACAAAAAAATTCTACCGCATGCAAACAAACAAGCCAAGATCTATCTACTAGATTGTAGCAACGAGTAGATAGTGAAACTCACCCTCGAAGATTCCAAAGCGGTTAACGAGACCGGATTCTCGTGGGTGATGTAGTCGTACTCTTGCCGATCTCAAGATCGTGTAGACGATCCTTCCCAAGGCAGCTGGCAAAGGTGCTCCCTGATCGGTCACACGTTCGGTACTCGATGAAGACCTTCCTCTCCCTTGTTCCAGCAGGCAGCGGAGGTTGTAGCACTTTCCTCACGATTCCGGCAGCATGACGGCGTGGTACCGGAAGTAGAGGGGAGATCTCGCAGGGCTTCGCCTTAAGCCGGAGCGAGTATGGTGCACTATGAGAGAGCCTTGGTGATCTAGGGTTTAGAGGCACCAAGGGAGAGAGGTCTAGGCCGGCGGCTAGGGCTTGGTGAAAGCCCCAAGTCGGCGTTTAGGGTTTGCCCTAGGGCGGCGGCGGCTGCAGGAGGGCCGGCGGCTAGGGCTAGGGTTTTGGGTGGTGGAGGTGTGTATCTAGAGGGGCACCCCTTCCCCTCCTTTTTTAGGTGGGAGGGCGCGGCCAAGGGGGAGGGAGTCCTCCCCCAACTCGGCCTCCTTGGCCGGCGGTGGAGGGAGAGGGACTTCCTCCCCAAGTAGGTTTCCTACTCTCCCTCCACCAAGCAAACTTGTCGTTTGACTTTTCAAATTGGCGTTTGACTTTTCAAACTAGGATTTGATTTATCCCTTTATTTTGCTCAGCGATGACACCTAGTACATGATGCAACCATTCCAACTTGTTATGACACATTCATGTACCCTTCCTCCGGAGTTGGGACCTTCTGGAACCTTCTAGAACATTCCCGATGAAAACACCGGAATCATTCTCCAACTCCGAAACAGGACTTTCCTTATATGAATCTTATTCTCCGGACCATTCCGGATCTCCTCGTGATATCCCGGATCCTATCCGAGACTCCGAACAACATTCTATCTCTTACTCATCATTCCATAACTACTCAACAACATCGAATCCTTAAGTGTGTCTCCCTACGGTTCGTGAATTATGCGGACATGATCGAGACACTTCTCCGAACAATAACCAATAGAGGAATCTGGAAATTCATATGGCTCCCACATATTTCTACGATTACTTTGTGATAGAATGAACCACTTACATACGATACCAATTTCCCTTTGTCTCACGATAGTTTACTTATCCGAGGTTTTGATCGTCGGTATCTCTGCATACCTAGTTCAACCTCGTTACCGACAAGTAATCTTTTCTCGTTCCCGTAATATGTGATCCCTTGTGAGCCAGTCACATGCTTGCAAGCTAATTGGATGACATTCCACCGAGAGGGCCCAGCGTATATCTATCTGTCATATGGATGGACAAATCCCACTCTTGATTCATGTGTCTCAACCCATACTTTCCAAACACTCAATGCCACCTTTATAGCCACCCAGTTATGGTGTGGTGTTTGATATCATCAAAGCATCCTTCCGGTGATGGTGATAAACATGATCTCATGGTCGAAGGAATTAGGTTACTATGTATCAGAAAGCTTATAACAATTGAACTATTAAAATGACTTAATCTTTATGCTACGCTTATCTATAGGAGTATGTCCATCATACCATTCTCCTAATGATATGATCTTGTTGTTAATAACATCTCAATGTTCATGATAGGGAAACCACAATCATCTATTAACCAACAAGCTAGTATTATGAAGAGGCTTTACTAGGGACTCTAATTTAGTTTACAAATCACACAAGTATTAATGTTTCCTTGTTAATAATGTTATAGCATGAATGTAAACATTTATCATAAACACAAAGATATAATAATAACTATATTTATTACTGCCTCTAGGGCATATCTCCAACAACTGATGCTACCGATGAGGTAAAGAATGTTTTCCTCGCTCGGAAGAATCTGTACTCCACAGTTCAGTGTGCTATCTTGTATGGTTTGGAATCAGAGCTTCAGAAAAGGTTTGAGGACCATGACCCACATGATATTGTCCGTGAACTCAAAATGATATTTGAGGCTCATGCGGCAGTTGAGAGTTATGAGGCTTCTGAAAAGTTCTTTAACTGCAAGATGAAAGAGGGCAGCTCCGTCAGTGAGCATGTGCTTAAGATGTCTGGGCACGCAAACAAACTCCAAAGTTTGGGTATAGTGATTCCTAATTCTTTGGGGATTCATCGTGTCCTCCAATCACTACCATCAAGTTACAAGAACTTTGTGATGAACTACAATATGCAAAACATGGACAAGACGTTGCCAGAACTCTTCTCCATGTTGAAATCTGCAGAAGTAGAGATCAAGAAAGAGCACCAAGTGTTGTTGGTTAATAAGACCACCAAATTCAAGAAACAAGGCAAGTCCAAGCAAAAGGGAAACTTCAAGAAGGGCTGTAAGAAAGTTACCGCGCCGACGAAGAAGACCAAGGCTGGGCCTAAGCCTGATACTAAGTGCTTTTACTGCAAGCAAGAGGGTCAATGGAAGCGGAATTGCCCAAAGTACTTGGCGGATTTGAAGAACGACAACATCAAGAAGAAAGGTATATCCGATATACATGTTATTGATGTGTATCTCACTAGTACTCGTAGTAGTGCATGGGTATTTGATACTGGTTCGGTTCCTCATATTTGTAACTCAAACAAAGCAGGTATCAAACGGAAGCTAGCGAAGAACGAGGTGACGATGCGCGTTGGAAATGGATCAAAGGTTGATGTGATCGCGGTCGGCACGCTACCTCTTCATCTACCATCGGGATTAGTTTTATACATAAATAATTGTTATTTGGTTCCTGCGTTAAGCATGAACATTATATCTGGATCTTGTTTATTGCGAGACGGTTACTTGTTTAAGTCCAAGAATAATGGTTGTTTGATTTATATGAGTAATATGTTTTATACACATGCACCTTTGATAGATGGTCTATTCTTATTGAATCTCGATTGTAGTAATACACACATAAATAACATTGAGGCTAAACGTTTGAAATTGAGCGATAACACGACATATATGTGGCACTGTCGTCTTGGTCACATTGGAGTGAAGCGTATGAAGAAACTCCATTCCGATGTACTTCTTGAATCACTTGATTTCGAATCACTTGAAAGATGCGAAGCATGTCTGATGGGTAAAATGACTAAGACTCCATTTTCTGGTATGATGAAGCGAGCTACACACTTATTGGAAATCATACATACCGATGTGTGTGGTCCAATGAGTGTAGCATCGCGCGGTGGTTATCGTTATGTTCTTACCTTCACGGATGACTTGAGTAGATATGGGTATATCTATTTCGTGGAACATAAGTCCGAAACTTTCGAGAAGTTTAAGGAATTTCAAAGTAAGGTAGAGAATCAACGTAACAAGAAGATTAAATTTCTACGATCTGATCGTGGAGGTGAATATCTGAGTTATGAGTTTGGTGAGCATTTGAAGGAATGCGGAATACTTTCACAATTGACACCGCCGGGAACACCACAGCATAATGGTGTGTCCGAACGTCGTAATCGAACTCTCTTAGATATGGTTCGTTCTATGATGTCACTTACAGATTTACCGCTATCGTTTTGGGGTTATGCATTAGAAACAGCCGCATTCACTTTAAATAGGGCACCATCTAAATCCGTTGAAACGACACCATATGGATTATGGTTTGGGAAGAAACCTAAATTGTCGTTCCTTAAAGTTTGGGGTTGCGAAGCCTATGTAAAGAAGTTACAGCCGGACAAGCTTGAACCCAAAGAGGAAAAATGCGTCTTCATTGGATACCCAAAGTAAACTATTGGGTATACCTTCTATCATAGATCCGAGGGCAAAATCTTCGTTGCCAAGAATGGATCCTTTCTAGAGAAGGAATTTCTCTCGAAAGAAGTGACTGGAAGGAAAGTAGAACTTGACGAGGTTGTTGAACCTTCTCTCGAACTTGCGAGTAGCGCAGCACCGGAAGTAGTTCCTGTGGCGCCTACACCAATAAGAGAGGAAGCTAATGATGATGATCATGAAACTTCGGTTGAAGTTGCTACAGAGCCTCGCAGGTCAACGAGAACTCGTACCACTCCTAATTGGTATGATCCCGTTATGAGTGTCATGTTGGTGGACAACACCGATGACCCTGCGACATATGAGGAAGCGATGATGCGCCCAGATTCCAATAAATGGCAAGAGGCCATGAAATCCGAGATTGGATCCGTGTACGAAAACCAAGTATGGACTTTGGTGGACTTACCAGATGGCCGGAAGGTTGTCGAGAACAAATGGATTTTCAAGAAGAAAACAGATGTTGATGGTAATGTTACTATCTATAAAGCTCGACTTGTCGCAAAAGGGTTTCGACAAATTCAAGGAGTTGACTATGATGAGACTTTCTCACTAGTAGCGAAGCTAAAGTCTGTGAGGATTATGTTAGCAATCGCTGCATATTATGATTATGAGATATGGCAGATGGATGTCAAAACAGCATTCCTCAATGGAGACATTGATGAAGAGTTGTATATGATGCAACCCAAAGGTTTTGTCGATCCTAAAGATGCTAACAAGGTATGCAAACTTCAACGGTCCATATATGGATTGAAGCAAGCATCCTGAAGTTGGAATCAATGTTTTGATAAGGTAATCAAAAAATTTGGCTTTATACAAACTTATGGAGAAGCTTGTATTTACAAGAAAGTGAGTGGGAGCTCTGTAGCATTCTTAATACTATATGTAGATAACATATTGTTGATTGGGAATGATGTAAACCTTCTTAATAGTGTCAAGGAATATTTGAATAATAGTTTTTCAATGAAAGATCTTGGTGAAGCAGCTTACATATTAGGCATAAAGATTTATAGAGATAGATCGAGACGCCTAATATCATTGTCACAAAGTACATATTTGGACAAAGTTCTAAAGAGGTTTGGAATGGAAGATAGCAAGAAAGGGTTCTTGCCTATGTTGCCCAATACGACCTTGAGTAAAACTCAAAGTCCAGCAACGGCAGAAGATAGAGAAAGGATGAGTAAGACTCCCTATGCCTTATCCATAGGATCTCTAATGTATGCCATGCTATGTACTAGACCCGACATTGCATATGCTGTTAGTTTAACTAGCAGATATCAAAGTGATCCAGGAGTGGATCATTGGACAACGGTCAAAAACATCCTTAAGTACTTGAGAAGAACTAAGGATATGGTTCTTTCTTATGGAGGTGATGAACAACCGTTGTTAATGGTTACACCGATGCTAGTTGGAACACCAATCCGGATGATTCTAAATCTCAATCTGGATACGTATTTATTTTGACTGGTGCAGCAGTTAGCTGGAGGAGTGCAAAGCAAAGCGTTGTGGCGAGATCTTCAACTGAATCGGAATATATAGCTGCTTCGGAGGCTTCACAAGAAGCGATATGGATGAAGGAGTTCATTACAGATCTCGGTGTGGTTCCAAGTGCGCTGGACCCAAAGTCTATCTATTGTGATAACATGGGCTCCATAGCCAATGCGCAAGAACCAAGGTCACACAAGAAGCTGAAGCATATCAAGCTACGTTTTCATGCTATTCGAGAACATGTCCAATATGGTGACATAAAGATTTGCAAAGTACACACAGATCTGAATGTGGCGGATCCATTGACTAAACCTCTCCCGAGGGCAAAACATGACCAACACCAAACTGCCATGGGTGTTCGTTATATTACCATGTAATCTAGATTAGTTGACTCTAGTGCAAGTGGGAGACTGATGGAGATATGCCTTAGAGGCAATAATAAATGTAGTTATTATTATATCTTTGTGTTTATGATAAAAGTTTACATTCATGCTATAACAGTATTAACCGGAAATATTAATACTTGTGTGATTTGTAAACTAAATTAGAGTCCCTAGTAAAGCCTCTTCATAATACTAGCTTGTTGGTTAATATATGATTGTGGTTTCCCTATCATGAACATTGAGATGTTATTAACAACAAATCATATCATTAGGAGAATGGTATGATGGACATACTCCTATAGATAAGCGTAGCATAAAGATCAAGTCATTTTAATAGTTCAATTGCTATAAGCTTTCTGATACATAGTAACCTAATTCCTTCGACCATGAGATCATTCTTATCACCATCACCGGAAGGATGCTTTGATGACATCAAACACCACACCATAACTGGGTGGCTATAAAGGTGGCATTGAGTGTTCGGAAAGTATGGGTTGAGACACATGGATCAAGAGTGGGATTTGTCCATCCATATGACGGATAGATATACTCTGGGCCCAATCGGTGGAATGTCATCCAATTAGCTTGCAAGCATGTGACTGGCTCACAAGGGATCACATACCACGGGAACGAGAAAAGAGTACTTATCGGTAACGAGGTTAAACTAGGTATGCAGAGATACCGATGATCAAAACCTCGGATAAGTAAACTATCGTGAGACAAAGGGAAATTGGTATCGTATGTAAGTGGTTCATTCGATCGCAAAGTAATCGTAGAAACATGTGGGAGCCATATGAATTTCCAAATTCCTCTATTGGTTATTGATCGGAGAAGTGTTTCGATCATGTCCGCATAATTCACGAACCGTAGGGAGACACACTTAAGGATTCGATGTTCTTGAGTAGTAATGGAATGATTAGTAAGAGACTGAATGTTGTTTGGAGTCTCGGATGGGATCCGGGATATCACTTAGAGATCCGGAATGGTCTAGAGAATAAGATTCATATAAGGAAAGTCCTGTTTCGGAGTTGGGGAATGATTCCGGCGTTTTCACCGGGAATGTTCTAGAAGGGTCCGGAAGGTCTGGCACTCCGGAGGGGAAGGGTACATGAATGTGTCATAACAATATGGAATGGTTGCATCATGTACTAGGTCACTTGGCTGGGAAAAATAAAGAGAGAAATCAAATCCTAGTTTGAAAGTCAAACGACAAGTTTGCTTGGTGGAGGGAGAGTAGGAAACCTACTTGGGGAGGAAGTCCCCTCCCTCCACCACCGTCCAAGGAGGCCGAGTTGGGGGAGGACTCCCTCCTCCCAACCGGCCACCCTCCACCTATATAAGGAGGGGTAGGGTGCTCCCTACCCCTCACACCCAAACCCTAACCTCCAAGTCGCCGGCGCCAGCACCTCATGCTGCCGCCGCCTAGGGCACGTCCAACTCGGCGAGTTGGGGTGATCCCCAAACCCTAGCCGCCGGCTACACCTCTCCCCTTGGTGCTTCTAAACCCTAGATCGCCAAGGCAGCTCTCTTGCTCCACCATACTCGCTCCGGCTTAAGGCGAAGCCCTCCGAGATCTCCCCTCTACTTCCGACACCACGCCGTCGTGCTGCCGGAATTGCGAGGAGAGTGCTACAACCTCCGCTGCCTGCTGGAACAAGGGAGAGGAAGGTCTTCATCGAGTACCGAACGTGTGACCGACTGCGGAAGCGCTGCCGGAACGCATCGCCGGAAGGATCGTCTACGCGATCTTGAGATCGGCAAGAGTACGACTACATCACCCACGAGAATCTGCTCTCGTTAACCGTTTGGAATCTTCGAGGGTGAGTTCCTCTATCGACTCGTTTCTACAATCTAGTAGATAGATCTTGGCTTGTTTGTTTGCATGCGGTAGAAATATTTTGTTTTCCATGCTACGAACCCTACATAAAATAATCTCATAAAATATAAAGCCTATATTATAACTATAAGAACAACACTAATAATAATCAAAGAACAGAACTGAGCAAGAAGACGGGGTGGGGATTGGGGCAAAACTCACCATAAACAGAGACCAATAGCAAGCCGGCAAAAATATATGCGGTCACCAAAAGCTCCAATCTCCAGCAAGACGTGTACCTGCAAAGCACGAAGGGTCATTAGAGAACAAAACCCCGAAAGCAAACCGGGGTCCATAGTTCACTAGAGGTGTTCTTCTTAGATAAACAAATATGGCATGTAGGATAAACAAATTACAGTAGGGCAATTGATAGTACTGAGCAAGGCATAATAATGTAATACTAGACATTCATGATCCTATGAGATTCGATTAGGAAATACAACAAGATAGATAGACCGCCATCCAACTGCATCTATGACTAGTAATCCACCTTCAGGTTATCATCCGAACCCCCTCAAGTATTAAGTTGTAAGCAACAGATCACTACTTTAAGCAAAGTGTGTAAGGTAAACAATCCACTTGTTCCATGAACAAGAGACCGTTGTTTTCTCCCTAGTGGAAACAACACATCTACAACCTTAGAGAATTATGTCACTTCCCTTAGATTAAATAGAGGCATGAACCCACTATCGAGCATAAATACTACCTCTTGGAGTCACTAGCATCTACTCGGCCAAGATAGATACTAGAAACAGAGAGCATGCAAGATCTCAAACAACACATACATGATAGAATCAATAAGACAAACCCATTAACCAATCTGACATAGTAATCTCAATATTCATCGGATCCCCACAAACACAACATGCATGAATACAAATAGAGATGATCCTGGTCATGAACGGAGCTCACAAGATCTAAACATGGAACCACAAAGGAGGAGATACAACCATCTAGCTACTACATGAACCCATAGTCCAAGGTGAAACTACTCAAGCTTCATACCGGAGGCTGGCATGATGATGAAGAAGGCCTCCGGGATGATCTCCCCTCCGCCAGGGTGTCGGGAAGAGCTTCAGATCCCCCCGATCTAGGGACGATGGTGGCGGCGGCTACGGACTATTTCGTGGAAGATTGATCGGGTACTTAGAGTTTTGGTATCGGGGGCTTCTTATAGGTGAAGAGGCAAGGCAGAGGACACCCAGGGTGGCCCCCCAAGCGCGGGCCAGGCTTGGCCGCGCGGCTAGGGGTGTGAACCCCTGGTGTCTCTTCTCCATCTCGTCTTCTAGCTCCGTATTCCCCATGGTAAAATATTGACTTTGACTTTTGTCCCGTCCAATTCCGAGAATATTGATTTTCTGCCTTTTCTGAAACCAAAACAGAAGAAAACATGCAACTGGCACTGTGGCAACTTGTTAATAGGTTAGTCCAGAAAAACATAAAAAAAATATCTCAAAATAAAGACAAAGTAAAGCAAAGTGGATAATAAACAAGCATGGAGCATCAAAAATTATAGATACGTTACGACGTATCAACCGCCAATGTCGACTTTATTTTATTTTCCCTTTTTATATTTTATTTTGGGCTTGGCTTGTGCTGTTCTGCCCCAGCTTTGTTCGGAACATTATATCGTCTGGTTGCTATATTAATATAGCGGGGTGTAAAGCCGCTTTCGAGGAGAGTAGGGCGCGCGTAGCGTACGGCTAGGTCTTTCTGTCGGGGTAGAGACTCGAAGCTCGCATTATTTTCCTTGGCACAAAGGTATAATCGAAACGTCGGACCAAAGAAACCGCATACTATGCGATAATAGACGACTTCACAACAACTATTGTATGCATGTCCAGGCACTTATTTCCTTTTTACAATTTTCATGCATGGGTAAGATTGAATAAGAAAAATAAATGCAAACCAACCTATGGTTGGGTGGCTAGGAGGGTGGTTGTACCCCTAACCCACCAAAGTTCAAACCCTAGGTTTGACATTATGTGTTGCATAAAAGGCGGAATATTCTTTCAGTGCGGCGACGTTCTAGTCGACAGCGAGACGGTCATGGTGACTTCGTCAATCTCAATGCCCGATCTGCTGGATCAGTCTCTCGGAGGTGCTCATAGGGATAGGGAAAAGACCGTCACAAACACAGAAAATTACACAAACCTAGAGTGACACCACCTTCACAAACATCCAAGGACAGCTCTATACTTATAGTGCAAAACGCTCTCGTTTCGAGGCCGCGCCACAACTCTCGTAAGGACATGATGTCCTTTTTTTGTGTTGTTCATATATGGCCTATTCTAACACAAACTAAGAGTATAGTCACATGGACTATTTTTCAAGTGGCACTTGTTTCACAAGTAGGATTATCGACCATAAAGATTCTCGACTTGTTGTGTAAATATCACTCTTCGAGGCCACCAGCCCAACTCTCCTCAAAACTTGGCCTGATTTTGGTTCTGTGATGGTCCTATGACCCTATTATACCATAAATTTTGGTTATGTCTGTCTCATAACCGTCACCCTGGCCAACTTAAGTTTCTCTTTTGTTCAGTTTTGTGATGTGTGTTGTAATAGAGGATGAAAACGAAAGTAAGCAAGATTCTAGCACCATTTCAAAAAATTCGATATAATACAAACTCCAAGCATAAATGAAGATGCCATGGAATAAAATTAAACATAAACCTATTTAAAATTTAACCCAACTAAAATTAGACATAAACCTATTTAACCTTTGACATTGTAATGCAGACTATTTATGGGTTGGACATGGCAAGGAAGTTGTCACGAATATATCTTGAAGTGTTGTTTCACTAGCTTTATTCAAGAGAGATGTGAGGTGCATCCATAGGTTTGTATATAAAGTAGCACAAATGCAACATCACAAGAACCGCTGTCCAAACCGCCCGCTTGGTTAGAACTAATAAAGATAAGATTGTTAAGAACTTGAGGATTGAGGTGTTCCTCCCCCAAAACCAACATGTGAGGCCACTACCATCAGCCAGAATACCTCGAGTGATTTCATGGGTCTAAGATGTCGTATCAAGTGATCCTCCACTGTTCGCTACCCATGCCACCTATAAAAACCATGCTTGCACGACACCGGTGTACATAGGATCTGACGGATAGAGTCAGGGCGTGTCCCTCGGCCCGAGTTCCAACTGTAAGTACAATCTCCAAGAACAATGCCTCCAAAAATATTACACAAGGGGACCAACAGAACCTTATAAAAATTAACCAAGGAGGCTATCATATAGATAATTTTTGACAAATTTAGTAAAGAAATCGACATTATATTTAGGGGTGTTTCAGAAGAAATCCACATCATAGGGGGGCCAAGGCCCTGCAACTCCTAGCTATGTCCCTGTGTTTTTACAACGCAGATGTTGATCTTGATTAGTTAATCTTGACCCAACAGAATCTCTTGGCTTAGCATCAAAGAAACAAAAATAGGATCTCTTTTCCTTGCATCGTCGAGGAACAAAAAACAGAATCTCTCGCCACATTATTCTTGTTAGGCACAAACACTAGTTGTGGGATTTCTGTTTTGATTGTTTGACATGTTCTTAATGAACTGAAACTGAATCAGATGTTTGAACTGTCACTAATATATAAACTAGGATCATAGCCGGCACCCGTAAATTTGGAGCCTAGCCGTGAATATCTTTTATGATGTGGATTGATATGGTGGCTCACTTTATATGCGTACATGTCTGTGATTTTAGTACATACTCATATATAGATTTGGCTCTCTACTTAAATAAATCCGTGCATGCCCGATGTACTTCAAAGGATGGTACCATTTCATTTATCAGTTCGATCCCGTCAAGCCTGTGTGGGGGCACTCGGTATCGCACGACCTGGTCAATTGGGTCACGCTAGACCCGATGCTCAGTCCCACTATAGCCTCTGACATATTTGGCTGTTTGTCGGGTTCTTCACGATTCTGCTAGACGGCACACCGGTGATAATGTACACAGGAATCAACAAGGCCGGGACGAAGGAGTACCAAGTCGAGAACTTCGCGTTCCCCAAGAACATCTCAGACCCCGCTTCTTCGCGAGTGGGTGAAACCTGGTATTAATGGTGCTTGTTCATAGTGGCGAAGCTTCCCTAGCTCCAAGGGGGGCCATTGCCCCCCTACTCCAGAAAATTGCTTAAAGAGTAGAAGTAGAAATTTTTTATTTCTAGGTAAGAGGAGTCAAAGTAGATACATGTTAGCTTGCAGTTTAAGCCGTCTATATTTTTTAAAATTATTTTATAATTTTGGGCCTCAAGAGTAGAAGTGTACTAAGATGGTTTGAGCCAGGCCCCTACCTTGTAGGGCCCCTGGGTTAGCGCCCCTACCCCGCCCCATGGGCCGCCCCAGTGATACTTGCCTTGACTCCTTGTGTATTATAGTAGCATCCGGTATACTCTCCTTCCACTCAAAAAAAATCCGATATATACTCTCCTCCAGCTGCCCAAGGCTAGCACCCACAAACCTGTTTTGACTACTTCTCTCCACCTTCTCCAGCCGCCGGCGACCTTCTCCTCCAATCGGCCATCCACCAGAACGTCCACTGCCTCCAAAAGGTTAGGTTCAGGCTCTTACTTTTATCTTGTGGTGGCACACATTGTTGTTTTGGGAGCAGGTTACAGTCTTACAGAGACTGCCTGCAGTCGCCGCGGGTGTTTTTACAATGCAGATCTTGATTTTGATTCCCGTCGATAATTGTCATTTGCTCTCTTTGATTCGTTGGTAGCCACCAAATTTTTCTGGGACATCTGGCACTTGATAGGCTGGGCGAGGTTTTTTGTTGTTGTTGCTAGCTCTGGTCGTGAAGGTGGATGCCAAGAAGCTGGGACAGGATGAACTACGGCCTGCTTATCACTTCCTTCCGGGTACCAACTAGATGAACGGTATGTATTTATTTGAACTTGTTTGTTTTTACTAGAAGTGATTTTTCTCACCATGATTTTCTTATTTTACATCTTTGATTTGAATCTTTTGATCTCTGACGATCTGCGACCCCTCTTCTAGATCCAAACTGTATGCAATTTCTCCAAAACTTTGGGTATACTTCCATAAGAATCTTCCATGCCTACTCAACAAGGGTTGTATATACCATGTGTCCTTTTCTTATGACTTCTGAATTTTTTCGCTGATTATTCCGTTATCTTATGTTTCTATGCAGTAGACAAATTTCGTGTGAACCAACGGTAGTTTTTAACTGATTTAGGTACAGTATTCCAGATTATCCCTTTTATCTGGTTTTAGTTTTTTTAAATGAACGCTTTATTAATTAGTAACATTACATCCGATCTCTGCATAATAAGATGCACACAGCCGATAACCATCCACGATTACATAAAAAATAAACCAACTAGACTAGAAGTACACAAACGTCTGATTAAACAGAACGCCTAGGAAGATGGAAGCTCAATCCTCAGGTTATACTGTCATCCATGTCGAGAAAATATATCCCTCTCCGTATTCTTCAAACATGTACAAACATCCGTAAATAGGCCTCGAAACTCCATATATTGTGGAGAGGACCATAAACGAAAAGTAGCCGTGTTCGGTACATTATCTAGTTTTAATATATAATCGATCCATATTTAAGAGTAATAATATTGTTTATACATGCATGCATGCGTGCCATTAATTGTCCATAGCTGGGGTCGTCCCACACTCCCACTTCAGTTCAATGGTATTCAAATGCGTATACATTTTTTTTAACACAAACTCGTTATGTCCAGTTACTATGGGAATAACCAGATAGACCGACGGGCCTTTTTATATGCCGATGGCAAAATGTCGTGGCCGTCGGCCCAGTTTTGCCATTGGCGTAGGATAAATAGGCCGACGCACTAGTGGAAAAAGGGCTATCCGTTCGCGACCCCTCAGAGCATTTGTCCCGGTTGCGCCACCAACCGGGACTAATGTTGGCACGCGTCCCGGTTGGATCGGGCACGGGTCAGGGGGCATGCGTCCCGGTTGGTAAGGGGGAATACGTCCCAGTTGGAGCCACCAACCGGGACTAAAGGTTTGGCCACAGCCACGTGGCAGACGCACTTTAGTCCCGTTGTTGGCTCCAACCGTGACTAAAGAGCCCTGCCCTCTATAAATGCACGCCCAGTCCCCTCTGCCTCCACTCTGTTTTTTCGAATGGTGGAAGGTGTGAGGGGGTGTGCTAGTTTTTTCTCATGCATGCATTGAAGGTGTTTGATGAAATGTTTGAGTGAATAATCCCGTTGAATTTCTCATAGAACAAAAATATAGAAGGTGTCCGAGACGCACTTAAGCTTTCTCCTCTTTATTTCCCTCGATCGAGGTTAGCAATCTTATCCTTTCTAGGTCATTGATACAATTCATGTGTCGGTGTGAATTGGTTATTTCACTATTTATGATGTCCTGTTTTTTGATAAACTTACTTATATGATGCAGATGAACGGTCGGGAATGGATGTACGGTGACCGGCGCGTAGCCGGGTATATCAAAGGCGTGGATAAATTTATCGATGTGGCTACGACAAACAAAGAGAATGGATTTATACGTTGTCCATGTGTTCAATGTCGGAACAACAAGGAGTACTCTTCCTCGAAAATCATTCGCGGCCACCTGATTATGAAAGGTTTCATGCCCAACTATAATTGCTGGACCAAGCACGGGGAAAGAGGGGTTATGATGGAAGATGGTGAAGAAGAAGATGATGATAACAACTATCATCATATGTTTCCTGAATACAGTGATACTGCAATGGAAGACAATGGAGAGGAAAGAGGTGAAGAACGGGCATCAGATGAGCCGGCTGATGAACTTGGTAGGGTCATTTCTGATGCAAAGCGAGACTGTGAAACAGAAAATGAGAAGTTGAAGTTAGAGGGCATGTTAGAAGATCACAAGAAATTGTTGTACCCAAATTGTGAAGATGGCAGCACAAAGCTCGGTACCTGCTTTGGAATTGTTGCGATGGAAGGCAGAAGGTGGTCTAACTGACTCCTCATTTGAAAAGATGCTGAAAATAATGAAGCCGAAGTTTCCAAAACATAACGAACTTCCCGAGAGTACCTACGAAGCAAAGAAGACTCTCTGTCCTCTGGGATTAGATGTGCAAAAGATACATGCATGCATTAATGACTGCATCCTCTACCGCGGTAAGGAGTATGAGAATTTAGATAAATGCCCGGTATGCAATGCGTTGCGGTATAAGATCAGACGAGATGACCCTGGTGATGTTGAGGGAGAGCCCCTCTGGAAGAGGGTTCCTGCTAAGGTTATGTGGTACGCTCCTATAATACCAAGGTTGAAACGCATGTTCAGAAACAAAGAGCATGCCAGGTTGTTGCGATGGCACAAAGAAGACCGTAAGAAAGACGGGAAGTTGAGACACCCTGCTGATGGGTCACAGTGGAGAAAAATCGAGAGAGACTTCCCAGACTTTGCAGGTGACGCAAGGAACTTATGGTTTGGTCTAAGTACGGATGGCATGAATCCTTTTGGGGAGCAGAGTTGCAGTCACAGCACCTGGCCCGTGACTCTATGTATCTACAACCTGCCTCCTTGATTGTGCATGAAGCGTAAGTTTATTATGATGCCAGTGCTCATCCAAGGACCGAAGCAACCGGGCAACGACATTGATGTGTACCTTAGGCCATTAGTTGAAGAACTCTTACAGTTGTGGGGCAAAGCAAGTGTACGTGCGTGGGTTGAGAACAAACAGGAGCCATTTGATCTACGAGGGTTGTTATTCGTAACCATCAATGATTGGCCTGCTCTTAGTAACCTTTCAGGACAGACAAACAAGGGATATAAGGCATGCACCCACTATTTAGATAAGACCGAAGGTACATATTTGCATAAATGCAAGAAGGTTGTGTACCTGGCGAATCGACGATTTCTTCCGACCAATCATCCCGTAAGAAAGAAAGGCAAGCATTTCAAAGGTAAGGCAGATCACCGGAAGAAGCCTGAACTCCCTGCTGGTGATGATGTATTTGGTATGGTCAAGGACATAGAAGTAATCTTTGGAAAGGGTCCCGGCGGTCAACTAGTTCCGAACGACGTCGCTACAGGACAAGCACCCATGTGGAAGAAGAAATCTATATTTTGGGAGCTGCCATATTGGAAAGTCCTGCGTGTCCGCTCTTCAATCGACATGATGCACGTGACGAAGAATCTCTGCGTGAACCTGCTAGGATTCCTAGGCGTGCATGGGAAGACAAAAGATACACCTGAAGCACGGGAGGACCAACAAATTATGAAAGACCCAAAGAACATAAATACACATAACAAGACGGATAAAGGGCGTCACTTAAGTCGTGCCAGCTATGCTCTTACCAAAGCAGAGAAGGAAATCTTTTTTGAAGTCCTTTACAGTATCAAGGTGCCGTCGGGCTTCTCATCTAATATAAAGGGGATAATAAATATGGCAGAGAAAAAGTTCCAAAACCTGAAGTCTCATGACTGTCACGTGATTATGACGTAGTTGCTTCCGATTGCATTGAGGGGGCTTCTACTGAAAAATGTTCGAGTACCCATTGTGAAGCTGTGTTCATTCCTCAATGCAATATCTCAGAAGGTAATCAATCCAGATATTCTGCCAAGGTTACAGAAGGATGTGGTACAATGTCTTGTTAGTTTTGAATTGGTGTTCCCACCATCCTTCTTCAATATTATGACGCATCTCCTGGTTCATCTAGTGGAAGTGATTGCCATTCTCGGTCCGGTATTTCTGCACAATATGTTCCCCTTTGTGAGGTTCATGGGAGTCTTAAAGAAATATGTTCATAACCGTGCTAGACCAGAAGGAAGCATCTCCAAGGGATATGGAACAGAGGAGGTCATTGAGTTTTGTGTTCACTTTATTCCTGACCTTAAGCCGATTGGTGTTTCTGACTCGCGGCATGAGGGAAGACTAAGTGGAAAAGGAACGCTGGGAAAGAAAGCAATGATATGTAGGGACAGGGATTCTTTCACTAAAGCACACTACACAGTTCTACATAATTCCACCTTGGCAGCTCCGTATATCGAGGAACACAAGAATATTGTACGCTCCAAAAACCCGGGGAAGCCTGAATCATGGATTCTGAGATGAACACATGAAGTCTTTCTTGGTTGGATGCGGACACATCTCTTGAATGACACCACTGTTGGAGATCAGCTATACTTGTTGGCAGCGTCACCATCTTCTCTGTATTGAATTTCCAAGGTGCGAAATAAATGGGACTACATTCTACACGATCGCCCAAGATAAATAGAGCACCAACCAAAATAGTGGTGTCCGCTTTGATGCAATAGACGAGAATGGACAAAAGGACACATATTATGGTTACATAGAGGAGATATGGGAACTAGACTATGGAGTCTCTTTTAAGGTCCCTTTGTTTCGCTGCAAATGGGTCAACCTAAATGGGGAAGGGGTAAAGATAGACCAGTTGTACGGAATGACAACAATGGATCTCAACAATCTTGGTTATAGAGATGAACCATTCGTCCTAGCCAATGATATGTCTCAGGTTTTCTATGTGAAGGACATGTCCTCGGACGAAAAAATAAAAATATGCAAACGAATACATCATATGATGAGCCAAAGCGTCACATAGTTCTTTCAGGGAAAAGAAACATCGTGGGAATCGAGGACAAGACAGACATGTCAGAAGATTATAATAAGTTTGATGAAATTCCGCCCTTCACAGTGAAAACTAACCCAAGCATTCCGTTAAGTAAAGAAGATGCTCCATGGTTACGTCTGAAGCGGTCATAAGGAATGACATATGCCAAGAAGTTCATGCTAATATTATGTAACTCTAGTTCATGTCTTTAGCGTTTTGTGGCTTGACCGAAGGATATCTTTCGCGGTTTGTGGCCTTTAGTCCCGGTTTTGTAGTCTCAGTTTTTAATATTAATAAATGTCTTGAGTGTTAGTCCCGTTTTGTGGCTGGACCGGGAGTGCCTCTATGACCAGTTTCTTGGAGATGTCGGAGGACTGGGATCCGGCGGCATCTCCCTGAAACTGGTCGCAGTGGTGTCCCTGCTCTCGAAAACCATCTTGCAGCTTGTAACTTCTCTAACTAGATCAATACGCCTCGGAGCTAACTAATTTCACATATTAGGGAGTGCCTCTATGACCAGTTTCTCGGAGATGCCGGAGGACTGGGCTCCGTCGGCATCTCCCTGAAACTGGCCGCAGTGGTGTCCCTGCTCTCAAAAACCATCTTGCAGCTTGTAACTTCTCTAACTAGATCAATACGCCTCGGAGCTAACTAATTTCACATATTAGGGAGTGCCTCTATGACCAGTTTCTCGGAGATGCCGGAGGACTGGGCTCCGTCGGCATCTCCCTGAAACTGGCCGCAGTGGTGTCCCTGATCTCGAAAACCATCTTGCAGCTTGTAACTTCACTAACCAGATCAATACACCTCGGAGCTAACTAATTTCACATATTAGGGAGTGCCCCTATGACCAGTTTCTCGGAGATGCCGGAGGACTGGGCTCCGTTGGCATCTCCCTGAAACTGGCCGTAGTGGTGTCCCTGCTCTCTAAAACCATCTTGGAGATGCCTCAAACTCGCTGGAGGACTGGACTCACAAGGATGCCTATTTATAGTACAAGTAGCTCGGCATAATGTCGACACTCACGACATAATGTCGACACTCACGACATAATGTCGACACTCACGACATAATGTCGACACTCACCCCTATTATTAGTGCTGACTCATCTTTAGTCCCGGTTGGTGTCTCCAACCGGGACTAAAGGTTCATCTTTAGTCCCGGTTGGTGACACCATCCGGGACAAGGTACAAGCCGCACGACATAATGTCGACACTCACCCCTATTATTAGTGTTGCCTGGCCCACTCTGCCGCAATCCCTTCAGTCGCGGTTGGTTTCTCCAACCGGGACTAAAGATGAACCCTCTCTTTATATAGGCATTTCCCATCTATTTATTAGGTAACACTCAAGACATTTATTAATATTAAAAACCAGGAAAAACCGGGACTAGCTAACACTCAGGACTAAAGCCGCCCCCTTTAGTCATAATCATGCCTAGTCCTATAGTACACAGCTTCAGGGTCTTCATCGTCGTTGTCATCATCATCATCATCGTCACCTGCCACTCCGGGGATCCTCAGCCCATCCATGGCATATACCAGGGGCCATTCCAGCCTCGGATTCACGGCGGGCGGGAGAGGGGTCTCCTGGAAGACGATGCCGCTACCGCCGGGACAGTGTGGGGCCTGTGGCGGGTGGACTCGTGGGCACCGTAGGCGAGGATGGTCTCCCCCGGCGATGTAGCGCATCACTCTGATGATAGTACGGTTCGCCCACCACAGACAGCGGCCGGCTTCGTTGTGGTTCACCGGTGGCGGGCCATCACCCTCGTACCTGGCGAGCTCCCTTTCCCGCCTATTAGCGAAGAAGGCATTCCAGGTGTCGTAGTTGTCGGGATCCCACTGGGATCCATCCGCTGCTCCGGCGTGAGCTCGTGGTAGAAGTGGTTTGTGATGGCCGCCTGGCGTGCGGAACCTTGAGGGACAGGAGGGACAGGAACCCCTCCAGCGCTCAGCATCCAGCCGGCGGGCGGCCGGTAGCCCGACGGACAAGGGTAGTTGGAGGCGCACAGCTCCTCGGTATCCTCGAGGGTCAGAATGGCCCAGTAGGCGTTGTCCATTGTTCTAAGAGAGGAAGGTGTGGATGTGTGGATAGTCATGGCACGATCACCCTAAATATAGAGGGAAAGGGCGGGAAAACTTGGCGTGAAGCTTTGGGAAATGGCGGGAAATATCTTTAGTCCCGGTTAGTGACTACATCCGGGACTAAAAGCTCTAGTAGAAAGGAAAGGGCGGGGAAACTTGGCGGGAAGAGGTGGGAAATGGCGAAAAATATTTTTAGTCCCGCTTTGTGACTACATTCGGGACTAAATGTCTGCCGAATCGGCAGGAAGTTATCTCCCAACCGATACATCTCAAACCTTTTCGTCCATCCCGGGTAAAAAGGACAAATGTCTGCCGAATCGACAGGAAGTGGGTCCAGTTTGTACTACAGGTACATGATCTATCACCCGTGATTTTTTGAAAAAATCATTTTTAGACTTGCAATATGTGGTTTCTTCAGAGATCCAATGCAAGTCCTAACGATGCTCGTCCCCTATCTTCATGCACACCGGTTCGATCATAATTAGAAATTCAGATAATTCAAAACGGGCATAATAAATTCAAAACAAATCCGAACAATGAAAATCCTTCGCGTGGTGTCATATTTTGTTACATAGTTGAAAGGAAAAATACCAGACTTGGTATATTGATCATGTTTCGAAAAAACCTTTACAAAATGACCTATCATGTTCGAGGTTTCATGGCTTTCGGTCCAAATGAGCGATGTTATGTGCTGAATCACGGCATAGTTTGTGATGTTGTGCCCATATTATGCATGTGTGTGGACATTGGTATGGAGAACAATGTTGCAGGAGGAAATTTTCCTTTTTGTCGCACGGAAAAGCCCTTTTCCATTTCCCGAGCGCAAAAAACGGGTCGTTTTGTGAAGTAACCACCAAAATGCCGTTTCAGAATGCTACCGTCCCATTTTCCTAAAATACTAGACCACCTTACATGGACTATCTCCCATCCGGTATATCTCAAACCTTTTCGTCCATCCCGGGTAAAAAGGACAAATGTCTGCCGAATCGGCAGGAAGTGGGTCCGGTTTGTACTACAGGTATATGATCTATCGCCCGTGATTTTTTGAAAAAAATCATTTTTAGACTCGCAATATGTGGTTTATTCAGAGATCCAATGCAAGTTCTAATGATGCTCGTCCCCTATCTTCATGCACACCGGTTCGACCATAGTTAGAAATTCAGATAATTCAAAACGGACATAATAAATTCAAAAAAAATCCGAACAATGAAAATCCTTCGCGTGGTGTCATATTTTGTTACATAGTTGAAAGGAAAAATACCAGACTTGGTATATTGATCATGTTTCGAAAAAACCTTCACAAAATGACCTATCATGTTCGAGGTTTCATGGCTTTCGGTCCAAATGAGCGATGTTATGTGCTGAATCACGGCATAGTTTGTGATGTTGTGCCCATATTATGCATGTGTGTGGACATTGGTATGGAGAACAATGTTGCAGGAGGAAATTTTCCTTTTTGTCGCACGGAAAAGCCCTTTTCCACTTCCCGAGCGCAAAAAACGGGTCATTTTGTGAAGTAACCACCAAAATGCCGTTTCAGAATGCTACCGTCCCATTTTCCTAAAATACTAGACCAACTTACATGGACTATCTCCCAACCGGTACTTCTCAAACCTTTTCGTCCATCCCGGGTAAAAAGGACAATATGTGGTTTCTTCAGAGATCCAATGCAAGTTCTAACGATGCTCGTCCCCTATTATTATGCATGTGTGTGGACGCGCCATATTATGCATGTGTGTGGACGCGCCATTTTTCATCTTTAGTCCCGGTTGGTGACACCATCCGGGACAAGGTACACTCCGCACGACATAATGTCGACACGCTATTTTTTCCGCCATTTTTCTTCCCGCCAGTTCTTCCCGCCAGTTCTTCACTATATATATGTAGGGTTGGCCTCCATTGTCATTACACATCTCTAGACTCATATCTGCAACCTCATCACTCTTTCCCATGGCTTCCACCGTAGCAATAACTCCCAGGGAGGCAGAGGAGCTTTGCGCCTCGAACTACCCCTCGCCAGACTCTGTGTCCCGTCGGCTGGATCTTTGGATGCCGAGGCGTGCCGGTTCCTCCTGTCCCTCTAGGTGTGGCGCGTCGGATGTCCATCACGAACCACTACTACTTCGAGCTCACGCCGGAGCAGCGGAGGAATCCCAGATGGCATCCCGACTATTTCCCGACTTGGGAAGCCTTCTTCGTGGATCGGCGTGAGAGGGCACTCGCCAGGCACGAGGAGGAGGGCCCACCTCCTCCGAACTTCAACGAGGCCGGCCGTCGGCTGTGGTGGCGCGGCCGGACTCTCCAGAGCGTCATGGCCTACGACACGGCCGTCGACTCTAGCCCCCGCCTGCGCTACCCTCAAGTCCAGTCCACTCGTACTCAACCTTCAAGGTTCAATGATTTGACCACAAAGTTGACGACTTGGCGTCGAGTATTACAGGTGTAGGCAGGAGCATAACTGAATTATTCCAACATTGCAAAACAAGTTCGGCCGATTGTGGCTTAATCTGGCCATGTATCTTAATTTTCATTTCTTCTATGTAACTTTGTGTTAGTTGTGTTATGTACTTTAATTCTAGTTCTATCCTAATCAAATTTTCTTTCCGCCCATTATTTTCCGTCCTCTTTTTTCCGCCCATTAAAAACAGAAAATGGTTTTGAATTACTTATAAGTTAATTCATTTTTAATTATAAATGGTTCATATTATAAATGGTTACATTAATTATTTTTTAAAAATAGAAAATGGTTTTGGATTATTTATTCAAATCCAAATACTTTTTATGTTTAAAGTTTTTCTAAATTCCAAATTAATATTTAAAAAATACAAGTTAATTCATTTTTAATTTTAAATGGTTACATTAATTATTTTTTAAAAATAGAAAATGGTTTTGGATTATTTATTCAAATCCATACACTTTTTATGTTTAAAGTTTTTCTAAATTCCAAATTAATATTTAAAAAATATAAGTTAATTCATTATGAAATTTAAATGGTTACATTAATTATTTTTTAAAAATAGAAAATGGTTTTGGATTATTTATTCAAATCCATACACTTTTTATGTTTAATGTTTTTCTAAATTCCAAATTAATATTTAAAAAATATAAGTTATTTTATTATTAATTTTAAATGGGTCATAGTTTAAATGGTTACATTAATTATTTTTCAAAACAGAAAATGGTTTGAATTAGTTATTCAAATTCAAACAGTTTTTATGTTTAAAGTTTTTCTAAATTCCAAAGTAAATATCATTTAAAAAACATTACAAATTTAAACCCCAAAATAAAAAATAAGGCGGGAACAGACAAAAAATAACTGAAATTTTTTGAAAACAGGGGAATACGTCCCGGTTGGAGCCACCAACCGGGACTAAAGACCCCCCTACGCGCGCGCCCCTTCAGCTGCTGAAAATTAGAGTATACGTCCCGGTTGGTGGCTCCAACCGGGACGTATGCCCCTTTAGTCCCGGTTGGAGCCACCAACCAGGACTAAAGGCCCTTCGTTTATAACTTACGCGCCTCCTCTTCTTCTTCCCTTCCCCATCTCACTTCTCTGCTTCACAAGCCTTCGACCGCAGCTGCCAAACTTCGCTTCCGCAGCCGGCAGCCTGCCCGAGCTTTCGACGCCGTCGCCGCTTCGAGCGCTGCAGATTCCATCCGCTAGCACCGCCGCCTCCATCCGTGCGCGCACCAGTCGTCGCCCACGACTCCGTCTTCCTCGACCCCGACCGTGCTCGCCGGCGTCGATCCGCTCGACCTCCCGCGCTCTCTCCGACCAACCTCACGCGCTCAGGGTGAGCAAGCGAATCTTCTGGATGCCTCCTTGCTTCCCCTCTCGCTGTAGTTCATGCCTGCGCCGTTAGATCCCGTTCGCCGCCGTCGGCCGTCGTTGTACCACCTGCTCCGGCAACCAACAGAGGGCGGCGCCGCCAATTTTGAGTCCTTTGGATGCGCTGATTCCAGCACGCCAAGTCCTGCAGCCACGCTTGCTCCTCCGCCTACCATCGCCGTCGTCTGACATGTCTCCGGCGAGCCCAACGTGGCGTCTAGGTGGCATCCGCGTGGCCCTGGTCCCACCAGTCAGCCTCTAGGGCTAGCTCCTTCTCTGGTGACAGATGACCCTGTTTCCCCTTTGCTTGCGTGGCTGCTGAGGTGGCTCCGGGCCCCTCCTGTCAGCCACTATGGCTTGTTGTTACTATGGTGCAAAAGGTTTAAACATTTGATTTAATAATTTCAGAATTTGAATAAAACTTGTAAATTCAATAACTTTTAATCTGTAATTCAGAAAAATACAAATAATATACCAAAATGTTCAAAAAAATGAGAACTATCTATCTATGCTATAATCATGCATTGTTCAACAACTTAAATGACAAGTTTAATTAGAACACCCTAGTAACCCTAATAGGTGATTCCGGAGTTCCTTGAGTTAGGGTTTGCGCCCCTCGGAACCCCGATTAACTTGTCGAGCATGCTTTAGGGTTACATTCCAATGCACATTAACTTGTCATATCATCATCATTGCTTGAGCATTGCATCGATGCCATGTGTTGATTGTTTCCCTTTCTTTCCGGTGATTTGGTTCTTCTCGGTAGAATACGATATCGAGATCGAGATCGAAGACCGAGATCAAGACCATAGAAGATCTACGAACAATACTTGACCAACTATAATCAAGTCAAGTACAAGGCTTCCGAAGATCTATTTATCTTCTATCAACAGGCAAAGGAAAGCATAGCCCCACCATGATATAATCCTATGATTTCGAAAGCATTTCAATTCTTGCCATGATGCATACGATTCTACTGTGGTCTTTATCGATAGATAGAGTATCCTATCTATTGCATACTCCCTTGAGCTTATATTACCTGATCCATTGCTCCTAGCATAACTAGGTTTGGCTTGTGTACACTGCTAGAGCTTGTATCTGTGTCTACTTAGCCATGCATAGCTATCAGTTCTGGTCCATCCAGATGATGTATCAGATGCAGAGAATCTAGTATGACAGGAGAACGTGATGAGATGAGATCAGATGTGGGTAGCCCCTATATTAGATAAGGAATCATTAATACCCCTCGGATAGTTTCCCTTTTGTAGCCTTATACTCATGTTCCCCTCTCATGTGCATCCGAGGTTTCTCCGAACTAGATTTTACACCCCTCGGAACTCCAGAATATTGATTTTAGTTGATTTTAGCTAGAGTTACCTAACTACTACACGGTTTCATTTTTGTAGCTAGGTTTAGGGTTTAGGGTTTCTCTTCATTTTTATTATTGTGTATGTATATATTAGGGTTTCTCTGAATTAGGGTTTATATCTCTCAACACCGTACTTAACTTTCTCCTTTAGCCGCTTTGACTTATTCGTTTTTCCACCTATGCAGAAAATATGGACCCACACGTCAGAGACGAAGAAAAGGAAGAGTTGATCCAAGGTGTGATCCGTGGGGAAGATAATTTAGACGTATCAACATTTCTGAACAACTCCGGTGAGGGTGATCCTCTTTTTACCGGAATAGACAACTTGTTTGAGGTTGAAGGTGTTGCCTTCCGAGAGGGAGAAGGCGATGCCTTGTGTAATCGAGAAGACGACCGCTCCAGCGAGGTGCATGTAATATAATTAATTCATTAATTAATCATCTGCTATCTATATAGAAATAGTAACGACGATCTTTCTTCTTTTAGCCCTCCGGATCGAAGGAATCGACTGAAAAGGCCAGACGAGGCCCAACCAAAAAGTTGCAAGACCATGAGAGGTTTAGGATCGAAGATGTCGCTGAAGACGGCAAACCGACGGCTCCCGAAGTTGTCGCAACCAAATTTGTGGCACAATGCGGAGTAATCGTTAGGGACTTAATCCTGATCACCATTAGAAATTGGAATAGGCCTGCTAATGCGGATGAAGAGGGAACATGTTTATTTGTCCCTAACCACGCCAAAGATTTACTGTGGAAGAGGCTCATGGTTAATTTCAAACTACCGAAGATAGAGCTGGATCCAAATGCGGAGGATCCAGTTGAGGACGCCTTACAACATGGGAGTGCCATGGAGGCTAAGGTCAGGGAGTGGGCTTTGAAGAAGATGGCCCAGTGTTTCACCAACTGGAAGAAAAGATTGCACCTTGACTATGTCGTGAAAGAGAAGACTCACGATTTCAAGAATATTCAGTTTGAGAAGATAAAACCATTCTGGGCTGAGTTTGTGGAATACAAGACATCAGAAAAAGCCAAGAAAATGTCTGAAACGAATAAGCTGAATGTTGCTAACAAGAAGTATCACCATACTATGGGGCAAGGTGGCTACAGGGTTGGCATTCCTAAGTGGGAGAAACTTGAGAATGAACTGCGTGCTAAAAAGATCACCCAGAGACAGATGACTGGGTAGAACGTGCAAGGAATTGGTTTTACAGGCATGGGGCACGTTGGACTCGAAAGGGACGTGTATATATAACATACGACATAAAGAAGACCCCTTGCCAATCGAGAGGATGAGAAAAGCAGTACAGGCTGTTAAAGATGGGGACTTCATTCCCGATAGAGAGAATGATGAGCTCACACTCGCCCTTGGAAATAAGGAACATGATGGACGAACACGAGGCACAATAGGCTCCCAACCATGGAGGACTGGGTTTCCCGAAGAGAGGAAGAAATATCCTGATAGAAGCCGTCAGAGGAGAAAGGACAGGGTGGAAGTTGAAGCAAATAGTCAGAAAGAGCGAATGCGTTTAATTGAAGAACGATTAAAGCAACAACAAGATGAAATTAACGACTTAAAGAGAAGTACTACGCCCATCTCAGAAGACACCGCATTCGATGCTACCGCCCATCGAATAATCAAAAAGCGCAGTGGCTTCCACGAAGGTCCCGGTGATGACAATGGCGATGACGATGATGCACCGACGATGGCTCCTGTTGGCTACCCAAAGGATGATATCACGTAGACACATCGCGAGCTACATGTCAAAGTTGTGAACATATCAATGAAGGTGGCGGTCGGCTATGCCTTACCAATTGGACCCACACCAACTTACCACTGTCGTCCGGTTCTAGAGGGCTACGCTGTTGTCGGCGTGGATGAAATCATACCCACCTTTGAAGTTTTGGATCTTCACTACCCTGCAGGTGAAGGGGATGTGACTGTACTGGGAGACGCAAAAAACGTCACCATTCTATGGCCGAAGGAATGTATCGTGCTTTGAAATCACACGCCAAGGCCATCTTCGCCGCCGCCTCACCCGTCTCCAGTGAGGTCGTTTCCGCCGCGGCAGCCGTCTTCGTCCCCTCACCCGGCTCCGTCGCCTCACCAATCTCCAGCGCAGCCATCGCCGCGGGAGCCATCGCCGGCGCCTCAGGGTAAAAAGCGTAAGCGCATCGCCATCAGGTGCCTCGTGGTAAGTGATCGCCGAAACGTAAACAAGAGACTCTTCCAAAAGTACCAAAGGTTCCTCCCAAGAGAGCTTATGACTGTACTGAAGAGGAGACTGCGGCGATCGTTGATGCGGAAACGACAGCGTTTTTTGCTAAGCTGAGGCGGCCGAAAGAGCCAGTGTTCCCCAGCACCAAAGAAGAAAAAGGCAAAGTGTTGAAAATGCTAAAGACTCTTCATCAACCCGAGCCAAAGCTGTCATCAGACTATGAGCGTTCTATTCTCAAGTCACATGCGGCACAAAAAGCCTCGAAGAGCAGTACTGATGCAAGGGAGAAATCTATTGCCCAGCTCGGAGAACAAGCAAAACAGACTTGCGCCCCTCTCACGGTGATTTCCCAAACCAATGTGGGGTCGAGCAAATATGGGGTCAAGAGCAAGATGATCCGAGGTAGTTGCTGTCACGGAGAAGCCGCCGCTGCTCAAGGTATGAGTATTGCCCAAAGATTTATCCCAGTTAGAGTTCTTCCCGTGAGTGAAGTAGCATACAAATACCAAGACAAAGAAAACTCTCACAAACCTGAGGAGGTAAACAATCTTCCAACAAAATGCGAAGATTGCATAATCGGTACATGCATGCCACAAGGGCCGGGCTAATCGGATAGTCTTGGGGTTACAAAAAGCATCATGGGAAAGATAAGGATGACATGATATCCATTGAATTTGATGAACTATTTCAATTATTCAATCAAGACGCCTTGGACAAATCGATCATCAGTGCCTATTGTCTGTAAGTACTAATTCTGTAATTAATTTAGTCTCCAGCTATATTATTTTGTTTATTGCATGTATATAATCATACTGTAATATGCAGAATGAAGATTCTCGAATGCAGCAGAGGACAAATCTATGACATTGGCTTCATTGACCCATATTGGGTTCATGAAGCTAATCTCAAAATAAGCTCCCAGGATACGGAGGATAATATAGTACACGTGTTAAGGTTTCAAGAAACCAAAAGGGAAATACTATTTCCTTACAACTTCGAGTGAGTGTTATTGTCTTGTATACACTTTCTATTTCGCTTACTCGATGTTAAGTATATAATTGATTAGTTATGCATTTGCAGCTTCCACTATATTCTGTTAATCATTCAACTTGACAAAGGGCGTGTACTAGTCATGGACTCGAAACATAAACCCCTTGAGACGTGGAAGGATATGCAGATACTTCTCCAGCGGTAATTCTAATCATTACGACACTATATCGGCAACGTTCGTGAATTTTATGATATCAAGTACTTAATAACTTATTTTATTCGTTTTCTACGCCGGGCAACGCTTGGAAACGGTTCACCAACAAGGCTAGGGGTGTTTGGAAAGAGGAGCTTACATTTGAAGCACTAGATGTAAGCACCACTAGCTATATCCGCGTATCTCTTTGATTCTAGTTTTGATACAGTTATTATCATGCTTGATTATTATTTTTATTGAACTCTGTTCTCGTAAAGTGCCTGACGCAGAGACCAGGTAACAATCTATGTGGATACTATGTTTGCGAGTTTATCAGGCAGACGTGCGATGAGAAGGGCAGAAATTTAGAGCAACTCCACGTACGTAAACAATTTCTATAGTTTTTAATTACAATCAAATTGTGTTTAGTTTCATTCATATAGGCTGACTTCTTTTTTAAATCAGATCGAACGTCTACGGGACGGTCTTCTGCCAAAGGATCGCGTACGAGCAATTCAGGAGGAATTGGCGGGATTCTTGGATGCAGAAGTCCTAAACCCAAAAGGGGAATACTACTCGGCTGTGTATAGACAATAGGGATTGTAAAAATAGCAACTTTGAAGGAATTGGCTGGTAGCATCGAATAGCAACTTTTGTATGTAGTGCATGAACTCGATCCGTGTATTGAATGTAATATTGTCATGATATTCATGATGTAATATAAGGTTCCTTCATTGATAAGTGCAAATCACTAAATAAACAATAAAACAATCTAAATGAATTCTCTGCCGCGGCACAAAAAGTGGCGAAAATACTGCCGCGGCAACAAAATGTGCCAAAATGAATTCTCTGCCGTGGCAGAGAAATGGGCCAAATCTCTGCCGCAGCAGAAGGTTATTAGTCCCGGTTCGTGTTACGAACCGGGACTAATGCTCCACCCCCCTCGCCCTCTGCCGCTGCCACGTGTGCACCCTTTAGTCCCGGTTGGTGGGGCAACCAGGACTAAAGGTTAGAGCTTTAGTCCCAATTGCCCCGTCCCGGTTAGGCAACCGGGACTAAAGCGCCGTACCAACCGGGACCTATAGGGCTGTTTCCACCAGTGACGGCAGCCATCGGCGTAAACGGAACCGTCGGCGTAGCCTATTAGACTAACGGCAGAGCAACCACGTCAAGTCTACATCGACGGCAAAGCCGTCGGCGTAGGTTTCACACCTATGCCGACGGCAAAGCCGTCGATGTAGCTATTTTTCTTTTTTGCCACATTAATATTAGAAAAATTATAACTAAATCATTTAAATTTAGAAAAATACATATAATATATCAAAATTTGCAGAAAAATAAGATCAATCTATATAAACTCAAATATTTCATATTTTTATTCAAAAAATATAAAAAATACAAATACTTTTGTATAACATATTTTACATTTTCCGGGTGCAAACAACAGGGTGTTTTATGAAGCACCCACTAAGTGAAAGTTTCAAAATGATAATACCACATTTTTCAAAAATACTAGACCATATTGAATGGACAATTTCCAAACCTAGGAAACTCAAACCTTTCCGTCTACACCTCATGAAAAAGACAAATTCCTGCCGAATCGGTAGGAAATGAGTTAGATTTGAACTACAGGTACATGATATGATGCTCATGATTTTTTGTAAAAATCATTTTTAGATTTACAATATTCTATTTCATAAGAGATCTAATGCAAGTTTAGTAAGGCTCAGCTCCGAGCTAAGAATCTTCATGCCCATCGATTTAGAAAGTTTGACGATAGTTTGAAATAGGCATAAAAATTCAAAAACGATCGAAATAACGCAAAAACTTCGCGTGTTTCATATTATGTGACATAGTTTCATGGAAAAATACCAAACTTGGTATATTCGTTATGTCTCAAAAAAACCTTCACAAAATGACATATCTCAATCGAGGTTTTCTGGATTTCAGGTCAAATGACGAATGTTATTGCTAGAATCGTGGTATAGTTTGCGATAATGTGCGCATATTATGCACACATGTGTATCATGGGATGGTGAACCATATTGCAGGAGGAAGTTTTTCTTTTCGTCGCACCAAAAAGCCATTTTTTATTTTCCGAGTGCAAAAAAGGGGTGTTTTGTGAAGCAACCACCAAATGAAAGTTTCAAAATGATAATATCACATTTTAAAAAAATACTAGACCATATTGAATGGACAATTTTCTAACCTGGATATCTCAAACCTTTCCGTCCATCCCTCGTGAAAAAGACAAATTCATGCCGAGTCGGTAGGAAATGATTTAGATTTGAAATACAGGTACATGATATGATGCTCATGATTTTTTGCAAAAATAATTTTTAGGTTCACAATATGCTATTTCAGCAGAGATCTAATGCAAGTTTAGGGAAGCTTAGCCCTGAGCTAAGAATCTTCATACCCCTCGATTTCGAAAGTTTGACGATAGTTTGAAATGGGCATAAAAAAAATTCAAAAACGATCGAAACAATTCAAAACCTTCGCGTGGTGTCATATTATGTGACATAGTTGCATGGAAAAATACCAAACTTGGTATATTCATTGTGTCTCAAACAAACCTTCACAAAATGACTTATCTCAATCGAGGTTTTCTGGATTTCAGGTCAAATGACCAATGTTATTGCTAGAATCGCGGTATAGTTTGTGATAATATGCCTATATTGAGCAAGCATGTGTATCATGGAATGGCGAACAATGTTGCAGGAGGAAGTTTTCCTTTTCGTTGCACCGAAAAGCCATTTTTTATTTTCCCAGTGCAAAAAACAGGGTGTTTTGTGAATCAACCACCAAATGAAAGTTTCAAAATGATAATACCACATTTTTCAAAAATACTAGACCATATTGAATGGGCAATTTCCCAACCTGGTTATCTCAAACCTTTCCATCCACCCCTCGTGAAAAATACAAATTCCTACCGAATCGGTAGGAAATGAGTTAGATTTGAACTACAGGTACATGATATGATGCTCGTGATTTTTTACAAAACTCATTTTTAGGTTCACAATATGCTATTTCACCAGAGATCTAATGCAAGTTTAGTGAGGCTCATCCCCAAGCTAAGAATGTTCATGCCCCTTGATTTAGAAAGTTTGACGATAGTTTGAAATGGGCATAAAAATTCAAATACGATCGAAACAATGCAAAACCTTCGCGTGGTGTCATATTATGTGACATAGTTGCATGGAAAAATACCAAACTTGGTATATGCATTGTGTCTCAAAAAAACCTTCACAAAATGACCTATCTCAATCGAGGTTTTCTAGATTTCAGGTCAAATGACCAATGTTATTGCTAGAATCGCGGTATAGGTTGTGATAATGTGACCATATTGTGTTGGAGATATGCCCAAGAGGCAATAATAAAGTGGTTATTATCATATCTTCATACTTATGATAAATGTTTACGTACCATGATATAATTGTATTAACCGGAAACATTAATACTTGTGTGATTTGTAAACACAAAAGAGTCCCTAGTAAAGCCTCTTGTTAAACTAGCTTGTTGGTTAATATATAATCATGGTTTCCTGATCATGAACATAGAGATGTTATTAACAACAGGGTCATATCATTAGGAGAATGATGTGATGGACATACTCCTATAGTTAAGCGTAGCATAAAGATCAAGTCATTTAATATAGTTCATTTGCTATAAGCTTTCTGATACATAGTAACCTAATTCCTTCGACCATGAGATCATGCATGTCACCTTTACCGGAAGGATGCTTTGATGACATCAAACACCACACCGTAACAGGGTGGCTATAAAGGTGGCATTGAGTGTTCGGAAAGTATTGGTTGAGACACATGGATCAAGAGTGGGATTTGTCCATCCATATGACGGATAGATATACTTTGGGCCCTCTCGATGGAATGTCATCCAATTAGCTTGCAAGCATGTGACTGGCTCACAAGGGATCACATACCACGGGAACGAGAAAAGAGTACTTATCGGTAACGAGGTTAAACTAGGTATGCAGAGATACCGATGATCAAAACCTCGGATAAGTAAACTATCGTGAGACAAAGGGAAATTGGTATCGTATGTAAGTGGTTCATTCGATCGCAAAGTAATCGTAGAAATATGTGGGATCCATATGAATTTCTAGATTCCTCTATTGGTTATTGATCGGAGAAGTGTCTCGATCATGTCCGCATAATTCACGAACCGTAGGGAGACACACTTAAGGATTCGATGTTGTTGAGTAGTTATGGAATGATGAGTAAGAGACCGAATGTTGTTAGGAGTCTCGGATGGGATCCAGGATATCACGAGGAGATCCGGAATGGTCCGGAGAATAAGATTCATATAAGGAAAGTCCTGTTTCGGGGTTGGAGAATGGTTCCGGTGTTTTTAGCAGGAATGTTCTAGAAGGTTCCGGAATGTCCGGCACTCCGGAGGGGAAGGGTACATGAATGTGTCATTGCAAGTTGGAATGATTGCATCATGTATTAGGTGTCATTGCTGTACAAAATAAAGGGTTTAATCAAATCCTAGTTTGAAAAGTCAAACGCCAATTTGAAAAGTCAAACGGCTATTTTGGAAAGTGGAGAAGAAGTGGGAAACCGAGTTGGGGAGGAGTTCCTCCTCCACCGCCGGCCCACTAGGGATCTGAGTTGGGAGGACTCCTCCCTTGGCCGGGCGCCTCCACCACCTATATAAGGAGGGGGGCTCCTCCCTAGACACACAAGTTGCCTCCTCTAAACCTAAACCCTAGCCACAGCCTAGGGATTTCTCCCAAGCCGAAAGTTAGAGCTTCTAATTGCCCTAGCCGCTGGTTTAGCCCCTTCTAATTGGTGTGTCTAAACCCTAGATCACCAAGGCTCTCTCATAGTCCACCATACTCGCTCCGGCTTAAGGCGAAGCCCTGCAAGATCTCCCCTCTACTTCCGGTACCACGCCGTCGTGCTGCCGGAATCGCGAGGAGAGTGCTACAACCTCCGCTGCCTGCTGGAACAAGGGAGAGGAAGGTCTTCATTGAGTACCGAACGTGTGACCGACTACGAAAGCGCTGCCGGAACGCAGCGCTGGAAGGATCATCGACGCGATCTTGAGATCGGCAAGAGTACGACTACATCACCCACGAGAATCTGCTCTCGTTAAACGCTTTGGAATCTTCAAGGGTGAGTTCCCCTATCGACTCGTTGCTACAATCTAGTAGATAGATCTTGGCTTGTTTGTTTGCATGCGGTAGAAAATTTTTGTTTTCCATGCTACGAACCCCAACAGTGGTATCAGAGCCGTGTCTATATGTAGATCTGTTGCACGAGTAGAACACAATGGTCATTGTGGGTGTTGATGCTTTTGTTGTCGATTGCTTCTTGTGTACTTTGCATCTTGCGGGATGGTGGGATGAAGCGGCCCGGGCTAACCTAACATGACATCGTTCATGAGACTTGCTCCACGCTTGACATGCAACTTGTATTGCATAAGTGGCTTTGCGGGTGCCTGTTTCTCCCAACATAGTTAAGATTCAATTTACAACGGGTGATTGACAATACTAGTATCAATGTTGTGGTTCATGTTCGTAAGATAGAACGACACTTATTGAAAGCCCCAAACCACGTAAAACATGCAAAGAAAATTAGAGGCGTCTAACTTTGTTTTGCAGGTGTCGTGATGTGATATGGCCATGATTGTGATTATATATGATGTATGCAATGTTCCTTATTGTAAGTTGGCAACCGGGAGCCATATGGTTGTCTTTAAATTCTGTTAAGACCCGCTTGTCTGTTCAAAGTAGTTGTAATAGTTGAAGCTGGTGGACGACAACCATGGAGCAGCGTCATTGACCTTGATGCAATGCCGGTGATGATGGAGATCATGTTCGTGCTTGAAGATGGAGATCGGAAGCACAAGAAGAAAGGCCATATCATATCACATATTATGAATTGCATGTGATGTTAATCCTTTTATGCATCTTGTATTGCTTAGTTAACGACGATAGCATTATAAGATGATCCCTCAAGCACACAATTTCAAGTTTTAAAGTGTTCATCCTTAGTAAGCATCGTTGCTAAAGCTCGTTGTTTCGAAGCACCACGTGATGATCGGGTGTGTTAGATTCTGCGAGTGTATACAACGTGAGCAAGCCAGATTTGCTCATGCGGAAGCTAAGGTTGATCTTGACGAGCCTAGCATGTATGCATGGTCTCGAACACGGATCACCGAAAGGTAAAGCATGAGTCATATAGTAGATATGATGAACATGTTGATTGTTCGCCATTGAAGCTACATCAACTCTCGTGATGATCGGTTTTGATGTGGTGGATTTGGTTCGTGTGATCACTAAAACAATGTGAGGGATATTGTTTTGAGTGGGAGTTCAACGGAAATATGATTAAAAGTTGAACACTATTTATCATAAATTAAATCAAAGTGAATTTGCATAGTTGTTGTAGTCATTGTCATCCGTTTACCACCTTGCGCTTAGTTTTAATTGAGATGATAGAACTATAGAATTCTGGTTAGTTACTTTACGAACTGGTATCGTATTGTTTTGAAGTGTTAATCTAAAGTTTAAAAGTCCTATTGCAAACTTTTAGTAAGTTCCGGCTACTTTATGAAGTTTAATAATTAGTATTAAATCAAGAGTGACAATTCCAAGTGTTAGTGTATGAGTATCATGTTTGTCTCCATGATTCTTGATATTCAAAGGATTGTCTTAATATCAAGGTTATCTAGGATCTGAAAGAGTTGTTTCAGAAACCATGATGTGTGGAAGATATTGTGATATCTCGAAACAAAGTTTTGCTGCAACATGATAGAGTATAATATGGCAAAAGTCATGTTCTCGTATTTGATGAGAATTTGCAAAAGGTTGAAGACACTAGTTGTCCTAATCCTCCAAAATGTTTTGAGAGCAACATTATACTCATGAGTTCACCGTTATAAGCTAAAAGTAGCTTGATCATGGATAATTCCATGATAAGGGTGAATATTTGATGTAGGTAAAGTGTTTACTACACCAATAGATTACTAAAGAAAGGAATTTGAAAGAACACCAAACATTTGATGATGGTGATCTACTTCAAAGTGCAAGTCCAAAGACATTGGTATTTAATTATACACGCTTTGGACTATGTGTCATATGTATGACTCCACTGTTGATGTTGATAGATTCTTTCAAATAGAAAATAAATACTGAAAGAGAATCTCATAAATATATGGCAGAAAAGAAAAGACTAGAATTGTTCAGTTTAAGTATATAGATGATATACATGTTATGGATATATTCTTTGCTTATTAAACAATGTGGTTCTTAAGTATTTGATACTGAATTTGTTGGTGTGAATCGTCATACGAAACAACACAATTCATGAACTACAATGGCCTAAGTAACTAGAAAAAGAATATGTGATGATGTTCATCGAGAACAAATAAAGGGTTATTGTGTTGCTCGTTAAACATCAAAGCTTGCCTTCAAGATTTGTTTTATCAGGTATTATGAGAATAAAAGGGTTGTTCAAATAATTGCCGTAATCCATAAAAGATGGATGATTCACAAATCTCGTTGGAGAAATCACATCCATAAAACTAGTGCTAAAAATGTTGAAAGACAAATTGATTGAAAGATCACTTAGGAAGTGACATCGCCGTTTAAATTATATTGGAAAGAAAACATGAAGAAACTCCATGTGGATGGAATTTTGGAGTCTTTTGATTCTTGATCACATGACGCTTGTGAAACTTTCCTAGAGATAATTAAAACTTCGTTCATAGGCCAAAAGGGAACGAATGACTAGCTTATTGGAACTTGTACATATTGTTGTATGAAATCCATTATATGTAGTCAAGAGCGATGGATTTCAACTTCATATGCTTTCTCCGAAAATTTGAGTGAATATATGAATATTTACTTAATAAGGATGAAGTATGAAACATTTGAAAAAGTTCAAAGTCTTTCAAGATGAAGTGCAAAATCATTGTAATAAGAATATACATAGTTTATGATAAAGATCATAAAGGAAGATATTTGAGTTACAAGTTTAGCATAATACCTAATATTTAAGGAATCGTTCTATGGATTTGCATTTCCCGAAACACCATAAGAGTATGGAGCGTTCGAGATATGTAATTAAAACCTTGTTTGACATGGTAAGATCAAAGGTGTAATTCATAGAACTGCCATTATATTTTAAAGATTAAAAGCTTTAGAGACTACCGCTTTTCCGAAAAGAGCTCCATCATAATCCGCTGAAATGACACCATATAAAGTTATGGTTTGGGATAAAACCCAAGTAGTCCTTTCTTAAACATTGGTATGCTATGCATAAGAAAGATGTTTGCAACCAAAGTCGGATAAACCTGTCTTTGTATTACTGTTAAGTATTCCTCCATAAACACCGGAGACAAAAGTGTTTGTCGCTTAGAACGTCAAGTTTCTTTAAGAAGGAATTTTTCATGAAAAGATAAGTGGGAGGACAATAGAACTTTGATAAGGTTAAAGGAACCTTAGCTATATGTGCAGAGTTGCGCAGCGCCGAAAAGTGTTCCGGGGGCAGCAATAAATGCTCATGGCTCACGTGCCTCAAAGGTTGTGGTCACGGAGATCTAAGTTCCTATTAAAACAAGTAGGTCGGGTAAACAATCAAATACCAAGATTTGAGAGTTAAATCATTATTTGACAATAATGATCTGACTACATGCAAAGAAGCGACGATGAGCCCTGACTCCGTCAAATGGCTTGAAGCCATAAAATCCGTGATAGTTTCATACACGAGAAATCAAGTTTTGAACTTGAAGGACCCTCGAGAAAGGTGTAAGACCTTACAGTTGTGTTTGGATCTATAAATAAGTAGACATGGATGTTTCACATCTATGAAATAGTCGACATGTTGGGAAAGAGTTCACAAAAATGTTCAAAGGTCGACTATGACAAGATTTTGATCTTTCATAGCGATATTTAGTCTAGACGGATTAATGTAGCAACCACTACATATAATTTTTTTTATGTGGTAGTTGAATAAACAAAACAAGTTCTTCTAATAGAAGGGTTACCTAGGACGTGTGCATGACACGGTCCAAAGGGTTTTGTTAATTCAAAGGATGCTAAATGCATATGCAAACTTCAATGGTTGAAGTAAGCATAGCGGAGTTGGAATCTTCACTATGATGAAACTGTTAAAAGAGTTTAATTTCATCGGAGACAATGAAGATGCTTGCATTTGCAAGAAATTAAGTGGGAGCGCTAAGACATATTTCTAATACATTATGTGGAGGACATATTGTTGATTAGAAATGATGTATCTTTTATTAACACATATTAAGAATTTCATCCTGATGAAAGACTTAGGCAAAACCCAAATATTTGGCATCAATAGACGCTAATATGGTTGTGCCGAAAGTACATAGATGATGTATTGAATGAGTTCAATATAGAAACTACAAGAAAGGTTCTTGTCACACAGAAAGGATTGAACGAGTTCAATATTGATGATATATTCAAGTGTATTGACACTTGGTAAGTGAAACAAAGATTCAAGTATAGATTGATACTTGATGTATGAAATCAAAAAGTGTATTTATATCAATCATACTGTGATATGTACAAATCCAGATATGTCCTATGCTCTAAATGTTATGAGCATATACCAGAATGATTCATATGATGATCATTGGACGATAGTAAGGATATTCTTATGAAGAACTAAGAGTATATTATTTGTAGAAGTGACAAATAGATGGTTAGTTCATTGTAAAAGTACTACATTGATACTAGTTTTTGTCACAGAGTACAAATTAAGTTTATCTCAATCTAAACTAAGGGTGGCACAATATAATGGAAAGTAAGTTCCATAATGGATTTGGATGAGTTCCAAAGTTAAGACATTGTGATGTATACTACAACAAAAGGCTAAGTATATGACTGCTATAATAGCAGCTAAAGAGGGCATTTGTGTCAAGTAGTTTGTTGTCAAACTAGGTGTAGTTCACAGCGGGATAATACTATGAAGATATATTGTACGACAATATTATCAACATGTTTTAACCCCAAAGAACTAAAGGTCTCACCGAAGGACCAAAATTATACAAAGCCATCTCATTAGAGAATGAGTGATGTGAGACGCAAAAGACATGCAATTACACACGGACTGGAAGTGTCGGATCCGAGATCGATTGACCACTAGCAATCGTGTACATACAACACCGTAAAGCCATAGGTGTTGAATACGTAAAGGTTTGAAACTAGATTATTGACTCTAGTGCAAGTGGGAGACTGTTGGAGATATGCCCAAGAGGCAATAATAAAGTGGTTATTATCATATCTTCATACTTATGATAAATGTTTACATACCATGCTATAATTGTATTAACCGGAAACATTAATACTTGTGTGATTTGTAAACATAAAAGAGTCCCTAGTAAAGCCTCTTGTTAAACTAGCTTGTGGGTTAATATATGATCATGGTTTCCTGATCATGAACATAGAGATGTTATTAACAACAGGGTCATATCATTAGGAGAATGATGTGATGGACATACTCCTATAGTTAAGCGTAGCATAAAGATCAAGTCATTTAATATAGTTCATTTGCTATAAGCTTTCTGATACATAGTAACCTAATTCCTTCGACCATGAGATCATGCATGTCACCTTTACCGGAAGGATGCTTTGATGACATCAAACACCACACCGTAACAGGGTGGCTATAAAGGTGGCATTGAGTGTTCGGAAAGTATTGGTTGAGACACATGGATCAAGAGTGGGATTTGTCCATCCATATGACGGATAGATATACTTTGGGCCCTCTCGATGGAATGTCATCCAATTAGCTTGCAAGCATGTGACTGGCTCACAAGGGATCACATACCACGGGAACGAGAAAAGAGTACTTATCGGTAACGAGGTTAAACTAGGTATGCAGAGATACCGATGATCAAAACCTCGGATAAGTAAACTATCGTGAGACAAAGGGAAATTGGTATCGTATGTAAGTGGTTCATTCGATCGCAAAGTAATCGTAGAAATATGTGGGATCCATATGAATTTCTAGATTCCTCTATTGGTTATTGATCGGAGAAGTGTCTCGATCATGTCCGCATAATTCACGAACCGTAGGGAGACACACTTAAGGATTCGATGTTGTTGAGTAGTTATGGAATGATGAGTAAGAGACCGAATGTTGTTAGGAGTCTCGGATGGGATCCAGGATATCACGAGGAGATCCGGAATGGTCCGGAGAATAAGATTCATATAAGGAAAGTCCTGTTTCGGGGTTGGAGAATGGTTCCGGTGTTTTTAGCAGGAATGTTCTAGAAGGTTCCGGAATGTCCGGCACTCCGGAGGGGAAGGGTACATGAATGTGTCATTGCAAGTTGGAATGATTGCATCATGTATTAGGTGTCATTGCTGTACAAAATAAAGGGTTTAATCAAATCCTAGTTTGAAAAGTCAAACGCCAATTTGAAAAGTCAAACGGCTATTTTGGAAAGTGGAGAAGAAGTGGGAAACCGAGTTGGGGAGGAGTTCCTCCTCCACCGCCCACTAGGGATCCGAGTTGGGGAGGACTCCTCCCTTGGCCGGCGCCTCCTCCACCTATATAAGGAGGCAGGGCTCCTCCTAGACACACAAGTTGCCTCCTCTAAACCTAAACCCTAGCCACACTTAGGATTTCTCCCAAGCTTGGAAAGTTAGAGCTTTTAATTGCCCTAGCCGCAGGTTTAGCCCCTTCTAATTGGTGTGTCTAAACCCTAGATCACCAAGGCTCTCTCATAGTCCACCATACTCGCTCCGGCTTAAGTGAAGCCTGAAGATCACCCCTCTACTTCCGGTACCTTGCCGTCGTCGCCGGAATCGCGAGAGTGCTACAACCTCCACTGCTTTGGAACAAGGGAGAGGAAGGTCTTCATTGAGTACCGAACGTGTGACCGATGAAGCGCGCTGAAGGAGCCTGGCCGGAAGGATCGTCTACGCGATCTTGAGATCGGCAAGAGTACGACTACATCACCCACGAGAATCTGCTCTCGTTAAACGCTTTGGAATCTTCGAGGGTGAGTTCCCCTATCGACTCGTTGCTACAATCTAGTAGATAGATCTTGGCATGTTTGTTTGCATGCGGTAGAAATTTTTTGTTTTCCATGCTACGAACCCCAACATATTGCGCACACATGTGTATCATGGGATGGTGAACAATTTTGCAGCAGGATGTTTTCCTTTTCGCCACACGAAAAAGCCATTTTCTATTTTCCGAGCGCAAAAAACGGGGCGTTTTGTGAAGCAACCACTAAATGGATAATTCAAAATGCTACCACCCCATTTTTCAAAAATACTAGACCATCTTACATGGACAATGACCCAACTGGGGGAGCTCGAACCTTCCCGTCCACCCCTGGTAAAAAAGACAAATTCCTGCCGAATCGGTAGGAAGTGGGTCCGATTTAAACTACATGTACATTATCGGATGCTCATGATTTTTTACAAAAATCATTTTTACAACCACAACAGTATATTTATTAGAGATCCGCTTCAAGTTTTCTTTTTCGTCGCACCAATAAGCCATTTTTTTTTCGAGTGCAAAAAAGGGTGTTACATGAATCCTAACATAGTTTCGGTTATTCTAGTGTTAACAAGATACGATATATAATTAAATATATGATAGGGATGTCATATTTGGATTCCTTTCATTTTTCTGATCGATTTGGATATATTATTTATCGAATTACGATTTACGGATTTGTAGTTGTGAATTATTCAATATTAAATAGAAAAAGGTAAAATAATTAAAATTAGTTTTATTTTAATTTGATTTCAAGATTATTATTAATTATTTATTATTGTTTACTTAAATAAATATTTGAAATTTTAAAAATAAAGGCGTGTGATATCATCGTCCAAGGGTTAATAGGGTTGATATGGTAATATTATCAGTAAGGTCTAATTTTCTGATTGGAAGCTTATCTGAAAGGAACAGAGAAGTTAAGCGTGCTGGGGTTAGAGTAGTGCTAGGATGGTGACCGATAGGAAAGTTTGACCATTAGTATAATCTAATTGAAAATTAATTATACTTAGAGTTAAAAAATGATTAAGATTAACGAGTCAAATAATTAAAAAAATGCTCGTGAGATTAATAATTAAAAAATAACAAAATGGAAAAAATATTCAAAAAAATTGAAAAAAGATAGGTCGACGGTATTATCGTCGGCGTAGCTCCAGCCAAACCCTTTAGGCCGACGACAATGCCGTCGACGTAGCTACTGCCAGGATAAACGGCCATCAACCGTGTGATGTGGGCCCCACATCCTTTACGCCAACGGATAAACAGGCTACGTCTATGGGGTCGTACGCCGATGGTTATATGCCGACGGCAATCAGTGACTACGCCAACAGGGTCTGGCTGTCGACGCCTGACCTGTTTCCTGTAGTGAGTATATAACATGTATATATATGAAAAACAAAACGAGATAGAGAGAGAGAGTTCAGCGCTTCAGCAGCTCATACAGTTGAGTTCGACCGTGTCGCCTAGACGCCCACAGCCCATCCCAAACTCTTAATCGGCCAGCAACCAATTCCCAATCACTGTTATTTTGTTTTATTTCAGTACCCTTTAAAATTTTGAATAAACCCTGTCATAATCCTAGGCCCACCGTGCGTGCGGAGTCTCGGCCTAACATATCTAGCTTTCTTAGCGTGCTTGATAACGTTGCTAATCTTGACCCAACAATCAAACAAACAAAAAGGACCGCGCTAGGCCTCTCCCGGACGATGGGGGCTTCCCATCGTCCTGGTCCCCCGTGCGCCACGTGTTTCCCAAATAGCTCAAAATCCCGCGTTTTGCTGCAAAACATCCCGCTTTTGCTACATATGTTCCCGCTTTTGCTTCCAAAGCAAAAAAAACGGTTCGTTTTAGAAATAAAACGTCTCGCCGGAAACCTCGCCGGAGACCTAGCCGGAGACCATGCAGCAAAAAAAATTGTGTTAATGCAGCAAAACCGACTTCGCCGGAGACATCGTCGGAAAAAACACGCCGGTGACTCTCGCCGGAGACCTTGTAGGTAGCAACAAAGTTCTTCTAATGTAGCAAAAATCCTACTTCGCCGGAGACTCTCGCCCGCAAACATCGTCGGACATCTTGTAGCAAAAACTTTGTACAGTTATAGCAAAACCTCAAAACTATTATCGCAAAAACCATTTGGGTATGCAGCAAATTCCCATCCTAGCAAAAATTCTCTAAATGCAAAATCTAGAGTAGCAAATCCAGGGGCCTTCAATAGCAACAACCCAAGCCTTCAGTAGCAAATCCATCCGCTGTCGGTAGCAAAAAACCATCGCAGTAGGAGCCGCGATATTGAAAACGCTGGTCCTCGCGGAGGTGCGAGGGAGCAGCTGGACGACATTGTTAACTGTAGATCGTCCGGCAACCTGAAACTTCCAGCAAGTTCTTTGAATGGGGAACTGCATCGATCTGCATAGTTTAATTTCGAGTGATGTGCTTCTCTGGTCAGCCTTTTCACTGATTAGCAAAATAGATCCTCTTTAAATTGGTCACTACAATGAAAAGTGTTGTTACGCCATACATTAAATTTGCTTAATTTTTTTAACCAAGGGTGTCATTGACGACCTCGGCATATTTTGGCGCAATTTGATATGGCTACCATGTCCCTAATAGGGTGTGGATGGCGGACCGTCTATCTCGTCTCGGGTGGCCAAATTGTGACCCCTTTGCCAACTATGCAAAAGGGAATTGGGGACCGCCGCGCACTTACCGCGCACTTAATGTTACATTGTAGGTGTTCGGACGCATTTGGTAAGGATTAACGGAGTGGCTTAGTTTGGTTGAGGTTGACATAACCCAATGGTCTAATTTTGCCATGGTATTTCAGTGCCCGGCAATGCAATACTTAGTTTCTCCCTTTCCTTGATTTTAGGAAAAAGAGGTTCTAACCTCTTTCTCAAATCTCAAATACTAAAAAAACACAGTTTTGATCATACTCCCTCCGTTTTAAAATATAAGATGTTTTAGCTTTGTAAAGCAAATATATCTAGACTTCTTTTAGTATATAGATTCACTCAGTTGTGGAGTGAATCTAGACACTAAAACAAGTCTAGATACATTCTCTTCACAAACCTAAAACATCTTATATTTTAAAACGGAGGAAGTAGTACGGTTTATGAAACTGCAAAATTTGCTGCTGCCGAACAAATAGAAGCTTTTGAGACTGCGGTATTTTTCTAAACCATGGTATTTCCCAAGTGCCTTAAAAAAAACAGACCAGACAAACGGAGCCTATATATTTTGTCTCCAACAGAGCCAAAAAAAATGGATTCCGTTGGTTATGGAATTTTGCTTCTAAGAAACAAGTTTTTAGAGAAGCGAGAGACATGGCCATGTTGGATCAAAAATCACGGGACACGTGCAACTGCAGGACTACTGTTGGATGCATATTATTGATCCACGTCACAAGACGTCAGAAAAGGACTACTGTTGGATCAAAAAGATGGATTTGGTCCGACGTCGTTCGAAAAGGAACGGACGTCAGAAAGGGACAGCCGTAGCCGCCACGCTCCTAATTCCACGGCGTCGCCCCCGTCCGATCCGGCAGATCGATCGGCCAGGCCCCCTTTCTCTTCATCCAGCTCCCGCTTGCTCTCGCTCAGCAGGTCCTGGCACCCCCTAAATCTTATGAGCAAAACAAATCGAAAAACAAGAATTCAAGTTATACGTACGAGAGAGACAGAGGAAAAATAAAATTTTGGTGGTACACACAACGATAGCACATTTTCTGATTTTTTCTTTTTTTTATATAATTTTTACAAATACAACTCCACGTCTAACACGGAACCACTAGTAGAAAACAGGCTATCCGTTCGTGCCCCTTAACAGCATTAGTCCTGGTTGCGCCACGAACCGGAACTAATGCTGGCACGGGTCCAGGTTCAAGCGGACACGGTGGTCGGAGGCATGCGTCCCGGTTGGTAAGGGGTCATAAGTCCCGATTTGTAACTAAAGGTTGGGCGTCAGCCACGTGGCGTGGCGCACACCTTTAGTCCCGGTTTGTGTTACAAACCGGGACATATGATCCCGCCCTCTATAAATAAGACGCCCCAGCCCTCTGCCTCTCCTCTATTTTTTCTCGGTGAAAGGTGTGAGAGGTGTGCTAGTTTATTTTTTTCCTATGCATGCATTCAAGGTGTTTGATGAAATGTTTGAGTGAATGATCCCGTTCAATTTATCGCAGAACAAAAAAATAGAAGGTGTCCGAGACGCACTTGAGCTTTCTCCTCTTTATTTCCCTCGATCAAGGTTAGCAATCTTATCTTTTCTCTATCATCGATACAATCCATGTATCAATGTGAATTGATCATTTCACTATTTATGATGTCCTGTTTTTGATAAACTTACTTATATAATGCAGATGAACGGTCGGGAATGGATGTACGGTGACCGGCGTGTACCCGGATACATTAAAGGCGTGGATAAATTTATCGATGTGGCTACGGCAAACAAAGAGAATGGTTTTATACGTTGTCCATGTGTTCAATGTCGGAACAACAAGGAATACTCTTCCTCGAAAATCATTCGCGGCCACTTGATTATGGAAGGTTTCATGCCCAACTATAATTGCTGGACTAAGCACGGGGAAAGAGGGGTTATGATGGAAGACGGTGAAAAAGAAGATGATAATAACAACTATCATCATATGTTTCCTGAATACAGTGATACTGTAATGAAAGACAATGAAGAGGAAGGAGGTGAAGAACGGGCATCAGATGAGCCCGCTGATGAACTTGGTAGGGTCATTTCTGATGCAAAGTGAGAATGTGAAACAGAAAATGAGAAGTTGAAGTTAGAGGGCATGTTAGAAGATCACAAGAAATTGTTGTACCCAAATTGTGAAGATGGCAGCACAAAGCTCGGTACCACACTAGAATTGCTGCGATGGAAGGCAGAGTGTGGTATAACTGACTCCTCATTTGAAAATATGCTGAAAATAATGAAGCCGAAGTTTCCAAAACATAACGAACTTCTCGAGAGTACCTACGAAGCAAAGAAGACTCTCTGTCCTCTAGGATTAGATGTGCAAAAGATACATGCATGCATTAATGACTGCATCCTCTATCGCGGTAAGGAGTATGAGAATTTAGATAAATGCCCGGTATGCAATGCATTACGGTATAAGATCAGACGAGATGACTCTGGTGATGTTGAGGGAGAGCCCCTCCGAAAGAGGGTTCCTACTAAGGTTATGTGGTATGCTCCTATAATACCAAGGTTGAAACGCATGTTCAGAAACAAAGAGCATGCCAGGTTGTTGCGATGGCACAAAGAAGACCGTAAGTAAGACGGGAAGTTGAGACACTCTGTGATGGGTCACAGTGGAGAAAAATCGAGAGAGACTTCCCGGACTTTGCAGGTGATGCAAGGAACTTATGGTTTGTTCTAAGTATGGATGGCATGAATCCTTTTGGGAAGCAGAGCTGCAGTCATAGCACCTGGCCCGTGACTCTATGTATCTACAACCTTCTTCCTTGGTTGTGCATGAAGCGTAAGTTCATTATGATGTCAGTGCTCATCCAAGGGCCGAAGCAACCGGGCAACGACATTGATGTGTACCTTAGTCCATTAGTTGAAGAACGCTTAAAGCTGTGGAGCAAACCAGGTGTACATGCGTGGGATGAGAACAAACATGAGCCATTTGATCTACGAGGGTTGCTTTTCGTAACCATCAATGATTGGCCTGCTCTTAGTAACCTTTGAGGACAGACAAACAAGGGATATAAGGCATGCACGCACTATTTATATAAGACTGAAGGTACATATTTGCATAAATGCAAGAAGGTTGTGTACCTGGCGAATCGATGATTTCTTCCGACCAATCATCCCGTAAGAAAGAAAGGCAAGCATTTTAAAGGTGAGGCAGATCACCGGAAGAAGCTTGAACTCCCTGCTGGTGATGATGTGTTTGGTATGGTCAAGGACATAGAAGTAATCTTTGGAAAGGGTCCCGGCGGTCAATCAGTTCCGAACGACGTCGCTACAGGACACGCACCCATGTGGAAGAAAAATCTATATTTTGGGAGCTGCCATATTGGAAAGTCCTACGTGTCTGCTCTTCAATCGACGTGATGCACGTGACGAAGAATCTTTGCGTGAACCTGTTAGGATTCCTAGGAGTTTATGGGAAGACAAAAGATACACCAGAAGCACGGGAAGACCAACAAATTATGAAAGACCCAAAAAACATGCATACACAGAACAAGACGGATAAAGGGCGTCACTTAAGTCGTGCCAGCTATGTTCTTACCAAAGCAGAGAAGGAAATCTTTTTTGAAGTCCTTTACAGTATCAAGGTGTCGTCTGGCTTCTCATCTAATATAAAAGGGATAATAAATATGGCAGAGAAAAAGTTCCAAAACCTGAAGTCTCATGACTATCACATGATTATGACGCAGTTGCTTCCGATTGCATTGAGCGGGCTTCTATCGGAAAATGTTCGAGTACCCATTGTGAAGCTGTGTGCATTCATCAATGCAATATCTCAGAAGGTAATCAATCCAGATATTCTGCCAAGGTTACAGAAGGATGTGGTACAATGTCTTGTTAGTTTTGAGTTGGTGTTCCCACCATCCTTCTTCAATATTATGACACATCTCCTGGTTTACCTAGTGGAAGAGATTGCCATTATCGGTCCTGTATTTCTGCACAATATGTTCCCCTTTGAGAGGTTCATGGGAGTCTTAAATAAATATGTTCATAACCATGCTAGACCAGAAGGAAGCATCTCCAAGGGATATGGAACAGAGGAGGTCATTGAGTTTTGTGTTAACTTTATTCCTGACCTTAAACCGATTGGTGTTTCTGACTCGCGACATGAGGGAAGACTAAGTGGAAAAGGCACGCTGGGAAAGAAAGCAATGATATGTAGGGACGGGGATTCTTTCACTAAAGCACACTACACAGTTCTACATAATTCCACCTTGGCAGCTCCGTATATCGAGGAACACAAGAATATTGTACGCTCCAAAAACCCGGGGAAGCCTGAATCATGGATTACAGATGAACACATGAAGTCTTTCGGTGGTTGGATGCGAACACATCTCTTGAATGACACCACTGTTGGAGATCAGCTATACTTGTTGGCCGCCTTACCATCTTCTACTATATTGAATTTCCAAGGGTACAAAATAAATGAGAATACATTCTACACGATCGCCCAAGATAAAAAGAGCACCAACCAAAATAGTGGTTTCCGCTTTGATGCAACAAACGAGAATGGACAAAAGGACACATACTATGGTTACATAGAGGAGATATGGGAACTAGACTATGGAGTCTCTTTTAAGGTCCCTTTGTTTCGCTGCAAATGGGTCAACCTGAATTGGGAAGGGGTAAAGATAGACCAGTTGTACGGAATGACAACAGTGGATCTCAACAATCTTGGTTATAGAGATGAACCATTCGTCCTAGCCAATGATGTGTCTCAGGTTTTCTATGTGAAGGACATGTCCTCCAGACCGAAAAAAAAGAAAATATGCAAACGAATACATCATATGTTGAGCCAAAGCGTCACATAGTTCTTTTAGGGAAAAGAAACCTCGTGGGAATCGAGGACAAGACAGACATGTTAGAAGATTATAATAAGTTTGATGAAATTCCGCCCTTCACAGTGAAAACTGACCCAAGCATTCCGTTAAGTAAATAAGATGCTCCATGGTTACGTCTGAAGCGATCATAAGGAAGGAAATATGCCAAGAAGTTCATGCTCATATTGTGTAACTCTAGTTCATGTCTGGCCGGGATATCTTATGATGTTTGCAATTTTCCAAGTTTAATAAATGTATTGAGTGTTAGTCCCGGTTTGTGGCTTGACCGGGACTATATAGAGGGGCCTTTAGTCCCGGTTTTGTAGTCTCGGTTTTTAATATTAATAAATGTCTTGAGTGTTAGTCCCGTTTTGTGGCTGGATCGGGACTAAAGGGGGCCTTTAGTCCCGATTCGTAGAATGACTTTCCGGAACTATGAAGAAGTTGTCCCGATTCGTACTTACCATTAAGATCTGATCTCCAAACGCGCGTGGTCATATATTAGGGAGTGCCTCTATGACCAGTTTCTTGGAGATGCCGGAGGACTGGGATCCGGCCGCATCTCCCTAAAACTGGTCGTAGTGGTTTCCCTTCTCTCGCACACCATCTTGCAGCTTCTAACTTCTCTAACTATAGATCAATACACCTGGGAGCTAACTAATTTCACATATTAGATAGTGCCTCTATGACCAGTTTCTTGGAGATGCTGGAGGACTGAGATCCGGCGGCATCTCCCTAAAACTGGTCGTAGTTGTGTCCCTGCTCTCGAAAACAATATTGGAGATGCCTCAATCTAGCTGGAGGACTGGACTCACAAGGATGCCTATTTATAGTACAAGCAGCTCGGCATAGTGTCGACACTTACGACATAATGTCGACACTCACCCCTATTATTAGTTCTGACTCGTGTTTTGCCCATTTGGTGTCTCCAACCAGGACTAAAGGTTCATCTTTAGAACCTTTAGTCCTAGTTGGTGACACCATCCGGGACAAGGTACACGCCGCACGACATAATGTCAACACTCACCCCTATCATTAGTGCTGCCTGGCCCAGCCTGCCGAAATCCCTCCAACCGGGACTAAAGATGAACCTATCAATGTTGTTGTTCCCATATTATGCATGCATGTGGACATTGGTATGGAGAACAATGTTCCAGGAGGAAGTTTTCCTTTTCGTCGCACGGAAAAACCATTTTCCATTTTCCGAGCGCAAAACCGGGTCGTTTTATGAAGTAACCACCAAAATGCTGCTTCAGAATGCTACCGTCCCATTTTTCGAAAATACTAGACCATCTTACATGGACTATCTCCCAACCGGGACATCTCAAACATTTTCGTCCATTTCGGGTAGAAAGGACAAATGTCTACCGAATCGGCACGAAGTGGGTCCGGTTTGTACTACAGGTACATGATCTAACGCCCGTGATTTTTTGAAAAAAATTATTTTTAGACTCGCAATATGTGGTTTCTTCAGAGATCCAATGCAAGTTCTAACGTTGCTCAATAAACCTTCACAAAACCCTAACCCCTAAACCCAAGTTTCTTCCCGCCATTTCTTCCCGCGATCATAAGATTGACTATATGTATTAATTGAGACATTTTTGGCACACATGTATCTGAACATGGAAATCAATGTCATATTTCTTCTGTTAACAGTATATGTATTAAATGAGCCATTTTTCTTCCTGCCATTTTTTCCCGCCATTTTTCTTCCCGCCATTTTTTCCCGCCAGTTCTTCCCGCTAGTTTTTCCCGCCAGTTCTTCCCTCCAGTTATCTTCCTGCCATTTCTCACTATATATATGTAGGGTTGGCCTTCATTGTCATTGCACATCTCTAGACTCATATCTGTAACCTCATCACTCTTTCCCATGGCTTCCACCGTAGCACTAACCCGCAGGGAGGCGGAGGCGCTTTGCGCCTCGAACTACCCCTGCCCGTCGGGCTACTGTGTCCCCATCGGCTAGATGCTGAGCATAGGAGGCATGCCAGTTCCTCCTGTCCCTCTAGGTGTGGCATGCCGGATGGCCATCATGAACCACTACTACTTCGAGCTCACGCCGGAGCAGCGGAGGAATCCTAGATGGCATCCCGACTATTTCCCGACTTGGGAAGCCTTCTTCGTGGATCAGCATGAGAGGGCGCTCGCCAGGCACGAGGAGGACGGCCCACCTCCTTCGAACTTCAATGAGGCCGGCTGTCGGCTGTGGTGGCGCGGTCGGACTCTCCAGAGCGTCATGGCCTACGACACGGCCGTCGACTCTAACCCCCGCCTGCTCTACCCTCAAGTCCAGCCCACTCGTACTCAGCCTTCAAGGCTCAACTACGACGACCCCGCATTTACAATGACGACGGCAATGCCATGAAAGTACGACTTTACAGTGGCGAGTATTACAAGTGTAGGCAGGAGCATGACTGAATCACTCCAACATTGCAAAACAAGTTCGGCTGATTGTGGCTTAATCTGGCCATGTATCTTAATTTTCAGTTCTTCTATGTAACTTAATCTTTAGTCGTGCTTTATGTAACTTAGTGTTAGTTCCGTTATGTACTTTAATTCCAGTTCTATCCTAATAAAATTTTCTTCCCGCCCATTATTTCCCGTCCTTTTTTCCCGCCCATTAATATATAAAAAATATAAGTTAATTCAAATCCAAATTAAAAACAGAAAATGGTTTTGAATTATTTATTCAAATTCAGACACTTTTTATGTTTAAAGTTTTTCTAAATTCCAAATTAATATTCAAAAAATATAAGTTAATTCATTTTTAATTTTAAATGGTTACATTAATTATTTTTAATAACATAAAATGGTTTTGAATTAGTTATTCAAATCCAAACACTTTTTATGTTTAAAGTTTTTCTAAATTCCAAATTAATATTCAAAAAATTTAAGTTAATTCATTTTTATTTTGAAATGGTTACATTAATTATTTTTAATAACATAAAATGGTTTTGAATTAGTTATTCAAATCCAAACACTTTTTATGTTTAAAGTTTTCTAAATTCCAAATTAATATTCAAAAAATATAAGTTAATTCATTTTTAATTTTAAATGGTTCATAGTTTAAATGGTCACATTAATTAGTTTTAAAAACAGAAAATGGTTTTGGATTATTTATTCAAATGCAAACACTTTTTATGTTTAAAGTTTTTCTAAATTCCAAAGTAAGATTCAAAAAATATAAGTTAATTCATTTTTAATTTTAAATGGTTACATTAATTAATTTTGAAAACAGAAAATGGTTTTGAATTAGCTATTCAAATTCAAACACTTTTTATGTTTAAAGTTTTTCTAAATTCCAAATTAATATTCAAAAAATATAAGTTAATTCATTTTAAATTTTAAATGTTTCATAGTTTAAATGGTTACATTAATTATTTTTAAAAACAGAAAATGGTTTTGAATTAGTTATTCAAATCCAAACACTTTTTATGTTTAAAGTTTTTCTAAATTCCAATATAATTATCATTTAAAAAACATTACAAATTTAAACCCCAAAATAAAAAATAAGGTGGGAACAGAGAGAGAATTCCTGAAATTTTTTGAAAACAGGGTCATAGCCACCAACCGGGACTAAAGACCCCTGCGCACGCCCCTTGGTCTGATGAAAAAAAAGTGGAGTATACGTCCCGGTTGGTGGCTCCAACCGGGACGTATGACCCTTTAGTCCTGGTTGGAGCCACCAACCGGGACAAAAGGTCCTTCGGTTATAACTGGCTCGCCTCCTCTTCTTCTTCCCCATCTCACTTCTTTGCTTCTCACTGACGCATGCGCAGAATCCGCCGAGTCGTCGCCTGAGCCTGTCGGCCGGCCGCCTCCGTCCTGTCCTGTGGTGAGCTCTCCGTCCTCCTGGACCCTCTCTCGTCCTCCCTCTCGCTCTGTTTCGAGCCTGCGTCGAGCGTCGGACTTTGCCGCTGTAGTTCATGCTCGCCGGCGTAGATTCTGATGCCCTCGGACCACGCCGAGCCTTCCCGAACCGCTGCTGGTGCTCATGCACCCCTCCGTTCTCCTCCTTGCTCTCTGTATCGAGCCCGCGTCGTACGCCTCACCCCGCCGCCGCAGTTGTGCTCGCCACCGGCAAGTCCCTCAACCAAATGGTCCAGCGCCGCCAATTTGTGGTCCCCCTCGATGAGCCGCATCGAACGAGCCCAGTCTCGCTTCCTCATGTTCCCGCAATCGGCACTGGCGTCGCCCACCCGAGGATCCCCATTGCTGATGTCATGCTGACATCAGCATGAGGCAATATAACATGGGGCCCAGTTGTAAGTGGCCGGGGGTAGCCTCCGCCCCGGTGACAAATGACCTCACCCCTGTGCTGATGTCACAGTGATGCAATAATTCCATTTAAATTGATTAAACAATTCCAAAAAATGTAATAATCTTGTAAATTCAATAAGTAATTCATTATAACTTAGAAAAATATGTTCAATATATCAAAATGTTCAGAAAAGTGAGAACTATCTATTTAAGCTATAATCATGCATTGTTCAACAACTTTCATAACAAGTTTAATTAGAAGAACATAGTAACCCCTCACAGGTGATTCCGGAATTTATCCGAGTTAGGGTTTTCACCTCTCGGAACCCCGATTAATTGTCGAGCATACTTTAGGGTTACATTTCAATGCAATTCAACTTGTCATATCATCATACTTGGTTGAGCATTGCATCGGTGCCATGTATTGATTGTTTCCCTTTCTTTTTGGTGTTTGGTTCTTCCCGGTAGAATACGATATAGAGATCGAGATCGAAGCTAGAGATCAACACCGTCGAAGCTCAAAGACAAATACTTGACCAACTGTAATCAAGTCAATTACAAGGATCCTGAAGCTCTGTTTTCGGCTATCAACTGGCAAAGGCAAGCATAGCCCCGCCATGATATAATCCTATGATTTTGAAAGCATTTCAATTCTTGCCATGATGCATACGATTCTACTGTGGTCTTTTATCGATAGATAGAGTGTCCTATCTGTTGCATTACTCCCTTTGAGCTTATATTACCTGATCCACTCCTCCTAGCACATTAGGTTTATTAGTTTGGATTATTAGGTTTATTATTAGTTAGGTATTATTAGTTTTATTAATTAGTTAGGTATTATTAGTCTTCGGCCCCACTGGTCAGTCACTGTGGGTAGCCCAAGACCCGATGAAAAACTACCCCATGTGCTGATGTAAAGTGACAAAGTAACTGTTTTAATATGGTTTAATATTTTCAGAAATTGATATAAACTTGTAACTTCAATAACTAATGATTTATAAGTCAGAAAAATACAAATAATATATCAAAATGTTCAGAAAATTGAGAGCTATGTGTCTAAGCAATCATATTACATTTTCAAGAAACTTTAAACCCTAGTTTAGTTAAAGAAACATCGACACCCCTTATGTACATGTGGGTTCGCCGGTGTGTCCTTGCTAGGGCATCCCGAACCCTTTTAAATCGATGTTGCACCTAGGGTTAGTGTAGGATCTCTAAATCTGACATGTCATACATATTGATTGCGCATTGTATTATGCCATGTATTGATTGCCGCCTTTCTTTCCGGTATTGGTTCTTCGCGATAGGATCCGAGCCCGAGGGTTTCTCCGAATTAGGGTTTATATATCTCACTAACATTCTCCCTTAGCCTCTTTGAATTATCCGTTTTTCCACCTATGCAGAAAATATGGACCCACACGACAGAGACGAGGAAAAGGAAGAGTTGATCCAAGGTGTGATCCGCGGGGAAGAAAATTTAGATGTATTGACGTTTCTGAACAACTCCGGTGAGGGTGATCCTCTTTTTGCCGGAAGAGACGACTTGTTTGAGGTTGAAGGTGATGCCTTTTGCGAGGGAGAAGGCGATGCCTTGTGTGATCGAGAATACGACCGCTTCGGCGAGGTGCATGTAATATAATTAATTCATTAATTAATCATCTACTATCTATATAGAAATAGTAACGACGATCTTTCTTCTTTTAGCCCTCCGGATCGAAGAAATCTACTGAAATGAGCAGACGAGGCCCAACCAAAAAGTTGGAAGACCATGAGAGGTTCAGGATCGAAGATATCGGTGAAGACGGCAAACCGATTGCTCCCGAAGTTGTCACAAACAAATTTGTGGCACAATGCGGAGTAATCGTTAGGGACTTCATCCCGATCACCGTTCGAAATTGGAATAGGCCCGCTGATGCAGAAGAAGAGGGAACGTCTTTATTTCTCCCCACCGTGGCCAAAGATTTACTGTGGAAGAGGCTCATGGTTAATTTCAAACTACCGAATATAGAGCTGGATCCAAATGTGGAGGATCCAGTTGAGGACGCCTTAGAACATGCGCGAGCCATGGAGGCTAAGGTCAGGGAGTGGGCTATGAAGAATATGGCCTAGTGTTTCACCAACTGGAAGAAAAGATTGCACCTTTCTATGTCGTGAAAGAGAAGACTCCGGATTTCAAGAAGATTCAGTTTGAGAAGATAAAACCATTCTGGGCTGAGTTTGTGAATTACAAGACATCAGAAAAAGCTAAGAAAATGTCTGCAACAAATAAGCTGAATGCTGCTAACAAGAAGTATCACCATACTATTCGGCAAGGTGGCTACAAGGCTGGCATTCCTAAGTGGAAGAAACTTGAGGATGAACTGCGTGCTAAAAAGATCATCCCAGAGACAGACAATTGGATCGAACGTGCAAGGAATTGGTTTTACGGGCATGAGGGCACGTTGGACTCAGAAGGGAAGTGTATATATAACATACAACATAAAGAAGACCCCTTGCCAATCGAGAAGATGAGAAAAGCAGTAAAGGCTGTTAAAGATGGGGACTTCATTCCCGATAGAGAGAATGATGAGCTCACACTCGCCCTTGGAAATAAGGAACATGATGGACAAACACGAGGCACAAGCGGCTCCAAACCATGGAGGACTGGGTTTCTCGAAGAGAGGAAGAAATATCCTGATAGAAGCCATCAGAGGAGAAAGGACAAGGCGGAAGTTGAAGTAGATATTTAGAAAGAGCGAATGCATATAATTGAAGAACGAATAAAGAAACAACAATATGAAATTAACGCACTTAAAGAGCAAAGTACTACCGGCCCATCTCAGCAGCACATGGTGGTAGAACCTGCATTCGATGCTACCGGCCTATTGAATAATCGAAAAAGCAGTGTGTCTTCCACCGAGGTCCCGGGTGATGAAAATGACGATGACGATGGTGCACCGACGATGGCTCCTGTTGGCTACCTAGTGGATGATATCACATAGATGACACACTGCGAGCTACATGTCAAAGTTGTGAACATATCAATGAAGGTGGTGGTTGGCTATGCCTTACCAATTGGACCCACACCAACTTACCACTGTCCGGTTCCACGCTGCTTGTTGTCGGGGTGGATGAAATCATGCCCACCTTTGAAGTTTTGAAGCTTGACTACCCTACAGGTGAAGGGTATGTGACTGAACTGGGAGAAGCAACAAACGTCACCATTCTATGGCCAAAGGAATGTATCGTGCTTCGAAATCACACGCCAAGGCCATCTTCGCCGCCGCCTCACCCATCTCCAGCGAGGTCGTCGCCGCCGCGACAGCCGTCTTCGTTGCCTCACCCGGCTCCGTCGCCTCACCCGTCTCCATCGCCTCACCAATCTCCAGTGCAGCCATCGCCACGGCAGCCATCGCCGGGGCCTCAGGATAAAAAGCATAAGCGTACCACCGCTACTCTGCGTCGTGATAAGCGATCGCCGAAACATAAACAAGAGCCTCTTCCAAAAGTACCAAAGGTTCCTCCCAAGAGAGCTTATGACTATACTGAAGAGGAGACTACGACTATCATTGATGCGGAAACGACAGCGTTTTTCGCTAAGCTGAGGCGGCCGAAAGAGCCAGAGTTCCTCAGCACCAAAGAAGAAAAAGCCTGAGTGTTCAAAATTCTAAAGACTCTTCATCAACCCGAGCCAAAGCTGTCATCAGACTATGAGCGTTCTATTCTCAAGTCACATGCGGCACAACAAGCCTCAAAGAGCAGTAATGATGCAAGCGAGAAATCTGTTGCCTAGCTCGGAGAACAAGCAAAATAGTCTTGCGCCCCTATCAAGGTGATTTCCCATACCAATGTGGGGTCGAGCAAATATGCGGCTGAAGAGCAGTATGATCCAGAGGTAGTTGCACAATACGAAGAAGCTGTCGCTGCTCAAGGTATGAGTATTGCCCAGTACTTATCCCAGTTAGAGTACTTCCCCGTGTGTGAAGTAGCATACAAATACCAGTACGGAAAACCTCTCGTCAAACCTGAGGAGGTAAATAATCTTCCAACAAAAATGTGAAGATTGCATAACTGGTACATGCATGCCACAAAGGCCGGGGCTAACTGGATAGTGCTGAGGGTTACAAAAAAGCATTATGGAAAAGAAATAGATGACATGATATCCATTGAATTTGATGAACTATTTCAATTATTCAATCAAGACGCCTTGGACAAATCGATCATTAGTGCCTATTGTCTGTAAGTACTAATTCTGTAATTAATTTAGTCTCTAGCTATCTCACCTCGTTTATTGCATGTATATAATTATACTATAATTCGAGAATGAAGATTCTCGAATGCAGTAGAGGACAAATCTATGACATTGGGTTCATTGACCCATATTGGGTTCATCAAGCTAATCTCAAAACAAACCCCTAGGATATGGAGGATAATATCGTACACGTGTTAAGGTTTCAAGAAACTAGAAGGGAAATACTATTTCCTTACAACTTCGAGTGAGTGTTATTGTCTTGTATACACTTTCTATTTCGCTTACTCGATGTTAAGTATATAATTGATTAGTTATTCATGCGCAGCTTCCACTATATTCTGTTAATCATTCAACTTGACAAAGGGCGTGTACTAGTCATGGACTCGAAACATAAAACCCTTGAGTCGTGGAAGGACATGCAAATGCTTTTCCAGCGGTAATTCTAATCATTACGACACTATATCGGCAACGTTCATGAATTTTATGATATCAAGTAATTAATAACTTATTTTATTCGTTTTTTCGCCGGGCAGCGCTTGGAAACGGTTCACCAACAAGGCTAGTAGGGGTGTTTGGAAAGAGGAGCTTACATTTCAACCACTAGATGTAAGAACCACTAGCTATATCCGTGCATCTCTTTGATTCTAGTTTTGATACTGTTATTATCATGCTTGATTTTTTTATTGAACTCTGTTCTCGTAAAGTGCCTGATGCAGGGACCAGAGAACAATTTATGTGGATACTATATTTGCGAGTTCATCCGTTAGACGTGCTGTGAGAAGGGCAGAAATTTAGAGCAACTCCACGTACGTAAACAATTTCTATAGTTTTTAATTACCATCAAATTGTGTTTAATTTCATTCATATAGGTTGACTCCTTTTTAAAATCAGATCGAACGTCTACGGGACGGTCTTCTGCCAAAGGATCGCGTACGAGCAATTCAGGAGGAATTGGCAGGATTCTTGGATGCAGAAGTCCTAAACCCAAAAGGAGAATACTATTCGGGTGTGTATAAACAATAGGGATTGTAAAAAGAGCTTATTTTGTATGTAGTGCATGAAATCGATCCCTGTACCGAATGTAATATGTTCGAAACTTGGATCTATATTGTCATGATGATCTTGTGTAATATAATGGTTCCTTCATTGATGAGTGCAAAACACTAAATAAACAATAAAACAACATAAATGAATTCTCTGTCGTGGCACAAAAAGTGTCCAAAATGCTGCCGCGGCAACAAAAGTTGCCAAAATGGATTCTTCGCTGGCAGAGAATGTCAAATCTACGCCATGGCAGAGTTATTTGTCCCGTTAGTTATTAACCGGGACGGTTTCTCCTCGCCCCTTGCCCTCTGCCCCGGCCACGTGTACGCCCTTTTGTCCCGGTTGGTGAGGCAACCGGGACTAAAGGTTGGGGATTTAGTCCCGATTACCCCGTCCCGGTTGGGGAACCGGGACTAAAGCCCCTTACCAACCGGGACACATGGGGCTGTTTCCACTAGTGAACATCCAAACTAAACCCAACACAGCGTGATCCCTGTACCTATTCGTTTAAACTCTCCTTAAACTTTTCTAATGCAAACTTCCTAAACTTAAGACTCTAGTACTTGGACTACAAGATTAACCATCAACAATTACCTCCTTAAGCTTGTCATTCCCTTCCTTCATTTTTTGCTTGAACGCCGATCTTTTCACGCATTTCTGAAAATTTGGCCGACTCAATGGCTTAGTCAGGATATCAGCAAGCTGCTCATTTGTGCAAACATACTGCACGTCAATTCTTCCAGCGTTCACGCACTCCCTGATAAAATGAAACCGAGTTTCAATTCGTTTGCTTTGCTCATGGAGTATCGTATTTTTGCAGAGTGAAATAGCTGATTGGTTATCAATTCGGAGCACTACTGGTTCCACATGTGTCGTCATCATCAGATCAGCTAATAGTCTCCCTATCCACAGGTCTTGTCAATGCCACCGTACACTCCGCCTCGCAAGAGGAGAGCGTTACTACCTTCTGTTTTTTAGAGCACCAACTGACCGGGTTATAGTCAAGATAGAATATCATACCCAAAGTGCTTTTCCGATCATCTATATCACCCGCCATATCGCTGTCCGAATAACCATAAAGGTTCAGATCTTCCTTTTGTTTCTTATACATGTATCGCAACACTTGTTTTACAACAGCAAGATGTTCGGTAGTCGTCTTATCCATGGAATGACTCACAATCCCGATGGAGTGAGCTATATATGGTCGTGTATGGATCAAGTACCGTAGGCTGCCCATGATGCTTCGGTATTGATTATTGTTCCACAAGAGGATTTGAGCTCTCCTTGCTCAACTTCATTCGTCGATCCATGTGATTTGAGTTGGGTTACAATATTTCATCTCACACTTGTCCAGCACCTTCGCTGCATATGCCGATTGACTCAAAGAAATATCGCCGAAGTTTTGATGCACTTCAATACCAAGATAATAGCTGAGCAAACCAAGGTCGCTCATGCTAAACAACTTCTTCATCTGATTTTTGAAGGCTTCAATCTCTCTAGTACTTCCTCCGGTGATGATTAAATCATCTACGTACTCTCCAACCAAGAGTCTATCACCTCATCGTTTTCTCTTATACACATCATGCTCTAGTGGACACTTCTCAAAACCAAGAGAAACAATAGACTTATCGAGTTTAGAATTCCATGCTCTAGGCGCTTATCGGAGTCCGTATAATGCCTTGTGCAATTTCAGCACCTTGTGCTCTACTTCTTTCTTTTCAAACTCAGGCGCTTGAGCTATGTACACCTCCTCAACAAGATCTCTGTTTAGAAAAGCTGAGTTCACGTCCATATGATGTATTTGCCATCCTTCTTGAGATGCAATAGCTGAAGGGAATATGCCCTGAGAGGCAATAATAATTGGTTTATTATGTGTATTCCAAGTATATGATAGATGTTTATTTTGCATTCTATAATTGTATTAATACAGAAACATTAATACATGTGTGTTTAATAAACAAACAGAAAGTTCCTAGTTATGCCTCTCTGATAAACTAGCTCGTTGATTAACAAGATGATCAAAGTTTCCTGATCATAGACATTGGATGTTGTTAATAACGATGTCACAACATTAGTGTAATGGTGTGATGAACATTCATCCAAAGTATAGCATTACGATCAAAGTCATAGAGTTTATATTGCTATAACAACTTACGAAGTGATCCTAATCCTTAGACCATGAGATCATGTCAATCACTAACACCGGAAGAGTTTCTTGATAACATCAAACGTCACACCGTAACTGGGTGATTATAAAGATGGATTCAGAACTATGAAAGCGTTATGTTGAGGCCCATGGATCGAGAGTGGAATTTGTTCATCCTGATGACGGATAGATATAATCTGGGCCCTCTCGGTGATATCACATTGGTTAGCTTGTAAGCAAGTGATTTGATCACTAGAATATTATATCACGGGAACGAGAAAAGAGTGCATGTCAGTAAAGAGATCAAACTAGGTATGGAGATACCGATGATCGAATCTCGGACATGTAATATATCGCGAAACAAAAGGATTAAGATAATAGTGTAGAAGTTTCTGATGATCACAAGAAAGTCATCGTTGAATATGTGGGAGTCTGTATGGGTCTCCAGATCCTGCTTCTGATTATTGATCAAAGAGGGGTCTCGATCATGTCCGCATTATTCACGAACCATAGGGTGGAACACTTAAGAGACACCGACATCCAAATGGAATAAAAGTTTCATGACGGAAAGAATAACAAGCGCAGGAATTTATTTCACTAGATACCGAAACAGGTTTTTGGGTGAAATTGCAGAAAGTGTTTTTGCATGTGAAATGAAATACTAGCAAGGGGTTATATGTGAATGTTTTTCATTAAAGTAATTGACAAAATTCTGAATAAATAAAAGGATTTTTATTTAATGAGAGTTTGCATTAAATTTGGTGGAAATTTAATGGGAATTTGAGTCGGATTTTGAGTGGATGGAATTGAAAGGCATTTGAGTGAGTGGAGTGTCCACCCACATGAATGAGGAAGAGGTGGGGTCAGCCCCATGGCTGGGATCCATGCCCCTTGGGTGCCCCCCATCTCCCCTATAAAAGGCCCCCCTCTCATCCTCTTAAAGCACACCTCCTCGTGAAGGATCTCTCTCCCCCTCTAGAATTTATCCCCCATGGTCTCGGACTAGCGAGATACATGTTCCTGGTGGCTATTCGGAAAGAAAGAGTTATGCTTCCGCTGCATCGCTGGAGCGAGGAGGCGGAGGTTGCTCGGTGTCTTGTACGTGTGTGCGAGCACGGATGCGCTGCTGATTTGCGGCGCTAGGATTTCCTCTCGATCTTGAGATCGGCAAGAGATCGTCTACATCAACCACGAGTTTAACTCGTTAAGCTTTGTCGGTCTTCAAGGGTATGTTCTCTATGGATATACATCCGCCCATTGTTTATATCTAGTAGATAGATCTTGGTACATAGTTGTTCCCATCGTAGGAAATTTTTTGTTTTCTATGTTGCGAACCATACAGTGGTATCAGAGCCGGATCTATGCGTAGATGCTTTACACGGGTAGTACACATGAGTGTATGGGAGATGATGATCATGTTATTGCTTCTTAGTTGTACTTTGGATATTGCTGGCATAGTGGGATAAAGCGGTCCGGACAAACTTTACATGTCCTCGCACATGAGACCTATTACACGCTTGACATGCAACTAGTTTTGCATAAGTGGCTAGCGGGTGCCTGTCTCTCCTACTATAGTCAATATCTAATTTGCAACGAGTTGTCAACAATTTGGTTATCCTTGTTGTGGTTCATGTTCGTAGGTATGAACGGTTCTATCTTCGAAAGCCCTAAGCCACGTAAAATTTCCAATGGATAAATTAGAGGCGTCTAGTTTAGATTGTTGCTAGGCTAGTGTTATGATATGGTGATGTTGTAAGTAGAAGTATGAGATGATACTCTTACAACACACATAACGTGTAAGTTCATAGACCATAGACTTACACATAGAGGTATGATAGTGATCATACCAAGGAGTACATGATGGAGATCATATGCGGGAACCATATCATTTCACTTACAAACATGTGATGTTTGGTTGCATCTTATATTGCTTGTTTGGCATTTATTAGCATAATAAGATGATCCCTCATTTAAATATCAAGATAAGAATGTGTTCTTCCTTAAGTATGCACCGATTATGTTTTTTCGCTCCAAGGCATCACGTAATGATCGGGTGTTCTTGGATCCACGACCATATTACGGGTGTAAGACAGTTACACACACGAATACTAAGGTTCTCACTTGGCGAGCCTAGCATGTACAGACATGGCCTCGGAACACGGACCGAAAGGTTAAGCATGAGTCATATGGTAGATATGATGCCCATTTGATGCTCGCCTTTGAAGCTACACCGACTCACGTGGTGATCGGACTTGGTGTAGTGGATTTGGTTCATGTAATCACCAAAAAAGCACGAGGGATGTCATTTTGAGTGGGAGTTCATTCGTAATGTGGATTAGTTAAACTCAATCTATCATAAACTTAGTCTAAACTTCACAAATTCTGTTGTAGATGGCACCACCTACTTTTAATTTCAATGTGTTCATGGAGAAAGAGAAACTTGCAATGAACTATAGCAACTTTACCAAATGGGACATGAATTTGAGGATTCTCCTCTCTGCTGCACAAAAGCAATATGTGCTAGAAGCGCCGCTAGGCCCCCACCTTTCGATGATACCCCTGACGAGGACAAGAATGTCTATCAGACTCGTCAGGAGGACCACAACTTAGTTCATTGCGGCATATTGTATGGGCTGCAGCCAGAACTTCGAAAGCGTTTCGAAAACGGCAATGCATTTGATACAATGGGTGAGTTGAAAATGATTTTCGACACACATGCTGCTGTAGAGAGCTACAATGCTTCAGAAAAGTTCTTTAGCTGCATGATGGAAGAGCACAGCTCCGTAAGTGAGCATGTACTCAAGATGTCGGGTTACGCCGATAAGCTTGTGTCCTTGGGAATATCAATTCCCATTGACTTTTTAATCCATCGTGTTCTGCAGTCGCTGCCACCTAGCTATAAGAGCTTCATGATGAACTATAATATGCAAGGCATGAAGAAGTCTCTCCCCGAGCTTCTGTCAATGCTTAAAACTGCAGAAGTGGAGATCAAGAAGGAACATCAAGTGTTGATGATCAATAAGAACACTGGTTTCAAGAAAGACAAGAAGGGAAAATGGAAGGGAAGTAAGGCGGCAAGTCGGTTGCCGTGCCTGAAAATAAACCCCGAGTTGGACCTAAGTCTGATACCGAGTGCTATTATTGTAAGGGATCGCCATCGAAGGCAGAATCGCCCCAAGTATTTGGCAGACAAGAAGACCGGCAAGGCAAGCAAAGGTATATATGATATACATGTTATTGATGTGTACTTGACTAGTACTCGCAGTAGCACCTGGGTATTTGATACCGGTTCAGTTGCTAATATTTGTAACTCGAATCAGGGGTTGTGGAACAAGTGAAGGCTAGCGAGGGGTGAGGTCAAGATGCGTGTCGGCAATGGATCAAGTGTTTATGTGATTTCCGTTGGAACACTAATAAACTTGAATAATTGTTATCTGGTGCCTGCACTGAGCATGAACATTGTATCTGGATCGTGTTTGATGCGAAGTGGTTATTCATTTAAATCCGAGAACAATGGTTGTTCTATTTATATGAATGAAATCTTTTATGGTCATGCACCGATGATGAATGGTTTATTTCTGTTGGATCTCGATAATAGTGTTACACATATTCATAATGTTGATGCTAAAAGAATTAAACTTAATGATGATATATCCGCATATATGTGGTAATCGCCGCTCAGGTCATATTGGCTTTAAACGCATGAATAAGCTCCATTCGGATGGACTTTTGGAATCACTTGACTTTGAATCATTTGATACATGTGAGCCATGCCTTATGGGCAAGATGACTAGAACGTTGTTTTCCGGTTCAATGGAACGGGCGACAGATTTATTGGAAATCATACATTCTGATGTATGTGGTCCAATGAGTGTGTCGGCGCGAGGTGGATATCATTATTTTGTTACTTTCATGGATGATTTGAGTAGATACGGTTATATCTACTTGATGAAACACAAGTCTGAAACCTTTGAAAAGTTCAAGGAATTTCAGAGTGAAGTGGAAAATCATCGTAATAGAAAGATCAAATTTCTACGGTCCGACCGTGGAGGTGAGTATCTCAGTTACGAGTTTAGCACTCACATGAAAGAGTGTGGAATTGTTTCACAACTCACACCTGTCGGAACACCACAGCGAAATGGTGTGTCGGAACGTCGTAATCGTACTTTATTGGATATGGTTCGATCTATGATGTCTCTGACGGACTTGCCATTGTCATTTTGGGGTTATGCACTAGAAGCTGTTGCATTCACTTTAAATTGGACACCATCTAAATCCGTTGAAAAGACATCGTATGAATTGTGGTTTGGAAACAAACCTAAGCTGTCATTTCTTAAAGTTTGGGGATGCGATGTTTATGTGAAGAAACTTCAACCGGATAAACTCGAACCCAAAGCGGAAAAATTCGTCTTCATAGGATACCCTAAGGAAACAATTGGGTATTCCTTCTATCACAGATCTGAGAGCAAGGTTTTTGTTGCCAAGAATAGGTCCTTTCTAGAGAAAGAGTTTCTCGCGAAAGGCGTGAGTAGTTGGAAGGTAGAACTCGAAGAGGTTATTGAACCTTCTCTTCAAAGTATGGCAAGTAGCACAGCGCCGGTAGTTTTTCTAGAGTTGGATTCACCTTTTGAAGAAGGAACTAATGATAATGATCATGAAACTCCGAAAGAGAGTACTACCAAACCTGAGCAGTCTAGCAGACGCGGGAAGCCCCGAGACGGAACCATCATGAATTTCATGGTTGATGAAAATGATGACCCTGCAACGTATGAAGAAGCGATGATGAGCCCGGATTCCAACAAATGGTTAGAAGCCATGAAATCCAAGATGGAATCCATGTATGAAAATCAAGTTTGGAACTTGGTGGACTTACCTCATGACCGAAAGGCCGTGGAGAATAAATGGATTTTCAAAAGAAAAATTGATGCTGATGGTAATTTGACCGTCTATAAAGGTCGACTTGTCGTAAAGGGGTTTCAACAAATTCAAGGAGTTGACTACGATGAGACATTCTCTCCCGTAGCGATGCTAAAATCAGTTAGAATTATGTTAGCAATTGCTGCATATTTCGATTATGAGATATGGCATATGGATGTCAAAACCGTGTTCCTCAATGGCAATATTGAAGAAGAGTTGTATATGATACAACCAAACGGTTTTGTCGATCCTAAGGATGCTAACAAGGTGTGCAAGCTTCAGCGATCCATCTATGGACTGAAGTAAGCATCACGAAGTTGGAATCTCCGCTTTGATGAGGTGATCAAAGAGTTTGGATTTGTCCAAACTTATGGAGAAGCTTGTATTTACAAGAAAGTGAGTGGGAGCAATGTGGCATTTATGATATTTTATGTGGATGACATATTATTGATCGGAAATGATATATATCTTTTAAACAGTGTTAAAAGTTATCTAAACAACAAATTTTCAATGAAGGACCTAGGTAAAGCGTCATACATATTAGGCATAAAGATCTATAGAGATAGATCTAGGCGCCTAATAGGGCTATCACAAAGTACATACCTTGATAAGATTTTAAAGAAGTTTAAAATGGACGAAAGTAAGAAGGGGTTCTTACCTATGTTGCAAGGCAAGACATTGAGTAAGACTCAAAGTCCGACTACGGCAGAAGAAAGAGAGATAATGGACAAAGTACCCTATGCTTCAGCCATAGGATCTATAATGTACGCCATGATATGTACAAGACCGGATGTGGCACATGCTATTAGTTTGACTAGTAGGTACCAATCGGATCCAGGTTCGGAACACTAGATAGCGGTCAAGAATATCCTTAAGTACTTGCGAAGAACTAAGGATATGTTTCTTGTATACGGAGGTGAAGAAGAGCTCGTCGATAAGTGTTATGTCGACGCTAGCTTTGACACCGATCCGAATACGTATTTCTCATGAATGGTGGAGCGGTTAGTTGGAGGAGTTCCAAACAACCCGTGGTGGCGGGATCAACAACGGAGGCCAAATATGTTGCTGCTTCGGAAGCGGCTTAGGAAGCAGTTTGGATGAAGGAGTTCATATTCGAACTAGGTGTGGTTGCAAGCGCGTTGGACCCAATGGTGATATATTGTGACAACAATGGTGCCATAGACAATGCCAAAGAACCAAGGTCTCACAAGTATTCCAAGAATATTAAGCGCTGGTTTCACTCCATCCATGAACATGTCAAGGATGGAGATATAATGATTTGTAAAGTACATACGGATCTCAATGTAGCAGATGCGTTGACTAAAACTCTCCCTAGAGCAAAACATGATCAATACCAGAAATCCATGGGTGTTAGATTCATCACTATGTAACTGGATTATTGTCTCTAGTGCAAGTGGGAGACTGAAGGGAATATGCCCTGAGAGGCAATAATAAAGTGTTTATTATGTGTATTCCAAGTATATGATAGATGTTTATTTTGCATGCTATAATTGTATTAATACGGAAAGATTAATGCATGTGTGTTTAATAAACAAACAGAAAGTTCCTAGTTATGCCTCTCTGATAAACTAGCTCGTTGATTAACAAGATGATCAAAGTTTCCTGATCATAGACATTGAATGTTGTTAATAACAAGGTCACAACATTAGTGTAATGGTGTGATGAACATTCATCCGAAGTATAGCATTACGATCAAAGTCATTGAGTTTATATTGCTATACCAACTTACGAAGTGATCCTAATCCTTAGACCATGAGATCATGTCAATCACTAACACCAGAAGATTTTCTTGATAACATCAAACGTTACACCGTAACTAGGTGATTATAAAGATAGATTCAGAACTACTAAAGTGTTATGTTGAGGCCCATGAATCGAGAGTGGAATTTGTTCATCCCGATGATGGATAGATATACTCTAGGCCCTCTTGGTGATATCACATTCGTTAGCTTGCAAGCAAGTGATTTGATCACTAGAATGTTATATCATGGGAACAAGAAAAGAATGCATGTCAGTAACGAGATCAAACTAGGTATGGATATACCGATGATCGAATCTCGCACATGTAATATATCTCGAAACAAAAGGATTAAGATATTAGCATAAAAGGTTCCGACAATCATAAGAAGGTCACCGTTGAATGTGTGGGAGTCAGTATGGGTCTCCAGATCCCACATCTAATTATTGATCAGCGAGGGGTCTCGATCATGTCCGTATTAATCACGAACCGTAGGGTGGCACACTTAATAGACACCGACATCCAAATGGAACAAAAGTTTCATGCCGAAAAGAATAACAAGCTCAGGAATTTATTTCACTAGATACCGAAACAGGTTTTCAGGTGAAATTGCAGAAAGTGTTTTTGCATGTGAAATGAAATACTAGCAAGGGGTTATATGTGAATGTTTGTCATTAAAGTAATTGACAAAATTCTGAATAAACAAAAGAAGTTTTATTTAATGAGAGTTTGCATTAAATTTGGTGGAAATTTAATGGAAATTTGAGTTGGATTTTGAGTGGAGGGAATTGAAAGGCATTTGAGTGTGTGGAGTGTCCACCCACATGAATGAGGAAGAGGTGGGGGCAGCCCCATGGCTGGGCGCCATGCCCCTTGGGTGCCCCCCTCTCCCCTATAAAAGCCCCCCCTCTCATCCTCTCAAATCACACCTCCTCGTGAAGGATCTCTCTCCCCTCTAGAATTTATCCCCCATGGTCTCGGACTAGCGAGATACATGTTCCCGGTGGCTATTCGGCGAGTTGTGCTTCCGCTGCATTGCTGGATCGAGGAGGCGGAGGTTGCTTGGTGTCTTGTACGTGTGTGCGAGCACGGATGCGCTACTGATTTTCGGCGCTAGGACTTCCTCTCGATCTTGAGATCGGCAAAAGATCATCTACATCAACCACGAGTTTAACTCGTTAAGCATTGTCGGTCTTCAAGGGTATGTTCTCTACGGATATACATCCGCCCGTTGTTTGTATCTAGTAGATAGATCTTGGTACATAGTTGTTCCCATCGTAGGAATTTTTTTTGTTTTCTATGCTGCGAACCCTACAATAGCAATCAGTAAAAACACTATTTCAAGTCGAGCGACAGGAGAAAAGCTTACTCAAAATCAATGCCTGGCCTCTGTACATATCCTTTTGCTACTACCCACGCCTTATATTTCAAAACTTCTCCTTTGCTATCCTTCTTCAGCTTGAACACCCACTTCAAACCAATTTCTTTGTGACTAGCTGGCAACATGGTAAAGGTCGTCTTGTTGTCATGGATTCATGACAACTCTTATTCCATAGCACGCCTCCAACTTGGCACACCATTTGCCTCGCCGAAGTTGGCTGGTTCCTCGATCCCGAGAAGACAAAGCCCGGAGTACTCGAGGTCTATAGGAACGGTGTCCCTCTAGATGGATGATACATTTCAAAACCTTAGTGGCTCGCTCTCTGAAGACGCGTCCGCAGTCACGCTTGCGATCGACATTCTTGGTGAGACCGGCGTGACTGGTGTGGATGTTGCCGGTGATGGTGCATCTTTCAGCGAAGCTACCAAAACCTCTTCATCTTGTAGCTCGTGGTCATGGTCGACGTCGCCGAGAGCCTCTTTGATCTGACCATTGTTGTGGCGTGCGTCCAACACGTCGTGGTCGCTTGCAACCTGCGTGTTTTGCAAGCCATCCTCGCATGATCCATCACCTGCATCAATGTGAGTTGAATACTCAACAATGAATGGCTCACCGGTAATATCACTCGCTGGTTCGCTGCTCCATGCCCAAGATTTGTCTTCCTCGAACACCACATCTCGATAAATATGTACTTTCTTTGCCACCGGGTCATACATCCGATAGGCCTTCGAGTGAGCACTATTTTCATTTCCGATGGAAACCATCTTTGTGCTGCGATCTTATAGCTTTGTGAGGTGAGGTGTAGGCTTTTTAACATGCCCAACACATCCAAAAGTCCTCATATGAGCCACGTTTGGCTTCCTTCCATAGAGATCTTCATAGGGAATTTTATTAGGCACACTCTTCATTGGTGCCCGATTTAGGAGATAAACTGCAGTAGTGACCGCCTCTCCCCAAAACATGTTAGGCAAGTTCTTGCTCTTGAGCAAACGTCGAGTAATAGCTACAACAGTCTGATTCCTCCTCCCGACAACTCCGTTCTGTTGTGGTAAATAAGGAGCAGTGATAAATCTTTTAATTGTAGGGTTCACAGCATAGAAAACAAAAAATTTCCTACGATGGGAACAACTATGTACCAAGATCTATCTACTAGATACAAGCAACAGGCAGATGTATATCCGTAGAGAACATACCCTTGAAGACCGACAAAGCTTAACGACTTCAAACTCGTGGTTGATGTAGACGATCTCTTGTCGATCTCAAGATCGAGAGGAAGTCCTAGCGCCGCAAAATAGCGGTGCATCCGTGCTCGCACACACGTACGAGGCACCGGGCAACCTCCGCCTCCTAGCTCTAGCGATGCAGCGGAAGCACAACTCTTTATTTCCGAATAGCCACCGGGAACATGTATCTCGCTAGTCTGAGACCATGGGGATAAATTCTAGAGGGGGAGAGAGAAACTTCACGAGGAGGTGTGCTTTGAGAGGATGAGAGGGGGGCCTTTTATAGGGGAGAGGGGGGAACCCAAGGGGCATGGAGCCCATCCATGGGGGCTGCCCCCACCTCTTCCACATTCATGTGGGTGGACACTCCACTCACTCAAATGCCTTTCAATTCCCTCCACTCAAAAACCCACTCAAATTCCCATTAAATTTCCACCAAATTTAATGCAAACTCTCATTAAATAAAACTCCTTTTATTTATTATGAATTTTTTCAATTACTTTAATGACAAACATTCTCATATAACCCCTTGATAGTATTTCATTTCACATGCAAAAACACTTTCTACAATTTCACCCGAAAACCCATTTCGGTATCTAGTGAAATAAATTCTTGCGCTTGTTATTCTTTCTGGCATGAATCTTTTGCTCCAAATGGATGTCGGTGTCTCTTAAGTGTGCCACCCTACGGTTCGCGAATAATGCAGACATTATCGATACCCCTCTTGGATCAATAATCAGAAGCGGGATCTGGAGACCCATACTGACTCCCACATATTCAGCGATGACTTTCTTGTGATCGCGAGAACCTTTTACGCTAGTATCTTAATCCTTTTGTTTCACGATATATTACATGTCCGAGATTCGATCATTGTTATCTCCATACCTAGTTTGATCTTGTTACTGACATGCACTCTTTTCTCGTTCTCGTGATATAACATTCTAGTAATCAAATCACTTGCTTGCAAGCTAATCAATGTGATATCACCGAGAGAGCCCGAAGCATATCTATCCGTCATCGGGATGAACAAATTCCACTCTCGATCCATGGGCCTCAACATAACACTTTAGTAGTTCTGAACCCATCTTTATAATCACCCTATTATGGTGTGATGTTTGATGTTATCAAGAAACTCTTCCAGAGTTAGTAATTGACATGATCTCATGGTCTAAGGATTAGGATAACTTCGTAAGTTGTTATAGCAATATAAACTCAAACTTTGATCGTAATGCTATACTTCGGATGAATGTTCATCACATCATTACATTAATGTTGTGACCTCGTTATTAACAACATCCAATGTCCATGATCAGGAAACCTTGATCATCTTGTTAATCAAAGAGCTAGTTTTATGAGAGAGGCATAACTAGGAACTTTCTTTTTGTTTATTAAACACACATGTATTAACGTTTCCGTATTAATACAATTATAGCATGTAAAATAAACATTTATCATAAATAAGGAATATGATAATAACCACTTTATTATTGCCTCTCGGGCATATTCCCTTCAGTCTCCCACTTGCACTAGAGACAATAATCTAGTTTGAAAACTTCGCGTATTGAACACCTATGGATTTCTGGTGTTCCATATACGCAACTGCAAGTGGTTAACATAATCTACGGATATGACACTTTCAGGTCCGTGTGTATTTGCATGTCTTTGCGTCTTCACGCATCACTCATTCTCCAATGAGATGGCATTGTATAAATTTGGTCTTTCGGTGAGACCTTTAGTTCCTTGGGGTTAAATCATGTCGATACTATTGTCATGCAATATATCTTTAGTGTTAGCCCGTTGCGAACCACACCTTAGTTTGATAACAAACTACTTGACACAAATTCCCTCCTTTGTTGCTACTATAGCAGTCATATACTTAGCCTTTTGTTGTAGTATCCGTCACAATGTCTTAACTTTGGAATACATCCAAATCCATCATGGAATATCCTTTCCATTACATTGTGCCACCCATAGTTTAAATTGAGATAAACTTAATTTGTATCTTGTGACAAAACTAGTATCAACGTAACGCTTTACAATGAACTATTTGTAATTGTTTGTCACCTCTACACAAATATATTCTTAGTTCTTCCAAAACATCATAAGAATATCCTCACTATCGTCCAATGATCATTTTATGATTCATTCTGGTATATGCTCATAACACTTACAACATAGGACATATCTGGATGTGTACATATCATGGTATGATTGATCAAAACATCCTTGTGATTTCACTCATCAAGTGTCAAAGCACTTGAATCTTGTTTCACTTATCAAGTGTCGATACACTTGAATCTTGATTCAATTCCTTTCCATGCGACAAGAACCGTTTCTTGTCGTTTCTATATTGAACTCCTTCAATATCTCATATATCTACGTTTGGCACAACCATATTAGCGTCACAGTCTATCCACTATAGACATTCATGCTAAATATTCGGATTTTGCCTAAGTATTTCATCGAAATGAAATTCTTAACCTTTTGTCAATAAAAGATACATCATTTCCAATAAACAAGATGTCCTCCACATAATGTATTAGAAATATGTCTTAGCACTCCCACTTAATTTCTTGCAAATGCAAGCATCTTCATCGTCTCTAGATGAAAACTCCTTTTCCATCACTGTGAAGATTCCAACTCCGTGATGCTTACTTCAACCATTGAAGTTTGCATGCCCTTTTAACATCCTTTGAATTTAACAAAACCCTTTGGATCGTGTCATGTACACATCCTAGGTAACCATTCTATTAGAAGAACTTTGTTTTGTCTATTCATCTACCATATACCAAATTATATGTAGTGGTTGCTACTTTAATCCGTCCAGACTAAATATCGCTATGAAAGATCAAATCTTGTCATAGTCAACTCCTTGAACATTGTCATAAAATACTTTACGACATGTCGACTATTTCATAGATGTGAAACATCCATGTCTGTTTCTTTATAGATCCAAATACGACCGATAGATTCTTACACCTTTCCGGAGGGTATTCCAAGTTCAAAACTTTATTTCTCGTATATGGAACTATCACGGATTTTATGGCTTCAAGCCATTTGACGGAGTCAGGGCCCACCATTGCTTCTTTGCATGTATTCGGTTCATCATTGTCAAACAATAATGATTTACTCTCAAATCTTAGCATTTGATTGTTTAACCGACCTACTTGGTTCAATAGGAACTTAGATCTCCGTGACCACAACCTTTTAGGCACATAATCCATGAGCATTATGGATGCCTCCGAAACGATTTCCGGCGCTGCGCAACTCAGCACATTTAGCTAAGGTTCGCTAACCTTATCAAAGTTCTATTGTCCTCCCACTTAAACTTTTTTTTCAAGAAACTTGATGTTTCAAGCGACAAACCCTTTTGTCCTTGGTGTTATGGAGGAATACTCAATTGTTATTCGAAATAACCTACAAAGACATGCTCATCCGACTTCGGTTGTAAACATCTTACTTGTGTTTAGCATACCAAAATTTAAGAAATGACAACTTGGGTTTTACCCCAAACTGTCAACACCTGGATTTTTAATCCCAGATGCCTGTTATGCCATACATCGCAATCCCATGATTACCATTTTTGCGAGACATAACAGATTTGGATATCACAGTACATCATCCATTACAAACCATACATAAGGTCTCACACAAATAAGGATCTCATGATCTAGTTCTTAATACAACTCAAGAAGTGGAATAACGTAATAGTAACGATAGCGTAGGCGAAGCTCCATCGCCCATCGTCAGCATTGCTTGTGACCCCGAAGATGGAGCCATAACTCATATGGTGTCATTTCAACGGATCAAGATGGAGCTCTTTTCAGCGTAAAAGCGATAGTCTCTAAATCTTTAGTCTTTTTAAAACATAATGGCAGTTTTATAAATAACACCTTTGATCCAACCATGTCAAACAAGGTTTCATTACAAATCTCAAACACTCCATACTCCTATGGTGTTTTGGGAGATGGAAATCTAGGTGTTTTGCTAAACTTGCAACTCAAATAAATCCCTTTATGATAAAATCATAATTTATTTATTTTCTTGTTACACTTGTAACTCAAATAAATACCTTTATGATAAAATCATAAATCATTTATTTTCTTATTACAATGATTTTCCACTTCATCTTGAAAGTCTTTGAACGTTTTCAAATATTTCATACTTCTTTCTCATTAAGTGAATATTCACTCAAATTTCTGGAGAAAGTATATGAAGTTGAAACCCATCGCTTACGACTACACATAATGGACTACATACATCGATATGTATAAATTCCAATATTTTAGTCGTTCGTTCTTCTTTGGCCTTTGAACGAAGTTTTAATTATCCCGAGGAAACTCTCACAAGCGTCACTTGATCAAATCAAAGACTCCAAATATCCATGAATATGGAGATTCTTCATGTTTTCTTTCCAATATAATTTAAACGGCGATGTCACTTCGTAAGTGATCTTTCAATCATTTGTTAATTAAGTGATCTTTCAATCATTTGTCGTTCATGAATTGTGTCGTTCCGTATGAAATTTCATACCAACCAATTCGGTATCCAATACCTAAGAACCACATTGTTTAATAAGCAAAGAATACAATCATAACATGTATATCATCCATATACCTAAATTAGATATTTCCAATATTTTCTTTTCTGCCAAATATATTTTATAGATTCTCTTTCAGCATTTCCTTTTCCTTTTTAAAATAATCTATCAACATCAACAGTGGCGTCATATACATGACACATAGACCAAAGCGTGTATATTCAAATAATAATACCTTTGGACTTGCACTTTGAAGTCGATCACCATCATCAAAATGATCGGCATTCTTTCAAAATCCATTCTTTAGTAATCTTTTAGTGTAGTAAACACTTTACATACATCTTCTATTCATCCTTATCATGACGACTTTGATGATTAAGCTACTGTAGCTTATAAAGGCGAATCGTGAGTATAACATTACTTTCCAAAACCCTTTTGGATGATTAGGATGTCTAGCATATCCAACCTTTGCAAATTCTCATCCAATATGAGAACATATATTATACTCTATCATATTGCAACCAAAACATTGTTTCAGATATCGTTATATCTGCCACACATGATGGTTTCTGAAACAATTCTTTCAGCTCCTAGATAATCTTGATATTTATATCAAGAATCATGAAGGCAAACATGATACTTAAGATACTAACACTGGAATTGTTAGTCTCAATTTAATACTAATTATCAAATTTCATGGAGTAAACAGAGTTTGCTGAAATTTTGCAATAGGACTTTAAACTTTAGGTTGACACTCAACACAATACGATACCAGTTCGTAAAATTAATATCCAGATTCTATAGTTCTATTATCTCAATTACAACTAAGCATAAGGTGGTGAACGAATGCCAATGACTACAACAAATTATGCAAATTCATTTTGATTTAATTTAGGATAAATTGAGTTCTTCTAATCCAAATTAGAAATGAACTCCCACTCAAAAACGACACCCCTCGTGTCTTTTTGGTGATTACATGAACCAAATCCACTACACCAAGTCCAATCATTACGTGAGTCAGTGTAGCTTCAAAGGAGAGCATCAAATGTGCATCATATTTTCATATGACTTATGCTTAACCTTTCGGTCTGTGTTCCGAGGCCATGTCTGTACATGCTAGGCTTGCCAAGTAAGATCGGTAGTATTCGCGTGTGTAACTGTCTTACACCCTTTATATGGTCGTGGATCTAAGAACACCCGATCATCACGTGATGTCTTGGAGCGACGAAACATAATCGGTGCATACTTAAGGAAGAACACATTCTTATCTTGATATTTAAATGAGGGATCATCTTATTATGCTAATAAAATGCCAAATAAGCAATATAAGATGCAATCAAACATCACATGTTTGTAAGTGAAATGATATGGTTCCCGCATATGATCTCCATCATGTACTCCTTGGTATGATCACTATCATACCTCTATGTGTAAGGCCAAGGTCTATGAAACTTACACGTTATGTGTGTTGTAAGAGTATCATCTCATACTTCTACTTACAACATCACCATATCATAACACTAGCCTAGCAACAATCTAAACTAGACGCCTCTAATTTATCTATTGCAAGTTTTACGTGGCTTAGGGCTTTCGAAGATAGAACCGTTCATACCTAAGAACATGAACCACAACGAGGATAAACAAATTGTTGACAACTCGTTGCAAATTAGATATTGACTATAGTAGGAGAGACAGACACCCGCTAGCCACTTATGCAAAACTAGTTGCATGTCAAGCGTGGAAAAGGTCTCATGTGTGAGGACATGTAAAGTTTGTCCGGGCTTCTTCATCCCACTATGCCACCAATATCCAAAGTACAACTAAGAAGAAATAAAATGATCACCATCGCCCACATACTCATATGTGTACTACCCGTGCAAAGCATCTACGCATAGATCCAGCTCTGATACCACTGTAGGGTTCGCAGCATAGAAAACAAAAAAATTTCTATGATGGGAACAACTATGTACCAAGATCTATCTACTAGATATAAGCAACGTGCGGATGTATATCCGTAGAAAACATACCGTTGAAGACTGATAAAGCTTAACGAGTTCAAACTCATGGTTGATGTAGACGATCTCTTGCCGATCTCAAAATCGAGAGGAAGTCCTAGCGCCGCAAAACAGCGGCGCATTCGTGCTCGCACACACGTACGAGGAACCGAGCAACCTCCGCCTTCTCGCTCCAGCGATGCAGCGGAAGCACAACTCTTTCTTGCCGAATAGCCATCGGGAACATGTATCTCGCTAGTCCGAGACCATGGGGGATAAATTCTAGAGGAGGAGAGAGATCCTTCACGAGGAGGTGTGCTTTGAGAGGATGAGAGGGAGGCCTTTTATAGGGGAGAGGAGGGGCACCCAAGGGGCATGGCGCCTAGCCATGGGGGCTGCCCCCACCTCTTCCACATTCATGTGGGTGGACACTCCACTCACTCAAATGCCTTTCAATTCCCTCCACTCAAAAACCCACTCAAATTTCCATTAAATTTCCACCAAATTTAATGCAAACTCTCGTTAAATAAAACTCCTTTTATTTATTCCGAATTTTGTCAATTACTTTAATGACAAACATTCTCATATAACCCCTTGCTAGTATTTCATTTCACATGCAAAAACACTTTCGGCAATTTCACCCGAAAACCCGTTTCGGTATCTAGTGAAATAAATTCCTGCGCTTGTTATTCTTTCCGGCATAAAACTTTTGCTTCAAATGGATGTCGGTGTCTCTTAAGTATGACACCCTACGTTTCGCGAATAATGCGGACATGATCGAGACACCTCTCGGATCAATAATCAGAAGCGTGATCTGGAGACCCATACTGACTCCCACACATTCAGCGATGACTTTCTTGTGATCGCGAGAACCTTTTACGCTAGTATCTTAATCCTTTTGTTTCGCGATATATTACATGTCCGAGATTCGATCATCGGTATCTCCATACCTAGTTTGATCTCGTTACTGACATGCACTCTTTTCTCGTTCTCGTGATATAACATTCTAGTGATCAAATCACTTGCTTGCAAGCTAATCAATGTGATATCACCGAGAGGGCCCAGAGCATATCTATCCGTCATCGGAATGAACAAATTCCATTATCGATCCATGGGCCTCAACATAACACTTTAGTATTTCTGAACCCATCTTTATAATCACCCAGTTATGGTGTGACATTTGCTGTTATCAAGAAACTCTTCTGGTGTTAGTGATTGACATGATCTCATGGTCTAAGCATTAGGATCACTTCGTAAGTTGTTATAGCAATATAAACTTAATGACTTTGATCATAATGCTATTCTTCGGATAAATGTCCAGCACACCATTCCAATAATGTTGTGACCTCGTTATTAACAACACCCAATGTCCATGATCAGGAAACCTTTGATCATCTTGTTAATCAACGAGCTAGTTTATAGGAGAGGCATAACTAGGAACTTCCTTTTTGTTTATTAAACACACATGTATTAATGTTTCCGTATTAATACAATTATAGCATGCAAAATAAATATTTATCATAAATAAGGAATACGATAATAACCATTTTATTATTGCCTCTCGGGCATATTCCCTTTATTAATCCCCTTCTCCTCGTAGTATTCATTGAACTCTCTTGAAGTAAATTCCCCTCCTCGGTAAGTGCGTAGCGAACGCACTTGCAGCTTCAATTCCATCTCCGTGGCTGCCTTTACTTTTAGGAACGCCTCAAAAGCTTCATCTTTGCTTCTTATCAAGACGATCCACATGAACCTTGAGAGGTCATCTACTACAAGAAGAAAATATTTCTTTCCTGCGTTTGTGGATGGCATAAATGGCGTTTGTTTTGGAAGTCTTCATTATGTGATCTTTCCAATGGCTTTTTCCATACTTTGTTGTTCTAATAATGAATAAAAGGTTATGTGCATCGTTTGATGTAGAGGCTGGGGCTTCGCTCCCCATTTTGAAGAAAAAAATATAGACAAACCTACAATGACAAGTAACATGTCTTCCAGATAGCCATGCCACCTCACCACAATGATGGACTGGTGCGCCCAACATTTCGATCCAGGAAAGGTCGGGCATCCAAAGCTACACCTCCAAGGAGGGAGCGACCAATACAAAATCGTCAATTGCTCCAGCAGAATTAGAGCTTGGGTGTTCAACTAAAGGGCCCATGCATGCCGCCATGGAGGGCAAGAGACATGAGCTTCACGACAACGTCTTCACCTAGATTAACATCGCTATCTCCAACAAGGTCAGAGGATTTTTTTTTTCACGCCAATTGAGTTTAACAAGTCTAAGGTTGTATTTGTTTAGGCTTCTTGTTCTGCTTTTGGGGTCAAAAAGCGGCAGTCGGGCGGGCGGGCGAGCACGGCTGCGTGGGCGGGGGCACCATCTCTCCGCCGGTGGTCATGCTCGCTGGACAGTATGGGTCGTCTTCGTGACAAGTACATGGAGGTGGTGCAGGGGTCTTCGGACAAAAGTCCTGCCAACTTTGGTTGGTGCCGACTTCATCGACGCCTATGGGCGCCATATTATTTTTTCACGGGGCCTTGTGAAAGGCCCGGCTCGCCCCCTACTTCTACCGGCCGAAGCTGTGGACACAGGTCTAGGGTGCAATATGAAAAAACTAGGGGTCTGTGTGTAGATAGTGGAACCGCTCAAGCCCTTTCTGAAAAATTATACCCACCACATTTTTAATGCAGATTCCTTACGGTGCACAAAAAAATCGGTTCGTGTAGATTTTCCTGGTTATGGGTCCGAGACTCCGAGTTCTATACTTTTCAATGGTTTATTTATTTTCCGACAAATCCAAATCAAATGTGAACCGGGAAACTCTCGGCCATGTTTAGCGTTATCAAATTGATTTCTCCCAGTCCGAACTGAATTGGTTCCTGGGGCCCGAGTAAACGGACTGCAAATCGGAATCGGCAAGTCCCCTCTCAATTAATATAAGGCGAGGCGTCCGTGCACAAAGCAAAGCAAGGGAGGCCTCGCTGACGATCACGATTCTTGAAGAGGCGTACGTGTCCGTGCACAAAGCAGAGACCCCTCCAGAATTAGTAGTGCAGCAGCGGCAAGACGTACTGCGGATCGATCCAGAATCAATATAATGGCCATGGACGACAAGGACGAGGAGCGCCGGCGGCAACTCCAAGCAGTACGTGCACATAGCAAAGGCCGATCCAGAAAGACCAGCGCCAAGGACGTCGGAAAGGTTGCAGCTAGAGCTTTCTTAGGTTTGTTCTTGTTTAGCTACATGGTAGGTTTGTTCAGAATGTTGATGTAATCATGATGAACTTATCTATATATGGATGAACAACGTTCTTGTCAGGTATACTTGATTGCCCGTGTCTAATCAGTGGGTTTAATCCGAATGGAAATTGTATGTCGTTCCATCGTGTTTTTTATTTTTTATGAAAAGAAACAAGTGCAATTCTACCGGTTCCGTCCCAATCCTAATCGATCTGGGCTCTTGAGATGTAATCAAACACTAGTGGAAACAGGGCCTCTAGTCCCGGGCCGTAAGTGTCTGCGAAGACCCAGCATACCACTGCATGTGTAGTACACTATAGTCGTTGACATGATATCTGCAGAACACCGTTCCGTAAATATCACATCCCTCAGAGTGGTACAACAGAAACGTTGCGGGTTCATATTATAAACATACACACATTATTATTATTATTACAATACCGGAAGTTCAAGACTTCCAAAAGATTCAACTTACAAACCAAAATATAAGTGTTTCAGCGGAAGTTTCAAATTTAAAACTTAAACTCCAAATTGAGCTTAACAACTTATTGCTATATATTATTCATGTTGCTCGGCTCAAGTGGCTACTAGAACTATAGTAATTATTCGGACTCTTGAAACTCTCTGATGTCGTAGTCCTCCCCTTCTACGGCTCCATACAGGTTGGGCTCTTCATAGAAGACCTCCTCTTGGCTCTCAGCTGCATACATTGGAGGCTTATAGCTCCCATGCGACGTCTTTACGTGAAATTGAAAGAAACACTACATCGTTGCAAAGAATATCTCGCATGCGACACTTCTGAAGCGGCAAATAGCTCACGTGCGACACTTCCACTTAATCTCACGAGACCGTCAACGAATTCGAATCAGCTGAGCAGAGTAGGACCCACAGCCTCTCCACGTCACGGCGGAACTCACCTGATGTCCACCTCATATCGTGGGACCCACGCTATGGTTGAAGAGAGCCGTTGGCCCGATCCGTCCCCGCACCCGAGCACTCCCGCCACCGTCCAGCATCTCATCCCCTTCCGTTTTCTGAGTGTGAGAGCAAGCCCGAGCCGGAAAAGGTGAGATCTGAGTGTTCCAAGCGTCAATTTCTCGCTTTTCTTTCAAAATTTCATGCATTTCATCGAATTTGGGATTTAGGGTTCATCTCTGCGATTTTAGGAACTGCCAAAATGTGGGCATTTTGAGTGGCTTGATGAGTACATCGAGCGAACTGGGGTGGAGGTAGCATCCCGGGAGCTCGAAAACCCGTCCGTGGTGGAGCAATTGGGATCTGGCAACCCCATTTCCGCTGGTACTACGGTGGATGCGGAAGTAAAGGCCGAGCTGAAGAAGATGAATAAGCAGCTAAGGCAAATCATCGAATTGAAGAAGCAGGACAATCTGATGGCCGTTTTTTGTATTTTTGTGTAATTTCTCTCGGATTAGTTTATCTCCTCATCATTAGTCATTAGACAACGCAATCAGTGTTCGAGTGATGCTTTGTTATTGTAGAACCTGCGGAGATGGATATAATGGTCTATGTCTTTGGCTTGAATAAAATGCAACACAAATTCGGGCAAATTTTGAGCTGCTCTGTTTTCGAAATCAGTGTTCCTTCAGTTTTATCAGTGTGCAGAGAAGGGGGAGGGGTTGAAAAGTTAAAAAAACAATTGACGAGGAGTGATTGAAAAAGGCCAGGCCCAAATAGATGTTAGCCAGTCCAAAATGGTCGTATACAGGCCCAATAGTAACTACTTGTAGATTGGGCAAAAAAAATAGTACTCACGTTACAATCTAACTAGGGACGTGTAGATCTGCAGATACTCGTGCTCAGGTCGCAATCTTTTATTTTTTGCGAAAATAAATATATAAATGAAGGCCAAGGACATCCATTTAACTAATAAGTCGAGCACTTTAACTTGGGCACCCCTTTAACTTATGTAAATATGTAAATGTGTTGTTTGAAAATGAACCATGTGTTGCATGTGTTGTTTGAAAATAATCAACCATCATATGCTCAAGATATAATCTTACCACCTTCCGTAGAAATCGTTGATACGGCACAACCTATAGCTAACTTGACAGAGCCCATTAATTTTTGTAACGTTAACTTATTCTTCCTTTTAAGCTTTTCTAATTTCACTCATTTTATAAATATTGCACGAGTATTATACGAGAACTTTTTTGTGTGTCTTTTGTTTTATCCACTTGTTGTTTTGGGTGTTTTGACAAATAACAATACAATAAAACACAAGTCGAGTTATAACATATTATAAATATTGCACAAGTAAAACACGAGCTTTTCTAATATAGATAATATATTAGATAACATTACAATAAAACACAAGGGGTACAATATAGAGAGGGGGCCCACATTACATAGACCCTAAGGGAAACTAATCCTAAGGGCCCGACGCCTAAACCCTGGGCTAAACCCTAACCCTAGCTACTATGTGGGTTTAGCCCGGCTGCCGGCCAACCTCGTCGTCGGGAGGCTGCCCTACTCCATCGGCGGTGGGGACGGTGCCGCCACCGCCGCCTTCCAAGCCGCCGCCCTCTCCCGTTCCTCCTGCCATCGCAGCTCCTCCTGGAAGGCCCAACGATTGGACTCCCGTCGGTCCTCCTCCTCCCGTTTCCGCCTTTTCTTCAGGACGCGCGCGGCCTTCTTCTCCTCCCACTTGGCATAAGCAGCCTTCAGCCTCCCTTCTCCGCCTCGCCCAATTCACGGAGGGGGCGTTGGGGAGGTTGCCACGACGCTTGGGAGGGTTGTGGACGGTGTCCTTGGCCTGTGGGCGGGGCGGGTGTCACCCGCCCTTGTTGCCATGCCTCGGCCGCGTGGGCGCCTCCTACTCCCAGACTTTCCTGTGGTCCGGGTGGTTGTCCTCGTCGCTGACCTCGGATTCGAAATGGAAGCGGGGGGAGGGAGGTCGCCATGGTCGCATGGAGTGTTTTTTGGGGCTGGGAGGAGGCAACGAAGGCAAAGGGACTCGGGCTCGAGGTTGAAGATGATAAGGCAAAGGCGTTTTGCCTATTTATTGAGGGTTCAGCGTGAAGGGCGGCGTGGGAATCCTGCGTTGGCGCAAGGCAGCGCTGCGTAGGCAGCGGGCGTAGCCGCGTGCGTGATCAATGCGGTCAGTGCAAAAAAAACTGCTAGGATGCGACGTGACCCCTGCACCGTCGCCCCCGCCCCTGCATGCATGGATGCATTAATAGGAAAGGGAGAAAAAACGTCCAAGGTAGTTGTTCATTGGCAGTAAAAAATAAAAGAGAAAATAGAGTTTGGCCTTGATTTACTCGGTAATAAATGCAGGAATCTAGGACCAAGGTAGTTGTCTCACGACATGCAGCAAACTCGTTCGTTTTTACACACCACATGCAACAAACTCACACATGGAAACTCAACGGGTAAGAAGAAAAATCAGTGGAAGTAATCAGAGGGATGTCAATTGGAGGGAATAGAGGAAGTATGAAACTAAGTTTAAAACAAAATACTAGCATTTATAATATCAATTTTATATAATATAAAAGTATGTGTTATGGTGAATCTAATTATATTTATTACATATTTTAGATTTTGATGTTTTTTCTTATATACATAGTCAAAGTTTATAAATATTGACTTTTTCTATGGTGCATAAACCGGAGGGGAGTAAGTTTGACAAAAAAGTTGTTAGACGTACACTTATTTAATGCGACAGAGGGAGTAAATACGCTGCAGCGCTGCTGTGTCGGTTGGTTGCACGCAAAATAGCTAGACTGCGACGCGAGAGGCAGCTCCATGGCATGCATGCATGGTGCAGCCCGCCCCGTCCAGCGCCCTCGCATGCCATGCTCGGTCCAACGGTCAATGGAGTGTGTCACGTTGTATCTTATGTTTATTACATATTTTAGATTTTGATATTTTTTCTTCTATACGTAGTCAAAGTTTATAAATATTGACATTTTCTATGGCGCATGAACTGGAGGGGAGTAAGTTTGACTGAAGAAAGTTGTTAGACGTACACTTATTTAATGCGACGGAGGGAGTAAATACGCTGCAGCGCTGCTGCGTCGGTTGGCCGCACGCAAAATAGCTAGACTGTGACGCGAGAGGCAGCTGCATGGCATGCATGCATGGTGCAGCCCGTCCCGCCCAGCGTCCTCGCATGCCACGCTCGGTCCAACGGTCAATGGAGTGTGTCACGTTGTACCTTATCTGTTCATGGAAAAACGGTACGAGCCAATCAGATTCCAGAATCATCCATCCCACGGATCGCCAAGATCTAGCCGCGAAATCCTTCTAAGAGACGCCAACCAATCAGGTTGCAGAACAAACCCTTTCACGAATCGCCTAGAGCCACCCGCGGAATCCTTCTAGAAGACACGATCGGACGGCCACAGTGTCGTGCTAGGGTTAGATCTACGTTTCTTATTCGGCCTTAGGGTTAGCTGGGTTTAGGATGCAGTCAACAGGGTTTTTACAAGTTTGACCGGACATTCAAATGTGCATAACTAATTCAAAAAAATAAAAAAAATAAAAAAATCTTTGCATGGTGTCATTTTATGTGACATAGTTGTGAGGAAAAATATCAAACTTGGTCTATTGATCATATTTCAAAAAACCCTTCACAAAATGACCTATCTCCTCCGAGGTTTTCTGACTTTCGGGTCAAATGACCAATGATATGGCTAGAATCAAGGAATAGTTTGTGATAATATGCCCATATTGGGCATGCATGTGTATAATGGTATGACTAACAATGTTGTAGTACAAAGTTTTCCTTTTCGACGGACAGAAAATCCATTTTCTATTTTCTGAGTGCCGAAAGAGCGGGAGATTTGTGAAGCAACCACCAAATTGAAGTTTCAAAATGGTAACATCCTATTTTTTAAAAATACTAGACCACCTAGCATGTACAATTTCCCTACTTGAGTATCTAAAACCTTTTATTCCATCCCTGGTGAAAAAGACAAATCCTGCTGAATCGGTTGGAAGTGGGTAAGATATGAACTACAGGTACATGATTTCATGCTGATGATTTTTTGTAAAAATCATTTTTAGGTTCACAACATGCTATTTCATCAGAGATCCAATGCTAGTTTTGTGAGCCTCATCCCCTAGATAAGAATATTTATGAAAACCCTTCAAAAAGTTTGACCAGACATTCAAATGTGCATAACTAATTGAAAAAAATCAAAAAAATACAAAACCTTCGCATGGTGTCATGTTATGTGACATAGTTGTGAAGAAAAATAGTTATGATGATTTTAAACTGAGCAACAACATAGTTTCAGAAACAGTTTATTTACGGAAGCTAGCTACTGTTATGATTACACAATTTATTTACAATGGGAGTGCATCCTGACACTAGCATCATGTCATTCCTTATTTAACAGTAAAAGGCACAAAATCAGCGAACAATGTGAATTCAAACTTGGTCTATTTATCATATTTCAAAAAACCCTTCACAAAATGACCTATCTCCTCCGAGGTTTTCTGGCTTTCGAGTCAAATGACCAATGATATGGCTAGAATCAAGGCATAGTTTGTGATAATGTGCCTATATTGGGCATGCATATGTATAATGGGATGAATAACAATGTTGTAGTACAAAGTTTTCCTTTTCAACGCATAGAAAATCCATTTTCTATTTTCTGAGTGCCGAAAGAGGGGGGGATTTGTGAAGCAACCACCAAATTGAAGTTTCAAAATGGTAACATCCTATTTTTTCAAAAATACTAGACCACCTAGCATGTACAATTTCCCAACTTGAGTATCTCAAACCTTTTATTCCATCCCTGGTGAAAAAGACAAATCCTGCCGAATCGGTTGGAAGTGGGTAAGATATGAACTACAGGTACATGATTTCATGTTGATGACTTTTTGTAAAAATCATTTTTAGGTTCACGACATGCTATTTCATCAGAGATCCAATGCTAGTTTTGTGAGCCTCAGCCCCTAGCTAAGAATATTTATGAAAACCATTCAAAAAGTTTGACCAGACATTCAAATGTGCATAACTAATTCAAAAAAAATCAAAAAAATACAAAACCTTCGCATGGTGTCATGTTAAGTGACATAGTTGTCAGGAAAATATCAAACTTGGTTTTAGAAATGGTCAAAAAAACTTGCTTAGAAATGGGGTGGTTTACCCTAGCTTTGGAGCCCATTTCTACCACATTTTGGGTGAGGGTGAGTTGTACTTCACAAAAGGGATCAGGGTGAGGATGAGTTGTACTCTACATATGAGAAAAACGTTGGAAGCTCATACAAACATAGAAAAGTACACATAGCTACATTGGTTGAAATTCAAATTTACCATCATATTTGAATTTCGGCCAAATTATCAACAACAAGTGCCAAATTATTACAATAACAAATGTTTACAACAACAACAAGTGCCAAATTATTTCAACAACAAGTGCCAAATTATTACAATAACAAATGTTTACAACAACAACAAGTGCCAAATTCAAAGTCTATTTCTTTTGGCTCTTCTTACCCCTTATTTTCTTCTCCTTTACAAGTTTCACACCACACAACAGGTTTGTGCTCTTCTTTTTCTTACCATTACCATCTGGCCTCCCCACAACACGTCCAAGAGTCTCCTTCACCTCCTGCACCTCCTCAACAACACAATCTGGCACCAGAGCCTCATCAACATGGTCACTTTGCACCAGAGCCTCATCAACATGGTCACTTTGCACCAGAGCCTCAACAACATGCTCATTTTGCACCAGAGCCTCAACAACATGCTCATTTTGCACTGGAGCCTCAACAACATGCTCATTTTGCCCCTCATTTTGCACCAGAGCTTCCAAATCAGAAATGGTGTGCCCTAAAGCCTCAATAGTTTGCACATCATCCTCCAAAACAAGTTCAGATTGCACCTCAGCAGCACCAAACATGATCTGGTTAGTTCCCTTCTTTCTTTGGCCATTGATTTTTGCCCTTTTCACTGGCCAGCAATCTTCAACAACAAGAGGTGGGCCTTTTTCTCCACGCTTCCTCATGAAAAAAAGCAAGTTAGGTGGGGGAGAAAAATCATCAACAAGAAATGGGATAGATTTTGGATGAACATACTTTGGCTTTTTAGTAGTGTATCTTCACTTGGTAGAGCCATCTCGGTGTCCAAGTTCTTCATAGAGTTTGCATCTATTCTGGTTACCTTTTTGGGCCCTTTTTGGCTTGGCATCTTTCCTTTCATCTCTCTTTCCCTTCTTGCTGCTCCCACCTTTCTCAAACCAAGCCTTGAATCTACTCTACTTGTGTCAGCCAGCCTTTCTTTTCATCAAAGGAGGACACAAGGAGAACTGAATGTCCACTTTAGGACACTGAGACTGATCTGTAAGTGCTGGAATTGGTGTTCCATATGCAGCCTTGAATTTTGCTACAGAATAATACTCATGCAAATATGGGTGCATATTTAGCTTGTGTTTGGAGGCCAAGAAAAGTATGGCATGCTCACAAGGCTTCCCAGTGCGTTGCCACTCAGGCATGTGCATTCATGCAATTGAGTGTCAACAACATGCCTCCTGCCAGTCTTTGTATCTCTGACTTCAGCACCCCACAATGAGGATTTCTCAACACGCAAATGTGCAAGATTTCTGCTCCTGTTGACCACCTGCTACACAACATCGGAAAGCTTATCTCCTTGAAGAACATCACCAAGCCTTCTTCTCAATTCCCACAACCTCATGATCATGATACTGATCTGGTCAGCCATGTCATGGACAGGCAAGTATTTTAACTCCTTCACTTTGTTGTTGAAACTTTCTGCCAAATTATTGTTGATATGATCACATTTGATGGCAGTGTTAAAACATGACCTGTACCATAAAAGAGAATGGTAGGTTTCCAACCATGTACAAAACTTGACACTATCCTCCTCAGAGCATGTCGCCTTAATCTTCTCAAGGTGATATGAATGTGTCTGTTTGGTATAAGATCTTGCTGCTGGCCACATGCGTCCAAAATAATCTCCTCTGAATTTTTTGATCAAATTCATCCACATATGGCTGAAGAACTCCCTCTGCTCAGCATGAGGGAAAACAATCTTCACTGCATTTTCTAAACCTTTACATGCATCTATGTGCACTGCCAATGGAGAGACTAGCCCTATGCATCTTTTCAACTGCATCATGAACCATGTCCATGATTTGTCTCAGACTGAAACATGCCAATAGCTATAGGGAACATCCAATTGTGTCCATCTAAAGCAGTGCATGCTGCTAGTTGACCATTCCACTTTCCAGTCAAGAAAGATGAGTCTATACTCAAATATGGACGGCACCCTGCTTTGAAGCCATCGATGTAAGGCTTTAAAGCCATGAAGAATTAAGAGAAGAAGACTTTCCCATCAGTTGTTACCTCAGTATCTATCTGCACAACACTGCCAAGTGACCTCTTCTCTACTTCTGCTTTGAAGTTATAAAGCATTCGAAAGGTATTTTCCCAATCACCATATAGCTCTTTCATTGCCCTTTGCTTTGCCTTCCACACAGTAGTATAATTCAGCTTAATGGGGTACTGCTTTTCCAAGTCTATTTTCAGTCTCTTTGCAGTGTTGTTTGGTGTTGTGGCTAAAATAGGCTTGATCTTTTCTACAACCCATCATTGTGATGTCATCTTTGTAACTGTTTGAGAACTTGTAATGCAAGTATGAGGTTTTGGAATTTGATTCACTCTTATTGTCCTTCCATCAGGTTGGCGTCTAGCAGATATATACCACTTTCAAGGCTTGGCACCACCATCATAACCTATGCATTTTGCATAGAACTTCTTTTTATCAGTCCACATAGTCTTGGTACCAAACTCACGTTTGACTGCATATGTCCTGAAACACATCCTGAATTCATCCATGCTTGGAAATAATCTCCCAACTTCAATAACTAGGTCCTCTTTGTTATAAACTGTTACTAGCTCATCATCATGTGCATCATCTACATGAACTATAGCATTTTCCAACAACTCTAGATCTATATCTGCCTCTTCATCTCTTAAATTGTTGTCACCATCATTTGCAGCTTCATCCCTCTTCTTCTCCTTGTCTCTGTCATCTATAGGAATGCCAAAAAGCTTTGCCATTTCAATGTCATCTATTGGTGCAATGACCAAATCAGTCTGTTCATGTATATCAACTGAATTCCAATCAACAGTTACAATCCTTTGTGTAGCCCGTTGTGCATTAGCATCTGCAGCCTCCCCTTGTGCATTAGCATCATCCTCCACCGTTAACACTTCCAACTCAGTAAGTATAGGCATTACTTGCCTTTGTGCAGCCCAATCATCCTCGACCATCTGAGCAGCCAGCTTCGAGGCCACATATCCAACCCTCGAATCAGGTTCCAGATCAATGAGCTCTGCTAAAAACAGAACAATTTTGCTTGTCCAACCATTTCGCTCATCGATTTCATCAACTATATGTTCCCCTGTCTCAACCCTAACATAGTCACATTTGCAATCATCAAATCATAACAAAGAAACTTCTTGCTCTGGCCCCCAAACCACACTATCCCCAATTTTTTCCACCATTTTCCTCACCACCTCCTCTCCCATGTTTATTAACTCTTGGGGATCAACATCTTCTAATTCCACCTCCCATTTAACAACGGTGTCTCTCTCAATGAGCTGCGTGCTACCATCAACTAAAACAACCCTAGAGGGAAAGAAATTGATGCGAAATTTGAAGGTTTGGCGCGCAACATCATCTCCCCTGTTTTTGGCGGGCACTCTGAGCTAGCGGGAAGCGAACAAAGAGCTCAACCTTAGAAAAATTAAGTGCAGAGATACGGGATATACCGATTAGAAGTCCCCTCTCCATGCTCCATCTCGTTCCCCCTCGCTCCGTTCAGCACACCCTGGCCTCCACAATCTAGCATCAATGGGCACGCTCAGATCTCGAATTGAGAAGAATGGGAGAGGAATTAGCTTTCAAATGGCACTCACCACCTTCGCCGTCGAATGAAAGCGCCGCCGCCTAAAAGAATTGCCCTGCCGCCGCCGGCGGCACCGAGAACGATGGGTGACGTTCGCCGCCGCCGTCAGCGAAGCTACAGTCAGTGTGACGTGCGCTCTCGGTCAGAAGCGGTTGGTTTGACTGGCTTGACTGGATGTCCCAACCGACCGGTTTGGCTTAACCCTAATCTTGGAACAAAGTTAAATGTGTCCTTAACGACCGTTTTATGGCCCATGTGGCCCTGGGCTATTAGCTGCCTCACAAGCATCGCATGTGAGCTATTCTTTTCAACGATGTCGTGTTCCTTCCAATTCCGCGTAAAGACGTCGCATGGGAGCTATAAGCCCATACATTGGAGTATCTTCGGGATTCTCAGAGTCTAAGCAAGGATTCAAAGGAAAGGATGAGTAACAGCGTTACCCAGCAAATTTATTATATGCAAGGTAGGAAGTTTGATGCTCTATCTACCACCTCGGACTATTAGTCTTTGGCACTATGCAATTTTCATAATTCTTTCTTTAAAGGTTAATTTTATTTAAAAAATCTATGACCATCAGACTTCACAGGTTGACCAGAGCTTTCATGGAGTTCCTTTCCTGCCGCGTTTGTAGCTCCTTCCTGAAACAGGGAGTAACAAGTTACAATTCTTACACTCTGTAGAGGTGCGTTACTTTTCCCATGAGAGATCAACTCCTTGTTGCACAACCGGGCGTACTTTCCCGTCCATAATTCTATGATGTGGGGCCCAGTAGTTGGTCCAAGCCAATCACTGCCCTCTCCGCGACCTCATATGTCTGCACGATCCTTCGGGGCTGGCTCACCTTCGTTAAGCCCCCTTTCGGGCAGGCTAAAACCCTGATGAGTTCCCGAAGACTCTACGACCTGGTGATTCTCGGAATAGTACCATTTACATGGACTATATCCCTAAACACCATTTATAGATAATATAGACACCAAAAGTGTGGGGCGTAAGGGTGCCCACCCATATGTTGGATCCGCACAAGGAATCACAACATCACATTAAGATCATCTTGCCTCCATACAAGAGGAAAAGGATACAACTGACTTCTCCGTCCCATTCCAAATCTCATGGTTAACGCGTAATATACGGCGCTAGAATCACTGATGTCATGGTTTATTAATCCCTAATTGTTCATCATTATTTCAATTAGAACCCTAAGTTCTATTGCTCCATTATATCATCATTTAGGATGATATCTAAGATTTAGTATCTTGAGAAAATAATGTTTTCTTTTTCTATAATATAGATGATAACACATAATTTGAAAATACTTTGATAAAGACTCTTCAAAGGACATGAGAAAGTGATGAACTTGCCTTGTGATTGCAAGGTAGTGAAATTTGATGCTTGCACTGGACCTTGAGCTTCTATGTCTACAAAAACATCATTATTGCCCGGTAAGGACAATATTTAAAGAAGCAAAATGATTATGCAAAAGTAATGTAATGCATTATTTAACTTTATATGTATTCTCCCCCATTATTTAAATTATAGAAAAATCCTTTTTAATTAATTAAGGATTTATAAATATTAATTTTTAATAATTATAGAATATTGTATTTTTTATTTTATTTCCTTTTATTTGAATTTTATTGATTTAATAATTCCCTTAAGAATTATCATTTAAATACCAAAAATTGTTATTAAATATTTGTTTAGTATTTTTCTAAAATACTACAATATTAATATATAATGAAGTGATTTTTATTTATTTTTTATCATCTTTCAATAATTTTGTAAAACTCCATAAGGAATATTTAGATTACAAAATTCTTAATAAAATTTATATGTCTTAAATTTTATTTCTTAATTGATTTGGATAGTTTATATTATTGTGAACCCAAAAATATTTTATTTATATTTTTTGGATTTTTATTTTATTTTCTAGAATTTATTTAAGTTCAGGGGCATGTTGGTCTTTTTCTAATTATTAAAACAGGCTTTAAATGATTTGGGCTAGTTGTTTGGGTTTATTGGGCCCTTGTGGCCCAGTAGGGAAAAGTCAAAACAACACCCCGAAGGGTCTTGGCCCAACCCAGCCCAACATTCTTTGTCTCTCTCTCGAGCTCAACTCTCTTCTTCTCCTCCCCGACCCCATGGTCAGCGGTGTCTCCGCCGGTGATTCACGCCGCCATAGCCCTCCCTGACCGCCGCCGTGGTGCAGGACGAGGTTGTCGGCCCCGATCTATCCTCCTGTCTAATTTGATTGGGACCTGGAGCTCTCCTGTTGCCAGATCGATTTCGTTCCGAACCCTAGGATATGGGTGGTGTTGGTGCTGACGTCGCCGCTGCTATGTGCTGTGTTGGTGCTCCTCGCCTCCAGGATAGACTATGGTCGCTGCCATGGCATTGTGTGGGTTGCAGTGCCCCCTTGGGGATGCTCCCCATGTCACCGTGTTCGTCGCCGACCCTCTGCTTCCTCTTCTAATCTACACCGAGGACCTTCGGTAAGTGGTTTCTCTCCCTCTCATGCTCTCTGTGCTAGGCCATCCCATGCTAGATGTTGGTAGTGGCATCTCCTGGTTAGTGTATTGTCCTGATTAAGATGGTTTGTTCTGCTTAGGGTTCATACCCCTCTGTGGAGTAGATATCTAATGATTTGGATCAAGTTTTTATGGTCCCTAAGCATGCTAAGTGGTTGTTAGCTGTGGCTTGTTGTTTATGATTAGCTGTGGTGCTGCTAGTGGTTTACCAGATGATTCTATGGATTAATCTTTATATGATTCAGATGGTAAAGTTGCTCTAGAAGCAATACTTGGGAAATCTAGTGGTTTTAATAGCTTACCACTGTCATTACTTGGTTAATGACAGTGAATGTTGTGTGATGAAGTCACTGTGTTAGTATTGTTGGATTAAGAGTTCATATATAACTTGAGATCAAATGGTCTCTTACAGTGAAGATATATATATGGATTTTCCTGATTATGATTCCTGTGATGTTAGTAAAATGATTTATAGTTGGTTGGTTGTAGCTGTGAAGATTGGATGCTTAACCTGCTTAGTTTAGAACTGTTCTTGTGACACCATCCTTGTATGGCACACAAGATTAGATTCTATAACTTGGTTTGGTCTTGTTCAAGCTTAATATTAGCTTGTCATTATAGATAAGTGGAATTCTCTTTCCTTGGATCCCTAGAACCCATGATGTTGGTCTGAGGTTTAGGGATTGAGCCTTTGTCTTGTTGTTTCTCATGGATTGGTTCTGGTAGTGATACCAGCTACTGTTTCTTGAATCAAAGTTGGGAAAAATTGATTATAGGCTTGATAACTTATATAGATCCATGAGATTAAATTCAAAGGTGCTACTCCTATTTAAGAGATGTGCCTAGAAGTTTAAATCTTGGAGATAGATAGAATATTTTCAGGAACAAGAAAATCAGAAGAATCTTTCTCTCTATTCACTACCCTTATGTGCTATATTCATTCTTCAATTGAAACATAGCTTGATGGCTTAGATCAATGATGTTGTCCTGAGATCTTAGTTGGATCTTTATAGTTTTCTGATTGCTTTTAGTGTTTAAAGGTTCAGTGATGGATTCACCCCACTTGGGTGTTTTCTGAGAATTTGAGTAAGAGACAAATCATGAATACTTGTCTAATCTTAGACAGATAGAGCATGTGATGGTCTGTTTTACTAACCACACTTATTTTATGTTAGGGTTGCTAGTGGTTGATCTTGAGTAACTTGATCTGGTGCTCTCCTGGTATTTCCAGCTCCTAGCTTGTTCTTGATCTAGCCCTTCACCTCCTAGTCCTGATGGCTTGATATTGATCTTGCTATCCACCTAATCCACCCCCTCCTTATGTCACCATTTTGGTGATGTGATCCAGGGTTTTGATTTGTGTGATCTTGCTTGGCTTTGGCTTGGTTTAGCTACTGGGCTGCTGTGCTTGGTGTGTAAGAACAAGAAACTGGTGTGGGGTTTGCTTCCCACGGCTATGTTGAGCAGTTTTGTGTGATTGAGATGTTGTTGTGGTGCTGACAGCACACACCATGCAGTTTGGTGTGTGTGCTGCATGTGTGCTTGCTGCACACCTTGTGGATATGTTCTGAATTTGAGAGTTACTTTTATCAAATTACCATTTACTTGGCTGGTGAAACTTGCCCCTCCTTGTTGTTTATTTGACTTATGGCTTAAAATTATGAAAGATATATTCTTTCATATTGGTGAAACTTGCCCCTTTAAAATATTACTCAATGATGAAATCTTGAACAGTGCACTTCACTGTCAATTGTGAGAGTAATATAATTTTAACCTTAACTTTCTTTACTTTTTGTTTGTGTTTATTTTGCAGGTACCGGACTTGGAAATCAAGACTTTAGTTTAGGTTTTCTTTTCTTCATAGAATAGTCATTTGTAGTATTTCTTTTATTCCTTTGTAATTTTATTTTATCCTTTTGTAATAAAGATTGTACTATTATTCAATAAATAAATATTATTCTTCCATTTAATTACTATTGTAAAGGTTGTTGCTTATTGGCATAAGTTACATTTTTGTAACTTATTTGTTTATGGAATAAATATTCATTTTATTGCTTATGTTATTTATTTAAAGTTTGAGCTATTAATCCTCATCTCTTGACTAATTCAAAATACTGAAACATAATTCTAAATTCTTTTGAATTATAAACCAAACACTCAAATTTTAAATTCAAATTTCATTCCCCAAAACACTCTAATCCACAAAGATCATATCAAAGTCTATAGCAATCATCCTTCAAGACTAAACCTAATCTCAGAGCATGAAAGAAACTTTGATCACTTTAGGTTTTTATTTGGAGAAACATTTACCCACATTTTCACAAATGAATGCATGCAATATCACATATTCCTAAACCTACCCTTCGTTGGTTCCTAAATGCTAGGATGTTATAGGGCGTTTAGTCCCGGTTTTTGAACCGGGACTAATCAAGCGGGACTAGAGGCCCAACACTAGTCCCGGCCCAGTTACCAGCCGGGACTAGTGGGTGTCCACGTGGCTTCCCCTGCACGCTCAGGGTGCACCCCCACTAGTCACGATTGGTGTTATGGACCGGGACTAGTGGGTCTCGCCACAAGATTTTCTTTTCTGCCTTGCAGAGCATTACCTTGGACTAGTGATTTCTCTGCTGCAGCAGCATTTTGTGGCCTTTCTCTGTTGCGGCAGAGATTTCATTTTGTATTGTTTTATTTATTTATTTTTAATTTTAAAATGGTTTTTGAATATTTTTACGCCACCACATATCGTACACGTTCATGCATATATATAAGATAACTTGTATTACGAAATCGAGCATACAAATATATACAATTTACATAGTTACATGGAGATCACAAAATACCAGGACTAGAGCACAAAATAGTTCGATTACATGGAGATCAGAAGCGCCTATTCACACTAAATTCTCCGGCATCGTCTACGATCTCATTGAAAATAATTCCCGCCAGCTCTTCCTCAATTGCTAGTACGCGTTGCTCTGGTAGTAGTTGATCCCGCATTCTTGATAACAAAAGGTGACGGCAATATAAGAAAAAGGAGATCAATATGAATATCAACCATGATAACAAAAGGTGACGGCAATAAAATGATGGTGTGAATGCATTGATTACTTTGACTCTATAATCGTTGTGTTCGGTGGTAAATGTGCGAATGAACTCGCAAACGTAGAATCCACATAGATTCGACCCCCGTGGCTGCCTCGTGCACTTTACGAGAATAGAATTCAATCAAAATAATAATCTAGAGCATCATTATTGTATTGAAACTAGAAGTAAAGAGATGCGCGAACATATCACGTGCTACTTACCGAGACCACCTTAAACGTCATATTCTCACCAAATACACTCGTAACCTCGCGTTTGAACCTGATCCAAACCCTGCCCGACGAAGAAAATGAATGAATGAGTTATTCATTACCTGATATCTCAGGAAACCAACGAAAATAGACCGATATAGCATGAAACTTACTTCTGGAGCATGTCCTGCATGCTGCGGAAATCTTCCAGGTTTCTCTTTGATGGGTCCATGACATCAACTCTTCCCTTATCAAACTGAATGTCTAGCAGAACCCAGTGGAAGCTACAAACATTTATATATACATCAGTAACTCATCAGTTACACTTATTAGCATCGACTAATCAAAAGTGAATGTGTACAATAGAGTAAGACCCTCACCTGAAATTGTAAGAAAATAGTATGTGGTCAGAGAAATTTTGCTCTAGTAGAAACCTTAGAATGTTTTCCTCCATCTCCTCGGGGTTATCCCTTAGCGTGGCTATATGCACTTTATCTGGGTCAATGATCCCGATATTATAGATTCTTTTTCTTTTACATTCCAGCATCTTCATTCTGCTTAATAAGGATAATTACATGTTCTGAACTGAACAACTGAAGAACCGAACATGTAGACAATGAATTCAATAACTTACAGACAATAGCAGCTGAGGATGGATTTGTCCAGGGCGTCGAGATGGTATAAATGGAACAGTTTTGTAAACTCAATATGGACCTCTTGGAGTCTGAAGTAGTACTCACATGGGACATTGGCTACGATAAATATTCTCCCCTGCTTTATGACCGCCGAGTACCATTGATGGAGATTCCGCATTTGTGTTGGAAGTTCTTTCAGCCTCTCTTTGCTAACCAAATCCTCACCTGTGACATATTTAGGGGCTAGTGGCATCTTGGGTAGATGGTCGAATTAGGGGCCTAACAGTTCATCAAGAGTAATTTCCATGCTGGCCGCCAACTCCGCGGCTATTGACGTGTCTACTGGCTATTGTGCGAGGAGTGGAACGTTTTGTGAAACCACCTTGAGGGGTGCGATCGTTTGTTTGGCCTATTGTCCAAGAAGGGGAACGTCTGATTTTTTACTGGTTGCAGTTTTAGTCCCGCTTGCACCTGTGCTTGCTGATTTTTTCCGCTTGCACTTGATTTGCTTGATTTGCTCTTCACCACTTCTTTCTAAAGTGTGCGTAGATAGTCATCTGGCTTATGGTGCAACTCATATTGCGATGGTGTGTTCAGAAAATCAAGTGCATATGCCTTTTGTTTATCGGTGTATACCGGAGCGGGCTCAGGTTTCTTCTTCTCAAAATGCGCCGCCACTTCGGCCTTTGATATCGCTGCAGATTCCATATCAGTACGATTGTAAGGAATGATGGGAAGATTCTTATGACGCACTATTGGGAGGGGCGACATTTTCCGTTTTGGGCTGCCGCGTCCTTTAGTACTCACTGACGGAGCATGCTTCCGCTTATTGTCCTTAGCGGGCGGCGAAGACTGCTAAGCCTGTGGCAGAGATCGAGATGGACTTGGATGTGGTGGTCGTAGTCATCATGGGGTGGGCTTCTTGGAGGTGATGGAGGTGGAGGTGAAGGAGACCTGCGACGACTCGGAGGCGGTAGTGTTATCCTTGGAGCCGATCCTGGAAACCATATGTTGTTCTTTTCCCAGAGAATGATCCCACCAAGTACTTCTCCGAGTGTGATCTCACCTTCAGGTCCAGGGATGTCAAGCTCCATTGACTCCCACTCCTTTACGATTTGATCCACCCCGACTTTAGCATATCCAGGTGGAATCTCACGGCCATGCCAACGTGCGTCATGCGGACAAGGAAAAGCCGATCCGACCGCCACCTTCACAGATATGTTCTTCAATTTATTATGGAGCTCACAAGGTATCTGCTCCTTAATTCCATCCACGGGATAGCCGGGACCGCCATCTGTATAGGATGCATCGTTAGACGGGACCTCCGATTCAGCGACGTTGCTTCTCCGCTGAGATGGGTTGGAGGTAATATCGAGTGGAGGATCTTGCTGCAAGCGTGCTATTCCTCTATGTTCGTGGACCTGCTGCTGCTTGTCAAGTCTTCCTAGCAGCTAGTTGAACATGTCTGCCTCCTCCTCCTCCCGTCGTTGCTTTTCTCTTGCTCGGCTTCTATAGGTACCTTGGTCCTTAGGAAACCCAGTCTCCCACGTGAAACTCCCGTCAAGGCCTCTAACTCGTCCTGTATGTTCACGATTCTCGAGGACCAAGGTCGGCAAGTCTTTCTCTCTATTGGGATGAAACTGTTTTATTCCATCTTTAATATATTTGACCAATTTTATCCATGCATTCCTCGGTACCTTTATCCCGTCACTACAAACAAGGTCCCATGTAAGTTCATGAGATGTACTCCCAGCCCAAGGAACCAATTTCTTGCCCTCAAATCCCATTCTTCGCGAATTGGTTCTGGAATGATCCCTTTATCATGAAGCTCTTTCTCTTTTGCATCCCACTTAGGCATGGCAGCCGCGTAGCCCCCTGGCCCCATGTTATGGTGATATTTGTTCTTCTCAACATTTATCTTGTTTTTCTGACATTTCTCTGCAACTCCTGACCCCCTATACAACACAAATGCATCCCAGTAAGGATGCTGCTTCGCTAGATAGCTTTCGAATAATGGGGTTTTCTTGTCCTTCTGATACTGTTGCCATAATGAATTCTTCTAGTTCTTGAATAGTTCGCCCATCTTCTTCAGTGCAAACTGCTTGACTTTCTTTCTCATTTCAGCCGTCTCGTCCTCATTGTCACATTCTGGCAGCTTGAAATGTGCCATTAGGTCATTAAAAAGTTCCTCTTTGAACCTATCATGGATATACACATCACTCCATTCTGCCTCTTTGGGCTTATTCCATTTCCGAACATTGATCAGGGTGCGATCTCTAGCAACAACTCCGCATTGTTGTACAAATAGTTATTTTGTTTTCTTTGGTTCCAATGGTTCGTCGTCTCCTGAAACCTCTGTAATTTTATAAACAGTACCCTGAGGCAACTTTTTGGCTGGGCCGCGCTTGGTTTTCTTGCTCGATGTAGAGGCCTAAGAGAAGAAACATTCATCAACATAATATATATACAACTAGGTACATCTAGTGACGATCATCAGACATCATATATATATACCTTGTCGGTATGCGTTACGCGTCCATGGGCTTCTTCCTCTTTTCTGTTGGTCTCCTCTCCCTCACCGGATGAGTTCAGATACCTCGAGGGAGATCCCTCATCGGCATCGTGAATCATATCCTCGAGCAAGTGTTCCAAATCTAGGTCTCTGCGGACTAGACTAGGTGGATCCATAGTTCCTACAAAATGCACACAATATTTATTTGAACTTAACAAAATAAAACCTAAACCCTAAACCCGGAGGTGCGGTGGCGGTGGCCGCGGGAGAGGCGGGCGACTAAGCGGCTTCCCGCGAGAACCACCACCCAAACCCTAAGTCCGGTCACCACCCCTAAACCCTAACCTGGAGGTGCAGTGGCGGTGGCCGCGGGAGAGGCGGGCGACTAAGCGGCTTCCCGCGAGAACCACCACCCTAACCCTAACTTCGTCACCACCCCTAAACCCTAAACCCGGAGGTGCGGTGGCGGTGGCCGGTGATGGTGGCCGTGGGAGAGGCGGGCGACTAAGCGGCTTCCCGCGAGAACCACCATCCTAACCCTAACTCCGGACACAACCCCTAAACCCTAAACCCGGAGGTGCGGTGGCGGTGGCCGGTGATGGTGGCCGCGGGAGAGGCGGGCGACTAAGCGGCTTCCCGCAAGAGCCACCACCCTAACCCTAACTCCGGTCACCACCCTAAACCCGGAGGTGCGATGGTGGCGCGGGTACATAAATACACTATAAAATACTAATCCTAATTATAATTAAAAATAAACTAAATACACTATATACATAAATACACACTATATACATTACACTAAATAAACTAATCCTAATTAAATTAAAAATCCTAACTAGAATCTTTTTTTGTGAACTAATCCTAACTACTATAATCCTAATCCTAACCTAACCCTAACTCATCGGCGGTGGCGCTAGCGGCAGGCGCGGGAGTGGGAGGTGGCTGCGCGGGCAGCCTCGCTCGGAGTGGCGGCGCTACTTCGTCGGAGTGGCGACGATGGCATGAGCGGCCGATCGAGCTCGGGGGGGCGGGCGGCGGGCTCGGTGGTGGGCGGCGTGAACGAGAGGAGTCTGCGGTTCTCAGGGCAACAAGCGGCGTATCTTGGCTCCACTTATCCGGTCGTGGAACGATCGGGGAGAAGGCTCATGATACCTCTAGTCCCGGTCCGTGGAACCAGCCGGGACTAAAGGGGGGTCTCTAGTCCCGGCTGGTGCCACGATTAAGACTAGAGGCGTTCATTTTCGTGTTGAGATGGACCTTTAGTCTCGGCTGGTAAACAGGGCCGGGACTAAAGGCCTAAATTTGTGCGCGCTGGGCCAAAAACCCCAGCGGGTGCTGTGCTTTTTTTTCAAATTTTCTGTTTTATCAAATAATTATTTAAATAGTCAAATTATTAACCATTTTGCCATTATCAATTTAAAAATGAATTAACTATATTTTTTGCATATTTTTTAATTTGACAAAACTTTCAACATGAAAAGTTCTTGAATTTGAATAATTAATCCAAATCCATTTTATATTTTATCAAATAATTATTTTAAATAGTCAAATTATTAACCATTTTGCCATTATAAATTTAAAAATGCATTAACTATTATTTTTTGCATACTTTTGAATTTGACAAAACTTTCAACATGAAAAGTTCTTGAATTTGAATAATTAATCCAAGTCCATTTTCTGTTTTATCAAATAATTATTTAAATAGTCAAATTGTTAACCATTTTTCCATTATCAATTTAAAATTGCATTAACTATTATTTTTGCATATTTTTGAATCTCACTAAACTTTCAACATGAAAAGTTCTTGAATTTGAATAATTAATCCAAATCCATTTTCTAATTTATAAAATAATTATTTTAAATAGTCAAATTATTGACCATTTTGCCATTATCAATTTAAAATGCATTAACTATTATTTTTTGCATATTTTTGAATCTCACTAAACTTTCAACATGAAAAGTTATTGAATTTGAATAATTAATCCAAATCCATTTTCTGAATAAACTTAGTCCCGGTTGTATCCACTAACAGGTACTAAAGATTTTTCCCGCCATTTGTCACCTCTTCCCGCCAAATTTTTCCGCCCTTTCCTCTGAACCGAGCTTTTAGTCCCGGTTATAGCCACTGACAAGGACTAAAGATATTTCCCGCCATTTCCCACCGCATCCCGACATGTTTTCCCGCCCTTTCCATCTATATATAGGCTGACCGCGCCATGGTTATGCACACATCCACACCTTCCTCTCTCTCACAGAAATGGACAACGGCTACTGGGCCATTCTGACCCTCGAGGAGACGGAGGCGCTGTGCGCCTCAAGCTACCCTTGCCCACCAGGCTACCGGCCGCCCACCGGATAGATGTCGAAGGCCGAGGTGTTCTGTCCTCCGTGCCTCAAGGCTTTACCGACAGAGGCGATCACGAACCACTTCTACCACGAGCTCACGTCGGAGCAGCGGATGGATCCCCAGTGGGATCCCAACAACTACGACACCTGGAATGCCTTCTTCACTAACCGGCAGGAAAGAGAGCTCGCTAGGTACGATGGTGATGGCCCGCCCCCGGTGAACCACAACGAAGCCGGTCGTCGTCTGTGGTGGGCAAACCTTACTATCATCAGCATGATGCGCTACATCACCGGAGGAGACCATCCTCGCCTGCGGTGCCCACAAGTCCACCCGCCCGCCGTGAATCCGGGGCTAGAGTGGCAGGTGCCCCCGATATATGCCATGGCTAGGCTCAGGATCCCCGGAGTGGAAGGTGACAATGACGATGACGAAGAAGACCCTGAAACTGTGTACTATAGGACTAGGCATGATTATGACTAATGGGGGCGGATTTAGTACTGAGTGTTAGCTAGTCCCGGTTTGTCCTGGTTTTTAATATTAATAAATGCATTGAGTGTTAGTCCCGGTTTGTGGCTGGACCGGGACTAAAGGGGGCCTTTAGTCCTGATTCCGTAGTCTCAGGTTTTAAATATTAATAAATGTCTTGAGTGTTAGTCCTGTTTTCTGGTTGTACCGGGACTAAAGGGGGGCCTTTAGTTCCGATTCGTACTATGAATTTCCCAAACTATGAAGATGTTGTCTCGATTCGTACATACCATGAAGATCTGATCTCCAAACACGTGCGGTCACATATTAGGGAGTGCCTCTATGACCAGTTTCTTGGAGATGCTGGAGGACTGGGCTCCGGCGGCATCTCCCTGAAACTGGCCGTAGTGGTGTCCCTGCTCTCTAAGACCATCTTGCATCTTTTAACTTCTCTAACTAGATCAATATGCCTGGGAGCTAACCTAATTTCACATATTAGGGAGTGCCTCTATGACCAGTTTGTTGGATATGCCGGAGGACTGGGCTCCGGCGGCATCTCCCTCAAACTGGCCGTAGTGGTATCCCTGCTCTCGAAAACCATCGATCTTGGAGATGCCTCAAACTGGCTGGAGGACTGGCCTATTTATAGTACAAGCAGCTCAGCATAGTGTCGATACTCATGACATAATGTCGACACTCACCCCTATTATTAGTGCTCACTCGTGTTTTGTCCCGGTTGGTGTCTCCAACCGGGACTAAAGGTTCATCCAACCAGGACTAAAGGTTTAACCCCTATTATTAGTGTTGTCTGGCCCAGCCTGCCGCAATCCCTTCAGTCGCGGTTGGTTTCTCTAACCGGGACTAAAGGTTCAACCCATATTATTGGTGCTGACTGGCCCAGATCGTCAAGAATCCTTGATCAAGCGGTTGGTTTCTCCAACCGGGACTAAAGGTTCAACCCCTATTATTAGAGCTGCCTGGCCCAGCCTGCCGCAATCCCTTCAGTCGCGGTTGGTTTCTCCAACCGGGACTAAAGGTTCAAGCCCTATTATTAGTGCTGCCTGGTGACATGGTTATACCCTACGGGTACGTAACTTCAGCATACCTGGTCCAGCCCAAGGAAGGCCCACAGCAGACATAAGCTGGCCCATGAAGATTTTCGGGTGGCCAAGGCCCATGACGCCTTCGGATCCTTGGAGAACAAGACTAGCATAGATAGGAAATTCAAAGGGGTAAAACCCTAGAACTTGTAACCGACTAGGACTATGCCCGGGACCTGCCTAAGTCTATATAAAGGCCAGGAGGGCACGTTCTAGATCTCTCGACTCATACTTCCGCACACGTACCTTCACGCCAGATTGAATCTGCGCACCCTGTAACCTTCGGTTCCGCCGTAATCAAGAGCAGACAAGCAGGAGTAGGGTTTTCCCTCCGGGGGCCTGAACCTGGGTAAATCTCGTGTCCCCTGGTTGCTTGTCTGTTAACCGTTCCACGATCTCCAGCATCCCCATCTTATCCAAAACCCAAGTCCATAACAATGGCATTGACGAGATCAAACCTCGTCAATTGGCGCCGTCTGTGGGAATCGGGGCTGCTGATTGTGCGATCGTGACGGTCCCGACCCGATCGATCTACAACTCCGCAGCGACGGAGAATCACCTCCTCTTCGGCGCTTTCGACTTCACCGCCCACTCGCCGGCCACCATGAAGGATTTCGAGCCCGTAGGTGACGGACTCGAAATTTTGTTCGGGAGCTTCTGCTTCTAGGTGGGACAAACTGGCACCCTCCGCCTTCCTGTGCGGGTGCCCGTGCCATCAATCAGGCCCGCCTCGTGGGCTCCACACCCCGTGCTGCGCACATCACCATCGACAGATAAGTTCTACGACAGCAACAGCTGCAACTCCGATCTGTGCGATCCACCTTCGAATGAAGGGACCTACGGTTCCGGATCCGAAAGTTGCGGCAGCAGCGAACCGATCTACGAGCGCTACCAATGCGTCGCGGTCATCCAGGAGCAGCAAACGCCTAACCCGCCGCCCAACACGAACCCCAACCCGCAGGACAGAAACGGCGGAAACAGCGGGAACAGAAGAAGCCAGTCCCCTCCACCCGAAGGGGAAAACAACGGCCACGTCATCCAACTTAGCAAAGAAGGATGGGTCCAGGCACGCTGTGCCGTCGCAGGCGTCATAGTCCTGCCTGTGGACTCCCCACGTGACCTACTGATGGCATACCACTACCTCCTCATTGAGGAGCACAAGAAGCAAGTCAAGATGCAAGAGACGCTCGACAAATGCAAGCAAGCAGCCTCTGAGTCCAGCGCGCGATGAGCTGCGCTCTCCGCCATGGCACCCGGCTCTAGCACGAACGGAAACCAGGGAAACAAGCACCACTCGCGGGTGGAGAACATGGATCCCAAGGAGCGTCGTGATGTGACCCGAACTCTCCACACATCGTTCATGGATATGGATGCCGACGGCAACATCATCCCGAAGACACCACAAGCTGCGATCATGGCAGCCATCGCAGATCTCGCGCCCACCAACCTCCGGAAGGGGACCCAAAGAGCCATGCATAAGTCCGCACTCACCGGACTCGACTCGGAGCTGCGCCCACGAAGACGCCTCGCGGAGCCGAAGAAGAAAGCTCCGGCCAGGCGCGACCGGAGCCCCACCCCTTCATCCGAAGAGGAGGAGGAGCACGACCTTCCTCGAAGGAAGAAGAGCTCGCATCGCCACAAACGCGACTACGACGCCAGAGACGCGCTTACACAGAGCAAAATCGACAAAACGCAAGCCAAACGCGCATGCTCATCCGAGTCCGAGATGGATGAAGATGAAGGAGAACTCTGCGGAGCTCGATGCTTCAGCAGATCTGCTCGGCGAACACAGATGCCACGCAATTTCAAGCTTCCTTCGTATACTCCGAAGTTCAACGGCACGCAAGATCCAAAATCTTGGCTCAGCGACCATCTGTCATCCGTCAAGCTGCACGGCGGTAACAAAGAAACCGCCATGCAATGCCTTCACCGGTGACAAAGCGGCACGGTCCGGCTCAGCGTATCATCAGGATCCATCTGAAGTTGGGAGGAGCTAGCTTACAGCTTCATCCGAAATTTCAAGGGCACTAGCAAGAGGCCCGCCTCAATCGAAGAGTTGCGAGCCTGCACTCAGAGAACGGGCGAATCAATTCGTCAGCATACTACGCTGGTCTACCACCAAGAACTCACGCACATATCTACGAGAGAGGGCCATCGACGCCTTCAGAGACGGCGTCAAACGCCAAGATTTCAAAGAGGAACTTGGGCGCGTCAAGCCCAAGACACTCGACCACCTCATGGACATCGCCAACAGGTGGGCTGACGGCGAAGATTGCATTCACCGAGCACAATCGAATGAAGAGGACGACTACGGCCGTAGACGGGAATGCCGCAGCAAGAGGAGATCGCGCGTCTACGAGGACCGTGACGGACCCGACATGGTCGCGGCCGGCTACGCCGACCGCCGCAACGACAACAGCCGCAACAGCGGAGGATACCGCGGAGGAAACTTCCGCGACAACGGACGACCAGCACAGTCATGGCAACGCCACGACCGCGACAACGGACCCTCAGCATTCGACAAACTTTCGGGTCCATGCACCATCCACTTCTACATCGACAAACATGATGGCAAAAAGAAAGCCAGCCACATGCTCAAGGACTGCCGCGAGTTCTAGAAACTCAGCGAAAGCATGGTGCAGATGAGGCAACAAGCCCCAATCCCTGCGTTCGGAAACGCGCCTGCACCAGGAGAAGTAGCACACGGAGCTCCTCCGCCGCCGCCTATTGGAGGCCCAAACCAACCAGTCGTGCCAGCGCAAAACAACGCCGGGATCGGATACCCCCCACCAAAAGGAGCACTAAATATGATCCAGAAGGGACGCCCCACAAATAGGGTGCAGAAGAAAATCACCCGACAAATCAACTTGGCCGTGGCAACTCCGCCTGCAATCCCTGAGTACCTCAGTGGATCGGAGTCCTGCATCACATTCACTCGCGCGGATCACCTTGCGGATCCTCGCCCAGGTCATGCTGCCCTGGTGCTGGAGGCACAGATCGGAGGCTTCGAGATGAGTCGCGTCTTCATGGACGGCGGCAGCGGCATCAATCTAATGTTCGCAAGCACCCTAGAAGCTATGCGAATCCCGCAATGCATCCTGGAACAATCAGACACAACGTTTCACGGCATTGTCCCAGGAAAGGGCATATTCCCCCTGGGCAAAATAGGGCTCGACGTCATCTTCGGGAAGCCGGACAACTTACGGGAGGAGCGACTCGAATTCGAAGTGGTGGACTGGCCATCGCAATACCACGCCATCCTGGGGCGTGTAGCATTCGCAAGGTTCCTGGCCGTCCCACACTACGCATACCTACTACTCAAGATGCCAGGACCAAGGGGCGTCATCACAGTCCACGGGAGCTTCACCCGATCAGACCAATGCGACAGGGATTTCAACAAAATCTCCCAGTCTTTCGGCATGCAAGACGAGCTTGTAAGGCTCCGCGAGGTGATGGACAATGGGGTACCCCCAGTCACAAGGCAGAACGCACCTGAATGTCCTTCGACTCCACCATCAACACCAAGAAAGTACAGGTCCATCTGACGGATGCCTCCAAGACGACCCTGATCGCCAACGACCTTAGCTCCGCATAGGAAGGCGCGCTCGTCGAATTCCTCCGTGAGCGCTGGGAAATCTTCGCCTGGTGTCCTGCAGACATGCCAGGAGTTCCCAGGGAATTCGCCAATCACGCACTCAATGTCTTTCCAGACACCAAGCCAGTCAAGCAGTCCATCCAAAGACTGTCGGAGCCACGAGCCGAAGCTATCGGCAAGGAAATCAATAGACTGCTCCCCGCAGACTTTATCAGGGAAATCAAGGAAAATGAGTGGCTTGCAAACACAGTGATGGTCCCAAAGAAGGACACGGACATCCTGCGGATGTGCGTGGACTTCACGTCACTAAACAAGCACTGCCCAAAAGACCACTTCCCTCTCCCTCGGATCGACCAGATCATCGATTCGACTGCAGGCTGCGAGAAACTCTCCTTCCTCGACGCCTACTCAGGCTATAACCAGATTCGACTCAAGGTCGAAGATCAGAAGAAAACGGCGTTTATCACACTGTTCGGAGTATTCTGTTACAACACAATGCCCTTCGGGCTAAAGAACGCGGGTGCCACGTACCAGCGATGCATGCAGGCCTGCCTCAAGGACCAGATCGGTCGCAACGTCCAAGTCTATGTCGACGACATAGTAATAAAAACCAGGGGGGGCAAGGACACTTATCGACGATCTCCACGAGACGTTCGACAACCTTGATCGCTACAGGATCAAGCTCAATCCCGAAAAGTGCGCCGGCCCCATCGGTCACCTGCTCGGTACTTCATCTCTCAACGAGGGATCGAGGCGAACCCAAGAAAATCGAGCCATCATGACGATGGAGAAGCCGAAAAACCTCAAGGGCGCCCAAGTCATAGCAGTAGCGGCGCTAAGGTGTTCATCACCGCATGGGCGAAGGCCCTACCATTCTACCAGCTGCGCGCAAAGGCGCAAGTTCGAGTGGACACCAGAAGCCAACGACGCATTCGAAAGCCTCAAGCGGCTCCTCTCCACCTCACCCGTTTTGGTCACGCCAAAGGAGCGCGAGCCCCTGTTGCTGTACATAGCAGCCACACACCAGGTGGTCAGCATCGTACTCGTGGTCGAACGACCCGAAGAAGGCAAGACCCACGGGGTCCAGCGCCCAATTTACTACCTTGGCGAGGTACTGACACCAACAAAGCAGAGGTACCCTCACTACCAGAAGCTAGCCTACGGCATGTTCATGACGGCTCGACGGCTGAGCCATTACTTCCAGGAGCACCAAGTGATGGTCGTCAACGAGGCACCCCTGAACAGCATCCTGAATAACCCAGAGGCCACAGGACGGGTGGCCCTGTGGGGCATCGAACTATCACCCTTGGACATCGTCTACGAGAAGCGACACGCAATCAAATCTCAAGTCCTTCCGGATTTCCTGGTACATTGGATGGAGCTGCAGCTGCCAGACACCCCAGACATGTCGCAGTCATGGACAATGCACTTCGACGGCTCCAAGCGTGAAGCCGGAGCAGGGGCAGGGGTCATACTGACCTCCCTGCAAGGCGACAAGATGAAGTACGTTCTTCGGATGAAATTCAGAGCCTCCAAGAACGAGGTCGAATACGAAGCCCTCATCCATGGCATGAGGATGGCAAAGATATGCGGTGCAACGCACCTGGTCATCTACGGTGACTCCAACCTCGTCGTCCAGCAGACGATGAATGAGTGCGACGCAGACGCCGAAAACATGATCGCGTACCGCGCGCTCTACAACGCACTCGAAGGAGAATTCGACGGCTGCGAACTTCGGCACGTTGGAAGAGAGAGCAACGAGGAAGCCGATAGACTCGCCAACATCGGCTCCACTTGCGCAAAGGTGCCACCAGGTGTGTTCCTCGAACAAATCTGCGTGCCATCCATCAAGCGGAAATTCACCAAGGGATCACCCGAAGAAGCAGAACACTCGGGAGCTACGCTACCCAAAGGACACGAAGGACCCGAAAAACTGGACACAGAGGTAGCCATGGTCAACCTAATGCAGGTCATGGCAGTCGAAGAAACTTGGACGCGACCATACCTCCAGTTCTTGATAAACGGAGAACTGCCTGACAGCCCAACAGATGCCCGGCGCATATCTCGCCGGTCAAAAGCCTTCACCATCATCAACGGCGAGTTGTACAAGCGCAGCATCATGGGTGTACTACAACGGTGCGTCACCATCGACGATGGCAAGGCCATACTCCAAGACATCCATGAAGGCATCTGCGGCCACCACGCAGGCAGCCGCTCCCTTGTCGCCAAAGCTCTATGAGCAGGATTCTACTGGACAACGGCCATGAGCGATGCAAAGGATATCGTCCGAAGATAAAACGGATGCCAACGATTCACCGACAAACCACACGCACCTGGGTCCGAGCTCAGACCCATACCCATAGCCTGGCCTTTTGCTCAATGGGGCCTCGACATGATCGGCAAACTGCCAAAATCCTCGAAAGGGGGACACGTCTTCCTCCTGGTTGCAGTCGACAAGTTCACCAAGTGGATCGAGGCCATGCCGGTCACCAACCAGAAAGGCAAAACTGCCGTCAAGTTCTTCGAGTCCATTATCTACAGGTTCGGCGTACCGCACAGCATCATCACTGACAACGGATCGAACTTCATCTCCGAGGAATTCCAGGACTTCTGCGAAGGCCTTGGGATCAACATCACGTACGCCTCAGTGGCACACCCGCAAACGAACGGGCAAGTGGAAAAGGCCAACGGCCTAATCGGCGCTGGCATCAAGAAGCGCCTCATGAGTTCACTCGAACAAAAAGCTAGAGCCTGGACGAAAGAGCTACCATCCGTCCTATGGAGCTTACGAACTACACCAAACAGCTCCACCGGCTACACACCGTTCTTCATGGTACACGGGGCCGGTTGCTGCCACCGGCAATCGCCACCAGGCCCCTCGGTCGTCAGATACAAAGGAAGCCAATCCACGGCTGCACTCGAAGATGCCGTCGACACACTCGACGAAGCACGAGACATAGCAACAGCTCGATCAGCGGTGTACCAGCAGAGTCTCCGCAACTACCACAGCCGCCAGCTGCGCCCAAGGTCCTTCGTCGAAGGAGACCTCGTCTTGCGACTCAAGCAAAAGCGACCGAATAAATTCGAGTCTCCATGGGAAGGACCCTACGCCATGACCGAAGTCATCCCAGGTGGCGCCTATCGCCTCAAGCACGTGGAGTCTGGAGTCGCATACTCCAACCCATGGAACATCGTGCACCTGCGATGATTCTATCCCTAGTTACCTACCCCTTTACTTTCAAGCAGGCTTTCAGCCAAGGCTACTCAGTCGAAAAATGTACCTCCTCCATTACGATATAAATAAAGCTAAGTGTCTCGCCCCAAAACTTCAGTTTGCTATTTTTTGCAACTTTACTATATGCTACAAACGCACTCGGGGGCTCCCCCCACCTCACGATTTCATCGACTGAGGATCAAACGTGTACACCTGAGTAGCTGACAACGTCAAGCAAACGAAAAGGACACGTACTCAATCAAAGCACTGTGTGCTCACAACAAATAAACCTTTACAATAAAGGGCGCAACACGCCCAGCCGAAATATACAAATTTTACATCTATCTGTTTATTTCCAGGTGCTACCTATTCTGAAGAATAACCCGAGCACGCTGCTCAAACAAATCTACGACATGTTTGGCATACTGCCTTGCAGCTGCGTAATGTGGGCGCATGTCCCACTCACCACCGTCAGGCCGAGGAGGTGGCCCAGCCGCCATAGTTGCCAAATCTACATCAGGCCGGTGCACCCTCACAAGAGACAAAGCAGCCTTCACTCCTGCGACGAGCTGTTGCCGCACCAACTCCTTGACATTGCTCACGCTCCGAAACTTCGACAGAAGACCCGCAAGGCTTGTCGGTACGGCATCCAAAGGGAACATGACGTGCAGCACCGAGGCAAGCGACGTCTGCACTTGACGAAGCACTCGAGGAACCTGGTGCACACGATCCTGCACCGTCGCCAGAGCTATGGCACGGTCACGATCCATCCAGAAGAAGCCACCAGCCTCCATCTCCTGTTGAGTCAAGCAATTGACCCGAACAGCGACACGCTCCTTCTCCTCCCTCGGAGCAAGGTTCGCACCTGCGACAATAAAGAAAATATAAGAGCAAAGGCCAGCAGGCTCACCCGAAGAACTGAGCTACAGCTCGAAACAAGGAACAACTTACATTGAAGTTGCTCAGACAGTCGAACAAGTTCCGCCATCAAGTACTCCTCCCTGGCTGCACCACGGTCCGCCTTAGACTTCCAAACATCGGCACGTCCTCGCAAACTGAGCAACTCCCTCTCCAGGCTACGCACGCGATCCCGAAGAAAAGCGAGTTGAGAGGAAGCATCCAAAGATGGTCGCAACGGCATTGCGGAGGAGGTGTCAACAGGGTCAGCACCCGAAGGAACCTATAGCAGCAGAAAAAGCAAGGCATACAGACATTCAGACAATGATAGAGCACAACTCAGAAGAATTCATTAAACATATAAGGCCACTACGTGGCACAAAGATGGTGTTCTCCAAGATATTTACAACAAAAGCAGACTACAAAACTACCCTACGTCTACAACACCTAAGATGCGGCACCCTGAGTCGCCTCAGAGCTGGACTGCCTAGCTTTGGCCCCGCCCTGCTGCCGCAGGGCATACTCAGACATCAAATCAATGAGCTTGGGCCCATATCGCTTGCAGCGAGAAGAGTAGGCATCAAAGGCTACCTCGGATCCATCCGCAATCGTCGGCATCCGGGAGGTGATCTGGGGCCGATCCAGCTCCGCGCCAGCCGCCAAGGCCATCGCCAGCCCGACGGACGCGCCGATGCCCTTCGCTTGCTTATCGCTGCAGCGCTACCTGATAGAGCCTCCGCCAGAGCATCCACATCTTCGAGGGCCACGCCCTTAGGAACAAGCTCCTTGTAGAAGCGGCCAAGGACCTCCTTCGCCTTGGCAAGGGAGCTGACAACGGTGCTGCAGCGGTCTTCGACCGCCACAGTAGCATCATCTAGAGCACTACCGTGCTCTAGAGCACCGCGGTCGAACTCGATGCCTGCGGCATCTGAGACAAAAAAAATAAGAAGGAAGACATGAAGCAAAAGCAGCACAGAAGAAGACACGAGGCATGAAGAAACAAACACAAATCTAGCACTCACCCGAAAGAGCCTTGGCAGCAGCCATGAGCTTCGCTGCCACCTCTCTTTCACGAGCAGCCGCAACAGTGGCCAGCTGCTCCTCACGGTCCGCGGCCTCCTGCTGCAGACGCTCTTTCGCTTCGGCTGCCTTAGTCAGCTCTAGCTCAAGGCGTTGCTTCGCACCAACGGCGGCCTCGGTTTTCTACTCCGATTGACCAAGACTCTTCTTGACAGCGTCGACCTCACGGAGAGAAGTGTTATGCTCCTCTGCATTCAAGACAAGCAAGTGTTAAAGAATAGGACCAGGATAAATAGGAGAGGCACTAAAAGTCAGATAGGTACCTTGAAGCTGCCGAAGGTTCGCCTCCAGCGCCAAGCGCTCCTGCACCAGCTGCTTGGCCTCCTGCACAAAAGGCTGAAGGAAAAGAAATAGCAGTAAGAAAAGGACTCGGGGGCTACGCCCAACACAAAGGAGTAAAAACAAAATCAGAACACGAAGACACTCGAGGGCTCCTCCCGTGACATGAAGCAGAAAAACTTGCATGCTCTAATGGCGACTCCGAAGGCCCGCTTGCGAAATTCTGAGGCGCAACCACCTGCACCTCCTGCAACGGAGGATCCGGAGCCGCGCCACCCGAAGTCGCCACCGTCTGAGGCGGAGGAGACGCAATTTTCGACTCCCCCATCATCTCCCGCGCACCATCACTGGATGCATCGTGGGAGGAATGCCTGCATATGAACAAATCAACACAAGTGCAAAAATCATGAAGGCAAAAGGACAATAGTACAACAAGAAACTTACGAGGCCAGTGAGCTCAGGTCGAAGACAGGAGGAGTCCGTCGGGCTCTCTTCTCCTCTTTCTTCTCTTCCTTCTTCTCCTCCTTCTTTTCTTCCTTCTTCCGCTTCTCTTGCGAGTGCGGTGCTACAGCCCGCACAGGAATGGCAGGAAGGGGAGAGGAAGAACCCCCATGACAGTCACTATGACGCTCAAGGCCCAAAGGGTTTCTGGGAGTCGGAGGAGTTGAGGCATCCGAAGACTCACTGGAGCTCCGTGATCGTTTGCGCGTATGGTCCTCACTCGACTCGTCAGCATCCTCCGCTGGAGATCGCGCCGACGGCAGCTCGGAAACGGACTCAACCACTTCATTATCCGGGGCGTTCGGATACTTTTCGGGCAATGGCGGTACCATGCCCGGCACCTTGAAGTTCTGCAAAATCAGGAGGAACTTTGTTAGCAAACAAAGGAAATAAATACACAGCCGACAAAAAAAGCACTACGTGCACAAATCTACACCTGCGGTACGGCCAACGTCGAAGAAAATGGAGGAGTTAGCGATTTCCCCGGGATTTCTTCTCCGGCCTTGAACTTCAGCAGCGCGCGAAGGGCCCTGTCAAGATCCCCCTCGGAGATTTTCTCAGCCGAAACCCTCGTCGGATCACGGCGCCCAGAATAAAGAAACATCGGGTGCGCCCTCGCTTGGAGAGGCTGCACCCGACGCTCAAGAAAAGTTCGGATGATGTCCACGCCGTTCACCTCCTTCTCCGGAATTAGCTGGAGATCCTCCACCCGATGGTAAAGGGCCTCTACCTCCGCCACCTCACCATCCAAGATTTGGTTTTCCAAGACCTTTTCTTCTCAATCATTTGGGAGGGGTCAAAGGGAACAAGACCAAAATCTTGCCCGGGCACTACGGAGTCGCGGATATAAAACCATCGCCTCCGCCAGTACTGGACAGATTCGGACATGGAAAAAGAAAAGAAGAGAAGATTGGGACTAAGGGAGATGATGCAACCCCCAATGGGATACACACCATCCGAACCAGATTGCCTCTTCACGGAATAGAGCTTCCGGAAGAGGCCGAAGTGCGGCTCAATGCCAAGCCAGCACTCGCAAAAAGTGACAAAACACGCAATGTGGAGAAGAGAATTGGGAGACAGATGATGAAGCTGAATCCCATAGAAGAAGAGTAGTCCACGGAGGAAGTTGTGGACTGGAAAAGAAAACCCACGTATAACGAAGGCGAGAAACATAACCCGATACCCAGATGGGGGACGGGGGATTACCTCATTGCCGGGGAGTTTGACGGCCTCCCTATCTTGCGGGATCAGGCCCTCATGAAGCTGCGGAGATCGCTCTCCCGCGTCTCTGATCGCCGCCAGCCACCATCGGTGACACGAGTAGCGGTGGTGCCCTTCTTTCCTCCGGCGGCGCTGGTCCCAACCGCAGATGACGATTTCTTTGGTTTCCCCATGGCGCTACGGCGGCGCCGGCGGTGCAAACGCAGAAGAGAAGATGGAATTGTGGAAGGAAATCCCAACGCGCAGCAAGAATCGCTAGAGCACAAGGACGCAGTGAAAAAGAACTGATGCGGTGAAAACAAACGTGGCTTCCCCAATGATTATAACAGCGAAGATGACGCACGGCAGCCGTCCATCCAGAAGACCTAACGCCAACGGTAGATCTGACCGTACACGTGTCAACATCACAACGAACCGTCGTTACCACGCCGTCCACTACGCGCGGAAATCGAGGATACGCCGTAATTATCTCCACGTCGCGCGTGACCAGTCAATTCAAAGTCAGCAAGTGGGACCCATGCTTCGTCCAGTCAAGTCATCTCTGGCGTAGCAGACGCTTGAGGTCATCGATCGTAAGCATTGATGTCATCAAAAGCTATACTAGCACCAACTACAATTCCTCGGCTCCACAGCTAAGAGTACTCACTCGAATTTTCGATTCGACTAAATACTCGGGGGCTACTCCTATCAGGAGCGCTGGCCGCGCACCTGGAAGATGAATAAAGACAAAGTATTTCTTCGAGTCCTACGCCGAGTCTACGACTCCACTACGGACTCGGGGGGCTACTCCCATAGGGAGGATATATTTAAGCATCCGAAATTTTCGTGTCCTACGGACTTAACAACTGAGCAATGTTTGAACTAAAGTCTCTGCTCGAATCTATGACTCGAACAGACACTTAGGGGCTACTCCCATAGGGAGCGCTGGTCGCGCACCCTATGAAATCTTCGACAGCGATCTTTCGGATCAGCAAGCAAAAACTTTTTTGGTAACTCTGCCCCAAACAAAACACCGAGTGAGCGATAATCTCCTTGGCCACCCGAAGCACCTCCGTGGTGATACATGTTCGGATGCTGCGTCTGCGACGCAAAGATAAGACCTGCAGATATCATCGATGGCACGCAACGCACATGATAAGCCTGCTAGTATGAATCCATGCCAACAGGCGTGATGAAAAATCCCGACGGACGCATTGGGTACATCAATTAAAACCACTGGGATTCCACTCCTGTAAGTCCCGTGCGGCCTGAGTCAAATTACGCCAGCACATGTTCCAGGTTCAAGTTAAGGGACTCGAACCTGATGAAGATCGTGTTGTTTCGTCCTAAGACAGTTAACTGACCCTAATCCGTCGGGTGAGTCAGGCACACGTATCAACAATCCCTACACACATATACTGTTTATACATAATTGCACCCGAAGGATTGAAGAGTCCTCAACCAAATCTACGATTCGACTGATCACTCGGGGGCTACTGACATGGTTATACCCTACGGGTACATAACTTCAGCATACCTGGTCCAGCCCAAGGAAGGCCCATAGCAGACATACGCTGGCCCATGAAGATTTTCGGGTGGCCAAGGCCCATGACGCCTTCGGATCCTTGGAGAACAAGACTAGCATAGATAGGAAATTCAAAGGGGTAAAACCCTAGAACTTGTAACCGACTAGGACTATGCCCGGGACCTGCCTAAGTCTATATAAAGGCTAGGAGGGCACGTTCTAGATCTCTCGACTCATACTTCCGCACACGTACCTTAACGCCAGATCGAATCTGCGCACCCTGTAACCTTCGGTTCATAGTAATCAAGAGTGCATACAAGGAGTAGGGTTTTCCCTCCGGGGGCCTGAACCTGGGTAAATCTCGTGTCCCCTGGTTGCTTGTCTGTTAACCGTTCCACGATCTCCAGCATCCCCATCTTCTCCAAAACCCAAGTCCATAACAATGGGCATTGACGAGATCAAACCTCTTCACCTGGCCCAGCCTGCCCCGCCCTTTCCCTCTATTTATAGTGCGGCTGTCATGGCCATGGAGAATCTTCATCATTTAACAATATGATTACATAAAAGGTTTAATATATTACACCAACTTCCCTATCTAGTGTTGTTGTTTTCTTCTGCGCTGTAGCCATGGAGAATCTTTATCATTTAACAGGAGGCTTGGGTAAGTTTTCACTTTGAAGGGCGGGATTTCATGAAACTTATTATAATCTTTTGACATATCTGTCTTGTCATCCACTCCCACGATGTTTATTTTCCCTGAAAGAACTATGTGGAGCTTTGGCTCATCAGACGATGTATTCTTTTGCTGATTTCTTTTTCTCGGTTTCATAGACATGTCCTTCACATAGAAAACCTGAGCCACATCGTTGGCTAGGACGAATGGTTCGTCCATGTACTCAAGATTGTTGAGATCCACTATTGTCATGCCATACTTTTCGTCTACATGTAACCCTCCTCCTGTCATCTTGACCCATTTGTACCGAAAAAAGGGACCTTAAAAGTAGGTCCATCCTCAAGTTCCCATATCTCCTCTATGTACCCATAATATGTGTCCTTCTGCCCATTGTCATCTGTTGCATCAAAGCGGACACCACTGTTTTGGTTGGTGCTCTTTTTATCTTGGGCGATCGTGTAAAATGTATTACCATTTATATTTGTTTTCCTTCCTAGTGTGCCTTTTCCAGTCAGCCTCCCCTCATACCGAGATTCAGGAACACCAATCGTCTTAAGGTCAGGAAGAAAGTCAACACAAAACTCAATGACCTCCTCTGTTCCATAGCCCTTGGAGATGCTTCCTTCTGGCCTACCACGGTTATGAACATATTTCTTTAAGACTCCCATGAACCTTTTGAAGGGGAACATATTGTGTAGAAACACAGGACCGAGAATTCTAATCTCTTCGACTAGGTGAACTAGGAGGTGCGTCATAATATTGAAGAAAGATGGAGGGTACAACAACTCGAAGCTGACCAGACATTGGACCACATCAATCTGTAATCCTGATAGACATTCTGGATCGATTACCTTCTAAGAAATTGCATTGAGGAATGCACATACCTTCATAATGGCCACTCGAACATTTTCCGGTAGAATCCATCTCAATGCAACCGGAAGCAATTGCGTCATAAGCACGTGGCAGTCATTGGAATTTAGGTTTTGGAATTTTTTCTCTTTCATATTTACTGTTCCCTTTATGTTAGACGAGAAGCAAGATGGGACCTTGATACTGAAAAGGACTTCAAAAAAGATTTCCTTCTCTTCCTTGGTAAGAGCGTAGCTGGCAAGCCCTTGAAACTGCCCTGGATGCTTGCCGTCTCGCCCTTTATGACGTTGCTGGTCCTCCCGTGCTTCCGGTGTATCTTTTGACTTCCCATACAAGCCCAAGAAGCCTATAATATTGACGCAAAGATTCTTCGTCAGGTGCATCACTTTGATTGTAGAGCGGACCTCATGGACTTCCCAATAGGTTAGCTCCCAAAATATAGATTTCTTCTTCCACATGGGTGCGCGTCCGTCGGCGTCTTTCGGAACAGGTTGTCCTCCGGGACCCTTTCTAAATATTACATTTAAATCCTTGACCATACCAAATACATCAGCACCAGTACGGGGGGCAGGCTTCTTCCGGTGATCTGCCTCGCCATCGAAATGCTTGCCTTTTTTCCTTAAGGGGTGTTTGGGCGGAAGAAAATGATGATTGTACAGGTACACATTCTTCCTAGATTTATCCAGATATATAATTTTAGTCTCATCTAAATAGTGTGTGCATGCATTATATCCCTTGTTCGTCTGTCCTGAGATGTTACTAAGAGCAGGCCAGTCATTGATGGTTACGAACAGCAACGCTCGTAGGTCGAATGGCTCCTGTTTGTGCTCATCCCACACATGTAAACCTGGTTTGGCCCACAACTGTAAAAGTTCATCAACTAATGGCCTTAGGTACACATAAATATCATTGTCAGGTTGCTTCGGGGCCTTGGATGAGCACTGGCATCATAATAAACTTCCGCTTTATGCACAACCAAGTAGGAAGGTTGTAGATACATAGAGTGACGGGCCAGGTGCTGTGACTGCAGCTCTGCTCCCCAAAAGGATTCATGCCATCTGTAATTAGACCAAACCATAAGTTTCTTGCATCACCAGCAAAGTTTGGGAAGTCTCTCTCGATTTTTCTCCACTGTCGACTATCAGCGGGGTGCCTTAACATCCCGTCTTTCTTACGTTCTTCCATGTGCCATCGCAACAACTTGGCATGCTCTTTGTTTCTGAACAAACGTTTCAATCGTGGTATTATAGGAGCATACCACATCACCTTGGCAGGAACCCTCTTCCTGGGTGGCTCGCCATCAACATCACCAGGGTCATCTTTTCTGATCTTATACCGCAATGTAGTGCATACCGGGCATTTATCCAAATTCTCGTACTTCTCACCGCGTTAGAGGATGCAATCATTAGGGCACGCATGTATCTTCTGCACATCTAATCCTAGAGGGCAGACGATCTTCTTTCCTTCGTATGTACTGGCGGGCAATTCGTTATTTCTTGGAAGCAACCTCTTCATGAGTAGCAGCAACTTCTCAAATACCGAGTCAGTCACACTGGTCTCTGCCTTTCACTTCAGCAATTTCAGTGTGCTACCTAGCTTCTTCTAGCCATATTCACAAGTTGGGTATAACAATTTGTTATGGTCCTGTAACATCTGCTCAAACTGCAACCTCTCCTTTTCTGTGTCGCAGTCTCGCTTTGCATTAGAAATGACCCGACCAAGATCATCAGCGGGCCGGTCTGGTTTCCGTTCTTCACCTCCTTCTTCTTCATTGTCTTCCATCGCAGTATGAGTGTATTCAGGGAACATAGATCGGTAGTTGTCATCATCGTTCTTTTCTTCCTCGCCGTCTTCCATCACAACCCCTCTTTCTCCATCTTTGGTCCAAACATTATAGCCGGACATAAAACCAGACCGAAGCAGGTGGCTTTGAATGACTCTTGCGGAAGTGTGAGCCTTCTCATTCCTACAGTCAACACATGGACAACACATAAAACCATCCCGTCTCTTGTTCTCCTCGGCCATAACTCGAAAAGAACGCATGCCTTCTCTAAAAGCGACAGAGTGTCGGTCACCATACATCCATGAATGGCTCATCTGTATCATACAAATATATGTCAAACGCAATCACTATGCTAAAATTAGTACTGTACAATGGTCTAAACGAGAAAATAGTTGCTAACCTTTTATTACACTTGGAAACAAAGATGAGAAAACTTAAGTGTGGCTCGGGCACCTCATATCATGTCTGTCTTGTGTGACCTAAACTCGCATTGCTCTAATGGACATTTCACCGAACACCTCTAGTGCATATGTATGAACAAGAAAAAAATAGCACAACAACACTCTCTCCCACCAGGAAAAAAAATAGTTGAGAGGAGGAGGGGGCTGTGCGTATATATAGGGCCAGACCACTAGTCCCGGTTGGAGATACAAACTGGGACTAAAGGGGGTGCGCCTAGCGAGCGGCAGGGACAAGGCCCTTTAATCCCGGTTTGTGTCTCAGACCGGGACTAATGGGGTCTAACGGGTCGGGATCTATGGTTCTGGGTGGCTCGGACCGTCCGGTGAGGGCCATTAGTCCCGGTCCCAGCCACAGCCGGGACTAATGGCCTGGACGAAAGGCCTGTTTTCTACTAGTGAAAAAAGTACAATAGCGTAATCGGCGACAGCGACAGCCACTGTGTAAACCAATCAAGTCTGAACTGCCCCGAATACAAATTCAAATAGGCATTTGGACGACAAGATTCAATAGCGTAAACTCTCCTTAAACTTTTCTAATGCAAACTTCCTAAACTTAAGACACTAGTATTTAGACGACAAGATTAACCATCAACAATCACCTCCTTAAGCTTGTCGTTCCCTTCCTTCCTTCTTTGCTTAAACGCTGATGTTTTCACGCATTTTCTGAAACTTTGGCCGACCAATGGCTTAGTTAGGATATCGGAAAGCTGCTCGTTTGTGCAAACATACTGCACGTCAATGCTTCCGACGTCCATGCACTCCCTAATAAAATGAAACCGAGTTTCAATGTGTTTGCTTTGCTCATGGAATACGGAATTTTTGAGAGTGAAATAGCTGATTGGTTATCAATTCGGAGCACTACTGGTTCCACCTCCGTCTTCATCATCAGATCAGCTAATAGTCTCCCTAAACATAGGCCTTGGCATGCCGCCGTATACTCCGCCTCACAAGAGGAGAGCGCCACTACCTTCTGTTCTTGAGAGCACCAACGGACCGAGTTACAGCCGAGATAGAATATCATACCCAAAGTGCGTTTCCGATCATCTATATCACCCGCCATATCGATGTCCGAATAAACATGAAGATTCAGACCTTTCTTTTCTTTCTTATACACGCAGCCATGATCCAAGGTTCCTTTGACGTACCGCAACACTTGTTTTACAACAACAAGATGTTCGGTAGTCGTCTTATCCATGAAACGACTCACAATCCCAACGGAGTGAGCTATATATAGTCGTGTATGGATCAAGTACCGTAGGCTGCCCATGATGCTTCGGTATTGAGAATTGTCCACAAGAGGATTTGAGCTCTCATTGCTTAACTTCGTTCGTGGATCCATGTGATTTGAGTTGGGTTACAATCTTTCATCCCACACTTGTCCAGCACCTTCGCTGCATATGCCGATTGACTCAAAGAAATGTCGTCAAAGTTTTGATGCACTTCAATACCAAGATAATAGCTGAGCAAGCCAAGGTCGCTCATGCTAAACAACTTCTTCATCTGATTTTTGAAGGCTTCAATCTCTCTAGTACTTCCTCCGGTGATGATTAAATCATCTACGTACACTCCAACCAAGAGTCTATCACCTTGTCGTCTTCTCTTATACACATCATGCTCTAGTGGACACTTCTCAAAACCAAGAGCAACAATAGACTTATCGAGTTTAGAATTCCATGCTCTAGGCGCTTGTCAGAGTCTGTATAATGCCTTGTGCAATTTCAGCACCATGTGCTCTTCTTCTTTCTTTTCAAACCCAGACGCTTGAGCTACGTACACCTCCTCAACGAGATTTCTGTTTAGAAACGCTGACTTCACATCCATATGTTGTATTTTCCATCCTTCTTGAGCTGCAATAGCAATCAGCAATCTCACTATTTCAAGTCGAGCGACAGGAGAAAAAACTTCCTCGAAATCAATGCCCAACCTGTGTACGTATCCTTTCGCTACTACCCGTGCCTTATGTTTTAAAACTTCTTCTTTGCTATCCTTCTTCAGCTTGAACACCCACTTCAAACCAATTTCTTTGTGACCAGCTGGCAACGTGGTAAAGGTAGTCTTGTTGTCATGGATTGATGACAACTCTTCTTCCATAGCACGCCTCCAACTTGGCACACCATTCGCCTCGCCGAAGTTGGCTGGTTCCTTGATCCCGAGAAGACAAAGCCCGGAGTACTCGAGGTCTATAGGAGCTGTGTCCCTGTAGATGGATGAGACATTTCGAAACCTTAGTGGCTTGCTCTCCGAAGACGTGTCCGCAGTCGCGCTTGCAATCGGCATTCTTGGTGAGACCGGCGTGACCGGTGTGGATGTTGCCGGTGACGGTGCAACTTTCGGCGAAGCTACCGAAACCTCTTCATCTTGTAGCTCGGGGTCATGGTCGACGTCGCTGAGAGCCTCGTCAATCTGACCACCGTCGTGGTGTGCGTCCAACACGTCGTGGTCGCTGGCAACCCGCGTGTCTTGCAAGCCATCCTCGCATGATCCATCACCTGCATCAATGTGAGTCGAATACTCAACAATGAATGGCTCACCGGTAGTATCACTCACCGGTTCTCTGCTCCATGCCCCAGATTTGTCTTCCTCGAACACCACATCTCGAGAAATATGTACTTTCTTTGCCACCGGGTCATACATCCGATAGGCCTTCGAGTGAGCACTATTTTCATTTCCGACGGAAACCATCTTTGTTCTGTGATCTTATAGCTTTGTGAGGTGAGGTGTAGGCTTTTTAACATGCCCAACACAACCAAAAGTCCTCATATGAGCCACGTTTGGCTTCCTTCCATAGAGAGCTTCATAGGGAATTTTATTAGGCACACTCTTCATCGGTATCTGATTCAGGAGATAAACTGCAGTAGTGACCACCTCTCCCCAAAACATTATATGCAAGTTCTTGCTCTTGAGCAAACTTCGAGACATAGCTACAACTGTCTGGTTGCTCCTCTCGACAACTCCATTCTGCTGTGGTGAATAAGGAGCGGTGATAAATCTTTTAATCCCCTTCTCCTCGTAGTATTCATTGAACTCTCTTGAAGTAAATTCCCCTCCTTGGTTAGTGCGTAGCGAACACACTTGTAGCTTCAATTCCATCTCCGCGACTGCCTTCACTTTCAGGAACGCCTCAAAAGCTTCATCTTTGCTTCTTATCAAGACGATCCACATGAACCTTGAGAGGTCATCTACTAGAAGAAGAAAATATTTCTTTCCTGCATTTGTGGATGGCGTAAACGGTGTTTGTTTTGGCAGTCTTCATTATATGACCTTTCCAATGGCTTTTCCCATACCTTGTTGTTCTAATAATGAATAAAAGGTTATGTGCGATGTAGAGGCCGGGGCTTCGCTCCCCATTTCGGAAAAAAATATAGACAAACCTACAATGACAAGTAACATTTCTTACAGATAGCGATGCCACCTCACCACAATGATGGACTGGTTCCCCCAACATTTCTATCTAGCAAATGTTGGGCAACCAAAGCTACACCTCCAAGGAGGGAGCGAGCAACCAATACAAAATCGTCAATTGCTCTAGCGGAATTGGAGTTTGGATGTTCAACTAAAGGGCCCATGCCGCCATGGCGGGCAAGAGACATGAGGTTCACGACAACGTCTTCACCTAGATTAACATCGCTATCTTCAACAAGGTCAGGGAATTTTTTTTTACTCCAACAGAGTTTAACAAGTCTAAGATTGTATTTGTTTAGGCTTCTGCTTCTGCTTTTGGGGTCAAAAAGCAGCAGGCGGGCATGGCAGCATGGCAGCATGGGCGGGGGCTCAATCTCTTCTGCCGATGGTCGTGCTCGCCAGATGGTTTGGGTCGTCTTCATGACGGTACATTGGATGTGGTGCAAGGGTCTTTGGACAAAAGTCATGTTCGACTTAGGTCGGTGCCGACTTCGGTGACGCCTGTGGAAGCCGTTTTTCTCCTTGGGGGCGTTGCCATGGAGCATAGGCACCCCTCTGTCCATCACTCCGGGGTGAAAAGGATGGCGTTCGAGAGATGTAAGCCTTTCTCGGGGTTTGCTGGTACTTCAAGGAGAGTCGATGCCTTCGGGCCCTATCGCCGTGCGAGTGCCGCTGGTGTGGCCTGCGTCTCGCTATAAAGCCTGAGAGGCCTAGCCATTACCTTTGGCTCTGACTTCCTCTTTGGCGGCGTGGATTAGGCTTTTCATAGCATCCGTTGTTGCTGTTGTGCTGGTGTCGTTCGACGGTGCTCCAGACTAGTCGAGCTAGGTAGTGTGGCATCGTGTGGTTTTTGCCGATTTTTCCTAAAAACTGTGCCACTTAGGGTCTTTTTTGTCCGGTTTTCTTTTTTAACTAGACACATGTGTATATAAGTCTGTATCAGGTTTCGGCTAGTTTTACTTCCAAACTCAGCTACTCGTAACTCTTTTCTTATATTTATAAAAAGGCGGATCTACTGTTGGCTGCTCCAAAATAAGCGGCGGTTAAACAAACAACACGAAATACGAAATAGGAAAGTCCTTAGAGCACTAACGAACACTGTAAAAGGGTAAAACCCGTAAAATTCAGGCGGATTTAAGGATTATGGGCTGGGCCTGCAAGCTAACCGACACTAAAAAAATATTGGTTCGTGTAAATTTTCCTGGTTATGGGTCCGAGTTCTATTCCCAACAAATCCAAATCAAACATGAACCGGAAAACTCAGCCATGTTTAGCGTTATCAAATAGATTTCTCCCAGTCCGAATTGTAACCGTTTCTTTTACGGAATCGTTCCAGCTGGGGCCCGAGTAAACGGACTGCAAATCGGAATCGGCGAGTACCCACTAAATATAAGGCGAGGCGTCCGTGCACAAAGCAAAGCAAGGGAGGCCTCGCTCACGATCACGATTCTTGAAGACGCGTCCGTGCACAAAGCAGAGACCGATCCAGAATTAGTAGTGCAGCGGCAAGACGTACTGCGGATCGATCCAGAATCAATGGCCATGGACGACAAGGACGAGGAGCGCCGGCGGCAACTCCAAGCAGTACGTGCACATTGCAAGGGACGATCCAGAAAGACCGGCGCCAAGGACGTTGGAAAGGTTGCAGCTAGAGTGTTCTTAGGCTTGTTCTTGTTTAGCTACATGGTAGGTTTGTTCAGAATGTTGATGTAATCATTATGAACTTGCTTATGGATGACACAACGTTCTTGTCAGATATACTTGATTTAGATATATTGCCAGTATGTTTAATCCAAGGGAAATTGTATGTTCCATCGCATATAGTCACGTTTTTTATTTGTTATCAAAAGTAAAAAAGCGCAATTCTACCGCCCGGGTTCGTCTCTATCCTAATCGATCTTGGACTCTTGAGGTGTGAACAGGTGCGTGAGCACCATCGGCTCACCCCGAGGCTTCTGGAAGGGTTGGGGAGGCCTGAGGCGGTCGGGAACTAGCGAATCAATGCCGGAGTGTTCAGCAAAAGACAGGGAAGAAGTCGACGGTGAGCTCGATTGACGACGAGCTAGCTCGATTCATTCAGCAGGGTCAAAGGAGGACGACAAGGAGGAGCTCTGGGACTTCTTATCCGAGCCTGGGGAAATGTTGAACAGCGACATCAAGCGGTGGCCATGTCTAGGGTTTTGGGATCCCACGGCAGAAGGGGAGGAGAAGGGGAACTGGGAAATCTAGGGTTCATAGCAGCGGCGTATTGGCTTTTATAGCCATCCAGGGTGGCGACGCTCATCTTGGCATGGCCAACGGCATCTGCGACAGAGGAAGCTCCACTGAGCTGCTTCGATGCGGGAGGAAGACAACGAGATGGAGTGCTAAAGGGATACCAGGCCGAGGTGGAGGAATAGGCCTCTGCGGGATTGCTGACGGCTGCACACACGATAGAGACGGGAGGGGAAAGCTGGGAGGCAGCCCAACTGGATAGGAAAACTTTTTTCTGCTAAAACTATTTTTCTTTTTCTGTTTTCCCGTTTCTCTTTGTATTTCGAAATTCAATTCTGTTTTGTATATTTTAAAACTATCGGGAAGTTCATAAATATGTTGAAACACTTCAGGGGCCCTTTTAGTCAAATAGGGTTCCATGCATTTTATATTTTCCAAAAATTTCAGAACCATTTGGAAGGTTACATAGAGAGAGATAAAGTAGGTTTTAGGTTTTTGCCTTTATTTTCTTCCATGCATTTTTCTTGAGAGAAATAATGATGCTCATGATCAGTGGCAGACGCGGGAAAAAACTAGAGGGTGGGCACACTCCAAAATTTTGTTTTTGCACTAGTCTTAATAACGTGCTAAAAAATTGCTTAATATAATGTAAGTAGCCAATTGATTCACAACATTGCGCACAATAATGTACTTCAATACATATGTTTCAAACATGCATGTTTCCAATATATATAAATAGTTCAAAACATCAACATAGGCTTTGAACATCATTATTCAAGATATTGTTGAAGTGTATAACTGGATTGCACTAGTCCTTTCCATCAGTTCGGACTTTTGGTTGCGTTGGCTAGTGCATGAAGCTTAACATGGTATCAGAGCCTAAGGTCTTGAGTTCGAGCCCTGGCTTTCGCAATTTATCTTAAAATTGTTGTTGACCCCTCTGTGTCCACGTATAGGCCTTTTGAGTCATACGTGAGTTTCGCGCGCCGTCGCTCTCTTTCGGTTCTCCCCGTCACACGTGAGACGGTGTGTTGAAGTGTATAAGTGGATTGCACTAGTCCTTTCCATCAGTTCGGACTTTTGGTTGCGGTGGCTAGTGCATGAAGTTTAACAGATATATCCTCTCCGAGCATCATCTTGATCATTATCATTGTATATTTAGGAATTAGATGTCATAATTTTTTCTAGATTCGCAAAGAGAAAAAATGCGAAAAGTCTAAGAGCCTGTCACGTATGAAAACTAACAGCCCAAAAAAGTGGACTATATATACACACATCCAGCCCAGATAAACAAACAACGATCGTGGTTGGAAAGAAAAGAAGAGATTTGGGAATCTGAACTGCTAATCGGCATGTGATAAACAAACAAATCTGCTAGGAATTCGATCTGGAGTCTGCGAGCCCTGCTAGCTGGCCGGGTCAATATAATGATTATCACCCGTTCACGTACGGGAGAGCGACAGCAGAAGACATTGGAACAAGTCCGGCTGTCCGCCGACCGGTGGATCGATCGGGCATGGCCTCGATTCCGCAGCCGTCGCATCCATGGGCCATCAACCTCGCGAGCGGTGATTCGCATAGGGTCATACCCGCGACCTCGAGGACACGTATCACCATCACCCATGTCTTCCTCGTTGACACTGCGACCGCCGGCGTCAGCCTGGGCGCCGTGCATGCCTGCGTCGAGGTAGGCCCCCTATGGCACACGATGGCATCGCTCTCGGCGGAGAGCCCCTTCGTGGTGCTGCCGGATCCGATCGTACTGGACCGGGAGTTTACCCTCTACGTGCTAGGAGGCGATCCCTCGGACGAGTTCATCGTCGAGATTGGGGGATATGAGTATCGCCGCGAGGAGTGTCATGATGATGAGGTGGATCAGGGGCCGGAGAACGAAGTGGGGGCGTGGAGTCCTGATTTTGATGATGCAGCACAGAGTTCAGAGGATGATGATGATAGCAACGACGAAGACGACGAAAACAGCAGCGAGGAAGAGGATGGGGATGGGAATGAGGAAACGGAAATAGGTTCAGAGGATTATGATAACAGCGATGCAGAGGATTTCGAATACAGCACCGAGGAGGAGGAGGAGGAGGAGGAAGAAGAGAGCCATGGTGATGAGGTCGACGAACAAGCGGCCGTCGCGAGCAGCTCCGGCGAGGACGTGACGAGGAATTCCGTCCCGTGTGGGAAGATCGTTGGAGGGCCAGTGCCACGTTTTGCCTCCGCCGGGAGCACTGCCGGCTTCATGCGGGTCACCACCGTTGAGAGCCAAGAAGAAGGAGACAATGGCGATAAGGAGATCTCGATACTCTACCGCTGCACACACTTCTCGGCCGCATCAGGCGAAGGCGTGCAGGTGCGCGAAAGCACGGCAACAACGGTGTACCAACTCCGGTTCGTCATCCCACCCGCGGGCGACACGGCGAGGTATCTTCTGTTTGCCGGCGTGTCTCTGCCCCTCCAGGTATACCCTGCCCGCTACAGCAAGCGGCTCCACACGCTATGGTCAAGCTTGATTGCCGAGGTCAGTGTCCCGACACAGCCTGCGCGTGTAGAGGTGCTCGTAGATTTCGGCATCATCCGGACCGTAGACAGAACACCAAAGCGCATGGAGCGAATGCGCGCCGCGCTGGAGGGTATGGTGGGGAAGGATTTCCACCCAGAGTTCCACCTGGAGTTCCAACTGCCCGAGTCGGCGAAGTGCGGCACTAATGAGGATTGCACCGTTTGTTTTGAGCTGCTCGAAGGTGAGGACCTTGTCACATGGCCGGGATGCTCTAAGCCGCATGTCTTCCATGGCTCGTGCTTGGAGCTCGTCCTCGAGAGGAGCGACAAGTGCCCGATTTGCAGAAACTTATGGTCCGTTGAGCCCAAACGAGTAAACATTCGCAAGAAGGACGAGAGCAGAGACAACTAGGTCAACTAGGAAAGGTGAGAAAAACTCTTGCTTTGTACTCTTGAATATCTTGAATTGCTTAGACATACATATTTCTCCTGCGTCAAGTTGCAATACTTGTGCATGTCTTATCTATTACCGAATATAGTTGCCTCTATATAGGTCTCGACATGGCCTGAATATAGGTCTCGACAAATTTAAAAGAAATTGGCTCATGTAAAATTAATTTTTAGGAGGACACCGAAGCACACCTCTATTTGATATGTTTGTAAGATCCCGGCGGGTATGTCATCAACGGTACTATGCCATAGTACATGGGATTGCTGCCTTGCGCTCATTATTAGCGTGGGTGTCAAGGTTCTCGTCGAAAATAATTATATGGGACCTGATCCACAAATTTACCTCCGTAAACCAACTCGTATACTTGACAGGTTGCATATGTGTCTTGACTCATACTACGACCAAGCTGCGGCTTTATAAACAAAGCGACGTGTCAGAGAGAAAGACGGAACAAACAAAAAGCTCGATACGACTAGCCATACGCTTTTATGGCTGAAAGAAGGTCAAGCTAGGGGAAGTTGAGCTCATCGAGCCGCATGAGATCGCTGGCCAGGACCTCGATGAGGACGTGGCTCACCTTGTCAAAAGACGTCGACCTCTACTCTACCACCCCCGATGACGAGCTGGTGGTCGGCCGCCCGGGAACATGTGGTATTTCTTCAGCCAAGTATGTTGCCTCGGCGGGAGGAAATTGTTGTGCCGGCACCGCCATGGCGGTTTGTGGAGACCATGCATGCCTGCCTCGCATGGAGGTGGTGGGAGACAGCAGCCCCGTAGGTTATACTGCAGCCTTTTCAAGTCCTACATGGTGGATATGATCAAGACGGAGTGGGGATCAAGAGGAGTCGTGGGTCTTGTGCGAGGTGCGAAACAACCGCAGATCAATATGACACCCACCTCGCCTCTAGAGATCCCCACCCAGGTACATGTCCATCTTTCATTTTATTTTTCGAGCTCCATCTATTTCAATGTTGGAGTAGTATTCTTATTAGTAGGATATCACAACCTTTGGATCTATAAAACTATATGGACCGGTGACCAATACCATGGATCGTTGTACGTGCTTTTTTGCTCACATTCATTTTGACCAAAAAATATTAGGGACCCTGGAATGTCAAGTTCGTATGATGCTTGATTGGTGAGAAAGTGCAACGGTTGATGCAAATATAATTACACCCTCACCATCAGCCAAAAGTTCAGGACCGGTGGTTATGATGATGACTGTTCTTTACTTTTTTTTTAGGTATGACTGTTCTTTATTTAATAGCATTGAAGATTTGATTCTTAATTTCTTTTCTTATGAAGTAAGCAACCCTACTTCTATCTATGATCTCGACCGGAAAAGGTTTAACAAAGTAGTAAGCTAAGTACTTGACATGTCAATGGCAAGTTCTTTCCAAGCTGCATTTTTTGCTCCATCACATTCGGCCATCCTTCTCATCATAGGCCTCTGATCCAGTACAACCCCCTCCTTTCCAAACTCGTACAAACTTCAATAATCTCAAATACAAGGATGGCTCAGATCGCTTGATACCCCTTCGTAATTATTATAAAAACATGTATATGTAGCCTTGTACAAAATCCGTATAGCCCAACATAATTATATGACTTTCTAGCAAACGTACCTATACTAGTACGTCTCTACGGAAAAAAAAGTACGGTTGTTCGTCTGATCATCGCCGGCGAGGGTCGTGTCTGCGTGGTGGTAATGGTGGCGGTTGGGTCCGACGACCGGTGAGTCGGTGACTCGCCGTGGTCAGCGCACCCCTCAGTTTGGTCTTATAGGTGTGTGTCGGCAGGGCTGGCCCGGCAACGGTGAGGTGCAGATGTGCGACGGCACGTGCGATCGGCGGCGGCCTGCCGGACAGCCGGCGTGTTGTCCGGTGTCTTGTCAACACAGATTAGATCGGTAGAAGATCGAAATCAGGGAAATAGTGATGTTCTAATGAAGATCGGCTGGTCGGCTAGACGAATGCACGTACCACTGGCTTAGGGCCATGGAGCGGCGCAGGACTGCAAGTGCGTGCCCCCTGCGTGTCGGAGATTTTGATGGATTATGGAGTAGTTCTTAAGTCTTGTGCCATGTCTTCTAGTACTTCGCCATGCTACTCCCTATGAAGGCTTTAGCTACCCATGACAAAACAATATCATCCCGACAAATGGGGATTTCAGGATACATAGCCCAGCAAAGCTTCAGATGATGTGATAGCTGGCATATTCATTGTAGCTTGGCAGCCATCGTCAGAGGAGTCCAAAAGGTTTAGTTGGCGTGTATTCACATCGGATCCACACATTAAGAGGCACACCGTAGTTAGTTGATTTAGTTACATCTCAAGCTGATGGGATCAGTAACAGTGTACGTACTAATTAACTCGGGCAGTCCTCGTTGTTGCACGCGGCAGCGTGCAGATGGGCGGCGCGCACGACCAGCTAGGCAGTCCGGCCGAATGTTCGGTGACAGGCCGGACTGTTCGGTGTGTTGTCCGGCGATCTTGTCCGGCAGCGACGGTGGTCATTTCGATGGCCAGGGCAGCGTTATCGAATCGGGGCGTTCGGCAGGCCAGGTTCGTGTGCAGAATAGCATGCGGGCAGAATGCCGCATAGCTACACGTTTCTATCCGTATGCCTATATATGAGTAATACTCGATTTAGATACGGGTTTGAATATATATACCAACATATTTATACAAGTTTAGATAGAGAGGTTGTACCGGATCAAACCTACTCATCATATATATGCTCCAAGCTAAGTGACGTTGCATATCAAGCCACGACACGTAGCTCGTACTACTAGTTTACAATTTCCTTTAACTAAGTCATGAATACATTTTGAATCCAATGAATGATATCAGTCGTAGAACATTCTACTGTGGCTTGCCTAACGTTGTTTGGCTTGCTCAGCGCCGTTGCGTGTCATCGACCTCCGTGTCGCTGCTCTCCTTGGCAACGTGTCCATCGGCCTCTGCGTTGGTGCTTGCCATGGTGATGTTCCCATCGAGCTCCGTCTCGCTGCTCGCCATGGAGACGTCTTCATCGACCTTCGCGTCGTTGCTCTCCATGGTCACGTATCCAACGACCTGACGAATGTTTAGTGGTTTGGGCTCGATGGACCACAAGTTCCTGCAAAGAGGGCACTTGTCGCTTCTCTTGAGGACGAGATCCAAACACGCGCCATGGAAGACGTGCGGCTTAGCGCATCCCGCCCACATGGCAAGACCATCACCTCCGAGCAGCTCGTAGCAAACAGCGCAATACTCCCCGGCGCCGCACTGCGTCGGCGCAGGCAGTTGGAACTCTAGATGGATCTCCGGGTGGAAATCCTTCCCCACCATGTTCTTTTTGAGTGTGGCGCGCATTTGTTCCATGTGCTTGGGTGTCCTGTCTATAGTCGGGATGATGCCAAAATCGACAAGCACCTCTAAGCGCGCAGCCCGCGTCGGCACTCCCACCACGGCGATCAAGCTTGACCATAGCGTGTAGAGCCGCTTACGGTAGCGGAAGGGGTATATGTGTGGTGGCAGAGACGCGCCGACAGACTGCAGAGACATCGCGATGTTGCCCGCGGGTGGGACGACGAACTGGAGCTGGTACACCGGTGTGCTTTTGCGCACCCGCACGCCTTCACCGTACGTGGCCGAGAAGTGTGTGCAGCGGTAGAATACCAAGATCTGCGTGTTGCCATTGTCTCCTTTTTCTTGGCTCTCCACGGAGGCTACCCGCATGAATCCGGCCGTGCTCCCGGAAGAGGCGAACCGTGGAGCAACGAACTGGCCACTCGCGGCGAAATTCCTCATGACGTCGCCGGTGCTTCTTGTCATGGCCGCTTGTCCATCGACCTCGTCAGGGCTCTCCTCCTCCTCCTCCTCCTCCTCCTCCTCGGTGCTGTAATCGTAATCTTCGTCGTCGCTGCTGTCCTCGGAAAAATCCTCTAAACTATCTGCCTCTTCGTCATCATCGGAACTCGATGCCTCCTCTGCATCTTCCTTGGGGCGGTGATACTGATATCCCTCAACCTGGAAGCAGTGGCCTCGCGGCACGTAGAAGGTGAACGCCTCGTCCAGTTCGAAGGGGTACAGCAGCTCCTCGCAGGGTCTCTCCGCGGACAGTGACGCGAGAGTGTACGTCTGATGGCCTATCCGGATGCTGGCGTGCACATTGCCCTGGCCGGCGGCGCTCGCCGGGTCGACGAGGAAGACGCGAGTGATGGCGTGCACGAGGTTCCAGGACGAGGGTGTGACCGTTTGCTGATCAATCACTTTGATGGACCAGCGACGGCGCGACCGCTGCGCCATGCCCGATCCACCGCAGCTGATGTGAGGCAGTCTGTTCTAATCGGTTATGGTCTCTGATTGTTTGATCGCGATCGACCTCCTCTCCTGTCCTTCTCCCGTGAATCTGCGATCATTATATTGACCCGATCGATCGAGGCTCGCACACTCCGAACTGAATTCCCTACGGAGAAGTCGTCGTACGTTGTTGTCCACATATGAGTCGGTCTGGGAGAGGCCTCCGACCACCGATTCTGGTCTGGGACTGAATTCCTCACAGAGAAGTAGCCGTACGTCGTTGTTAGGAGTTCGGACTCGGACTGGTGGGACCAAACGCATATGGGATTCTGGGTTGGAATCATCACATGGACTGGTTATATATGTTGGATCTCTGATTGATTCGTTGCAAAATATTATACGGAAATGAAAAACTTTCGGTTCTCATTAAAATTCATGAAATTTGTGAAATTTTGGTACTTTTTTCGGTCCATATTAATGGTCTTAATTTTATCAAAATACGAATGCATCTACTGTAGTCTAAATTCTTAACTAGATACTATTATATATATAAGTGATCTGTAGTTTTCTGTAGTCAAATAAATCAAGATTATGACTTTTAGGGTTGTTTAATTACATCTATTAGATGTCCTGATCAGGGGCATCTTGACCATCCATCCATTATGTGTGATTCCCTAGGTGCATATCCTATATAAAGAGGCCCTAGGGTTTGAGAAGCATACTGATACAGTTTCTCTCTCTCTCTCTCTCTGGTCAAGCAAGGACTGAAAGCACCAGAAAGAACCACTCACTGCTCAAGATCAAGAACAGGAGTAGAAGCACATCAAGAGGAGGCCATGGGTGGAACTCCAGATCAAGTTACACACCTCTGATCTTATCTTTTTGTGGCTTAATCTTGAGCTAGATGATCCAAATGATCTAACACTGGTATCAGAGCAACCTAGATGCAAGTTTGAGCCCTCTTTATTAAGGTTTTATCTTTAAGTGAGCTGTTCTTCTTGTTGAGATGAAGTTTTAAGCTTATGTTTAAGTGTTTTGTTGCTAGAATTTTGATTTAAGATCAAGTTCTTGCTCAGAACTGAATCAGGTTGATGTTTTAGCCCCAATTTTTTCTAAGTTTAAGCCCTAATAGGTGAATCAGTGGGTCTAGGGTTTTGATTAAGTTTATCTGATGAGGGGATTGAGGTTTTGGTGCAAACCCTAATCGAAAATCCTCAAATTCCTGAAGAACCCTAACCCTAGTTCATCGAATTGAAGAACCCTAACCCTAAATTCCCCAATTACTAACGAACCCTAACCCTAATTCCTAAATTGGAGGAACCCTAACCCTAATCCCCTAATTAACGAACCCCAATCCTAATGTAATGATCAAGAGGTGGCAGAAACTTACCTTCTGGGTCTCGTCGTCGTCGTTGGCCACGACGGCGCCGGAGCCAATCTCCTAAGCCGGCAGGTGTGCTTGGGTTCACACCCGAGCCGCCCTGTCGTTCGCCGCACCGGACCGAGGCGGTGCTGCCTCGCGCGCCTGACGGTGTTGTGGCCCGCACACGGCAAAGGCTTGCCAATAGATGACGGGGCGGGCCCGCCCCTGCCTTATCCTTTCCCCGCGCCTCCCCACCCGACCCCGCGCCGCCGCCGCCTCGATCCAGCGCCGCCGCCACCGCCTCGATCCCGCGCCATCGCCCACACCGCCTCACGCCTGGCCTGCTCCCTCCACCCGTCCACCCCCATCCGCCTCCGCCCGCCCATCCGCCCTCCACATCCTCCTGGCCCGCCTGCATCCACCTCGCCAGCCACCTGCCTCAGGAGCTCGTCGGCTCCACCTCCGCCCGGTCCAGCCCCCCCTCCACCCACCGCCGGCCCGCCCCATCACCATCGTTATGTGCCTATACATGTATATATATTTTTAGTATATATGTGTAGTATATGTATGTGTAGCTAGCTAGTATGTATGTGTATGTGTAGCTAGTATGTATGTGTAGTATATATGTGTATGTGTAGCTAGTATGTATGTGTATGTGTAGCTAGTATATATATGTATGTGTAGCTAGTATGTATGTGTAGTATATATTGTTAGATATATATAGCATGTATTTGTCCCATGTATTTGTTACATATATGTATAGTAGTATGTATATATGTTGTTTCATATATGCATGTGTATATTAGTAATTTAGGAATTATGTGTAAATTTTTGGCATGTCTATAGTAGTAATTTAGTAATTTAGTAATTTTTCTTCATGCAGGGGATATGTGTCGAGTCTGAGGGTGGGGTTGTCGACGGCGTAGGTCATTTTGCGGGAGGGTCGAGCATCTTCTTCACCTCTCGATCACGCTTTAAGGGTAAAAATCTATTCTCCTATCTTGCAAATACCTAGGGTTATTTTCGTGTGTAGATCACCAAGTCTGTCGCGTTACCTAGGCGTCTCATTCCGGCCGTAAGGGTTACGCGGATAAATATGCATTAGTGGTCTCGCATATTATGAAGGTAACTCTTACGGCATTTATCGGGACAGCCGGCGGATGCGTAGTTGGGTATGTTTTCCTTGTTCTACTCCAGTCCGAGATAGAATCTTCCATGCCTAGTCAACAAGGGCTATAGTCGTTTTCTTACAACTTCTGAATTTTTTCGCTGATTATTCCGTTACCTAATATTACTATGCAGTAGACGAATTTCGTGTGAACCAATAGTAGTTTTTTACTGGATTAGGTATAGTATTCTAGATTAACCCTTTATCTAGTTTTAATTTATTTATTTTTATAAAATGGGTGTTTTATTACTTAGTAACATTACAACCCTTGGCCTCTTCATAACAAGATACACACAGCCGACAACCATCCACAATTACACAAAAAAATAAACCAACTAGGCAGGAAGTACAAAAACGTCTAATTAAACAAAACGCTTAGGAATATGGAAGCTCAATCCTCAGGTTACACTGCCATGGGCTTTCTAATTTTGATAGGTTTGTCATGTGTCCGCCACCGCCGCTCCGCCGTGCCGTGACGTGCCGCCGCTCCGCGCCGACGCATCCTCGCCGCCGCGCGACGCCGGCCGCCTCTCCGCGCGCGTGCCGCCTCGCCGCCGCGCGCCGCCGCCTCGCCGCCCCTCGTCGGTGAGCTCGATCGAGAGGCCGCGCGCGCGGGTGGTTTTTTTTATAGTTTTTTGTTATAGTTTTTTTTATAGTTTGTTATAGTTCTTTTATAGTTAGGTTTATTATAATTAGGATTACAATTAAGATTATTAGGATTGTTATAATTAGGATTATTAGGATTATTATAATTAGGATTATTAGGGTTTTTGTTATAGTTTTTTTCTATAGTTTTTTATAGTTAGGATTATTATAATTAGGATTATTATAATTAAGATTTAGTTATTAGGATTATTATAATTAGGTTTATTAGGTTTTTTTGTTATAGTTTGTTTCTATAGTTTTTTTATATTAGGTTTTTTTGTTTTAGTATTAGGATTATTGTTTTAATTAAAATATTAGAATTAGGATTAGGATTATTATTTTAGTTATTTTTTGTTTTATTTATTAGGATTATATTGTTTTATTAGGGTTATTTTTTTGTTTTAGTTATTATGATTATTGTTTTAGCACAAATAATATTAGGATTATTATAATTAGGATTATATTGTTTTAGTTATTAGGATTATTATTTTTTCTAACCTGTTTAACTCTCTTTTTGTTATAGATAATTAAGTCATGGATCCATCCGAAGATCCTGGTCGCATCGGTGAAGGTTTTCTTCAGGGCATGATAAGAGGTGAAATTCCTCTTAATATTACTACCGGCGCCGAAGATATTTTGCTCGAGGAAGAGAAATCCTCATATCTAAATCCATCTGGTGATGGACTAGAGGAAAACCTAATGTACCAAGGAGAAGACCAGATGGACGAAGGGCAAACAAATAACAACAATAATGATGGCCCCTCGACAGGATCCGGTGAGGTACATATATATAAAGTCTCGTGTTACCTCTTCATTAACTGATCTAGATATATATTAATCACTCTCTCTTCTTATTTTAGCCCACCTGATCGAAGCAATCGACAGCTCGAATGAAACGAGGGCCGAACAAAAAGTTGGATGGTAATCAGAGATTCACCATCGAAGAAATGGATGATGATGGTGAACCGATTTCTCCAGAGAAGCACCAGAGGATGTTTATAAATCAATGCAGGGTGCTTGTTAGGGACAACCTGCCGATCACCATCCAAGAATGGAATAAGTCAAAGAAACCCGGTGAAGAATCCAATAGCTATGTCACCGATGATGCCAAAGATGACCTTTGGCAGAAGCTCATAGCGCATTTCATACTACCTCCAGAGTATGAGGAATTTGAGGTAGATGGTATTATACCAAGGCCGGGTGAGTTTGAAAATAGAGCGAAAGTCAAGGAGTGGGCACTGAGAAAGATGGCTGAACTGTACCAGAACCACAAGAAAAGTTTATACGCGAAATATGTCGCGAAAAAGAAAACTCCAGACTTCAAAAGAGTAAACGAGAAGTTGAGAGAATAGTGGCCCGATTTTTTAAAGTACAAGCAATCTGATAAAGCAAAGGCAAAGTCGGCAAAGAACGCGTTAAAAGCTGCCAACAAGAAATACCATCATAAAATGGGGACAGGTGGCTACAAGAGTGCCGTCCCTAAGTGGGAAACTATGGAGAAGGAAATAAGGGCTAGAGGCATCACTCCTGGTACAGATGGATGGCCCGAGAGGTCAAAGCACTGGTGGTACGGGCACGGGGGATCCTTGGACCCAGAAACAGGGAAGACATTATTTCATGAGAAAATTCTAAAACCCTCCCAAGACCTTATTAAAGCAATGAACGATGCTCAATTGGGATTGTTCCGTCCCGAGAGAGAGAACGACGAGCTGACACGCGCCCTAGGGAATCCTGAAAAGGGAGGACGAACACGAGGCAAAGGCGCCGGTGTCTCGTGGAAGAAAGGGTTTCCTTAGTACGATGCCAGTTACAGAAGCCGTCAGAGAAAGAAGGACCGGGAGGCAGACCAGATCTCCAGGGTAGAGCAGGATCTAGCTGATCTGAAGAACCTCATGCATGAAATTAGCCAAAGGCCGCCGTCGTCAACTCACCCGCGGTCTGATGATCCTGCATTGGATCTTAGCCAATGGAGAAGCAGCGTGGCTTCCACGGAGGTCCGTGCTGATGATCAAGCACTGCTGGATGATGCACCGGCTCCTCACTACCCCGTGGATGATGTCGGAGAGATGACACAATGTGATCTATATCAGCCAATGAACAACCTGTCCTTCAAGGTGGCGATCGGCACTGCTTTACCTTGTCTACCTAGAGCACTCCACCATTCACTTCCGATTCCACCAGGCTATGCTCGTGTCACGGTGGATGACATAGTGGAGGATTTTGTGGACCTAGAGATTGAAATCGCTACGCCTGAAGGCCTTACGAAACTAGGAGATGTCAAGCGCAACATCATTCTATGGAATAAGAAGTACATCAAGTTTCCAGGCTCGGCGCCAAGGCCACCGACTCCAAGGAATCCAAATCCACCCCGCATCGAATATCGTCAACCTCCAAGTCTACCCCAACCCGATTATCGCCAACCTCCAAGTCCACCCCAACCCGATTATCGCCAACCTCTAAGTCCACCCCGCCACGCTGACGATCGCCGCAGCAGGAGTACATCAACTCGATCTCCGCCTCCGCCTCCGTGCAATACTACTACCTCTTCGAAGAAACAGAAGTTCGACGGTCCCCCGCGCCCCACATCGAAGAAAAGTCAAACGCCGAAGATAGTCGATATCCCGCCGGCTCTTCCAAAGAGACCTTATGACAAGACCGATGAGGAAACTAACGCGGATGTGGCTGCCCAAGTTAAGGCGCATTTTGCACCCAAAAAGCCTGAGCCAAAGCCGGTATATAACGAAAAAACCAAAAAGTGGGCTAAGTCCTTTCTTGAGCAACCATCCCAGATATCGATGAATATGGAATTAGACTATGACCGGGAGATTATTAAGCAAGCACAGAAGAAAAAATCACAAGTGCAAAAAGCGGAAGCAAGTTGCCCAGCTCGGAGCACAGAAGAATCAATCGGTCGCCCCGCTCAAAGTCATTTCAGACCTCGACAAGGCCCTCAGAGCTGAAATGGATATGGACATGCAAATAATGGACCCTAGAGCCCGTAATAATGCTGCACTTATGAGAATCACTGTATCGCAGGCCAAAGCACTTGCTAACGAAGCAAATATGTCTCTTGGTCAATATTTAGGCTATGAAGATACGCCAGTGGGTCAGATAGTACGGCAGTATGTCCAAGGGGAGCCTCTAGTCAGTAATGAGGAGCTCACGCGTCTATCCACACATATGCAAAATCTGCACGAATGGTACATGTCGCAAGCACAAAAAAAGCATCAGAAAGATTGGTTTCTGGTGGACGTTAGAATGGAGCATCACTTCAAACCATACTCGATATAGGTTCAAATGACCGAACTGTTTCAGTTATACAACCAGCGCGCCCTCGACAAACCTATCATTGGTTGCTACTGTCTGTAAGTTATTTATTTCTATAATTAAGTTTGTAGCTTTAGCTCGTTCATTGCATTTAATATATTATCCTAACTATATATCCTTTTGTATGATGATATTATATTCTGCAGAATGAAGATGCTTGAATGCAAAAGAGCAAGAAGATACGGCGTTGGGTTCATTGACCCATATATCATTAATGAATATACGTTAAAGAATCACCCCAAGGACGTTGAGGAAGACCTGTGCAGGTTCTTAACCGAGAATAATTTTGTTAAGGAAATACTATTTCCTTACAACTTTAAGTGAGTGTTTATATCTTATACATATTTTATTTTTGCTTACTCGATGAGCTATGCATGTATACTTATGTAAACGTCCGCAGATTCTACTGGATCTTGCTAAACATTCAAGTTGACAACTCCCTAGTTGAAGTCCACGACTCATTAAGTTGGGACCAAGAGCAGTGGAGCGACATGAAAGCAATGCTCCATAAGTAATTTCAATCATTATCGCATTATATCGTCCTCTTTCATTCATTTCCTGATATCAAGTAACTAATAACTCCTTTGTTCATTTTCTTTGCCGAGCAGGTGTTGGACACGGTTTAGACAGAAAATACCAGGTCCATTCAAAGAGAAGCTAACTTATAAAATGGCGAAGAGTTTACAGCAGCCACCAGGAACTCATTTATGTGGATACTACGTCTGCGAGTACATCCGCGAGTTGATCAGTGAGCGGAAAGTTGACTCACATTATATTTATGATTTGCGGGAGAAACTAGAGCCAGACCAACGCATAAGAGCAATTCAAGAGGAGCTGGCGGGATTTATGATGAAGGAAGTCCTTGATGTACATGGAGAGCATTATGCGGATGACGTGGAACTCGATTTGCCTTAGTCATCTCCATGTAGCTCATATGATATATATATTCATCAATGACCATGTAATTTCAAAACATTTCTTCCTTTTGATATGATTGATTATATGTATGCTTGCAAGAGATCGATTAATTATATAAATGCATCGACGTGTAGTGTGTATGTAGTAGCGTATAATATGTATACTGAAATATATGTTTGAATTATAGTGAAACACAAAATGTAAAAAGGAACAAAATGGCAAAAAAAAGGAAATACACAATCTCTGTCGCGGCAGAGAAACACACAATTCTCTGTCGCGGCAGGAAACCTTCTAGTCCTGGGTGGTGTTACGGCCCGGGACTAGAGGGTTTCCACCCCCCGCGGCGCTGAAACAGCCACGTGGCTGTTATTAGTCGCAGGCCGTAGCGAGCCGAGACTAGAGGGGGGGCCTCTAGTCCCGTTTTCGCAGTCCCGGGCCCAAAACTGGGACTAGAGCCAGTTGCGGCCCGGGACTGGAGGCCCTTTTTCCACCAGTAATTGATTCGCTAGTTCCCGACCACCTCAGGCTTCCCCAACCCTTCCAGAAGCCTCGGGGTGATCCAACGGTGCTCACGCACCCCCAATTGTCCTCCTCTCACTATGTATCTTGCTTGCACCGTACACCACTGCTCGCCACCGCACATGCATGTCACCGACGCTGTTCTGCTGACCCAAAAAGAGCGGTGGCGCCCTCTTTTTGTTCCCCGCGTTCTGCTGACCCGGGATGTCGAATATCAAGTTGGTATGATGCTCAATCGATGAGAATGTGCAACGGTTGATACAAATATAATTACACCCACACCCTCACCATCAGATAAAATTAAGTTTAGGACCGATGGTTACAATAATGACTTCCTTTACTTAGAAACATTGAGGATTTGATTCTTAATTTCTTTTCTTATAAAGTAAGCAACCCCACTTCTATCTATGATCTCGACCGGAAAAGGTGTAACAAAGTAGTAAGCTACTAATATATATGTCAATGGCTAGTTCTTGCCAAGCTACATTACTTGTTTACATTTTTCTAGACGATTCATGAATACATCTTGAATCCAAGGAATGAAAGTAGGCTTGAGAATGTTCTACCTACGGATTGCCTAACGGTCTTTGGGTTACTCGGTGCCGCTGTTTGTCCATTGACCTTCTCCTCCTCGTCGTCATCCTCATCCTCCTCCTTGGTGCTGTATTCGCTGTCATTATCATCCTCTGATCTAAGAGCCGCTTCACTACTCTTGAAATTCAACGGCTTCACTACATTTTCCCCTTCCTCGTTGTTGTTGTATTCGTCCTCGTCCTCATCCTCGTCCTTGTCACTGTCGTAATCCTCTAAACTCTCTGGCGCTTCGTAATCATGACACTCCTGGTAGTAATACTTGTATCCCTTAACCTCAAATACGAAGTCATCATCGGAGTAGTAGTGGCCTCCTGGCACGTACAAGGTAAACTCTTAGTCCAGTACCAATGGATCCAGCAGCGCCGCGCCGGGCTCTCGGCCGACAGGGACGCGAGTGTATACCTAAGCTTGCCAATCTTGATGCAGGCGTCCACAACGCCTTTGCGTGCAGCGCTCGCCGGGTTGACGAGGAAGACCCGAGTGATCGCGAGCAGGTGGTTGGGGATCGTGGTCGAGGGTCTGAATGTTTGCCAATCAGCCACTTTGGTAGACCAGGGACGGCGTGACTGCTGCGGAATCGTGGTCATGCCCGATCAGGTATAGCTGCGTGCTGCAGCGTTGTTCTAATCGGTAGGTTCCCATCTACGAGTCGGCCAACACTGATCTTACGAGTTGATATTTATATACTTCCTTCGGTCTATATTAATGTTCTCAACTTTGTCTAGTATCGTATGTTTCTATTTAAGTATTTAGACTAGATGCATTTGTATCTAAATAAATTAGAGAACATTAATACAAAATATAGTCATTATAAATCATTAAATATTAGAGAAGTTAAGATCTCAACAGGATGCGTCTAACCGAGTTAACATCGTGAGTTAAAAATCTCGAGTGTTCCTTGCAAAAAGAAAAACCATCGCACCACACTATCACACTAAGAGCATCTCCACTCGGACCCCACGAACGCCCACCCCCCTGCCCCCCCCCCCCCCCATTTTTGGCTCCGGACAGCAAAAATTCCTCAAGCCACACCCCAGGAACCCGAAATTCCTTAGATTGGGCCTAAAATCCATCCGGCGAACTCAAGCAAAACTCAACGCCCGGGGTTCGCCTGGGGGCGCTAAATGGAGAGGAAGTGGTGGGAAACAACTAAAGCGCCGAGTGGGGCCAAGAGAGGCTATTCGTCTTCATCTTCTCGGCTCCCGCGCGAATCAATGGCGTCGACGGTCAGACTTTCCCCAGTCGCGTCGTCCAGGGCCGTCACGAGACTCTGGCCGAAAATCCCTCCATGCGAAGGGACCCACCCCCACCAACGGCGCGAAGGGATCGGATGAGAGCCCGCCACCAGCTGCATGGACTTTGACCGACGACATCCTTGAACAGCGGTAGGGGAATCGGGGGTGGAGGGGAAGAGGTTTGCGGCTATGGTTTCACCCGAGTCGCCCCTACTGGGAACGACCTGGGCGTCTCTTGGGATAAATGGGTAAACGATGGATATTTGAGGTGGCCAACCTCTCTTGAGAGAGTGGATAAAGTCCGAGAGAACTCCCCAGCGTCAGGCCCCCTCCCCCCTCCCAAATGTTTTTGGTGGGAAATATTTGGAATTTTTGTATGGGGGCATGGCTTGCAGCCAGCGCCCCCTAAATATTTAATCTATCCGGCGCCCCATCCCCAAATAAAGGGGCCAAAAAAGGGCCGCGCCAGACTACGTATGGAGGGACGAGTGGAGATGTTCTTAGACCGCGTGTTGGTGAGAATAACACGGACAGGATATGGGCACCGCGAGAGAGCCAATTTTTGGGCATCAATCCAAATGGCCACAAATTCCCGTGGGTTGACCGATATTTGATATGGTAGGTTTTGGTTGCAATCCAAACAGACCTATATGCCATCTATATTTTTCTGCAAAATTTCATTAATCTATTGAAAATCATCACTAGTAGTATAAAGAGTCCCAAAAGTAATAAAAATTACAAATAGGTCAGTGGACCACCTAGCGACGATTACAACCACTAGCGCAAGCCAAAGGCACGCCGCCGTCCTCGTCCTCTATCACCGGAGCCGGACAAAGTTTGTTGTAGTAGAGCTTGTTGTAGTAGACAGACGAGAAGTCGTCGTGCTAAGGTCATAATGGACCAGCATACTAGAGCATCAATCATTGCCAAAGATGATAACCGTAGATCAAAAGAGACTAAACTTGAATCACACCAACGAACGCAAAAATGGACCGGATCCTAAGAGATCCGCCGGACAAATGACTCCACGTGCTCTCAGTTGACGCTAGATGCACCATCGGAGCGAGAATAGAGCGGAGATAATCTTATTCTAATTTTAGGACGTACCGTTGCCTCAACATCCCGAAAAAAACACTAAAAAGCAAGCTAACCAAACAAAGGAAAATCTCCCGCTGGCGAGAGGCCACGGTCTGCCACACCTCCAAGCCCTAGGGCCACCTGAGGTGGAGCGGACCGGCGACGACGCCCGACGAGGGGGACAAAACCCTACGTGGGGTTTTAGCTAGTTCCTCCAATCGCCTCTCCTTATATGCCACCTATATTGCTAGAGCATATCTGGCAGTCAGAGAAATTGTCATACGCACATTGTATATATAGGAGTTGTCATATGCAAAGAAGTTCCGTTCTTTTGTTCTTCACAGCATGAAATTTGGGTGCGGGAGTGTGTCAACATGAGGCAATGGTATTCGCCAAAAGGAGGAAAGAAATTACTCGTGCAGCACCAACACATCAGACTAGAAGAAGAATGCAGCGCAGCAAATAATTGACCGAAGAAGATGCATGAAGCAGCCCATGCAGCACAAATGATTTCATTTCCAACATCGTTGGTGGCAGCTCCGAGTCCGAAAACCATTCCGGATGCGTCAATGGACTGGTTGATCAGTTCGGTGGACTCTCTGAGTAGATATTCCTCTTTTGAGTGCAATTCGGAGTCAACGCTGCCACCGCCGCCGCCCGCTAGCAGCAGCCGCTAGGCCGAGTTGTAGCGCCACCGCCTCCAGGGCGAGGTCGCCTCCACCCTCTAGCAGCAGCCGCCAGGGTTTCCTCCGCCTCCTCCGAACCTCCCAGCCGTGCCGGTGCGGGCACTGCCGCCCAGACTCCGTCCACGTCGCCCTGTAGACAATCTCCCCACGGAAAGGGATCTCGACAAGGTGCGCCCAACGCACCCGCCACCTTCGACAGCAAGGCGTGGCTGCCATCACCGGCACCGCGGCAAGAGTAGCCGATGCATCCGGCCGGTGGTTGCTGTTTAGGGTTTCGGTGGGGTGGTTTCTGGAGCCGCCTCGGCGTGAGCGGCCTGCAAAGACAGACCAAATCTATATCTATATTTATACCTAATAATAAAGCACGAAGTGTTTCTTCCGGTCCAATACTTTTTGGATAGGTTTGCCCTCCCACCAAAACCTATATATCCATCATGCCATCCCGTAATAAAACGTTTCAACCAGCTTTTTTGCCTAGATGATCACGGGATTTGTTTGGTCGTGGGTCGCATAGCCTGGCTTAGCTTGCATGATCATCTGGCTTAGTCTCGTCTGTCAAACACAGCAGGCCGAAGTTGGGCCGGCAAAACGCACCGTACAATCCTAAAAATATCTCTCGATAGGATGTACGACTCAGGTTTAGTCCCACCTTGATCCCTTTTGACGTATGCCTCACCAATTTATATACGTTTCTAAATTACCTTGACTAGCATGCTACTCCTCTCTTGTCATCTCTGTGTGTATACATGTGTGTACCTGCTATCTCAGAGAATGATCTAACTGTATCTTTTTCATTTATTAAATTGTCATGTTCAATGCAGGATCTGTGGTTAAACAAAAAGGTTAATAACTGTTCAATATTAGTGTCAATGCCACTAGTTTAAGAAAGCAAATGATTGTAATGCCTCCAGGAGCATTCAGAGAGAAATTACTTCAAGGTTTGATTTCAGAGGCTACTGACGAAACAATGCGCAATTATTCAGTTTGTAAACTCTAACTTTCACTAATTTACAACTGAAATCCATTGTAGCAAAACCAAGAATGTTTGTGAGAGCTGTTTTTGTCCAAATTCTCCTAGGTAATACCACACCCGTGCACTCAATATAATCTGTTTTTCCATCCTTCAAAACAATCATCTGTTGTCTCCTTGCTTTACTTATGCTCTCAGGTAATAAAGCAAGCAATTTTCATTCCACCCTCAGGCTCAATCCCAAATCAGTTCTGTAGAATTTTTATATTGTACTCCTAATCCTAGAAATTCAAGAATCCAAGAAGAATTAAAGGTACAGATGGGCGCACGATTCTTACCGACGATCTTGAGCTCGATCTCGAGCTCGAGCCAGGTCGATGACGTCGGTGCCGCGTGAAGAGGGGGAGGGAATCATGCTTGGAGTTTACTGCCACCGGATCCGTGCAATCGCCGAGCCGCCTCAGCACCACCGACTTCCGTGCCGCCGCCAATCATCGAGAACAAAAGCTGGACCTTTCTACCACCGGTTCGAGCACGGCAGCGAGAGAGAGACAGCGATGGAGAGGCGACAAGGAGGGAGCGGCAGAGAGGAGCGGCGCGGGCTACCGGCGATCTGTCAGCGACTCAGCGTGGACACGAGCAAGGTCGCGATGGGAAATGGATGAGCTCTGTCCGTGACGTCAACGAGGAAGGGCCGATGAGTTTGTCGAAAAAATTCAAGGATTGTTTTGTAAAAACACCCCTCCGACATCCTTTTATAAACGGAGGGAGTAGATAATTCAACAAAAAATTTCCAAATTTAGAATGTTTTTGTTCGGTAAATTCTCTTACCGGTCCTGGCCGAAATTGCTGAATTTCGATGAAATTTCAGTAATCTCGGCTGAAATTTGAAACCTTGACCTTTACCCAATGGCGGATCGGCCTGGTCAAATCAATCTCCATGCGGATGCGAAATAAATCGCCCCAAGCTCTTTCTTTGTTGTGCTTTGCCACTGACTTGAAGGCACCTAGCTGGTTGTTTGTAATCTCTCGAGCCCACTTTTCAGTCATCAAATAAATTGGCAAATCAATAATACGTACCCAGATTGGCATCATGTTCAGTGGGGTGTCTGCTACCGGTGTATTGCCATCATAGGACTTCACCAGCATTGGGTAGTTCTTGTACGTCCACGGTCCTCCCTTGAGCACATGGTTGTAGTCGCCTTCCTGCTTGAACTGGATCAGGTAGCGGTTGTCGGCGAAGGCCTTCTCCTCGATGGCGCCGCGAAGCTGCCACACATGCCTCATTTGATGGAACAGGCCACGGGCACTATACACCTGGGTGGTGATGTAGCGGCCCACAACAAGCAGGTGTGGCTTCATCTTCATCTTCGCTGCTTCAAAGTCAATGATGACAAGCTCTTCATCTGCCACAGCTTCCTCATCCACGAGTACTGGCATCGTCGGGCTATCCGCCTAGCCGGCTCTCTCAGATTGATGCCCAGCAGCCCAGGCCTTCCATCTTGTGGCTTCTTCTTCACATCAACTTGTGGCGCAGAATTTTCAGATGCGCTGTTGACAGCTTCAGTCATCAGCCTTTTTCCGTTAGCAATCTCCTTCATCTTCCCAGTATCCATGGTGTGGGGGTGTGCAGGGGATTGAAGGTGTTGTGTGTACATTCTCTGCACCCACACAACTCTTCTTATATACACCGGCCCTCGATCCCCGATCAGATCCCGCCGGATCACCGGATGGTGAGGGATCAAGCCTGATATCCCAATTGCAAGGAAATCACATAATAATTCACGCCGATTGTTGCATCCACTTCCTCCCCTTTCAGATTTCTTTGGTAGTGCTATAATTTCCAGATCAAATCCTTCCACGGATTCACGATGGCCTTCCATGTAGCTCACGATCAAGGATCGCGCCAAATCACCAGTGATACCTTTGCTGGTATCCTCTTCCTTCTTTAGAGAAATTTTAGTCCGGGGCTCTTCCCCTTCATTACCATTACTAGTTGAATGCCCGTGCGTTGCTACGGAATTCTTAATTTTTTTCCTACCCGAATAATTAAATATAATATGCAATATTCTAACATTTAAATAACAATACCATCCAATCGAGCGAAAGAGAATGTAATTTGGATTACTCCAACCGCATATCTTACTCTTCCTTTTATCATGCCTTCTCCCTCCCTCCTTTCCTCCCTCTGGCCATTGTACTACATTTGTTATTTTCGCTTTTTAGGGGTCTTGTTTTTCATAGAAAGGAACCAATACGGCTAGGAAACCTAAATGAAATTCAGAATCCACAAGATCAGAGCTATGAAAGCACCGGAACTAACATAAAAGACATAGATAATTCAAGTCTTTCATGTTTTTTAACTCCAAAATCATAGGTAATTTACACACTGAAAATATGTATTTTCAAATACCAAATCTTTACCTATGGTGTGCTACCAAAAGTGTATCTCTACCATCTATAGACTACAATTGATACAAATACATATTACATTGAAATGCATTGTCATCTATAAGCAGCAATACGATGGTTACATAACATGTTCACATTCATAGTTACTCTACCAAGATGTCAGGAAGATACCGCCTATATTGTTGTTTGTGAAGTTTAAATTTGGACAAATTAATTACTTGACAAACAATAGAAAACCTGGACAAACACAATGGAAGAAATTTGGGGAGAATAAAACACCATAACAAGGAGGAACTGGCTATGAGGCAACAAGTGACAAATCCTAGAAGATGTGCTCCCCGGTCTGATATGATATCAGTACATTGAGAGATTTCGAAACAAATATGGGACTTACTATTGATGGTGCTCATTGATCAGTAACAATTTCAGCATGATTCCTTTCTACAGACACACAAACCTCATGTAATAATATACATGTCCGCAAGTTGATCAACAGTAGTAGTACAAAAAGTGACATGAAAATAGAAAAGTGTAAGTACTATAACATGAACTGCCAATTGACAGAAGGACGGGGCGAGCATCAGACAAGATCGAGGTGCGCGGAGCAGTTGTTGTACTTGGACCACAGATTTCAACCTATCGCTTCCGATACACGACAGCGGCAAGCACTGCCATATCCATTACCAAGAATGTGCCCAACATCACGCCAACCTTCTTACCGTCGTTCATCTTGTCACGATTCTCCACGCTGTCCATCGCCTGATATCCATTGAGTTTCTATAAAATTGCAAGTAAGAAAGGATGAAACACATCAAATACAATAACATAATAGGTCTGCCCATGAATTAATAGATCTAACGGCAAAATGAGTAGAAATCATGGCACAAGAAAAATCAAGATCACGGAAAGACAAAAAAAAGCAAAGGTGTTGATATGACTTTGATTCTTGAAGGATGTACCAAATACACTTGAGTATCAGAATCTAATTCATCTAATATTTAGTGTGCATTTTAATGAATGGATTTGATCTCAACTAAATGACCAAGGTTTTAAAATAATAGTCCCATACTTCAGTTAAAACTATAATCTTAGAATTGAGTTTAAGAGCATTCAAAATTGTGTACTTATACATACCATAGGAGATCTCTTAGAACAAACATGTAATTCTACATAATAATGTCTTCACCACATGCCAAAGAATTCTTCCAGAGATCCCTGACATTTCCACAACAAAATTAAACAATAAATATCAAAGGGTGTTTTTCGTATTTAGCGTTTTTATAAATGATACATAGTTTACTCTAACATATTTAATTTTACACTCAGGTCAGTCATTTTCTTCTTCCATTGGCCAACACAACAATGATAGTTTAGGAGTGAAACGTCAAAACCAACTACAGAATGGTGCTCTACCTAGGAATATGAAAGATATATATTATTAGAAGAGAACCAAATTACTTTTGTCGTGTCTCTCATTCTTATTAGTATCTAGTGCTCATATCCTATCAATGGAAAGAACTCTCATTTAAATCATAGCCAAAGGGTTTGCTAAATTGCGAAACTACCATACCCGCAAAAGTCATCGTCGACCGGAACAAAAGCAAAAAAAACAAATTAAGTTATCCATATGGTATTAGTAAGTCTTGTTAGCTCAATACAATCGTGTAGCTAAATACTTACCTTAGTCTTGTTAGCTGATGTGTACACTGCAGTTAAGTCGCCTCTTATCCAAATCCCAAATCGCCATCTACTGATCTACAATGCAATCGTGATTACACACTGGAAGTCCTGCTTCCTTCACCCATGCTACACGGACTTTACTCCCACGATCCCCTACTTTTCTGTAAAAAGCCTACAATACACCATGAAGTTATATTGGGATTCAGATAGGTCAGAACATTGTATGCCCTTTGACTTGTTCCACCATCTACTGTATTGAAAGGAGCAAGATTATTGTGAACAACGATTTGTTATTGAATCTCAGCTGACTTTTTTACGATAAATCTCAGGTAACTTTGGATTAGCAAAACTGTACTTTTTAAAGTCACATGGTGTGAATAGTCTTCTTCTGTTTAATAATTGAGGCGAATCTTCTATACATTAGTCGAGCATATTAGTTGATAGATCAGTATAACATCACATTGGGAGGAAAGATATTCTTATTCTTCTCTTTAAATTGTGTATTGTTTACATTGTACCTAGCGATGAAGTGAAACTTATGGTAGTTCTTTGGGCAGGCCAAGCAAAAGAGGAACATTTCATTATGAGGTGCAACAGAAACATGAACCCATTTGTGCGGACCAAAATGATAATTGAATGAATGACCAGTATTGTAGTCAGAAAAGTGACCACATATTGCAGGAACCCCTCTCACTGATTTGTTATAAATAGTGGTATTACAAGAAACTCTATATAATAAAACAAATTAAGGAATGTCTTGACAACTATGAAACCAAATGACAATCTTACTTGCGTAACCTAAAACTAAACCACCATGCTTGCCTTGAATGAAGTACTTGGCAAGTAAGATATGGATATTTGGTGGAAAGTGGAAACAATTCCCTACATTTTCTACGCACTGCCTTGCAATCAGAATAGTTAGCATCTTTATAACATCATTATACAGAAGTTTAAAAATAAAGCATGTAACTGTTGATAATTTATTGAACGAGTCAGTATGAAGTATCTTCTTGAGATTGCATAAGACACTATACGCGGCGAGCACGAAGAGAAGCACATCGTCGACTATGAATCCATGCAAAGATCACGTTCACACACTATTCTGCTGCTCTCCTATGTCCCCATGACCAGATGCTGCCTGCACCAGCTCTGTCAGAGCCGAGGCGGTCTCAGCAGCAACTACTGCTTCCTCTATCTTGCCCCATAGTACAAAATACATCCCCATGATCACAAGCACTGAACCCAGCACGCTGCAAGATCAAGTCACCATAAAATCAACACTATCGAGCTTGTTTCTACCTACTACAATCTAATAAAAAAACATTCTTATACCATTTACCATCGAGTTAACTCAGTTGAACATGGATCTCTCTTGTAAATTAACATCTTATACCATTTATCACTGAGCTAATGTAGTTGAACATATCATACTGCGATTGCTAACCAAATTGAAAAGCAGAGTAGAATCAACAACTGAAAAGTTCAGAGAGGGATATTAATGGCGGACCGACCTTCCAAGGTAGAGGGTTGGTGAAGATCATCATGAACAGAGGGTTGAAGGCTTGCGGTGAACAGCATACCCCTCTTCTCCAAGCAGTCAACATCAAGCGCTCGCTCCATTACATGACCCCCCTCCCACTAAAAAATCACAGCAAATAAATACACTGAAATCTCGCATCCTTGATCACCGGGAGGAGTCCAAGAAAATGTCATGGATCCCACATACGCAATAGACATCGTGCGCTAGGGATCCCCAAGGTGCCCCTGAGCCGCCATGCCTCAGAGGCGGTATGCCGCTTCGACAACGAGTACACCACCTAGTACCTGTGTGTGAGCCGCTGCTAGCGAGGATGGCGACCTCGAGGGGCAGACGTGGGCATGGAGCGCATCGATGGCGACCTCGAGGCGGCGGCCATGGGTGGTGTGCGCCGGAACCCTAGCGCACGAGAGACGAGAAGTGAAATCGGGACATCCCCTGCTACGCCTGCTTCTCCTCGCCCGGCTGGGAAAGGTCGACGGTGGCGGCTGGTGAGATGGGAGGGGCGGCCGAGGCGGGTCCTTGTGCTAGGGTTCTTGGGAGTAGGTAAGGGCCCTTGTTTCCTTTTCTCGTCAAGGTGTTCTTTTTTTTTGACATGTTCGTCTGGGCGGGTATTTTCCACTTATAGGTGGCAGAGCGGTGTAATTAACTAAGAAAGTATTGATATGGCTCACTCTACCCATTAGATTTAGATCAAGCGGTCCTGACTCTTTCGATGTTTGATGTCAAAGTGGACATACCAACACCAACTTTTTAATAGTAAAGATATCAGCAAGCCAACTCGGAAAATAGAACTGGACACACCGTTGGTTGATTTGATTGATGATATGTTGCCTTATAGTGTGAGCTAATCTAACCATATTTGTGCATGATGCATGATTAAAGAAGTCTATGTGATGATTATGTTGGCTGGCAACCCACACAATCTGCATATGGTGCACAATTAAAGGAGGAGGGCATTACTGAAAAGGAAGACACGACGAGTACCCAACAAATTATGTGGCGGTACAATAAAAAAGAGTTCTAAAAAAGAGCTCTGGCGGATGCGTGTCTAGCCGAAAAAATGTTTAGAAAAATAGTTTTAAAAAAAGGCAGCACTAGGCGTCCCCGAGGATGAAAACTTTCCATCCCCCGGGTCCCTGGCCGTCCGATCTACTCAGATCAACGGTCAGATCTGTTTTCTGCTCTTGCATCCCGCTTTTGCTACAAACGGTTCCGCTTTTGTTACATATAGTCTCGCTTTTGCTATATGTAGCAAAAAACGGTTTGCCTAAAAAATACAAAAACAGACTGGACCTCGCCGGAGACCTTGCCGGCGACCGTGTAGCAAAAAAACATCCTAGTGTAGTAAACCAACTTTGTTGGAGATATCGCCGGAGACTCTCGTCGAAAAAAACCTCGCCGGAGACCTCGTAGCAAAAGTTTTACGCTATTGTAGCAAAATCAGAGAATAGTGGTAGTAGAAAAAATGTGCTAATGTAGCAGAAATCCAACCTCGCCAGAAACTTTTGCCGAGAGAGCTTGCCGGATACCTCGTCGGAGATCACATAGCAACATCTTTGCACTATTGTAGCAAGATCATAAAATAGTTGTAGCAAAAACACTCTGACATTATAGCATCATTGAAGCATTTTTTTGCGGTGAAAAAAAACATAAAACGGTGTAGCATTCACAGAATACCGAAGTAGAAAAACAAATACGAGTGAGTAGCTAAATAAATATACAAATGTAGCAAAAGAAGAATACAGATCTGGCGCAAGCCTCAACCGCCATGGCATCAGGCCACCTTGACCTCTCTTCCCCTTGCCAGCAGCAGCACAACCTCGTGGCGCGTGAAGGCGAGCAGGATGAAGGAGGGCGTGGGGTGGAGGAAGGCCCACGGCGACACCCTGCCTAGAAGCACCATTCGAGCGCAGCAGAGGAGGTCACGTCGGAGAAGGACGTCGTGGAGGAACTGGGGGATAAGGGCACATCGGAGGAGCGCGTCGCGGAGGAGCTCGCCAGACCGCACCTCGGACCCATTCCCTCCCTGCAGAAGGCGTGGAGGAGAAGGCGTCCATGGCGTACCTCTGCAAAAGATGGGCTGGGGCACGAATCTGAGGAGGAAGACGGCGGCGGCGAGCTGCAGGAGGGCAGCGGCGGCGCGCTGCAGGAGGAAGGCGGCGGCGCAAGCTGCAGAAGGGCGGCGGCGCCTTGATGGAGAGAGAGTACGCGCGACGCAAGCCAAAGGTATGGGGAAGATAAGGCTAGGCAGTTTTTTCCTGGGAAAACCGCGTGCGGGAGAGACCCGGGGGATCGGAACGCGCGATCCCCCGGGGGAACTGTATCGTTTTCCTTAAATAAAATCAAATTATCCTTACAATTAAGGTCGATCCAATCAATCCGTTGTACGCATTATGACCCCTTTTCTCTGCTTTTTGCTGCTTCCTCTAGGGATGTGTGTCTAGCCCGGAAAATGTTCAGAAAAATAGTTTAAAAAAATTGAATTATCCTTACAATTAAGGTCGATCCAATCAATCCGCTGTATGCATTATGACTCCTTTTCTCGGCTTTTTGCTGCTTCCTCTAATCCCCTATGCCGAGGAAGGTGAAGTCCACTGAGGAGCGGGGTGAACTAGAGGGCGACATATAGCTCTTGTGTCTGAGTGTAATGGATGATCAGGCTAAAAGTGTCGCCAAGGATGATGGCATAAAATAGAAATATTATCAAGGATGGTTTTATAAAATTTAGAAAAATAAATATACCGGTATATGGCAGAGCATACAGCAGAACCTTTCGCTTCCAAGCGTCATACACGACTAAACCGATATGTAGGCCGATCGGTGCGCCTGTTCGGTGGCAACTCCGAGTCCGAAGACTAGCCCTGATGTGTCAACGGATAAGGAATCGATAACTGAGGATTGCTCTTCTGAGTGCAATTCGGAGTCGGTGAGTCTCCAATCAATATAATCACCAGCTAGCTAGCTAGCTAGCGAGAAGACATCCAACAACAATAAGTCAAAAGGAAAAGACATCCAACGATCGACCATGGCCATGGATCAACAGCAGCGACCGCACAACCACTGGGCCTTGAAGGTCGGGATCGGCGAGCAACAGAGGCTAGCAGCGAGAGCCAACGAGTCCATCTGGATCACCGACGTCTTTCTCGTCGACCCGGCCAGCGCCGCCGGGCAGGGCGCCGTTGACGCCTGCTTCGGCCAGGGCGATGTGCTCGCGTCGCTCTGGGCGGAGAGGCCCCGCGAGAAGCTGAGCCCCCCGGTGGCAGTGCACCAGGAGTTGCCCCTTTACGTGACGCTTCAGGGAGGCGGCTCCTCGGCCGGCGGCAGGGCGGTCGTCGTCCAGTTCGAGGGATACTTTGTTCGTAATGGTAATAACATCGGCGAGGGCGAGGAAGAGGCGCCGCTCCAGATGGCATTCCCTGGCCGCTTGCGCAGGCGGCTTCGGGAGCTTTGGTCGAACTTTTCATCATGGGAGAGCATCCTGACGACGCGAGACATCAACCAGGAAGAGCAGGAGGAGGAGGAGGAGGAGGACACAATCGATGAGTGGGGTGAGGAGGAAAGCGATGGCGACATGGCCATTGTATGCTACATGAGGGTCGCGGACGTGGAGACGAACCAAAAAGGTAGCAAGTGTATCAGGGTGGTATACCGCTACACCCACTTCTCCGCGGCATCGGACGGAGGCGTGCAGCCGGTGCGCGAAACCACCAAGGTGCACAACATCCGGTTCATGGTCTCGCCCGCCGCCGACACTGTGAGGTCGCTGCGGTGGGTCAACGCGTCTCTGGCAGGACTTGTATTTCCCAGCCACTGCCGCAAGGCACTCCAGGGCCTATGGTCGAAAGTGGTGTCGCACTCGGCGACGAAAGATGATATCCCCGCAGGAGCCATGGGCTTCACGTTGGCGGTCGCCGTAGGCGTGTTCCGCACGGCGGACTGCACATTCGAGGTCAAGCGTAGCGTGCTGGAGGACATTACGAGGGAGCCATTGCCTAGGTGCCACGACTCTATGGAGCTCGACCTGCCGGAGCCAGCGCCGTGCGGTGCCGGGGAGGAGGATTGCCCCGTCTGCTGGGAGCCGATGATGGAGGGCGACGACCTCCTCGCGTGGCAGGGGTGCGACAAGCCGCACGTCTTCCATGGCGAGTGTCTGGAGGCTGTCCTCGGGAAGAGCGACACGTGCCCACTCTGCCGGCGCGTGTGGTACATCCAACCCAAACGATTGCTGCATGCTAAGTACGACATTATTCTGTCACTGCTGGTAGCTAATAAGACGTTCTTAGGGACTTTTTTATTTGTATGCATGAGTATTGCATTCTTCAGATGGATTATGTATTCATGAAAGGTTCACGTATACATGGATAGTATTCATAATTGTCGAAAGATATACGACCGTATATCAATTACCAACATATCATTGGATCTAATCAGAGGAGGGATTCTATGTTCCATCATGCAACTTTATAAGTCTACTAGAAAAATGCCGGTGCTTTGCCACGGGAATACAAACAATGTAAAAATACATTAATATACAAACTTCATGAATTTATGTCATGAGATGGAATCAAATGATGGATCCAAGGCATTGCATTTAATTATATGTGTAACTTTTTTAGGGAACTATATGTGTAATGTTCAACTGCGTGGCAATAAAATCCTACCGCATTTCCCACCCTCGACTACCCCTTATATCACACACTTAAGGATATATCAAGTGCTTTCTGCTCTTGTGTTGCTCCCATGCTACCGAACAACAAAAACTCAGTCTAAAAAATATATTTTTAAAGTTAACATCATAGTAATTAGAGAAACAAAAAAAAAATCAAATCTGACTATGACCAGCTTCTTCAAGTGACTTTTTTTAATGCCTTTGTAACTATGTATCAGTTGATTTTTTTTTCACATGCAACACTTGCACTACGGGACGCGCGCTACGCCAAGGGCAAAAAGCCGTCGGCGTAGGCTAAAATGCCCTCGGCATATGGTACGCCGACGGCTGCCCTCGGCGTAGCCTCCTCGGCAAAGGACTCCCTCGGCGGAGCACATAGAGGCCGTCAGCGTATCAAAATGCCGTCGGCGTATGCTACGCCGAGGGCAATGCCGTCGGCGTAGCGGCCGTCGGCATAGCTTGTCGACAGGTTGCAAAAACATTTTTTTAAAAAAATAATTTTTAATTTTTAATTTTTTCTCAATTTTTGAATCTTTGAATTGTTTGATTCGTTAATCTCTCACTTTGAACGTTTTTAACACTAATTACACTTAATATTTATTTAAATTGCAGTCTTGGTCAAACTTCCTCTCGCCCTCTCTGCTGGTTTTCCCCAAATCGTCGAAACCCTAGCTCGGCCAGTTTCGCTCGCCGCCGAGCTCAGTGGAGTAGCCTAGGAGAAGCGCGGTGTCGCTGTCGTCGTCCTCGTCAAGCCACGCGAGCTGGGAGGCTTCGTGCTTGTCGGAATCGAGCTTTCCCTTCCGTCATCCGTCGCCATTGCCGCCGGCGATTCGGCGCTGTTCGACCGCCCCCGGCCTTGCCATCACCACCATCGCGCCCAAGGTGAGCTCACTGTCCCTGCAGACCCCTCCGCTTGCTCTCCCTCTCTCTGAATCATCGCCACCGCAACCACCTGTGAGCTCTGTCGGCCGCTGTTGCACATGCTGCTTCGGCGACCATTTGAGGGCGGCGCCGCCACCACTAGGTCCGCCTCGACCTCCTCTTTCCAACCAGCCCACCCACAAGTCCCCGCATGCAGCAGATCGACGGGAGCAAGATCGACCTGAGAGGAGCCCCATTGCTGACGTCAGCGTGGTGCAATAATCTTTTTCTTTTCTTTTATTCTTTTCTGTAATTGTTTTTAGTAAATAATAAATATGTGACAGGTGGGGTCCAGATGTAAGTGAGATCAACATTTTCAGAAATGTTTCTGTTTAATAAAAATGTTAAAGTAATTTCAAAATGCAAATTATTTTATATTATTCTAAAATGATTTAAAATGAATTAAAATTTGAGAAATTCATAACTAATTCATTTTAAATCAGAAAAATACAAATAATATATCAAAATGTTCAGAAAAATGAGATCTATCTATTTAAACTATAATAATGCATTGTTAAGCAACTTACATGACAAGTTTAATTAGAAGAACAAATCAACCCTCTCATATGCCTCCGGGTTTTTTCTGAATTAGGGTTTGTACCCCTCGGACCCCGATTAAAATAACCAAGCATGTTTAGGGTTACATCTCAATACAAATTAACTTGCCATATCATAATCTTTGCTTGAGCATTGCATCGATGCCATGTGTTGATTGTTGTATTTCTTTTCCAGTGTTTCCGCTTCTTCTCGGTAATACTCGGAGATGAATGAGAGCAATCGGGATCGAGATCGAAGGTCGAGATCAACATCGTCGAAGCTCGAAGACTAATACTTGACAAATTATAATCAAGTAAAGTACCATATGTACGAAGCTCTGCTTTATGGATATCAAGTGGCAAAGGCAAGCGAAGCCCCACACATACATATGAATCCTATGTTTTTAAAGTATTTCATTCTTGCCATGTGCATACGATTCTAAAGTCTTTTATCGATAGATAGATTAATCCTATCTGATGCATGTTTCCTTTATAGCCTATATTACCTGATCCACAGCTCCTAGCATAACTAGGGTTTTGCTTACGAAGCGTTGCTAGAGCTATTATCTCTGTTGTGCTTAGCCATGCTTAGTTGTTACCACTGGTCCATCCGGTTGACGAATCAGAGCTGCGAATGAACCTAGTATGACAGGATGACGTGGTAATATCAGAGATGAAAGTTAAACATGTTAAGGCTTGTATGGGAGGCCACGGTGGGTTGTGGTTTTTGTAGTCCCATACTTGCCACTACTAGGACATAAGTTCTTGTCTATGGACCAAGACGAGCGTACAGCCACACGGGGGTCTGGAAACCCCCTCGAACAACTAACTTTCCGAGTAGATTCCATGAGTCACATAGTTTGCGCTTTCCATTCGACATACGCATCTTGGATGTTCTTGAATGGAGGTGAAGGAGGTGCATTCATACAGGTAGGTAAGCGTGGCCGGGAACAAGAGATGCCCGGCATCCGTAATCTTGAACCCCGCACACATCATTAGGGACCGGCTTCGGGACTCGACCCGTTACGGCGGCATCTCCCTAGTGCGTGACTCATGGTCTCGGCGAAAGCAAGTTAAAGGTCGTGGTCAACCACTCTCTGTCAGCCTTCCAAGGAATAGGGCTTATAGCTTGGCATTAAGAATCAGTTGGTACGTGTGGGTAAAGTTGTACACCCCTGCATGGTTAAATCTTTTCGAAAATCCATCTCCACGGTTATGGACGACTTGGAAACCAGATTCAAAGATCATAGAGAACTTGAACCTAATCGTAAAACTTGGCAAGTTGATAAACGTGTGCTTAAGGATGCTTCCTCATGGGCACGAGGGGGTGATACTAGGTAGGTTCAGTTGATGATGATTCAGTGGATATCAAGAGATGATCAAAGCTAGTGATACCGCTCTCTTATCCCCTTTTAAAATATTCTGTTCAGTCGAGATTCTTCTCCCTCTTGTTTTACAAAACAAAAATGGCTTCATGCAAAATAACTCCACCAGCCATAAGTCTTGCGGAGTACACCCTGTACTCACCCTTGCTTCATTGACTCTTTTGCAGCAGAGTAAGTGTTACCATAGAAGATGAGTTCTTTACGGCATCGACATCGACGAGTAGTTCGGAGTTCCCAGTCGGCAGTCTGGGATCTATGGATTGGACGTCATCGTTATGCTTCAGGCCTCTTAGGCTATTTGTTAAGTTTGCTATACTTAATAGCATAATTTGCCTTCTATTGTTTGATGTTTGTGGTCAGTGACCTCTGCTTGTAATATTTTGGTTCTTTGCTCAGTTATGAGCTCACTGTAATAATATTTGTGTCGTAGGGTCACTGTTGTGTTATCAATTCTCTCTCTGTACGCTTTTGAGATTTAGGTTAGGCTTATATCAGACAGAGGTCTGGGATTTGTCTAGCCCTAATCCCGGGGGTGTCACAGGTTTTGGTATCAGAGCAGTACCGACTGTAGGAAAACCTTTCTATTGGTCGATGTTGAGTCTAGTATTTGTGAAAACTATTTTCAAAGATGAAAACTATGTGTTAAAACTCTAGTATGCTTCTTTTTCTCCTTATCCAGTTTCGCTCTAACTCTGGGTCATCTTACCTTGTGTTGATTTGGAAAAGTTTTGCTAATTCTTTTCTTCCTTCAAAGCTTAGGTGCCTCTTCAGGCATGTCGTCTCTCAACCATTTGACCTAGTGTTGATTTCTCTAGAGTCAGTAGTGTGTGTTCCTTGTTTCCCTTTGCTCTGTTTCTTCTGAGAGATTTCTTTCTATCATAATCTCTCTATTTTATGGGTCCACAACAACATGTTGATGGTTCCTCAATGTTCTGTTCTAGGCCTCGAGGTTTCTTTTCGCCTCGTGTGCCTCCTTTTCATTTGTTTGGGTACTTTCGAAGTCGTTTCTTCTCTTGGAAGCTACCTCGTGGTTACTACCTTGTAGTGTACGCTTTGTCACTCAAGTAGTAGTTACTCCTTTATTTGGGGTTTAACCCTTGGACTTGAATCTAAGATCCCCGATTATGCTGGATTCTGGTTTTGTGAATCTTGTACATGAAGCTGACCTTTAACCCAAGATCCTTTCTTTGACCCTTGTTTTTAATGTTCACACATTACCTCAGAATGGCTAGTACCTTCTAGTATAGCCTTCAAGCTTGTGGATATTGTCGCTATTTAATAGTGACGATAAAGGACTTCCCCTACCACTAGCTATGGCAGATGTTCTTCAATGGAACCAAACAGATCACGACAAGGGTACTCCTCGTGAGTCCCATTTCTATGCTCGTGACTTTGCCACACCTTTCCCATATTTGCACTGGTCCTCAGAAGATTGTTGACTTATGCATCTACATCTTGGGATTTTATCCTGAGCATGTTCCTTCCCTTGTTGTTTTCTGACCTTTGACTACCGGTTGGTAGCCAAGTAATAAATGTGCATTGGAGTCTTCCGATGAAAGATACTCTTGTGGTCCATCATGACAAACCAGTTCGGGATGTCTAGGAGAAACAAACTCGAGTACCTCGTCATTTCTACGACCAGGTCAAAGTGTTGTAATCCACAGATGAATAAGCGTTGAATAGCTTATGGTCTGTTCTACCTTAAAGCGTCACACTCTTTTATACTAAGAGGTTGTGCTGAGTTTCATGACCCTCTTAATGAAGTGATGCTCTTACACATATTACCCACCCTTCCTCTGAGTTTTTGCACTCAGGAATGATGCGTGTGCGTAATAATGTGGTCATCTGAGATTATTAGCAATTGTCATTGCTTTGAACTCAAAGGACATTTGTATCATTCTTAGCGTGATGGATAATTTTATCACTAAGCTAAGTTTGATTGTGCTACCAAGTCCGCTATTCTTGTGCACCCTTTTCGATCAAAGAGTTAGGCTTGTGCTGAAGCTTTGAGACTACGTCTTCTTGCCTTATAAAGCAAGTTTCCTCTTGAGCTAAGTGACATACCGGTGGTTCGTGATATTCTGGATGTCTTACTAGAAGTATCGCCATGTTGCCACATGACCGTGTTTTCAGGTTCTTGAGTTAGCTGTTTCTTTAAACCGCTCTTTTTCTAAGGATCCGTACTAAATACCCCTGAACTAGTTGGTTGAACTCAAGCAACAACTTGGAGAGTTGTAAGACAAAAGTTCCATCCAACTTTGTTCTTCTTAAAGGGATGTCTAGTTGTGTCTGTGCTAAAGCAAGATAGTATCTCCTTTGTGGACATGTTATCTTCCTCGCCTTTGATTTGATTTGGGCAATCGTCAAATCAAACTCAGTTCCAAGGACAATCTTGATGGTGTATCCACTTGTGATGTCTCACTTGAGTACATCTTCATGTCCTCTGGTCTGACCAATGTCTATGCCTTGTTCATACAACATATTGAAGGGTTTCGCGGCATAGTAAATCAAAATTTTCTACGGATCCGAACAGAGGGAAGCCAAGATCTAATCTAGGAGATGCAAACAACGAGAGAGATTGGATTAGATCTTCATACCCTCAAAGATTCAGATAGCGTTAACGCTCATTTAACGTGGGTGATGTAGTCGTACTCGCTTCTCCTCCTCGCGATCCGATCCGATCTAGCACCACAAGTGGCGATGCCTCCGTGAGATGCACACATGCAGCACCTCGACGTCTCCTCCTTCCTTGGTCCAGCAAGTATGGTGTAGAGATGGGTTGGATATACAACGCGACGGCGCGGTGCAATTGGTGGAGAGTTTCTGCAGCAGGGCTTCGCCTACAAGCAGTCGGGAGGGAGAGAGAGGAGGGCAGCAGGGCGGCTAGGGTTGAGGAGGAGGTGTGGGGGGGTGGTGCGCCCCAGACCTCTATATATAGAGGGGTGGGCGCCTTCCCTAACCCCTCCCCCAAGCCCTAGGCCGGCGGCCAAAGGAGGGAGGAGTGGGGGGCAAGGAAACCCCCCCTTCTAGAAGCTCCAACTAGGGTTTTACCCTTGCTGGCCAGTTGGGCCCTATGGGGCCTTGTGCCCCTGGCCCAATGCGGCCAGGGCACTCTCTCATAGGCCCATGCCCCCTCCCGACAGGTGGGACCACGTTGGTCCCCCTCCGTAAGGTTCTAGAAGCTTCCGGTACAATACCGATTAATCCGGAACAATTCCGAACTCCAAAAACTGCACTGCCTTATATGAATCTTATTCTTCGGACCATTCCGGAACCTCTCGTGATGTCCCGGATCCCATCCGAGACTCCGAACAAAAACTCATAAACCAAATATCCAATCTATCCTAGCGTCGAGACACGTTAAGTGTGTGACCCTTCGGGTTCGAGAATATGCGGACATGATCTTCTATCAATAATCAACAGCGGGGTCTGGAAACCCATATTGACTCCCACACATTCATCGATGATCATATCGGATGAACCACGATGCCAGGATTCAATCAATCCCATATATATTCCCTTCGTCTCACGATATTTTACTTGCCCGAGATTCGATCGTCGGTACCATCATACCTAGTTCAATCTCGTTCACAGCAAGTACTTTACTCGTTCCGTAATCCGATATCACTTTGTGATTAACTCCTTAACCACATGCTTGCAAGCGGTGTTGATATCGATTACCGAGTGGGCTCGAAGTATATCTCTCCGACTTGGGAGGGACAAATCCCATCTCGATACATACAACCCAACAGGCACTTTCCGATCACCTGAGAGACACCTTTATGATCACCCTCTCATAGGATGATGTTTGATGACCTCAAAGCTTTCTTCCAATACCAGGGAGTTGTATTATCTCATGGTCTAAGGAATACAATATTTGACATAAGAAAAGCTTCGCAAAGACGAACACGATGACACGATCTAATTGCTTCGCTTAGTTTGGGTCTGTCCATCATATCATTCTCCCAATGATATGATCTCATTATTAATCGACAACTCATGTCCATGGTAAGGAAACCTTAACCATCATTAATCAATGAGCTAGTCCATAGAGGCGTACTAGGGACACAGTGTTGTTTACAAACCACACAAGTATTAAAGTTTCCGCTTAATACAATTCTAGCATGGAATAAAAACATTATCATGAACAAGAATTATAATAATAACATCTTTATTATTGCCTCTAGGGCATAATTCCAACACATATGACCTCGTCTTCTTGGAGTGTCTTGATAAGTCTGTTATTGAGCCCATCAATGACATTCTTAACTTCTCCATGTGAGAAGAGATTCATGTGAAATAGTTGGCATTAATGTTGGAAAATTTTGAGAACCATCTTTGTGTTATCTTGAAGTATGTGTTCTGGATGTTAAAAGTAACCCTCTCTAGTTCATGTGCAAAAGTTGAAAGATGTCGCCATGGATTCGAGTAGAGTTGTATTTGTTTCCTTGGGAATCATTCCAAGTTAGTCAAGCATGTGTGAGGTACTCTTGATATGGTAGGTTGGTACCTTCACATCTCGAGAAGATCCTACAAACATATCAAGCCACTGATTGATTTGTCATGGAAAATAGGAAGTGCAACAAAACTTCGATATCTTCCTAAATGTTTCCTAAACAGGATTCAGTTGTGTTCCGTTGCAAACAATTCATGTAGGTGCAATTATCTTCTAATAACTTGCTAACACATATGTTTCGCAATCTAGATCATCTTTTGGAGCTTGACATTGAAGTCCATGTATTGAGAATCTAGTGACTTTACCTCTGTGGTAAATGTTGCACCATTTCTAATCGGACATGCTGAGTCTGAAGTATCTCTCCACTTAATCAAAGTTGAATCTCAAGCAGCAATAATGATTGGTGTTCCTCAAGGTTATGACGTAGGTCTACTGTAACTCCGGCAAAGCTGATGTAATTATTGGCATAATTAGTCGGAAGACCTATTACCATATCCTTGAATCAGCAATAACAACCATTTTTCATGAGACCTCTTCTATATTTTATTATAGGAGTTGTGTTTATGGTTTCCTTTGTATCCGAAGTCCAACCTTTACTTGATGACTGATTGAAGGATTGTTAAAAGTTTGATATTGGTGTTTCAAACATCAAGGAGAACATTTAAAGTAGTGTTGCTAAATGTCTATCGGTCGATCCTCCAGACCCTTTTATGATCGCAAACAACTTGTTATGCCAAGTACTTGGAGTCTGAGAATGAAGTTTCTTTCTTATCGTGTCACCAGAAATCTTCTAAACTATTCATCTTGGTGGTGTAAAGTGATATCATGATCTTTGGCAAGGATTTTGATAGAACCAGATGAATAAAGAGTTTCCTTTCCTCTTTCTTAAACATGTTTGAAGAGCGGCTATGATTTTAGTAATCAACAGTTACTCTTGTTACATGTTCTTTGGGACTCTTATGAGTCCTCTCCACCAAAACACCTTTCCGTCTTGGCCTTCTGTTGAATGAAAGAATGACCCTTCTGTGTCAAAAGTAGTTCAACAGCTTGGTTCTGTTGCTATCTATCTCTTCCACATATAAAGCTCTATTAAGTTGTTTAGTAGAGGTTTAACCCTCGAAGTCTGTGTTCCTTTTCCATCTGTTGGAAGTCTCCTTCCCTCAGAAGTCAAAACTCTTCTGCAAGCTCCATGGTCTCAATCCTTATGAAGACCAATTATCTGTCACCTTGAAAACCATCTCCTTTTGTTTCCTCCGTTACCTTGGCGTGTTTCATGTCTGTTGGCATTAGAGATGATTCGTGAAACATCTATCCATGAGTTAACCATGAGATACCCAATTCGTGGTTCCGTGTCATTCCCTCTCTTCTTAGTGTGAGCAGCCACCTCGAAGATTAAGAAGCGCTTCGTCCACTCGTCATGGTGGCATGGATCAACCTCTTCGAGAAGATCGTCGAAGTTTAGTGTAACCCTGTTCATTCTATATTTCTACCTAGGAATCTCGGGTCGAGATTCTTTTAAGGGGGATAGAATTGTAACAACCCTAGTTTCATTAAATAGTAATTAGAATTTGATTGTGCATTCATGAGCACCATCATACTAAAATGCATGCATGAAATAAAAAATGTTGTCAAAACCCTAAACCCTAAATAATTTACCTCTCTATTTGAAATGTATTCAAAAGGGTTTTGCTATATTTGAAAAGTACAAAAGTTTGGAACCCAAATTGATTACAAGGGTCTCTGAAATATTTTGAATATTTATAAAAGTCCTAGTAATTTGAAATGGTTCAAAACAGATTTGAAACAAAAATACAAAGAGGAAATACAAAACAGGAAATAGAAAAGGTTTTCAGAAATAAAAACAGTTCCTAACCTAACCTGGGCCGAGCCCATCAATCTACCCTCTCTATCTGCCTCCTAGTGCAGCCGCCAGCAGCAGCCCGTTTGCAGCCCAATCTAGCCCAAGTCGGCCCGTACCCATTCGCGTGTCTGTTCTTTCTTCTTCCTCGCGCAGAGGAGAAGCTGCTGCGTGCCCGAGCGCCGGCCGTCGATCCTCCTCGCGCTGCAATTCCCGCCGCCGTCGTTGGACGCCAGGATAAGGTCGGCCGTCTCCTCCTCTCTCTCCCCATACCCGTCTCACTTCCTCTCACCCTCTCTGCTAGTTTTCCCCAAATCGCTGAAACCCTAGCTCGGCCAGTTTCGCTCGCCGCCGACGTTCTGGGCCGCCCCGAGCTCAGTGGAGTAGCCTAGGAGAAGCGCGGTGTCGCTATCGTCGTCCTCGTCAAGCCACGCGAGCTGGGAGGCTTCGTGCTCGTCGGAATCGAGCTTTCCCTTCCGTCGACCATCGCCATTGCCGCCGGCGATTCGGCGCCGTTCGACCGCCCCCGGCCTTGCCATCACCACCATCGCACCCAGGGTGAGCTCATGGTCCCTGGAAACCCCTCCGCTTTCTCTCCCTCTCTCTGAATCATCGCCACCGCAACCACCTGCGATCTCCGTCGTCGGCCGTTGTTGCACATGCTGCTCCGGCGACCATTTGAGGGCGGCGCCGCCACCACTAGGTCCGCCTCGACCTCCTCTTTCCAACCAGCCCACCCACAAGTCCCCGCGTGCAGCAGATCGACGGGAGCAAGATCGACCTGAGAGGAGCCCCATTGCTGACGTCAGTGTGACGTCAGCGTGGTGCAATAATCTTTTTCTTTTCTTTTATTCTTTTCTGTAATTGTTTTCAGTAAATAATAAATATATGACAAGTGGGGTCCAGATGTAAGTGAGATCAACATTTTCTGAAATGTTTCCGTTTAATAAAAATGTTAAAGTAATTTCAAAATGCAAATTATTTTATATTATTCTAAAATGATTTAAAATGAATTAAAATTTGAGAAATTCATAACTAATTCATTTTAAATCAGAAAAATACAAATAATATATCAAAATGTTCAGAAAAATGTGCTCTATCTATTTAAACTATAATATATCACGTTGTAATCACCTCTTGAAATATCAATATAATCTATACTTCCGCAATCTATCGTGGTATCAGAGCGGTTTGCTCCGCCTAGGGTTTAGCCACTGCTTTCGCCGCGCCGCCCCAGCGAGATCGAGCCCCATGATCTCCGCCGGGGGCACCAAATCTCGTAGCTAGTTTTTCTTCCAATTCCAATAGATTAGTTCCTAGTTTTAGCAAATTTTGTTTTTCCAATTAGATCTCTTTTCTTTAACCACCAAAATCTGATTAGTCCTCTCGTCGGCGCAACAAGGCAGAAGATCTGATCGTCTTCGGCTACACCACGGACTCCGCACGCCGTACATGCACGTGCGCGCAGATGCACACGCAGCCTCTCCACGGGCGGGTGTTTCTACGGTTCAAGCTGAAGGCACAAAGCTGCATGCAAGCAGGGGCCATGTCGCACGCGAGCTACGAGGCAAAGACGGATCACCTCTACTCCAAGCTCAGCTGATCTTCTGCACGTCTACACGCTGATCTGCACGTGTGCACCGCCAAGTCGCCACCAAGCCGATCCACTTTGAGCAACCGACTCATGGTCATCATCGTCGACAACCATCTACACCAACAACATCGTCGTATCGTCACCGCCACCACCAATCGTGGTCATCGTCAACACCAATAAGTTCTTCTCTACGAGCGACACCGCGCTCACACAAGCGGAAAATACGGGGTCTAATCCCCGAAATCGACTACCGCTATAATTCAATCGCCATCGAAAACTATCACCATCGTCTTCGTCCACCACGACCTTGCCGCCAGAGTTGCAGTATAATTTTTATTTGCACAACAAGTTTGCTCAATTTTCTTCTTGCAGCCACTTCGTCTACTCCGACACGACGGACAACTTCTACACCGACCGTTTACGGAAATTTTCTTTGCTCCTCAATCCGGCTCTGGCACGCATGGCTCATGATGGTCCCTGTCTTCGCACGTCCGGTATCGGCAACACCGACGCGTGCCTTCGTTCCCGACACGCTCCCGAGTCTGGCAAGCTCGGCATTGCGGGTCGAGCTACTTCTCAAACTACGTCTACCTCAACCACTACGGCGAATTATATAGGCTCAATGACGACATCGACCATAACACAACATCACCAACTTCATCGACTTCATCAATGGCGACAACTTCACCAACGGCACCATCGACCACGACTACAACGCCCCACTCACGGCTACATCGACAACGCCCCACTCACGGCTACATCGACATTGACAACAAGGGCTACCACCTCACCTTTGGCTTATGCTCCAGTCAGACCGTCCGCATCACTACCGATCTGACTAAGGGGGGAGGGGGGGGTATTAGAGTATATGTCGGTTAGATATATTAAGTAGTTTTATATTGTAATCCAATTCTATCTCTAGTAGTCTTCTTACCTTTCAAGTCTTCTAGTACTATATAAACAGTCTAAGGGTTCACGTTGTAATCACCTCTTGCAATATCAATACAATCTATACTTTCGTGATCTATCAGTACCAACTTGATATTTTCGAGAGAGTTCCCGGTACTTTTTGGTCAAAATGAGTCTACGCAAAAAGCACGTACAACAATCCATTGGGTTTTTGCAAGTGGCCATGGCAAGCCGCGTCGGCATGACGCTACAAAGGAAGAATTTCGTCCCTAATGGACAATTCGTTGCAGTTCGCCTCTGCCAGGATCACGGCCGGCTGCATGCAGGTATTCGCAAAAGATAGTCAAGAAGAATGAGACAATAACAGCAAGCCGCAGGTCTTTGTACTCTGCCCCCTCTGCACACCACTTCTCGGTCTCGGCCACGTCGGACCGATGCGCAATACCAGCAGGGCAACATACCAGCTCCGGTTCGTTGTCCCGCCCATGAGAAACATGCTAGCATCGCTGCAGTGCGTCGGCCCGTCTCTGGTCCCGCTAGTATACCCGCGTCGCTTCCACAAGGGACTCGAGAGGGTGTGGTCAAGCTTTCTCGGCGGACTTAGGGTTTCCTTGTATATCTCGTGATTGTGTCCGAAATTTCTGTGGCAGTGGAATATAATTTTACCGAAAGTTTTGGACAGTGTTTGGACCATGTTCAAACTAGTTTAAATCTACTTGAATTTGGTCTAGAATGTCTAGATTTAATGTAAGAAGCCAAAATATTTACCGAAATTTCATGAATTTCAGTGAATAGCGGAAGTTTTCCTTTTCCATTTCTTTTCGGTATAATAGTTTTTTTTTCATATAATATTTTTCGGTACAATCAGAGAACGAACAGGTGCACCTGGCCACGCGAATTTCTTGCGATGATTCCCAAGGCAGTCTTCCCAGTAGCTAGATTATTGTTGGAGGACACGTAAGAGAAACGGAGTACTAGTAGGAATCAGCTACCTACCTAGCTAGCTGCACGTACACGATTAGCCATTTGCGAAAGAATCAGTTAAGAGTCCTGGAGCGGTCGATGCTTTTGATCACCCAGCGCGCGCGCGCGGAATTCAGTCGGTGATCTCTCAGATCGGTCAGACCGACGCACTCCTGGACTGGCCCAGCTGATCAGATGCAGCTTTCCGATCGCTGCCTTTGGTCGGTATTTTCTCAGTCCGAGTCCGAGTCCGAGTCCGAGCCCAACACTACAGGAATGGTGTTGTGTGCCGACGGCCGGCAGCTACGCCGACGGCCAAAGCCCAGCTGATCAGATGCAGCTTTCCGATCGCTGCCTTTGGTCGGTATTTTCTCAGTCCGAGTCCGAGTCCGAGGCCAACACTACAGGAATGGTGTTGTGTGCCGACGGCCGGCAGCTACGCCGACGGCCAAAGGTCGGGGCCGTCGGCGTAGCACCGGGCCAGGCCAGCCCAGCTTCCGAGCCCTCGGCGTATCGCAGCCGTCGGCGTAGCGGCACGTATGCCGAGGGTGACCGTCGGCGTAATCGTAGCCCTCGGCGTACGAGGTGGCCGCGTGGCACCAGTCTGGCCAGGCCGGGACAGGCCCTAACGGCGTCAGCATTACGCCGAGAGCCGTTGTCGGCATAGGCTACGCCGACGGTCACCCTCGGCGTACGTCCTGCCTACGCCGACGGTGACCCTCGGCGTACCTATGCACTTTTTTTTCATTACCAAATTATTTGTATTTATTTATTAGTATCAATTATTTAGGTTCTATTTTATCAATTGGAAGGATTCGTAGCCTCCGAATAATAGTCTTCACGCCCACATAAAATGTCGAATCTTCTCACAAGTTGAGAAATTTGCATGTTTGTGTGTTATTATCACATGTGCATGAAATTTATATTTCACAAATTTTTGTGAAGTTGTTCAAAGATTCAATCACATGTGCGTGTCCCCCCTCGCATGCATGCGGAAGCGTAGGTTCCGGACCCGTATAAGGGGGAATCTCCCCGTTGAGGCGAAGCCAACATGGTTTTACATCACCCTATGACCTAAACAAACACAAAACAAGAGAGAGCTACGCCGGGCTACCCCTGTCAGAGGAACGTCTAGGGGGGTAGACGATCCGAGTGTGCACAGAGATCAGGGTTTCGCCGGAGGAAGACCACGAGAACATTGGAATGAGATGAAAACTTGCATGTGCCCCTAGCATATGTGTGTGGGTGTGGTGAGAGGTTGGTATAGGTGCTTGCATGTGTCCTCCCTCGCATGCATGCGCTCTAACCTAGAGGCGAAGGTTCCGGACCCGTATGAGGGTGGAATCTCCCCGTCGAGGTGAAACCGGGTAGGATAGTGCCCCAACTTGTGAGCCAACATGGTTTTACATCACCCTATGACCTAAACAAACACAAAACAAGAGAGAGCTACGTCGGGCTACCCCTGTCAGAGGAACGTCTATGGGGGTAGACGATCCAAGTGTGCATAGAGATCAGGGTTTCGCCGAAGGAAGACCACGAGAACATTGGAATGAGATGAAAACTTGCATGTGCCCCTAGCATATGTGTGTGGGTGTGGTGAGAGGTTGGTATAGGTGCTTGCATGTGTCCCCCCTCGCATGCATGCGCTCTAACCTAGAGGCGAAGGTTCCGGACCCGTATGAGGGTGGAATCTCCCCGTCGAGGTGAAACCGGGTAGGATAGTGCCCCAACTTGTGAGCCAACATGGTTTTACATCACCCTATGACCTAAACAAACACAAAACAAGAGAGAGCTACGCTGGGCTACCCCTGTCAGAGGAACGTCTAGGGGGGTAGACGATCCGAGTGTGCACAGAGATCAGGGTTTCGCCGGAGGAAGACCACGAGAACATTGGAATGAGATGAAAACTTGCATGTTCAACTACCATATGTGTGTGGGTGTGGTGAGAAGTTGGTATAGGTGCTTGCATGTGTCCCCCCTCGCATGCATGCGCTCTAACCTAGAGGCGAAGGTTCCGTACCCGTATGAGGGTGGAATCTCCCCGTCGAGGTGAAACCTGGTAGGATAGTGCCCCAACTTGTGAGCCAACATGGTTTTACATCACCCTATGACCTAAACAAACACAAAACAAGAGAGTGATACGCTGGCTACCTGTCGAGGAACGTCTAGGGGGGTAGACGATCCGAGTGTGCACAGATCAGGGTTTCGCCGGAGGAAGACCACGAGAACATTGGAATGAGATGAAAACTTGCATGTTCCCCTAGCATATGTGTGTGGGTGTGGTGAGAGGTTGGTATAGGTGCTTGCATGTGTCCCCCCTCGCATGCATGCGCTCTAACCTAGAGGCGAAGGTTCCGGACCCGTATGAGGGTGGAATCTCCCCGTCGAGGTGAAACCGGGTAGGATAGTGCCCCAACTTGTGAGCCAACATGGTTTTACATCACCCTATGACCTAAACAAACACAAAACAAGAGAGAGCTACGCCGGGCTACCCCTGTCAGAGGAACGTCTAGGGGGGTAGACGATCCGAGTGTGCACAGAGATCAGGGTTTCGCCGGAGGAAGACCACGAGAACATTGGAATGAGATGAAAACTTGCATGTGCCCCTAGCATATGTGTGTGGGTGTGGTGAGAGGTTGGTATAGGTGCTTGCATGTGTCCCCCCTCGCATGCATGCGCTCTAACCTAGAGGCGAAGGTTCCGGACCCGTATGAGGGTGGAATCTCCCCGTCGAGGTGAAACCGGGTAGGATAGTGCCCCAACTTGTGAGCCAACATGGTTTTACATCACCCTATGACCTAAACAAACACAAAACAAGAGAGAGCTACGCCGGGCTACCCCTGTCAGAGGAACGTCTAGGGGGTAGACGATCCAAGTGTGCATAGAGACCAGGGTTTCGCCGGAGGAAGACCACGAGAACATTGGAATGAGATGAAAACTTGCATGTGCCCCTAGCATATGTGTGTGGGTGTGGTGAGAGGTTGGTATAGGTGCTTGCATGTGTCCCCCCTCGCATGCATGCGCTCTAACCTAGAGGCGAAGGTTCCGGACCCGTATGAGGGTGGAATCTCCCCGTCGAGGTGAAACCGGGTAGGATAGTGCCCCAACTTGTGAGCCAACATGGTTTTACATCACCCTATGACATAAACAAACACAAAACAAGAGAGAGCTACGCTGGGCTACCCCTGTCAGAGGAACGTCTAGGGGGGTAGACGATCCGAGTGTGCACAGAGATCAGGGTTTCGCCGGAGGAAGACCACGAGAACATTGGAATGAGATGAAAACTTGCATGTTACCCTATCATATGTGTGTGGGTGTGGTGAGAGGTTGGTATAGGTGCTTGCATGTGTCCCCCCTCGCATGCATGCGCTCTAACCTAGAGGCGAAGGTTCAGGACCCGTATGAGGGTGGAATCTCCCCGTCGAGGTGAAACCGGGTAGGATAGTGCCCCAACTTGTGAGCCAACATGGTTTTACATCACCCTATGACCTAAACAAACACAAAACAAGAGAGAGCTACGTTGGGCTACCCCTGTCAGAGGAACGTCTAGGGGGGTAGACGATCCGAGTGTGCACAGAGATCAGGGTTTCGCCGGAGGAAGACCACGAGAACATTGGAATGAGATGAAAACTTGCATGTGCCCCTAGCATATGTGTGTGGGTGTGGTGAGAGGTTGGTATAGGTGCTTGCATGTGTCCCTCCTCGCATGCATGCGCTCTAACCTAGAGGCGAAGGTTCTGGACCCGTATGAGGGTGGAATCTCCCCGTCGAGGTGAAACCGGGTAGGATAGTGCCCCAACTTGTGAGCCAACATGGTTTTACATCACCCTATGACCTAAACAAACACAAAACAAGAGAGAGATACTCCGGGCTACCTGTCGAGGAACGCCTAGGGGTAGACGATCCGAGGTGCACAGAGATCGTGGTTTCGCCGGAGGAAGACCACGAGAACATTGGAATGAGATGAAAACTTGCATGTGCCCCTAGCATATGTGTGTGGGTGTGGTGAGAGGTTGGTATAGGTGCTTGCATGTGTCCCCCCTCGCATGCATGCGCTCTAACCTAGAGGCGAAGGTTAGGACCAGTATGAGGGTGGAATCTCCCCGTCGAGGTGAAACCGGGTAGGATAGTGCCCCAACTTGTGAGCCAACATGGTTTTACATCACCCTATGACCTAAACAAACACAAAACAAGAGAGAGCTACGCCGGGCTACCCCTGTCAGAGGAACGTCTATGGGGGTAGACGATCCGAGTGTGCACAGAGATCAGGGTTTCGCCAGAGGAAGACCACGAGAACATTGGAATGAGATGAAAACTTGCATGTGCCCTAGCATATGTGTGGGGGTGTGGTGAGAGGTTGGTATAGGTGCTTGCATGTGTCCCCCCTCGCATGCATGCGCTCTAACCTAGAGGCGAAGGTTCCGGACCCGTATGAGGGTGGAATCTCCCCATCGAGGTGAAACCGGGTAGGATAGTGCCCCAACTTGTGAGCCAACATGGTTTTACATCACCCTATGACCTAAACAAACACAAAACAAGAGAGAGCTACGCCGGGCTACCCCTGTCAGAGGAACGTCTAGGGGGGTAGACGATCCGAGTGCGCACAGAGATCAGGGTTTCGCCGGAGGAAGACCACGAGAACATTGGAATGAGATGAAAACTTGCATGTGCCCCTAGAATATGTGTGTGGGTGTGGTTAGAGGTTGGTATAGGTGCTTGCATGTGTCCCCCCTCGCATGCATGCGCTCTAACCTAGAGGCGAAGGTTCCGGACCCGTATGAGGGTGGAATCTCCCCGTCGAGGTGAAACCGGGTAGGATAGTGCCCCAACTTGTGAGCCAACATGGTTTTACATCACCCTATGACCTAAACAAACATAAAACAAGAGAGAGCTACGCCGGGCTACCCCTGTCAGAGGAACGTCTAGGGGGGTAGACGATGTTGGAGATATGCCCTAGAGGTAATAATAAATGTAGTTATTATTATATATCTTTGTGTTTATGATAAATGTTTACATTCATGCTATAATAGTATTAACAAGGAAACCATTAATACTTGTGTGATTTGTAAACTTAATTTGAAGTCCCTAGTATAGCCTCTATACTTCACTAGCTTGTTGGTTGATTGATGATGTGGTTTCTTTATCATGAACATTGAGATGTTATCAACAACAAGATCATATCGTTAGGAGAATGATATGGTGGACATACTCCTATAGACAAGCGTAGCATAAAGATCAAGTCATTTCAATAGTTCAATTGCTATATGCTTTCTGATACATAGTAACCTAATTCCTTCGACCATGAGATCATGCATATTGCCTTTACTGGATGGATGCTTTGATGTCATCAAACACCACACCGTAACAGGGTGGCTATAAAGGTGGCATTGAGTGTTTGGAAAGTATTGGTTGAAACACATGGATCAAGAGTGGGATTTGTCCATCCACATGACGGATAGATATTCTCTGGGCCCTCTCGGTGAAATGTCATCCAATTAGCTTGCAAGCATGTGACTTGGTCAAGGGATCACATATCACGGAACGAGAAAAGAGTACTTATCGATGCGAGGATGAACTAGGTATGCGAGAGATACCAAGCGATCATAACCTCGGATAAGTAACATATCGTGAGACAAAGGAAATTGGTATCGTATGTAAGTGGTTCATTCGATCGCAAAGTAATCGAGAAATATGTGGGAGCCATATGAATTTCAGATTCCTCTATTGGTTATTGTTCGGAGAAGTGTCTCGATCATGTCCGCATAATTCACGAACCGTAGGGAGACACACTTAAGGATTCGACGTTGTTTGAGTAGTTATGGTATTATGAGAAAGAGACCGAATGTTGTTCGGAGTCTCGGATGGGATCCGGGATATCACGAGGTGATCCGGAGAATAAGATTCATATAAGGAAAGTCCCATTTCGGAGTTGGGGAATGGTTCGGTGTTTTCATCGGGAACTTTCTAGAATGTCCCGGAATGTCCGGCACTCCGGGGGGGAAGGGGTACATGAATGTGTCATTGCAAGATGGAATGATTGCATCATGTACTAAGTGTTCTCGCTGTCCAAAATAAAGGGTTTATTTAATTCCTAAATTGGAAAAAGTCAAGCGCAGTTTTCGGTGTTGCCGATTTTGGAAGGAGAAGTTGGAAACCGACTTGGGGAGGTCCTCCTCCCAAGCCGGCCAGCCTAGGCGAGTTGGGAGGGACTCCTCCCTCCTGGCCGCCAGCCCTCCCACCTATAAAGGGAGGCAGGGCCTCCCTCTAGAGACACACAAGTTCCTATCCTCTAAACTAGAAACTAGACCTAGACCCGGTTTAGAGCTGTTTGGTTTAGAGCCTTCTAATTGGTTTAGAGCCCTCTAATTGGTGTGTCTAATTACTAGACCACTAATAGCCTCTCTCATAAGCTCCACCATACTGCACCGGCTTAAGGCGAAGCCTCTGGATCTCCCTCTACCTCCGGTACCACGCCGTTGTGCTCTAGGAATCGCGAGGAGTGCTACAACCTCCGCTTTTCTTTGGAACAAGGAGAGGAAGGTCTTCGTCAATCCGAACGTGTGACCGATCAGGGAGCGCTCTTGAGGGAGCGCGGAAGGATCGTCTCGCGATCTTGAGATCGGAAAAATGCGACTACATCACCCACGAGAATCTGCTCTCGTTAAACACTTTGGAATCTTGAGGTGAGTTATTCCATCGACTCGTTGCTACAATCTAGTAGATAGATCTTGGCTTGTTTGTTTGTATGCGATAGAAAATTTTTGTTTTCCATGCTACGAACCCCTACAGTGGTATCAGAGCCGTGTCTATATGTAGATCTGTTGCACGAGTAGAACACAATGATCATTGTGGGCGTTGATGCTTTTATTGTAGATTGCTTTTCGTGTACTTTGCATCTTGCGGTATGTTGGGATGAAGCGGCCCGGGCTAACCTTACATGACATCGTTCATGAGACTTGCTCCACGTTTAACATGCAACTTGTATTGCATAAGTGGCTTTGCGGGTGCCTGTTTCTCCTAGCATAGTAAAGATCCAATTTACAACGGGTGATCAACAATGCTAGTATCAATGTTGTGGTTCTTGTTCGTAGGTTAGAACGACACCTATGGAAAGCCCCAAACCACGTAAAATATGCAAAGAAAGTAGAAGCGTCTAACTTTGTTTTGCGAGGGTGTGCGATGATGTGATATGGCCATGATTGTGATTATATTTGATGTATGCAATGTTCCTTATTGTAAGTTGGCAACCGGCGAGCCATATGGTTGTCTTTAATTTACATTAAGACCTGCGTGTCTATTCAAAATAGTTGTAATAGTTGAAGCTGGTGGACGACAACCATGAAGAAGCGTCAATGACCTTGATGCTATGCCGGTGATGATGGAGATCATATTCGTGCTTGAAGATGGAGATCGGAAGCACAAAGAAGAAAGGCCATATCATATCACATATTATGAATTGCATGTGATGTTAATCCTTTATGCATCTTGTATTGCTTAGTAGGCAGCGGTAGCATTATAAGATGATCCCTCATGCACATAAATTTCAAGTTCTAAAGTGTTCACCCTTAGTATGCACCGTTGCCAAAGCTTGCTGCTTGAAACACCACGTGATGATCGGGTGTCTTTGATTCATGGTGAATACAACGTAAAGCCAGATTTGCTTATCACGGAAGCTAAGGTTTGATCTTGACGAGCCTAGCATGTACAGACATGGCCTCAGGAACACGGATCGGAAGGCAAAGCATGAATCATAGAGAAGATATGATGAAACTGAAGAATCTTCGCAATAGAAACTATATAAAAACTCGTGATGATCGGTGTTGATGTAGTGGATTTGGTTCGTGTGATCACTAAAACAATGTGAGGGATGTTGTTTTGAGTGGGAGTTCACCTAGTTTAATTTCATTAATTAATTTGAACTCAATTTGTCATAAACTTAGTCTAAACTATTGCAAATATGTTGTAGATCAATGGCAGCCCTACCATCAATTTTAATGCGTTCCTAGAGAAAGAAAAGTTGAAAAACAATGGAAGCAACTTGGCGGATTGGTTCCGCAATTTGAGGATTGTCCTCACATTTGGTAATTTGACCTATGTCTGGATGCACCGCTAGGTGACCCACTGCGGTGATGCTACCGATGAAGTAAAGAATGTTTACCTCGCTCGGAAGAATCGGTACTCCATAGTTCAGTGTGCTATCTTGTATGGTTTAGAATCGGAGCTTTAGAAAAGGTTTGAAGAGTCGGACCCATATGATATTGTCGAGGATCTCAGATTAATTTTTGAGACTCATGCGGCAATTGAAAGTTATGAAGCTTCGAAAAGTTCTTTAACCGCAAGATGGAAGAGGGTAGCTCAAAGGTGAGCATGTGCTTAAGATGTGCAGGCACGCAAATAAACTTCAAAGTTTGGGTATAGTGATTCCTAATACTTTGGGGGTTTACCGCATCCTCAATCACTACCACCAAGTTACAAGAACTTTGTGATGAACTACAACATGCGAGAACATGAACAAAGAGTTGCGTAACTATTTGCTATGTTAAAATCTGCGAAGTGGAGATCAAGAAAGAGCACCAAGTGTTGATGGTCAATAAGACCACCAAATTCAAGAAAGGCAAGTCTAAGCGGAAGGGACACTTCAAGAAGGGTGGTAAGAAAGTTACCATACCGACGAAGAGGACCAAGGCTGGACCCAAGCCTGGCCGAGTGCTTTTCGCAAGGGAGAAGGTCCGAAGCGGAATTGCCCAAAGTACTTGGCGGATTTGAAGAACGGCAACATCAAGAAGAAAGGTATATCGATATACATGTTATTGATGTGTATCTCACTAGTACTCGTAGTAGTGCACAGGTATTTGATCTTGGTTCGGTTGCTCATATTTGTAACTCAAAGCAGAGCTACTGAATAAGCGGAAGCTAGTAAAGAACGAGGTGACGATGCGGCGTGGGAAAGCGGATCAAAGGTTGATGTGATCGCGATCGACGCTACCTCTTCATCTACCATCGGGATTAGTTTTATACTTAAATAATTGTTATTTGGTGCTGCGTTGAGCATGAACATTATATCGGGATCTTGTTTATTGCGAGGCGGTTACTTGTTTAAATCCGAGAATAATGGTTGTTCGATTTATATGAGTAATGTGTTTTATGCACATGCACCTTTGATAGATGGTCTATTCATATTGAATCTCGATAGTAGAAATACACATATTAATAACATTGAGGCTAAGCGTTTGAAATCAGCGATAATTTGACCTATATGTGGCCTTTGTCGTCTTGGTCACATTGGAATGAAGCGTATGAAGAAACTCCATTCCGATGGACTTCTTGAATCACTTGATTTTGAATCACTTGAAAGATGCGAAGCATGTCTGATGGGTAAAATGACTAAGACTCCATTTTCTGGTATGATGGAGCGAGCTACGGACTTATTGGAAATCATACATACCGATGTGTGTGGCCCAATGAGTGTAGCATCGCTTGATGGTTATCGTTATGTTCTTACCTTCACGGATGACTTGAGTAGATATGGGTATATCTATTTCATGAAACATAAGTCCGAAACTTTCGAGAAGTTTAAGGAGTTTCAAAGTGAGGTAGAGAATCAACGTAACAAAGAGATTAAATTTCTACGTTCTGATCGTGGAGGTGAATATCTAAGTTACGAGTTTGGCGAGCATTTGAAGAAATGTGGAATACTTTCGCAGTTGACACCGCCGAACACCACAGGTAATGGTGTGTACGAGCGTCGTGTCGAACTCTCTTAGATATGGTTCGTTCTATGATGTCTCTTCTGATTTACCACTATCATTTTGGGGTTATGCATTAGAAACACGCATTCACTTTAAATAGGGCACCGTCTAAATCCGTTGAAACGACACCGTATGAATTATGGTTTGGGAAGAAACCTAAATTGTCGTTCCTTAAAGTTTGGGGATCTGAAGCCTATGTAAAGAAGTTACAGCCGGACAAGCTTGAACCCAAAGCGGAAAAATGCGTCTTCATAGGATACCCGAAGGAAACTATTGGGTATACCTTCTATCATAGATCCAAAGGCAAAAATCTTTGTTGCCAAGAATGGATCCTTTCTAGAGAAGGAATTTCTCTCGAAAGAAGTATTTGGAAGGAAAGTAGAACTTCGGCGAGGTTGTCGAACCTTCTCTCGAAATTGCGAGTAGCGCAGACGGAAGAAGTTCTGTGGTGCCTACACCAATAAGAGAGGAAGCTAATGATGGTGATCATGAAACTTGGTTGAAGTTGCTCTGAGCCTCGGAGGTCAACGAGAAATCGTACCACTCCAGTTGGTATGATTCCGTTATGAATGTCATGTTGGTGGACAACACCGATGACCCGAGACATATGAGGAAGCGATGATGAGCCAGATTCCAATAAATGGCAAGCCATGAAATCCGAGATTGGATCCATGCGAAAACCAAGTATGGACTTTGGTGGACTTACGGATGGTAGGAAGGCTGTCGAGAACAAATGGATTTTCAAGAAGAAAGCAGATCTTGATGGTAATGTTCTTGTCTATAAAGCTCGACTTGTCGCAAAGGTTTCGACAAATTCAAGGAGTTGACTACGATGAGACTTTCTCACGGTAGCGAAGCTAAAATCTGTGAGGATTATGTTAGCAATCGCTGCATATTATGATTATGAGATATGGCAGATGGATGTCAAAACAGCATTCCTCAATGGAGACATTGATGAAGAGTTGTATATGATGCAACCCAAAGGTTTTGTCGATCCTAAAGATGCTAACAAGGTATGCAAACTTCAACGGTCCATCTATGGATTGAAGCAAGCATCGAAGTTGGAATCAACGTTTTGATAAGGTAATCAAAAGTTTTGGTTTTATACAAACTTATGGAGAAGCTTGTATTTACAAGAAAGTGAGTGGGAGCTCAGAGCATTCTTAATACTGTATGTGGATGACATATTGTTGATTGGGAATGATGTAGACCTTCTTAATAGTGTCAAAGAGTATTTGAATAATAGTTTTTCAATGAAGGATCTTGGCGAAGCAGCTTACATATTAGGCATAAAGATTTATAGAGATAGATCGAAACGCCAAATATCATTGTCACAAAGTACATATTTGGACAAAGTTCTAAAGAGGTTTGGAATGGAAGATAGCAAGAAAGGGTTCTTACCCATGTTGCCCAATCGACCTTGAGTAAAACTCAAAGTCCGTCATCGGCGAAGATAGAGAAAGATGAGTAAGACTCCTATGCCTCAGCCATAGGATCTCTAATGTATGCCATGCTATGTACTAGACCCGACATTGCATATCTTTTAGTTTAACTAGCAGATATCAAAGTGATCGAGTGGATCATTGGACATGATCAAAAACATCCTTAAGTACTTGAGAAGAACTAAGGATATGGTTCTTTCTTATGGAGGTGATGAACAGCTCGTTGTTAATGGTTACACCGATGCTAGTTGGAACACCGATCGGATGATTCTAAATCACAACTGGATACGTATTTATTTTGAATGGTGCAGCGATTAGCTGGAGGAGTGCAAAGCAAAGCGTTGTGGCGAGATCTTCAACTGAATCGGAATACATGGCTGCTTGGAGGCTTCACAAGAAGCGATATGGATGAAAGAGTTCATTACGTAGCTGGGTGTGGTTCCAAGTCTTTGGACCCAATGTCTATCTCTTGTGATAACATGGGCGCCATAGCCAATGCGCAAGAACCAAGGTCACACAAGCTGAAGCATATCAAGCTACGTTTTCACGCTATTCGAGAACATATCCGGGATGGGGATATAAAGATTTGCAAAGTACACACAGATCTGAATGTGGCGGATCCGTTGACTAAACCTCTCCGAGGGCAAAACATGACCAACACCAAACTGCCATGGGTGTTGGTATATTACCATGTAATCTAGATTAGATGACTCTAGTGCAAGTGGGAGGCTGGAGATATGCCCTAGAGGTAATAATAAATGTAGTTATTATTATATATCTTTGTGTTTATGATAAATGTTTACATTCATGCTATAATAGTATTAACAAGGAAACCATTAATACTTGTGTGATTTGTAAACTTAATTTGAAGTCCCTAGTATAGCCTCTATACTTCACTAGCTTGTTGGTTGATTGATGATGTGGTTTCTTTATCATGAACATTGAGATGTTATCAACAACAAGATCATATCGTTAGGAGAATGATATGGTGGACATACTCCTATAGACAAGCGTAGCATAAAGATCAAGTCATTTCAATAGTTCAATTGCTATATGCTTTCGATACATAGTAACCTAATTCCTTCGACCATGAGATCATGCATATTGCCTTTCTGGATGGATGCTTTGATGTCATCAAACACCACACCGTAACAGGTGGCTATAAAGGTGGCATTGAGTGTTTGGAAAGTATTGGTTGAAACACATGGATCAAGAGTGGGATTTGTCCATCCACACGGATAGATATTCTCTGGGCCCTCTCGGTGAAATGTCATCCAATTAGCTTGCAAGCATGTGACTTGGTCACAAGGATCACATATCAGGAACGAGAAAAGAGTACTTATCGATGCGAGGATGAACTAGGTATGCGAGATACGGCGATCATAACCTCGGATAAGTAACATATCGTGAGACAAAGGGAAATTGGTATCGTATGTAAGTGGTTCATTCGATCGCATAAGTAATCGTAGAAATATGTAGAACCATATGAATTTCAGATTCCTCTATTGGTTATTGTTAGGAGAAGTGTCTCGATCATGTCGCATAATTCACGAACCGTAGGGAGACACTTAAGGATTGACGTTGTTTGAGTAGTTATGGTATTATGAGAAAGAGACCGAATGTTGTTGGAGTCTCGGATGGGATCCGGGATATCACGAGGTGATCCGGAATGGTGGGAGAATAAGATTCATATAAGGAAAGTCCCATTTCGGAGTTGGGGAATGGTTAGGTGTTTTCATCGGGAACATTCTAGAAGGTCCCGGAATGTCCGGCACTCGGGGAAGGGTACATGAATGTGTCATTGCAAGATGGAATGATTGCATCATGTACTAAGTGTTCTCGCTGTCCAAAATAAAGGGTTTATTTAATTCCTAAATTGGAAAAGTCAAGCTGCCGGTTTTGATTATTGCCGATTTGGAAGAGAGAAGTTGGAAACCGACTTGGGGAGGAGTCCTCCTCCCCAAGCCCGGCCAGCCCTAGGCCGAGTTGGGGAGGGACTCCTCCCTCCTGGCCGCCAGCCCTCCCACCTATAAAGGGAGGGCAGGGCCTCCCTCTAGAGACACACAAGTTCCTATCCTCTAAACTAGAAACTAGACCTAGACCCGGTTTAGAGCTGTTTGGTTTAGAGCCTTCTAATGGTTTAGAGCCCTCTAATTGGTGTGTCTAATTACTAGACCACTAATAGCCTCTCTCATAAGCTCCACCATACTACTTGGCTTAAGGCGAAGCCTCTGGGATCTCCCTCTACCTCCGGTACCACGCCGTTGTCTTCTGAATCGCGAGAGAGTGCTACAACCTCCATTTTCTGGAACAAGGGAGAGGAAGGTCTTCGTCGAGTACCGAGCGATGACCAGGGAGGCGCTGCTTGGAAGAACGGCGCGCGGAAGGATCGTCTACGCGATCTTGAGATCGGAAAGAGTACGACTACATCACCCACGAGAATCTGCTCTCGTTAAACACTTTGGAATCTTCGAGGGTGAGTTATTCCATCGACTCGTTGCTACAATCTAGTAGATAGATCTTGGCTTGTTTGTTTGTATGCGATAGAAAATTTTTGTTTTCCATGCTACGAACCCCTACAGACGATCCGAGTGTGCACAGAGATCAGGGTTTCGCCGGAGGAAGACCACGAGAACATTGGAATGAGATGAAAACTTGCATGTGCCCCTAGCATATGTGTGTGGGTGTGGTGAGAGGTTGGTATAGGTGCTTGCATGTGTCCCCCTCGTATGCATGCGCTCTAACCTAGAGGCGAAGGTTCCGGACCCGTATGAGGGTGGAATCTCCCCGTTTAGCCCACATCTAGGGTTTGCTTGGAAAACGAGCACAAGACGAAATAAAAAAATATATATTAATAATATATAGTTTCTTCTATAATAGTAGACACTAAATAAAGTATGTTGTCAAATTTGATATTAAACAAAAGACCCTTCTTTCAAAAAAAAAGTTCTAACATGAAAAAAAAACCTAGCTACGCCGACGGCTGCCCTCGGCGTATGCCTGGCCGTCGGCGTAGTCCTATCCTACTTTGGCTCCCACGCGCCCGCTCCCGACCCCTCCTCCTGTCACCAACCGCTCTCGCTCTGCCCGCGCCCGCTCCCGACCCCGACCCCGCCGCCAACAGCCGCGCCTCCTCCCTCCCCCGAGCTCCACCGCCTCCTCCCTCCCCGACCCGGCCCTCCCCCACCGCCGCCTTCCTCCCTCCTCCACGCTGCCAGTCGCCTTCCTCCCTCCTCCCTTCCTCTTCCCCGAGCCGGTCCCCGAGCTCGACCGCCTCCTCCTCCCCGACCAGCCCTCCCCATCGCCTCGCCTCCCTCCTCCTCCCGCCTTCCTCCCTCCTCCTTCCTCCTCCCCGAGCTCGGCCCCCTCCTCCCTGACCTTCCTCCCTCCTCCCTTCCTCCTCCCCGAGCTCGGCCCCCTCCTCCCCGAGCTCTCTCCCTCCTCCCTGACCTTGCCCCCTCCTCCCCAAGCTCTCCCCCTCCTCCCTGGCCTTCCTCCCTCCTCCCTTCCTCCTCCCCGAGCTCGGCTCCCTCCTTCCCGACCTCGCCCCCTCCTCCCCGAGCTCGGCCCCCTCCTCCCAAGCTCTCCCCCTCCTCCTCGAGCTCGGCCCCCTCTGCAGGTACCTCCTCCACTCCCCTCTAGAAGCAAATATTTAATTTTGTTAGATTAAATCTTGTTGTTAATCTTGTTAGAATTTATTAGTCGCATCTATTAGTAGTTTATATCATTTGTTAAGTGATATGCATGCACGAGTTGCTAGGATTAGGCCGTTGGTTAGTGGCAAGCTAGCTTGGTCATATGGCCGTTGAAGAGAGAAGCCACACTAGGGCCGTGAGTGTGTTGCATGTTTACTAAGGTGTTCTCTTTATGTCAATGTACAGACTTTGTAGTGTTTCGGGAGTGACCATCCTTGGCGGACTGACTGTCGTTGCGGGAGATGGTGTAGGTGACACCTCGATCCCGTCTCCGAGTTCCGTCGCCGACCTCGACACTCGTTTGATCGACTACTTCCTCTACCGCCGAGGGTGAGAATCTGTTCGCCTCTCTTGTACCTAGGTTTTATTTTTGTGTCTAGATCACCAAGTCTGTCGCGTCACCTAGGCGTCATCCCGACCGTAAGCGTTACGCGACTTAATATGCATTAGTGGTCTCGCATATTTTGGACCGTAACGCTTATGGCTTTTATCAGGCGTCGGGCGGATTCAGTAGTTGGGTTTGGTTCTCCTGGCTCTACCTCGATTCGAGACAGGATTTCGTGGCGCCTCCTCGTTGTTCTCGGATGCACATCCTCTTGGCTTTTGTCGAGGCGTGTATCGGGAGAGCGGCGAGGTGCCGAAATTCTGCTGGATCGAGGTAGAACGGAGAACTTACAATCTACGGATCCGTGGTCTGTTAGGACCCTCTTTCCCTATTGGACATGTAGGTTAATGAATGCGTAAAAATATGAAGCATTTAATCTCCTGTTTGATATAAAATGTTATATTTGTTGTTTGTCTCCCAACAAAGCAGAAGAGGATGGCTGATAATGGGTGGATGTACAGTGGCCGTATTAGTGCGACTAATAAAACAGACGATTGGATACGGAACACTCATTTGTTAGTGAATGAGTTAGCGCGTGGTTCAAAGGCAATGGTTCGGGCACTTTGTCCCTTTGCTCATTGCACTAAGCGTCATCGTCAGGGAAAGGATGACATGTACAAACACCTTCGCAATATGGGTACATGTCTAACTATGTCACGCAAGTCGACTTTGCTTTCGACGAACGTGGCAGAGGTGAGGTGATGCGTCGTGACTCAATGGCAATGAGCGATGGGATTAGAAACATGCTAGATGATCTTATCGATGCCGACCAGCGAATTCGCCACCTCCAGGAGGAATCACGAACGGAGGAACTGCTAGAACCGGAGGAACTGAGCCAACCGAAGGCCTTCCTTGATATGATGGCGGCTAAGAGGCCTCTGCGAGGGTGCAAAGATTTCTCAGCTCGATGCCATCTCTCGGTGTCTAGCCGACAAGTGCGATACTCGCCACCCGTTCTCACTTTGAAGCTAATCGAGAACATGTGGTAACATGTTGCCGAAGGGCATTGTACGCCTAAAACCTTTCACGAACGAAGAAACTCATGAAGGAGCTCAACATGGATTATGAAAAGATAGATTGTTGTCCAAAAGGCTGCCTTTTGTTTTGGAAACAGTTTGAGGGTGACAATCTTGCTCCATTTGTAAGGCCTCTAGATATGAAGAGATAAAGGGAAGGATGGTCAAGTGAGGCGGTCGAAGGTCGCTAAGAAGATACTTGGTATCTCCCATTCATAAAAAGAATCCTGGCTTTACTTGAGCGAGGAGACCGCCAAGCAGATGGCGTGGCACAAGAAGGGAAAAGATACGAGGCAGACGCAGACGGAAGAAGATGGGACATCCATCGATGGTAAGGCATGGAAGAACCGATGACAAATACCCCGGTGGGCGAAGAGGCTCGAATGTTAGAATTGCGATAGCAACAGATGGCTTCAACCCATATGGTATGTCGACGGCCTCGTGCAGCTGCTGGCGGTGTATGTTATTCCGCTCAATCTCCCTCCGGAGTATTAATGCAACGAAGACCATGTTTTTCGCTGATAATTCCAGACACGAGTATCCGGGAAGAACTTGAGTGTCTACATGCAGCGATTGTGGATGATTTGAACCACTCTTGGATACGGGACATTGACATACGACCGAGCATCAAAGAGAAACTTTTGATGAAAGTTTGGTTACAATATACTATGCATGACATGCCGATGCGCCCTAACGTGTGGATGGTGTAGCTGGTAAGTGGCCATGCCCAGGTGTGCACCGACTTGAGTTCCTTTGGCTAAAGTTGGGTCGCAAATATGTTGCGTTTGACACGAATCGATAGTACCTCAAAAGAAATCATTCGTTCAGAGAAGATAGAAAGAACTTCAAGAAGGGCAAAGTTGTGCATGAAGTAAAAGAGGTCCCAAAGTTCGAGGGTGCCGTTGTTGATGCCGAGATCGTGCTCTCGTGCCACGGCGGGAACCGCCATCAATTTGCGGGATATGGTGTAACGCATAATTGGACTCACGTGGCGTATACTTGAATCTCGTGTATTACAAGGACCTCGAACTTCCCCATAACATCGATGTGATGCACACGAAAAGAATGTCGGGAGGCCCTTTTTCACGAATTCCTGAACATTCACAGGAAGTCAAATGATAATGTCAAGGCTAGAGTCGATGTTGAGAAGCTTTGTGATAGGAAGAGATTACATGCAGCCTCCTCCGTCTGGTCGAAAGAATTGGTTCAAGCAGCATGCCTACTCGCCTTGATAATGTCCAAAAGAAGGAGTCATTTAGGTGGCTCAAATACGCCGTGATGTTCCCAGCGGTTATTGTTGAATATAAGTAAGGGAGTCAATATTTTGAGGGACAAGTCAACGGGCTCAAGAGTCACGACTATCATATATGGATTGAGCGGCTAATGCGGTGATGGTTCGAGGTATCTCCCGAAAAGTATGGCGAGTGCTTGCGGAGTTGAGCCATTTCTTCGCACCCTCTGCTAGCGGATATGTCCTCTGGTGATTGAGAAGCTGCAAGTTCAGGTGCCGGAGTTGCTATGCAATTTGGAGATGATCTTTCCGCCAGACTTCTTTACTCCGATGGCACATCTCATTGTGCACCTCGCGAACGAGGCACTATTGGGGGGGCCGGTGTAATTTCGTTGGCAATTTTGTATTGAGAGAGAGTTTAAGTATATTCAAAAGATAACTGGAAACAAAGCCAAGATTGAAGCATGCATAGCTGAAGCAACATGCCTTCGGGAGATGGCGACGCCATGACAACCTCTTGGCCGATGATGTTCCCACTATGCATAACCCGGTCTCTCGTTACAATGTCGACCTGCCCAAGAATGACCCCAATCTCGAACTATTCCAATTTCCCGGTGGCAAGGCCGGTAAAGGACTAAAATATAGGTTGCCGAAGGAAGAGAAGGATTGCATGATGCTCTATGTGCTTATGAACATGAAGGAAGTGGTCGATTTCATTAGGTAAAATGGTGAACACCCTATTTCTCTATGCAGCTAGTAACTCGGTCTCCGTCTAATGCTTATTTTCTCCTTCTTAGTGATTTCACGGATGAACAGTGGCCGGGACCAACTGATCCCTCTCCCATGGAGTTGGACACTCTACTGAAAGAGGGTGCTCCCGGAAATAAAAAAAAACTTTGTGTCCTGGTTTATGGAAAAAGTAATTTCTAACCTGTCCCTCTTACCTTGCAATATGTGACTTGTCGCTCTTATTCCACGTAACTACTGAACGCAACAAATTCCTCTTGTACCTGTAGGGAGCTGATCCCAACATTGAGATGTCAGATGAGCTGAAATGTGTTTCCCAAGGTTGTAACAGTATCGTCATGAAGTCTGAGAAGTATGATGTGAATGGGTTTCGCTTCCATACAGAGACGCACCAGAAAGGGCGGCTGAATGCAAAAACGGTAAATACTGGGGTGTTCACCAAAGGAGCCGATTCCCTTGATTACTACGGAAGGTTAGAGAATGTATACGAGCTGACCTTCAATCGTACGAATGTCGAACTCAATCTTGTTGTGTTCAAGTGCCACTGGTTTGACCCAAGGGTGGTGAAGTACCCTTCCATTGGGTTAGTTGAAGTTAGGCCTTCAACCACCTATAGCGGAGCCGACGTCTTTGTTGTTGCTCACCAAGCCAACCAAGTTTATTATTTGCCCTACCCATGCCAGAAAGCGGAACTCCAGGGCTGGGAAGTTGTGTTCCAGGTATCGCCACATGGTAACCTACCGATTCCCTCCGAGGACGATTACAACAACATTAACCCTGTAACGTATGAGGGAACTTTCTATCAAGAGCAAGAGGACTTCGGACACTTTGATTTAGAACCGGTTGATCTTGAGGACCTTGGGAATGATGTAGAAACTCGGGGTGAGTCAGTGGTGAATCTACATGACATAAGTATGCTCGAGAAGCTCCATACCGAGAATGACAACGATGATGAGCCTACACCCTTCGATGAGAATCCAGATTTCCACTCAAAAGATAGTGATAGTGAGAATGAGAATGAGAATGAGAATGAGAATGAAAATGATAGTGAGTATTTATTTTTTAATGCATTTTATTTTGTCTTTGTGCTTAACTGTTTTCTTAATTGCATTATGCCTTTATTCTTTGTGTATACATTTTATTATGTCTTTGTACTTAACTGTTTTCTCTTACTTAATGCAGGTGATTGAACAATATGAGCAGCGGCAAGGCAACCAGTTCGTCCTTGCTTAATGCTGAAGCGTAAGAAAAAGAGCTACGGAGTGGGAGACAGCAAATCCCAATCCGTTACCCGATCTTGCTCCTTTGGCGGGGGGACGGGGTTGAGGCCGAGGTCGAGGAGGACGAGACGAGGTGCCACGGGAGGCGTGGACTTTGACCCACCACCCTCGCTTACAGCGACGTGGCTCTGAGTTGTTCTGACAGAGCAGCCTTCGGGGCGAGAGGAGGCAGTCGAGAGGAGGCGGAGTCTGAGAGGGAGGCGAGGACCGAGAGGGAGGCGGGGACCGATACGGAGGCGGACATTAGCCGCGAGTTGGTGGGGCCGAAGAAATTGCGGAATCGTGGGGAGTTGGGAGTCCCTGACGAGAAGTTTGAGCCTAGGACTCAGGAGGCGAAAGCCCTTATTATTCCAGATGGTCTTGAGTAAGTGTACTAATTTGGCAATTTAAAACATTTTATTTCATGTTGGTCACAAATAATTATTGTGTACTAATGTTTATTTTTGTGCAGCAATTGGACATTTCCTCCGGGGACCAAGGCTCGCCTTCCTAACAGCCTCGTTGGAGCTCGATTAGGAAGTTCTGGCGGCTATCACATTACCCCGAGGGTGACGGAAGCTAGCTACTACTTGGGCGGACTACGGACTACCGTGTCCGGGCTTTCAATTCTTGATGCTGTCATCACCAAGTTTTGGGTAAGGCATATTTCTCGAGTTATGTTCATACTTGATGACCCCACCGTGCTAACTCATGACTCTTATGCATGATTGAAGTGCTTTTACCGTGTGGCCGAGGAGGACCAGGAGAAGGCGTAGAGGACTTTGCTTGGAGCTTGTGTGAAGTTGACCCCGGTGTGGTACAACCCGGAAGGTCACGGCCGCTAGCCACTTCAATGACAGGCGTGAGGGTCGGAAGGAAGACATTGTCGGTAGGAACCCTAATCCTGAGTACTCGATGGCCTTGAAGAGTACATGTTGGTGAGTAAAATGTCAATGAGATTCTACATTGCTACTAAGTTGCCATTGCATTGTCTGGAGTTGAGTATTGCATTTTCAGGTTATCCCGATTGGGCGAGCGCATCGACTCGCATGGGAGGAGCTGGTTAGACGAGGTGGCTCAGAGAAGACGAGGAGTTTGTAGCCTTGTCGAGGCGTAACGCGGATAACCGAGGCGATGGTGGAACGCGCTGGGAAACCACAACTTTGACCGCTTCAAGGGAAGGTGGTAATGCGTATATACATGGAACGACCTGCGTGCATTTCGCTTATGTTTGTACTTTATATGCATAATATTTTCTTTTCGCGATCGGTGGCGAGGCACAACCCGGGAGGTGATTCATGGCGTCGTCTATGAGATGATGCGCGAAGAAGCCCAATCACTCGGAGCCTCAACCCTCGTTGCCCGTGTACTTCGGCACTGCCCAGAACGACTTGGGGAACTACAACACAATGGTGAAGGCTCGTCACCCCCATGTGGATGACCCCATTCACGCGGAGATCGACGAGGAGTCGTTGGTCCTGTCGGGGCACGGATTGCAGCATGGACGCCTCAAGATTCTGAATAAGAAGGTCAAGCCTACCCTCAGCACGAGCTTCAGCCGTCTCAAGGCTACCTACCCCGCCGACGGCCCCCCTATCCCGCCTCGTGGCCAGCCTCGTCGCTCCGCCGAGGATGTAAGTTTTTCTCGTTCTCATCATCTTTATGACTTTTGTTCCTGCATGGCTAACCACTGACGAGATTCCTTGTATTTGAAATTGTAGTCTGAGTTAGACGCGGCCTACGATACCGTTTATGAGGAATATCAGGTGGCCTTTCGGCAGCATCAAGAGGCGCTTGCGGTCTACATGCAATACGTAAATGTAAGTCCGAGCCTTTATTTTTGCAAAAGATACAAGTCCCACTTCCCCCCGTTTGTTGTACTACGGCCTGACTTCTAAACTATCTTGCAGGACATGATGGTGAATATTCAAACTGGGCAGAATAGAGATTTGGGGCCCGTGCCTCCCATGCCAGGTCCGGCGCCATTTTTGCAATCGAAGGAAAGCTTCGCTAGGACCTACTACGCATCGACACCGGTAAGTTCTTTGCTAACCCACTGGTTATCGCTTTACTTTGCCTCGCAAGTTGCTAACATGTAGGCAACATGTAGGGAACGCGAGCTTCTGGGAACCGGCACTTTGGCCACGCCTCGCCGGATGGGCGTCAGATCACACCGCTTCATGACCATGGTCCATCTCCTGGCCATTCTGCAGGTGGTTCTCCCGAGCTTCACACTTCTCCTACTCCCTCGCCAGGTGGCTCTTCTGCTGCTTCTACTGGACACAACCCTCGGCAGAGGTCGCCACTTTTCACCAGGGGAGATCTCGGGTACACCCCGTCTCCTCCAGAGTTGTAGGGATGTGTGATGATGTCGATGATCTTGTATGACTAATATATGGATGATCTTGTATGACTGATGTTGATACATGTGTGGCTGTATGGATAATGTATGACTAATGTGTGGAATATATATTGCATGGATGTATGGATGATGATGTATGGATGTATGCATGGATGATGTATGGATGTATGCATGGATGATGTATGGCTGCTGTGAGTGCTGCTGAGAAAAATTCAAAAAAAAACTGTGTATGTGATACGCCGACGGCAATGCCCTCGGCGTAGACCTCTACCATGTGCCATATGGTCAGGGCTACGCCGACGGCAAGCACCTGCGCCTACGCCGAGGGCAGGCCGTCGGCCTAGCGCCAGCCTAGGAGGCTCAGGCGGTGGACACGCGTCCACATACGCCGAGGGCGAGGCCGTCGGCGTAGCCCCCTCCTGGGGAGGCCAACAGGTGCCACGTGGCCACCATACGCCGAGATACGGCCGTGGCGTGATACGGTCGCCGTTAGCGGCCGTCTAACGGCAGCGCCGTTCACGACGGCAACGTTACCGACGGGCCCGCCTCGGCCGTCGGCGTAGATCTACGCCGACGGTTTTCTTCTACGCCGATGGCCGTTTTGCTCCGCCGAGGGAGACCTTCGCCGAGGGGACTACGCCGACGGCAGCCCTCAGCGTAGCGTATGCCGACGGCAAAGATGGCTACGCCGAGGGCTTTTAGCCGTCGGCGTAGCCGTCGCGTGCTGTAGTGCAACTCCTAACCGGAATTCAGTTCGGAGTGTTGGATCCTCGATCGGCCCTCGCGTCAATATAATGATCGCATCACAGAGTCACGGGACAAGGACAGGAGAGCAGGTCGATCGATCAAACGATCAACCCATAACCGATTAGACCATACATACTGCCTCAGATAAGTTACTTGCATGTTGTCTAGTCAATCGGGCATGGCTACGATTCCACAGACGTCGCGTCGTCCCTGGTCCACCAAAGTGATTGACTGGGAAACATTCAAACCACCGACCTTGAACAGCGTCCTCGTTATTACCCGTGTCTTCCTCGTTGACCCGGCGAGCGCCGGCGGCCAGGGCGTCATCGACGCCTGCATCAAGATTGGCAAGCATAGATACACGCTCGCGTCCCTCTCAGCGAGAGCCCCGACGCGGCGATGTTTGATCCGATGGTACTGGACCAGGAGTTTACCTTGTACGTGTCGGGGCGCCACTACTACTCGGGTGACAAATTCGTCTTCCAGGCCGAGGGATACACGTATCACCGTAATGAGTGTCATGATAACGAAGCAGAGACATTGTGTCCCGATAATGACGAAGCGGCGGAGAGTTCAGAGGATTCACTACGGGAACAAACGTAGATGCCGAGGGGGATTTCAATGCTGAGGGGAAAAGGTCGAGGGCGCTCGGCATAGCTCGCGCAGTGCCGTGGGCCACAAAAAACCCGTCGGCATTGCAAAACCATCGGCATAGACGGGCAATGCCGAGAGGGACCCTCGGTGTAGGTATACCCTCAGCATAGATGTAGCAACGCCGAGGGGCACCGTCGGCGCAGGCTGAGAATGGATCACGTTCATGCGGTGCGAACAGACAGTTCACGGTGTATGGCAGTGCCGAGGGGCTTACCGTTGGCGTAGCTCTGCGCAGTGATAGCTAACGGCGCATAGCAAAGCCGAGGGGCTGACCGTCGGCGTTGTAACGAGCATATATTAGAAATTGGCAGGACCTATACCGAGGGGAATCCCCTCAGCATTGCCATACCTACGCCGAGGGGAATCCCCTAAGCATTGCTATTAGCGTGTGGAACGGGCATACACCTGACAGGACCTATGCCAAGGGGAATCCCCTCAGCATTGCAATTAGCATGTGGAACAAGCATACACTTGGCAGGACCTACGCCAAGGGAAATCCCCTCAGCATTGCTATTAGCAAGGTAGCAACAGCACATGCTATGCAGCTAGCTATAGATGCCGCCCTGACGACAAGTAGTGACCATGTCAACCTGACTGAACTCAGATGAATGATCGTATGTTGTTTACAGGTTAGAAATTAAGAACTACATGTCTCCATATAAACCATGGGTTCCACGGACTAGGTTTTCTGTGTAAAAACACCGTCAGAGCGTCAGAATCACGCAAAAACTTGAAAGTGTCCCTAGCATACATGTACAAGTGTGGTGGAGGGTCCATAGATGCAATTCCTAGATCCTGGATGCGAGCATATTCACTTGCATGCGAGCACATTCACTTGCATGCGTTAACACTTAGAGAAGTGCTGGATATGTTAGAGGAAACTCCCGCTACAGATCAAAGGAGGGCTACCAGTGGAATCTTGGTATCAACCTTGGTTTTTAGTGTAGATGTGACCTGAACAAACCTAAATCGATATAAAAGTACATTGGTTAACCCCCATACAGAGAATGCTATAGGGGTAGACCTGCGGGTCGCATAGACTAGGGTTTCGGTGGAAAAAAGACCGTCGGAGCGTCAAAGTCACCCAAAAACTTACAAATGGCCCTAGCATACATTTACAAGTATGGTGGAAGGTCCACAGATGCAACTCTTAGCTCCCGGGTCCGAGCATGTTCACTTGCATGCGATAACACTTAAAAAAGTGCTGGATTTGTCGGCGGAAACTCCCGCTGCGTATCAAACAGAGAGCTACCGGTGGAATCTTGGTCCCAACCTTTGTTTTTAGTGTAGATGTGACATAAACAAACCTAAACCTATAGAAAAGTACATTTGTCAACCCTCGTACGGAGAATGGTATGGGGGTAGACCTGTGGGTCCCACAAACTAGGGTTTCGGTGGAAAAAGACCGCTGGAGCGTCGGAATCACATGAAAACTTACAAGTGGTCCTAGCAAACATGTACAAGTGTGATGGAAGGTCGATAGATGAAATTCCTAGCTCCCGGGTGCGAGCATTTTCACTTGCTTGTGATAACACTTAGAAAGTGCTGGATGTGTCACACGAAACTCCCGCTACGCATCAAATGGAGGGATACAGGTGGAATCTTGGTCCCAACCTTGGTGTTTAGTGCATATGTGACCTGAACAAACCTAAACCGATAGAAAAGTACATTGGTCAACCCCCGTATGGAGAATGCTATGGGGTAGACCTACGGGTCCCACAGACTAGGGTTTGGTGGAAAAAGAACGTCGGAGCATCGGAATCATACGACAACTTGTAAGTGCACCTAGCATACATGTAAAAGGGTGGTGGAAGGTCCATGGATGAAATTCCTAACTCCCGGGTGCAAGCATGTTCACTTGTCTACGATAACACTGAAGTGCTGGATGTGTCGGACGAAACTCCTGCGACGGATCAAAAGGAGGGCTACTGGTGGAATCTTGGTCCCAACCTTGGTTTTAGTGTATATGTGACCTAAATAAACCTAAACCAATATAAAAGTACATTGGTCAAACCCTCGTATAGAGAATTCTATGGGGGTATACCTGCGGTGGAAAATGACAGTTGGAGCGTCAGAATCATGCAAAAACTTGCAAGTGGCCCTAGAAAACAAGTACAAGTGTGGTGGAAGGTCGATAGATGAAATTCCTAGCTCCCGCGTGCGAGCATGTTCACTTGCATGCGATAACACTTAGAAAGTGTTGGATGTGTGAGACGAAACTCCCGCTACGGATCAAAAGGAGGGCTACCGGTGGAATCTTGGTTCCAACCTTGGTTTTTAGTGTAGATGTGACCTAAAGAAACCTAAACCGATATAAAAGTACATTGGTCAACCCTTGTACGGAGAATGCTACGGGGGTAGATCTACGGTTCCCATAGACTAGGTTTTCGATGGAAAAACACCGCCGGAGCGTCGGAATCACGCAGAAACTTGCAAGTGGCCCTAGAATACATGTAAAATTGTGGTGGAAGGTCCATATATGCAATTACTAGCTCTCGTGTGCGAGCATGTTCACTTTCATGCGATAACACTAAGAAAAGTGTTGGATGTGCCAAAGGAAACTCCTGCTACGGATCAAATGGAGGGCTACTGGTGGAATCTTGGTCCCAACCTTGGTTTTTAGTGTAGATGTGACGTGAAGAAACCTAAACCGATAGAAAAGTACGTTGGTCAACCCTCGTACGAAGAATGCTACAGGGGTAGACCTATGGGTCCCATAGACTAAGTTTTCGATGGAAAAACACTACCGGAGTGTCGGAATCACGCGAAAACTTGCAAGTGGCCATAGAATACATGTACAAGTGTGGTGGAAGGTCCATAGATGCAATTACTAGCTATCGGGTGCGAGCATGTTCACTTTCATGCGATAACACTTAGAAAAGTGTTGGATGTGTCGGAGAAAACTCCCGCTACGGATCAAAAGGAGGGCTAACGGTGGGATTTTGGTCCCAACCTTGGTTTTTAGTGTAGATGTGACCTGACAAACCTAAACCGATAGAAAAGTACATTATTCAACCCTCGTACGGAGAATGCTACAGGGGTAGACCTACGGTTCCCATAGAATAGGTTTTCGATGGAAAAAACACTTCCGGAGCGTCGGAATCACGCGAAAACTTGCAAGTGGACCTAGCATGCATGTACAAGTGCGGTGGAAGGTCCATAGATGCAATTCCTAGATCCCGGGTGTGAGCATGTTCACTTCCATGCGAAAACACTAAGAAAACTGTTGGATGTGCCGAAGGAAACTCCCGCTACGGATCAAATGGAGGGCTACCGGTGGAATCTTGGTCCCAACCTTGGTTTTTAATGTAGATGTGACCTAAAGAAACCTAAAACAATAGAAAAGTACATTGGTCAACCCTCGTACGAAGAATGCTACGGGGGTAGACCTGCAGGTTCCATAGACTAGGTTTTCGATGGAAAAACACCGCCGGAGCGTCGGAGTCACGCAAAACTTGCAAGTGGCCCTAGAATACATGTATAACTGTGGTGGAAGGTCCATAGATGCAATTCCTAGCTCTCGGGTGCGATCATGTTCAGTTTCATGCGATAACACTTAGAAAAGTGTTGGATGTGTCGGAGAAAACTCCCGCTACGGATCAAATGGAGGGCTAACGGTGGAATCTTGGTTCCAACCTTGTTTTTATTGTAGATGTGACCTGAACAAAACTAAACCGATAGAAAAGTACATTGGTCAACCCTCGTACGGAGAATGCACGGGGGAGACATGTGGGTCCCATAGACTAGGTTTTTGATGGAAAAACACCGTCGAAGCGTCGGAATCACGCGGAAACTTTCAAGTGGCCCTAGCAAACATGTACAGGTTGGTGGAAGGTCCATGGATGTAATTCCTAGTTCCCTGGTGCGAGCATATTTAGTTTCATGCGATAACACTTAGAAAAGTGCTTGATGTGTCGGAGGAAACTCCCGCTACAGATCAAAAGGAGGGCTACTGGTGGAATTTTGGTCCAAACCTTGGTTTTTAGTGTAGATGTGACCTAAACAAACCTAAACCAATAGAAAAGTACATTGGTCAACCCTCGTACGGAAAATTTTACAAGGGTAGACCTGTGGGTCCTACAGACTAGGGTTTCGGTGGAAAAAGACCGCTGGAGCGTCGGAATCACGTGAAAACTTGAAAGTGGCCCTACAAACATGTACAAGTGTGGTGGAAGGTCCATAGATGCAATTACTAGCTCATGGGTGCGAGCATGTTCACTTGCATGCGATAACACTTAGAAAAGTACTAGATGTGCTAGAGGAAACTCCCGCTACGGATCAAATGGAGGGCTACCGGTGGAATCTGTGTCCCAACCCTTGTTTTCCATGTAGATATGAATTGAACAAACCTAAACCAACAAAAAAGTACATTGGTCAACCCTCGTACGGAAAATGCTACATGGGTAGACCTGCGGGTTCCACATACTAGGGTTTCGATGGAAAAAAACGCCGAAACATCAGAATCACGCGAAAACTTGCAAGTTACCATATCATACATGTACAAGTGTGGTGGAAGGTCCATAAATGCAATTCCTAGCTCCTGGGTGCGAGCATATTCACGTGCATGCGGTAACACGGAGAAAAGTGCTTGACGTGTAGGATAAAACTTCTACGGAGAAAACGGAGGGCTACCGGTGGAATCTTGGTCCTAACCTTGGTTTTCCATATAGATATGACATAAAACATCTAAACCAACAAAAAACTACATTGGTAAATACTCTTATGGAGAATGATACCGGGCTAGACTTGCGGATCTCATAGACTAGGGTTTCGCTGGCAAAGCACCTGCATCACACGGAAACTTGCAATTGGCCCTAGTATACATGTACAAGTGTGGATTATGCATATTATAATATATTAATAGTACCATAATATATTATAATATAGTTTTATACATATCATAGTTAGTAACATAATTATTTTATGAATGCCGCCAAAAGAATAGAGACATATATCTATCTAGAATACAAATTAAAATGAGGATGAGTAAAATGAAATGATATACGTTTAAACAGAGAAAATAAAAAATAAACAGAAAAGTAAAAAAGAAAATGAAAAATGGAACAAGTAAAAAAAAATGTGCATAGCAATGCCGAGGGGAACCCTCTCGGCGTAGGTGGGCACAATGCCGAGGGCAACCCGCTCGGCGTAGCGGGACATGCTGGTGGGTCAACTAGCCCACCCGGGTCTGACCGGTCAACCCCGACCCAAATCCCCTCGCTCTCCCCCGACCCAACCCTCCTCCGCACAGCCGCCGACCTCCGTCGATCCCCTTCTATCGCTGGCAGATCCCGGCCAGCTCCAGCGAGCCCCCATGTCGCCGACCACCGCCCCTGCGCCTCCTCCCGCTTCTCCCGCCGCCTTCCCCGGTTCCCGCAGCGCAGCTGCCGTCAGCTATCGAGTCCCCGTCGATCCCATCGCCGGTCGCTGTCCCCAACCTCCATCCACCCAAGAGCCGCCAGAGACCAAGCTCGCCCCCGTACCTACACGTGCCAGCCACCCCAGCACATGTAGCGGCTCCCTGTAGCAGATCAGCGGGTTGACCCGCTGTTCCTGGCCAGGGGCCTTGGGATCGACCGGCTCAGGTCGGGCCTGCTGAGCGTGAACATCGGAGGCTTCGACGACGGAGGCGCCGAGGGCGGCGGCGCCTACCTGGTGGCCTCCGGTGGAGGGGACCTCTCTGGGATCGAGGTCCACTACAAGGAGCAAACTATATTTTGGTTTGGATTCGTGGCCATACCTTGCTTGGATGGTATGTGTTCACTGCAATGAGTATTAATTTGTTCGGTACGATTGGACCGTGCCTTGCTAATTCACCACTGCATTGCAGATATTACGGGGCATTACCCATCTCCTCGGGAAATTTTGATTACTTACCTTGAACCATAGACATGATCAAGTAAGCATACTAGTGCTAGAGTGTTCAACCATCCGTTCATATGTACTATTATGTACCACAGTTGGGTGTCAATTGTTATGCTTAATCATCAATTAAGCATGCCACCTGATACCACAGTTTACCTTGGTTTTAAGTTTCTTATGACGGTGCTGTGCAAAATATAAGTCTGAATATTTGGAGTCCCATTTCTCTAGGCAGCTATGTCAATTGTACATTTTTTTATCTTCGCATTACTGCTGATACCTTTGCTGTGATGGCTGGACGATATGTATTTACTAGTAAGTAGTTTTTGTTCAATGGAGATGGGCCATGCCTTTCTAATTTACCACCGAATTGCTAATATATTGAGAGACGCCGTCTCTTAGGTGAACTATTAATCATTTTCCTTGCAGAATAGATGCGATGATATGGGCCATGTCTGCACTTCGAAAATATTTTATAGGATCATTTAAATTCCAGATTTTATAGGAACACAAATTTTAAAGATCTATGTATGCTGCATTTTCTATGATCTCAAGCTCGCGAGTCTCCTCCTCTTGATGTTACTGATTGCTAGTAGCGTTGTAAGCACAAGCCCATCCTTTTTTTTCTAGCATCTCTTATAAAATGATATATATAGAGTACTGAAATGTGCAACTAATATTTATTTGTGGTAGTGCTAATTTAGCCTAGCAATGCAAGTTTCTATACATTTATAGATAGCTAGCTAAGGTCCTTCACATATGCATGAGTAATTCCCTCAACCTATTGGTCTCTGCATTGTAATACCTATGCAGTTTAATACTATTCGCGTCGACACTCTTCGACTCCGGTTAGTTCCAAGCAATAACTTTGACTTCATAAAATTTCCATGCTCAACTTGTCATGCATGAAGTTTGACTTACACAATTTGCCATGCTAACCGGGTGTGTTCTTTCACAATTTGCCATGCTCAACTTGTCATGCATAAAATTTGACTTACACAATTTGCCATGCTAAACTGGCGTGTTCTTTCATTTTGTAGTGGCGATGCTCTCGAAGACAAAGTGTGTGTTGTGACGGTGCTCGAAGTCCGTGGAAGACCGGTTGCCATGTGACATGTATCCCATGACTATGTGTAATGAACTTGTAGTGATGATTCTCTCGAAGACTATGTGTAATGAACTTGTAGCGTTGATGCTCTCGAAGACTGTGCAATGAACTTGTAGTGATGTGTATTTGTGACTACATGTATCTATGTATCGAGATTTAATACTAGCTATGTGATATGTTTGTGGACATCATCTATGCTGAATTTTTTGCATTATTACAACCAATTCATATATATATTCTGCTGCGAGGCACAAAATTAACCAGTGGACGTTAACGCTGAGGGTTTAACCCTCGGCATTGCTCTGAACAGAGGCCTGGCGGACATCAACGCCGGGGGTGATCCCCTCGGCATTGGTCTAAACAGAGGATGGTGGATATCAACGCCGAGTGTGATCCCCTCGGCACAGCGCAACCAACGACGAGCGTTTCCCTCTCGGCACAGACCCCACTCATCATGGCGTCCAGCGCACTCCACGTGGCAACCTATACCGAGCGTTTCCCCCTCGGCGTTGCTCCAGGGCGCCGTCTTCTCCGTGCCGTTAACTTCCTGAGCTGACGGCCGGACTACGTCGAGGGGCGGCATAAACCGTCGGCACAAGGCTCTACGCCGAGGGCCGAACCAACGCCGACGGTATTGAGCTATGCCGAGGACCACCTAAGCCGAGGGCTTAGTGCCGAGGGTCACCCTCGGCGTTGAGCAGGCCCGAGGGTTATCTGGGCTACGCCGAGCGTTTTCCCCCTCAGCATTGATCTTCCTTCCCGTAGTGATTACAACGGTGATGACGACGAGGACGAATACAACACCGATGAGGAGAAGGGGGAGGGTTTAGAGGATGATAATGGTAGCGAATACAACACCGATGAGGAGGAGGGGGGGGATGTAGAGGATGATAATGGCAGCGAATACAGCACCGATGAGGACGACAACGAGGAGGAGGAGGCCGATGGACAAACAAAGACACCGAGCAACCCAAAGAACGTTAGGCATGCCGTAGGTAGAACGTTCTCGAGCGTGCTATCATTCCTTGGATTCAAGATGTACTCATAAATCATTTAGGAAAATTGTAAACAAGTAATGCAAATTAGGAAGAACTTGTCATTGACATGTACATTAGTAGCTTACTACATTGTTAAATCTTTTCCTATCGAGATCGTAGATAGAAGTGGAGTTGCTTACTTCATAAGAAAAGAAACTTAGAATCAAATCCTCAATGTTGTTAAGTAAAGAACAATCATTATCATAACCACGGGTCCTAAACTTAATTTTGTCTCATGGTGAGGTTGTAATTGTATTTGCATCAATCGAGCATCATACCAACTCTACATTCAAGAGTCCGTGGTAATGTTTGGTCAAAATGAGTCTCAGCAAAAAGCCCGCACAACAATCCATTGGATTTTTGCAAGTGGCCATGGCAAGCAACGTTCGCGTGGCGCTATAATGCAAGAATTGTGTCCCTTGTGTCCCCAGTGGGCAATTTGTTGCCGTGCCGCCACCGGCTCCGCAGTTCGCCTCCACCAGGAGCACGACCAGCTTCATGCAGGTATCCGCGCCGGCTCTGCAGTTCGCCTCCACCGGGAGCGCGGCCGGCTTCATGCAGGTATCCGTGTAGAGAGCCAATAAGGAGACAATATCAGCAAACAGATATTGGTACTCTGCCGCTGCACATACTTCTTGTTCTCGGCCGTGTATGACCGATGCCCAATAGCAGCAGGGCAGCAATAGTAAGTTTTTTGAATTGAGATGTCCAGGCATGTGCCTTCATAGTAGCTAATGTTTATGTAGAACTTATAACATGTCATCTCAAATTCAAAAGTTGGTAGCAAAGCAAAGGGTTTTCTACCTTAATGCAAATGAACTGTCACCACCTTGTTTTTTAATAGAACTAAGGTTGTGTAAGTTTTTCTGACTTCTTATTTTTTTGACTATCTTTTGGGGTGTTCACCCTTTCCTAACACCTCGTATTTGTTTTACTGATTCCTTTTGAATCTAATTACTAAACATCAAAATGATGCTAGATTTTATTAAACTTTTGCAAATCGAAACTGATTTGACCATTTTTTTTTGTTTCAATAAGATCGTTATAACTAAATTCCATTTATTTGTTTCCACACTTTTTCTTCGTTCTATTTTACACTAATTTATATGGTATGTTTATTCTTAGTGTTACTGCACTTCTGTTAATGATGTGTGTTGTGTTTTGATTTTTGACACCGGGATGGAATCCCCTTTGTTAGTTTGGCTAGGGGCGTAATGTCCGGCGAGCTCGATCAGCGAGCTAGACGAAAACACACACACAAACACACACAGACAGAGACAAACAGAAAGGGATAGGATTTTTTACCTAGGTGTTGGAGATATGCCCAAGAGGCAATAATAAAGTGGTTATTATCATATATTCATCTTTATGATAAATATTTACATACCATGCTATAACTGTATTAACAGGAAACATTAATACTTGTGTGATTTGTAAACATAAAAGAGTCTCAAATTTTCATCTATGTTTTTTCTGCAAAATTAGATTCTATTTTCTTGATTTGGTTTGGTGCAAGCTTAAGATGAGTTTGGCATTAAATAGAAATGTTCCTTTCTTAAATCCCTAAGACCAATGATGTTGGTCTGAGACTTAGGGATTTAAGCTTTATCTAGTTGATTCATATGGGTGGTTCTGGTAGTGGTACCAGCTACTGTTTCTTGAATCAAAGCTTGGAAAAAATTATAGTAGGCTTGATCATTTGTATAGATCCAAAAGATTAAATTCTAAGGTGCTACTCTTATCTTAGAGATGTGCCTAGAAGTTAAATCTTAGCTATATTTATTCTTGAATTGAAATATAGCTTGATATCCAAATCAATGATGTTGTTCTGAGATTTGGTAGAATCCTTGTACTTTGTTGTTTGCTTTTAAAGTTTAAAACCTCAGTGATGGATTCACCCCACTTGGGTGCTTTCTGAGAGTTTGAATAAGTGACAGATCATGTATGCTTGTCTAATCTTAGATAGATAGATTATTTGATGGTCTATTTACCTACCACTGTCACTTGATGATGTGGTTGCTAGTAGTTGATCTTGTGGTAGCTTGATCTGGTGCTCCCCTGGTATTTCCAGTTCCTGGCTTGTCCTTGATCTAGCCCATCATCTCCTGATCCTGATGGCTTGACCTTGGTCTTGCTATCCACCTGATCTTCCCCCTCCTTATGTCACCATCCTGGTGATGTGATCCTGGGCTTTGGTTGGTTTGATCTAGCTTGGCTTGGTTTAGCTGCTGGCTGCCGTGCTTGGTTTAGCTGCTGGTTGTTGTGCTTGGTGTGTAAGAGCAAAGGAATGATGTGGGGATGGGTTTACCACGACTGTGTTGATAGTTTTGTTTGGATGTGCTGCTGTTGTGGTGTTGACAGCACACACCATGCAGTTTGGTGTGTGTGCTGCTTGTGTGCCTGCTGCACAGATGTGGATATGTTCAGAATTTTGAAAGTTACTTTTATCTGGTTACATCTACTTGGCTGGTGAAACTTGCCCCTCCTTGCTGTTATTTGACTTATGGCTTAAAATTATGAAAGATACATTCTTTCATATTGGTGAAACTTGCCCCTTTTATAAGTTTACTCAATGATGAACCTTGATCAGTGCACTTCACTGACAAGTCTGAGAGTAAAACAATGCTAATCCTAACTTTCCTTTTTCTATTAAGTTTCTGTTTATTTTGCAGGTATAGATTTGAAGATGAAGATTTTAGTTTAGGCTTTTTCTTTTTCTTTATAGAATAGTCACTTGTAATATTCTTTTGTAATTTTAGTTCTATCCTTTTGTAATCTTTATTTTATTATTTTGTAATAAAGATTGTACTATTATCAATAAAGAAATATTATTCTTTATTTATTTACTATTGTAAAAATTGTGAATGATTTTCCTAAGTTACATTTTGTAACTTATTATTGAATGTAAATATGAAATGAATATTCATATTCTTAATTGCTCTTTTTATATAAAGTTCAATTTATTATTGGTTAACTCTTAATTAAATCAAGATTTAAACATTATTCAAAAATCCTTTTGAATTATAATTCAAACACTCAATGTTTTAAATTCAAATTCATTTCCCATAACACATAAGTCCACAAAGATCATATCAAAGTCTATAGCAATCATCCTTTAAGACTAAACCTAATCTCAAAGTATGAAGAAACCTTGATCACTTTAGGTTTTTATTTGGTAAAAAATTTACCCACATTTTCACGGATAAATGCATGCAACATTTCAAATTCCTAAATCTATCCTTCATTAGCTCCTAAATGCTGGGATGTTACAATCATCCAAGCAGTAAGTCCATGAATGGGAAAATTCTTAACCAAAGATTTCATTCTTTCCCAAGCTTGAGCAACATGTTCATTATCAAGTTGTTTAAATTTCATAATATCACTTCTCATAGATATAATCTTAGCAGGAGGGTAGTACTTTCCAATAAAAGCATCCTTGCACTTAATCCAAGAATCAATACTATTTCTAGGCAAAGATAGCAATCATTCTTTAGCTTTTCCTCTCAAGGAGAAAGGAAACAGCTTGAGCTTAATAATATCTACATCTACATCCTTATACTTTTGCATATCACAAAGTTCAGCAAGCTATTGAGATGGGCGGCAACATCATCAGAACTAGCACTAGAAAATTGCTCTATCATCACAAGATTCTACAAAGCAGGATTAATTTCATAAAAGGTAGCATCAGGAGCAGGTGGAGTAATAGGAGTGCTAAGAAAATCATTGTTGTTTGTGCTAGTGAAGTCACACAACTTGGTGTTCTCAGCAGATTTCATTTTGGCAAAAGTGGAGCAAGCCAAAACAGCAGCAGCAGCTAGAGCAGGAACTAATTTTTTTATGTTTTTTATAAGAGAAAGCAAACCAAACTAAACTAATTTTTTTTGGAGTTTTTGATAAAAAGAGGCAAACAAAACCAAGCAAAAGAAACTAAGAAAACTAAAAACAAAGTAAAGAGAAAGGTTGAGGAGGACTCCCCTTGTGAAGACGTCCTTAGTTTCCCCGGCAACGACGCCAGAAAGTCTTGATGCGTGTTGAACACCCCGTCGGGAATCCCCAAGAGCAAGGTATGATGCAGCACAACAGCAAGTTTTCCCTCAGTAAGAAATCGAGGTTATCGAACCAGTAGGAGGAAGGAAACGCCTCAAAGGTGTTGCAAGCAACATGGAAACCTGCACAACATAAACTCAAGACTTTGCCCCAACTAATAGTAAGGTTTTCAATCTCACCGGTTGCTGTAACAAAGGATTAACTGTATTGTGTGGAAGGTGATGATGGTTTGCAGCAAGTAAACAGTAACAGTGGAAGATATATCAATGGTAAAGATTGAACCGGGGTCCATAGTTCACTAGAGGTACAAACATAGCATGCTGGGTAAACAAATTACAGCAGGGCAATTGACAGGACTGAGCAAGGCATAAAAATGCAATACTAGACAAAAAGATCCTATGAGATTCGATTGAGAAATACAACAATATACATAGACTGCCATCCAAATGCATCTATGAATAGAAGTCCACCTTCAGGTTATCATCCGAACCCCCTCCAATATTAAGTTGCAAGCAACTGACAACTGCTTTAACCAAAGTGTGTAAGGTAAACAATCCACTTGTTCCATGAACAAGAGACCGTTGTTTTCTCCCTAGTGGCAACATCACATCTACAACCGTAGAGATTTTTGTCACTTCCCTTGATTAAGTAGAGGCATGAACCCATTATCGAGCATAAATACCCCCTCTTGGAGTCACTAGCAACTACTTGGCCAAGATAGCTACTAATAACGGAGAGCATGCAAGATCACAAACAACACAAACATGATAGAATCAATAAGACAAAACCATTAATCAATTTGACATAGTAATCTCAATATCCATCGGATCCCCGCAAACACAACATGCATGATTACGAATAGATTAGATCTTGATCATGAACAGAGCTCACAAGATCTAGACATGAAAGCACAAGGAGGAGATACAACCATCTAGCTACTACATGGACACATAGTCCAAGGTGGAGCTGCTCACGCTTCATACCGGAGGCTGGCATGATGAAGAAGAAGGCCTCCGGGATGATCTCCCCTCTGGTAAGGTGCCGGGAAGAGCTTCAGATCCCTCCAATCTAGGGACGATGGTGGCGGCGGCTACAAACGGTTTTGTGGAATATTTATTGTGTGCTTAGGGTTTCGGCATAGGGGGCTTCTTATAGGCGAAGAGGCGAGGCTGGGAGGCGGCCAGGGGGCCCACACCCTGCCCAGGCGCGGGCCCACCGTAGGCCGCGCCTAGGGGGTGTGGCCACCCTATGGCGCCCCTCCGTCTCTCCTCTGGACTCTATGTTCTCTCGGTGAAATATTGACTTTGGCTTTTATCCCGTCTAATTCCGAGAATATTTCCTTACTAGTTTTTCTGGAACGAAAAACAGCAGAAAACAGGCAATTAGCACTGTGGAAACTTGTTAATAGGTTAGTACCAGAAAACATGTAAAAAGCATCTCAAAGTGTAGACAAAGCAAAGCAAAGTAGATACTAAACAAGCATGGAACATCAAAAATTATATATACGTTTCCGACGTATCAACTATGCTGTAGACCTTACTGGAGAGATTTCGTAACAGAAAAATTATGCTAATTTAGCAAACACGATTTCGCCAAACACTTTCGCCGGAAAACTCGTAACAAACACTATGCTATTATAGAAAACCCATAGAATAGTTGTACCAAATAATTTCTTCAATTGTAGCAAACCATAAAACATCGGAGATATCAACGAGGACCTCGCGAAGACATCAGAGACATCGTGAAAACAAATACTTGATAATGTAGCATTTCGAGAGAACAAGTGTAGCACACCAGATTTAGGTACGTAGCGAATACCGGCGGCCAGGCAAAAAAATCTCCAACACAAAATTTTGTCGACTGAAGGTAGGAACGACGATGGTCGTCGGTAGCAATTCACCTGTCGCAGGTAGCATGCATCATAGGCACCACCTCAAAATCATCGGTCTTCCTCGGAGGTGTGGGAAAGGGGAGCAGCGAGGGCACTATGGGAGGCAAGCCCGTCGTCCTTGACGCCAGCCTACATGGAATATGGGGGAGTATCAAGACATAATGCAGTTGAGGAAGGAAGCCAGGCACGACGTCATAGGAGCAACTCAGGGGCGGCGTACATGCGAGGGAGCAGCCTAGCCGCGGAGGGCGGCATCGGCGCATGCCAGGACAGCAGGTGGACGATACACCAGTGAGGGAGCAGTTGGCCGCATGAGGACGGCATCGGTGGTGTGGTTCACGACAAAAAGGAAAAGGGATGAGGTTGAAGATACAAGAGAGGTGGTCCCACCATAATATGATTCGCGTGTCTCACGCACGACGACCCGGGGGATAAAGTCATGGGATCCCCCGATGGAGGAGCATCATTTTCCGTAGATAATTAACACGCTAGTAGGGTGTGCTAGCGGCGGTGGTGGCATGCGCCCTAATCCTCCTCGATGACGATAAAGACCTGTAATAGTGGCTATACTGATTTGGCTGATGCTTGAGGCGATAGTGGCATAGCAGGAGGGTCCGATGGTCGTGCAACCTGCATCTCGGACTCCTTGATAGCTTCATGGAGGCTAGCCCACTTGGCCTCCTCCTCCTGCCAGGAGAGCTCGATAGCAGCCTAGAGATGCTCCTCCTCCATCATCTCCTCATCCTCCATCAGCTTGTTATCCTCTACTGGCTCGTCCTTGATGTAGCGTATGTTGGGTGACTGCAGTGGCGGGTCCACGTACTGCATGCTCGCGTTGTGATACTGTGGCCAATCCGACCGCACACACTTTAAGGTAGGGAATGCCCACCCACTCCTCTGGTTGCTCCACCTATGGCTACCCCTCCGGCTTCGAGTCCTCCACCATCTTGAATGCATCGTAGTCCATGTCATCATCATCGAGGTCCTCGAGGTGGTCCTCTATGGACTGTCACCACTGGTCGTGCTTGGCCTCGAACCATCATCCTCATAGTTGGGAATCCTGCGGGTGGAACTCTCGACACCGTAGGATCTCCCAGTGGAGGGACGTGATGGTCACGTGAATGGCCACCGACACAGGGGTCAGGTTGAGATGCCATCCACGAGGCAGGTGGACATCTGGCCATGGCATCGTCTAGCCTAGCTCCGTGAACTGGCATGCCACCTCCACCTAAATGTAGATGGCGCTCGGAGTGGGGCAAGGAGGCAGACGTGGTGGCCTTGGCACCACACAAGGAGCCGAAGGCACGCCACCGCCACCCGAGAACTCCGCCTCATGTGTTGTTGCTCCAATGGCCAAACCATTTGAACGGGCATGCTTGCTCCATGTGTGGTTTTGGTAATTAATGATAATCTCTATGGACTAATGTGTAAATTAAGTTTCACTTATAGGTTTATCCGTTGGCATCGCTTGGGCCATGTGTTGGTCTCAAAGGATGAAATTGAAGAGTTTCGCGGCATAGTAAATCAAAATTTTCTACGGATGCGAACAGAGGGAAGCCAAGATCTAATCTAGGAGATGCAATCAACGAGAGAGATTGGATTAGATCTTCATACCCTTGAAGATTCGCAATGTGAGCGTTCGTCGGAACGTGGGTGATGTAGTCGTACTCGCTTCTTCTCCTCGCGATCCGATCCGATCTAGCACCACAAGTGGCGATGCCTCCGTGAGATGCACATGTGCGGCACCTCGACGTCTCCTCCTTCCTTGGTCCAGCAAGTATGGTGGAGAGATGGGTTGGATCTACAACGCGACGGCGCGGTGCAATTGGTGGAGAATTTCTGCGTGAGGGCTTCGCCTGGCGATCGGGAGGGAGAGAGGAGGCGGCAGGGCTAGGGTTGGAGGAGAAGGTGTAGGGGTTGGTGCGCCCCATCCCTCTATATATAGAGGGTGGGCGCAGTCTAGCCCTCCCCAAGCCAAGGCCTAAGGAGGAAGAGTGGGGGCAAGGAAACCCCCTTCTAGAAGCTCTATCTAGAGTTTAAACCTCTCTTGGCGGCTGGGCCCTATGGGGCCTTGTGCCCTGGCCCAATGCAGCCAGGGCACTCCCTCATAGGCCCATGCCCTCCGGAAGGTGAGGCCACGTTGGTCCCCTTCCGGAAGGTTCTAGAAGCTTATACAATACCGATTAACTTGGAACAATTCGAACTCCAAAAACTGCCTTATATGAATCTTATTCTCCGGACCATTCCGAACCTCTCGTGATGTCCCGGATCCCATCCGAGACTCGAACAAAAACTCATAAACCAATTATCCAATCTATCCTAGCGTCAAGACACGTTAAGTGTGTGACCTGGGTTCGAGAATATGCGACATGATCTTCTATCCATAATCAACGGAAGTGCGGAAACCCATATTGACTCCACATTCATCGATGATCATATCGGATGAACCACGATGCCAGGATTCAATCAATCCCACATATATATTCCCTTCGTCTGCGATATTTTACTTGCCGAGATTCGATCGTCTTGCAATCATACCTAGTTCAATCTCGTTCACGCAAGTACTTTGCTCGTTCCGTAATCCGATATCACTTTGTGATTAACGCCTTAACCACATGCTTGCAAGCGGTGTTGATATCGACACCGAGTGGGCCCAAGTATATCTCTCGACTGAGGGACAAATCCCATCTCGATACATACAACCCAACAGATATTTTCCGATCACCTGAGAGACACCTTTATGATCACCCTCTCATAGGATGACGTTTGATGACCTCAAAACTTTCTTCCGATACCAGGGAGTTGTATTATCTCATGGTCTAAGGAATACAATATTTGACATAAGAAAAGCTTCACAAAGACGAACACGATGACACGATCTAATTGCTTCGCTTAGTTTGGGTCTATCCATCATATCATTCTCCCAGTGATATGATCTCATTATCAATTGACAACTCATGTCTATGGTTAGGAAACCTTAACCATCATTGATCAATGAGCTAGTCCATAGAGGCGTACTAGGGACACGGTGTTGTTCACAAACCACACAAGTATTAAAGTTTCCGCTTAATACAATTCTAGCATGGAATATAAACATTATCATGAACAAGAATTATAATAATAACATCTTTATTATTGCCTCTAGGGCATAATTCCAACAGAAATATGAAGAGATGAAGAAGAAGAAGAAGAAGAAGATCAAGAGTGTCTTTAAGAAGAAGATGGAGTTCCTCATGGCTACCTTCAAGACGTCATCAAGAAATGAAGTGCAATCTCAAGATCCGCCACCTCTAGAAGATCTCGTGCTTGAAGCTTCCCATCCTCGGTTATCATGGAGTTATGAAGACAATTTCAAAGAAGATGTTTCCGCATGGAGTACGGGGGAGCAATTTGCAAGTATTCATCAAGCGAGAGCGAGCAAGAGCAAACAAGAAAGGTGTTCCATCTTAAGAAGGACAAGACGGTCTACATCAAGCTCGAGTGGATTGATAAAAGCAAAGGTATGATTTGATAGGGTTTCTCTTTTGCAGGTCTCGTGTTATTAGATGGGAGACCGGGTTTAGGATAGGTAGCCATACTATCAAGAGGGGTTCTCAAGCAGGTGACTCGGTCGCATCTTTCAGTGAGAGCTCAAAACTTTGCATATATAGCATCATATTTCTTGATTGTTATTTGGATCTTGTGCATGAGAGTATCTAGATCTTGTGGTTATCATCATAACAATCTCTAGTTTATCAAATAAGGATTTCCCTTGCATATCTTATTGCGTTCTTGATCATGCAGGTTTTTCTGGATCTCACATATATATCCTTGATATTTTCTCCCTTTTGGCATCCAATATTTCACCTTTTGTTTTACTCAACTTGATTTTATCTTTCTAACAAAATTAGTTTTATCCCAATCGGAGTTTCCAAGCTCAACTTCTTGTGTTTTCGGTTTTGGAGGTTTTACCGGTTCATTGCTTCTAGAGAGGTCATACCTTTTTCAATTTGGTTTTATCCTTCCATATTGTACTATGATGTTTCTTTGCATAATATTGAATAGCTTGTCGTTTGATGTCTACGCACTTCTATTCTTGTAGACAGTTGTTGGGCCTCCAAGTGCATAGGTTTGTAGAACAGCGGAAAGTTTCCCTTAAGTGGATTACCCAAGGTTTATCGAACTCAGGGAGGAAGTGGTCAAAGGTATTCCCTCTCAAGCAACCCTGCAATCAAGATACAAGAAGTCTCTTGTGTCACCAACACACCCAATACACTTGTTAGGTGTATAGGTGCACTAGTTCGGCGAAGAGATAGTGAATTACAAGTGGTAACGGTGCCAGAAAAGAGCTGATGGCGTGGAGGAAAGGTAAAAGCCCAAAACCTCCCCGGAAAACGGAACAAAGATGGAAGCAAGTAAACATGCAACATATCTAGTAGCAAATGGTGTTTCAATGCTTAGAAACAACGCCTAGGGATCATACTTTTACTAGTGAACACTCTCTCATATAAATATTCTCTCTTCATAATACTACTCTTAACTACTCTCCGGTTGGACACTCTAATCCATGGTAGGGCTATAACAACACACCTCAAAGGCTGCCTTCCCCAATCTAGATAACCCCACACTGTCACCTTGAGCGCTAGATGGTTCCAACAAACACCACAATTTCATAGAGACATCCAACTCCAAATATAACTCATAACAAATATTCAATCTAGCCAAAGTGCCACACACGGTATGCCCGCTGTCACTTTCACACACGTGAGGAAAAGCATAGATCTAATGAAGCACTTGAGTAGCAAAGTAGATCTACTTGATTACAATGCTCATGACCACAAGATCATGAATAGAGAGAGTTATGAACACATAGCTACCGGTAGAGCCCTTAGCCTCGAGGAAGAACTACTCCCTTCTCATCATGGGAATCAGCAACGATGATGGAGGTGGTGGTGGAGATCGATGGAGATGGCTCCGGGGGAACTTCCCCGTCCCGGCAGGGTGCCAGAACAGAGAGTTTCTGTCCCCCGAATCTCCCCTTCGGTGGCGGCAGTGCTATGGAGGTTTTCGTGGATTTCTTCTGGATTATTTAGGGTTTTTGGGTCGGAGTCTTCTTATAGGCGAAGGGGGAGGCCGAGGAGGCGGACAGGGGGGCCACACCCTCCCCAGGCACGGGCCAGGCTTGGTCGCGCCCAGGGGGGGTCTGGCCACCCTCTAGTGCCTCTCCGTTCCTCCTTCTGGATTCGTGTCCCTCACGGAAAGTTATTGACTTTGGCTTTGTCCCATCCAATTCCGAGAATATTGATTTCTGCCTTTCTGGAACCGTGTGGCCACTTGTTAACAGGTTAGTTCCAGAAAAGATATAAAAACACCTCAAAGTATAGACAAAGCAAAGTAGATACAAAACAAGCATGGAGCATCGAAAATTATAGATACGTTTCTGACGTATCAACCATCCCCAAGCTTAACTCCTGCTCGTCCTCGAGTAGGTAAGTGATAAAAAGAATAATTTTTGAGGTGACATGCACCATCAAAACCAAGATCAAACCATTTGCAAGCATTGAAAGCTGGGATCAAAGAACTCTAAACATGTGCATGAAAGATGGAGTTCTAACAATAGGACATAGTAACTATGCATGCAATATGAAAGGCTACAAACAAAGATCATGAATAACATGCATTGAAAAATGTTTGTTTGTTTCACATACAAAAAACATAGCATAGTGGCATTCAACTTGTCCCTCATAGAGTAGCAAATAGATGCATAGGACACCTTCAAAGTTCACAAGGGTGACTATAAACAAGTAGCACAAGAACAAGTAATATCACAATATGCATCAATCAATAAGTTTTGGGACAATGCACAAAGAATGGCAACTATGCTCTCTTAAAGGTGCCTAAAGGTAGAAGTTGGAGACTCAATAATGGTTGAAGAAATACCTTTTTATAAAGTAAGGAGGGATTTCAATTTTCAAAAAGAGCTTCCAAAAATTATGGTACTTGTTAGCTTTCAGCCCTCATTGCCCCTATCATAAGCATCTTGAAGTGGTTAAGGTTAAAGTGAACAAAGATGGAGTATATGCTTGACAAAGTATAAGTTCGCAATCTCAAGTCCCTTGAATACGAGGGCCACGCCTCATGCTACTCAACTTCAGTCACCTATAAGTTCTTGTCATTGTAAGTATTTGCATATCATAGAGAACCGCCAACAGGGTACCCCTTGCACATGGTACAGGAGCTATCCCATAACCAAAATGACAAGGCAAGCAGACAATGAGCATCTCAGTGATCTTTTTATTTACTATATATATAGATTTTTTTAGGATGCTTCATAGATAGCTCACTATGGTGATGTTGCAAGTTTCCACCATGATTAGGCATAGCTTAGGCTAGCGGCCCAGGCGTTTCTCTAACACAGAATACAAACTCCATGGACTTACAAGCTCCCTCTTTATTTCACACTGGTGACATCCATAGAAAAAAGAGCATGATATCAACTGAGTACAAAGTACAAGTGCAATGTTGAAAACGTTCCCCGTGACAGCATGGTTCTGCTAATTCCAACATATAAGTGCAAGCATATACAACATAGATGATACAATGGTTCAAGTTTATTAGGGTCAAAGAATACAAAGTGTGCCATCAAGTTTGTGAGGGCTTTAATCACTAAGTTTTCACATAACAAAATAGTTTTTAATTGGAAGATAGCTGGAAACAAGAATATACTTGGAATGGTGTAACACACCATGCATAGGAGTTTATAGTGGACACTTTGGAAAAACTTGGTTTCTTGGGAGTTGGAAGCATGAGTAGAGCTTACTCATACAAGTGGAGGCTAGCAAAAGACTGGGAGCAACCAACTAAGAGAGCATACTGGCCATAATCATGCAGTGCAACAAAGAATTACTAATCAAAGCATAGAGTGGTACTACAAGTCAATGACTAAATGATCATAGAGGATATGGTGAATTGTGAAAGTCATAACATGGTGTGAGCATGTGCCAAGTCAACCCAAGCAAAGCATCAAAGGAGAATACGACAATACTATGCTTTTTGCATGCTAAAACAACGCATAATTTCTTAAAGACACACTAAGCAATCCCAATTGTTTGGAACAAGACATGCTATAGCAATAATCACTAAGCATAAGGTCAAAACAACACCTAACATGTCATGATAAAGTTTAAGTCACAGTCAATGCAAGCCCCCTTTTGTACCACTTAAGCATGAAGCTTCCTACTCTTTTCCAACACCAAACAACTTATTTGAAACAACTCACAAAGATAATAATCAATAAAGATCAGTGATCTTGTCTCAAAAATCCACAAAGAAGAACTAAAAAGTTCTAAGCTGAAAGCACATGAAAACTAAAGCTAAACGCGGTGCTAGCAAAAGTGAACACTCACAAAACAATAAGAGTGAAAACTAGAGTGTTCTAGGCAATGGAAACAAAGTGTGTCTCTTTCCAAAAGAAGTGTGGTGTAACCTACCAACTTACTCAAGCAAACTAAGCAAACAAAAACCAAAAACGAAAACTAATACGCTCCAAGAATGACACAACAATGCATGAAACAATAAAAACGAAGTGACTAGAAAGACCTGAGATTTTTATTGATGAAGAAGGGGATGCCTTGGGTATCCCCAAGCTTTGAAGCTTGTACCTCTTGAATATTTCTTGGGGTGACACGGGGTGGCATCCCCAAGCTTGAGCTTTTGTCCATTCTTCATCTCATTACATCATTCTCTCTCTACACCTGAAATTTTTCCTTCATACAAAACTTCACACAATCTTCATTAGCAACATTAGTGTATTCAAAAGATAATAGACCTTTAGGCAAAGCTTTGGAACAGCAAGACTTTTCACTATAAACACAAGCTACTGTAGAAACTCCTTCAAAAAGCTCAATTCCCCAAAAGAGAACTCAAAAAGGAATTAATAAGAAGCAAATACAAATAATGGCAGAAATCTGTCAAAACATACCAGCAGGTAAAAAACGATTTTTTCAAAGACCTTCTGTTGCTCAAATAAAAAGTGTTGAACTAATGAAAGTTATCTAACATACTGGGGGATTTATTCATAAATGTTTAGCTCAATCCGACTTACAGAGACTCCTCACAAATTTTTATGATGGAGGACAGAAATCTGTTTCGGGACAGCAACTCCCCAAATCTTACTTCCCCCTCATTAGAGGTAATTCTTGGCACAAAAAACAAACAAAAAGGATAAGGAGAGGTCATTACAGAAGTAATAACTTCCAACACTCAAGAAAACTCTTGGGTTATCTCCCAACAAGTACTTTTCTTTAACGCCTTTAAGTTAGGCTTGATAGTTTGAGAAGATGCTCTCATAAGAAATATGAATTGAAGTAAAAGAGAGCATCAAGAACCAAATTCAAAAAACATTTAAGTCTAACCCACTTCATATGCATAGGAATCTTGTAAAGAAACAAGTCATGAAAGCACAAAACACCAATCATAGGAAAGCAAAACAAGTGAAACTTCAAGACTTTCAATATAAAGAGGGGAAACTTAATATTGTTGAGATACATAAAACCATGTTTTCCTCTCTCATAATAACTTTCAGTAGCATCATGAATAAAATTAACAATATAACTATCACATAAAACAGTCTTATCATGAGCCACATGCAGATGATGATTATTACTCTCCACGTAAGCATAATCATTCTTATTAATTGTAGTGGGAGCAAATTCAACAAAATACCTATCACTATTATTCTTATCACCATAATCATCAAATATAGGAGGCATATTTTAATCACAATTAATTTCCTCCTCAATAGTAGGTGGACTTAAAATTTTATACTCATCATTGTAATCATCATATATTGGAGGGATAGTATCATCAAAGTAAATTTTCTCCTCCGTGCTTGGGGGACTAAAAAAATAATTTTCATAAAAACTAGCTTCCCCAATCTTAGACTTTTCCCTAGCATTAGCAATAATGGTGTCCAAAGAATTCATACTAATAACATTGCTATTAGCATACAAATAAAGCTCCATAGGTTTTTTAATTTTCTCTTCAAACACTTCATGTCCTAACTCAAGATAAATGCTATAAAGCTCTCTAATTTTGTTGTTGTTTTCCATTAAGCCTAACTAGTGAAAACAAGAAATAAAAAGACAAAATTGCAAAATCTAAAGGAAATAACTTCAAGCACTCACAACGGAGGATGTGAGTACCTTTTACCTTACCTCCCCGGCAACGGCGCCAGAAAAGAGCTTGATGTCTACGCACTTCTATTCTTGTAGACAGTTGTTGGGCCTCCAAGTGAAGAGGTTTGTAGAACAGCAACAAGTTTCCCTTAAATGGATTACCCAAGGTTTATCGAACTCAGGGAGGAAGTGGTCAAAGGTATTCCCTCTCAAGAAACCCTGCAATCAAGATACAAGAAGTCTCTTGTGTCCCCAACACACCCAATACACTTGTCAGGTGTATAGGTGCACTAGTTCGGCGAAGAGATAGTGAATTACAAGTGGTAACGGTGCCATAAAAGAGTTGATGGCGTGGAGGAAAGGTAAAATCACAAAACCTCCCCGGAAAACGGAACAAAGATGGAAGCAAGTAAACATGCAACATATCTAGTAGCAAATGGTGTTTCAATGCTTAGAAACAAGGCCTAGGGATCATACTTTTACTAGTGAACACTCTCTCGTATAAATATCCTCTCTTCATGATACTACTCTTAACTACTCTCCGGTTGGACACTCTAATCCATGGTAGGGCTATAACAGCACACCTCAAAGTCTGCCTTCCCCAATCTAGATAACCCCACACTGTCACCTTGAGCGCTAGATGGTTCCAACAAACACCACAATTTCATAGAGACATCCAACTCTAAATATAACTCATAACAAGTATTCAATCTAGCCAAAGTGCCACACACGGTATGCCCGCTGTCACTTTCACACACGTGGGGAAAAGCATAGATCTAATGAAGCACATGAGTAGCAAGGTAGATCTACTTGATTACAAAGCTCATGACCACAAGATCATGCATAGAGAGAGAGATGAACACATAGCTACCGGTAGAGCCCTTAGCCTCGAGGAAGAACTACTCCCTCCTCATCATGGGAATCAACAACGGTGATGGAGATGGTGGTAGAGATTGATGGAGATGGCTCCGGGGGCACTTCCCCGTCGCAACAGGGTGCCGGAACAGAGACTTTCTGTCCCCCGAATCTCTCCTTTGGTGGCGGCGCTACACAGGTTTTCGTGGATTTCTTCTGGATTCTTTAGGGTTTTTGGGTCGGAGGCTTCTTATAGGCGAAGGGGAAGGCCGAGGAGGTGGCCAGGGGGCCCACACCCTCTGTTGGCACGGGCCAGGCTTGGCCGCGCCCAGGGAGGGTCTGGCCACCCTCTAGTGCCTCTCCGTCCCTCCTTCTGGATTCGTGTCCCTCACGGAAAGTTATTGACTTTGGCTTTTGTCCCGTCCAATTCCGAGAATATTGATTTTCTGCCTTTCTTGAACCAAAAACAGAAGAAAATAGGTAACTGTCATTGTGGCAACTTGTTAATAGGTTAGTTTCAGAAAAGATATAAAAACACCTCAAAGTACAGATAAAGCAAAGCAAAGTAGATGCAAAACAAGCATGGAGCATCAAAAATTATAGATACGTTTCTGACGGATCATCGTTCTCTTCAAAACGAGCCCAAGATCATCAAAAAGGGAGCTAGGTATCAAAAGTTATTGAAGTTTTCGTGATATGTTGTCCACGTTTTTGCTTGAGTTGTAGTTCCGGCCGAAATTCCGACCCGAGTTTCGGTGAACGTCTGTTTTCTTATGTATCTTGTTTTTATATTTACCGGTAGTTCCGGTGGGGCACCAGAAATTCCGGTGGTGCGCAAATCTAGCCCAAACAGACAAATTTTCTTGTCCTATTTAAGGGCCCCCTCTTCCTGTTTCCCCATCTTTTGAGGCCATTTTTGCTAGCTCTTTCACTCTCTCTCCTCCATTGTTGAACTTCAAAATCTTGCCCTCTCGCCTACTCCCTCCCATGATTCTTGCATCTCTTTGAGGGATTTGAGATAGGAGATCTAGATCTACAACCCCACCTAACCAAATCCCTTCTTTGTGAAAGAATCCTTGGGATCTAGACCCTAGAGAGTTTTGTGTTCTCCTCTTGTATTCTTCCTCCCTTATTCCCCCAATATCTTATGTATCTTTGTTGGAATTTGGGATTGAGGTCTTGTGTGGCGTTGGGTGAGCATCGATCCACCACACCTCGAGGTGAGCCATTTATGGCGTTCGGAGAGCATTGCGCCATCGTAGCTCTCAAACGAAAACGTAGCTTCTTTGGAAGTGAACTTCGGGATAAAAATCTTCGTCTCCGCGTCCATCGGTTACCTCTCTACCGAGCCCTTTACTTATGCATTTTACATTGTGGTAGCCATCATGCTTGAAGTATTTCATCTTGTTATCACCTTGTTCGTTTATTGCTTAACATAGGTTGTTGGTACACTTAGGTGACCCTAGTGATTAGGTTTTGTTCTCTATAAATTAAACATTAGTTTTTATTCCACATTTATTAGAGCCTAAACCGTAATATTTTTAAAAATCTATTCACCTTCCCTCTAGGCGACGTCCTTTGCACTTTCAATTGGTATCAGAGCAAGGTCTCTCACTTTTTAGGCTTCACCCCCTCGAGAGTAAAGATGTCTCCTAGGGGTTTAGTGCACTCTCATACATTTACATTTGATGGCACAAATTATGATGTTTGGCGTATTCGCATGCTTAGTCAACCCGCAGTCCAAGCAGCACTCTCCAGGGACTGGGTTTTGCAGGAAAACCCCTGGTTTTAAATAAAACCTGCATTTTATTATAAAGAGCTCCATTTAAGTGATTTTAAGCCATTTTAAATAGAGAAAAGGCAAGGGCACTTTGGTATATACCAGAATATTTCCAATATTTGAAATTGAAGCACATTGAAACCATTTGCATATATTTAGGGATTTGCACTTGCATTTGTTCATACATTTAATCACATGCATATACTTTATTGATATAAACACATGCATGCTATGCTTAAGTACTAATTACATATATTACAAACTTAGGTTTTTACACTGCTGTAGGCTTTGTTGTAAATGAAGCTGACAAATGTGTGTACCATTGCCATGGTGGGGCTGAGGGGGTCATCCTTTGTTTGTATGTTGATCACATACTGATTTTCGGAACGAACCTTAACACAATTAAGGATGTCAAGGATTTCTTATCTCGTTCTTTTGAGATGAAGGATGGGAGTAGCTGATGTTATCCGGAACATCAAGCTATTGAGAGATGATGATGGTGGGATTAAGTTGCTTCAGTCTCACTATGCGGAAAAGGTCTTGAGTCGTTTCGGATATAGAGACTGCAAGTCTTCTCCTACACCGTATGATCCTAGTGTGTTGTTTTGAAAGAATCGAGGAAATGCTAGAGACCAACTGAGATACTCTCAAATTATTGGCTCGCTTATGTACTTAGCTAGCGCCATGAGGCCTGACATCTCTTTTGCTATAAGCAAACTTAGTCGATTCGTTTCAAATCCAGGAGATGATCACTTGCATGTTCTTGAGAGAGTTATGCGCTATCTAAAAGGCCCTGCGAGTTATGTCATTCACTATACCGGGTATCCGAGGGTACTAGAGGTTTATAGTGATTCAAATTGGATATCTGATGCTGATGAGATAAAGGCCATGAGTGGATATGTATTCACACTTGGTGGTGATGCTATTTTTTGGAAGTCTTGCAAGCAGACCATCTTAACAAGGTGAACTATGGAAGAAGGACTCACAGCATTAGACAGAGCCACTATTGAAGCAGAATGGCTTCGTGAACCCTTGATGGACTTACCCGTGGTTGAAAAACTAATACTCGCAATCCTTATGGACCGCGATAATCAAACTGTGATTTTCAAAGTAAATAGTTCTAACGATAATATGAAGTCATCAAGACATGTGAAGAGGAGACTGAAATCTATCAGGGAAATGAGAAACTCCAGAGTTATTGCATTGGATTGTAACCAAACATATAAAAACCTTGCAGACCCCTTCACAAAGGGTCTATCACATAACGTGATAGAAAATGCATCGAAAGATATGGGCATGAGACCCACAATATGAGTTTTCCTTAGTGGTAAACCACTCTATGTGATCGAAGATCACGTGAATTAGAATTGGGAGACACGATGTTAGTTAGCTAAGAGGAAAGTATCTCTACTTTAATAAACACCACTCCATGAAGATGAAATTCTTTCCCATTCTGCACAACAGGTTGATTTATTATCTTAATGTGTTTTAAGTGGCTTCTTTTAAGCAGATATGTTGTCCTGCAAAACATCTTCTAAAAAACACACCTATATGAGCCTGAGTATTAAATGTCACAGTCTATGAGATTATGGTGCTCTTTAATAAACTCATGAAAGGCTATGGAGTATGACGCATAAACTCCACTCGTGGGGAAGTCTCACGGTAGCCTAGTATCGGTCAAGACTTTATGTGAAGCTAGGTTTGCAGCAAACTTGCAGTTCAAGACATAGTCCACTGTACAAGTTGCAGTCTAGTATAACATAAATCTCTAGGTGGAAGTTCAACTTAACAGTCTCCACTGCAGTAACAGTATATAAAACAATGTTTTGGAACCAAAGGAAAACTTCACGTGACTCTAGGATCTAGTGGGGGATTGTTGATTTTTTTTCCTAAATAGGCCTAACCCATTTATTATAAGCCAATAAATTCCTGAAATCCTAGAGTCCCACTTGGCCCATTCATTCAAGGCAAGAGGTGGGACAAAAGTTTAGTCCCAGATTGCTAGTTGAGTGAAAGTTGGACCAGCTTATAAGGAGAACTCTTCCACCACTTGTACGAGCTTGGGAAGAGAAGACATATACACGCGCGCTCCTCCTCCTCGCTCGCCTTGCCACGCCACGCCACGCCTCGCCTCGTATGTCATGATGCGCGCATGTCGCAGGTTGTGGGAATCTCGCTGAGCCGAGCTTTATTTTGCCACGCATGAATAGTATAAGAACAGTTGTATATAAGCTGAAACGTTTTGCTGAGTGGATTTTAATACGAGCTAAGTGGAAATGAATGCAAACTAAGTACAGGTTGTCTGGTTTCTAGTTGCCGCCTGTTCGCTTCAGCTTCTGCCTCTTCGTTTCATCTCCAGCGCAACCTGTTTTCCATTCCTTTGTGCCTATAAGAGAGAGGTCACGCCTCCTCTCAGACACACCATCGCACACCCCTTCGTGCCTCCAGTTCTAGAGCACTACGCTGCCTAGATCTTTCCCATCCCATCTTGCGGCGTGCATCGTGAGCCGGGACAGTAGGCCTTCGAGACCTTGCTGCTTCGAGTCCTGTACGGGAGAAAGACGATAAGGTTTTTGGGGAGCGCTATTGGCACGACTATTGGCTTCATTGCGGACTCCTTCACGGATAGCGGCGGCACCGACGCCTTTCCCAACGACAACTTCTTCCCTAACATGGCTGATGTCGGTGCCAACGCCAACGCTGGCGGTTCCTCTGCTGTGATGTACATCCTATTTCTCAACCTTGTTCTGATCTTATCTTAAGTTCTATGCTTTGCAATCCGTTTGGTTATCTGCCTTAATCTGTATTCGCTAATTCACATGATTACTTTAATTTCTATTATTTTATTCATGTTTTATCTAGCGTTTATCATGGTTAATTCTATTGGTAAATTGCACTTTTATTCAATAGTAACGGCATCGAGCAACCCAAAAAAGTTAGGCAAGCCGTAGGTAGAACGTTCTCGTGGCTTCTGTCATTCCTTGGATTCAAGTTTACGAAAATTGTAAACGAGTAATGCAGCTTGGGTAAAACTTGCCATTGACATGTAGAATAGTAGCTTACTACTTTGTTAAAGCTTTTCTAGTCGAGATCATAGATAGAATTGGGGTTGCTTACTTCATAACAAAAGAAATTAATAATCAAATACTCTATCCCGTTAAGTAAAGAACAGTCATCATCACAACCACCGGTCCTAAACTTACTTTTATCTCATGGTGAGGGTGTAATTATATTTGTATCAACCGTGGCAATAGCGGTGGCTGTCGACGCCCTAGTCCTCGTCGATGAGGATGAAGACTTGTGACGATGGTGGAGGAGGTAGTGGCACAATAGGAGGGCCTGTTGTATAGCGGACTTCTCCTCCTCCGTGTGGAGGCCAGCCCACTTGGTGTATCCTCCTCCCTCATTATCTCCTCCTCGATTGACTCATCGTCCTCCGGCGAGTCCTCCGTGGCCGAACCAACCTTTGTCGCCGCCCTTCGCCATTTGAGTATTAGGTTTAACTAGGGGTTTTTACTATGCAGGCGCATGAAGCGGCGCCAATCCCCATTAAAAAGGATCGGAGAGGTGATTGGACCATACCGTTCCCTTCTCTCTGTCGCTGATGCACGTGCCCCGGGATGACCATGGGAGGACACACGTAGACCGTCTACCTGCAAAGTCACATTCTATTTGCGATGCTCCGCTCGACCTTTCTCTCTATCCGGACAAACATAATTGCACGACGAGTTAGTAAAAAGGATCAACTTTATGATCCATTTTTCAAAGTTACAATCACAGAATCAGAACAAGTGGGTCTAGAGTCCATAACGGCATCGTGGAAGAAAGGGGATTGACCTTGGTTGTTTTTCAGGTCCTGTAAAGCCGCTTGAAGAGTAGAGAAATTGTCCATTGCTTGAAGATATTTTTTTGATCTCTCTTGTTCATAGATCTTGAGAGAGGATCAATAGAAATTTCTCAAAGGATCTATCTATAGCAAGATCTAGATCACTATCATCATCTATCTCTATATCTTAAATATGGAAGAACACTCGAAGCGTGTCCCCGACGGGCTCAGTTCGTTTTTGAGACAACCGTTTGCTCTTAGTGCCACACCAAAATAGAATTTTTGAGTAGGTTTAACGAGTGGAGATTCGACGCACATGGGCACCAGTGTTTCCTCTATGTTCAAAAAATTAAAACTATTTTTACAATTTTTAATAAATTATGAAAGCTAATGATATATCCCATAAACATGCAAAATATTTACTGAAAAATGTGTATTTTTTGAGCTATACAGAAATGATAAAAATGTAGATCTAAGTATAGTGATTTCAAACTCAAAGAATATCAAACTTTGTCATTTTGTGTAGCTTAAAATACAAAACATTTTGAATATTGATTTTGCACGTTTGTGGGATACACCATTAGCTAATTTTAGGAAATTGTTAAAAAAAATAATATGCAAGAAGCACCGGAACTCAAGAGATAAATCTAAGTCAGTTATTTCTGGATGGAGGTAGTAAATAATTTTCCCATGGTTTTTTGGTGTGGAAAAATCGAAAATTTATTTTTTTGAGCAGAAAAAATTCCACTAATTTTTTGTTATTTTGCTGAAAAATCTGCCAGGTAGTTTTTTTAACCAGATCCGCCACGTAGTTGATATTTATAGAGAAGCCACACGTACGTATAGTTGTTTTGGTCGCGAAAACTGCTCTTTTCATTTGCGAGAAATGGGCCGGCCCACTCAGTTCCGATTTAGTTGCTCGGTTGTTGTTCCCTTTCCGTGATCAGCCACTGCCGCTCTGAAACCCTAAGCCTTTCCCATGGTGGGCGGCGGCGATTCTTCTACCATGGCGTTTGTCCCGGAGAATGATCGGGAGGCGGATGAGCGGCTGTTAAAGAAGCAGAAGCAGGAGCAGCCGCAGCCGGCGGAGGAGACGAGGGGGGTCAATCCTCTCGACCCGATATACAGCGAGTACGACCCCAAACAGAGGAAATTCGCATACACCCGCTACTTCTTCAACCCCCAAATCGATCTCGACTTGGAGTGTAAGTTCTCGTTCCTACCTATTCTCCTTCCGGCCGTGGTTGATTGGGCATGTCAACCATGCACTGAGATGAATGTTCTGGAAAAAAGAAATTTGGTTGCCCTTTCTCATTGGTTGCCCAGAACATTAGGGTTTGCATAAGTTTACAGAGAAACACTGGTTAATTCGACTATGCACTGCACTACTTAGGTCGATTCGCAACTTGCTCAAAAGAATATTGCATAGCTGAATTACCTGGTGTTATGAGTAAAGATATCCGTGCCTTGGTGTTTTGTGCAACTAGGTTCCAGTTTAGTGGGCAAAGTGCACTTTACCATAAAATGCTGGTAGCTTTCTCAGCTATGATAACCTTTTACCAGTTCATCCATCATTCAGTTCATATTGAAATTTGCATGCCTAGTGAATTGCTGCTGCAAAGTAAACAGAACCATTCCTTTCCATCTGCAATTGAAGAAATGCACACTAATAAAGTTAATCTTAGGCCATTCAATTTCTACCTGTTCTAGACTGACAACTGACTTTGAAGATTCCATCTGTACGCTTGTTTCTGTTGGCAATGGATCCATCCATTTTATATGTTTAATTGTTCATGTATTTGAAATGAGTGTTCGTCTCTTTTGACAGCTCCTGCTTGTCCAATGCGCCATACTGACAAAAAATTCAGAGAGGGGTTACCATTGCCTAATTCTGCAAATGTGCTCTCAGTCAAGATTGTGTCCTCTGACTATGACTACCCACTTAATGTTTATGGTACGGTAATAGCCAGAGATAATTTGGATCGCCATTGTGTCTATCTATTCCGGCGTGGCAAGGACAATTGCCAGTCCATCACCTCGAAGGTATTATATTTTTCTTGTACGATATGCAATGCACTTCTATATACATATAATTTTCCAGTTGTTTACTCCTTGTATTGTTTCTCATGTCAGTCATCTGATTGCTGTTATCTGAAATTAGAATATGGTGAATTCATAATGGAGAAAATATGGATGCTAACCGTCCATTAATAGTTGGCACATGAAATATATTTGCAACTTTGGGCAGTTGAAAATCCAATAAGATAATCTAACCTAGATTATAGCCAACCAAGTACTATGTTTCCGAGATATGGTATTGAGTCGAGTAACATCTTTTTTATTCTTGTAACATCATACAGTTCTCATAGTTCTGCTGATATCTGTTTAATATATGTTGATTTTAACGTCCACCAACGCGTAATTTTTCCCCATTTAGGCAATAGTGTTATGTGGCCTGCGATTTACCAACACCCATGTGTAACTAAAAAGAGTTGTTTTGCAGGATAATTCGTTGATTTTGACTGGCCCAAAGAGAGGACTCTTGCTATGTGATTCGATATTCTTCGAAATAGATCTCAAGGTTAAGGATGCGCATGGTAGGGAGGTTGATGATGAAAGACTTAGCAAAGGCTTACTGGAGTTAGATGGCATCATAAGACAGACATCAAATGTCAAACATGGGATTGAAACATACACCCTGGTGAGCATGCACAGCATATTGGATTTAAGGTATGCATTTGTTAGGAATGCGGTGGAGGGCACTGTTGAGATCAGGATCATTGAGGGGCCTGCTGATTTCCATGGGAAGATCACCGCTTCCACTACCAGTGTTCCGTGTGATATTGTGTTACATGATAGCGAAGTGAATGGCTTGCTCACAGCTGGCGATAATCGAGTCATGCAAACAGCACGCCGCATTGTAGGTGTATCTGTAGATGAGATGCTCCTGGTGAATGTTGCTCCTGCAGGTTGTGATGAATTCCCTGGTCGCACTGTTAATTTTACTCCAAAGCTCAACAGTTCTGATGAGGAGTACATCGTGTGTGGTAACTATAAGATGCAAGTCAAGGTGACTTGGTCGATTTTGATGTAATCTCTGGTTTAATAGTTGTGGTATGTCAGGATTTAGATCGTAGCAGTTAATGTGATATCAAGTGACGTCCAACATACTACTCCTTGGGATTATATCTTTGGCAATTCTGTTGTACTCCCTCCGTTTCAAAATATAAGATGTTTTAGGTTTGTAAAGAAGATGAATCTAGACTTCTTTTAATATGTAGATTCATCCAAAGTTGAGTGAATCTATAATACTAAAACAAGTCTAGATTTATTTTTTTCACAAACCTAAAACATCTTATATTTTGAAACGGAGGGAGTACAAGACAGATAACCAATTTCAGTGTAAGCTAGTCTACTGGAAGTCTCCTTGGTTTACATTTTTTTTCGTGCGTGGATGTGTTTATGGAATGTAAGTGCTATTGGTTATGATGTGAGTTCCAGTTTGGTATGGTTGGCTTGAAGTGCGTTTATCTTCATTCTCGTTCCGTCAGCGAGCTGGTACTGTATCATTTGGGTACTGTAGGTAGATCGCTAATTTCTTCCAGTCGTTTTTTTTTTCTGGCGCTGTTCTGGTCTCCGCTTCGGTGTTCATCTTTACCGCCGGAGACGGGTCGGGAATCATTAAAGAACCAAGGCACAACTGGGCCGGCCCATTTACATATTTGGCTCCTAGTAGGGTTTGTCCGCTCCGCCAGCCTATATCTCGCTCAACACACCACTCGCGGCGGCACAGAAGAGCTTCACAAAAGCAAAAACCCTCGAGTTCTTGTCGCGCAAGAAGAAAACCCCTCTTGCTCTCTCCGATCTGCTCCAACCTTTCCCCATCCGGCAGGCCGGCAACCACTCAGATTCTTGCCAAATCGGTTTCTATCCGGTCAGATTCTAGTAGCAACAACACGGCATTCGGATATGGATCCTTTCCAGGTACCCGTGTGCTTCCTCTCTCTCTCCACCTCCAGCTGCTTAAACCCGTTTGGGCCTCTGCTTTTCTGGCCTTAACCACTCACTAATCATGGGCCGTACGGGGTGGGATACCTAATCCTTTCAATTAGACGGTGGGGATCTCGTTGCAGTGTGCTAGTGAGCCGGGATTTCGTCTCAGAGAGCTCCCGTGGGAGGAATTTCTTGCTGCTTCTAGGGTTTTGTCTAACATCTACTAATAGAAAAGGGTGTCCATTTTAGTACTAAGAGATTTCATGTGTAGGCTTCTAAGGCCGTAGAGCATGTTGTGTTTGGTTTCAGTACGTGTTTTATCGTCTCTGTTCTGGGAATCTGGGGCTTAATTTGGTCGGTTAGTAGCCCTTTGATTTTCTCTAAGGCCCTAAAGGGGAGCGAATTCAGTTTTTTTTTTAACTTATTAACTATTTTGTCCGGCTCTAATTAATTCGCACCACCAACTTGAAAAAAAAGGATAGTTTGCACCCTCAAATCCCTACTTTTCCCTTTCTGCAATATAATCGAAGAATTGAGGAGCCTCTTAGATTTTTTTTTCTTCTGTTTATACTCCTGTGCAGGACTCTCCTGTGTTTCAGTTGCAATTAGTCGATGACGATGGGGAAGCTATGGCCAGTAATTTGGATGTCCTTCTAGACGGGATTGTTCATCATATAAGAACTAACATCTGGGTAGAACCAAATGGACTAGTTGAAGGAATATTGAGTCTGAAAAGGGGCGCTGGCTGCTTTTCAACTTTGAAATCTCTACTTTACTGGTTTCGAGAGAAACAACCAGTGGTGGTTATTTGATGAAGAATACCGGAAGATGGGACATATTCTTCAAGGAAGTAATCTCAGGTCACTTGGTTTTGGGAGTAACTACAATAATTTGGATGCTGACTTCAAGCATATCAATATAAGTTTCTATGCATTCTGTGATATCTACAGAGGGATATCAGGCTATCCTGGATCCAGAATCAAAGAACCACTTATGATGACTGCATTGTGTTTCTCAGAGACTATAAGGTTTCCAAAGTTTCGTCAGCATGCACTCAATCGAATATCCACATTTGCATCTAACCGTGAAAACATATCAGAGTTTTCTGTTCATTTTCGAGAATGGTCAGTCTACAGCATTTATATTCGATTAGGTTCAGAAGCTTTTATTCGTACGCGACATCTTGGTATAGAGAACTTTAATGACCTGCTGGAACTCGTTGGTATGGTACTGTAGGTAACTCGAAGGTTGAGAATGCACAGTGAAGTAGTGAATAGTTGAACACCACTTGACACTTTGTTTTATCTATCTTTCACCTTCATGTTTAATGGGTAGCAGACTAGCAGTGCAACAAAACAGTTCAGAAACAATGCTGACTGAGCATGATTGATGGGTTTCAGATTTATTCTAGCCAAACTGAGGTCTGGAGTACTTCATATGAGGATCATCACTGAACCGTACAAACTAGTTCTAGATAATTTGACTTTTGTACAAAGTTGTTCTAGCTCTGACAGCAGGAGTACAATTTTCAGCTTTGTGTTAGTCAAATTGACTCTGGGGTACTCGATATGAGGATCGGCACTGAACCATGACAATGACTACTGCTAGTTCTGGATAATGTGACATTTATGCAAAGTTGTTCTAGCTCTGATAGCAGAAGTTTCAGAACAGGTGTTGGTCGAGACATATTAATACTCGCAATTTATCTACATTCATAAATGAAAGCATGAGGCTTGTTACGGTGCCCGTTATTTGGGTGGCCTTTGCCTTCTTTATTGGACTTCCAATACATTCTTGTCACTGAGCATACCAAAGGTATGTCAATGATATTTATCAACATAACTGTACTAATTCAATTGGTCGAAATGAATAGCATAAATAACTCTGTGTAATATTTCAGCTTAGTCATAGAAGACAGAATCTCAGGGCTGACATCCCAAGCTTTACTTGCAATAATGCATGGACTTCTGCAAGAAATGCATGGGAAAGTAGCTCTGCACCAATTTCAGACACTACATCGGAGGTTTGTTGCATAACGTATTTACTTTTCCAGGCCATTAGAATGTCCACCAGTTCTGATGGTAGGACAATTGAAGCATTCAATCAATGTCCGACATTGGGGGAACTCACTGGTCGATTATTTTCCTGTTTCTGCTGCTGTTACTGTCAGTTTCTTGGTTACTTGATGCTCCATATTCTTAGTATGTGCACTGACCTGTTCCTGTAATTGCTATATGGCAAAAATGCTGCAGATGTTAATGGTGTCATCGCAACAGTTTCAGATTCCTGATTGCTAATTTCTTTGCCTCTTGTTTTTCCAGGGCATTCTTATCTTTGTAGCAGTATTTATTGCCATTTTTTCTCTGATTGATGTTAAGGGCTCTTCAGAGAATCGGCTTAACTACGGGAGAGCAAGAAGACTGTGAACATTATCTATGATTGATGTTTAGTACCTCTGCAACAGTATTTGCTAACTATTGAGTACAGTTTGAAGATCTTAATTCTGCGCCAGCACTCCCACGGTGCAAACTCTTCTACCTCAGGCAAGTTTAGCTCCTCAATGCAAGAAAATATTGAGTGTCTGTGGACAATATAGCTACACGCACGAAGATAAGCCACATGCATGATCCAGTCGGCGAAACGGTGATGGGCTTGGTTGTTCAACGTCCTTCTTCCACACAGATTAGGAAAAAATCATCTATATATCATTCACATGTGTACCTCCACCTGTGGTTGTAATGACTAATGATGACCTGAAAGACCGATGAAAAAATCATCTATATATATCATTCACACAGCAATGTTTGCATCATTAACAGCCGTGGCATCTGAGTTCGCTTATTAGCAATGCTGAGCAATTATGATGTTATTATTAGTCTGTAGCTGTCCTGCTTATTTTTTCCCTGTTATTTTTTTTTTACCGTTTGTCTGTCTATCAGCTGTATAGTATATACACCTTTTTATCGAAAAAATGTAGTACATGTACACCTTCCTTTAAAGAAATGGAAATCAACATGCAGAAAAAATGTGTGCTCTGTATATGTTTCTGTACAGATTAGAATATGCATATATAATTTTTTATTGTAGGTGAGTGTCCAAGCTGCACTGAAGGAAGAGCAGTGCGAGATAACAGTTAAGGTCCACTTGAAGCCAACTGAGAAATCAACCACCCTCAACAAACGATTGCTCGAGTCCAACATAAGACTTGTGGCAATTCCATTTCGATGCGAGTAATGGAATCCTACTATGGGATTTGGGAATCACGAGTAGTAGTAGTAGTAGTAAATAATGTGGAGGTGCATTTCCATTGAACTATTAATCTCGACGACAACTTAGATACAGAATATAAGAAAATCTGAATCACAATACGGTAGAGTCTCCACTACTATTAAACAAGCAAACATTATCTTTCTTTACTCTATCTCTCCCGAAATAGGACGGAGGGATATTTTTAACCTACTTGGAGCTATCGATGGTCTGATTCGAGTGGAGCTATAGATGGTCATTGTTTTCCTGGTCTTCTACTTGTCTGTGTGTCTGTTGCATGGCTAGAGGCCCATCTAAGCCCAATCCTGAGAGCCTGGGGCGTAAACAGTTAAGACCAACCTCATTCACCCAGGAACGGCTGTAGATTAGCAGCTTATTTACTTCAGCGCGGCGTACTGAACTTACCTGTATCTGTATGTTTTTTGGCTAGCCTCCGACCCGGCTGTAGATTATGATGGGAACCCGCTGACTCCGACTCCTCCTAGTCCTAGGCGAGGAATTCAATTCGGAGTCGGCCAGCATTCACAGGATGATCTAGCACACACGTTCGGGTTGACTGCACTAACGAAGAGAAGGATATTCCCGATTCCCGACCACGCACAAACATTAGGGATCGGAAGAGATCGATCAACCGACCACGATTCCACGATACCTGGTCCGGCATGGCCACGATTCCCACCGTCCCTGGTCTACCAAAGTAGCTGATTGGGAAACGTTCAGACCGTCGACCTCGAACGACCTCCTCCTCGCTATTACCAATGTCTTCCTCGTTGACCCGACGAGCGCCGCCGGCCAGGGCATCATGGATGCCTGCATCAAGATAGGCAAGCTTAGGTACACGCTCGCATCACTATCGACGGAGAGCCCCGGGCGCGGCGCTGCTTGATCCGTTGGTACTGGACCAAGAGTTTACCCTGTACGTGCCGGGGCGCCACCACTACCCGGGTGACAAATTCGTCTTACAGGCCGAGGGATACACGTATCACCGCAATGAGTGCCATGATGACGAAGCAGAGACATTGTGTCCCGATAATGACGAAGCGGCGGAGGGTTTAGAGGATTACGACAGTGACAACGACAAGGACGAGTACAACAGCGACGAGGAGGGGGAGTACGTAGAGGATGATAATGGCAGCGAATAGAGCGCAGAGGAGGAGGAGGAGGAGGAGGAGGAGGATGCCGATGGACAAGCAGCGACACCGAGTAACCCAAAGAACGTTAGGCAAGCCGTAGGTAGAACGTTCTCGAGCGTGCTATCATTCCTTGGATTCAAGGTGTATTCATGAATCATTTAGGAAAATTATAAACAAGTAATGCAGATTAGGAAGAACTTGTTATTGATATGTACATTAGTAGCTTATTGTTAAACCTTTTCCTGCCGAGATTGTAGATAGAAGTGGAGTTGCTTACTTCATAAGAAAAGAAATTAAGAATCAAATCCTCAATGTTGTTAAGTAAAGAACAATCATTATCATAACCACCGGTCCTAAACTTAATTTTGTCTCATGGTGAGGCTGTAATTGTATTTACATCAACCGAATTTGCACTTTCTCATCAATCGAGCATCATACCAACTTTACATTCAAGAGTTCCCAGTGGGTTTGTACAAGTGGTCATGGCAAGCAGCGTCGGCGTGACGCTACAAGGCAAGAATTGTGTCTCCAGTGGGCAATTTGTTGTCGTGCCGCTACCAGCTAATATAAGATGCTTTAGCAAACTAAGTTAGTTTTCTAAAATTTCTTATATTAGTGAAGAGAGGAAGTACCGGAACTGCCATTAATGAACGCAAATATCCATTTAGAACATAGAGCTACGGTATCTATGCTAGTAGCATAGTTAACAATCAGATAATCATTTGACAGCAGCGAGCATAATTAAAACCGCTATGTCCATTATTACTACTCCCTCCCTTTCACAATATAAGATGTTTTAGCTTTTGTGAAATAAATGAAATTCACAGGACCTTGGTTCGTGGAACTCGAGAGCGGCTTAACCCACAGGACCTTAATGAAGGGCCGCGACCGCGTCTGCCTCTATCGTGTCTCCCTCGTCGACCCGGAGCACGCCGTCGGCCAGGGAGTCGTGTGCGCCTGCGTCCACACCGACACCCGAGACTGCTCGCTCGCGCCGCTGTCGGCGGAGAGGCCCAGCGTTGAGCTGAAGCCCGTGGTGGTGCTGGACAAGGAGGTTTACTTCTACCTGAATGGGTTTGGGTGCCGCCCCGCCGCCGGTGAGGTCGTCGTCCGGTTCGAGGGCTACGTTCTTCCTCTGGATACGGCGGAGCAGGAGTTGGAGGACGTTGCCGGCGAAGAGGTGGAGGAGGATTACGAATACGAGGAAGAGGAGGAGGACGAGGAGAGCGACGAAGAGGTCGACGAACAAGCGTCCACGGCGAGCGGCACCGGCGACGACGTGATGCACGGCACGAGTTTTGTCTCCGAGGAACATTTCTTTGGAGGGGAGGTGCCGCATTTTGCCTCCGCTGGGAGCACGGCTGGCTTCATGCGGATGCGAGTCGCCGCCATGGAGAGCCAAGAAGATGGAGACGACGATAAGCAGATCTTGGTGCTCTACCGACACACTCGCTTCTCGATGGCTTCCGATGGCACCGTGGAAGCGCGCAGGCGAACGAAGAACCACAAGCTCCGGTTCATCATGCCGCCTACGGGCGACATGGCGAGGTCGCTGCCGTGGGCTGGTGCGTCGGTGGCCAATTTGGTATACCCAGGCGGCCACCTGGCCAACCTCCGCAAGGAGGTCCAGGAGCTCTGGTCGAACTTGACCGCCGAGGTGAGGGTCCCTCCACGTGCCGCGCGCATCGAGGTGCTCTTCGACGTTGGCATCCTCCGATCGGCGGACTTCATGCCAGATAGCATGGACCGGATGTGCGACGCGCTGGAGGGCAAGTTACAGGAGGGGTGGACGGTTGGGTGCGACAGCTACACCGGCATGGAACTGTATCTTCCAGAGCCGGTGAGGTGCGGCGGCCATGATGAAGGGGAACCCAACGACAAGGACGACGGCGCGGACGGTGGCGAACGGCCAGCGAAGCGAAGAAGGGTGGTCACCGCCGGAGAGGATTGCTCTGTGTGCTTGCAGCTGCTGGAGGGCGACGACCTGGCCGCGTGGCCGGGGTGCGGCAAGCCACACGTCTTTCATGGCGGATGCTTGGAGCTTGTTCTCAGGGAGAGCGACATGTGCCCGATTTATAGGCGCTTGCTGTACATTGAGCCCGAGCTGTAAGAGCAAGAGCAGTGCAGTAGTACTGCTTTGTACTCCAGCTGTACTTTTTTTTTGAACAATTACTCCAGATGTATTTGATTTGGAGATACAATTGTATTACTAAATAGGTTTAAAGAAATAAAACTTTGTATTTGTCGCGGACCTTAAAGAAATAGCAAAGTCAGGGATCTTTGCTCATTCTTGGTCCTATAAAAATAGGTGGCAATGGTTTATTTGCTATTAGGTCGAAAACTCTTTGATTTGCAACCAAGTTTATATGGATATGGCATTGTTGGATCAAAATTTTGAGAACCGCTGAAATCTTCAAAATTTAAGAAATTTAGGAAATTGTTTTCTCCAAAATTTATCCAATTTTAAATAATTACTAAGAAAAATGGCTTTTGTTTGAATTTGATCTAAATATATTTTGAAAACTTTGAGAAAAATAAATTTCAAAACCCACAAGATTATTGAAATATCAGAAGTTTCAGTTCAAATTTTAATCCCCGGCTCAACCTAGTTAAATAATAAGTTTTTCAAAGACACCTTGAGCTACTATGAATTTGCTCTACTTAGCTAGATGGACAGCACAATTGGACAAACTTACTAGCTAGTCTTATCACATTCATTTCCGATGAACACACGGTGTACAAAGTAGACGCAACTTGATATACCCGCCATTCCTATATGTAAGGTGTATAGTTTTCTTGCACGGATATTAACGCACATGCTAAAAAGGCAAATATCATTGCTTTTAAACGTTAATACCCATAGATAATCGACACAAGACTAAAGGAAAAATAGGAAAATCTTCGGAACCCGATCTCTTCTAATCAGATTGACTCCTAATTTAGCGTAACAAATCCCATAATCCCACAATAAACCTTACATTTTGGATTTTTTCACAGAAAACTATACACCTTATATTAAGAAATGGAGGGAGTAAAAGGTAACATCGTCTCCCCACTGAGAGATTACATTCTAACGTGCATCCCTAAGCAAAGTATGTACATAAACAATTGTGGTGTGTGAGGAAAAAGAAAGATAGGGTATATATTAATTCATGCCTGGACCTACCCTACGTTGCCTTGGCTTGTTTGCGTCGTCGTCAACATTAATCGGGCCGGGCTATCTGCACCTGTGCTTCTTTTCTCCTCCGATCCTAACCTTTCTTGGTGTACTTTTCAGTTCCGTTTATTTGCATACTCCATGTTATCCTCCACCGCCTACCAGCTCCAGGATCAAGCTCAGTGGCCGCCAGTGAGTTATCCTACGTTACGTTGCCTACCCTACGTTGCCACAAGCTCAGCTCCAGGATCAAGCTCAGGACCTACCCTACGTTGCCTTGTTGCGTCGTCAACATTAATCCTGGTATCCTCAGTTGCGCCGGCCATCCAGCTAGCTTGTTCCATAAATGGAAGAATTTCCTCATATGAACGCCGGCCATCCAGCTAGCTTCTTGGCGCGGCACATCGGAAAGAATTAAAAGTCACCCAGTAACTGCATTTTTACATCTCTCGCTGTTATAATCCATCTATATGTACATGGCACACTCCAGCTTTTTCAGCATTCAGCAGAGTTTCGCTTGGAGACCAATAAGCAACCATCAATGGCGAGGCCGACCTCCCTCCTCCTAGTCCTGGCCGCGGTTCTCTCCGTCGTCGGAGGCTTCCTCGTCTGCCCGGCCGCTGCAGCGGACAAGACCGGCCAGATCACCGTCTTCTGGGGCCGGCACGCCGACGAGGGCACTCTCGGAGATGCCTGCAACTTCCACGGCATCTACACCACGGTCAACATGTGCTTCCTCAACGTGTACGGCCACGGCAAGTACAGCCTCGACCTGTCCGGCCACCCGCTCGCCGGCGTGGGCGACGACATCAAGCACTGCCAGTCCCTGGGCATCCCCGTCTTCCTCTCCATCGGCGGCTTCGACGGGGACCACGGGCTCCCGACCAACCAGTCCGCGCTCGACCTCGCCGAACACCTCTGGTACTCCTACCTCGGCGGCGACCGCGAGGACGTGCCCCGCCCGTTCGGCGACGCGCGGCTCGACGGCATCGACTTCTTCCTCGAGCCCGGCGGCGTCGGCGGGGAAGAAGAACACTACGACGTGCTGGCCAGAGAGCTGGCGAGGCGCAACAGCAGCCGTGCCATTGGACGGGCGCCGGTGCGGCTAACGGCGACGCCGCGGTGCGCGTTCCCGCCGGACGGGCGCGTCGTGGGGCGCGCGCTGGCGACGGGGGTCTTCGAGCGCATCCACGTCCGGTTCTACGACTACCCGAACTGCACGTCGTGGATCCAGGACGCGTGGGACGCGTGGGCGGCGGCGTACCCGGCGAGCAGGATCTTCCTCGGCCTGACGGCCTCCTTGTCCGACGCGTGCTACTTCGAGCGCCATGATGTCTTCGACATCATGATCCCGATCGTGCAGAAGGTGGACAACTACGGCGGCGTCATGATCTGGGACCGCTACAACGACGAGCAGAACTACAACCACTACAGCAGCTACGTCAAGAACTGGGTCTGAGCCATTACTGTTGCAGCAGCCCGGGAACTACAGCAGCTACAGTTTCTGATCTATTGTTCGAGTTCAACTATCTTATTCCCTGTGGTTGTCACAATTATCTTTAGAGAAGAGAACTGCTTAATACGTTCTGAACTGTATGTTGACCAATGAGGGATCAACTTTTCCAAACATGCACCACTAAATAATAGTAATTCGACGGAGATTCTGACTCAAAGAAAGATCAAAGTGAGCAAGGCTTGTGCAGTTCCAGCCCATAAAAAAAATAAGCTAAATTCTTTCCAAAACATACTATTAAAAATACTCCAAGATTGAAGTGGACTACCATGTAGAGAGAATATATCGTAGATTAGTATAAACATACAACCCTAAGAGGAGTATAGTAACACTAGAATAAAAATATACTATACACCGGTTAAATTACCGTAGACTTTAGCCGTAAACAAAAAACTAGAATATTATTTTAAATATCTTGTTGAAACAAAGAACCCGAACGGGTCTCGGCTGCACGAGTTTAAGATAGCAATGTTTTATAGTTTAGTAATTAAGTTTTGAAAGGATTCCGATTTTGGAGGATCTAGATCTTTCCACCAGTGAACTATTGCAAGATTGCAAGAAGGTGTTAGGATAGGTAACAACCCCCACCACCACCACCACAAAAAAACTCAAATGTAGCAAGCAAAGTCACATGATCATTTACTCATCCTTAGTCCTATAAGAAACAAGGTGGTGATGGTTCGTTTGCTCAGGTCGAGAAGTCTTTGATTTGCTACCAACTTATATTGAGATGGCATTTCTCCAACAAGGCTTTTGAATTTAGGATTTGCTTTACCTTAGGCGACTATGAATTAATTATGACTCAGCCGACCTAGAGATCCGACTGATTTAACATATATATATTCGTGCATGTTTGTGTTCTTTGTTAAATGCAAGAAAGAGGTGGAAAAACATTGACTAATACCTCTTAGTCGACTGTTGTGTAGCCAAACCCTTTGAATTTTGGTTTGATAAAAATTTTGAGAGCAAGGGTAGACTAGGAAAATTTTAAAAATTCACAAATTTTGGAAATATTTCATACAATTCAAGAAATTATGAAAATGTGAATTTCTATTGAATTTGATGTGAATCTAGCCTAAATTTTTTTTGGGAAAATATATATCGAATCCCACCAAGATCAATGAATTTCTGGAAGTTATTTTGAAGAATTTTAATTTCTGCATCATACCTAGTTAAATAAGTTTTTTCAGAAACACCTTGTGCTATACTCTTTGCTCTAACAAGGCGTGGGATGGAGGGAGGCCATGAAAAAATCATAGGCTTTTGAGAAAACAAAACCATTTCCCCATGGATATATAAGACTCGAGATCCTCGCCATTAACAATGTACACAGTAGCAAGCACATCACTGAAGCTTTGGAACTCTGCATAAGCAACATCTTTCAGAGTCAAATGGAATAAATCTGTTAGGGATTTAGAGATCTACAGGAAAAAATATCCTTGCCTAGTATTTTCCTCTTTGTCTAGTGCCAAAATATGAGGTACCTGGCAAAGACAATCTTTGCCATGTACCAACAAAAAAACACCTGCAAAGGAGTACACGGCAAAATAACCAAATGCACTCGGCAAATAAAAAATACACGGCAAAATTTCTCTTTGCCGAGTGCTTTTGGCCTACACTAGGTTAATATTTTGTACTCGGCAAATTCAAGCGCCACGTGACTATCGTCGCCATAGTTGATAGCAGCCGGGAGTCTATCTTTGCTAAGTGCCTCTAACAGGCACTCGACAATCCTATCAGGGTTTTTTCGCAGCCACTTCGAATAAAAGTGCGAGAACTTCTCTTTGTCGCGTAATGCCATGAAAGGAACTCGACAAAGAGGTGGCCTTTGCCGTGTTTTCTAGGTAGGGTACTCCGCAAAGCATTGGCAACGTGGCATTAGCACCTGGTGGACCTAAACTTTGTCGTATCACAAAAGGCACTCGACAAAGATGCTATCGTGTTTTTTGACCACGGTACACTACAACGACTAGGCGACATGGCAGTGTGTGGTATGCCAAAACTTTGCCAAACGTTGTCACTCGGAAAAGGCCAACTTATGTTAACATATCTTAAATAGCTATCCACTGTTCTTTGAGGTGTGCCTCACATTACATTTGCCAAATTTCTTTGCCTATTACACGTACAAAGACACTCAGAAAAGATTCTTTGCTAGCGAATACTTTGTCGATCATGCTTTGATGAGTGTAATACTTGGCAAAGTCTTTATCGTGTATTTTATAGCCTTCACCGAGTACTTATGGTACTAATAGAGAAAGATATGTTTTCCGGTAGTGAAGCCTATATTGGCTAAGATATGGTACTAATAGGTAGTGAAGCCTATATTGGCTAAGCCTATATAGCCTATATTAGCCCATATTGGCTAAGATATCATGGATAGGGTGATGTCAGTTGCATAAAATTTTGCATGAGTCTCATAGGACGAAATGTTAGGGGTTTATTTTGAAGATTAATTTCGAAAAAAGCGTATGATAAAGTGGATTGGGATTACTTACTAAAGTGTGTTTCTCAAAAAGGTTTCAGTGATTTCTGGTGTAAGCTTGTGGAGGTGGTAGTGAGGAATGGTATCCTTTGTGTTAAAATTAATGACAAGAGGGGTAAAGATTTTGGTAGCCATCGAAGGGGACTTGCCAAAGCTATATGTGGCCATCAGAATGGCCTTGCAGCGCTCGAGCGATAAAGGTCCTTCCGGGCCGATGGCCTAGCCACCCAAGATCATGTTGTACACCCACCATCGTGATATAGATTTTGGGTCCTTTCGTGTCATTACTGTTCAAAGAAAAAGAGATTTTTTTTAGCCCTATCGTTGTCGACAATAAGACTGAGAACAACACAACTCGTTATCGACAATAATATCGGCTTCCACTGAAAGAATATTAACCCGCTTTATAAAAAACACAAAGTATTACTCCCACATGAGATTCTAGTCGTGCATCCCCGAAGAAAGCAAAGTATGTATACATGAATAATTATGGTACGTGGGGAAGCAGAAAGGTACAGTACATATCCTCCACGTTGCCTTGTTGGCTTGTTTGCGTCGTCAACATTAATCGTGATATATCTGCAGTCGTGCTTGGTTTCTCTTCCAAACCCTTCGTGGCGTACTAGCTTTTCTCCTCATGCCAGACGCCGGCAATCCATATCCAGCTTTGCTCACTTCTTGGCGCGGCACATCGGGAGCAATTAAAAGTCACCTAGCTACATTTCCACATCGATCTCAAATTCTCGATCGGTCTCTCACTTGTGCTATAACCCATATATATATGGTATATATACGCAGTTTTTCTACATACCGGTGGGTGTCCCTGGCTTATCGGACGGTCCTAATAACTTCAAGATTCGTGTTGGAAAATTTACATATACATCCTGTACATTGTGCATCTTCTCTGCCTTATGGAGACGAAAGTGGACAGGTCCATCTTGTTGCTCCCATTGCCGGATCGGTTCTTCCCGGCGGCCGCACGTCTGTTCCCGTCCATGGCCTTCGCGTGAGCTGGTTCTGTTCTTCTAGGTGCCACACGGCCGTCCCCATCCATGGTCGTCGTGCGAGCCGAGTCCATTCTTCCCGGTGCTGCCCGGCGGCGGCTGTGTAGTGGTCGCGTACGCCATTGGTGACAATCTATACGGGCGTGGCCAGCAACGTGGTGGGGACCTTCTTGATTTGGTGCTCGTTCTTGATCCTACACCATACAACAAGCCTTGGATCTTTGATTGTTGTGATTGAATCCCCATGTCAGATCTGATCTATTTGTATGATTGATTCCTCTTGTCTTGTTAATGCTTTTCTGAATGTTCATGGCGCACATGCGCACGCATTTCTTGGTTGCAGCAGATTTGATTCTAATCCATGGCTTACATTCACGCCGATGTTTTGCAACAGATTATGGTTGCTGGCTTTGCTTTTTTATTTCTCGTAGTTACAATGTGTTAAAGAGAAGGACCGCTTGACAAGAAACCAACCAAGTTGAGGGTGCTTTGTGCAAAATAATCTCACCAATCTTAACCAAAACAGAGCTGGTGGAGGGGCCTGATAAGCCCGGAACCCCCACGTGTATGTAGAGTTTGGTTTTCGTATATATATGGCAGACTCCAGCTAGCAAGAAAGCTAGCAAGAAAACAAGCAACCATCAATGGCGCCTCTGAAACGTCCGAAGCAGACCTCCCTGCTCCTAGTCCTGGCCGCCGTTCTCTCCGCCGAAAGCTTCCTCGTGTGCCCGGTCTCTGCAGCGGGCAAGACCGGCCAGATCACCGTCTTCTGGGGCCGGCACTCGGACGAGGGCACTCTTCGACAGGCCTGCGACTTCCACGGCGTCTACACCACGGTCATCATGTCCTCCCTCAACGTCCACGGCCACGGCAAGTACCGCCTCGACCTGTCCGGCCACCCGCTCGCCGGCGTGGGCGACGACATCAAGCACTGCCAGTCCCTGGGCATCCCCGTCTTCCTCTCCATCGGCGGCGCCTACGGGCTCCCGACCAACCAGTCCGCGCTGGACCTCGCCGACCACCTCTGGTACTCCTACCTTGGCGGCAGCCGCGTGGACGTGCCCCGGCCCTTCAGCGACGCGCGGCTCGACGGCATCGACTTCTTCCTTGAGCCCGGCGGCGTCGGCGGCGTCGGAGGCGGGGAAGAGCACTACGACGCGCTGGCCAGGGAGCTGGCCAAGCGCAACAACAAACGACGTGCCGTCGGCGGTAAGACTCCGCCGGCTCTGCGGCTGACGGCGACGCCGCGGTGCGCGTTCCCGCCGGACGGGCGCGGCGTGGGGCGCGCGCTGGCGACGGGGCTCTTCGAGCGCATCCACGTGAGGTTCTACGACTACCCGAACTGCACGGCGTGGATCGAGGACGCCTGGGAGGAGTGGACGGCGGCGTACCCGGGCAGCAAGGTCTTCCTTGGCCTGACGGCGTCGGAGAAGGACGCGTGCTACCTGGAGCGGAAGGCGGTGTTCGAGATCGTGATGCCGGTGGTGCAGAGGGCGGAGAACTACGGCGGGGTCATGCTCTGGGACCGATACAGCGACGAGCAGAACGTCAACCAGTACAGCGGCTACGTCAAGAACTGGGCCTGAGCGAGCGAGCGAGCTCCGGCGGGCCGTGTCTCTGCTCATCAGTCATGATCCCGAGTCTGTCTTTCGATCGTACGCTCTCCTCTGCTTTCGTCGTGCTTGCGAGCGTATGGTTTCTGATGTCTGGTTCGACCACCTTCGTCACAGTGGATGTGTCAGAGAATTAATACTACTCGTCGAATGAATGTTCTAAGATTTATTCAGATTCCGATGTATCTAGTCATATTTTAATATTAGATATATATATGTAAATCAAGACAAATCCGATAATATTAATTTGGATTAGAGAAAGTACTACTATTATATTTCAAAATATAAGATGTTTTATTTTTTAAATATATATTTAGATGCATACAGAGTAAAATACATCTAGATACATGCTTTGCACGAAAAAAAGCTAAGACTCTCAGTATTTGTAAATCAAAATATTTCAAAACCAAAGTATTCCATCGCCCCGGCTAACGAATACTACAGGGTTTCTTCTTTCTAAGTTTTAGAAAAAAGAGGATATAACATCTTTTTCGAATATTTTAAAAATACCACAGTTTTAGAGAGTACTCTAGTTTCAAAACCACATTATTTATTGGATCCAAACACCTTAAAGTATTCAATACTTTAACATTTTTAGAAACCGAAGTATTCTCCAAATAGTTTTGTTTTTCGAAGGATCTCTAAATAGTTTTAGAATACTTTGATTCTAAACGGGTCTAAAAATATTTTAGTGAGCAGTACTCTTTGAGATGCTAAACAATAATAAACAATAATAGTAGAGTACTACTTGAGAGATGCGTTCCGGGACGTCGTATATCGCCGCTAGAACCGCTTGACGTAGTTCGGTGGATTTTGGTTGCTGCTTGCCGGAGAAATCTTCGCGGTGGCCAGACAGTTCGCCCACCCACGTCGCCCTAACCAAGACAGCACACACTCGCTCGTGTATATGCGGCGGGGATGCAGAAATATCGGACCGGACGGGCGGGAGGCCCATGCTGTCAGATACGGTTGGTACCACGACCTTTTCCGTGCACCCCACGCAACACCGGCCCGGGCCTAGCCACACGCGTGTTTTAACACGTAACGAATCAATAGCATCTCGGCCAGGCTTCCAATCAACTCCAACGGTGTCCCACATTTTGGCGTGGTGGTCCACAGACAGCTCGTCTAAGGTAGCTTTATATGCAAATTTAAACCAGAAAAAAATATACAGAGAATCTCAAAAAAATAAATAGAATAAAAACAATAAACATAAATATAAACATTATTTACATATCAATAACAGAAGACATTGTTCAATTAAAAAACATTAGAATAAGGGCGGGGGACTAGGCGTCCTCGGGGAATAATTGACTTGGATCCCTGGGTCCCCGACACGCCAGGTGTTCTCAAAAACACCCTCTAATCCCCTTTTGCTACAAACTACTAAGTATCCTGCTTTTTTACTACATGTAGCAAAAGTGGTTTGCTCCAAAAGAAATAGAAAAAAAGACTGTCTCGTCGGAAACTATGTCGGAGACCTTGCCGAAGAGATTTCATAGAAGAAAAATTATGCTAATTTAGCAAACCCGATTTTGCCAACACTTTCACCGGAGACCTCGTAACAAACACTTTACAGTATTGTAGCAAAACCATAGAATAGTTGTAGCAAATAATTTCTTCTATTGTAGCAAACCCTAGATATTACACTAGAGATATCAACGAGGACCTCGCGAAGACATCAGAGACATCGTAGCAAAACATACTTGGTATTGTAGCATTTTGAGAAAAAAAGTGTAGCATAACAGATTTAGGTACCTAGCGAATATCGACGGTCACACAAAAAAGGGAAATGATATGACTCCCCCGGGGGATAGCATCCCCCGTATAACTCCCCGCAGCACGCCCCCGCGGCCGCATCTCAGGCCAACGAATTAGCTTCCCTCGTCATGGTTCCCCTCGCGCGCCCCACCCACCATCCCCAACTCCGCCCTGCATCTCGACCCCCACCACCTCACGGGCGCTCTCCTCCTGCTCAAGCAGCTCGGCCTCGACTTCTCCACCGCCGCTCGTCCATCTGAGCGCAGCCTCCGAGGGCGGAAGCGGGCGAGACCGAGACCACCTCCACCGCCGCCGCTATGAGCAGCAGCAGCAGCAGCGTCATGTCGTTCCTGTGTCCGCTCCTCAAGTCCTTAGGGGTTTGACCATGTCAGTCTTTGCTAAGAACGTTTTGCTACCTTAGCACATATTTTTTGCTATGTATTCATATTTTTTTTGCTACTTTCGTGTAATTTTTTTGCTACAATTAATTTCTACAGTTTTGCTACGAGGTCTCCGGCGAGAGTCTCCAGTGTTGTCTCCGGTGATGTGCGTTTTGCTACATTAGAAAAAATATTTTGCTACACCCGTTTTATGGTTTTGCTACAATAACGTAAATTTTTTGCTACGAGGTCTCCGGCGAGGTCTACCGGCGAAAGTCTCCGGCGAGGTCTCCGGCGAGGTCGGGTTTGCTACATTAGTATAACTTTTTTGCTACACGGTCGCCGGCGAGGTCTCCGGCGAGATCCACAATAATTTTCTATTTTTTAGGCCGAACCGTTTTCTGCTACATTGTAGCAAAAGCGGGACTAGTTGTAGCAAAAACAGGAATTTCTATAGCAAAAGCGGGATTTTTGATCCAAAAAGAGGACACGTGGTTGGCTGGGGACCCGGGGGATAAAAAGCACAAATCCCCCGGGGGACGCGTAGGGCTTCCCCACAAAAAATCCCCAACACAAAATTCTATCGGTTGGCGGTAGCAACGACGATGGTCGTAGGTAGCACCAACGACAGCAGTCGGTAGCCAATCCACCAGCCTTCGGTAGCAGTTCGTCCGTCGCGGGTAGCATGCATGGGGGGCACCACCTCAAAATCATCGATCTTCCCCGGGGGTGTGGGAAATGGGAGCAACGGGGCAGCGTTCGACGAGGTCACTGTAGGAGGCGAGCATGTCGTACTTGACGCCGGCCTACAGGGAAGATGGGGGAGTATGAATATGGCATGCGGTTGAGGAAGGAAGCCAGACACGCCGGCATAGGAGCAACTCAGGGGCTGCATGCCGGCGAGGGAGTAGTGTAGCCGCAGAGGGTGGCATCGGCGCATTCTAGGACAGCAAGCGAACGACGCGCCGACGAGGGAGCAGCTGGCCGCAGGAGGGCGGCATCGGTGGTGTGGTTCACGACAAAAAGAAAAAGGGACGAGGTTGAAGAGACAAGGGAGGTAGGCCCACCACAATCTGATTCACGCATATCATGCACGATGACCTGGGGGATAAAGTCACGAGATCCCCCCGGGGAGGAGTATCGTTTTCCTTACATGATTAACACGCTAGTAGGGTGTTCTAGCGGCGGTGGTGGCTTGCTCCCTAATCCTCCTCGATGACGATAAAGACCTGCAATAGTGGCTAGACTGATTAGGCCGATGGTTGAGGCGATAGTGGCATAGTAGGAGGGTCTGGCGATCGTGGAACCTGCATCTCAGACTCCTCGATAGCTTCATGGAGGCTAGTACACTTGGCCTCCTCCTCCTGCCAGGAGAGCTCGATAGAGGCCTGGAGATGCTCCTCCTTCATCATATCCTCCTCCTCCATCAGCTTTGGCTCATCCTGTTGTAGCGTACGTTGGGCGACTGCAGCGACGGGTCCATGTACTGCATGCCCGCATCGTGGTACTACGACCAATCCGACCACCCACTCTTTACGGTAGGAAATGCCCACCCACTCCTCCGGTTGCTACACCTATGGATAACCCTCCGACTTTGGGCCCTCCACCATCTTGAATTCCTCGTAGTCCATGTCATCATCATCGAGGTCCTCTGGGTGGGCCTCGATGGACTGTCGCCACTGGTCGTGCTCGGCCTCGAACCATCGTCCCCATAGTTGGGAATCCGGTTGGTGGAACGCTCGACACCGCAGTATCTCCTAGTGGAGGGACGTGTCGGTCACGCGGATGGTCGCTGACACGGGATTAGGTTGAGATGTCGTCCGCGAGGCAGGTGGACATCTGGCCATGGCATCGTCTAGCCTAGCTCCGTGAACTGGAGTGCCACCTCCACCTAAATGTAGATGGCGCTTAGAGTGCGGCATGGAGGCGGACATGGTGGCCTTGGAGCCACACAAGGAGGCGGAGGCACGCTACCGCCATTGCCGCCCGAGGAATCCTCCTCGTGATCGTTGCACCAATGGCCAAACCATTTCTTTCCGCTGCGCCCTTCGTCGTTGAATCCCTAGGGTTTCTATTGCACACGCGCTCGTGAGGGAGTGAAAGTTTCTAGTGTGGACTCGGAGTGTGGATAGTGATGGGGACAACACTGGTCCCCATTAAAAAAGGACCAGCGAGGTTACTCTCCCTTGTCAATGACACGTGAGCCTGTGAGGAGAAGTGGAGGTGATAACCCCCAAATAGCAGGGGATCACTGTAGTACCTCTCAATATGAAAGTAGGGTATTGATCCACAAGAGCAAGAAGGAAAAGATATTTATTTCCTACAACTAAAGTGTCACATGTTTTAGTTGTTTATGCATAGAAAAATTTAAATATACAATGGAGATTAATTTAATACAAGAAAGTAAAGTGCAACAAAATAGTTATGTAAAGTGTCCCAGTCCTCTTCAACACAAGAGTACAAGACAAAGGTTTTCTCTTATGGGAACAATGTACATTGAATGTCCACCGCCTACTATGCATTGGTCATGTCGGGCACTTCTTTGGTTGTTGGGGATTCTTCACCATCGCCGACTCAGTTGAACGAGGGCCAGCGAGTGACTTTTTCTTTTTCGGCAGTATGGAGGTTGCGGGAGGGAGGCAATGAATTGAGGGCGCGAAGGGAAAATGGCGGGACTAGGCTAGGGTCGACGTGGCGGGGATGGGAAAATGAGGGGAGTGATGGGTAACTTGAAATGGGGAAGGGAATATTTCTTTGTCTCAATGGCAGGGCTGGTGAAGGGAATATGCCCTGAGAGGCAATAATAAAGTGTTTATTATTGTATTCCAAGTATATGATAGATGTTTATTTTGCATGCTATAATTGTATTAATACGGAAATGTTAATACATGTGTGTTTAATAAACAAACAGAAAGTTCCTAGTTATGCCTCTCTCATAAACTAGCTCGTCGATTAACAAGATGATCAAGGTTTCCTGATCATGGACATTGGATGTTGTTAATAACGGGATCACAACATTAGTGTAATAGTGTGATGAACATTCATCCGAAGTATAGCATTACGATCAAAGTCATTGAGTTTATATTTCTATAACAACTTACGAAGTGATCCTAATCCTTAGACCATGAGATCATGTCAATCACTAACACCGAAAGAGTTTCTTGATAACATCAAACGTCACACCATAACAGGGTGATTATAAAGATGGGTTTAGAACTAATAAAGTGTTACGTTGAGGCCCATGGATCGAGAGTGGAATTTGTTCATCCCAATGACAGATAGATATACTCTGGGCCCTCTCGGTGATATCACATTAGTTAGCTTGCAAGCAAGTGATTTTATAACTAGAATGTTATATCACGGGAACGAGAAAAGAGTGCATGTAAGTAACGAGATCAAACTAGACATGGAGATACCGATGATCGAATCTCGGACATGTAATATATTGCGAAACAAACGGATTAAGATACTAGCATAAAAGGTTCCGACGATCACAAGAAAGTCATCGTTGAATGTGTGGGAGTCAGTATGGGTCTCTAGATCCCACTTCTGATTATTGATCTGAGAGGGGTCTCGATCATGTCCGCATTATTCGCGAACCGTAGGGTGACACACTTAAGAGACACCGACATTCAATTGGAGCAAAAGTTTCATGCCGGAAAGAATAACAAGCGCAGGAATTTATTTCACTAGATACCGAAACAGGTTTTTGGGTGAAATTGCAGAAAGTGTTTTTGCATTTGAAATGGAATTCTAGCAAGGGGTTATATGTGAATGTTTGTCATTAAAGTAATTGACAAAATTCTGAATAAATAAAAGGAGTTTTATTTAATGAGAGTTTGCATTAAATTTGGTGGAAACTTAATAGCAATTTTGAGTGGGATTTTGAGTAGAGGGAATTGAAGAGGTTTTTGTGAGTGGAGTGTCCACCCACATGAATGAAGGAGGGGAGGGGGCGGCCCCCATGGCCGGCGGCCACCCCCTTGGGTGCCCCCTCCTCCTATAAAAGGCACCCCCTCTCCTCTCTCTCACTCGCACCTCCTCGTGAAGGATCTCTCTCCCCCTCTAGAATTTATCCCCCATGGTCTCGGACTAGCGAGATACATGTTCCCGGTGGCTATTAGGCAAGAAAGAGTTGTGCTTCCGCTTCATCGCTGGAGCGAGGAGGCGGAGGTTGCTCGGTGCCTCGGACGTGTGCGCGAGCACGGATGCGCTGCTGATTTGTGGCGCTAGGACTTCCTCTCGATCTTGAGATCGACAAGAGATCGTCTACATCAACCACGAGTTTAACTCGTTAAGCTTTGTCGGTCTTCAAGGGTATGTTCTCTACGGATATACATCCGCCCGTTGTTTATATCTAGTAGATAGATCTTGGTACATAGTTGTTCCCATCATAGGAATTTTTTTGTTTTCTATGTTGCGAACCCTACAATGGTATCAGAGCCAGGTTTATGCGTAGACGCTTTACACGGGAAGTACACATATGAGTATGTGGGCGATGATGATCATGCTATTGCTTCTTAGTTGTAATTTTGGATATTGGTGGCATAGTGGGATGAAGCGGCCTGGACAAAATTTACATGTCATCGCACATGCGACCTGTTCCACGCTTGACATGCAACTAGTTTGCATAAGTGGCTAGCGGGTGTCTGTCTCTCCTACTATAGTCAATATCTATTTTGCAACGAGTTGTCAACAGTTTGGTTATCCTCGTTGTGGTTCATGTTCGTAGGTATGAACGGTTCTATCTTCGAAAGCCCTAAGCCACGTAAAACTTGCAATGCATAAGTTAGAGGCGTCTAGTTTAGATTGTTGCTGGGCTAGTGTTATGATATGGTGATGTTGTAAGTAGAAGTATGAGATGATACTCTTACAACACACATAACGTGTAAGTTCCATAGACCTTGGCCTTACACATAAAGGTATGATAGTGATCATACCACGATGCACATGATAGAGATCATATGCGGGAACCATATCATTTCACTAATAAACATGTGATGTTTGATAGCATCTTATATTGCTTGTTTGGCGTTTTATTAGCATAATAAGATGATCCCTCAATTAAATATCAAGATAAGAATGTGTTCTTCCTTTAGTATGCACCGATTATGTTTTCGTCGCTCCAAGACATCACATGATGATCGGGTGTTCTTGGATCCACGACCATATTTCGGGTGTAAGACAGTTACACACGCGAATACTAAGGTTCTTACTTGGCGAGCCTAGCATGTACAGACATGGCCTCGGAACACGGACCGAAAGGTTAAGCATGATTCATATAGTAGATATGATGCCCATTTGATGCTCGCCTTTGAAGCTACACTGACTCACGTGATGATCAGACTTGGTGTAGTGGATTTGGTTCATGTAATCACCAAAAAGACATGAGCGGGATGTCGTTTTTGAGTGGGAGTTCATTCGTAATGTGGATTAGTTGAACTCAATCTATCATAAACTTAGTCTCTTTACAAATTCTGTTGTAGATGGCACCACCTGCTTTTAATTTCAATGTGTTCATGGAGAAAGAGAAACTTGCAACGAACGGTAGCAACTTTACCGAATGGGCCATGAATTTGAGGATTCTCCTCTCTGCTGCACAAAAGCAATATGTGCTAGAAGCGCTGCTAGGCCCCCACCTTTTGAGGATGCCCCTGACAAGGAGAAGAATGTCTACCAGACTCGTCAGGAAGACCACAACTTAGTTCATTGCGGCATATTGTATGGGCTAGAGCCAGAACTTTGAAAGCGTTTCGAAAACGGCAATGCATTTGATACAATGGGTGAGTTGAAAATGATTTTCGACACACATGCTGCTGTAGAGAGCTACAATGCTTCAGAAAAGTTTTTTAGCTGCATGATGGAAGAGCACAGCTCTGTAAGTGAGCATGTACTCAAGATGTCAGGTTACACCGATAAGCTTGTGTCCTTGGGAATAACGATTCCCATTGAATTAGGCATCCATCGTGTTCTGGAGTCTCTGCCACCTAGCTATCAGAGCTTTGTGATGAACTATAATATGCAAGGCATGAAGAAGTCTCTTCCCGAACTTCTGTCAATGCTTAAAACTGCAGAAGTGGAGATCAAGAAGGAACATCAAGTGTTGATGATCAATAAGAACACTGGTTTTAAGAAAGACAAGAAAGGGAAATGGAAGGGAAGTAAGGGCGGCAAGCTGGTTGCCGTGCCTGAAAAGAAACCCCAAGTTGGACCTAAGTCTGATACCGAGTGCTACTATTGTAAGGGGACTGGCCACTGGAAGCGCAACTGCCCCAAGTATTTGGCAGACAAGAAGGCCGGCAAGGCAAACAAAGGTATATATGATATACATGTTATTGATGTGTACTTGACTAGTGCTCGCAGTAGCACTTGGGTATTTGATACTGATTCAGTTGCTAATATTTGTAACTCGAATCAGGGGCTACGGAACAAGCGGCCGCTAGCAAGGGGTGAGGTCAAGATGCGTGTCAGCAATGGATCAAGTGTTGATGTGATCGCCGTCAGAACGCTACCTCTCCACTTTCCATCGGGATTAGTAATAAACTTGAATAATTGTTATCTGGTGCCAGCACTGAGCATGAACATTGTATCTGGATCATGTTTGATGCGAAGTGGTTATTCATTTAAATCCGAGAACAATGGTTGTTCTATTTATATGAATGAAATCTTTTATGGTCATGCACCAATGATGAATGGTTTATTTATATTGGATCTCGATAATAGTGTTACACATATTCATAATGTTGATGCTAAAAGGATTAAACTTAATGATGATATATCAGCATATATGTGGCACTGCCGTCTAGGTCATATTGGTGTTAAACGCATGAAGAAACTCCATTCGGATGGACTTTTGGAATAACTTGATTTTGAATCATTTAATACATGTGAGCCATGCCTTATGGGCAAGATGACTGGAACGCCATTTTCCGGTTCAATGGAACAGGCGACAGATTTATTGGAAATTATACATTCTGATGTATGTGGTCCAATGAGCGTGTCGGCGCGAGGTGGATATCATTATTTTGTTACTTTCACGGATGATTTGAGTAGATACGGTTATATCTACTTGATGAAACACAAGTCTGAAACCTTTGAAAAGTTCAAGGAATTTCAGAATGAAGTGGCAAATCATTGTAATATAAAGATCAAATTTCTACGGTCCGACCGTGGGGGTGAGTATCTAAGTTACGAGTTTAGCACTCACATTTAAAAGTGTGGAATTGTTTCACAACTCACACCTGCCGGAACACCACAGCGAAATGGTGTGTCGGAATATCGTAATCGTACTTTATTGGATATGGTTTGATCTATGATGTCTCTGACGGACTTGCCGTTGTCATTTTGGGGTTATGCACTAGAAACTGCTGCATTCACTTTAAATCGGGCACCATCTAAATCCGTTGAAAAGACACCATATGAATTGTGGTTTGGAAACAAACCTAAGCTGTCATTTCTTAAAGTTTGGGGATGCGATGTTTATGTGAAGAAACTTCAACCGGATAAACTCAAACCCAAAGTGGAAAAATGCATCTTCATAGGATACCCTAAGGAAACTATTGGGTATTCCTTCTATCACAGATCCGAGGGGAAGGTTTTTGTTGCCAAGAATGGATCCTTTCTAGAGAAAGAGTTTCTCGCGAAAGGTGTGAGTAGTCGGAAGGTAGAACTCGAAGAGGTTATTGAACCTTCTCTTCAAAGTATGGCGAGTAGCGCAGCACCGGAAGTCGTTCCGGAGTTGGCTTCACCAGTTGAAGAGGGAACTAATGATAATGATCATGAAACTCCAAAAGAGAGTACTACCAAACCTCGCAGGTCTAGCAGGACGCGTGCTGCTCCCGAGCTATACGGAAACCCTGTTATGAATTTCATGGTTGATGACCCTGCGACGTATGAAGAAGCAATGATGAGCCTGGATTCCAACAAATGGTTAGAAGTCATGAAATCTGAGATGGAATCCATGTATGAAAATCAAGTTTGGAACTTGGTGGACTTACCTCACGACCGAAAGGCCGTGGAGAACAAATGGATTTTCAAAAGGAAAACTGATGTTGATGGTAATGTGACCGTCTATAAAGCTCGACTTGTCGCAAAGGGGTTTCGACAAATTCAAGGAGTTGACTACGACGAGACATTCTCTCCCGTAGCGATGCTAAAGTCAGTTAGGATTATGTTTGCAATTTTTGCATATTTCGATTATGAGATATGGCAGATGGATGTCAAAACCGCGTTTCTCAATGGTAATATTGAACAAGAGTTGTATATGATACAACCAAAGGGTTTTGTCGATGCTAAGGATGCTAATAAGGTGTGCAAGCTTCAGCGATCCATCTATGGACTGAAGCAAGCATCATGAAGTTGGAATCTCCGCTTTGATGAGGTGATCAAAGAGTTTGGATTTGTCCAAACTTATGGAGAAGCTTGTATTTACAAGAAAGTGAGTGGGAGCAATGTGGCATTTCTGATATTATATGTGGATGACATATTATTGATCAAAAATGATGTAGATCTTTTAAACAGTGTTAAAAGTTATCTAAACAGCAAATTTTCAATGAAGGACCTAGGTGAAGCGTCATACATATTAGGCATAAAGATCTATAGAGATAGATCTAGGCCCCTAATAGGGCTATCGCAAAGTACATACCTTGGTAAGATTTTAAAGAAGTTTAAAATGGACGGAAGTAAGAAGGGGTTCTTACCTATGTTGCAAGGCAAGACATTGAGTAAGACTCAAAGTCCGGCTACGGCAGAAGAAAGAGAGATAATGGACAAAGTCCCCTATGCTTCAGACATAGGCTCTATAATGTACGCCATGCTATGTACAAGACCGGATGTGGCACATGCTATTAGTTTGACTAGTAGGTACCAATTGGATACAGGTTCGGAACACTGGATAGCGGTCAATAATATCCCTAAGTACTTACGAAGAACTAAGGATATGTTTCTTGTGTACGGAGGTGAAGAAGAGCTCGTCGCTAAGTGTTATGTTGACGCAAGCTTTGACACCGATCTGAATGACTCTAAGTCTCAATCCGGATACGTATTTCTCATGAATGGCGGAGCGGTTAGTAGGAGGAGTTCCAAACAACCTGTGGTGGCGGGATCAACAACGGAGGTCAACAACCGAGAGGGCCCAGAGTATATCTATCCATCATTGAGGTCAGGAAGCGGCTCAGGAAGTGTTATGTTGCTGCTTCGGAAGCGGCTCAGGAAGCGGTTTGGATGAAGGAGTTCATATCTGAACTAGGTGTGGTTGCAAGCGCGTTGGACCCAATGGTGATCTATTATGACAAGAATGGTGCCATTGCAAATGCCAAAGAACCAAGGTCTCACAAGAATTCCAAGCATATTAAGCGCCGGTTTCACTCCATCCGCGAGCATGTCAAGGATGGAGATATAAATATTTGTAAAGTACACACGGATCTCAATGTAGCAGATCCGTTGACTAAAACTCTCCCTAGAGCAAAACATGATCAACACCAGAACTCCATGGGTGTTAGATTCATCACTATGTAACTAGATTATTATCTCTAGTGCAAGTGGGAGACTGAAGGGAATATGCCCTAAGAGGCAATAATAAAGTGTTTATTATGTGTATTCCAAGTATATGATAGATGTTTATTTTGCATGCTATAATTGTATTAATACGGAAATGTTAATACATGTGTGTTTAATAAACAAACAAAAAGTTCCTAGTTATGCCTCTCTCATAAACTAGCTTGTTGATTAACAATATGATCAAGGTTTCCTGATCATGGACATTGGATGTTGTTAATAACGGGATCACAATATTAGTGTAATAGTGTGATGAACATTCATCCTAAGTATAGCATTACGATCAAAGTCATTGAGTTTATATTGCTATAACAACTTACGAAGTGATCCTAATCCTTAGACCATGAGATCATGTCAATCACTAACACCGGAAGAGTTTCTTGATAACATCAAACGTCACACCATAACATGGTGATTATAAAGATGGGTTCAGAACTAATAAAGTGTTATGTTGAGGCCCATGGATCGAGAGTGGATTTTTTTCATCCCGATGACGGATAGATATACTCTGGGACCTCTCGGTGATATCACATTAGTTAGCTTGCAAGCAAGTGATTTGATCACTAGAATGTTATATCACAGGAACGAGAAAAGAGTGCATGTCAGTAACGAGATCAAACTAGGTATGGAGATAACGATGATCGAATCTCGGACATGTAATATATCGCGAAACAAAGGGATTAAGATACTAGCGTAAAAGGTTCCGACGATCACAAGAAAGTCATCATTGAATGTGTGGGAGTCAGTATGGGTCTCTAGATCCCGCTTCTTATTATTGATCCGAGAGGGGTCTCGATCATGTCCGCATTATTCGCAAACCGTAGGGTGACACACTTAAGAGACACCGACATCCAATTGGAGCAAAAGTTTCATGCCGGAAAGAATAACAAGCGCAGGAATTTATTTCACTAGATACCGAAACAGGTTTTCGGGTGAAATTGCAGAAAGTGTTTTTGCATGTGAAATGGAATTCTAGCAAGGGGTTATATGTGAATGTTTGTCATTAAAGTAATTGACAAAATTCTGAATAAATAAAAGGAGTTTTATTTAATGAGAGTTTGCATTAAATTTGGTGGACATTTAATAGCAATTTTGAGTGGGATTTTGAGTAGAGGGAATTGAAGAGGTTTTTGTGAGTGGAGTTTCCACCCACATGAATGAAGGAGGGGAGGGGGCAGCCCCCATGGCCGGCGGCCACCCCCTTGTGTGCCCCCCTCCTCCTATAAAAGACACCCCCTCTCCTCTCTCTCACTCACACCTCCTCGTGAAGGATCTCTCTCACCCTCTAGAATTTATTCCCCATGGTCTCGGACTAGCGAGATACATGTTCCTAGAGGCTATTCGGCACGAAAGAGTTGTACTTTTGCTGCATCGCTGGAGCGAGGAGGCGGAGGTTGCTCGGTGCTTCGGACGTGTGTGCGAGCACGGATGCGCTGCTGATTTGCGGCGCTAGGACTTCCTCTCGATCTTGAGATCGGCAAGAGATCGTCTACATCAACCACGAGTTTAACTCGTTAAGCTTTGTCGGTCTTTAAGGGTATGTTCTCTACGGATATATATCTGCCCGTTGTTTGTATCTAGTAGATAGATCTTGGTACATAGTTGTTCCCATCGTAGGAATTTTTTTGTTTTCTATGCTGCGAACCCTACAGCTGGCCCACCTATTTTCCAGCTCCATATGTTGCCCCCGCTCGCCCCCTTTGGCTCGGGTGGGGTCTAGGGGGTGTCGGACGCCATATGTGGCCACACCGGATAAATTTGGGCAATGGGGGGACGACTGGGCGACTGGACATTCTCTAAGTGTTGTATCTTGCTATGTTCTCCCCTTCAAAATAATTTAAGTTCTAGTTTTATGATGAATTAACCTATTTCAAGTTTGACGAAGTTTATAAAGTAATAAACATATGAAACAGAAATTTAGCTTATTTAGATTCATCATCATAAAGTATATTTTCGTACCATATTGACTTGACGCTATAGATTTTAGCATATATTTTTTAGAAACATAGTAAAGTTCAGATATGGTTAACTTAGGATAAAATTAGGACCTCAATTATTTTGAAACGAAAGAATAATACCACATAGGTCAAAATAAGATTTGGGTTTTAAAGGGTTAGGCACACAAGCAAATTATGCCGTGCTTACTATGTACATGAATTGGCTAACAATAAGACGAAATACCAAGAAAATAAATAGAGGATCCATATGAGTTAGATGTCATGCCATCGAACAACACAAATCACCCCACTACAGGACGCGCGCACTACGTCGAGGACAAAAAGCCGTCGGCGTGGGCTAAAATGCCCTCGGCGTATGGTACGCCAACGGCTGCCCTCGGCGTAGCCTCCTCGGCAAAAGACTCCCTCGGCGGAGCACATAGAGGTCATCGGCGTATCAAAATGTCGTCGGCGTATGCGACGCCGAGGGCAATGCCCTCGGCGTAGCGGCCGTCGACATAGCTCGTCGATAGGTTGGAAAAACATTTTTTTTAAATAATTTTTTTTTTCTCAATTTTTGAATCTTTAAATTGTTTGACTCGTTAATCTCTCACTTTAAACATTTTTAACACTAATTACACTTAATATTTAATTAAATGGCAGTCTTGGTCGAACTTCCCGGCCGATCACTCATCCTAATACTACTCCAGCTCCAGCACGCTTAACTTCCTCATTTCTTCAGAATCTGTTTCCGCAAAGTAATTCATACATTGTTGTTAATACTATGATATCAATCCTATTAACTCTTATATCAACATGTCACATGTTTGTATTTTTTGAAATTACAAACAATTATTTAAGTAAATATTAATGAATAAGTAAAAAATATTATTGAATTCAAATAAAAATATAATAATTTTACTTTTTTTGTATTTTTCTATTTAATATGGAATAATTAATATCTTTAAATCTGTAAATCGGAATTTAACAAATAATATGTCTAAATTGATCAGAAAAATGAGAGGAATCCAAATATGATATCCATATCAACTAATCACAAACCCTCCGTTTTTGAATTATCTATTTGGTGGTTGCTTTAGAAAATTCCCTTTTTGTGCTCAGATAATGAAAAATGCCTTTTTGGTGCGATGAAAAGGAAAACTTGCATTGGATCTTTGATAAAATAGCATATTGTGAACCTAAAAATGATTTTTTGTAAAAAAACATGAGCATCGGATCATGTACCTATAGTTCATATCTGACCCACTTCCTACCGATTCGACAGGAATTTGTCTTTTTCATCAGAGGTGGACGGAAAGGTTTTGGATCCCCCTGTTGGGATATTGTCCATATAAGGTGGTCTATTATTTTTGTAAAATGTGGTGGTATCATTTTGAATTAGCCATTTGGTGGTTGCTTCACAAAACCGTCCATTTTTTGTGTTCGGAAAATGGGAAATGGCTTTTTGGTGCGGCGAAAAGGAAAACTTCCTCCTGCAATATTGTTCGCCATCCCATGATACATGTGTATGCATAATATGGGCACATTATCACAAACTATGTCTTAATTCTAGCCATAACATTGGTCATTTGACCCGAAAGCCAAGAAACCTCGAATGAGATAGGTCATTTTGTGAAGGTTTTTTGAGACATAATCAATATATCAAGTTTGATATTTTTATTTATAACTATGTCACATAATATGACACCACGTGAAGGTTTCGCATTGTTTCGATCATTTTTGAATTTTTATGCCTGTTTTAAACTATCGTCAAACTTTGTCGAACGGCGGGCATGAAGATTTTTAGCTCGAGGCCGAGCCTCGCTAAACTTGCATTGGATCTTTGATAAAATAGCATATTATGAACCTAAAAATGATTTTTGTAAAAAAACATGAGCATCGGATCATGTACCTGTAGTTCATATCTGACCCACCTCCTACCGATTCGGCAGAAATTTGTCTTTTTCATCAGGGGTGGACGGAAAGGTTTCGGATCCCCCTGTTGGTACATTGTCCATATAAGGTGGTATAGTATTTTGTAAAATATGGTGGTAGCATTTTGAATTAGCAATTTGGTGGTTGCTTCACAAAACCGTCCATTTTTTGTGCTCGGAAAATGGGAAATGGCTTTTTGGTGCGACGAAAAGGAAATCTTTCTCCTGCAACATTGTTCGCCATCCCATGATGCATGTGTATGTACAATATGGGCACATTATCACAACTATGCCTTGATTCTAGCCATAACATTGGTCATTTGACCCGAAAGCAAAGAAACCTCGAATGAGATAGGTCATTTTGTGAAGGTTTTTTTGAGACATAATCAATATATCAAGTTTGATATTTTTACTTATAACTATGTCACATAATATGACACCACGCAAAGGTTTCGCATTGTTTCGATCGTTTTTGAATTTTTTATGCCCGTTTTAAATTATCGTCAAACTTTGTCAAACGGTGGGCATGGAGATTCTTAGCTCGGGGCCGAGCCTCGCTAAACTTGCATTGGATCTTTGATAAAATAGCATATTGTGAACCTAAAATGATTTTTGTAAAAAAACATGAGCATCGGATCATGTACCTGTTGTTCATATCTGACCCACTTCCTACCGATTCGGCAGGAATTTGTCTTTTTTACCAAAGGTGGACGGAAAGGTTTCAGATTCCGCTGTTGGAACATTGTCCATATAAGGTGGTCTATTATTTTTGTAAAATGTGGTGGTAGTATTTTGAATTAGCCATTTGGTGGTTGCTTCGCAAAACCGTCCGTTTTTATGCTCGGAAAATGGAAAATGGCTTTTTGGTATGACAAAAAGGAAAGCTTCCTCCTGCAACATTGTTCGTCATCCTATGATGCACATGTATGCACAATATGAGCATATTATCACAAACTATGCCTTGATTATAGCCATAACATTGGTCATTTGACCCGAAAGCCAAGAAACCTCGAATGAGATAGGTCATTTTGTGAAGGTTTCTTTGAGACATAATCAATATACCAAGTTTGATATTTTTCCTTCTAACTTTGTCACATAATATAACACCACGCGAAGGTTTCGCATTGTTTCGATCATTTTTGAATTTTTTATGCTTGTTTTAAACTATATATAATGTTTATGTTTTACTTAATTTTTATTTACAAATGTGTAATATTTGAGTGTAGATAGATAGGTCTTATTTTTCTACAAATTTTGATATATTATTTGTATTTTTCCGAATTAGAATGATTTAGTTATAATTTTTCAAAGTTTAATGAGATAAAATAAAAAATAGCTACGCCGAGGGTAGCATGATGGCGTGTCTACGCCGAAGGCAAACAGTATTAGTATAGGATATGCCGAGGGAAATTCTATGCCGACGGCTGCTTGGCGGCTGGTTTAGACCCGGCCCTTAATGACGCTGGCGTCTGGCGTAGTTTCCTATTCCTGTAGTGCCTTGTTTTCTCCTGACACATCCAAGTGATTTTTACCTGTTATTTAATAACATGAATTAATTATGTGCTTTCCTCGTCAATATTGAAGCTTTAAGATTGTTAAATTGCTAAGTTTCATTTACATACTGCCACCCTAAGAAGCTCAAGCTGTAGTTATAATGAGGATGAAGCCATGACCTTCTACAGCTAAATCAAGATAAAAGACAGTTGACTCTCTAGAATATTAAATAACAAGGATTAGCACACTATATGTTATACATATAATATTCTTAACTCTCACATCAAAGGGTAGAATCATTTGCATGCTCTATGTAGATTATATGACACTTTGGAAAATAGGTCACGGAAAATAAAGGTCTTGTAAGATGACAAACTATATTTCCTGACCGAATGGCCTCCCAAAAGAGGTCAAGAACCTAGTCTTGTAACTCTCAGCGATTGTTTCAAATCAACGTTACAAAAACTAAACATGCCACTCAAAATATAGAAGACAAATGCAAGAAAAGTGAATATCCAATGAAAGTTACCACGATGGACCTCTCAAACTTAGAACGGGTTTGATAGGTGTCAAATACTAAAATGTACGGCATATCATCCCGCACCTTCCATAGTACGTCCGGCAACAACACAAGAAAAGTGTTTTGGGGCGCCGAAATCGAACCGCCGCGACTTTGGGAGGGACTGCACACAACGAGCGCCCCTAATAACGATTTTCTAAAAAAAGTAACAAAGTCTAAAAGAAACTAGGATAATTTATTCAAACATTTAGGTTTTTTATAAAGTTTGAAGGAAATTTAATTAAACTACCCTAAACCTAGATCTAGCCACGACGGTAGCTGAAGGGGCTCCAGTCAACCTTGACGACCATTGTCCGCACCATCATCATCATCGTCGCCATGGTCATCGGCCCAAAAGGACGACGAGAGTCCGCTAGGATCATCGACGTCAAGGTCGATGACGTTGTCGTGTCCTACGTTGACCACCATTTGGCAAACTCGTCTCTGACCGGCGGCAATGTCGTTTGTGGACAGTACGAGCGCCCGTCTGAGTCCTGATGAGTCATTGGACTCGCGTAAAGCCGCTTGTTGTCGTCGGAATACTTTGCGAATGGCTTGGGCTACAACTACTCCTCATTTACCTTCTTCTGTGGCGACAACAGCGACATCATAGTCTTCTTGCCGAGGCACCTAATACGTCGTAAATGTATCTATAATTTTTGATGTTCCATGCATGTTTAGTATCTACTTTGTTTTGCTTTGTCTACACTTTGAGGTGCTTTTATATCTTTTCGGGAACTAACCTATTAACAAGTTGTCACAGTGCCAGTTGTCTGTTTTCTTCTGTTTTTTGTTCCAGAAAGGCAGAAAATCAATATTCTCGGAATTGGACGGGACAAAAGCCAAAGTCAATATTTTACCGTGGGCGACACGAATCCAGAAGACGATACGGAGGGGCGCCACGGGGTGGCCACACCCTCTCAGGCGCGGCCAATCCTGGCCCGCGCCTGAGCAGGGTGTGGGCCCCCCGGGCACCCCTGCCTCGCCTCTTCGCCTATAAGAAGCCTCCGATGCAAAAACCCTAGGCACCCGATCAAAACTCCATGAAACCATCTGTAGCCGCCGCCACCATCGTCCCTAGATTCGGGGGGATCTGAAGTTCTTCCTGGCACCCTGCCGGAGGAGAGATCATCCCGGAGGCCTTCTTCTCCGGTATGATGCGTGAGTAGTTCCACCTTGGACTACGGGTCCATGTAGTAGCTAGATGGTTGTATCTCCTCCTTGTGCTTTCATGTATAGATCTTGTGAGCTCCATTCATGATCAAGATCTAATCTATTTGTAATCATGCATACTGTGTTTGCGGGGATCCGATGGATATTGAGATTACTAAGTCAGATTGATTAATGGTTTTGTCTTTATGATTCTATCATGTCTGTGTTGTTTGTGATCTTGCATGCTCTCCGTTGTTAGTAGCTATCTTGGCCAAGTAGTTGCTAGTGACTCCAAGAGGGGGTATGTATGCTCGATAGTGGGTTCATGCCTCTAGTTTCCAAGGGAAGTGACAGAAATCTCTTCGGTTGTAGATGTGTTGTTGCCACTACGGAGAAAACAACGGTCTCTTGTTCATGGAACAAGTGGATTATTTACCTTACATACTTTTCTTAAAGCAGTTGTCTGTTGCTTGCAACTTAATACTGGAGGGGGTTCGGATGATAACCCAAAGGTGGACTTCTAGTCATAGATGCAGTTGGATGGCGGTATATGTATCTTGTTGTATTGCCCAATCGAATCTCATAGGATCTTTTTGTCTGGTATTGCATTGGTATGACTTGCTTAGTTCCTGTCAATTGCCCTACTGTAATTTGTTTACCCTTTATGCCATGTTTTTTATCTAAGGAGAGCACCTCTAGTGAACTATGGACCCCGGTCCAATCTTTACTATTGATACATCCTCCACTGTTACTGTTTACTTGCTGCAAACCACCATTACCTTCCATACCATACAGTTAATCCTTTGTTATAGAAAACCGATGAGCTTGACAACCTCACTGTTCGTTGGGACACAGTCTTTAGTTTGTATTGTGCAGGTTTCCACGTTGCTTGCAACAACTTTGAGACGTTTCCTTCCTCCTTCTGGTTCGATAACCTCGGTCTCTACTGAGGGAAGACTTGCTGTTGTGCTCATCACACCTTGATTTTGGGGTTTCCAAGAAAGTGCTCCACGTCAAGCACCAGCACCAAAGAAAGAGGCGCCCCCGCGGCTACATTACCGACTCCTTATTCTTCAAGGCAAGGAGCGGCTCCGGCTTCGGGGCGAGCGGCGTCGTCCAGAAGACGCGGTGGCATAAATGGATCTGCCTTGGGGGCGAGCGACAATGTTGGCGAGTCCATATCTGTAACATCCCAGCATTAGAGCTCAGAAATAAGCTGAACACAAATGTGTGCATTGCATTCATGCATAGAAAATCCGGATAATTTTTGCGCTTTTGAACAAAACTTGTCAAAGTGATTGAAGCTTCTCTCAACTTGATGGAATTGAAGTAGATCATCAAGTTTACTGCGATAAGTTTCAATATGACCTTTGCTAAAACCTTATTTTGGGTAAAGGAGATTTGATCTAAGGGTAGATCAAATGTAATAAAATTAAACCCTAATACATTACTTAATGATGTATATTTGATCCTTAAGTAATCATATCCCAGTATTCATTACACAACCCATGAATACCAAGTTATAAATATAACTTAAGTAATAGGAATGTAACAACTAAATCTTAATCTTATCTATTTATACCATGAGTATCATGGTAATACCTAACCTTAATTCTTTAGTGAGATTGAGTAGGAAGGAAACCAAGTCAAGATCATTCACCATATATCTTTCTTCCCATATCAATCCTTATCATCTCTATTGAACCTTGTTCTAATATCTGTTGTTCATCAATGTTGAGTAATAAACTATTGATTTACCAATTCTTAACCTATCAATTCTTGACCTATCAACTCTTGTCCATATCATAGCATTCACTTAGGTCCTTAAGAGAAAGAAGTAAGAAGAGGTAAGTGGTAATACTAGTTTTAGATATCATCTATATGATGGGAGTGTTGGAAGAGAATAGGATCAATATATGGAGTTAACCCACTCCTGAGTGGATAGAAGAGTTATTTGGAATATATATTTGTATGGTAACAAAGAAGATTACAAGGATAAATATTGAAGATAGTTACCAAGGACTAATCCTACTGTATTAAGTAGGTATAGTCCATGAATAATATCTCGTAGTCCAATAGAGATAAATAGAAGATAATTATAATACAACTGTAATGTTGTATGGATGAAAGCCTTGATTAGCCAACTGGAAACCAAAACCATAAAGGATTAAAGGATTATAATAATCATGCTTTAGTCACCAAGATTGAATGCTTATATCATGTATAAGTGACATTGGTGGATAGAACATGATTGAACCCTAGTATAGATATGTTATTCTAGGTTAGCCATGACAAGTCACTATGATATGATGTGAAGTTTGAATATAAGATACTGGAGTTAAGTAAATATAAGATAGTATGGTTAAGCTGAAGCTAGAGTAGCATTGAGTTATTGAAGTAGTGTTATTCCTCTTAAAGGATAGTAAGCTTTTGAGGAAATTAGTTTGATATATACATCTACTGGAGAAATATTAGTGATGGATGGTTAAGGAAGAGTATAAATGGAGTTAGAAGAATAAAAGGTGGATAAGAATATTCTTGTGAAGTAAATCTCATCATGTTAACACATGATGATGGATATGAATAAATAATATATCTAGGAAAGGAATTCCTTAATTAGAAGTCCAGGATTGTGAATTGTGGAAGATAAGAATTCTTGGTAAACACTAAACCCTAAATCTTTAGCCAAACATAGTGTCCATTTCATCTGATTGATCTATCATCTTATTTACACAATGCTTTATAGGAATATTTTCCTATAGCAAATCACTTCAGCACATCTTTGTCATTTCCAATTATCATAACCATATGTGCTTAGGAGTTATTTTTATCTATCCTCTCTCATAATTCATTCAAACAAATAACTTCCTATTTTAAAAGGGTGATACCATTAAAGATCACAAACATAAAGACAATATGTTTAGCCATTAAATCTTTACTCACATCAACAAAAGAATATAGGTATATTAAGAACCCTAAAACCTAGGGTAAGCAATTACAATTCGGAACCCTAAATTTATTAATGAGTTTTATCATCAACACCTCATAAATATTCAATCTATATTCATTAGGCAAATTCCTTGGTCCATTTCTCTAACCACTCATTCCATATGAGCATGGAATAAGTGGGGATACAATAATTATAAACCACCCTATACTTTACTATGTGATTAAATACATAAAAATAAACCCTATGACTATTACTAAACATTTTAAAACTTCATTACTCCAAATAAAAGTAAAAATAATGTTATAGTTAATTTTTAAGATCTTAAACGAATCCTAAAAACCCTAAATCCTACTTATTCTATTTAATAAAAGAATATCTCCATAATTATAAAATTAGAAAATAATAAATAAAGTATGCTATCAAAATACTAAATTCATACCAGAATTTGAAATACATTTTTATATACTGCAATTATCTAGAAAATAAATTCTATAAAGAAATTTCAATCAAATGTGTAATATCCAAACCTGAAAACAAAACAGAAAATAGAAAAAGCTAAGAACAAGAAAAAAATAAAAGAAGTAGAGGCAGCAGTCAATTCTGGCCCATGGCCCATCTCCCCTCTCACTTATTCGTCGCCGCAAGCAGCCGAACACAGCCCACCTGGCCTAGTTGCAGCCCACGACCGGCCCGTACCCCTTCGCGTGGTCTGTTCGTCGTCTTCCTCGCGTCGACGCCGACCTTACGATGCTGCAAGCAGCTCGGTGGCCGCACCCTCGTCGCCGGCGAGCGCCAAGATCCGCGCCACCGCTCATGGTTGTCTTAAAGTATCCCTGGACGCCGACGAGAAACCCTAGCACGCCACTCTACTCCTTCCTCTTCCTCTTTCATAAGAATGCTGAAACCCTAGCTCGTCGGTGTTAGTCGCTCCGGCCAATTCCGACCACCCTGTGCCTCGCCAAAGCCACCGTTAGAAGCTCCATCGTGGACTCGTTCGATTAGGACCAAGAACGCGAGTTGGCGCACCGGGAATCAAGCGGAATCGAGAGTTCCCTTTTGTCGGCCACCATGGCCATCATCGTCGATTCGTCATTTGCACGCCTCCTCTCACTTCCCCAAGCACTCCATCACAATCAGGGTGAGCTCCTCTATCTTCTAGTAGTCTTCGTTGATTCAATTGCGTCCTGTATCGCGGTCTCGCCGTGCGCCGTCGTGCACCGCCGCCAGTCACCGCCGTGGATAGCTCTCTGATGACCATTTAGGGGCGGCGTGACCACAACCAGACTCCCCGTGCTCCGCTTTCTCCAAATAACACAACCACAGCCGCGCGCGCATACGGGATTCACCGATCGATCTTCAACCTGAGAGGATCATCACCAGATGACGTCATGCTCGTGTTAATCCCCAGCCACATCAGCCATTTGACTTGGTCCACTTCACTGAGGTGGCAACCCACGTAGCAATGACCCCACCAGTTAGTGTCGGTGTGGGTAGACTCAGGTTGGGTACAAAATGTTTTATCCAAACAGTGGTGTCATGCTGATGTCACAGTGACGCAGTAATTCTTTTTAATATTTTCATAAATTGATTAAACATTAAAAATTCAATAACTTTTGTTTCATAATACAGAAAAATATGTTTAATATATGAAAATTTTCAGAAAAATAAAATCTATAATATTAAACCATTATCAAACATTATTATTTCAACAATTTAAATAATTAATATCCAATAAAGATTTTATAAGTATTAATACTTTGATAATTCATAATTTAATATTGGTAAATGTTAAAAATATAAATAATATACCAAAAATTTAGCAAAATAATATCTATAATTTAAAACTATAATCATGTATTATTATTTCACCTAATTAAATATTTATTAGTTATTAAGTATTTATAAAGTAGTAAACCTTATAAAAATCATATATTATTATTTGTAAATCACAAAAATAAATGTGATATACCAAAATGATCACAAAAATAATACCTACATGTTAAAAATATAATATTCCACTTTTGAAGTAAATAAAAAATTTAAACAACTTAATAACTTGAATTTAAACTTATTTCCTTAATTAATAATTCATATAAAGGTAAATAAAGGTAAATAAAATCTAGGATATGCAAACAACGAGAGAGATTGGATTAGATCTTCATACCCTTGAAGATTTGCACGGCGGAACGTTCGTCGGAACGTGGGTGATGTAGTCGTACTCGCTTCTCCTCCTCGCGATCCGATCCGATCTAGCACCACAAGTGGCGGTGCCTCCGTGAGATGCACACGCAAAGACCTCGACGTCTCCTCCTTCCTCGGACCAGCAAGTAGGGTGGAGAGATAGATTGGATCTACAACACGGCGTGGTGTATATGGTGGAGAATTTCAGCAGGCTTGCCACAAACAATGGTCGGGAGGAGAGAGGGAGGCAAGGCAACTAGGGTTTGGAGGAAGGTGTAGGTAGGGAGGCGCACCAGCCCTCTATATAGAGGGGTGCGCCAGCCCTGCCCATCCTCCAAGCCTATCTCTAGTTTAAACGATTTAAACTCTCCTTCTAGAAACCCTATCTTATCTCTAGTTTAAACGATTTAAACTTATCTAGGATCAGCTGGGCCCTATGGGGCCTTGTGCCCCTGGCCCAATGCGCCAGGACACTCCCTCATAGGCCCATGCCCCTCCCGGAAGGTGGGACCACGTTGGCCCCTTCGGAAGGTTCTAGAAGCTTAGACAATACCGATTAATCCGGAACAATTCGAACTCCAAAAACTGCCTTATATGAATCTTATTCTAGGACCATTCGAACTCGTCGTGATGTCCCGGATCCCATCCGAGACTCAACAAAAATTCATAAACCAAGTATCCAATCTATCCTAGCGCCGAGACACGTTAAGTGTGTGACCTGCGGTTCGAGAATATGCGACATGATCTTCTATCAATAATCAACAGCGGGGTCTGGGCACCCATATTAACTCCCACACATTCATCGATGATCATATCGGATGAACCACGATGCCAGGATTCAATCAATCCCATATATATATATTCCCTTCGTCTCGCGATATTTTACTTGCCCGAGATTCGATCATCGATGCAGTCATACCTAGTTCAATCTCGTTCACAGCAAGTACTTTACTCGTTCCACAATCCGATATCACTTTGTGATTAACTCCTTAACCACATGCTTGCAAGCGGTGTTGATATCGATTACCGAGTGGGCCCGAAGTATATCTAACCGACTTGGGAGGGACAAATCCCATCTCGATACATACAACCCAACAGATACTTTCCGATCACCTGAGAGACACCTTTATGATCACCCTCTCATAGGATGACGTTTGATGACCTCAAAGCTTTCTTCCGATACCAGGGAGTTGTATTATCTCATGGTCTAAGGAATACAATATTTGACATAGGAAAAGCTTCGCAAAGATGAACACAAAGACACGATCTAATTGCTTCGCTTAGTTTGGGTCTGTCCACCATATCATTCTCCCAATGATATGATCTCATTATCAATTGACAACTCATGTCTATGGTTAGGAAACCTTAACCATCATTGATCAATGAGCTAGTCCATAGAGGCGTACTAGGGACACGGTGTTGTTCACAAACCACACAAGTATTAATGTTTCCGCTTAATACAATTCTAGCATGGAATATAAACTTCATCATGAACAAGAATTATAATAATAACATCTTTATTATTGCCTCTAGGGCATAATTCCAACAAAATCAAATCCTAGTTTGAAAAGTCAAACGCCAATTTGAAAAGTCAAACAGCAAGTTTGCTTGGTGGAGGGAGAGTAGGAAGCCTACTTGGGGAGGAGTTCCTCTCCCTCCACCGCCGGCCTTGGAAGCCGAGTTGGGGAGGGACTCCCCTCCCCTTGGCCGCGCCCCCCCACCTATATAAGGAGGGGCAGGGCTGCCCCTCCAAGTACACACCTCCACCACCCAAAACCCTAGCCCTAGCCGCCGCCGCCCTAAGGCAAACCCTAGCCGCCGACTTGGGGCAATCCTCTTGCCCTAGCCGCCGGCCTAGCTCCCTCTCCTTGGTGTGTCTAAACCCTAGATCACCGAGGCCTCTCTCATAGTCCACCATACTCGCTCTGGCTTAAGGCGAAGCCCTGCGAAATCTCCCCTCTACTTCCGGTACCACTGTCGTCTGCGGGAATCGCGAGGAGAGTGCTACAACCTCCACCTGCTGGAACAAGGGAGAGGAAGGTCTTCATCGAGTCACCGAACGTGTGACCATTGAAGCGCCGCTGTAACGTGTGGGAAGGATCGTCTACACGATCTTGAGATCGACAAGAGTACGACTACATCACCCACGAGAATCTGCTCTCATTAAACACTTTGGAATCTTCGAGGGTGAGTTATTCCATCGACTCGTTGCTACAATCTAGTAGATAGATCTTGGCTTGTTTGTTTGTATGCGGTAGAATTTTTTTGTTTTCCATGCTACGAACTCCTACAGTGGTATCAAAGCCGTGTCTATATGTAGATCTGTTGCACGAGTAGAACACAATGGTCATTGTGGGCGGTGGTGTTTTTATTATCCATTTCTTCTTATGTACTTTGCATCTTGCGGTATGATGGGATGAAGCGGCCCTGGCTAACCTTACATGACATCGTTCATGAGACTTGCTCCACGCTCAACATGCAACTTGTATTGCATAAGTGGCTTTGCGGGTGTCTGTCTCTCCCATTATAGTATAGATCCAATTTACAACAGGCACTTGATAGTTCAAACATCAACGTTGTGGTTCTTGTTCGTAAGTTAGATCGACACTTATTGAAAGCCCCAAACCACGTAAAATATGCAAAGAAATTAGAGGCGTCTAACTTTGTTTTGCAGGGGTGTGCTGTGATGTGATATGGCAATGATTGTGATTATATTTGATGTATGCAATGTTCCTTATTGTAAGTTGGCAACCGGCAGGAGCCATATGGTTGTCTTTAATTTCTGTTAAGACCCGCGTGTCTATTCAAAGTAGTTGTAATAGTTGAAGCTGGTGGACGACAATCATGGAGCAGCGTCATTAACCTTGATGCAATGTCGGTGATGATAGAGATCATGTTCGTGCTTGAAGATGGAGATCGGAAGCACAAAGAAGAAAGGCCATATCATATCACATATTATGAATTGCATGTGATGTTAATCCTTTATGCATCTTGTATTGCTTAGTTAACGACGGTAACATTATAAGATGATCCCTCATGCACATAAATTTCAAGTTCTAAAGTGTTCATCCTTAGTAAGCACCGTTGCTAAAGCTTGTTGTTTCGAAGCACCACGTGATGATCGGGTGTGTTAGATTTTGCAAGTGTATACAACGTGAGCAAGCCAGATTTGCTCATGCGGAAGCTAAGGTTTGATCTTGACGAGCCTAACATGTACAGACATGGTCTCGGAACACGGATCACCGAAAGGTAAAGCATGAATCATATAGTAGATATGATGAACATGTCGATTGTTCGCCATTGAAGCTACATCAACTCTCGTGATGATCGGTTTTGATGTGGTGGATTTGGTTCGTGTGATCACTAAAACAATGTGAGGGATATTGTTTTGAGTGGGAGTTCACCTAGATTAATTTAACTATTAATTAGAACTCAATTTGTCATAAACTTAGTCTAAACTATTGCAAATATGTTGTAGATCAATGGCGGCCCCTACCATCAATTTTAATGCGTTCCTAGAGAAAGAAAAGTTGAAAAACAATGGAAGCAACTTCGCGGATTGGTTCCGCAATTTGAGGATTGTCCTCAATGCTGGTAATTTGACCTATGTGCTGGATGCATTTGGGTGACCCGCTGCAATGCTACCGATGAAGTAAAGAATGTTTACCTCGCTCGGAAGACTCAGTACTCCACAGTTCAGTGTGCTATCTTGTATGGTTTAGAATCGGAGCTTCAGAAAAGGTTTGAGAATTCAGACCCACATGATATTGTCCGTGAACTCAAATTGATATTTGAGACTCACGCGGCAATTGAGAGCTATGAGGCTTTTGAAAAGTTCTTTAACTGCAAGATGGAAGAGGGAAGCTCCGTCAGTGAGCATGTGCTTAAGATGTCTGGGCACGCAAACAAACTTCAAAGCTTGGGTATAGTGATTCCTAATGCTTTGGTGATTTACCGTGTCCTCCAATCACTACCACCAAGTTACAAGAACTTTGTGATGAACTACAACATGCAGAACATGAACAAGACGTTGCCAGAACTCTTTGCCATGTTGAAATATGCAGAAGTGGAGATCAAGAAAGAGCACCAAGTGTTGTTGGTCAATAAGACCACCAAATTCAAGAAAGGCAAGTCTAAGCAAAAGGGACACTTCAAGAAGGGTGGTAAGAAAGTTACCACAAGCGAAGAAGACCAAGGCTGGACCTAAGCGATCTTGAGTGCTTTACTACAAGGAGAAGGTCCTTTGCGGAATTGCCCAAAGTACTTGGCGGATTTGAAGAACGGCAACATCAAGAAGAAAGGTATATCGATATACATGTTATTGATGTGTATCTTACTAGTACTCGTAGTAGTGCACGGTATTTGAATCTTGGTTCGGTTGCTCATATTTGTAACTCAAACAGGTCTTTGCGAATAAACGGAAGCTAGCGAAGAACGAGGTGACGATGCGCGTTGAAAACGGATCAAAGGTTGATGTGATCGCGGTCGGCACGCTACCTCTTCATCTACCATCGGGATTAGTTTTATACTTAAATAATTGTTATTTGGTGCCTGCGTTAAGCATGAACATTATATCGAGATCTTGTTTATTGCGAGACGGTTACTTGTTTAAATACGACAATATTGGTTGTTCGATTTATATGAGTAATATGTTTTATGCACATGCAACTTTGATAGATGGTCTATTCTTATTGAATCTCGATAGTGGAAATACACATATTAATAACATTGAAGCTAAACGTTTGAAATTGAGCGATAACTCAACCTATATGTGGCACTGTCATCTTGGTCACATTGGAGTGAAGCGTATGAAGAAACTCCATTACAATGGACTTCTTGAATCACTTGATTTCGTATCACTTGAAAGATGTGAAGCATGTCTGATGGGTAAAATGACTAAGACTCCATTTTCTGGTATGATGGAGCGAGCTACGAACTTATTGGAAATCATACATACCGATGTGTGTGGTCCAATGAGTGTAGCATCGCGCGGTGGTTATCGTTATGTTCTTACCTTCACGGATGACTTGAGTAGATATGGGTATATCTATTTCATGAAACATAAGTCCGAAACTTTCGAGAAGTTTAAGGAATTTCATAGTGAGGTGGAGAATCAACGTAACAAGAAGATTAAATTTCTACGTTCTGATCGTGGAGGTGAGTATCTAAGTTACGAGTTTGGCGAGCATTTGAAGAAATGCGGAATACTTTCACAATTGACACCGCCGGGAACACCACAGCGTAATGGTGTGTCCGAACGTCGTAATCGAACTCTCTTAGATATGGTTCGTTCTATGATGTCACTTACAGATTTACCACTATCATTTTGGGGTTATGCATTAGAAACAGCCGCATTCACTTTAAATAGGGCACCATCTAAATCCGTTGAAACGACACCGTATGAATTATGGTTTGGGAAGAAACCTAAACTGTCGTTCCTTAAAGTTTGGGGTTGTGAAGCCTATGTAAAGAAGTTACAGCCGGACAAGCTTGAACCCAAAGCGGAAAAATGCGTCTTCATAGGATACCCAAAGGAAACTATTGTGTATACCTTCTATCATAGATCCGAAGGCAAAATCTTCGTTGCCAAGAATGGATCCTTTCTAGAGAAGAATTTCTCTCGAAAGAAGTGACTGGAAGGAAAGTAGAACTCGACGAGGTTGTCGAACCTTCTCTCGAACTTGCGAGTAGCGCAGCACCGGAATAAGTTCCTATGGTGCCTGCACCAATAAGAGAGGAAGCTAATGATGATGATCATGAAACTTCGGTTGAAGTTGCTACAGAACCTCGCAGGTCAACGAGAACTCGTACCACTCCTGATTGGTATGATCCCATTATGAGTGTCATGTTGGTGGACAACACCGATGACCCTGCGACATATGAGGAAGCGATGATGATCCCAGATTCCAATAAATGGCAAGAAGCCATGAAATCCGAGATTGGATCCATGTACGGAAACCAAGTATGGACTTTGGTGGACTTACCGGATGGTCGGAAGGCTGTCGAGAATAAATGCATTTTCAAGAAGAAAACAGATGCTGATGGTAATGTTACTGTCTATAAAGCTCGACTTGTCGCAAAAGGGTTTCGACAAATTCAAGGAGTTGACTACGATGAGACTTTCTCACCAGTAGCGAAGCTAAAGTCTGTGAGGATTTTGTTAGCAATCGCTGCATATTATGATTATGAGATATGACAGATGGATGTCAAAACAGCGTTCCTCAATGGAGACATTGATGAAGAGTTGTATATGATGCAACCCAAAGGTTTTGTCGATCCTAAAGATGCTAACAAGGTATGCAAACTTCAACGGTCCATATATGGATTGAAGCAAGCATCCCGAAGTTGGAATCAACGTTTTGATAAGGTGATCAAAAGTTTTGGTTTTGTACAAACTTATGGAGAAGCTTGTATTTACAAGAAAGTGAGTGAGAGCTATGTAGCATTCTTAATACTATATGTAGATGACATATTGTTGATTGGGAATGATGTAGACCTTCTTAATAGTGTCAAGGAATATTTGAATAATAGTTTTTCAATGAAAGATCTTGGCGAAGCAGCTTACATATTAGGCATAAAGATTTATAGAGATAGATCGAGATGCCTAATATCATTGTCACAAAGTACATATTTGGACAAAGTTCTAAAGAGGTTTGGAATGGAAGATAGCAAGAAAGGGTTCTTGCCCATGTTGCCCAATACGACCTTGAGTAAAACTCAAAGTCCAGCAACGGCAGAAGATAGAGAAAGGATGAGTAAGACTCCCTATGCCTCAGCCATAGGATCTCTAATGTATGACATGCTATGTACTAGACCCGACATTGCATATGATGTTAGTTTGACTAGCAAATATCAAAGTGATCCAGGAGTGGATCATTGGACAGCGGTCAAAAATATCCTTAAGTACTTAAGAAGAACTAAGGATATGGTTCTTTCTTATGGAGGTGAGGAACAACTCGTTGTTAACGGTTACACCGATGCTAGTTGGAACACCGATCCAGATGATTCTAAATCTCAATCTGGATACGTATTTACTTTGAATGGTGCAGCAATTAGCTCGAGGAGTGCAAAGAAAAGCGTTGTGGCGAGATGTTCAACTGAATCGGAATACATAGCTACTTCGGAGGCTTCACAAGAAGCGATATGGATGAAGGAGTTCATTACAGAGCTCGGTGTGGTTCCAAGTGCGTTGGACCCAATGTCTATCTACTGTGATAACATGGGCGCCATAGCCAATGCGCAAGAACCAAGGTCACACAAGAAGCTGAAGCACATTAAGCTACATTTTCACGCTATTCGAGAACATGTCCAAGATGGTGACATAAAGATTTGCAAAGTACACACAGTATAGGCACCTCTCCTGTGAGTTTGGCCTCCCAACCATGACCAACTGTCATCTTGGGTACTGCACAGGTGGACAATCTTCACAAGGTAGCCTCAGCTCAGACCTTGGCCGTGAGGGAACCCATACTAAGGTATATAAATTTCCAGTCAAGCCCTACCCAATTTTCGGGTATTGTGGTTGTATGGTAAAATTGGAATGGTATCGCATCCAGACAACCATCAGTTTTATAAAGGGGCTAAGGCTCATGCCTCAACATTTTCATCATAAAAATCATCTGGTGTTCGGAAACACATGTCAAAACATTTCAGTAGAATGACTCATCATTCCAAGGTTTTCATAACCATTTTCACCAAGTATTCCCATCTAAAGTTGATCAAGTTTTATGCTTAGCACTAGCATCTACAAGTGGGGTTAAGTGCTAATGAGGGGTGGTAAACAAGTGGAGATTAATGAAGTTCAATATCATGCCTTAGGATGACATCAAGATTATCTAGCTTAGGCCAAATTTAATGCTCTTTATGCAACCTTCAATTATCTTCCTAGAATCTACAAGTAACTTAAGTAAACTCTAAGAGAAAGTTTTGATAAAGAAATAAAGTATAAAGCTTGCAAGTAAAACTAGGATGGGGTTTTCAAGTGGGTAGGATCACATATGCTTAAGGCATATAGTTGGCATGGTAACAAGCAAGTATTAGTTTGCATAAGTAGGGTATCTTGCAATGGTTAGCTTACTCAATCAACTAGTAGCATTAGGCTTGCATAGGTATGAGTATAAGCTTGCCTTGTGTAGAGCAGTAGTTGAAGTTCTCCTCGGCCTCCTCCTCGTAGTATCCTCCTTCCTCCTTGTATCTTTGGTCGGTACTAGCGTCTATAAATACATACGAGGTACACAATCACCAAACAATACTTAACTACTTTCAATCATCACACAAAGATGTACTATAGATGATCTAGCATCATCACCTATCATTACAAGATTTAAAGCATTTGTCTTATTTATTTTAATTTGAGAAAAGTAATTTCTACTCATTGAAAAACTACTTAAGATTTAATATTCTCCAACTCAAACATGGGATCATGTTGACACATGTCATCACCACATATTTCAGTACATGGGAATGTGATTTAAAGTGGTGTCACAATTTAATAAGGTTTAACCTTTTTATTTTAAATAAATAAAGTGACTAGAAATGCCTATATGGCATTCTTTTATTACTTGAACATTATTTCTGTAAGTAAACCCAAATGTTTTATATATTCTGAAAGGTATGATCAAATGTGATTTTTGAGAGTTGGAATCAACTCAAAATCTATTATGGTTAAATTTTAAAAAAAATTGAATGTAGAAAAGCTTCTGCCTTGTTATTTTTACCAAGGTTGATCTACAGATCCAAATGATTTGAATCCAACGGGCTTTGATTAAGCATTTCAGTACCTTCCAAACAAAATTAGTTTCATGTATTTTGGTTTATTGAATCGAGTTGGGTTGATTTTGGAATATATGTACAAAACTGAGTTTGAATTAAAATGGAAAAATCTAAATTAAAACGGTTGGGCTGTGCGGGAGAGGTTAATGGGTCGGCCCAGTGTCACTCCGCAGCGCGGGGCTCAGCTGACAGGGGGTTCCACTAGTCAGTGGCTCATAACACGCGAAGTGGTTCAAGGCGGTGTGGTTCGTTGGATTAGAAGGGAGATCGATGGCTGGGGATCGTCATCGATGATGAACATGTCACCAGCGAGCTCGAACCCTAGCGGCTCAGTGGGGGTGCATAGGGGCATACCAGGGCTCCAATGACGACGGTGAGGGCAAGCGAGTAAGTCGGCGAGCTCAGGGATGGTCGAGGCAGCTCCGGGGGTGGTCGAAATCAACGGCTCCATTCTTCTCCAGAGGCGGCCTGCTCCGGCGCAATTCCGGCGAGCTGCTGCTCCTCGTGCTCCGGCTAGAGGGTGGAATGATTAGTGAGGTGAGGGGAGTGGAATGGTGTGCTTCAAATGGCTGGGGGTGGCCTCCTTTTATAGGCTCGACGGCGAGACCGAGAGGGATGGGCAGGCGACGGTGGCGACAAGGCTACGGGCTGCTAGAGGCATGGCTAAGGTTGGCGATCGATGAACGGTCTCCTGGCGATGCTCTAGAGCTTAAATGCATGCTTAGGGGTGGTGGCAATTGGTCGGGAACGTGCGGTGCTCTACGCGGTACCGACGGCGAACTCCACGCTAGTGGTCTCCTGGGACGGTGGGGTTCATGATGGCGGGCGGCAAGGGCTCGAGGTGGTCGGTTTAAGTGGGAATGGCGCGTGCACGGTGGTGTGCGTCGGCATGGTCGACAGCGGCATGGGCACGGTGTTCCTGGCGGTTCTTGTCTCTGTCTTTGAGCTAGGGCGGGTCGAGAGGGGGCGGTGAGGCATGGGCAGCATGCTATACAAGGTGGGCACAGCTAGTTCTTCCTCTAGCTTGCTGTCCACCTTGGGTTGGCATGGTGAGGCTCGGCCTGCTCACCATTGATGGCAAGGCAAGCTTACAGTGGTGCTAGAGGTTAGTTAAAGGAGCTGGATGATCTACTAAGGCTAGTTGCAACCAGAGGGGGAACAAGTTAGGCCAAATTTACTGCACACTATAGTGTTTGTGATTTGTTTGATTTGAATCTGCAAGATGTTTGATGAAATGGCTGCAAGAAACTTACTTTTTAATTTTGAAAATATTTTTGGTGGGTGTGCTAGGCATGTGCTGAGGATTCTGTGGGTGCTTGTTTGAGTGGTTTTTGAAATAGTGGGATCTTCCCATATGAGATAGATTCAATTTTAAACTGTCATTTAAACTTAGTATTTGAATGTTTTTGGATTATCAAAAAATGGGCCTTGGTACCTTATGTTGGAGATATGCTCAAGAGGCAATAATAAAGTGGTTATTATCATATCTTCATGCTTATGATAAATGTTTACATACCATGCTATAATTGTATTAACCGGAAACATTAATACTTGTGTGATTTGTAAACATAAAAGAGTCCCTAGTAAAGCCTCTTGTTAAACTAGCTTGTTGGTTAATATATGGTCATTGTTTCCTGATCATGAACATAGAGATGTTATTAACAACAGGGTCATATCAATAGATGAATTATATGATGGACATACTCCTATAGTTAAGCATAGCATAAAGATCAAGTCATTTAATATAGTTCATTTGCTATAAGCTTTCTGATACATAGTAACCTAATTCCTTCGACCATGAGATCATGTTAATCACCATCACCGGAAGGATGCTTTGATGACATCAAACACCACACCGTAACTGGGTGGCTATAAAGGTGGCATTGAGTGTTCGGAAAGTATGGGTTGAGGCACATGGATCAAGAGTGGGATTGTCCATCCATATGACAGATAGATATACTCTGGGCCCTCTAGGTGGAATGTCATCCAATTAGCTTGCAAGCATGTGACTGGCTCATAAGGGATCACATATCACGGGAACAAGAAAATAGTACTTATCGGTAACGAGGTTGAACTAGGTATGCAGAGATCAAGCGATCAAAACCTCGGATAAGTAAACTATCGTGAGACAAAGGGAAATTGGTATCGTATGTAAGTGGTTCATTCGATCGCAAAGTAATCGTAGAAATATGTGGGAGCCATATGAATTTCCAGATTCCTCTATTGGTTATTGATCGGAGAAGTGTCTCGATCATGTCCGCATAATTCACGAACCGTAGGGAGACACACTTAAGGATTCGATGTTGTTGAGTAGTTATGGAATGATGAGTAAGAGACCGAATGTTGTACGGAGTCTCGGATGGGATCCGGGATATCACGAGGAGATCCGGAATGGTCCGGAGAATAAGATTCATATAAGGAAAGTCATGTTTCGGAGTTCGGGAATGATTCCGGTGTTTTCATCGGGAATGTTCTAGAAGGTTCCGGAAGGTCCAGCACTCCGGAGGGGAAGGGTACATGAATGTGTCATGACAATGTGGAATGGTTGCATCATGTACTAGGTATCATGGCTAGGCAAAATAAAGGGATAAATCAAATCCTAGTTTGAAAAGTCAAACGCCAATTTGAAAAGTCAAACGACAAGTTTGCTTGGTGGAGGGAGAGTAGGAAACCTACTTGGGGAGGGAGTCCTCCTCCCTCCACCCGCCGGCCAACGAGTCCGATTCGGGGGAGGACTCCCTCCTCCCAACCGGCGCCCTCCAATCTATCAAAGAAGGGGCAGGGGTGCCCCTCTTCCCTACACCTCAAACCCTAGCTCCTGGCGCCACCACCTGCTGCTGCCGCCGCCTAGGGCCTCCTCCCAAGTCATCGACTAGGGTTTCCCCAAACCCTAGCCGCCGGCTACACCCCTCCCCTTGGTGCTTCTAAACCCTAGATCACCAAGGTACCTCTCTTGCTCCACCATACTTGCTTCGGCTTAAGGCGAAGCCCTGCGAGATCTCCCCTCTACTTTCGGTACCACGCCATCGGGCTGCCGAAATCGCGAGGAGAGTACTACAACCTCCACTGCCTGCTGGAACAAGGGAGAGGAAGGTCTTCATCGAGTACCGAACGTGTGACCGACTACGGGAGCGCTGCCAGAACGCAGCGTCGGAAGGATCGTCTACGCGATCTTGAGATCGACAAGTGTACGACTACATCACCCACGAGAATCTGCTCTCGTTAACCGCTTTGGATCTTCGAGGGTTAGTATTCTATTGACTCGTTGCTACAATATAGTAGATAGATCTTGGCTTGATCATAGATTAGATCTTGATTGTGTGTTCATGCGGTAGAATTTTTTTGTTTTCCATGCTACGAACCCCAACAGTGGTATCAGAGCCGTGTCTATATGTAGATCTGTTGCACGAGTAGAACACAATGGTCATTGTGGGCGTTGATGCTTTTGTTGTCGATTGCTTCTTGTGTACTTTGCATCTTGCGAGATGGTGGGATGAAGCGGCTCGGGCTAACCTTACATGACATCGTTCATGAGACTTGCTCCACGCTTGACATGCAACTTGTATTGCATAAGTGGCTTTGCGGGTGCCTGTTTCTCCCAACATAGTAAAGATTCAATTTACAACGGGTGATTGACAATACTAGTATCAATGTTGTGGTTCTTGTTTGTAAGTTAGAACAACACTTATTGAAAGCCCCAAACAACGTAAAATATGCAAAGAAAATTAGAGGCGTCTAACTTTGTTTTGCAGGGGTGTGCTGTGATGTGATATGGCCATGATTGTGATTATATATGATGTATGCAATGTTCCTTATTGTAAGTTGGCAACCGGCAGGAGCCATATGGTTGTCTTTTAAATTCTGTTAAGACCTGCATGTCTATTCAAAGAAGTTGTAATAGTTGATGCTAGTGGACGACAACCATGAAGCGGCGCCATTGACCTTGACGCCACACCGGTGATGATGGAGATCATGTTCGTGCTTGAAGATGGAGATCGGAAGCACAAGAAGAAAGGCCATGTCATATCACATATTATGAATTGCATGTGATGTTAATCCTTTTATGCATCTTGTATTGCTTAGTTCACGACGGTAGCATTATAAGATGATCCCTCAAGCACAAAATTTCAAGTTTTAAAGTGTTCATCCTTAGTAAGCACCGTTGCTAAAGCTCGTTGTTTCGAAGCATCACGTGATGATCGGGTGTGTTAGATTCTGCGAGTGTATACAACGTGAGCAAGCCAGATTTGCTCATGCGGAAGCTAAGGTTTGATGTTGACGAGCCTAGCATGTACAGACATGGTCTCGGAACACGGATCACCGAAAGGTAAAGCATGAGTCATATAGTAGATATGATGAACATTTTGATTGTTCGCCATTGAAGCTACATAAACTCTCGTGATGATCGGTTTTGATGTGGTGGATTTGGTTCGTGTGATCACTAAAACAATGTGAGGGATATTGTTTTGAGTGGGAGTTCAACAGCAATATGATTAAAAGTTGAACACTATTTATTATAAATTAAATCAAAGTGAATTTGCGTAGTTGTTGTAGTCATTGGCATCCGTTTACCACCTTGCGCTTAGTTATAATTGAGATGATTGAACTATAGAATTCTGGTTAGTTACTTTACGAACTGGTATCTTATTGTTTTAAAGTGTTAATCTAAAGTTTAAAAGTCCTATTGCAAACTTTCAGTAAGTTCCGGTTACTCCATGAAGTTTAATAATTGGTATTAAATCAAGAGTGACAATTCCAAGTGTTAGTATATAAGTATCATGTTTATCTCCATGATTCTTGATATTCGAAAGATAGTTTCAATACCAAGGTAATCTAGGAGTTGAAAGAGTTGTTTCAGAAACCATGATGTGTGGAAGATATTGTGATATTTGAAACGAAGTTTTGGTTGCAACATGATAGAGTATAATATGGCAAAAGTCATGTTCTCATATTTAATGAGAATTTGCAAAAGGTTGGAGACACTAGTTGTCCTATTCCTCCAAAAGGTTTTGGAGAGCAACATTATACTCACGATTCACCTTTATAAGCTAAGAGTAGCTTGATCATGGATAATTCCATGATAAGGGTGAATATTTGATGTAGGTAAAATGTTTACTACACCAAGAGATTACTAAAGAAAGGAATTTGAAAGAACACCAAACATTTGATGATGGTGATCTACTTCAAAGTGCAAGTCCAAAGACATTGGTTTTTTTCTATACATGCTTTGGACTATGTGTCATGTATATGGCTCCACTATTGATGTTGATAGATTCTTTCAAACAGAAAAGGAAATACTGAAAGAAAATCTCATAAATATATGGCAGAAAAGAAAAGACTAGAATTGTTCAGCTTGGGTATATAGAGGATATACATGTTATGGCTGTATTCTTTGCTTGTTAAATAATGTGGTTCTTAAGTATTGGATACTGAATTTTTTGGTATGAATCGTCATACGAAACAACAGAATTCATGAACTACAATGGCCTAAGTAACTAGCAAAAGAATATGTGATGATGTTCATCGAGAACAAATAAAGGGTTATTGTGTTGCTCGTTAAACATCAAAGCTTGCCTTCAAGATTTTTTTATCAGGTATTATGAGAACAAAAGGGTTGTTCAAATAATTCCCATAATCCATAAAAGATGGATGATTCACGAATCTCGTTGGAGAAATCACATCCATAAAACTAGTGCTAAAAATGTCGAAAGACAAATTGATTGAAAGATCACTTAGGAAGTGACATCGCCGTTTAAATTATATTAGAAATAAAACATGAAGAAACTCCATGTGGATGGAATTTTGGACTCCTTTTGATTTTGATCAAATGACGCTTGTGAAACTTTCCTAGAGATAACGTTCATAGGCCAAAAGGGAACGAATGACTAGCTTATTGGAACTTGTACATATTGTTGTATGAAGCCCATTATGTGTAGTCAAGAGCGATGGATTTCAACTTCATATGCTTTCTCCAAAAATTTGAGTGAATATATGAATATTTACTTAATAAGGATGAAGTATGAAACATTTGAAAAGTTCAAAGACTTTCAAGATGAAGTGCAAAATCATTGTAACAAGAATAAAATTAGTTTATGATAAGATCATAAAGGAAGATATTTGAGTTACAAGTTTAGCATAAACACCTAAGATTTAAGGAATCGTTCCGTGAATTTGCATTTCCCGAAACACCATAAGAGTATGGAGCGTCCGAGATATATAATTAAACCTTGTATGACATGGTAAGATCAAAGGTGTAATTCATAAAACTGCCATTATATTTTAAATATTAAAAGCTTTAGAGATTACTGTTTTTCCACTGAAAAGGAGCTCCATCATAATCCGTTGAAATGACACCATATAAAGTTATGGTTTGGGATAAAAATCAAGTTGTCCTTTCTTAAACATTGATATGCTATGCATAAGAAAGATGTTTACAACCAAAGTCGGATGAACCTGTCTTTGTATGTTATTTTGAATAACTGTAAGTATTCCTCCATAACATCGAAGACAAAAGTGTTTATCACTTAGAACGTCAAGTTTCTTTGAGAAGGAATTTTTCGTGAAAAGGTAAGTGGGAGGACAATAGAACTTTGATAAGGTTAAAAGAACCTTAGCTATATGTGCAAAGTTGCGCAGCGCCGAAAAGTGTTCCGGAGGCAACAACAATGCTCATGGCTCACGTGCCTCAAAGGTTGCGGTCATAGAGGTCTGAGTTCCTATTGAACCGAGTAGGTCGGGTAAACAATCAAATACCAAGATTTGAGAGTTAAATCATTATTTGACAATAATGATCAGACTACATGCAAAGAAGCGATGATGGGCCCTAACTCCATAAAATGGCTTGAAGCCATAAAATCCGTGATAGTTCCATACACGAGAAATCAAGTTTTGAACTTGAAGGACCCTCGAGAAAGGTGTAAGACCTTACAGTTGTGTTTGGATATATAAAGAAATAGACATGGATGTTTCACATCTATGAAATAGTCGACATGTTGGAAAAGAGTTCACAACAATGTTCAAAGGTTGACTATGACAAGATTTTATCTTTCATAGCAATATTTAGTCTAGACGGATTAATGTAGCAACCACTACATATAATTTTGTTATGTGGTAGTTGAATAAGCAAAACAAGTTCTTCTAATAGAATTGTTACCTAGGACATGTGCATAGCACGGTCCATAGGGTTTTGTTAATTCAAAGGATGCTAAAAGCATATGCAAACTTCAAGTGTTGAAGTAAGCATTGCGGAGTTGGAATCTTCACTATGATGAAACTGTTAAAGGAGTTTAAATTCGTCGGAGACGTTGAAGATGCTTGCATTTTCAAGAAATTAAGTGGGAGCGCTAAGACATATTTCTAATACATTGTATGGAAGACATGTTGTTGATTGGAAATGATGTATCTTTTATTAACACATGTTAAGAATTTCATCCCGATGAAAGACTTAGGCAAAACCCAAATATTTGGCATCAATAGACGCTAATATGGTTATGCCGAAAGTACATAGATGATGTATTGAATAAGTTCAATATTGAAACTACAAGAAAGGTTCTTGTTGCACAGAAAGGATTTAATGAGTTCAATATTGATAATATATTCAAGTGTATTGACACTTGGTAAGTGAAACAAAGATTCAAGTATAGATTGATAGTTGATGTATGAAATCACAAAGAGTATTTATATCAATCATACTATGATATGTACAAATCCAGATATGTCCTATGCTCTAAATGTTATGAGCATATACCAGAATGATTCATAAGATGATCATTGGACAATAGTAAGGATATCCTTATGATCTTTTGGAAGAACTAAGAGTATATTATTTTGTAGAAGTGACAAATAGATATTTAGTTCATTGTAAATGAATTACATTGATACTAGTTTTGTCACAAAGTACAAATTAATTTTATCTCAATCTAAACTAAGGGTGGCACAATATAATGGAAAGTAAGTTCCATAATGAATTTGTATGAGTTCCAAAGTTAAGACATTGTGACAGATACTACAACAAAAGGTTAAGTATATAACTGCTATTATAACAGCAAAAGAGGGCATTTGTGTCAAGTAGTTTGTTATCAAACTAGGTGTAGTTCAAAGCAGGGATAATACTATGAAGATATATTGTACGACAATAATATCAACATGTTTTAACCCCAAAGAACTAAAGGTCTCACCAAAGGACCAAATTTATACAAAGCCATCTCATTAGAGAATGAGTGATGCGTAGAGACGCAAAGACATGTAATTAGACATGGACCTGGAAATGTCAGATCCGGAGATCAGTTGACCACTAGCAATCGTGTACATACAACACCGGAAAGCCATAGGTGTTGAATACACAAAGGTTTGAAACTAGATTTTTGACTCTAGTGCAAGTGGGAGACTGTTAGAGATATGCCCAAGAGGCAATAATAAAGTGGTTATTATCATATCTTCATACTTATCATAAATGTTTACATACCATGCTATAATTGTATTAACCGGAAACATTAATACTTGTGTGATTTGTAAACATAAAAGAGTCCCTAGTAAAGCCTCTTGTTAAACTAGCTTGTTGGTTAATATATGATCATGGTTTCCTGATCATGAACATAGAGATGTTATTAACAACAGGGTCATATCATTAGGAGAATGATGTGATGGACATACTCCTATAGTTAAGCGTAGCATAAAGATCAAGTCATTTAATATAGTTCATTTGCTATAAGCTTTCTGATACATAGTAACCTAATTCCTTCGACCATGAGATCATGTTAATCACCATCACCGGAAGGATTATTTGATGACATCAAACACCACACCGTAACTAGGTGGCTATAAAGGTAGCATTGAGTGTTCATAAAGTATGGGTTGAGGCACATGGATCAAGAGTGGGATTTGTCCATCCATATGACAGATAGATATACTCTGGCCCCTCTCGGTGGAATGTCATCCAATTAGCTTGCAAGCATGTGACTGACTCACAAGGGATCACATATCATGGGAACGAGAAAAGATTACTTATCGGTAACGAGGTTGAACTAGGTATGCAGAGATACCGACGATCAAAACCTCGGATAAGTAAACTATCGTGAGACAAAGGGAAATTGGTATCGTATGTAAGTGGTTCATTCGATCACAAAGTAATCGTAGAAATATGTGGGAGCCATATGAATTTCCAGATTCCTCTATTGGTTATTGATCGGAGAAGTGTCTCGATAATGTCCGCATAATTCACGAACCGTAGGGAGACACACTTAAGGATTCAATGTTGTTGAGTAGTTATGGAATGATGAGTAAGAAACTGAATGTTGTTCGGAGCCTCGGATGGGATCCGGGATATCACGAGGAGATCCGGAATGGTCCGGAGAATAAGATTCATATAAGGAAAGTCCTATTTCGGAGTTCGGGAATGATTCCGGTGTTTTCATCGGGAATGTTCTAGAAGGTTCCAGAAGGTCCGGCACTCCGGAGGGGAAGGGTACATGAATGTGTCATGACAATGTGGAATGGTTGCATCATGTACTAGGTATCATGGCTGGGCAAAATAAAGGGAGAAATCAAATCCTAGTTTGAAAAGTCAAACGCCAATTTGAAAAGTCAAACGGCAAGTTTGCTTGGTGGAGGGAGAGTAGGAAACCTATTTGGGGAGGAAGTCCTCCTCCCTCCACCCGCCGGCCAAGGAGGCCGAGTTGGGGGAGGACTCCCTCCTCCCAACCGGCGCCCTCCCACCTATAAAAGAAGGGGCAGGGGTGCCCCTCTTCCCTACACCTCAAACCTTAGCTCCTGGCGCCACCACCTGCTGCCGCCGCCTAGGGCCTCCTTCCAAGTCACCGACTAGGGTTTCCCCAAACCCTAGCCGCCGGCTACACCCCTCCCCTTGGTGCTTCTAAACCGTAGATCGCCAAGGTACCTCTCTTTCTCCACCATACTCGCTTCGGCTTAAGGCGAAGCCCTGCGAGATCTCCCCTCTACTTCTAGTACCACGCCGTCGTGCTGCCGGAATCGCGAGGAGAGTAATACAACCTCCACTGCCTGTTGTAACGAGAGGAAGGTCTTCATCGAGTACCGAACGTGTGACCGACTGCGGGAGCGCTGCCGAAACGCATCGTCGAAAGGATCGTCTACGCAATCTTGAGATCGACAAGTGTACGACTACATCACCCACGAGAATCTGCTCTCGTTAACCGCTTTGGATCTTCGAGGGTAAGTATTCTATCGACTCGTTGCTACAATCTAGTAGATAGATCTTGGCTTGATCATAGATTAGATCTTGATTGTGTGTTCATGCGGTAGAAATTTTTTGTTTTCCATGCTGCAAACCCCAACACCTTATTATGAGTACTAACAAGGGGTGCAAAGATCCACAATTGTTTCTGTTAAGTTTTGAAAACTAGGGATAGCCAAAGTAGGCATGAGAGTTAATTTGGCAAAAATGACCATTCACTTTATTTGTTCATTTTGAGTTGTTTGTCTTTGGGAAAAGTTTGGGGATTGTTTAGATGATGTTTATTTCACCTAAGAATCTTTTTACAAGCGAAGAAACACAGAACTATGGCAATTCAAAAGAATCCAAATTTTGAATACACACACATATGAATGCTTTCATATTTTTAGTTGGGAAAGTTTTTGTTAACCCTAATTTGATGATTAGAGTTTGATGATCCAAGTTTAATATTTTTGGGATGTTACACCAAGATACTGTAGGAAAGTGTAGGACATCAATTGAAGTAGTTCTAATAGTATAGCTTAACCCTAGAATTTAAGTAAGATCAGTAAAATCTTAGTGTCAGTTGGTAACCAAAGACAACCTGATGAATATCATTAGGATAAATGTGGATGTAATGAGTAGTAATCATGTGGGATTCACTTGAGAATTCTACGTGATGAAGTGCAATTATGTTATGACTTAATAATAGTGTAGTGAGAAGTAAAGCTATCAGGGTTAGATTAGCTCTTAAATCATGATAAAGAGGCAAAGCATAATAAGATCATGGTGAGATTAGCTCCGAAACCATGATGCAAGTATAAGTATGACAAGTACTTAGTGAATTAGCTTGAAGTAGAAGTATGAAAATAACATGGTAGAGCTATGATAGAAGTCATGGGTGCTAAAAATTTCTAATAATCTCTGGTTTAAGTTAGCAAATAGAATCTGATTAGTCATTTGGAGTGATCATGTGAGGTTAGTTACTAAATAAGAAAGGTTGGTCATAGTTAATCATTGCAAAAGGTGAGACAAAAGGTTAGTCAAAAACCAAATTGAGACCATTTTGCTTAAGATTATCTTGTTGCACTTGAGCAATTTGGGTAAATATTGAGATAAAGAATAGTTTGACCCTATGTGCTAAGTATCACAATGTAAACCTATATGAAGAGGTGTCATATACTACACAACTAAGCCTGAATTCTAGAGATATTATACTCAATTACTATATTTCGGGCTTAGAATATTGTGTGTTATATGTACCGCATTTGGATTTATTGGTTTTTCTTGGATCTTTTTTATTGACTAGATCTATACATGAAGTTTGACTTGGTGTGCAAATGCATGTTGCATCATCCAGTTACTACTTGATGATATAGACCTAGATAGGAATGGGAATTCGTGTAAGGGAGTGACGAGTTCCAAAGACCAAGATGAAGACTTACATGAAGAATGAAGAAAAGTTTAAGGATTATCAACACAATTTGAAGGATAGATCAAGCTCAGGTTATTCTTAGCCATATATATATAAGAAAGAAGTTTAGTGTAGAAGATACTTGGAGCAACAAGAAGTAATAAACTTTAAGTTCACCCAAAGTAGGTGGTGTTACTAATAAGTTGATGGAGTAGTAGTATCTAGCTCATGGAAGTATCATAAATTAGTACAAAGAAGAAGCCTTGGAAACCAAAATGGTATTCAAGCTCTGACAATTCAGAGAGAATGCCATAAGGATGTTGGAAGCTATAGGGTAATAACTACAACCTAGGATGATCTGCAACTGGTATTTGATCCATAGTCGGTATTCTGATCCACAGTCGGTATCTTGTCCGCAGCCGGTGTTGGTTGACATAGTTAACCAGATCATCTTAATGGTTGCATAAAGAGCATAAAACTTGCCCTAAGTTAATTAAGACATAAATGAGTATAAAATTAAGAGCGACCGTCTTTCGAGATGCTTCACGAAGTCAGACCTATCAAAACAAAAATGTCCAAATGGTAAGTAAGACAAATAATGCTGAAAGTTTCACTTCGGAGATCCACAATTGTGTCCGTATAATCTTTCATGAGACCCTAATTAGGTAAAGTATAAGCTGAACAAAGACCAATATTCTAGTTATAAAGCCAATAAATACTATATAGACAGTTTGAAGACCATTAGTAAACCCTAAGGGGGAGAGTAAATAATAGAAATTGAAGTATTGTTATCTGACTTTCCGAATAAAGGTTGGAGAAAAAGGACTAACCTACAACAATAGCAAGCCTTATTTTCATAAGGTTAAAAGAAAGTCATTATTATAAAAGTACTTAAGATAATAACAAAATATTGTCTAAAAGCCTGCTAAGGTAAAAGCTTGAAGTAATAAGATAGAATAGTCCCAACAGACTAATTCTAAAAGAAACAACTCTTAAGTGACCCTTAAGAAGTAATAGAGCACATCCAATTGAACATGTGTAGAGAATATGAAATTCCGATGGGTATGGACCAAATGAGTTCAAATTCAACCTTCGGAAGGATTACCAGTACAACTCATGCAATTATAAATCAAAGATTAGCCTTTTGGCCACCATTATTGACTAATAAAATTTAAAACCCTATTTTAGTGAGACTTCCTAGACCTTACATAGTATAGTAAGGAAGTTCGATGATCAAGTAGAGGCGTTGGATTAGGATACCTAATCAGAGTAATGAATCAAATAAGAGACCCCAATTAAAGGATTTTAGAGTATTGTAGACAACTAGTTGGATATTGTTAAGTGTGATGAGAATTCCAAGAAAGAATTTGGATATGGGATACTACAATTATTCCCATTTGAGGTTACCATGGAGTTGAGAACTGTCATAACCAACACAAGTCAATTCCTTACTCCAAAACATGGGAGTTTACGAACTTCGGGGACGAAGTTTATTTTAAGAGGGAGAGTCTGTAACATCCCAGCATTAGAGATTAGAAATAAGCTGAACACAGATGTGTGCATTGCATTCATGCATAGAAAATCCGGATAATTTTCGCGCTTTTGAACAAAACTTGTCAGAGTGATTGAAGCTTCTCTCAACTTGATGGAATTGAAGTAGATCATCAAGTTTACTGCGATAAGTTTCAATATGACCTTTGCTAAAACCTTATTTTGGGTAAAGGAGATTTGATCTAAGGGTAGATCAAATGTAATAAAATTAAACCCTAATACATTACTTAATGATGTATATTTGATCCTTAAGTAATCATATCCCAGTATTCATTACACAACCCAAGAATACCAAGTTATAAATATAACTTAAGTAATAGGAATGTAACAACTAAATCTTAATCTTATCTATTTATACCATGATTATCATGGTAATACCTAACCTTAATTCTTTAGTGAGATTGAGTAGGAAGGAAACCAAGTCAAGATCATTCACCATATATCTTTCTTCCCATATCAATCCTTATCATCTCTATTGAACCTTGTTCTAATATCTGTTGTTCATCAATGTTGAGTAATAAACTATTGATTTACCAATTCTTAACCTATCAATTCTTGATCTATCAAATCTTGTCCATATCATAGCATTCACTTAGGTCCTTAAGAGAAAGAAGTAAGAAGAGGTAAGTGGTAATGCTAGTTTTAGATATCATCTATATGATGGGAGTGTTGGAAGAGAATGGATCAACATATGGAGTTAACCCACTCCTGAGTGGATAGAAGTGTTATCTAGAATATATATTTGTATGGTAACAAAGAAGATTACAAGGATGAATATTGAAGATAGTTACCAAGGAGTAATCATACTGGATTAAGTAGGTATAGTCCATGAATAATATCTCATAGTCCAATAGAGATAAACAGAAGATAATTATAATACAACTGTAATGTTGTATGTATGAAAGCCTTGATTAGAAATCTGGAAACCTAAACCATAAAGGATTAAAGGATTATAATAATCATGCTTTAGTCACCAAGATTGAATGCTTATATCATGTATAAGTGACATTGGTGTATAGAACATGATTGAACCCTAGTATAGATATGTTATTCTAGGTTAGCCATGACAAGTCACCATGATATGATGTGAAGTTTGAATATAAGATACTGGAGTTAAGTAAATATAAGATAGTATGGTTAAGCTGAAGCTAGAGTAGCATTGAGTTATTGAAGTAGTGTTTTTCCTCTTAAAGGATAGTAAGCTTTTGAGAAAATTAGTTTGATATATACATCTACTGGAGAAATATTAGTGATGGACGGTTAAGGAAGAGTATAAATGGAGTTAGAAGAATAAAAGGTGGATAAGAATATTCTTGTGAAGTAAAGCTCATCATGTTAACACATGATGATGGATATGAATAAATAGTATATCTAGGAAAGGAATTCCTTAATTAGAAGTCCATGATTGTGAATTTTGGAAGATAAGAATTCTTGGTAAACACTAAACCCTAAATCTTTAGCCAAACATAGTGTCCATTTCATCTGATTGATCTATCATCTTATTTACACAATGCTTTATAGGAATATTTTCCTATAGCAAATCACTTCAGCACATCTTTGTCATTTCCAATTATCATAACCATATGTGCTTAGGAGTTATCTTTATCTATCCTCTCTCATAATTCATTCAAAAAAATAAATTTCTATTTTAAAAGGGTGATACCATTAAAGATCACAAACATAAAGACAATATGTTTATCCATTAAATCTTTACTCACATCAACAAAAGAATATAGGTATATTAAGAACCCTAAAACCTAGGGTAAGCAATTACAATTCAGAACCCTAAATTTATTAATGAGTTTTATCATCAACACCTCATAAATATCCAATCTATATTCATTAGGCAAATTCCTTGATCCATTTCTCTAACCACTCATTCCATATGAGCATGGAATAAGTGGGGATACAATAATTATAAACCACCCTATAGTTTACTATGTGATTAAATACATAAAAATAAACCCTATGACTATTACTAAACATTTTAAAACTTCATTACTCCAAATAAAAGTAAAAATAATGTTATAGTTAATTTTTAAGATCTTAAACAAATCTTAAAAACCCTAAATCCTACTTATTCTATTTAATAAAAGAATATCTCTATAATTATAAAGTTAGAAAATAATAAATAAAGTATGCTATCAAAATACTAAATTCATACCAGAATTTGAAATACATTTTTATATACTGCAATTATCTAGAAAATAAATTCTATAAAGAAATTTCAATCAAATGTGTAATATTCAAACCTGAAAATAAAACAGAAAATAGAAAAAGGTTAGAGCAAGAAAAAAATAAAAGAAGTAGAGGCAGCAGTCAATTCTGGCCCATGGCCCATCTCCCCTCTCACTTATTCGTCGCCGCAAGAAGCCGAACACAGCTCACCTGGTCTAGTTGCGTTCACGGCCGTACCCCTTCAAGCGTGGCATTCGTCTTCCTCCTCGTCGACACCGACCTTCCGATGTCAGCAGCTCGGTGGCAAGACGCCGTGGCGCCAAGATCCGCGCCACCGCTCATGGTTGTCTTAAAGTATCCCTGGACGCCGACGAGAAACCCTAGCACGCCACTCCACTCCTTCCTCTTCCTCTTTCACAAGAATGCTGAAACCCTAGCTCGTCGATGTTAGTCGCTTCGGCCAAGTCTGAACACCCTATGCCTCTCCAAAGCCACCGTTGGAAGCTCCATCATGGACTCGTTCGATTAGGACCAAGAATGGGAGTTGGCGCGCTGGGAATCAAGCGGTATCGAGAGTTCCCTTTTGCCGGCCACCGTGGCCATCGTCGTCGATTCATCGTCTGCACGCCTCCTCTCACTTCCCCAAGCACTCCATCACAATCAGGGTGAGCTCCTCTATCTTCTAGTAGTCTTTGTTGATTCGATTGCGTCCTGTATCGCGGTCTCGTCGTGCGCCGTCGTGCACCGCCATCAGTCACCTCCGTGGACAGCTCTCCGGTGACCATTTAGGGGCGGCGCGACCACAACCAGACTTCCCATGCTCCGCTTTCTCCAAATAACACAACCACAGCCGCGCGCGCATACGGGATTCACCAATCGATCTTCAACCTGAGCGGATCATCACCAGATGATGTCATGCTAGCGTTAATCCCCAGCCACATCAGCCATTTGACTTGGTCCACTTCGCGGAGGTGGCAACCCACGTAGCAACGACCCCACTAGTTAGTGTCGGTGTGGGTAGACTCAGATTGGGTACAAAATGTTTTATCCAAATAGTGGTGTCATGCTGATGTCACAGTGACGCAGAAATTCTTTTTAATATTTTCATAAATTGATTAAACATTAAAAATTCAATAACTTTTGTTTCATAATACATTAAAATATGTTTAATATATGAAAATTTTCAGAAAAATAAAATATATAATATTAAACCATTATAAAACATTATTATTTCAACAATTTAAATAATTAATATCCAATAAAGATTTTATAAGTATTAATACTTTGATAATTCATAATTTAATATTGGTAAATGTTAAAAATATAAATAATATACCAAAAATCTTAGCAAAATCATATCTATAATTCAAAACTATAATCATGTTTTATTATTTCACCTAATTGAATATTTATTAGTTATTAAGTATTTATAAAGTAGTAAACCTTATAAAAATCATATCTTATTATTTATAAATCACAAAAATAAATGTGATATACCAAAATGATCACAAAGATAATACCTACATGTTAAAAATATAATATTCCACTTTTGAGGTAAATAAAAATTTAAACAACTTAATAACTTGAATTTAAACTTATTTCCTTAATTAATAATTCATATAAAGGTAAATAAAATTTGTTAATATCCCTAAAATTGCCAATTTAGGTCTAATAAGTAATACTAGTCTTAAATATTTATAATATAAAGTCAAATTGGTCCAACACATTTTAAATACAATTTTATTGAATTATCCTTCAACCATATGTGTAGTTTATTTTCTAAAAAATATCCTTAACAATTATAAAATCTTCAAGAATGATATTTTAAACAAATAAAATCTTTTACCATTGTTTCACTCACAATTTTATAATGGACTCAATCCAAAGATAATTCATAAGTAGTAAATAATATTGTTTACTTATTCACAAACCATAACCACACCCTTATAGGGAGATAAATCCCTTTATACATTCATAATATAAAGAAATCACTACCAAATAATAGTATAACCATTCTTAAGTAACCTTAAGGAAACATTATAAAGTACACAATGTACAAATAACATAAGCATTACACTTTCAAACCATCCATGTTTTTAAAGTTAACGTTAGTCCACAAGATTTTCAATATAATGCTAAAGACCTTATTATGTGTTTTATAGTTAACTTTGGTCTATTATAATTAAGTCATAAAGCATCTCAAGTCCGAACTATTCAAGCAAGCACAAACAACATCGACAACATCTAATTAACCACAAAGATTGTTTAGACCTTAGAAAAGAAATCTTTTCTGCAAATGTTATTCTTTTTGCCACTTCAGTCAACATATAACAAATAATCGTAATCACATTACTTTATACTTTAATTATATACTTAGGATTGATAACACTTAAATTCTTTATAAGTGACATTAATTGTAAAGTAAAAATTTGAAGATAAACAATTATAGTATAAGCAATCTTGAGTAGCCTTTCACATTTGTGTGTATCTCATTGTTTTATGATATTATAATTACACGTTGTTTCACACACAATCACAAGCCTTAATAAGAAGCACCAATATGAAACTTGTTTAAAAAGACAACACATTCTAATAATAACCATTTCCAGTTTCTAAATCCTAGATCAACGTTGTCCCCGGGATTCGTGTTTATCAAGTGCATTATATTACTTATGCATAATGGCATCTTGCTTCTTTAAACATTAGTCCTTACCGGACCAATGATGCTGATTTCAGATATTGGATCTTTTATATTGTCTCGAAGACCGTGAGTGCATAATCTTGCAATCACACAAGGCAAGTTCACACTTGCTCATGTCCTTTGATTATTTTCTGTAAAGTATTTTACAAATCAAGTGTTGTCAGCACCTGCATTTGAAAAAGGTCAGAAAACACTATTTTCATAATAATGTGATTAAAGGTTATTTACCATGAGGTAATAACCTACTATAAAAGTTCCGGTGGTAAAGGAACATATTATCTAGGACTTAACAACCAATGTCGTCAGTGATTCTTACACCGTATATTACGCGTTGACCATGAGATTTGAAATGGGATGGAGAAGTCAGCTGTATCTTTTTCCTCTCGCATGGAGCCGGATGTGCGGTTCGTGACTGTTATCACTCGTAGCATGCATATTAATTGGTAATTCGTAGAGGATATGCAGCATATGGGTGGGAGCCCTCAATGTCCCACGATAGTTCCGGTATCTGAACGGTCTGTACTGCCAATAGCCGTAATTCAATAGGTGGACTGACGTGCACCAAGGAGACATGCGGGGTCGCGGAGAAGACAGTGATTGGCTTGGATCTTAGGTTGGGCCTCAAACTAAGGAAGTTTGAACGGGGACATACTCCCGGCTGTGCAACAAAACCTAAGGTCTCTCATGGGTAAAGTAATGCACCTCTGCAGAGTGTAAGAACTGTAACTTGTTACTCCCTGTTCCGGAAAGGAGCTGCGAACGCGGCGGGAAAGGAACTCCATGAAAGTTCAGGCAAACCCGTGAAGGCTGACAGACATAGCTTTTCAGAATAAAAGCAACCTTTGAAGAAATGTTTATGAAAACTTGCATTGCCTACGACCTACGGTTTGTGGCTATAGATATAGTGCATCAAACACTCCTTTTCTAGTGAACTTGCTGAGTACGCTCGTACTCAACGTATCTTTTTAACCCTTGCTAGATTCTGAAGCCATTAAGACGACGTCTACGTCAAGTTATGCTCCAGGAATCATCACCAGAAGCTAAAGTTCTTCAATGAAGTCAAGAAAAGTCAACATATACATCAACTCAAGTGAAAACAAAGTTATTGATTAGCTAGGAATATAATCCCTAGCCATAGAATCTATTTCTGTAGTGTATTGCAATAGCAGTAATGCCAGACCATTAGTTAAGATACTAGCCTTAATAGTATAGTTTTTGAGTTGTTTATTTTTTGATTCTTCTTGGTAAGAAGTTTCTTTCTCTCTCTTTAATCTAGAGTGTTCTCTGGATCTTGTGTAAAGAATTAGGTTGTAACCTATAGTCATGTCTTGGACCTGCTGTATTTCTATTGTATCACTCTGAGGGATGTAATACTAGTGAACGGTGTTTCATTGGTGTTATGTCAATGACTATAGTGTACTACATCATGAAGTGGTATGTTGGGTCAGCTCAATATGGGTTTAATTAAGTTGACTAACAGAGTTGCGTGGCTGCCAAGGCGCCCCGCATGACCAATTCAGCGTGGAATGTGTGGCCGACGCTCCTAGACCGTTCCTTGTGGGTCGGGACTCAAGACCGATGTGGGAGTGTGGGCCAAATTATTGGGTGCTCTATCAGCACCCTCTGCGGGTTGCCATTGTAGCGCTTTTTTTCATACATCCCTGTAGTCTATCTAGACTCTGGAGGCTTTGGGGCCGGTGCCTAATGTAGAGTCCTTTGTCTCTAGCCACCTCACTGTTTCCCCTTCGGTGCTCGAACTTGAAGGACAACGTTTCCTATTTATCACTTGCTACACATGATAATAGGCTTCGCTCATACGGACGCCACGTTGGTCCGACCAGTTAGGTGTGGCTACTGCCGTTGGTTTTTCTTCTCTTTTTCTTTTTCTCTTTCTCCTTTTATTTTTTCCTTTTGCTAATTTTTATGTTTCTTTTTGTTCTTTCTGTTTGTTATGTTGATGCTGATTCGAAAAACATTTAGATTTGAAAAGGTTAGAATTAAGAAAAATTTCAGCATGCAACAATTTTTAGATTTTAGAAATTTTCAGATTTAAAAAGTCTATAATTTAAAATATTCAAATAAACAAATCAGATTTGAAAAATGTTCATACTTTTTTAAAAATTGCTCAAATAAAAATAAATGTTCATATTAGAATTTTTAAATTAGATACATGTTCTTATTAAGTAATCGTTCACATAGACATAATGTTCATATTAAAAAAAACAGAAAATAAAAAATAATTAAATTATACCTATCACTGGGCTGTATCCAGATCGTCCCATGATGGGAAGTGTGCGAGCGTGCACTAATATTGCCCGCATCGGGCGATAAATAGAAGGCCGTGCCCGTTTAGCCTCTGCCCCGAGGCGAGGTAACTGGGCCTCTCCTGGCGTCAGTTCACTGACCCGACCGGGCCAGCCACCGTGGACCGAGCGCCGCTTCGTCCCCGGCCACGCGCGACTTCTCGGTAGCCGATTTAGCGATCCCCTTCTCGTCTCGTCTCTGCAGCAGCGACCACCACCACCAGCGCCGGCGCTCGGCTCCACCGCACGTACATCCTCCTCTCCTCCTCCGAGCGAGCAGCGGCGCCGGCGTCCCTCGCGCCCGTGCGTCCTCTCACGCGTGCCGACCCCTACGTTCGCGTCCTCCTCACGAGCACAGGCGCCGGCGACAGATCCCACGCGGGGACTCCTTCTCCAGCTTTCCCCCGCCCCGGTCGCCGTCCTCCTCCTCCGCCCGGCCTTCCTCCACTGCGTCGACCGGCTCCTGTAAGGTCAGGGTCCCGGGCCTTCCTGCTCTTGCTTGTTCATCCCGTCGTAGCACTTTTTAGGGAGGTGGTTAGCGGTAATTGTTTGGTCAGCATTGTTTCGTCATCCTGTCGTGCTAAACAGAAACCTAGCCTGCGAGCGTTTCGTTGGAGCTTCCAAGGTATCCGCCTGATGGTCCTCGCTGTTCTTGTTGGGGGGTGGTTGTGCATGGCTGGAAACTCCGCCATGAACGAGCCCTGGGAAATGTTAGCCATCTTTTTTTTCTTTTCTGAAAGCAGGTTTTTCGTCAGTTTTATGTGGTAGAAATTTCATGAACGTGGGTTACCTGTGCGGTTCATGTGAATTCGTGCATATGTTACATTTTCTACTAAAGTTTTTGCTCACGGTGTAAGTAGTGAATTATAGAAATGTTCGGTATTTCACTGTTGCACACAGTCTGTCGGAGAAGGATGCATGCTAGGATGATTGTAATAAGCATATAAGAATTCCAAGGGAGTGGTACTCAGACCTGAAATTTTCCATGTGTTGGAATTATTTCTAATACTAGCAATTTTCTCTCACCGAAGTACTCAAAGAACTATGTTAACAACATGCCTTTGGGTTCATACGTCCAAAAAAATCAAATTAGTAACTAATGTTGATGATATACATGTTCTTTTATCGATTTAAATATGGGATCTCTCTCTGTATCTTACTTCTTGTTCTGATTTTGGTAGATGGAGGCACTTGAGCTCAAAGACAGTGGTGAACACCAACAACCTTTGGAAGTTTCTCTTGCTTCAGATGTGATATATGAAGATGCACCTGTATGTCCGTGCATTGGAAGTGAGCACCAGGCAGAAATCCCAAATCTGTGCACAGAGGATGAGCGCCATCAGTTCATGACCAGCTCGCTTGAAAGCATGCTACCTGGTTCTGGTTACCCTGTTACGATTGGGTTATCTGTACCAATTGTGTGGGCACCAAGTGAACTCCATAAGGAGGAGGGATTAGATATACATCATTCTTCAGAAACCGAAGCAAGAGCTACCTGCCAGGACGAGGGCGGCCAGGTAACCTCAGTTTGTCCAACCAGCAACAGTACAAGTGACCATGATTCAACATACCAGGATCCAGATCCTGTAGTGTCAGTTGTTCATATAGAATCTGGTAGTAATCTAGCACATGACGGAATTTTAGCTCCATGTTCTACTCAAGAAGGCCTTGATTTTGCTAATAAGCCAATGACGAAGCTAGTAGAAGTCGATCAATTTACTCCACTGCCTTATTCATCCACTTCCCTTTGGAGTGGTATTGAGGCAGAATGTTTTCTGCTTGGGCTCTACATTTTTGGAAAAAATCTGAATCTGCTGAGCAGGTTTGTTGGGAATAAGACTATTGGGGATGTGCTTTGCTACTACTATGGAAAGTTCTACAAAAGAGATGCATATAAAAGATGGGCGGACTGCAGAAAAGCACGAACTAGAAGATGCATTCTCGGGGAACGCATTTTTACAAGTTGGCGGCAGCAGGAGATTATTTCTCGTCTGAAATCTATAGTACTCACGGAAGCTCATGATTCATTGGCAGAGGTGCGTTGCAAGAATTTGATCATGTTTTCTTTTGATTGTTGTTTGCTGGTTAATTATTAAATGACTCAACATGAAATTATCCCCATTATGAGCTGAGGTTCTGTTGGTCTGACTATCACTTCCAACTTTTTTTTGTATAGTACTAGAATGAACTGGTTTTTCTGTGGCAAGATATTTTTATCTCAGTTTTCCTTTGTAACTTATCATGAATGGTTCAAAGGAATGGTGTGGGGAAAGTCCAATTGATGTGTATTGAATATTATTATAGTATTTATGACATAACATCTTTAACACGGTGAACCTGTAGATGTCTTAGGGTGATTTACATATCTTGGATTGAAGTGCTTGAAATTTTGTAGTGTTGTGCTACTGGCCTACTGCTATTCCTATCTGCATATTATGCAGTATTTTCTATTACGGAAATATGGCCAGTACTAGTCTATTTTTCGTTGATCGCACAACATGGAATTGGTTACGGAACTGGTTTTACCAGCCGCGTCTCCAACCGCCACTAAGATTCAACAATAGCACTATATTCAACTTAGTACTATGCTATTTGTATTGTCAGCACAACATATTGCTGTATTTCTAATAAGGGGCTGTTTGCAAGTTAAAAAAATAGTGTATGGTGTCCTCAGGGACACACATGATTATTCCCCCTAATTTCATCTGCATGGTATTGGGGCCAAACCCTAACTTGAACTCACCGCTGGAAGCCAATATTCTGTACTGCCATCCCCACATCGCTGTCACCAAACTGTTGGTGACTGCGGCCTTGGGCGAGCCTTTTCCACTGCTTTGTTGGGTATTGTATGACCAGTATTTGGATGCTAATTGAAGTGGTTGTTCCAGCTACTTCTTGAACACTGGTGTGTGTCAATTGGTCGAGTATGTGGGTTGGTTGCATTTTCTTGTTTCTCTCTATTGATGTAGAAGAGTTCTTGCTGGTGCTGCCCACATGGTCATCCTTTATGCATGCAGTTACATGTAAATCTTTGAGGAAAACCAATCTGTTGAAGTCACCGGTTCTTTTTTGCCCAGTTCAGCTGACTGTGATCTGATTTTTAAACTATCCTCTCTTGTTTCAGCTTTTGTATTCAGCTTTATAGGATGTGATATGCTTTCATGTTATATGACACACTACACATTCTTATGGTTCACTATAGTAATCACTCACGCTGTTCAAAACAACACTATTGATCTTGATTTTTCTCCATATGATGCTCTGCTGCTCTTGTATATAAGTAGATGTAACTAATCTGGTGCATTAATATAGGTGTCCAGTTATGAATATGAACCTTTAACCTGAAAACCAAAGCCATTATAGGTCTACTGCATTTGGCTATCATGATTTTTTGGGTTCTGTTCTAGTTTTTGTGAAAAGTACTTGGATTGTCTAAGCTATTGGTCTCAGGATAAATATGAGTCAAATTTGTGATGATCCAAGGACAGATGTTTTGATTTTGTACTTAAATGGTTTTCCTAGTTTAATTTGATCGAAGAACCACCAATTTTTTCATGCCATAAAATATCCCTACATATAATTCTTTGATGAAAATTTTCTAGTGTCATCAACATTTGAAAGGATGTTCTTTTCCATATGAACTGTATTACTTTCACATGTTGCAGATATTCAAATCTTTCAATGATGGACAAACATCTTTAGAGGATTTTGTATTTGTTCTGAAATCCACTGTTGGAACAGAAGCTGTTGTTGAGGCTGTTGGAATTGGTAAAGAGAAGCATGATTTGACTGGATTTTTCCTGGACCCATCTAAACCAAACCAAGCACTTTCTGGTCACCCTGAAATGCCTACAGGAAAGGATTGTTCCTCGCTTGCTTCAGAAGATATAATTAAGTTCTTAACAGGTGATTTCAGAAGAAGCAAGACAAGATCAAACGATCTTTTCTGGGAAGCTGTTTGGCCCCGTTTGCTTGCAAGAGGGTGGCATTCAGAGCAGCCAAAAGATGTCAGCACAACTAAGAATAGCCTTGTGTTTCTTGTGCCGGGTATAAAAAGATTCTCAAGAGGTGATCTCACTAGAGGCACTCATTATTTTGATTCTGTCAGCGATGTCCTTAAACGAGTGGCAGCAGATCCTGTCCTTCTTGACCTAGAGGTTGGTGGAATAGACTATGGTGTTACTCCTGAGCAAAATGGCTGTGCCACAGACTTGAACCAGAACCAAGATGATCCTTTGGATGGTAATCGGGAGCTTCCAAGGTACACAATTATTGATACTACCTTGGTACAGGATGAAGAGCCCTTAAGAGTCAGGGAGCTGAGGAGACTACCTGCTGATGCAAAAATTCGTTCTGTCCCTTCACGTCATTCACGCAATATTGTGAGTATCACTTCATCAGAGGAGCAAGATGTGAATGATCGATTGTTAGATGACCAGGAATACCATGGACAAGTTACAGCTGATGCGAATGACATTGAAATGTTTTCGGCGTACAATGTAGACAAAGAAACACAAGTTCATTCGCTGCAAAACATGATGGCTTCATCCAGCTCAGATTTTCTAGTCAATGGCCATTCTTCTAATGGCAATGGTAACAATATTGATTTAACAGGCTTATTTGACCCAAAAAGAAAAATTGAAAGGCGCAAGTATTTATCCCCTGTGTCAAAGCGCAGAAGACTATCTAGCTGTAGCACTGATCAGACCAGTCGGCGCAGCTTTAATTTCTCCAAGGGAGACAGTTCAGCAAAAGAGAAAATAAAGCCACCGTCAACCTCATCAAAACCAGCCGTCGGTGATGTTTTTGGTAATTTTCAGATCAAAACAACTGCAAGATCTTCCACAGAGAAGCCATGTGAGCAGAGAAGAGATGCATCGTACACTTTTACCAGTGACAGGTCGAATGAGAAGATGAAAGCGAAGATCATAAATGAGGACAAGAAGATGAATGTGAAGAACTTAAATGACAAGTCGTTTGAGTCCAAGGTCGACGCGGTGCCTGAAGTTCATTTAAAGATCACCTTCGCCGAGACAAAATTTGCCAAAGGTGCTCAAGTTAGTAGTTTGGCTGGTCAGGTTAAACAGGAGACAGCACTGGCAGATGGCAAGACAAGTGCAAGTGCAATTGTCATACCATCAGACGATCATGATCACATGAAGGCTGAGGAAGTTCCCTCCATTTGGAATGGCGACCAGGTCCGTGATTCAGACGTAACAGGAGGATCTGCTAACCCACAACCTGATCTGGCTTCGCATGCGGATTCTCGGAGGCACGGAACCAGAAATAGGCCCCCCACAGCAAAAGCTCTGGAAGCGGTTGCCTTGGGGTTCCTCGGAGGAAAGCGCAAGGGTGAACCCAAAAGCCCCGGAGCAGGCAGGCCTCCCCACAGAGCTCGCAAACCCAGTAAAGACTCGGTTTATACACCTACCAGTAGCGACGCAGACAGGTCCAGCATGGAGCCTGACTCACAACTGTGAGCAGATTGCTACGGGTGTGTTGCGGTAAAACAACGCTCCGTATCAACATTTTGGATGATGATCAATATCAAGTCAGAAAAACTAGCTTCAGCTGGAATTACCTGCATCGAGATCTTCCCTTCCGAGGCACCTTGCGCTTTGTGATCTGTAATATTTTGCAACGCGATGTCGAGGCAGGTGAGCTGCTTGTTGGTCAAATCGAATGCGTGAAGCTCCCTTGGTTTCTGTTTAAAACCTATTGGATTTGTATGTCGGTCAAGGATTGCAAAATGTAACTTGTACTGGGGAAGAATGAGTCGATACCGTATTGGGCTATTGACCAAATCCATTTTCCTTGGATCCAAGGATTAATTCTTTGTGTGTAATGTATTATCCCTTTCATGCTTTTGGTTGATAGGAGCAACAGGTCATTGGCTGCATTGCACAGAATTTGGGTGATAGGTGTGCATGCCCTTCGCACGGAACTACCTAAGGCCAGATCGCAACCACTTTAGTAGAGGTACTTGTATTTAAATAGAATGGTACGGTTCAGAAAAAAATCATAGCACTAGAACATGTACACGTAAGAAATTGGGGCAAAACTCTGTGCAATCATATAACTACATATTCGCTGTGCACTGTAAAAACACAAGGATCAGAGAGTTGTTGCAATCACTATTATTAATTGTCACTCTTTTCCCAGATCGAAACTTTCATTTCTACAACTCTTAGTAGTTGTCTCTTAATTAGATGAATATGAGAGCTTTGAAGTGGCCAAAACTACAATGCTCACACCACATAACTGCTTGTACGTAGTTGTCTCGGCAAATAGACTCATCTATGCAATGCCCACGGATTGAACTTATCAGTCTAGTACGTATCCCTCGTCAAATATAAGAACGAATCCAGTTCCTGAGCAAAAATAGCAAAACACCCAGCTTCTGACATAAAATAATACTTTCTCCGTTTAGGATTATAGGTCACGCACGGTTAACTAGGTTATCAATTTTATCAACAAAATATAAATAAAATAACACAAAAATTATATCATTAAAAACTTTAGATGCTATATTTTCTAATAATATAATTTTATGTTATATAACTTTTATTTTGTTAATCAAATTAACAATCTAAATATACGTGTAGTACTTATAAATCTCAAACGGAGGGAATACTATAGTACTCCAGTAAGTGGCAGGTGGCTCCCCGGTAGAAAAGTTCAACTCCAACACGGTACAGCACACATGTACAATTCCACAAGCTGGCGATGTGATTGATCAGTGATAGTATCCATACTTGGCCAGTTCATGGGGCGTGACATTACAGGGTCTATGACAGTAACTGACGGTAACAATTGTAGAGACAAGTCAAGATACAAATCTTGCTATCCTGCAAACAAGGCCAGGCAGGACAATACGTGTTGCTTCTTGCTCCCCAGTCTCCACGTACTTCCTCCGTCCTGAAATAAGTGATTTGGCTTTGTTTGATTTGGATGTATCTATATACTAAAAAATGTCTAGATACATATGAATCTAGAAAAAAATCAGCTCACTTATTTCTAGACAGAGGGAGTACTTTTTTTTAAGGGCAAGGCCGCCTCACTTCCTCTTCCTTGCAGAAGCTGGCCTGTTAGGAATGTCCACGGCTGGCTTCTCAGGGTTATCCATGATCACCGTGTAGGAGTTGCCGGAGGTGTCCCTAGGGCCTCTTGGGTATCGTGATCATCACATTCAGGTGTAGGAGTTGCTGGATGTGTCCCTAGGGCCTGACTTGAGCCCATGGCTTACTTGCTAGTCGCCAGTCCAAACGTGAAGATGGTCTGCATCTCAGAGTAGTTGGGGATAAGCACGTTCAGGAACTCGGCGTCCTTGGGATGATCCTACGATTTCAAGGGTGTGTAGGTTGTGTATGATCGTGATTGTTAATGGTGTGCAACGAATGAACAACAAATAATGTTAAAAGTGACATGTCCAAGCTATTGATCACTCTCTAGGATGATGGTTTTGGTGTCTTCACCTCACCATCGACTTAATCAGGTGATTGTACACATGAGTGTGGCTGCAGTCAACTCCACAGTGCTCGAACAGAGCCTTTGCACAGGTAGTCAATGGACCTCCTTGAAGCCCTTGTCATTTCGGACGCCTCTCTTGATGATCTTGCACATCTTATCAAGGACGAAGCTGGACATGAAGGGCAACCATTTCATGGTGCCCTTCGCTGCAACATCCTCCTCGGCCCTTTCGTCCTTGTGAGCCTTCTTGTCCCTCGCAAGCTTTGCAGCTATACGTGCAGCAACCTTCCTCACCAGGGACTGCACTAGGTCGGTGGAGTTAGTTGCAACACATGTAGGGTTTCGTAGCATGGAAAACAAAAAATTTCTATCGCATACAAACAAACAAGCCAAGATCTATCTACTAGATTGTAGCAACGAGTCGATGGAATAACTCACCCTCGAAGATTCCAAAGTGTTTAACGAGAGCGGATTCTCGTGGGTGATGTAGTCGTACTCTTCCCGATCTCAAGATCGCGTAGACGATCCTTCCGCGTGCGTTCGACAGCGCTCCCTGATCGGTCACACGTTCGGTACTCGACAAAGACCTTCCTCTCCCTTGTTCCAGTAGGCAGCGGAGGTTGTAACACTCTCCTCGCGATTCCGGCAGCACAACGACGTGGTACCGGAAGTAGAGGGAAGATCTCGCAGGGCTTCGCCTTAAGCCGGAGCGAGTATGGTGGACTATGATAGAGCCCTCGACGATCTAGGGTTTAGACACGCCGAGGAAGAGGTGCTAGGGCCGGCGGCTAGGATTGCTAGGCGGCGGCGGCTTGCCCTAGGGCGGCGGCGACAGCTGGAGGTGGTGGCGCCGGCGGCTAGGGTTTAGAGGCGGAGGAGTTGTGTGTTGGGAGGCGCCCTGCCTCCCTTATATAGTGGGGCGCGGCCAGGGAGGAGTCCCTCCCCAACTCGGCTTGGAGGTGGGCCGGCGGTGGGAGGAGGAACTCCTCCCCCAAGTCGGTTTCCACCTCCCTCTCCACTTCCCAAAATAGCCGTTTGACTTTCAAACTTGGCGTTTGACTTTTCAAACTAGGATTTGAATAAAACCTCTATTTTGTTCAGCGATGACACCGAGTACATAATGCAATCATACCAACTTAATATAACACATTCATGTACCCTTCCCCTCCGGAGTGCCGGACATTCCGGAACCTTCTAGAACATTCCCGATGAAAACACCGGAACCATTCCCAAACTCCGAAACGGGAATTTCCTTATATGAATCTTATTCTCTGGACCATTCCGGATCTCCTCGTGATATCCCTAATCCCATCCGAGACTCCGAACAACATTCGGTCTCTTTCTCATCATTCCATAACTACTCAAACAACGTCGAATCCTTAAGTGTGTCTCCCTACGGTTCGTGAATTATGTGGACATGATCGAGACACTTCTCCAATCAATAACCAATAGAGGAATCTGGAAATTCATATGGCTCCCACATATTTCTACGATTACTTTGCGATCGAATGAACCACTTACATACGATACCAATTTCCCTTTGTCTCATGATAGTTTACTTATCCGAGGTTATGATCGTCGGTATCTCTGCATACTTAGTTCAACCTCGTTACTGATAAGTATTCTTTTCTCGTTCCCATGATATGTGATCCCTTGTGAGCCAGTCACATGCTTGCAAGCTAATTGGATGACATTTCACCGAGAGGGCCCAGAGTATATCTATCCGTCATATGGATGGACAAATCCCACTCTTGATCCATGTGTCTCAACCAATACTTTCCGAACACTCAATGCCACCTTTATAGCCACCCAGTTACGGTGTGGTGTTTGATGTCATCAAAGCATCCATCCGGTAAAGGTGATATGCATGATCTCATGGTCGAAGGAATTAGGTTACTATGTATCAGAAAGCATATAGCAATTGAACTATTAAAATGACTTGATCTTTATGCTACGCTTATCTATAGGAGTATGTCCACCATATCATTCTCCTAATGACATGGTCTTGTTGTTAATAACATCTCAATGTTCATGATAGGGAAACCACAATCATTTATTAACCAACAAGCTAGTGATGTATAGAGGCTACACTAGGGACTTCAATTTAAGTTTACAAATCACACAAGTATTAATGTTTCCTTGTTAATACTATTATAGCATGAATGTAAACATTTATCATAAACACAAAGATATAATAATAACTATATTTATTATTGCCTCTAGGGCATATCTCCAGTCTCCCACTTGCACTAGAGTCATCTAATCTAGATTACATGGTAATATACCGAACACCCATGGCAGTTTGGTGCTGGTCATGTTTTGCCCTCGGGAGAGGTTTAGTCAACGGATCCGCTACATTCAGATCTGTGTGTACTTTGCAAATCTTTATGTCCCCATCTTGGACATGTTCTCGAATAGCGTGAAAACGTAGCTTGATATGCTTCAGCTTCTTGTGTGACCTTGGTTCTTGCGCATTGGCTATGGCGCCCATGTTATCACAAAGAGATAGACATTGGGTCCAGACTAGGAACCACACCCAGCTCTGTAATGAACTCTTTCATCCATATTGCTTCTTGTGAAGCCTCCAAGCAGCCATGTATTCCGATTCAGTTGAAGATCTCGCCACAACGCTTTGCTTTGCACTCCTCCAGCTAATCGCTGCACCATTCAAAGTAAATACGTATCAGCATTGTGATTTAGAATCATCCGGATCGGTGTTCCAACTAGCATCGGTGTAACCATTAACAACGAAATGTTCATCACCTCCATAAGAAAGAACCATATCCTTAGTTCTTCTCAAGTACTTAAGGATGTTTTCGATCATTGTCCAATGATCCACTCGATCACTTTGATATCTGCTAGTTAAACTAACAAAGATATGCAATGTCGGGTCTAGTACATAGCATAGCATACATTAGAGATCCTATGGCTGAGGCATAGGAGTCTTACTCATCCTTTCTCTATCTTCTCGCCGTTGTCGGACTTTGAGTTTTACTCAAGGTCGATTAGCAACATGGGCAAGAACCCTTTCTTGCTATCTTCCATTCCAAACCTCTTTAGAACTTTGTCCAAATATGTACTTTGTGACAATGATATTATGCGTCTCGATCTATCTCTATAAATCTTTATGCCTAATATGTAAGATGCTTCGCCAAGATCCTTCATTGAAAACTATTATTCAAATATTCCTTGACACTATTAAGAAGGTCTACATCATTCCCAATCAACAATATGTCATCTACATATAGTATTAAGAATGCTACAGAGCTCCCACTCACTTTCTTATAAATACAAGCTTCTCCATAAGTTTGTATAAAACCAAAACTTTTGATTACCTTATCAAAACGTTGATTCCAACTTCTGGATGCTTGCTTCAATCCATAGATGGACCGTTGAAGTTTGCATACCTTGTTAGCATCTTTAGGATCGACAAAACCTTTGGGTTGCATCATATACAACTCTTCATCAATGTCTCCATTGAGAAATGCTGTTTTGACATCCATCTGCCATATCTCATAATCATAATATGCAGCGATTGCTAACATAATCCTCACAGACTTTAGCTTCGCTACCGGTGAGAAAGTCTCATCGTAGTCAACTCCTTGAATTTGTCGAAACCCTTTTGCGACAAGTCGAGCTTTATAGACAGTAACATTACCATCAACATATGTTTTCTTCTTGAAAATCCATTTATTCTCGACGGCCTTCCGGCCATCCGATAAGTCCACCAAAGTCCATACTTGGTTTTCGTACATGGATCCAATCTCGGATTTCATGGATTCTTGCCATTTATTGGAATCTGGGCTCATTATCGCTCCTCATATGTCTCAGGGTCATCGGTGTTATCTACCAACATGACATTCATAACGGGATCATACCAATCTGGAGTGATACGAGTTCTCGTTGACCTGCGAGGCTCTGTAGCAACTACAACCGAAGTTTCATGATCATCATCATTAGCTTCCTCTCTTATTGGTGCAGGCGTCACAGGAACTACTTCTGATGCTGTGCTACTCGCAAGTTCGAGAGAAGGTTCGACAACCTCGTCGAGTTCTACTTTCCTTCCAGTCACTTCTTTCGAGAGAAATTCCTTCTCTAGAAAGGATCCATACTTGGCAACAAAGATTTTGCCTTCAGATCTATGATAGAAGGTATACCCAATAGTTTCCTTCGGGTATCCTATGAAGACGCATTTTTCCGCTTTGGGTTCTAGCTTGTCCGGCTGTAACTTCTTTACATAGGCTTCGCAGCCCCAAACTTTAAGGAACGACAATTTAGGTTTCTTCCCAAACCATAATTCATACGGTGTCGTTTCCACGGATTTAGATGGTGCCCTATTTAAAGTGAATGCGGCTGTTTCTAATGCATAACCCCAAAATGATAGCGGTAAATCTGTAAGTGACATCATAGAACAAACCATATCTAAGAGAGTTCGATTACGATGTTCGGACACACCATTACGCTGTGGTGTTCTCGGCGGTGTCAATTGTGAAAGTATTCTGCATTTCTTCAAATGCTCGCCAAACTCGTAACTTAGATATTCACCTCCACGATCAGAACGTAGAAATTTAATCTTTTTGTTACGTTGATTCTCTACCTCACTTTGAAATTCCTTAAACTTCTCGAAAGTTTCGGACTTATGTTTCATGAAATAGATATACCCATATCTACTCAAGTCATCCATGAAGGTAAGAACATAACGATAACCACCGCGCGATGCTACACTCATTGGACCACACACATTGGTATGTATGATTTCCAATAAGTCCGTAGCTCGCTCCATCATACCTGAAAATGGAGTCTTAGTCATTTTACCCATCAGACATGCTTCGCATCTTTCAAGTGATTCTAAATCAAGTGATTCAAGAAGTCCATCGGAATGGAGTTTCTTCATACGCTTCACTCCAATGTGACCAAGACGATAGTGCCACATATAGGTCGAGTTATCGCTCGATTTCAAACGTTTAGCCTCAATGTTATTAATATGTGTATTTCCACTATCGAGATTCAACAATAATAGACCATCTATCAAAGGTGCATGTGCATAAAACATATTACTCATATAAATCGAACAACCATTATTCTTGGATTTAAACAAGTAACCGTCTCGCAATAAACAAGATCCCGATATAATGTTCATGCTTAACGCAGGCACCAAATAACAATTATTTAAGTATAAAACTAATCCCGATGGTAGATGAAGGGGTAGCGTGCCGACCGCGATCACATCAACCTTTGATCCGTTTCAACGCCGCATCACCTCGTTCTTCGCTAGCTTCCGTTTATTCGCAGCACCTGTTTGAGTTACAAATATGAGCAACCGAACCGATTATCAAATACCGAGCACTACTACAGTACTAGTGAGATACACATCAATAACATGTATATCGGATATACCTTTCTTCTTGATGTTGCCGTTCTTCAAATCCGCCAAGTACTTTGGGCAATTCCGCTTCGATGACCTTCTCCCTTGCGGTAAAAGCACTCGATGTCGGGCTTAGGTCCAGCCTTGGTCTTCTTCGTCGGCGTGGTAACTTTCTTACCACCCTTCTTGAAGTGTCCCTTTTGCTTAGACTTGCCTTTCTTGAATTTGGTGGTCTTATTGACCAACAACACTTGGTGCTCTTTCTTGATCTCCACTTCTGCAGATTTCAACATGGCAAAGAGTTCTGGCAACGTCTTGTTCATGTTCTGCATGTTGTAGTTCATCACAAAGTTCTTATAACTTGGTGGTAGTGATTGGAGGACACGGTAAATCCCCAAAGCATTAGGAATCACTATACCCAAGCTTTGAAGTTTGTTTGCGTGCCCAGACATCTTAAGCACATGCTCACTGATGGAGCTTCCCTCTTCCATCTTGCAGTTAAAGAACTTTTTAGAAGCCTCATAGCTCTCAATTGCCGCATGAGTCTCAAAAATCAATTTGAGATCACGGACAATATCATGTGGGTCTGAATTCTCAAACCTTTTACAAGCTCGATTCTAAACCATACAAGATAGCACACTGAGCGTGGAGATCTTGAGTCTTAGAGTGAGGTAAACATTCTTTACTTCATCGGTAGCGATGGCTGGTGGGTCACCAATGTGCATCCAGCACATAGGTCAATTACCAGTTGTGAGGACAATCCTCAAATTGCGGAACCAATCCGCGAAGTTGCTTCCATTGTTTTTTAACTTTTCTTTCTCTAGGAACGCATTAAAATTGATGGTAGGGGCTGCCATTGATCTACAACATATTTGCAATAGTTTAGACTAAGTTTATGACAAATTGAGTTCAAATTAATAATAAAATTAATCTAGGTGAACTCCCACTCAAAACAACATCCCTCACATTGTTTTAGTGACCACACGAACCAAATCCACCACATCAACACCGATCATCACGAGAGTTGATATAGTTTCAATGGCGAACAATCGACATGTTCATCATATCTACTATATGATTCATGCTTTACCTTTTGGTGATCCGTGTTCCGAGACCATGTCTGTACATGCTAGGCTCGTCAAGATCAAACCTTAGTTTCCGCATGAGCAGATCTGGCTTGCTCACGTTGTATATACTTGCGGAATCTAACACACCCGATCATCACGTGGTGCTTCGAAACAACAAGCTTTAGCAACGGTGCTAACTAAGGGTGAACACTTTATGATTTGAAATTCATGTGCATGAGGGATCATATTATAATGCTACCGTCGTCTAGTAAGCAATACAAGATGCATAAAGGATTAACATCACATGCAATTCATAATATGTGATATGATATGGCCTTTCTTCTTTGTGCTTCCGATCTCCATCTTCAAGCACGAACATGATCTCCATCATCACCGGCATTGCATCAAGGTCAATGACGCTTCTCCATGGTTGTCGTCCACCGGCTTAAACTATTACAACTACTTTGAATAGACACGCGGGTCTTAACATAAATTAAAGACAACCATATGGCTCCTGCCGGTTGCCAACTTACAATAAGGATCATTGCATACATCAAATATAATCACAATCATGGCCATATCACATCACTGCACACCCCTGCAAAACAAAGTTAGACGCCTCTACTTTCTTTGCATGTTTTACGTGGTTTGGGGATTTCCATAAGTGTCGTTCTAACTTACGAACATGAACCACAACATTGATACTAGTATTGTTAATCACCCGTTGTAAATTGGATCTTAACTATGCTAGGAGAAATAGGCACCCGCAAAGCCACTTATGCAATACAAGTTGCATGTCAAGCGTGGAGCAAGTCTCATGATCGATGTCATGTAAGGTTAGCCCGGTCCGCTTCATCCCAACATCCCGCAAGATGCAAAGTACACAAGAAGCAATCGACAATAAAAGCATCAACGCCCACAATGACCATTGTGTTTTACTCGTCTGTGATCTACATATAGACACGACTCACGATACCCACTTGTAGGGTTTCAGTAGCATGGAAAACAAAAAATTCTATCGCATACAAACAAACAAGCCAAGATCTATCTACTAGATTGTAGCGAGTCGATGGAATAACTCACCTCGAAGATTCCAAAGTGTTTAACGAGAGCGGATTCTCGTGGGTGATGTAGTCGTACTCTTCCCGATCTCAAGATCGCGTGAGCGATCCTTCGCTGCGTTCGTGCAGCGCTCCCTTGATCGGTCACCGCGTTAAATTTTCGGCGAGACCTTCCTCTCCTTGTTCCAGCAGCGGAGGTTGTAGCACTCTCCTCGCGATTCCGGAAGACGGCGTGGTACCGGAAGTAGAGGGGAGATCTCGCAGGGCTTCGCCTTAAGCCGGAGCGAGTATGGTGGACTATGAGAGAGCCCTCGACGATCTAGGGTTTAGACACGCCGAGGAAGAGGTGCTAGGGCCGGTGGCGGCGGCTTGCCCTAGGGCGGCGGCGGCAGCTGGAGGTGGCGGCGCCGGCGGCTAGGGTTTAGAGGCGGAGGAGTTGTGTGTTCGGAGGGGCAGCCCTGCCCCTCCCTTTATAGGTGGGAGGCGCGGCCAAGGGGAGGGGAGTCCCTCCCCAACTCGGCTTGGAGGTGGGCCGGCGGTGGGAGGAGGAACTCCTCCCCCAAGTCGGTTTCCACCTCCCTCTCCACTTCCCAAAATAGCCGTTTGACTTTCAAACTTGGCGTTTGACTTTTCAAACTAGGATTTGAATAAACCCTCTATTTTGTTCAGCGATGACACCGAGTACATAATGCAATCATACCAACTTAATATAACACATTCATGTACCCTTCCCCTCCGGAGTGCCGGACATTCCGGAACCTTCTAGAACATTCCCGATGAAAACATTGGAACCATTCCCAAACTCCGAAACGGGACTTTCCTTATATGAATCTTATTCTCCGGACCATTCCGGATCTCCTCGTGATATCCCGGATCCCATCCGAGACTCCGAACAACATTCGGTCTCTTTCTCATCATTCCATAACTACTCAAACAATGTCGAATCCTTAAGTGTGTCTCCCTACGGTTCGTGAATTATGCGGACATGATCGAGACACTTCTCCGATCAATAACCAATAGAGGAATCTGGAAATTCATATGGCTCCCACATATTTCTACGATTACTTTGCGATCGAATGAACCACTTACATACGATACCAATTTCCCTTTGTCTCATGATAGTTTACTTATCCGAGGTTATGATCGTCGGTATCTCTGCATACCTAGTTCAACCTCGTTACTGATAAGTACTCTTTTCTCGTTCCCGTGATATGTGATCCCTTGTGAGCCAGTCACATGCTTGCAAGCTAATTGGATGACATTTCACCGAGAGGGCCCAGAGTATATCTATCCGTCATATGGATGGACAAATCCCACTCTTGATCCATGTGTCTCAACCAATACTTTCCGAACACTCAATGCCACCTTTATAGCCACCCAGTTACGGTGTGGTGTTTGATGTCATCAAAGCATCCATCCGGTAAAGGTGATATGCATGATCTCATGGTCGAAGGAATTAGGTTACTATGTATCAGAAAGCATATAGCAATTGAACTATTAAAATGACTTGATCTTTATGCTACGCTTATCTATAGGAGTATGTCCACCATATCATTCTCCTAATGACATGATCTTGTTGTTAATAACATCTCAATGTTCATGATAGGGAAACCACAATCATTTATTAACCAACAAGCTAGTGATGTATAGAGGCTACACTAGGGACTTCAATTTAAGTTTACAAATCACACAAGTATTAATGTTTCCTTGTTAATACTATTATAGCATGAATGTAAACATTTATCATAAACACAAAGATATAATAATAACTATATTTATTATTGCCTCTAGGGCATATCTCCAACAACACATTGCGATACCTACACATCACTCTCAGGCTCAAGCTAAGAATCATCCATAAAGGAAGGGATTTTTGACCCTCCACAAGGGACCAAGGCCTGGGTAAAGTCATCACCTAGGGAGTCCTGCAACCGACATGGATGAGATATCAATGTAACAACAAGCAGATGAACCAACCATTGGGGGGGGGGATGAGACACAAACATGATCTAACACGAACTAGTGAATTAACCAGGCAGTCCAGTGAGATGATCTAACACAAGATTTTGATCTAGAATGGCAATACTGACCGATGATCTAACATAACCTCTAGATCTAACATGGCAGTACGTACCGATGATCTAAAAGGAACCTAGATCTAATTGCACTTAGAGATGAACTAGAGGGCGATGAAGACTGATTACTTACAATTATCACTGGAGGTGTAGGAGAACTCGACTCGGAGGAGGTAGTACTCTTGCCACCGCCGCCCCCTATTACCGAAGAAGAGTGTGTCGCTTACCTTCTCTCCGACTCGCCAATGGAGCTTGAAGGGGAGGGGAAATGGTGGATTTAGAAATTGAGGTGAGAGCATGGGGGTAGAAATAGAGGAAGGATTTCGGCGGGAGGTGACGGAATCTTTGGTGTTCCTCCTTTCCTTTGATGTGGCGTGCACGTGCTCCCGTCATCTCCATGTGTGGTCGCGTTCGTGCAACAAATCTTACCTTTTGCATACGGGAACACACAACAAGGATGGCTCGCTAGAAACGACCGAATCGACAGTTCCTAGCGGGCCTACCCGCGGGTGTTTTGAGGTTCGTGCGGGCCACAATGTGGTGGACCAGCAGGCAACCAACTGGCCCATTTTCATCTTCCTAGGGTCTAGATGGACATCAAACAGGCTACCAAACACGCTCCTATATATGAGAATTTTTGTACAAGTAGGATAAGAAGTGGACTTTTTGGATAAGAAGTGACACCAGTTCCTGCGCCCCAATGCATAATTCCCCACAATGCTCTACTCGCGTCCTAACCCTAATCCTATACTAGACTCTGTGCTCTACTCTCTGTTCATATGCTACTTGGTTGGTGATACCTGTTCTAAGAATGATATGTTTATAACTCCTTCAAATCTTAGATAAACTACTGATGTAGTTCATCTTACCCAAGCCACCGACCATCGACGACACGCTCTCTCCATGGCTCCACCTCCTCGCGACGCCCGTGGCTATGAACGAGGTGGAGGTCTGGCGATTCTAAATTGGATGTAGCGAGCATGATGACTAGAGTTGAGCAAAACCATTAGTGGGCCTAGACCCTTTTTGCTTTCCTAGTTACTTATTGGGTCTCTAACGGCTCACGGACTGGGCTACGAAAGCCAGAAATAATCAATCACAAGGCTGCCTTTTCCGTTTGCAAACTGTTGTACCGTAAAACATCAAAAGTGCTATATGCCGCCCGTGTGCGGCGCAGGCGGGTCGTGCTGCACAGGGGCATCACTCGATGGCCCGGCCCAGTTCACTTTGTTGTTTTTCTCGTTCTGATTTTTTCTTTTTTCTCTTTCGCACAGGGGCATCACCCCATGGGCTGGCCCAGTTCACTATGTTGTTTTTCTTCTGTTTTTATTTTTCTTTTATTTTAGTTTAGAATTTGATAAATTGTTCATGATTTTATTATTTTTTGAAAAATGTTCATTATTTTTTAAAATTTGGTTCATGATTTTTGAATTTTTTTCATGATTTTTGAAAATTGGTTTATGATTTTTCAAAAATGTTCATTATTTTTTGGAAAACTGGTTCATAATTTTGAAAATTGTTTAATTATTTTTTGAAAAAATTCATGATTTTTGGAACAATGATTCATCATTTTTCAATAATTGTTCATGGTTTTTGAAATTTTCTTCATGATTTTTTTATTTTATATGATACTTGAAAAATACTTATGAATATTCAAAAACTGTTCACGTTCATAACTCATTATTATATAAATTGTTGAAAGTTTAAAATATAATATAGGAAAAAACAGAAAATAGAAGGAACAAAAAGAAAGAAAAAAGAAATAACTATAACTGGGTCGGCCCAGCTGCCACATCCATTACGCGGCGCGCGGGGAACATCCAAGGTCAAGCGCATGCGTGTGTGGGTAGCACGGAGAAGGTCGGTAGCCGCTCTGATCGACTCCGAGTACAACCCGGGATGTGTCCGGAGCTTTCAACTAGGCATCGAGGATCTATTCCTTCCCGTGCGCAAATCGGAGTCGGGCAACTCGACACCAATATAATCCTTGGCCATGCTTGAGTTTGCATAGAGACTGCACTAGGTCGGTGGAGTTAGTTGCAACACATTGCGAGACCTACACATCACTCTCAGGCTCGAGCTAAGAATCATCCACAAAGAAAGGGATCTGCGACCCTCCACAAGGGACCAAGGCCTGGGTAAAGTCGTCACCTAGGGAGTCCTGCAACTGCAACCGACATGGATGAGATATCAATGTTACAACAAGCAGATGAACCAACCATTGGGGGGGGGGGGATGGGACACAAACATGATCTAACGCGAACTAGTGAATTAATCAGGCAGTCCAGTGAGATGATCTAACACAAGATTTTGATCTAGAATGGCAATACTGACCGATGATCTAACATAACCTCTAGATCTAACATGGCAGTACGTACCGATGATCTAACAGGAACCCTATATCTAATTGCACTTAGAGATGAACTAGAGGGCGATGAAGACTGATTACTTAAAATTATCACTAGAGGTGGAGGAGAACTCGACTCGGAGGAGGTAGTACTCTTGCCACCGCCGCCCCCTATTACCGGAGAAGAGTGTGCCTCTTACCTGCTCTCCGACTCGCCAATGGAGCTCGAAGGGGAGGGGGAAATGGTGGATTTAGAAATCGACGTGAGAGCATGGTGGTAGAAATAGAGGAAGGATTTCGGCGGGAGGTGACGGAATCTTTGGTGTGCCTCCTTTCCTTTGAGATGGCGTGCGCGTGCTCCCGCCATCTCCATGTGTGGTCGCATTCGTGCAACAAATCTTACCCTTTGCATACAGAAACACACAACAAGGATGGCTCGCTGAAAACGACTGAATCGATAGTTCCTAGCGGGCCTACCCTGCGGGTGTTTTGAGGTTCGTGCGGGCCACAATGTGGTGGACGAGCAGGCAACCAATTGGCCCATTTTCATCTTCCTAGGGTCTAGATGGACATCAAACGGGCTACCAAACATGCTCCTATATATGAGAATTTCTGTACAAGTAGGATAAGAAGTGGACTTTTTGGATAAGAAGTGGAATTTGCGGACACCGGTTCCTGCGCCCCAATGCATAATCCCTCCAAATGCTCTACTCGTGTCCTAACCCTAATCCTATACTATACTGTGTACTCTACTCTCTGTTCCTATGCTACTTGGTTGGTGATACCTGTTCTAAGAATGACATGTTTATAACCCCTTCGAATCTTAGATAAACTACTGATGCAGTTCGTCTTGCCCAAGCCATCGGTCGTCAACGACATGCTCTCTCCATGGCTCCACCTCCTCGCGACGTCGGTGGCTATGAACGAGGTGGAGGTCTGCCGATTTTAAATTGGATGTAGCGTGCGTGACGACTAGAGGTGTGGAAAACCATTAGTGGGCCTTAGGCCCTTTTTGCTTTCCTGGTTACTTGTTAAGTCTCTAACGGTTTACAAACTGGGCTACCGTAAAACATCGAAAGTGCTATATACCGCCCGTGTACGGCGCGGGCGGGTCGTGATGCACAAGGGCATCACCCGATGGCCCGGCCCAGTACACTTTGTTTTTTCTCGTTCTGATTTTTTTCTTTTTCTCTTTCGCACATGGGCATCACCCGATGGGCTGGCCTAGTTCACGATATTGTTTTTCTTGTTCTGGTTTCCTTTTTATGTTTCGTAGAGGGGCATCACTGGATGGGTCGGCCCAATTCACTTTGTTGTTTTCTTCTGTTTTTCTTTTTCTTTTTTTTAAGTTTAGAATTTGATAAATTGTTCATGATTTTCGGAAAATGTTCACTTTTTAATTTTTTTTGAAAAATGTTCATTATCTTTTAAAATTTGGTTCATGATTTTTGAATTTTTGTTCATGGTTTTTGAAAATTGGTTTATGATTTTTTAAAATTGTTCATTATTTTTGGAAAACTGGTTCATGATTTTGAAAATTGTTTAATTATTTTTCGAATTTTTTCATGATGTTTGGAACAATGATTCATCATTTTTCAAAATTTGTTCATGGTTTTTGAAAATTTATTCATGATTTTTTGTATTTTATATGATACTTGAAAAATACTTATGAATATTCAAAAACTGTTCATGTTCATAACTCATTGTTATATAAATTGTTCAGAGTTTGAAATATAATATAGAAAAAAAACAGAAAATAGAAGGAACAAAAAGAAAGAAAAAAATAACTATAACTGGGTCGGCCCAGCTGCCACATCCTTTACGCGGCGCGCGGGGAACATCCAAGGTCAAGCGCGTGCGTGCGTGGGTAGCACGGAGAAGGTCGGTGGCCGTTGCTCCGATCGAGTCCGAGTACAACCCGGAATGTGTCCGGAGCTTTCAACTGGGCATCGAGGATCTATTCCTTCCCGTGCCCAAATCGGAGGAGGCCGGGCAACTCGACACCAATTTTTGTTCATGATTTTTGAAAATTGTTTGATGATTTTTCAAAACTGTTCATTATTTTTGGAAAACTGGTTCATGATTTTGAAAATTGTTTAATTATTTTTCAAAAATTTTCATGATGTTTGGAACATTGATTCATCATTTTTCAAAATTTGTTCATGGTTTTTGAAAATTTGTTCATGATTTTTTGTATTTTATATGATACTTGAAAAATACTTATGAATATTCAAAAACTATTCATGTTCATAACTCATTGTTATATAAATTGTTCAGAGTTTGTAATATACTCCCTCCGATTTTAAAATATAAGATGTTTTAGATTTGTAAACAGAATATATCTAGACTTATTTTAGTGTAGATTCACTTCAAATCCGAGTGAATCTATGTACTAAAAAGAGTTTAGATACATTTACTTCATAAAACTAAAACATCTTATATTTTGAAACGGAGAGAGTAATATATAAAAAAATACAGAAAATACAAAGGAATAAAAAGAAAGAAAAAAGAAATAACTATAACTGGGCCGGCGCAGCTGCCACATCCTTCAGGCAGCGCGCGGGGAACATCCAAAGGTCAAGCGCGTGCGTGCGTGGGTGGCACGGAGAAGGTCGGTGGCCGCTCCGATCGACTCCGAGTACAACCCGGCCGGGATGTGTCCGGAGCTTTCAACTGGGCAAATCGGAGTCGCGCAACTCGACATCAATATAATGCTTGGCCATGCTTGAGTTTGCATAGAGAAATCGATCGATATCCCATCAAGAAATCCTGCCTACTGCTGATCGATCAAGCATGGCGCAGCGGCGGTCGCCCGTCCACTGGTATGTGGACCTCAGGAGCGGCGAGGCCATACCGTACGTCGTGCAGGCCGGCCAGCGCGTGTGGGTCACCCACGCCAAGCTCGTTGACCCGGCGAGCGTCCCCGCCGGCCAGACCGCCGTGCGCGTGGCGCTCCGCACCAGGACCAGCGACAGCGAGAGCCTCGTGCTGTCGGCGGAGAGGCCCAGCGCGCGGGTGCGGTCGACGGAGGTCCTCGAGGACGACTTTTGGCTGGAGCGAGACGAGGACGGCTCCGACGACGCGGTCGTCCGGTTCCGCGGCCGTTGCGTCAACCTTCTTGCACCGGAGACGGTGGAGGGCGTGGACGGAGAGGAGGAGTCGGATGTTGAGGACGATGATGATGGCGGGATCGAGGAGGGAGAGGATATGGTGGACGGCGATGGCATTAGCGATGATGAGGAGGAGGGCCACGACGTAGTGGATCAACAGGCGGTTCTTGAGGAGGAGGAGGAGTATTATGACGCAGAGGCGGCTGGTTTGGAGGATTACGTGGAGATGATGGAAGACCACGAGCTGACCGACCTGGAGGAGAGCGACGACGACGACGATCGCATTGCAGATCATGATTGGGAAGAGGAGGAGAGCGACGGCGAGTTCGAGGTGCGCGGCGAAGACGAGTTCGACGTGAGCGTCGCCGAACAGGTTCTTGGAGGCTCGGCGCGGCGGTTCGCTGCCACCGGGAGCACGGCTGGCTACATGCGGATGCAGGTCGTCACCGCCGCGGAGGCGGGGAGCCACGGCAATGATGATAGGCAAATCCTGGTGCACTACCGCTACACCCGTTTCTCGGCGACCTCGTTTGACGGTGGCGTGGAAGCGTGCGGGAGCACGATGGAGCACCAGCTCCGGTTCATCGCCGACGGCAGCCACGGGGCAAGGTCGCTGGCATGGGCCGGCGCGTCTCTTGTCCCTCTGATATACCCGGCCCACTACTCCAGCAATCGGCTCGGGAAGCTGTGGTCAAGGTTGATAGCTGGCGTGGGCATCCCGCCGCATGCCACGCGCGTCGAGGTGTTCGTCGAGGTCGGCATCCTCAGGCCGGAGGACCGCACGCCGGCGAGAATAACGCACATGTGCGACATCCTCAAGGACATGATGGCGGAGCCTTGGCCCGAGGGCTTCACCGGCATGGAGCTACACCTGCCGGAGCCGGTGCGGTGCGGCCATGATGAAGACGACGACGGAGACACGAAAGGCGAAGAGCAGCCGGGGAAGCGAAGGAGGGCCGTCGCTGCCGGGGAGCCGGACGACGATAATGACACGGACGGCGAAGAGCGGCCCACGAAGCGAAGGAGGGTCGTCTCTGCCGGGGAGACTTGCACCGTCTGCTTGGAGCTGCTGGAAGGCGACGACCTCGCGGCGTGGCCGGGGTGCGGCAAGCCCCATGTCTTCCACGGAAGATGCTTGGAGCTCGTCCTCGAGAAGAGCGACAGATGCCCTATTTGCAGGCGCGGGCTGTAATACACATTATTGTACACTGAGCCCAAACCCGAATTCTAAGCAAGTACAGTAGGCTCGACGTTAGACACGCTGTAGAAATTTCAGCGTTATGTCTTGTACTACTGTAGTATATGTAACTAGTTATTCTTCGGAAATTATTTGTTTGCTGAAGTATACTACGTAGTAGCATTCTTTCAACAGACTGATAGATGTGGTGTGTATTTGATTTGAACAAATCTCTGTAACAGCGCTAGCTCTGGGTTTAATAAAACGAAAATGCGTTTAGTTTAGTGTTTATGCTAGTATTATATATACACCGACTACTTTCGAGTGAAATCGATATGCATCAACTGAACCTTCATAGACTAGTAGGTCTAGATAAACTAATTATACTGTATATTTTTCTTAGAGCATCTCTAATAGGTTGATGTGTATGATAGGGAAGGTCATGTAAAAAATAACTTTTACATCACATTGGGCAAAGAAATGGTCTCCAACACGACCTATATGATGATGCATATTTCAAGAAGGTGATTTATATTTTGGCCCGCGAGAGGCCAACTGATGAGCTGAAAGTTTATTTGCTTTTCCGGGCAACCCCCTCCCATCCTCAACCGCCGGCGGTGACCAAAATCGAGCCGCCTGGCCCTGCTGCCCCTCATTCATCCCATCGGATGCTTCTTTGCCGCTCCTCATGGTCGGTGTCGGCAGGCCGCTGCGCGACATACTGACGACCTCCGCCTCGCTTCCATCCAACTTGCTGGCCATGGGTGTCGGACGACTCTCCCACGATCCGCCACCATCTGCCAAGGGGCAAGTTAACCGCCGCACGTCCGTGCTTCGATTTAGCGCCCACCGGCGTCCGCCGAGCTGCTGCAAGGGACAAGAAGGTGCCCTCCACCACTGGCGTCGAATCGGCGACAACGCCACGACTACCATCCACCACCGACCAATTCTCACCTTCGCGTTTGCAAGGTGTTTGACACAAATCCTCGAGAGTAATTGAACTTTATTTTTCTCAAAAATGTTGTTGCAGCGTAGAAGTAGTTTGTCATTTAGTATTGTTTTTGTAGATGCTTTTGTTCGACTATGCCTCCTCTAATGAGGAGTTAAACATAGCGGATGAGGAGGATATTGGTATGCTTTTGTTGATGCACAAGAACAAAGGACGAAGCATGGTGGTTCCATCTTCAGTTGTGAGTATGTTCGAATTCTCTCAATTGATGAGGACTGCAAGCTCATGATCAACTACTTCACCAAGCATCTAGTGTTTTCCGAGAGGTACTTTTGCCGCCAGTTTCGGATGTCTCTCGATTTGTTCGGGCATATTGCAGAGTGTGTCAAGTTGCACGATCGGTTCTTCAAGCAGCGAAAGAATTGCACCAAAGACCTTCAACACAATACCTACCAGAAGGTGACTACTGCATTGCGCATGATGTGTTTGGGATATGCTATATGGATATCCTCATAGCATGTCTCTTATCCGGATAACCCGAGTGGCTCATAGTTGGTAGAAAGGCCCATGGCCTACTGGGTGACCCAGTTAGATGGATCCAGAAGGGAGGCCCATGCCGGATAAAGAAAGGCTACAGAGGAGTCACCGACGTACCCGGAGCCTTGGAATGCAAGACACGTTAGACTAGTTGTATACCATGTAGGACTCTGTAACCTGTCCGGCTAGGACTTTGCCTGTAACCCTAGGATCTGGCGACTATATAAGCCGGACCTATGGGAGCCTTTAGGACATGACACAACTCATATCGCGCACAGCGAACCAATCCCTGTAACTCGGCGTATTGTCATTATAGTGATTTATAGCAGGAGTAGGATTCCGCCACCATCGTGGGATCTGAACCTGGGTAAGCTGTGTTACCTCGTAACCGCCAACCTTCCGCCTTACCTCACGTCTCTAAACACGCACTGTGAGGACCCCTCCATGGCGTACTTGTTGGCAATACCACGATACTTGGCGCCCACCTTGGGGCTCGAGGCGTTTCGGGCTCTACAACAGGCGAGGACCAAGATCTTTGCGGGAATCGAAAAAACCGTAGCCATCGGTCACGTTCTTTTCTCCGGCAACGTTCCGATCGTCCCTCCCGACGAGTTCTGGATCCCGGCAAAGACGAACCATACCCGATGCTCGATCGTCCCCATCGAAGACATCCACCTCTTCATCGGCGAAACCAACTCGGGCACTAGTTTCCTGGACTCGGAGGAGCATCAAGACCCGCACGGACCGCCTACGGGCAGGATACGTTCGCGGAAGGATCGAAGTCGGATCTCTCTTCGGAGTTTGCCGGCAAATATCGGAAAAATTCAAGACCCACCCAAATCGCCCCTGTGTAGGATATAATGATGGAAGATCGCTGCAAGTCCGCCGGCTTCGTCCACGCGTCTAGACAACTGAGATCCAAGTTCGTAGGAGTGGTAACTATCTTCGATCTGAGAGAGGGTGAAAGCCCCCATGATTACCTAGCCAGGTGGCTCCGTATACGGGCCGACCTGGCGCATTACCCCAATGATGATGCCATGTATCACTTTGTGGAAGGACTGGATCACGAAACACTTCTCCGACATACGCTAAGGCGGCAGCAGGCTTCAGGACGCCTCACTTTCGAAGGCATGGTGAACACCGTCAACAACTACGCGGAGGCTAAGGAGGCAGCTCAGACAGCGCTCACGCTCTTAGACGGCGCTCCCCCGCCTCAGCCACCGCCACCACCGCCTCCGGTCGTCGTCGCTACAGCTGCACCACCACCACCTCCAGTCATCGTCGTCGCCATCGCGCCTCCACCTCCCATCATCGAGGAAGCCCCGATACCCTCCGACTCCGTCTTGGATGCGCTCTACACCGACGTCAGTGTGGACTCGGAGGAGATAGACTTCAGCCTGGAGGAACTCGAGTCTACCATGCAGGAGATGGAGGAGGACTTCAACCATGACTAGCAGGCCGACAAAGCCATCACATTCCGAGAGGTGTTCGTCGCCATTGGGACCATGATGGAGGAAGATCAACCCGGACAAGCTCGGCCTAAAGCGTTGGACAAGGGGAAGGGACCACCTGTTATTGTCGACAACGATCGCGCAGATGTCATGCCCCCTCCGCCTAACCTAGTGCTTCAGCCGCAGGAACTCAACGTCGGTCCGAGTAACAACAACACCGCAAACCCGCCCCCTCCGGCATCTGCGTCTGCTGCTGCCCAAATTACTACAGCTAATAGAGTGATGTACGGTAACCTACTAGTCGAGCCCATGACTATGGCTCATATTCGGCACGTAGTCCAGCTTGACGAGAAGCGCCAACAGCTGCTGGAGGAGGCGCAGGCCATCGCGGAGCAAGGTGCAAAGCTGGATCGAGATCTGGCCAACGCATAGAAGTCAATAGAGAAAGCTAGAGCCATGGAGGCCGAGTACAAGATTCTGCTCCAGCAGCAGAAGGCTAAGAAAGCTCCGGCTCGCTTCATCAACGATCCTGGTGTATGGCGAAACCTAGGATGGGCCCCCTCGAAGCCGCCACAAGCAAAGCCATACATTGACAGCGAGGGCAGGCAGGTGATGCCCACTCCTATTCTCAACCTAGCCATCGCCAAGACCCTTCTAGAGCAGGATAGATCACCCGCGGCTGTGGAACAGGTCTATGACCTTATGGCAAAGGCGGTGAAACAACAAGAAAATGCCACCTCTTAGAGGCTTGAGTCCGACCCAGCGTTTTGCCAGTCTAGCATTCCTAAGCCGCCAAGGGATCGATCTCCCCATGATGTTGGGTCCCAGACGGGTTCATCAGAATGAATACGGAGGAATGCACGCAACAGGAAGGACGTTATCCCCATATCCTCCAACCACGGAGGCAAGGCTCATCCTCGTCGCACATCTCCATCGCCCTAGTCTCCCCGACATCGCGAAGACCCCAAGGCTCACCATCGCACGGATATGCCTCCGCCAAGGCAACGCGGCATCATCATCCGCGACAACACGGAGCAGACCCGTCATGATGGAGAACGCAACCAAGGACACAAGAGAAGGTCGTGCCATGACCCTCCACGTCCGACAAGCAACCATGACAAGCGTGAGGCGTCGCAGGAGGGTAATAGCAAAAAGGCTAACCCACTGCCACCTCCGCCTCCGTCACCACCAAGCAGCCACCATGGCGGAGGAGGCCCGCGTCGTTCATGCAGCCCACCCCCTGATGGCAAGAAGAAAAAAGCAAGCCCGGAGCCATACGACACACGTTCACGCTTGGACAAGATTCACGAGGCCCGGGAAGGACAATACCTAGGACCACGTTGCTTTGGACCTGTAATACGAACTGAAACTTACCCCAAGGGTTTCCGGATTAACAAGACCATCAAGCCCTATGATGGCACTGCCAAGCTAGCTACATGGTTGCAGGATTACGGCAACGCGGTGGAGATCACCGGGGGTAACCCCAACGTCGTCGTCAAGTACCTCCCACTGATGCTAGCGGGTATGGCCCGATAATGGATCGATGACTTGCCAGAGAAGTCCATCTGCAACTGGTTGGACATGCAAGAAGCATTCACCAAGAACTTCGAGGGTACGTATAAGCGTCCCTGCACTGTTGGCGATCTACAGCGGTGCGTGCAGGAGAAAGACGAGTCATCTCGCGCCTACCTCTCTCGCTGGCTGGATATGAAGAATTCCTGCGCATGAGTGCACACCCAGACCGCCATGGCCACCTTCATCGATGGGTTGGAGAAAGGTATGTTGCTCTGACATAAGTTGAAGCGCCTGCAGGACAATCACCGGCTAGATCTCAACCAGATGATCCAGATGGCTAGTGAGTTTGTAGCTGGCAACGATGCTCGCGGCTCCCTGCTGGCAACGGCCGTTCCAACTCAAGCTCCAAGGAACAGCAACACCAAGCAGAAGAGCTCGCCAGAATAAAAGCAAACCTCCAACATGGTCGCCATGACATTTGCAGGACGAGGTGATGGCGGACAGCGTGGCCGAGGACGGGGGGCTGGTCGTGGACAACAGCGAGGTAGTGAAACAACCTCGACATCGCTCCGTGTTCTCCAAACCTACGAGGAGTACCATGATATGTTGTGCCTCGTACACCTTGACACCAACAACAAAGCCACTCACACCAATCGCCATTGCAAGTTCGTCAACGACCTCAAGGAGGACCCGGAGTCCGTCTACAAGCAAAGCTAGAAGAACAGACCGCAAGGCAAGGGAAGGGGAAGAATAAGGAAGAGGAGGCCAAGGATTCAAGTGACATGGATGAGGACGTTGACCCCAAGCACGCCGCCAAGAGAGATGGCAAGGGCAAGAACCCATTCGAGAATAAGGACCCCGTCTACCACACTTTCCTTGGCACCCCTACTGTCCGGCAACAGAAAACCTCGCTGAGGATACTGATGGCTACTCTACCCCCAGTTCCCTAGTACCTGGGCTGGTCGGAGATTCCAATCACTTGGGACAGGAAGGATCATCCAGACCTCATCCCTACGGAGAACCAGTATGCCATGGTTATCAACCCCCTGATTGACGGCAACGAGTTCACCAAATGCATGGTGGATAGTGGAAGCAGCATCAACATCACGTACCTAGATACACTACACAAGATGAACTTGACAGAGCCTAACCTAAGATGGACCGGCACCATGTTCCATGGCGTAGTTCCTGGTCGGGATGCTCGGTCCCTTGGGTGCATCACGCTCCAGGTCGCTTTTGGTGATGTTAATAATTACCGCCAAGAATGCATGACCTTCGAGGTGGTCCCCTTCAAGAGCGTGTACCACGTCATCTTCGGACGCGACATATTCTACACCTTCATGGCCAAAGCATGCTTCGTGTACAACAAGATCAAGATACCCGGACCAAACAGTGTCATCACCATATCCGGAAGCTTTACGAAGGCAAGGGACCGCGAGATTGGAGAAGCAGCCTTTGCAGAAGCTGTCCTCTACAGCGAAGAATTCAAAGAGATCCAGAGCCGGCGTCGAAGAAGCAGATTTCTGACTCTGCCCCAGCATTCAAGGCCGCCATCGAAACAAAGCCGGTGGAACTTGTGGTAGGCGATGCCTCCAAGACCACCGCCATTGGGACGAACTTGGACCCTAAATAGGAAAGCGTGCTTGTCGAGTTCCTCCGTGAGAATAGGGACATCTTTGCCTGGCAACATGCCGACATGAAAGGTGTACCTAGGGAACTTGCCGAGCACAGCTTGAATATTGATCCAAAATGCAAACCGGTGAAACAACCTCTACGATGCTTCGGAGACGAGAAGAGACGCGCCATAGGCAAAGAGATAGCTAGGTTACGTAAGGCTAGTTTTATCCGAGAAGTCCTTCACACCCGATGGGTGGCCAATCCTGTACTTGTCCCCAAAAAGGGAACCAAAGAATTAAGAATGTGCGTTGATTACACCGGCTTGAACAAAGTGTGTCCCAAAGATCCATTTTCTTTGCCTCGCATTGACCAAGTCATTGACTCGACGGCTGGCTCAGAGCTTTTGTGTATTCTCGATGCATACTCGGGATACCACCCAATTAAGATGAGGAAGTCAGACCAATTGGCCACTTCGTTCACCACACCTTACGACACGTTTTGCTATGTCACGATGCTCTTTGGGCTGAAAAACGCAGGTGCTACCTACCATCGGACAATGCAACATTTCCTACACGATCAAATTGGTCGGAACATTCACGCCTATGTGGACGATATAGCGGTGATGTCTAAAAAGTCAAACGACTTAATCTCCAAATTAAAAGAAATATTTGATAATCTCCGGACATACAACATGATGCTTAACCCTAAGAAGTGCGTCTTCGGGGTCCCAGCCGACAAATTATTGGGCTTCATCGTTTCCCAGCGCGGAATCGAGGTCAACCTGGAGAAGATCAAGGCCATCCTAAACATAAACCGTCCGACATGATTGAAGGACATACAACGACTTACAGGCTGCGTTGCAGCAGTTAGCCGGTTCGTCAGCCGACTTGGAGAGAAGGCTCTGCCGCTATACAAGTTGCTGAAGAAGGTGGACAAATTTACATGGACGGACGAAGCAGATGCAGCACTGAAGCAGCAAAAGGAGATACTCTCCTCGGTGCCTATCCTTGCAGCACCCGAGCCTATGGAGCCTATGTTAATTTACATGGCGGCCACCAACCGGGTAATCAGCATCGTCGTCGTGGTAGAGCGGAAAGAACCAGTGCATGAGTATGGAGTTGAACGACCAGTTTACTATGTAAGCGAGGTCTTAACGGAGTCCAAGCAGTGTTAACTGCACTACTAGAAGTTAGCTTATGGTGTGTTCCTTGCTTCTCGGAAGCTAAGGCACTACTTCCAAGAGCACCATATCACAGTCGTGAGCAAAGCTCCACTGTCCGACATCATTAACAACAACGACGCTATAGGAAGGGTCACAAAATGGGGCATTAAACTTGCTGCCTTCGAGATCACTTACAAGAGACACGATGCTATAAAGTCACAGACCTTGGCGGATTTTATTGCAGATTGGACGGAGATGCCAGATGCTACTCCTATACCAGAGCCAGAATACTGGGTGATGCACTTTGACGGATCAAAGCTACTCAATGGATCGGGGTCTGGTGTACGGTTACAGTCACCAACCGGGGAAAATCTACACTATGTTCTGCATATCCACTTCGAGGCTACGAACAACATGGCGGAGTATGAAGCACTCATTCACGGACTACGTGTAGCCAAGGATGTTGGCATCAAGCACATAGTTTGCTGTGGAGATTCCGACTTGGTTGCCTAGCAGGTGGCTGGCACCTGGAACACGCGGAACCCTATGATGGCGGCATATCGAGACGAAGTGGACGAGATAGCCAAGAGATTCTTGGGCTACAAAGTCAAGTATGTCCCAAGGGAGCAAAATGAGGCGGTTGATCTACTATCAAAGCTTGGATCAGGGCGCAAACAAATTCTGCCTGGCATTTTTCTGGAGCATCTACGGACACCATCCGTGAAGGGAGCGGACACCGAGAACCCGGATAGAGTTGACTCTTTTGTTCACACGGTGACAAAGGTCCCTCCGGATTGGACAAAACCGTTCATGGAATATATCGTACACGGAACTTTGCCCGACGACGAAGTCGAAAGACGGCAAATAGTACGTCGAGAAAAGGGTTATACCATAATCAATGGACATCTCTATAAAAGAAGCACCACTGGTGTATACCTCAAGTGTGTTTCCTAGCAAGAAGGTATTGAAATCCTTCGTGAGATCCATCTCGGAGATTACGGGCATCACGCCGCTCCTCGATCATTGGTCTCCAAAGCCTTCCGGCAAGGATTCTACTGGCTGACCGCGAAGGCGGACGCTGACAAGTTGGTTGACATGTGCATGGGATGCCAGTTTTATGCCCGACAACCACATGTTCCAGCTGAAGAATTGCGAAAAATACCAATAACTTGGCTGTTTGCAGTCTGGGGGCTAGACATGGTTGGTCCATTATAGACGGCACCATGCAGGTTTATGCATCTGCTAGTAGCAGTTGATAAATTCACCAAATGGATAGAAGCTAAACCCATTAGAAAGCTTGATAGGGAAACTGCCCTTATGTTTGTCCGGGATCTAGTGGTGAGATTTGGTCTCCCACATAGCATTATCACTGACAATGGCAGCAACTTGTCACTCGGAGAAGTGGAAGCTTATTGTTGGGATAAGGGCATCCGACTTGACCTAGCATCTGTGGCACATCCACGGTCCAATGGACAAGTTGAGCGAGCCAATGGATTAATTCTGCAGGGAATCAAGCCACGTATGGAAGCACCACTGCATAGACAAGCTGGAGCCTAGGCGGAGGAATTACCATCTGTTCTGTGGAGTTTACGAACTACACCCAACAGATCTACCGGCTACACCCCTTCCTTCATGGTATATGGAGCAGAAGCCATCTTGCCTTCCGACATCCTTCACGATTCACCAAGAGTTGCCGCCTACGACGAAGATGACGCTGAAGAATCCAGACGCCTAGATGTGTACCTTCTCGATGAAGAGCGCGTTTTGGCATGCCAAAGGTCCGCCATCTACCAGCAGAAGCTACGCAGCTGTCAACACCCGGATTTTTAATCCCAGATGCCCATTATGCCATACATCACAATCCCAGGATTACCATTTTTGCGAGACACAACAGATTTGGATATCACAATACATCATCCATTACAAACCATACATAAGGTCTTACACAAATAAGGATCTCATGATCTAGTTCTTAATACAACTTAAGTAGCGGAATACGTAATAATGAAGGTAGCGTATGCGAAGCTCCATCTTCGGGGTCACAGGCAATGCTGACGATGGGAGATGATCCTAGTTGCCGTAACCTTCCTGCGGTCCATCATCCTGGTACTCCTCTTCATAGTCTGGCCACGGGAATAGCCAGGGACAAAACCATGAGTACTCTTTAAGTACTCGCAAACTAATACTAACAAGTGAAGGAGGTTTTTGTAGTAAGACACTAAGCTCTAGGGTTGTTTTGCAAAAAGCCAGATTTACCTCTACTAAGTTCAGAAGCAAGAGAAAGCTAGTCACATTTTATAACACCTAACTGGGAACTTGTATCTCATGCCACAACTCTGTTGTGGTCAAGTCAAATTCTCAATTCATTTCACAAGTCATTTTGAAAACATCTGACGGGGGAACAGTATGGCCACTCCAACTGTCCATAACCGCGGATGCGGCTATTCGAATAGTTTGACACTCTGCAGAGCTTGTACACTTTCACCACAACATTCGATACATCCGTCAGGAACAAATCCTGAATTCACCATACTCAGTATGCGGATAATCAATCCTAACCTTTCAATTACATGCCCTAGTATAGGCACCTCTCCTGTGAGTTTGGCCTCCCAACCATGACCAACTGTCATCTTGGGTCTTGCCGCAGTGGACAATCTTCACAAGGTAGCCTCAGCTCAGACCTTGGCCGTGAGGGAACCAATACTAAGGTATATAAGTTTCTAGTCAATCCCTACCCAATCTTCGAGTATTGTGGTTGTACGGTAAAATGGGAATGGTATTGCATCCAGACAACCATCAGTTTTATAAAGGGCTAAGGCTCATGCCTCAACATTTTCGTCACCAAAATCATCTGGTGTTCGGAAACACATGTCAAAACATCTCAGTAGAATGATCCATCATTCTAAGGTTTTCATAACCATTTTCACCAAGTATTCCCATCTAAAGTTGATCAAGTTTTATGCTTAGCACTAGCATCTACAAATGGGGGTGAGTACTAAATGAATGGTGGTAAACTAGTGGGGTTCTAACTAAGTTCCATCTCATGCCTTAGGATGACATCAAGATATTCGATACATCCGTCAGGAACAAATCCTGAATTCACCATACTCAGTATGCGGATAATCAATCCTAACCTTTCAATTACACGCCCTAGTATAAGCACCTCTCCTGTGAGTTTGGCCTCCCAACCATGACCAACTGTCATCTTGGGTACTACACAGGTGGAAAATCTTCACAAGGTAGCCTCAGCTCAGACCTTGGCCGTGAGGGAACCCATACTAAGGTATATAAGTTTCTAGTCAAGCCCTACCCAAATTTCGGGTATTGTGGTTGTACGGTAAAATTGGAATGGTATCGCATCCAGACAACCATCAGTTTTATAAAGGGCTAAGGCTCATGCCTCAACATTTTCATCATCAAAATCATCGGGTGTTTGGAAACACATGTCCAAAACATCTCAGTAGAATGACTCATCATTCTAAGGTTTTCATAACCATTTTCCACCAAGTATTCCCATCTAAAGTTGATCAAGTTTTATGCTTAGCACTAGCATCTACAAGTGGGGGTAAGTACTAATGAGGGGTGGTAAACAAGTGGAGTTTAACTAAGTTCAATCTCCTGCCTTGGGATGACATCAAGATTATCTATCTTAGGCCAAATTTAAAGCTCTTTATGTAACCTTCCATTATCTTCCTAGAATCTACAAGTCACTTAAGTAAACTCTAAAAGAAGCTTTGATAAAGAAATAAAGTAAAAGCTTGCAAGTAAAACTAGGATTGGGTTATCAAGTGGGTATGATCACATATGCTTAAGGCATATAGTTGGCATGGTAACAAGCAAGTATTAGCTTGCATAGGTCAACTTGATTAGTAAGGCTTGCCTTGTGCAGAGCAGTGGTTGAAGTTCTCCTCGGCTTCTTCTTCGTGGTATCCTCCTTCCTCCTCGTATCATTGGTCAGTACTAGCGTCTATAAATAAATACGAGGTACACAATCACCAAACAATACTTAACTATTTTCAATCATCACACAAAGGGGTTCTGTAGATGATCTAGCATCATCACTAACATTACAAGATCAAAGCAATTGTCTTATTTATTTTATTTTTGGAAAAGTAATTTCTAATCATTGAAAACTACTTAAGATTTAATATCTCCAAACCAAACATGGGATCATGTTGACACATGTCATCACCACATAATTCAGTACATGGGAATGTGATTTAAAGTGGTGTCACAATTTAATAAGGTTTAACCTTTTATTTTAAATAAATAAAGTGACTAGAAATGCCTAAGTGGCATTCTTTTATTACTTGAACAATATTTCTCTAAGTAAACCCATATGTTTTTATATATTCTGAAAGGTATGATCAAATGTGATTTTTGAGAGTTGGAATCAACTCAAAAGCTATTATGGTTGAAATATGAAAAATGTTTGAATGCAGAAAAGCTTCTGCCTTGTTATTTTTACCAAGGTTGATCTACAGATCCAAATGATTTGAATCCAACAGGCTTGGATTAAGCATTTCAGTACCTTTCTAACAAAATTGGTTTCATGAAATTTGGTTCACTAAATCGAGCTGGGTTGATTTTTGAAAGTAGGTACAGAACTGAGTTTGAATGAAAATAGAAAAATCTAAATTCAAACGGTTGGGCTGCGCGGGAAAGGTTAATGGGCCAGCCCAGTGTCACTCCGCAGCGCGGGGCTCAGCTGACAGGGGGGTTCCACCAGTCAGTGGCACATATCACGTGAAGCGGTACGGGGCAGTGTGGTGTGTTGGATTAGAAGTGAGATCAACGGCTGAGGGTCGTCGTCGACGATGAACAGGTCACCGGCGAGCTCGAACCCTAGCGGCTCAGTGGGGGTCGTGGGAGGCTCACCGGGGCGCAGGCGAGGGTCGGCGAGGCGGGCAAATGAACGAGTCGACGACGGTGATCCTCCTGGTACCGGCATCTCCTCCTGGGGCGGCTCCAATCGCTGGCACCCTTCTCCTCCAGCAGCGGCGGGCTCTGGCCAAATTCCGGCGATGCGCTGCTCTCCTTGCTCCGGGAAGAAGTGGGAAGTATTAGTGAGAGGTGGGGAGTGAGATGGTGTGAAGAAATCGAGCGGGGGTGGCCTCCTTTTATAGGCTCGACGGCAAGACCGAGAGGGATGGGCAGGCGACGGTGGCGACAAGGCTACGGGCGGCTAGAGGCATGGCTGTGGTTGGCGATCGACGGGCGGTCTCCTGGCGATGCTCTAGAGCTTAAATGAACGTGTAGGGGCGGTGGCAATCAGGAGACGGCGGATGCGAGGCTAACTGGCAAACTGGCCAGCGGTCTGGGTGATGAAACGAACATGTATGGTGGTCTCCTGGGACGGTGGGGTGCATGCTGGCAGGCGGTGAGAGCTCGAGGTGGTCGGGTTGACTGGGAACAGTGCGTGCACTGGGGTGCGTGTCGGCATGGTCGCTGTCTTCGAGCTAGGGCTGGTCGAGAGAGGGCGCTGAGGCATGGGCTGCATGCTAGACAAGGTGGGCACGACTAGTTCTTCTCCTAGCTTGTTGTCCACACTGGGGTGACATGGTGAGGCTCGGCCTGCTCACCATTGATGGGAATGGCAAGCTCATAGTGGTGCTAGAGGTTAGTCAAGGGTGCTAGATGATCTATTAAGGCTAGATGCATCCAGAGAGGGAACAAGGTTGGCCCAAAACACTGCTCAACATAGTGTTTTTGATTTGGTTGATTTGAATCTGCAACCTGTTTGATGAAATGGCCGCATGAACTTGAGTTTTGAATTTTGAAAAGATTTTTGGTGGGTGTGCTAGGCATGTGTTGAGGATTCTGTGGGTGCTTGGGTTTTGAAAATTGATCTTGTTTGAGTGGTTTTTGAAAAAGTGGGATCTTCCCATATGAAATAGATTCAATTTTGAACTATCATTTAAACTAAGCATTTGAATGTTTTTGGATGATCACAAAGTGGGCCTTGGTACTTTATTATGAGTACTATCAAGGGGTGCCAAGATCCAAACATGTTTCTGTTAAGTTCTGAAAGTTAGGGATAGCCAAAGTAGGCATGGGGGTTAATTTGGCCAAAGTGACCATTCACTTAGTTTATTTGTTTTGACTTGTTTGTCCTTGGGAAAAGTTTGGGGATTGTTTAGATGATGTTTATTTCACCTAAGAATCTTTTTACAAGCAAGGAAACACAGAACCATGGCAATTCAAAAGAATCCAAATTTTGAATACACACACATATGAATGCTTTCATATCTTTTAGTTGGAAAAGTTTTTGTTAACCCTAATTTTGATGATCAGGTTTAATATTTTTGGGATGTTACAAACCTTCCCCCCTTAAACAAAATATCGTCCTGAGATTTGAAAAAGGACGAAAAAGATTACCTAGGATTTGAAGAGATCGGGAAACTCCGTCCTGATGTGATCTTCGCGCTCCCAGGTAGCTTCCTCTTCTGTGTGGTTGCTCCACTGAATCTTGAGAAACTTGATGCTTCGGGTTCTGGTAGTTCTGAAAGCTTCCTCCAAAATACGAATGGGTACTTCGGGATAGGTCAGGTCATCGTTGATCTCTATGGTCCGATGATCAATGTTCTTGAACACTTCAGTCTTCTCCGAAACTTCGAGGCATTTGCGAAGTAATGAGATATGGAACACATTGTGCACGGCTGACATCTCTTCAGGTAGTTCCAATTGATACGACACTTCTCCTCGATGGTTCAGAATCTTGAAGGGGCCGATATATCTGGGGGCTAACTTTCCTTTCAGTTGGAAACGCTGCATTCCCTTCAATGGCGACACTTTTAGATACACAAAATCTCCGATGTTGAAGGCGAGGTCTCGACGTCTCTTGTCGGCGTAACTCTTCTGCCTTGACTGGGCGGTCTTGAGGTGCTCACGAATCTTGTGAACCTTCTCTTCTGCTTGTCATAGAATGTCGGGTCCGAAAATCTGACTCTCTCCTACTTCCGACCAATTCAAAGGGGTGCGACACTTTCTTTCGTACATGAATTCAAATGGGGCCATTTGCAAACTAGCTTGATAATTGTTGTTGTATGAAAATTCTGCAAACGGCAGACAGGCTTCCCATTTAGATCCATACTCTAACACACATGCTCTCAACTTGTCTTCGAGTATTTGATTTACTCGCTCCGTTTGTCCGGCGGTCTGAGGGTGATAAGCTGTGCTGAAATCTAGGCGGGTTCCTAAACCTTCTTGGACTTTCTTCCAGAATCTCGAGGTAAACTGAGTTCCTCTATCCGATACGATGTTCTTGGGGACTCCGTGCAAACTGACGATTCTAGCGATGTATAACTCCTCTAGCTTTGAACTCTGATATGTGGTCTTGACTGGTAAGAAATGGGCGACTTTGGACAATTTGTCCACTATGACCCAGATAGAGTCATTTCCCCTACTAGAAGTAGGCAATCCGGTGATAAAGTCCATTCCAACGGAATCCCATTTCCATTCCGGAATTTGCAATGGTTGCAACAATCCTGTGGGTCTTTGATGTCCCGCCTTGACTCTCTGACATATATCACACTTGGCGATATAGCTTCCGATTTCTCTCTTCATCTTATGCCACCAAAATTGCTCCTTCAAATCTTGATACATCTTCGTTCCTCCGGGGTGGATAGAATAAAGAGTATCATGAGCTTCCTTCAGAATAGCTTCTTTCAACTCAGAATCTGCTGGTACACAAAGGCGTCCTTTGTACCACAGAACTCCTTCTTCGTCTTCCGTGAATCCGGGTACTTTGCCTATACCGATACGACGCTTGATTCCGTCGATACTAGCATTTCCTTTCTTCGCCTCTTTGATCCAGCTGATCAAATTGGGTTGAATTTCTATTATGGACAAAAATCCTTCACTTACTAATTCCATTCGGAAATCTTCCATCTCCTTGTGCAGACTTGGTTGCTCCTTCAAAATCATGGAGTTCAAGCGGCACGGCAATCTGCTAAGGGCATCTGCTACCACGTTGGCTTTACCAGGGTGATTGTGAATGTCCAAGTCGTAATCTTTGATTAGCTCAATCCATCTTCTCTATCTCATATTCAGCTCCTTCTGAGTGAATATATACTTCAGGCTCTTGTGATCCGAATAAATCTCGCAACGACTTCCCATCAGGTAATGCCTCCATGTCTTCAGGGCTAGAACTACGGCTGCGATTTCGAGGTCATGGGTTGGATAGTTCTGCTCATGTTGTTTCAGTTGACGAGATAGGTAAGATATAACTTTGCCTTCTTGCATCAACACACATCCGAGACCGATCTTGGATGCATCACAATACACGTCAAAGTGCTTTGTGATATCCGGCATGATTAAGATTGGGGCTGAAATCAATCTTCTCTTGAGTTCTTGAAAACTTGCTTCACATTTGTCCGTCCATTCGAACTTCTTGTCCTTCTTCAGCAATTGGGTAATGGGTCTGGCGATACTCGAGAATCCTTCTACGAACTTGCGGTAGTATCCTGCCAATCCGAGAAATGCACGAACTTGGGTCTGAGTGGTTGGGGCTTGCCAATCTTCGACATCTTTCACCTTTGCAGGGTCAACGGCAATTCCTCCGGCTGATACAATGTGGCCGAGGAATCCTACCTCCTGTAACCAGAATTCACATTTGCTAAATTTGGCATACAACTGATGCTCTCTAAGGGTTCCAAGAATGGTCCTTAGGTGTAGCTCATGTTCTTCTTCTGATTTGGAATAAATCAGAATGTCATCGATGAAAACAACGACAAACTTATCCAGGAAGTCCATAAAAATCTTATTCATGAGATTCATGAAATAAGCGGGGGCATTGGTTAATCCAAAAGACATGACGATATACTCGTATAATCCATAACGGGTGGTAAAGGCAGTCTTTGGAATATCCTCTGCGCAAATCTTGAGTTGATGATAGCCAGTTATAAGATCAATCTTAGAAAACACTTTGGCACTGGTCAACTGATCAAACAAATCTTCTATCTTGGGCAGTGGGTACTTGTTCTTGATAGTGACATCATTCAACTTTCGATAATCCGTACACAAATGGTTACCTCCATCCTTCTTGTCCACAAACAAGACAGGTGATCTCCATGGGGACGCACTTGGTTTAATCAATCCAATTTCCAGCATGGCATCCAGTTGCTTTTTCAGTTCTGCTAGCTCCGACGGGTTCATAATATATGGTCTCTGGGCTATGGGTCTTGTTCCAGGGATTAGTTCAATGATAAACTCGATATCCCGATCTGGGGGCATACCGGGAAAAACATCTGGGAATACATCGGGGTATTCACAGACTATCCGGACTTGGTCAATGGTAGGTTGAGCTATACTCTTGTTGCACTTGAATTGACGAGGTAAGGTTTCGGATACATGCTCAACTGATATTCCGGCTGTACTGGTCATGGTTATGGCTTTCTTGGCACAGTCAATCAATCCTTTATGTTTGCACATCCAATCCATTCCTAGTACTACTTCCAAATCTTTAGTTTCGAGTACTATCAGATTAGCATAAAAATCTATGCCATGGATTCGGATAGGGACGACTTTGCAAATTTGCCTAGCTTTGGTGGTTGAACCGGAGATTTGAACAATCATAACATGCTTCAGTTTGGTTGGTTGAATCTTACTAGTGCATGCAAATTCTTCGGTGACAAATGAATGAGATGCACTAGAATCAAACAACACTCTAGCAAGTACTGTATTAACAGAAAACATACCCAGCACGACGTCTGGCGCTTCCTGGGCTTCTTCAGCATACATGAGAAAAAGACGGTCATTGCGTGTTGAGCGAATTCCCTGGGGCAAATCTTCTTCCGGGCCGAACACGACATTGCTGCTGAGCTAGGGCATTTGCATTGGGGTCTACGGCATTCTTCTTGGGGCACTCGTTGGAATAGTGACCCTTATTTCCACAGTCATAACAAGTACTTGCGACTTGTCCTTCGCTACAACAGGCACAACATTGCTTCCAGTCCTTGGGGCAGTGTTGGTGTTGGCGGCAGCATTGTTGTTGTTGAACTTGGGTGTTGCACTGTCGAAATTGCCAGAGTTGCCGGGGTTGTTGTGATTTCCTTCGGGCCTTGGGTTTCCACGGTTGGGATAGGTCGGACGGTTCATCCGGGTCTGTTGGTTCTCGGGGCAAATCCTGGAGATGGGTTAGGGCGATACTTTGGGGTATGATGGGTTCCTGGTTGATGCATCATGCGACGCTTGCGGTTCTCATTGGCTGGGTTGATCTTTCCTTCCATCTGTATGGCAAAGTCGACAAGGGCTTCAATATCTGCAAAGGGGATATTGACCAACACAGTCTGCATCTCATCATGCAAACCATTCAGGAATCTCTCTTTCTTCTTGGCTTCAGTGTCGATCTCATCCGGGGCATACCTAGCTAATGACAAGAATTTGTCATGGTATTCCACTACGGTCATCCTTCCTTGCTTCAGTTATCTGAACTCATCTCTCATTCTCTTGATCAAACCCGGTGGCACATGGGTTCTGCTGAACTTGACTTTGAATTCCTCCCAGGTCATCATCTGTCCTCCGGCCATTGCACGAACGCTGTTCCACCATGCTCTTGCATCTCCAGCTAGATAGTGGGTGGCGAACAGAACTTTCTCGTTAGCTTCCACTCCGGCGACTTCCAGGTTGTTTTCCATAGTCTACAACCAATCATCTGCGTCTAGGGGCTCTTCCGACTTAGTGAAAACAGGTGGGTTGGTGTTCTGGAAATTCATGAGCTTAGATCCATGGTTATCCTGACTTCCTTGGCCTTGATTGTTGTGAGCCAGCTGAGCTATCTGCTGAAGGGTGGCTAGGTTGGCTTGACATTCTGCTCTTTCAGCTTCGTGGTCAGAAACCAACATTTGCAGGATCTGCAACATCGGGTCCGGGGATGAACCACTTCCTCCGCGAGGCATTTGAAGATTGAGATAGATCATGAGAAAAGAGGGAAATTTCTAAGGTTCAGGGACTTTGAAAAGTTTTTAAAGTTTGCCTCGGATTTTATAGCAACTTGCTTTTCATTCATTCATCCATAGCACACGATACAACACACACCACAACAAAGGAAAACAACTGGTTTTAAGAACCATTCTGGAATCTACGATACAGTGGGAAACTCACTACGCTAGTGCTCAAGTGCTACTACTCCTTGGAGTCGGTGTAATCGTCATCCTCATCGTCATCGATGAAGGCAAAATCATCCTCATCGGTGAAGAAGTCCATGGCCTGATCCTCCAGAAAATCATCATCATCGCTGAGATAGGAGTAGGGGTCTCCACGAAGATCTTCTCCGGCATTATCCCATTCCTCCAGCTGCATGTCTCTCTCGTGGATGGTCTCCTCCAAATCCGAGATACGGTGGCGAAGACAGGCAATGATGCGCTCCTTCTTGTCGAGCTGACGGCGACGAGACTGGCGATCCTTCGCTAGCATGGCGATGGTTTGATCCTTCGTCTTGATGATGGCGGACTTGTGGTTGGAGTAATCACGGGCATTGTCCAACTCCCGCTGACGATCATACATCATGAAGCTAAGGTGGTCTAACTGAGTCTTCAGCTCGGGGTGATGTGGGGCTTCTAGTGGCTGTCCCATAGCATCACGTCTTGGGTAAAACTCAAAGCGGGTACCCTTGATCTGATTGATACTCTACCCACACAGACGGGCAAGAGCTTCCTGCATGGCCCTGGCAAGTCCATCTAGCCAGTTTTTTTCTCTTAAGGTGAACTGAATTCCCTCGGTAGTGGGAGGTTCAATCTTTCCTCGGAGACTTGCAACAATTAGCCACTGCAGATCTTCTCCTCCTTGATCATTGAGCTGAGCTCCGAAGAACTCGGGTTGTGGATGCTCTAGAAGTTCCGAAAGCTGGTCCAAATCCCGCTCAAAGATGAGTTCTCCTCCATTCCCCAACTGATAAAACTTGTTGTACTTCACGTCCATCTATAAGAATATAGGATGAGTAAGTTAGTAGAGTGATCAAGTGTGTCAACTTTTATGTATTTTGTAAGAGTTTTTTAGGAACATGAATTTTCATGAAAGAATCAAAGTGATAAGAATGGGAATAAGTTTTTGTAAATACTCACTTCCTTTGGTTTTGAAACTAAGTTTTTGATTCAAACGTCCAGTCTAACTAGGGTCTCCTATGGTCAGGATGGCTCTGATACCAACTTGTCAACACACGGATTTTTAATCCCAGATGCCTGTTATGCCATACATCGCAATCCTAGGATTACCATTTTTGCGAGACATAACAGATTTGGATATCACAGTACATCATCCATTACAAACCATACATAAGGTCTTACACAAATAAGGATCTCATGATCCAGTTCTTAATAGAACTCAAGCAGCGGAATACGTAATAATAAAGGTAGCGTAGGCGAAGCTCCATCTTCGGGGTCACAGACAATGCTGACGATGGGAGATGATCCTACTTGTCGTAACCTTCCTATGGTCCATCATCCTGGTACTCCTCTTCATAGTATGGCCACGGGAATAGCCATAGACAAAGCCATGAGTACTCTTTAAGTACTCGCAAACTAAAACTAACAAGTTAAGGGGTTTTTTGCAATTAGGACACTCTAGAGTTGTTTTGCAAAAAGCCAGATTTACCTCTACTAAGTTCAGAAGCAAGGAAAGCTAGTTGAAGTTTTATAACACCTAGGTGGGAACTTGAATTCACAACTCTGTTGTGGTCAAGTCAAAGTCTCAATTCATTTCACAAGTCATTTTGAAAACATCTGACGGGGGAACAGTATGGCCACTCCAACTGTCCATAACCGCGGACGCGACTATTCGAATAGTTTGACACTCTGCAGAGATTGTACACTTTCACCACAATATTCGATACATCCGTCAGGAACAAATCCTGAATTCACCATACTCAGTATGCGGATAATCAATCCTAACCTTTCAATTACACGCCCTAGTATAAGCACCTCTCCTGTGAGTTTGGCCTCCCAACCATGACCAACTGTCATCTTGGGTACTGCACAGGTGGACAATCTTCACAAGGTAGCCTCAGCTCAGACCTTGGCTGTGAGGGAACCCATACTAAGGTATATAAGTTTCCAGTCAAGCCCTACCCAAATTTTGGGTATTATGGTTGTACGGTAAAATTGGAATGGTGTCGCATCCAGACAACCATCAGCTTTATAAAGGGCTAAGGCGCATGCCTCAACATTTTCATCATCAAAATCATCGGGTGTTTGGAAACACATGTCCAAAACATCTCAGTAGAATGACTCATCATTCTAAGGTTTTCATAACCATTTTCCACCAAGTATTCCCATCTAAAGTTGATCAAGTTTTATGCTTGGCACTAGCATCTACAAGTGGGGGTAAGTACTAATGAGGGGTGGTAAACAAGTGGAGTTTAACTAAGTTTAATCTCCTGCCTTGGGATGACATCAAGATTATCTAGCTTAGGCCAAATTTAAAGCTCTTTATGAAACCTTCAATTATCTTCCTAGAATCTACAAGTCACTTAAGTAAACTCTAAAAGAAAGCTTTGATAAAGAAATAAAGTAAAAGATTGCAAGTAAAACTAGGATTGGGTTATCAAGTGGGTATGATCACATATGCTTAAGGCATATAGTTGGCATGGTAACAAGCAAGTATTAGCTTGCATAGGTCAACTTGATTAGTAAGGCTTGCCTTGTGCAGAGCAGTGGTTGAAGTTCTCCTCGGCTTCTTCTTCGTAGTATCCTCCTTCCTCCTCGTATCCTTGGTCGGTACTAGCGTCTATGAATAAATACGAGGTACACAATCACCAAACAATACTTAACTATTTTCAATCATCACACAAAGGGGTTCTGTAGATGATCTAGCATCATCACTAACATTACAAGATCAAAGCAATTGTCTTATTTATTTTATTTTTGGAAAAGTAATTTCTAATCATTGAAAAACTACTTAAGATTTAATATCTCCAAACCAAACATGGGATCATGTTGACACATGTCATCACCACATAATTCAGTACATGGGAATGTGATTTAAAGTGGTGTCACAATTTAATAAGGTTTAACCTTTTATTTTAAATAAATAAAGTGACTAGAAATGCCTAAGTGGCATTCTTTTATTACTTGAACAATATTTCTCTAAGTAAACCCATATGTTTTTATATATTCTGAAAGGTATGATCAAATGTGATTTTTGAGAGTTGGAATCAACTCAAAAGCTATTATGGTTGAAATTTGAAAAATGTTTGAATGCAGAAAATCTTCTGCCTTGTTATTTTTACCAAGGTTGATCTACAGATCCAAATGATTTGAATCCAACGGGCTTGGATTAAGAATTTCAGTACCTTTGTAACAAAATTGGTTTCATGCAATCTGGTTCACTAAATCGAGTTGGGTTGATTTTTGAAACTAGGTACAGAACTGAGTTTGAATGAAAATAGAAAAATCTAAATTCAAACGGTTGGGCTGCGCGGGAAAGGTTAATGGGCCGGCCCAGTGTCACTCCGTAGCGCGGGGCTCAGCTGACAGGGGGTTCCACCAGTCAGTGGCACATATCACCTTGGTAATGCACGGGCGTGGTGTGTTGGATTAGAAGTGAGATCAACGTCTGAGGGTCGTCGTCGATGATGAACAGGTCACCGGCGAGCTCGAACCCTAGCGGCTCAGTGGGGGTCATGGGAGGCTCACCGGGGCTCAGGCGAGGGTCAGCGAGGCGAGCAAACGAACGAATGAGTCTACGACGGTGATCCTCCTGGTACCGGCAGCTCCTCCTGGGGCTGCTCCAATCGCTGGCACCCTTCTCCTCCAGCAGCGGCGGGCTCCGGCCAAATTCCGGCGATGCGCTGCTCGCCTTGCTCTGGGAAGAAGTGGGAAGTATTAGTGAGAGGTGGGGAGTGAGATGGTGTGAAGAAATCGAGCGGGGGTGGCCTCCTTTTATAGGCTCGACGGCGAGACCGAGAGGGATGGGCAGGCGACAGTGGCGACACGGCTACAGGCGGCTAGAGGCATGGCTGCGGTTGGTGATCGATGGGCGGTCTCCTGGCGATGCTCTAGAGCTTAAATGCGTGTGTAGGGGCGGTGGCAATCGGTCGGGAAGGTGCGGTGCTCTGCAAGGCAGAGGCGGCGAAATCCACGGCGAGCGGCGGCTACGGGGTACGGGCGATGAAACGAACATGTCTGGTGGTCTCCTGGGACGGTGGGGTGCATGCTGGCGGGCGACGAGAGCTCGAGGTGGTCGGGTTGACTGGGAACAGTGCGTGCACTGGGGTGTGCGTCGGCATGGTCGACAGCGGCGCGGGCACAACATTCCTGGCGGTTCTGGTCGCTGTCTTCAATCTAGGGCTGGTCGAGAGGGGGCGGTGAGGCATGGGCTGCATGCTAGACAAGGTGGGCATGGCTAGTTCTTCTCCTAGCATGCTGTCCACACTGGGGTGACATGGTGAGGCTCGGCCTGCTCACCATTGATGGCAATGGCAAGCTCACAGTGGTGCTAGAGGTTAGTCAAGGGTGCTAGATGATCTATTAAGGCTAGTTGCATCCAGAGAGGGAACAAGGTTGGCCCAAAACACTGCTCAACATAGTGTTTTTGATTTGGTTGATTTGAATCTGCAACCTGTTTGATGAAATGGCCGCATGAACTTGAGTTTTGAATTTTGAAAAGATTTTTGGTGGGTGTGCTAGGCATGTGTTGAGGATTCTGTGGGTGCTTGGGTTTTGAAAATTGATCTTGTTTGAGTGGTTTTTGAAAAAGTGGGATCTTCCCATATGAAATAGATTCAATTTTGAACTGTCATTTAAACTAAACATTTGAATGTTTTTGGATGATCACAAAGTGGGCCTTGGTACTTTATTATGAGTACTATCAAGGGGTGCCAAGATCCAAACATGTTTCTGTTAAGTTCTGAAAGTTAGGGATAGCCAAAGTAGGCATGGGGGTTAATTTGGCCAAAGTGACCATTCACTTAGTTTATTTGTTTTGACTTGTTTGTCCTTGGGAAAAGTTTGGGGATTGTTTAGATGATGTTTATTTCACCTAAGAATCATTTTACAAGCAAGGAAACACAGAACCATGGCAATTCAAAAGAATCCAAATTTTGAATACACACACATATGAATGCTTTCATATCTTTTAGTTGGAAAAGTTTTTGTTAACCCTAATTTTGATTATTAGAGTTTGATGATCCAGGTTTAATATTTTTGGGATGTTACAGCAGCTACCATAGTCGCCGCGTTCGGCATCGCTCGTTTAAAGAAGGGGATCTGGTGCTCCGACTTAAGCAGAAGAAGTCACACAAATTATCCCCGCCATGGGAAGGACCATTCATCATAAGCAAGGCGCTACTCAATGGGTCTTACTACCTCGTTGACAATCGTGAACTTGGGGATAGACCCAGCGATGATCATAAGCGTAAGTGACATGACCCGGATGATGACTACCCGGAGCTTGATCGTCCATGGAACATAACACAGCTACGTCCTTTTTACACTTAGCATATTTTTTACCTTTTGTGTACTTCTTATATGATCAATGAAATAAAACTCTTTGGTTCACTCATATTCCTGAGTCTTTTACCTCCTTTAGTGTTCATTTTTGGATCATATAAAATCTTTATGCGCAAGATTTGCATTTGCACTTGTGAAAATTCCGCCTACGAGCGTTAGCTTAAGTTTTCTAGTCTACATGTTACTTGTTGTTTTTATGTGGATTCTGGAGTAGTGATTTTTGGCACTTGAAGTCGGCAATTTTGTACTTAGGTTTTTTATGGTGCCATTGGGCATCATCACCTGAGCGCATGGTTCCGACTACGAGTCTTCCGACTCAAGAAAGGTCAAGCATAAAAACCAAAGTAATGGATAAGCCAGCACTTGCTTAAAAAATATTTACATGTTAGAACCAGTACTTGAGTAGCAGGAAATTACAGCTATTGTTTTTTCCACCTTAAGTTAACACAGTAGTTTTTCTGCATAAACAAATCCATAGGAAACAAATATTACAAAGTGTTTTTTATTCCTCTGGCGCAGGAGACTTTGAGGTAGCATCGTCGGCGGCAGTAGAGCCATCCTGATCATCTTCAAAGTCGGTGGTCTTGAGGGACTCAGAGGAGCCTTGGTGGTCGCCGTCAATGATCTCCAGAGGCACGAAGACGTTATGGTCGACCAACTCGGCAACCCTGGTGTCAAAAGCCGCGAGCGATGTCCAAATAGCCTTGTGGTCAATCTTCTGGCCTTCATCGTCTACGTCGGGAAGACCCGATGTTACCGTGTCGATGTCGGCGTTCTCGTAGTGTGCCTTGACCATTGCCAGCGACATCCTTGCACCAGCCCGGGTACATGAAGCCTTCTATCTTACGATACGCTCGGGGGCTTGGCGCAAGATCTCCGAGTACTTCATCACGGAGTCCACCGCCTTGATGTTGATGTTGAGGGGCTTGGCAATCTCCTTGGACAGCTTGACGGCGGTGCTGATGAAGTTGTCAGCGAGAACCATGCATTCCTTTGGTGGAGGAGGCGCATTGGTCAAACCAATAGGAGATGCATTTCCGACAAACAAAGGAGCACATGAGTTCAATAACATAAAAGTTCAGAGTATCTTGCTTACAGAAGCACAAGACGGAGATTACTTACCGAAGATGCTTGCCTCAGCTTGCTGGAGTGTCTCTGCCATGGAGTCCCGTTCTTTTCGGAGAACCTTGTATGCGTCAAGGTTGTGTTGATTCTGCTCATCGACAGCTTTCTTCTACTCCTTGAGCATCGCAATCTCCTCCTTCGGGCGGTTCATCTCTGTGTTGGCGGACTCCTGCAAGGCCTTCATGGATTCCTCGTGCATCTTCAAGGTGTAGGCTCTTTCCTGCTTAAGGATATTGTTTTCGCTATCCAGCAGCTCAATGTGCTTAGATTGATCGACAATGTCATTAGCCTTGGCAATAGCTTCTGCATGTCAGAGAAAGAACAATACACAATGAGTAGTCGGAGAAAGACCAAGTCTGAGTACAAAACTGAAAGCAAAAAAACAGACTCTTGCTCTTTGTGATTTGTTCCTTCAAGAAGGCAGTTTTACCCTTTTCAGCTTCCATCTCTGCGCGCATCTTGTGGAACCTCTTGTTGGCGACACCTGTCCGAGCATTCTCATTCTGTGGAAAGAAATTAAAGCTGCTTAGTCTACTTGGAGCATCTAGCCGGATAAATATCCACCTAGAGGCTTGGGGGATACAATAAGAATTTTTAACTCAGCAATATGCTTAGTCTTTCTTTAAGCATCTAGCCGGAACTAATTAAGTTTCAACTAGAGGCTTGGGGGCTACAGTGCTAAAATTTACAAACACTGCGTATGCTACTCTAAAAGTATCTAGTCAAAATAATTCATTCAAACTAAATACTTAGGGGCTACAGTGAAATTTTTCTAGCTTAGTCACTCTTAGAGCATTCAGATGCAAAGACCTATGGTTTTCCATCTAAATCCTCGGGGGCTATAGTGGGATACTACTTATGAAATGCAAAAGGCAAACAAAACTTACAAGTGCGATGATCTTGAGATTGGTGGCGCTCTCGGCAAATATCTTGCTGAAGGAAAGGCTATTTCCGCGCAGGATATCCGCCTGCTTGAGCAGCTCCTCAAGGCCGCATGTCGGAGAAGTTGACGCTGCACCAGGAGCCAGAGCTGAGATACTCGGCGTAAGTGCCGGGTAGACAATCTTTGGGAGCTCTATTGACGTACTGGGTGCAGTAGCGCCACCTTCGACAGACGTTCCGCCTACCACCATCGCCTTACCGCTATCGATGGCATCCTTAGCCGGAGCTTCAGCCATTTTGGTCGCGGTGCTTTCTTATGTCACCTGCTCGCCGGCAACGACAAGATCCGCAGAGATACATGGATCCACCTCCATGGTGGAGGGGCCAGATGCTTCTTTAGCCGGAGATCTTGTCGGTGCGGCAACAGGCTAGACGTTGGGAGTGGTAGGGGCAATGGCGGGAGACGCTTGGTGCAACATATCTCTAATGTTCTTAGAAGCCCCCGATGTTTTGGAGGTCTTCTTCAAACTTAAACTGGCCTTCTTCCTAAAAACGTGCAAAAGCATAAGTATAGGAACAGGATGAGCAATGGACAATGTCGGAAGATAAGAAGCTTACACAACGGTGGGTGCCTTGGTGAAAGGGATGCCGGTAATTCTTCTTTTCTCCACCTCCAGGGCGGCAGTGAACTTATTGGAGGCTCCACCCTCCGTCTTTTTCTTCTTGCATCCGTCGGCAGCATCAGAGGTGGAGCTCTTCTGCTTACGCTCCAACAGCACATCATCGTCGGACACGACGATGAATTCCTTCATCTTGGGGTTGTATATTTGGACAGCCATGCTATCCTCCTCTAGACTTTGAGCTGTTAAGAGAAATCCTGAAGTGTTAGATGAAATGACAATGGCTAGACGGAAGAACTGGAGCATCTGTCATACACGGAAATTAAACACATACCTCTGGGCACGTGCCGTCAACGAACATGTCGTAGGTGATGGTGAAGCCACGCTTCCTGTCCTTCACCTTGACGATGTCCTTGAGGCGGAGCTTGATGGAGTCACTCGAGAAGTTGTCCTCGGAGATGCGGAGGCTATCCTTCCTATCCTTGGTGTACTGGTGCATCAGCTTTGTGCGGTGCTGCAGAGGCTGGATCCGCCCGATGAACCAGCACATGGCCAGGTCCAATCCGGTCAGACCAGTCTCTACAAACCACTCGATCCTCCTTATGGTGCGGGAAGCGTCGTTGTCAGAGGGAAGGGTGGCCTGGGATCTCCATGTCGGGGCTTCAGCGGCGGCCCCATCGACAAAGTCCGGGTACATTTATTTTCGGCCAGCCAGAGGGATATCTAGGCCATAGAAGTACGTCCGCTGCCAGTTCTTGCAAGACTCATGGCCGACGATGTCGGGGAACCACCGGCCAGGTCGGATATTGAAACTAGTGGTTCCGTAGTTCCTAAGCTTGTCCTTGCTAGCTCCGGCTTCCCTCTTGACGGTGAAAAAGTAGATAAACAGATCTAACCTAGGCCTAATCCCTAGGTAACCCTCACGAAGCGCCGCGTAGTTGCTAAGCGCAAGGATGCTATTGGGATAGGTTCTGAGGTTGAACCCGGTAATGGCTAAGGACAGAAAGGAAGAAGTCGGAGATCGGGAGGGATACGCCGCGTACCATCTGTGCTTTGAGGTACACCTTCTCTCCAACTTGGGGAGAAGGGGTAACCTCGCCGGCTGGCGCCACCCGCCAGACTAACCCCTCCGTCGTGGGGAGATATCCTTCGGCGAGTAGCTCCTTGATATCACTAGCAGCGATATCGGAGCCGCGCCATTCTCCCTTGTGGGAGTCGCCTTCCTCCTCCAGTGGCTCCAGCGCCACTGGAATATGGTCGCTGCCGGTGGACTCCACCACCATGGACCGTGGCAGCACCATGCCCTCTGGGGGCACCTGGACGGAGCTCGCCGGCTTCATCGCAGCATCGCCTATTGCCGCCATGGAAGGGTTGGAGCTGCTGCTCGCCATTGGAGTGGGAGAGAGGCGACTGGAAGATTGGGGAGAAGTTAGGGTTTTTCGCGTATGCGCGGAGAGCTCGAGGAGGTGCTTACAGGAGGAAGATGATGATGCAGGGGGAGAATGAGGTGAAAAGATAAAATCTGTCACGGTTATAATTTATAACCCCCAGCGTCAAGATTCGTGCAAAGTGATTGAATGGTTGTCGCATGGACGACGTGTGCGTGCGCGTGCGCGGAAATTTCGCCACGTTCCCAACCGCCGCTGCCAACGGTTCGTATCCTTCGCGTGGGAAAAATGGACATAATTATGTTCTCTGCATGTGTGAGTTACGAGGCGTCGATGACCTATGGTCTACGTCGCTCTAGCTGACACAGGCAGGTGAACTATCCCATCAGAAGATTCCGTCATGGACGGATCCAGTCCGGCTACGAGAAGAGTACGATGGAAGATTCAGCAGTTCTCCGACTTACAAGTTGAAGACGGAGAAGCATTGCAGGATTCTTGGGAGGACTACAAGATATTGCTTGACGATTTGCCAATATTCATCTAGACGGAGCATTCAACCTGAAGAGGCAAGATGCCGCAAGATCTCGGAGTTCTCCGGGGGCTACTGTTGGGGATATGCTATATGGGTATCCTCATAGCATGTCTCTTATCCGGATATCCCGGGTGGCCCACAGTTGGTAGAAAGGCCCATGGCCTGCTGGGCGGCCCAGTTAGATGGATCCCGAAGGGAGGCCCATGCCAGATAAAGGAAGGATGTGGAGGAGTCACCGACGTACCCGGAGCCTTGGAGTGCAAGACATGTTAGACTAGTTATATACCCTGTAGGACTCTATAACCTGTCTGGCTAGGACTTTGCCTGTAACCCTAGGATCTGGCGACTATATAAGCCGGACCTATGGGATACTTTAGGGCACGACACAACTCATATCGTGCACAACGAACCAATCCTTGTAACTCGGCGTATTGCCATTATAGTGATTTATAGCAGGAGTAGGATTCCGCCACCGTCGTGGGATCTGAACCTGGGTAAGTTGTGTTACCTCGTACCCGCCAACCTTCCGCCTTATCCCACGTCTCTAAACACGCATTGTGAGGACCCCTCCATGGCGTACTCATCGGCAATACCACGACATGATGGTTTATGGCATTCCAGCAGATCTTGTCGGTGATCACTTGGCAATGAGTGAGAGCTAAAACATCAAATGTGTGAAGCGCTTTGAAGTGGCGGTGGTTCGAGTGTTTGGCGGTGAGTACTTGAGATCACCTAATTCTAAATACATGTCTCGGTTATTGGAGATGAATTTAGCTTGAGGGTTTCCAGGAATGTTCGGCTCTATTGATTGCAGCATTGAAGGTGGGAGAACTGTCCTGCAGCATGGCACGGACAATTTAGAGGGCACAAGAAGTATCCCACCATTAATTTTGAGGTAGTGGCTAATCAATAGACATGGATTTCACATGCTTTTTTGGATGTCTGGTTCTTTTAATGACATCAATGTTCTCCAATGGCCAGCTCTTTTTGTCAAGCTTGTTAATGGTAACGTTTCAAGAAAAAAACACATTTTTAAGCCACTTCCATTCACCCAAGGTAGGAAAGAACTCCAATTTCATAATTCTCAAGAAGCGACTATGAAAGATCCGGAGCAAGAATTTTGGGATTTGGCAAGCCTAGTTTGCTATTTGAGGGAACCGGCGAGGTTCTAGGATCAATGGATCCTTTGGTACATCATGAATGCTTGCGTGATCATGCGTAAAATGATCATTGAGAATGAAGGTGGAAAGAATGAGGTGCATGGTGCCTATGGCTTGATGGGTCAACTGGTGCGGCCACGTAGAGGTGGAGATTGAGTGTAGCACTTTGTCGAGGCATACCACAACATTTTAGATTCGGATGTGCATAGTGATCTTCAGGAGGATCTCATCATCGAGGAGTGGTGGAGGAGGAATGGCAAGCAAAACCCACTAGTACAGAGCGACACTAAGGACAGCCCCTTATGGCAATGGCAGCTCTACGACCAACGTTTAGATAAATTCATCTGTGGCCATAGGGAGCTAACAGTATTGGGCCACGGTGCCCATACCCATCATCAATGGCTGAAATAATAACATGTTGCCAATATTTATAGTAACGGGTCAGACTATTAGCATGTTGCCGATAAGACAGCATTGCAAATGAAGAATTGGATTTATCTGTTTCCAAGTTGAACAGCCCACCAGATAGCAGTTATAAATTCCGCACTCCCGTCGCTCATCTCACTTTCTTCACCAAGTTAGTCAGCGTGCGGTTTTCTTCTTGGCGACCCGGTTCGATTGGGGCAAGTAGGGAGGTGACCTTGTTGGAATTATGCCCTAGAGGCAATAATAAAGATGTTATTATTATAATTCTTGTTCATGATAAAGTTTATATTCCATGCTAGAATTGTATTAAGCGGAAACATTAATACTTGTGTGGTTTGTGAACAACACCATGTCCCTAGTACGCCTCTAAGGACTAGCTCATTGATTAATGATGGTTAAGGTTTCCTAACCATGGACATGAGTTGTCAATTAATAATGACATCATATCATTGGGAGAATGATATGGTGGACAGACCCAAACTAAGCGAAGCAATTAGATCGTGTCATCGTGTTCGTCTTTGCTAAGCTTTTCTTATGTCAAATATTGTATTCCTTAGACCATGAGATAATGCAACTCCCTGGTATCGGAAGAAAGCTTTGAGGTCATCAAACGTCATCCTATGAGAGGGTGATCATAAAGGTGTCTCTCAGGTGATCGGAAAGTATCTGTTGGGTTGTATGTATCGAGATGGGATTTGTCCCTCCCAAGTCGGAGAGATATACTTCGGGCCCACTCGGTAATCGATATCAACACCACTTGCAAGCATGTGGTTAAGGAGTTAATCACAAAGTGATATCGGATTATGGAACGAGTAAAGTACTTGATGTGAACGAGATTGAACTAGGTATGACGCATGCACGATCGAATCTCGGGCAAGTAAAATATCGCGAGACGAAGGGAATATATATATGGGATTGATTGAATCCTGGCATCGTGGTTCATCCGATATGATCATCGATGAATGTGTGGGAGTCAATATGGGTTTCCAGGCCCCGCTGTTGATTATTGATAGAAGATCATGTCTGCATATTCTCGAACCTGCAGGGTCACACACTTAACGTGTCTCGATGCTAGGATAGATTGGATAATTGGTTTATGAGTTTTTGTTCGGAGTCTCGGATGGGATCCGGGACATCACGAGAGGTTCCGGAGTGGTCCGGAGAATAAGATTCATATAAGGCAGTGCAGTTTTTGGAGTTCGGAATTGTTCCAGGTTAATCGGTATTGTACCGGAAGCTTCTAGAACCTTCCGAAAGGGGACCAACGTGGTCCCACCTTCCGGGAGGGGGAATGGGCCTATGAGGGAGTGCCCTGGCTGCATTGGGCCAGGGGCACAAGGCCCCATAGGGCCCAGCCGGCCTAGAGGGGTTTAAACCCTAGATAGACCTTCTAGAATGGGGAGAGTCCTTGCCCCCCACTTCTCCCTCCCTTGGCCACCGGCCCAAGGCTTGGAGGAGGGGCAAGGGCTGGCCTCCCCCCTCTATATAAAGAGGGCTGGGGCGCCCCCTCCCATACACCTTCCCTCCAACCCTAGCTGCCCAGCTGCCCTCCTCTCTCCCTCCCGACTGTTTGTAGGCGAAGCCCTGCTGCAGAAATTCTCCACCATATACACCACGCCGTCGTGTTGTAGATCCAATCCATCTCTCCACCATACTTGCTGGTCCGAGGAAGGAGGATACGTCGAGGTGCTGCACGTGTGCATCTCACGGAGGCACCGCCACTTGTGGTGCTAGATCGGATCGGATCGCGAGGAGGAGAAGCGAGTACGACTACATCACCCACGTTAAGCCAGCGTTCGCTGTCGAATCTTCAAGGGTATGAAGATCTAATCCAATCTCTCCTTGTTTGCATCTCCTAGATTAGATCTTGGCTTTCCCTCTGTTACATCCGTGAAAATTTTGATTTACTATGCCGCGAAACCCTTGAAGGGTATCGAGCTAGATCTATGCGTAGATGTGTTTCACGCAGTAGAACGCAACATGGTTGTTGTGGGCGTTGATGTTTTCTGTTGCAAGCCTCTTGTTTGTGTTCTTCTTATGACGGGATAGTGAGATTGAAGCGGTCCAGGCCAACCTTACGACGCCGTTTCGCAGACCGGCTCCACACTTGACGTGTGGCTTGTTCCACACATGCGGGTGGTGGATGTCGGTTTCTCACTATAGTTGTCATGGGATTAACACGGAGTTTGGCAACCATAATATCACCGTTGTGGCTTTCCGTAGGTAAGAATCGTTCTTAGCATCTACTCCCATAAGCCACGTAAAACATGCAACAACAAAGTAGAGGCGTCTAACTTGTTTTGCAGGAGTATTTTACGTGATATGGTATGGCCCAAGATGTGATGTGTATATTGTATGCGATGATCATGTTTTGTAATGTTTCACGACTTGCATGTCGATGAGTACACAACCGGCAAAATATATGGTTGTCTTTATAATTGTGTATGACCTGCGAGTCAACTTCTTATACGCCATGTAATAGCTTTACTTTATCGCTAAGTAGTTAGCAATAGTTGTAGTTGCTATTCATGGTGGAGGCAATCATGGTGGAGTGATGGAGATCATGCGGAACACACAAGATGGAGATCATTGCGAAGATTGGCTATACCATGTCACATAAAGTTATATGCATGTGATGTTTATCCTTTTATGTATCTTATTATGCTTAGATCATGAGGTAGCATTATAAGATGATTCCTCATAAAGATCAAGATAAAACTGTTCTCCCCAAGTATGCACCGTTCGAAAGTTTGTCGTGTCCAAGCATCACGTGATGATCGGGTGCTATAGACTCTCGCTCACATACAACGGGTGCAAGCCAGTTTTACTGCGGAAATACTTGGGTCTAACTTGACGAGCCTAGCATGTACGGACATGGCCTCGGAACACAAGAACCGAAAGGTTAAGCATGAGTCATATGAATGATATGATCGACACTTCGTTGTCCACCATTGAAACCACATCTCTTCTCGTGATGATCGGATTAGGTGTGGTGAATTTGGATCGTGTTCACTAAACAACTTGAGGGATGTTGAATTTAGTGGGAGTTCATCTAGTAATTTGATTAAGTTGAACTATTTATCATGAACATAGTCTAAATTGTACTTGCAAATACTATAGATCACATGGCCAAGTCCAACTTCAACTTCAACGTTTTTCTTTGAGAAGGAAAAGCTTAGAAACAATGGGTCTAACTTCACCAACTGGTTCCGCAATCTAAGAATCATTCTATCTGGCGGACAAAAGGACTATGTCCTTGGGAAAGCGTTAGGTGACCCTCATTGCAATCGCGCTTGATGAGAAAGCTGTATCATCGATCGTAAAGATGATTATGGTGTGATTAAGAGCACCATGTTGTTTGCTATGGAACGGAACTTCAAAATCGTTTTGAAGACTATCCTGGCCCTTTGAGATTCTCGAGTTGAAAACCATGTTTGGACTCGGGCCGCTCGAGATATGAGATCTCGAGAAGTTCTTTAACCGCAAGATGGAGGAAGGAGTTCGTTAGTGAGCACGCCATTAAGATGACGGGCTACACTCAATGCCTTGAGCAACTGGAATGCATGATTCGGAGGAGCTCAAGATTGTGTGGTTCTGCAATCACTCCCTCCCAGCTACAAAAGTTTTGTAGTGACTCACAATCAGATTGGTTCCACTGATACGATCACCGAGCTCTTCGCAAAGCTGAAGGCCGCGGAAGTGGACATCAAAAAGGATAATCATGTGTTGATGGTCAACAAGCCCACCTTTAAGAAAGGTAAGGGAGCAAAGAAGCCCTTCAAGAAGGGCGGCGGCAAGCGCACTGCCCCTGCTGAGAAGAAGCTCAGGTCTGGTCCCAAGCCGGACACTGAGTGCTTTTATTGCAAGGACAAGGGTCACTGGAAGCGCAACTGTGCGAAGTACTTAGCGGACAAGAAGGCTGGCACCATCAAAGGTATATTTGATATACATGTTATTGATGTTTTCCTTACTAGCCCTTGTTGTAGTGCCCGGTATTTGATACGGTTCGGTTGCTAATATTTGTAACTCAAAGCAGAGCTACAGAATAGACGCTGACTTCGAGGATGAGGTGACGATGCGTTGGCAACGGATCAAGAGTTGATGTGATGGCGTCACGCGCTCTCCTTAGTTTTACCTTCGGGATTAGTTTTAAACCTTAATAAGTGTTATTATGTGCCTGCGTTGAGCATGAACATTATTTCTGGATCGTGTTTATTGCAAGACGGTTATTCATTTAAATCGGAGAATAATGGTTGTTCTATTTATATGAGTAACATCTTTTATGGTCATGCACCTCTTGTGAATGGTTTATTTCTTCTAAATCTCGAAAGGGATGAAACACACATCCATAACATTGAGGCTAAGAGATGCAAAGTAGATAGTGATAATCGCTTATTTGTGGCAATCGTCGTCTAGGTCATATTGGTGTAAAGCGCATGAAGAAACTCCATTCTGATGGACTTTTGGAGTCACTTGATTTTGAATCATTTGACACATGCGAACCATGCCGCATGGGCAAGATGATCAAAACCCCGTTCTCCGGTATGATGGAGCGAGCAACGGACTTGTTGGAAATCATACATACCGATGTATGCGGACCGATGAGTATTTCGACTGCCGTGGATATCGCTATTTTCTCACTTTTACCGATGACTTAAGTAGATATGGGTATATCTATTTAATGAAACATAAATCTGAAACATTTGAAAAGTTCAAGGAATTTCAGAATGAAGTGGAGAACCATCGTAACAGAAAGATTAAATTTCTACGATCCGATCGGGGGCGAATATTTGAGTTATGATTTTCTCACGCATCTTAAAGCAAGCGGAATTGTTTCGCAACTCACGCCACCGGAACACCACAGCAGCAATGGTGTGTGACGTCAAATCGAACCCTATTAGATATGGTCCGATCAATGATGTCTCTTACTGATTTGCCGTTATCGTTTTGGGGTTATGCATTAGAAACCGCTGCATTCACTTTAAATAGGGCTCCATCTAAATCCGTTGAGACGACACCGTATGAACTGGTTTGGTGCTAAACCTAAGTTGTCGTTTCTTAAAGTTTGGGGATGAAGCTTACGTCAAGAAGTTGATGCCGGACAAGCTCGAACCCAAAGCGGAGAAATGCGTCTTCATAGGATACCCTAAGGAAACTATTGGGTATACCTTCTATCACAGAACCGAAGGCAAAGTGTTTGTCACAAAGAACGGTTCCTTTCTTGAGAAGGAGTTTCTCTCGAAAGAAGTGAGTGGGAGGAAAGTAGAGCTTGACGAGGTTATTGAACCTTCTCTTGAATTGGAGAGTAGCGCAGCACCTGAAATTGTTCCAGTGCCTTTGCACCAACAATAGAGGAAGCTAATGACAAGGATCATGAAGCTTGACGATGTCGCTCTTGAACGTCGCGGTCGACAAGGTCTCGTGCCCCTCCCGAGTGGTACGGTAACCTGTCTTATTTGTCTTGTTAGTAGAAGACGGTGAACCTCGAACTATGAGGAAGCGATGATGAGCCCAGACTCTGAGAAATGGCTAGAAGCCATGAAATCCGAATTGGGATCCATGAGCGAAAACCAAGTATGGACTTTGGTGGACCCTCCTAGCGACCGAAAGGCCGTTGAGTGCAAATGGATCTTCAAGAAGAAAACGGACGCGGATGGTAATGTTACCGTCTATAAAGCACGGCTTGTCGCGAAAGGTTTTCGACAAGTTCAAGGTGTTGACTACGATGAGACTTTCTCTCCCGTAGCGATGTTTAAGTCCATTCGATTTTATTAGCAATTGCTGCGTTTCATGATTATGAAATATGGCAGATGGATGTCAAGATCGCATTCCTCAATGGAAACATTGATGAAGAGTTGTATATGATGCAACCGAAGGTTTTGTCGATCCTAAGGATGCCGATAAAGTATGCAAACTTCAGTTCCATTTATGGATCAAGCAAGCATCTCGGAGTTGGAACCTTCATTTTGATCAAGTGATCAAGAGCTTTGGATTTGTTCCAAATTGCTACGAAGCTTGCATCTACAAGAAAGTGAGTGGGAGCTCGGTGACGCTTACGGTACTATATGTGGATGACATATTGATTATTGGAAATGACATCAACATGCTTAACGATGTGAAGAGTTATTTGAACAAGTGTTTTCAATGAAAGACCTAGGTGAAGTGCTTATATATTGGGCATCAAAATCTATAGAGATAGACAAAGACGCTCGATAGCTTTAAGCGAGTACATACCTAGACAAAGTTCAAAAGGTTCATAATGGATAAGGCAAAGAAAGGTTTAGTGCCTATGTTGTCGTAAGATATTGAGCAAGGCTCGGTGTCCGTCCACGGTAAAATGATAGGGAATCTATGAGCAAAGTGCCTTATGCCTTGGCCATAGGTTCCATCATGTATGCCATCTTGTGTACTAGACCGGATGTGTCCAATGCTCTTAGTTTGACGAGCAGATATCAAAGTGATCCAGGAGTGGAACACTCGACAGCCGTGAAGAACATCCTAAAGTACCTAAATAGGACTAAAGAAATGTTCTTAGTCTATGGGGGTGATGAACAGCTTGTCGTAAAAGGTTACGTCGACGCTAGTTTTGACACCGACAAGGATGATTCTAAATCTCAGATAGGATACGTGTATATTTTGAATGGAGGAGCTGTGAGCTGGAGAAGCTGCAAGCAAAGCGTGATCTGGATCTATGAGAAGCGGAATACATGGCTGCTGCAGAAGCGTCAAGTGAAGGAGTTTGGATCAGAACTTCATCATCGAGCTTGTGGTTCCAAGTGCATTGGACCCACTGGAGATATTGTGTGACAACACTGGCGCCATAGCACTCGCTAAGGAACCAAGATATCATCCAAAGACCAAGCATATCAACCGCAAGTTTCATATAATCCGAGATTATATAGCAGATGGAGATCTGAAGATTAGCAAAGTACATACAGATCTGAATGTCACAGATCCATTGACTAAACCTCTTCCACGTGTAAAACATGATCAGCACCTCAGTGCCATGGGTGTGAGATTGTTGCCAAATGTAAACTAGATTATTGACTCTAGTGCAAGTGGGAGACTGTTGGAATTATGCCCTAGAGGCAATAATAAAGATGTTATTATTATAATTCTTGTTCATGATAAAGTTTATATTCCATGCTAGAATTGTATTAAGCGGAAACATTAATACTTGTGTGGTTTGTGAACAACATCGTGTCCCTAGTATGCCTCTAAGTACTAGCTCATTGATTAATGATGGTTAAGGTTTCCTAACCATGGACATGAGTTGTCAATTAATAATGAGATCATATCATTGGGAGAATGATATGGTGGACAGACCCAAACTAAGCGAAGCAATTAGATCGTGTCATCGTGTTCGTCTTTGTTAAGCTTTTCTTATGTCAAATATTGTATTCCTTAGACCATGAGATAATGCAACTCCCTGGTATCGGAAGAAAGCTTTGAGGTCATCAAACGTCATCCTATGAGAGGGTGATCATAAAGGTGTCTCTGTGTGATCGGAAAGTATCTGTTGGGTTGTATGTATCGAGATGGGATTTGTCCCTCCCAAGTCGGAGAGATATACTTCGGGCCCACTCGGTAATCGATATCAACACCGCTTGTAAGCATGTGGTTAAGGAGTTAATCACAAAGTTATATCGGATTATGGAACGAGTAAAGTACTTGCTGTGAACGAGATTGAACTAGGTATGACGGTACCGATGATCGAATCTCGGGCAAGTAAAATATCGCGAGACGAAGGGAATATATATATATGGGATTGATTGAATCCTGGCATCGTGGTTCATCCGATATGATCATCGATGAATGTGTGGGAGTCAATATGGGTTTCCAGACCCCGCTGTTGATTATTGATAGAAGATCATGTCTGCATATTCTCGAACCCGCAGGGTCACACACTTAACGTGTCTCGACGCTAGGATAGATTGGATAATTGGTTTATGAGTTTTTGTTCGGAGTCTCGGATGGGATCCGGGACATCACGAGAGGTTCCGGAGTGGTCCAGAGAATAAGATTCATATAAGGCAGTGCAGTTTTTGGAGTTCGGAATTGTTCCGGGTTAATCGGTATTGTACCGGAAGCTTCTAGAACCTTCCGGAAGGGGACCAACGTGGCCCCACCTTCCGGGAGGGGGCATGGGCCTATGAGGGAGTGCCCTGGCCGCATTGGGCCAGGGGCACAAGGCCCCATAGGGCCCAGCCGGCCTAGAGGGGTTTAAACCCTAGATAGACCTTCTAGAAGGGGGAGAGTCCTTGCCCCCCACTTCTCCCTCCCTTGGCCGCCGGCCCAAGGCTTGGAGGAGGGGCAAGGGCTGGCCGCCCCCCCTCTATATAAAGAGGGCTGGGGCGCCCCCTCCCATACACCTTCCCTCCAACCCTAGCTGCCCTGCTGCCCTCCTCTCTCCCTCCCGACTGTTTGTAGGCGAAGCCCTGCTGCAGAAATTCTCCACCATATACACCACGCCGTCGTGTTGTAGATCCAATCCATCTCTCCACCATACTTGCTGGTCCGAGGAAGGAGGAGACGTCGAGGTGCTGCACGTGTGCATCTCACGGAGGCACCGCCACTTGTGGTGCTAGATCGGATCGGATCGCGAGGAGGAGAAGCGAGTACGACTACATCACCCACGCCCGATTTAACGTTCCGCTGTCTTGAATCTTCAAGGGTATGAAGATCTAATCCAATCTCTCTTGTTGTTTGCATCTCCTAGATTAGATCTTGGCTTTCCCTCTGTTCGCATCCGTAGAAAATTTTGATTTACTATGCCGCGAAACCCTTCAGACCTCTCATGAATAATACCATGTTCCTCACTGAATTCTTCAAATATTTTAGGAAAATACTCATCACCATGATCCGACCTAAAATGCTTGGTCTTTCTCTCAAGTTGATTTTCAACTTCATCCTTATAAATTTTAAAGTAATATAAAGCTTCATATTTAGTTTGTAATAAGTAAACATAGCAAAGTCTAGTAGCATCATCAATCAACGTAATGAAATATCTATTTTCACCTTTTGTCAACACACCATTCATCTCGCATAGATCAGAATGAATGACTTTTAGAGGTGCCAAGTTTCTCTCCTCGGCAGCCTTGTGAGGCTTTGGAGGTTGCTTTGATTACACACAACTATGGCACTTAGAACTTTTGGCAATAGTGAAATTAGCAATTAAACTCGTACTAGACATTTAAGACATCAAACCAAAACTAATGACATAAACAAGAGTACCAATCACTGGTATCACCATTAACACCGTCACAAATATCATTCACGGATTTATTATAAAATTCTGAAAGGGAGAATCGGAAAAAGCCTCTGAACTCATAACCTTTACCAATAAATTGTTCATATTTTAAGCAATGAATTTATTAGACTCTAAAATAACGTTAAATCCATATCAGCATAGAAGTCAGCCTCTAACAAGATTCTTGTTCATAGTAGGGAGTTGTTGCATGTTCCTCAGCTGCACAATCTTTTCTAAAGTGAACTTCAGATCCATCGTGCCAACACCATGAACAAAAGCATGTGACTCATTCCACATTAGGATAGAAGAACCGTTCAATTGCTTTCCCGTGCGACCCCTCCCATCCCCAACCCGCCGCCGGTGACCAAAATAAAGCCGCACGGACCTGCTGCCCCTCATTCGCCCCACCAGAAGCTTCTTTGCCGCTCCCCATGCCCTATTCTGCCCCGTTGCCGATCTGAATCGGTCTGCACATAGTGGGACCGCCGGTCAGTTTTGGCAGGCTGATGCGCAACATTCATTCATCTAACGACCTCCGCCTCGCCTCCATCCAACTTACTGGCCATGGGTGTCAGGCGACTCTCCCATGACCCTCCACCATCCTCCAAGGGGCAAGTTAAGCGCCGCATGAACGTTCTTCAATTTAGCGCCCACAGTCGTCCGTCGAGTTGTTGCAAAGGACGAGAAGGTGCCCTCCACCCTTAGCGTCGAATCAACGACAACGCCACGACTACCATCCACCATCGGCCGATTGTCACCTTAGTGCCCGCGAGGTGTTTTCCACAAACTCTCAAGAGTAATTTCTTGAACTTTATTTTTCTGAAAGATGTTGTTGCAGCATAGTAGTTTGTCATGTAGATTACTGTTTTTGTAGATGGTTTTGTTTGACTATGCCTCCTCTAATTAGGAGTTTGAAATAGAGGATGAGTAGGATATTGGTATGCTTTTGTTGATGCACAAGAACAAAGGCCGAAGCATGGTGGTTCCATCTTCGGTTTTGAGTATGTTCGAAAACTTTGAATTGATGAGGACTACAAGCTCATGATCAACTACTTCACCGAGCATCCAGTGTTTCCCAAGAGGTATTTTCGCCGCTAGTTTCAGATGTCTCTCGATTTGTTCAAGAACATTGCAGAGTGTGTCAAGTTGCATGATCGGTTCTTCGAGATGCGAAAGAATTTCACCAGAGACCTTTGGCACAATACCTACCAGAAGGTGACTTTTGTATTGCGCATGATGGCATTCCAGTAGATCTTGTTGGTCATCACTTGGCAATGATTGAGACCTAAAACATCAATTGTGTGAAGCGCTTTGAAGTGCTGGTGGTTTGAGTGTTTGGGGGTGAGTACTTGAGATCACCTAATGCTCAAGACATGTCCTAGTTGTTGGAGATGAATACAGCTTGAGGGTTTTCAGGAATGCTCGGATCTATTGATTGCATGCATTGAAGGTGGGAGAACTGTCATGCAGCATGGCACAGACAATTTAGAGGGCACACGATGTATTTCACCATCATTTTTTAGGCCGTGGCTAATCAAGAGACATGGATTTCACATGATTTTTTTGGGATGCCCGGTTCTTTCAATGATATCAATGTTCTCCAATGGTCAGCTCTTTTTGTCAAGCTTTTTAATGGTGATGTTTCAAGAAAACAGCACACCTACAACATGGGCCAGTACTTTCCAAATGGCATATATCCAAAGTGGTCTACATTTTTTAAGACACTTCCAAACACCCAAGGTAAGAAAGAACTCAAATTTCATAATTCTAGAGCAGCGGCTATGAAAGATCCGGAGGAAAATTTTGGGGATTTGGCAACCCTATGTTGCTATTGTGAGAGAACCGACGAGGTTATAGGATCAAGAGATCCTTTGGTACATCATGAATTCTTGCCTGATCATGCATAACATGATCATTGAGAATGATTATGGAAATAATAAGGTACATGGTGCCTATGAATTGATGGGTCAACTGGTGCGGCCACATAGAGGTGGAGATCGAGTGTAGCACTGTCAAGGCATACCATAACATTTTAGATTCGGATGCGCACGATGATCTTCAGGAGGATATCATCATCGACGAGTGGTGGAGGTGGAATGGTCGGCAAAACCCACTAGTACAGAGCGACACTAAGGACAACCCCTTATGGCAATGGCATCTCTACGATCAACGGTTAGATAAATTCACATGTGGCCATAGGGCGCTAACAGTACTAGGCCACCCGGGAGGGGCATACTCATCGGCAACAACCAAAATAATAACATGTTGTCAATATTTATAGTAATGGGTCAGACTATCAGCATATTGCCGATAAGGCAGCATTGCAAACGAAGATTTGGATTTTTTTCCATTTCCAAGTTGAACAACCCACCAAGCAACAATTATAAATTCCCTACTCCTGTCGCTCGTCTCACTCTCTTTACCAAGTTGGTTGGTGTGTGGTTTTTTTCTCTCGGCAATCCTATTTGATTGGGGCGAGTAGGGTGGTGTCCTCTCACGAATAATACCATGTTGCTTACAGAATTCTTCAAATATTTTGGGAGAATACTCATCACCATGATCTGACCTAAGACGCTTGATCTTTCTCTATAGTTGATTTTCAACTCTAGCCTTATAAATTTTAAAGTAGTCTAAAGCTTCATCTTTAGTTTGCAACAAGTAAACATAGCATAATCTAGTAGCATCATCAAACACCATCATGAAATATCTCTTCTCACTTTTTTTCAACACACCATTCATCTTGTATAGATATATATGAGTTCTAGAGGTGACAAGTTTCTCTCCTCGTTAGCCTTGTGAGGCTTTCGAGGTTGCTTTGATTGCATACAACTATAGAACTTGGAACTTTTGGAAATAGTGAAATTCGCAATTAAACTCATACTAGACATCCAAGACATCAAACCAAAATTAATGTGACATAAACGAGAGTACTGTGACGACAAACGTGAGCAGTCATGCGGCGCGCTTATCAAAAACCTTATTGGCCATCTCCCGTATAGGATCGCAAAGGAGAGCAGTTCTGGAGACCTCCTCTCCCGTTTGCAGACGCACGCTGACGTGCGAGATAGAGTAGACTACGGTGGTGGCACAAGCAGAGAGGAGGCAAACCAATCTAAGGTTCTGATTTAGGTGTGTCGTGTGGTGGAAGACACACAAGCTTATATAGAGCAACTTGGAAAACGTCGTACAAAACACAACATGAGCCAATGCCACGTCGCGCACGAGTTTGGGTCAGTTACAGTAGCCCACAATCTGGGAGCAACCTCACAATCACAGTAGTTTTCATGAGCAACAAAAAGATTAAGCTCGACTCGAGCTCCCCGTGCGTGTTGTGGCGGGCAGGCGAGCGAGCAGCGTCGGAGGAGGAGCGTGTGTCTAGCACTTCTCTTCTCACTCACTTACAAAGTGATGAGATGCTCCACCTTATAAAGTGGTGTAACTCTTCTCTAACTTTTTATGTGAGACTAAACTTTAGCTCACACTCCTCTTGTCATATACATGTGAGCTGTCACCATCTTGGACTGCTTCACATATGGGTTTCTACACACATGGGCTTTGAGATTTAGAAAATCACTAGCAAAATGTACACATTTGGTGGGATAGTCGGAACCCTCTAACCGATCATGTCTGAAGATCTCTTGAAATAAAATTACTTTTGTCTTAAAGAGATGTCAAGCTTATCGTTACCGAGCTTGTAAGTATGCAAGTAATATCCGATGCTTCACCAAATATTCAAGACTTCGCGACTTAGTTCTTGGAACAATCTGGTTGTTTCTCAATTCGGAGGGGTATAAGCTTGCATTGCAAAATAAATTAGCAGTAGAGGATAGCGCTTAATGCAGTTTTGTGACTCATGAAACCGAACAATTTGGAACGTCACTTGGCGTACAAATGTTCCTCAGAAGTTCAATCATTTTGCTCGACGACTGGCAACTGATAACGTGGATGTACAAGTAGATAGAGTAAAGCGTCATATGGACGTGCTCGGTGCTCCCAACTTGTTCTGTTTGCAGGCATGAGGATGAGGATGAGTTTCATGCTCTTATCTTGTATACAAAATTGCGTACGCTTCGTTGTGCTACAAACCTCATGAGAAGGTGTACTAATTCTTGACTGGACTGGTTCCTACATTTGCTTTTATCTTGGGTGAGTTGCTTTTATTTTTCAGAGTTTTTATTGTAACAAATGGAAACTTGTTGCATACCCATAATTTTTTGTTGTGTGGTGTGATTTAGGGTTGTATGAGAAAATATTGCAACAAAGCACGGATATTTTTTCCACGGAAGCTTGAAACGATGTTGAATATGGCACGTATTTTCATGTTAGACAGTCGGGCCGGTCTAGATTAATGGACCAAATCAGATAATGACGGACAGGGTGCCAATCAGCGAATATAATTAAAGTATAAGACCACCCGAAGGGTGCCTAGCGTTGCCCTATAGAGGCAATTATGTTGCATCCGTTTCACTAAAAGAAGAAGGAAACTCGTTTGAATTCCAAGATATTTCAATCGTGGAATTGCTATATCTCGGCTGACCTAGATTTTTCACAGGGCTCGGTCACCTCTGGAACCCTTAGATCTGCATCATAATTTGTACGGTCCTATGAGTTGCAAGTAGAGTGTAACTTATATTTTTTTTGTTGAAAGTGGGTTGCAACCGAGAAAAATTATCCACGCAATACAAAAACATATTCATGCGATACAAAAATTGGTTCATGTGGTGTTGCCAGAGAAAAAAAAAATTAAACAGTACAAAAAGAATGTTCACGCAACACACACAAAAAAAGTTCAGCAATACAAAACAAATTGTTCACCTAGTGCAGATGGTCACTCCACCGAGAACTAAGAGCATGTCTAGCAGAGCCCGTAAACTGGACAAAACCGAATAATAACCGCAAGTTTATAGGTTCGGTTCGCAAATCGGCGCAGATCAGCGACTGTAAAGTAGTCAGAACTGAAAAAAAGTTTTTGGGCCGACACCAAAACCCCAATTCGGCATGTATTTGTAGGGGGGCGAACGAGCCAACCGAACGAAGCGTGAACGAAACCCCTAGTTTGCGCGTGACGGAACTTTCACCTCCTCCCAACTGTCGCCGCCGCCGCCGATCTACGCGCCCTCACCGTCCTTTGCACCGTCGTCGCCCGATCTCGCCGGCATGAGCCTCGAATCGACCCCGCCGACCATCGAAGCTAGCTCGCAGGCCATGCCACCCTCTCCCGCGGTCGCCAGAGCTCCTGCTAGCCCAACCACCCCCGCCACCCCTGCCGACATCGCGACCATGGTCTTGTCGACGAGCTTCCTCAAGCGGTGGCACGCGGGAACGCATGTGGTCCCGCAAACTGGTGCCGCGGCGACCAGCGGTGCTGTCCCGGCTGTCGCCAAAGGGGCCAACGCAGCCAAGCCGATGGCGTCGAAGAATATTCTGTTTTACAGTTTTGGTTTACGGGCTCTGTTCTGCGCCAGCGATTTTCCAACCCGTAAACACGAGTTCGGTGAACTGAACTCGGGGTTTTCACTTCGCGTGTTTAGAGCTCTGTTAGAGATGCTCTAAGCTAACTAGTTGTTGTTTTTTTTGATAGAACTAAGCTAACTAGTTGTTCTGACCTAGACAGACGTTTCAATCGTGACGAGCCTGTAGTCGGTGGCCATCCAACCGTAACTGTCTGACGGAGGCGGCACAGGGATGACAACCACGTCATCAGGGCACACTCCGCATATAGTCGGTGGCCACTCCGACTCCAGCTCGCGATGTGTGAGGAACTTGATCGAACTGGGGATCGATCGCGCGCGAGCCAAGTAATCCAGTTCCAGCCCACCCATCGATCCAGGGTCTCCCGCGACCTCAATTCGGAGTCGGCCAACGTTTTCCCGATCAATATAATGACGGTACACCATGCAAGATTGCCAGCTTGCTTTCCGGCCTTGCGTCAACACACACCGCCAAGCGCGCGATCTCCCTCAAGCGCAGTCAGGAGAAGACAAGGAATCGATCGGGCCGGCCGGCCGCCGGCGTATGGCGCAGCAGGAGTTGCACGGCCGCTGGTACCTGAACTCCGACGACCCCATCGCCCGGTTCGTCGGTCCCTACTTCAACGTTCTTGCAACGCCAGAGACGGAGACGGTGGAGGACGGGGAGGATCAAGATCAGGCGGTTCTCGAGGAAGAGGAGGAGGAGGACGCCTGCTGGTACGTGGACCTGAGGAGCGGCGAGACCACGCTGTTCGCCCTGAACCCCGGCCAGCGCGCGTGGGTCAGCCACGCCCAGCTGGTACCCGCGTCCAGCGCCGCCGCCGGCCAGACCGTGCGCGTGGCGCTCCGCACCAAAGCCGGCGACGTCCAGAGCCTCGTGCTGTCTGCGAGCAGGAACGTCGTGTCCCTGCCTCGACGGTCCACGGTGATGCTCGACGAGGAGTTCTGGCTGGAGCGGGAGGACGACGGCCTCGCCGACGCGGTCGTCCGTTTCGTCGTCTGTGACGGAAACGTGCACGCGATTCCGGAGATGGGGACGGTGGAGGAGTCTGAGGAGGACGGAGAGCGTCCACATGCGGTTCTTTGGGAGGAAGAGGAGGAGGAGGAGGAGGATGGAGAGGCGGCGGCGTCTTCCGAAGATTACGACAACGACGTTGGCTTTAGCGACTATGACGGCGAGGAGGAGGAGAGCGACGGCGCGTCCGAGGTGGCCGGCTTCATGCGGGTCGAGGACGCGGACACGGAGAACCAAGGAGGAGGCGGCGCGCAGATCCTGGTGCTCTACCGCTACACGCGCTTCTCGGCGGCATGGTCGGACGGCAGCGTGGAGGCGCGCGGGAGCACCAAGGAGCACCAGCTCCGGTTCGTCGCCGCCGCGGGCCACGGGGCCAGGTCGCTGGCGTGGGCCGGCGCGTCGCTGGCGCCCCTGATATACCCTGACGGCTGCAGCCAGCGGCTCCGGGAGCTATGGACGAGCCTGGCGTCGCAAGTGAGCCTTCCGCCGGGCGCGGCGCGCGTCAAGGTGTTCGTCGACGTCGGCATCCTCCGGCTGGAGGACTGCACGCCGGTCAGCATGGGAAACATGCGCGCCGCCCTGGAGGGCATGAAGGCGCAGCCGTGGCCCACGCGCTTCACCGGCATGGAGCTGAACCTGCCGGAGCCGGTGCGATTCGGCCATGATGAAGACAACCACAAGGATGGCGAACAGAGGCCCACGAAGCGCAGGAGGGTGGTCACCGCCGGGGAGGACTGCGGCGTCTGCTTGGAGCTGCTGGAGGGCGACGACCTCGCCGCGTGGCCGGGGTGCGGCAAGCCCCACGTCTTCCATGGCCGATGCTTGGAGCTCGTTCTCGAGAAGAGCGAGACGTGCCCTACGTGCCCTATCTGCAGGCGCGGGCTATACGTATTCTAAGCAACAAGCAGGCTCGACGTTGGACAAGTTGTAGAAATGTGCAGTGTATTGTTGTATGCAAACGATTTGTCTGTATTTTGTATGTAATCCTTCAGAAATTATGTCTGCTGAAGCTGAAGTGCAGCATTCTTCAGATTCATGTCTATTTATCAATGAATTTGAATGAATGAATCATGTCAGCTGTATTTAATTTGACAAATATCTGTAACAGCAGCCTCAGGTTTTATGAAATGGAGAATTGTTTGTTCAATTATGCAATTCTGCACCAACTATTTTCGGATGAAATGTACCATATGCAACAACTTAACTTTCATTGACAAGTAGTTCCTAGATGAAAAAAATCCAGACAAAACTGGAAGTGGTAATAAATAATTATACAGAACTTACAGTTACATGATGTATTGTTTGAACAAACGAATTAAGCTATTCACAATCACATGTAGTCTATCTATAGTTTAAGCTCTACACATACAGTGGCTCAGAGGGTTTTCCCAGAGGTCATAGTGTGGAAAGGTGGCCTCAGGGAGTCCAGTGCGTGTCTGGTGAGTGATCATCACATCCTCCACAAAAGTTGCCCACGGCATGTAGGGGTCGCCGAAGAACTTCGACATGAGACCCTTGTCTGGCTTGATAGACTTGAGCCTATGGCGCCCCATGTAGCGGCGGAAGCCGATGATCAGCTTGGCGAAATTGCCGCCGTGGGTCATGACGAACACGTCCGACTTCAGGCATACCAGGAAGTCCAGTGCAGCAAGGCTGGTTACATGCTTCTTGAAATGCTCTATTTCATCTTTGCTTGCAAGGTCTTCTTTGGTCACCTGCAAACAACAATGAAAATAGGCCAGTTATCTCTTGAGCAAATCTATGCTGGTCTAGGCAATGATCTCATCTAGTAATTATTATTTTCCTTCTGACTCTGCAGTTTTGCAACATGTATATAAGGGCAATTTGAAGGCAACAAACAGGATTTGCAAGGTAAGCCGCTAAAGCACCTACCAAATTCGGGAACATATTCCTCAGTGGTGCCATTCTATTGCTTCCACCATACACTTGTCCTGATGCAACATATATCTGAGTCTCCTTTGTATACCCCATTGCACGTAGAATAAAACCTATTTCCCCAGGCTCAAGTGGGCAGCGGCCTTCTTTTCTCTTTTGCAGTGCTAAAGGCCACAAGTGAGATCCATTCTGCGCACAAGAGAAGGAAGTATATTTAAGTACTGTACTATGTAACATTATTCCTCTTCAGGCTCATATCATTATTTAATCTCCAGATAACCTACAATTCACATTAGAACATCACCTTGAACCGTCTTGGCCATTGTTTCTGTCTATATTCAGCCATCATTGCTTTCTCATCTCTCGTTCCAACAAAATCACAAAAGGATAGACCCACCATTCCTTTCTCGAATCGAAGATGAAGAGCCCTTCAAATGCAAGAATACTGAGAGTGAGATATGGCAAAATTTGCCAGCTTCAGGCGGGTTAATATGAAGGCAGTGAGCTGAGCTTACATATACGGATTTACATTGCCTGTTCGATTCCTCATCCTTGTTGCCAGCTTGTCAGCCATTTCTTCAATGCCAGGTAGAAACTTTAAGGCATGATAATTAACTCTGCACCTGAGCCGGTTAATCTTCATTGGAACATTATCATACCTGAAATGGTGAGCTTCATTACACTATAGCCATAAGTCATAAAAATGAAGGTGACTAGAGCAATATTCAGTTGACCATGAAAGACTAATGTGACGGTTTAGTTGCAGGGCTAAACAAATATATAAGCCTCAACAGAACAGAGCCATGAAATATCTTCATAAAATGATACTGAGACTTACCCCAACCTATCGACAAATGGCTTGATTGACATTATCTTTTTCTCTTTGATCCTTGGAAGCACATTGTCAACGTAAAACTGCGCTGATGCATATTTTGGGATATTTTTTACTGTACGCCTGTTAAAATTAGCATAAATAATCAGAGAAGTTACAATTAAGTAGTATAATAATATGTTGGCATGTAGACAAAACAACATATGCAAAGCAAAACAACAACAGCAACAACAACCAAGCCTTTAGTCCCAATCAAGTTGGGGTAGGCTAGATATGAAACCCAAACGGAAACTAGAGAAAACTAGACAACATATGCAAAGCAAAACAAAGAAAAATAATCTACCTCCACAACATAACCAAATTAATGTAACAATGCACCTAAATGTACAAATTGGGACCATTTTGTAGCTGACATTACTACTGATATTTGACAAAAAATTCACAGGTAGTGGTCCAGAAATGAAACAGTTTCAATCACTACCAGAATAAATGGATTAGGTGGTTTTTAGATGATAAATCGGTTAACTGTTGATAAGCCAGTTCACAGCTCAGAGAAACTATAGGTTCCAGTGAACTATCATGCTATGCAATGTATAAAACCAATTATTAATAACACATATGACAGCTGCTACTGTAGTTTGAACCGCTATAATAGACTGGGATAACGGCATCAACCAACATAGCGACACTATCTAGGGGGTGTTTGGTTGGGCCGTGGGAAAGCAGCTTATGACTGTGGGCTATATGCTGTGGAAAAGCTGCAGACTGTGTATTGAGGAATAATGTAGGTCCTCCGCGAAACTAGTTGTTAGATTGAGCTAACAGAGGCATTTTACTGGAAATTGTTATATGATAGTATAAACCACAAGCCAAAAGCACAAGTAGGTGCTTTTTTGGCTTGTAAGCCTAAAGCAAAAGCCAAAATCCAAAACATGTTTTGTTAGACTTTTAACTTATAAGCCAAAACTGTGCCTAACCAAACACACCCATCATTGATACAAATGCCATCATTAGAGATGAGAAAATGATAGGAAACAAAGAAAACTTAGGAGAAGCAGAAATTGTTGCAATTCTAGAGCAATCAAATTTTATTGCACACGCAAAACTCTCAGCATCCAATAGTGATAAACTGATAACTTGAATTGGACAAATCAATTTGGGGAGTCATTAATTAGGCTTCAAACAAATAGAAACTTGAGTTGCATCAATGTTGCATTAGCAAGTTCTTGCATAATAATATAACATGCAAAATGCATATGTAGGTTGCAAATTGCAATGACACAACTGTACAGCAGAACTGCAGAAGTCACTCGCTTGACTTGTTGTTCAAGTTGTTATGCTCTAGGAGTAAAATTATTTCCTCCACGACCATGTTCATGTCGATTTCAATATGAAAGAAAGCAGTTCTCTTAAAATCAATATCATTCATGTGTTTATCAAGCTATTAAACTGGCAGTAGCTAAGACAGATGAAAAATGTGAAAGGGTGCAACTAACTTTATACTGGTGAACAGCTCATCTTTTTCCGTGAACCAGTCAGGAATATCTCGAACAATGCGCACATCATACTTCAAATAATTAATAAAATGGTCTACATCGAAGATATCTTCAAATTTCCTGAATAGAAACATAAAGGTTATCAAATACTAAAGATACAGATAGTGTATGCAAGCAGGAGTCAAATAGGAAAGGAAATCTTATTCATCACTTACGTTTGATCTTTCCATATTTGGTCCTGCTTCAGGACAGGTAAAATAAGTGTAGCGTTCATTATCTTAGCAATTGCGACAGCATTACATATCTGCAAATACAACATGTAGTGCAATTAACTAATGACTGTTCAATATGTCGCAGTCAAACTGCATTTAGTACATAAATGATGTGTGATGGCAAGTTAACAAATCTTCATAAGCCAATAATTTCGGTTGAAGTTCTAGCTTGGAAATAAAAATAATAATCATGTGTTATTAAAAGAAGACTTCAACAAGTTGATAGTGTGAATAGGGCACATACGTACAGCTATGCGTTGCTGGTTCAATCCGCCCTCAGCATGAATAAAAATATACCCAGAAGTTTCATTCTCTGACACAAGATCTGCAGAATAGTAGAGAGAAGACAACACCGATACTTGTCAGAACGCAAGCATGGTTTCAAGTGAATGTTTGGCATTTTTCTTAAGATAAGAGTCTGTGAACAAATTATAGAGGATTAACACCCATATAGTTTCATCTGAGTCGAGCTAGTAGAGAATTGCCGGTCCCTTTTCAGGAAAAAAAAACTACAGAGATTCTGTTTTCATGAGAAAGCTCATGTGCTATGGGTAGAAAAAGGCATAACAAGAACTGAATGTGGTACACTTTCTCTACATCTGGGAAAACACGAGAGGGATCATGTGTTAATTTTTATGTGCAACCAAACCAGTAGCCTTCAAAAGAACAGACTCTATTTTGCTTCTCCAAACAGAAACAGCCAACTTTGTGCATAAACTGTACAGTACAGGTTTTGCCAAGTTTACTGTGTCTAGCAGGTCTACTCTTTGAGCTACTTACAACACATCAAAGTGACAGGGTACATGACTTTCAGCAAATTTTAGCAACTATCTGGGCAGTATAACGACTTCACAGTAGCATTAATAAACATGGAAAGGACACATCAGTAAAGTTATGGAACATCTTTCGCAGCAGTTGGCAATTTTGCTAGAGCGATCAACTTCAGCACTTGCCTGAGATCTCGTCGCTGCGTCGCTCGGCGCAGGGCCTCCAGGACGTGGCCGCGGCATGCGGATTCTCCCACAGAGAGGTCCGCTCGTTCACCTGCACGGCAACATCACGCCAAGCCAAACAAACGAACAAACGTTAAAAAATGATGGCGTGCACTAACATTTCTCCAGATGCACGGTGAAATCGAGATCACTTTACCCCGGGGCACCGGAGCCGAATCCCATCCTTGCGGCACAGGTAGGGCGCGTTCTGTGATCCAACGACGACACGAGTGTGAGTAGCTAGTAGTAAGCATCAGGGATCCCGGTGAAACGGAACGGGAATCGATGGGATCGAGGGAGTTTGAGGACTCACGAGGCGCGACCAGACGGAAGGGACGGAGACGAGCGCGGCGAGGGCGAGGCAGGTGAGGAGGGAGAGAAGGATCCGGTAGGATGCCGGGGTGGAGGGCGACCTGGGATCCTCGAGCGCGAGGAGGGCGCGGACTGGGGCGGGGAGGGGCCACCTCTGGTGGAGCGGAGGGGAGGAGCGGAGCGCGCCGTCTCCGCCGCGGGGAGAGGGGAGGAACGGGGATGAGGCGGACGTGGCCGCCTCCGCGTCGCGCTTCGCGGGGGAGCTGGAGGCGCGGGCCGCCGCCGCCGCTACCGTGGCGTGCCGCAGCTCGGCCATGGCGGGGTCGGTGCGAGTGCGAGGAGTGTCGCGGCGTCGGTGGTAGTGGAAGCCGCCTGGGTCGTTTGAGTGACGTGTTCGTTGGCCTTGGCCGGGACCAGATTGGTCACACGGGGGCCGTGTGCCGTCCTTCGTGTAAATCAAGACCAGGCTCTCCCATTTCCAATCAAATTTCGTCAAATTTTTGAGATTCCGGTACGCACCAAAACATTTGTATTTCGGTCAAAATATCCCGTCGACGCATAAATCCATGTAAAATTTTAGAATGTTCACGTGAAAACTGTAACTAGTAGAACATACAAATGTCCAAATCATATCTATTTGCAAATGGGATGGATCAGACCATAGACACAGGACACAGAGAAGCACATCTGGACGACAACAACAGTGGAGAGATCAGCATTTTCGATATCCATGTCATATGTACTCTGAACCATTGTAAGTCTTGCATATCATACTGCTCCTAACACTGCTGCGAACACTCCATCACAGGCAAAAAGACGGAGCGAAAGGATGGTAAAAGTGCTAATGGAAGGTCAAAAACTACAATACGCCTGAGGACTGGACAACCACAGTTAGCGTCATCTAATTAAGATCAGAGCAAGAACTATTTTTCGCTTCTTTGCTATGAAACCTGCAGTGCCTCGTCATCCCATAGCTTTTTCCTCACGATCAGGACACTTTCCTCGTCACCAGACGAAAGTGCGTCTTCCTTTGGTTTCATCTCAGATGACCAGTCATCCCATCGCAGCGCCGGTAGAAGCTTCTTGATGTAGTTTATGACAGCAGTTTTGTCCCTGATGATGGCATACCCATGAGGCCTCATGACACGGTCCATCTCGATCAGCAGATCCTCCAGGCTGCATCCTTGATTCTCCATCTCTGAGAACAGCAGCCAGGCGTGAAGGAGGTCGTAGGTGCGAGGGTACGTCGAGAATGATTCGCACCTTCAGTAAGAAACAACCACAATAAACAGATCAAGCAGCAGTCAATTGTAGAAAGTAATAAGTAAGAAGCATCCAGTATGAAAATACACAGAACAATGCACATGTAACTTCTTTCAATGATTACCATGAATCCACAATGTTAGGCATTATGTTAATTAGTATGGAAGATGTGTTTTCGTAAACACGGAGCAACGACAGAAACTGTTAGGCAATACTGGAGCGCCTGATGTGGAAACAGGCATCTGGTTTTTCGTCTTGCTGCAATTCTACTGTGCAATCTATTCTGCGGCCATCAGTTAACAGCAGGGTTCTGTTTATAACAGCTAGGAGGGAAAATCTCCGTGAGAGAACTCTGGTTCCAATTATGTCAGCATGTCTGGAATGTGACAGCTGGGCAATTTTTTTAAAGCATGTGGCTGATAGCTGCCCAGTTTATGAGTTGTGGTACTTACATAATCCCACAAAATGACATGCACCTCTAAAATAACGAAACAACATAATACTCCCTCCGTCTCGAAAAGGATGTCACAGATTTGTCTAAATTAAGATGTATCTAACTATCTATACACTAAATAGTGTCTACATACATCCAATTTCAGACAAATTTGCGACATCCTTTTCGCAGGGGGGGGGAATCCATGCACCAACACTTGCCAAAACATTTCTCTCTTTCTGCAATTATAACCTCCGATACAATTATATAATTATCCCATGCGTGACATTGAACAATAAAGATTATAAGAATTTAAGTATGTATAGTCAACATTCAAGCAATTTTATCTGAAATTAATCGACGGGAAGCAGGACAGAAGGTATTGCACAAACATCTTACCAATTATGGATTGTCCCTATTAAACCACGGTCATATATGATCTTCAGTTTTCCAGATTCCATGAAAGGGACTACATTCATTACCCAGACGTCCTTTGTCCTCAGTGATGCTGCAAATCCACCAAGATTAGCATTCATATCCATAACATTTCGAAAGGAGTCCTTCCTTATCTCAGATTTCATAAGTTTCCAATACTGAGCAACTCTAGAATGCCAAATTTCCTGCAACAGTATTCCAAGGTTAGACACTTGAGATCGTGATAAAAAAAAGGTATGGATTTGTATCACAAAATCAGCCATAGAAGTACTCACATTGTCGTCAGAAAAATTCTTTGAACTGATTCCGATCTCTTCCAGACGAGGGGGTGGTGCTGTGAGCCTGTGTGGCCAGGGAAGCAGTTCGCTTCCTTTAACCTTGTTCACTCCTGGTGAAATATTAGAACAATACACCTTCAGGGTACAAGTATACATGCAACTAGGCCAACACGTGATGTTTAATGCAAGAGTTATTTATGGAAGAACTACAGTCTACAGGTGAAGTAAAAAATTGCTTGACAGAAATTTGTATTGAGAATTTGCTTGATTAATAGTTACAGCACCAGACAAATTACATGGAGATGCAATCAACCAAATACAGCAATATTCTACTGCAGTTTCAAACTTAAAATACAACCAAATACAGCAATATTCTACTGCAGTTTCAAACTTAAAATGTTAATTGCAGAAAACTTTACCTATCTAAAGAAATATGAAACCAAACACGGCTATTCTACTAAAGATTCAAACCAGATGAAATGCAGGTATCCAATGATGGTGGCATGCAAGCATTGTGATGGTCAACAGATCAGCAGAAGAAGGTAACCTGTGGAGGCCACAAATTACAGAATCAGGGGGTAGATGATGTCTTAATGGCAAGTGATAGAGTGGGCAACACGTGGTTTCATACAATTAGTGGGCGATAAGGTGGACCAATCATTACAGGGTTGTCATGGGATGTTTCCTTCAGGTAAGAGGTTGACCAAATTACCCTTCTATGTTATGGCTAACCAATGCAACAAAGGATGACAGCTAATGTTATAATCTTGAACCTTGGTCTGCTCTAACATGTATGAACTTAGCCATGGTGGAGTAATATTTGAAGCAAAACACTACAAGAAAGCAAGAGAAGTACAATAGACTGTAGCACTTAGTAATAATCTTGAGGCAAATCAGGAAGGTAAGCTTACTCTTGGAGTAGGGAGTTATGCATGCTTTCATGAGGACATTCCAAGCAGCATCTGGGTCATCATCATGGCCACACATGGGAGGAAGTGCTCCAGGCTGTATCTTCATATAGCACCAATTTGTCAATGGTTTGACCCATATCACTGTCTGGTCCTTCCTTGAAGCAATCCTCCAACACATCCTCCGAGCAAGACTGCTCATCTGCTTCCATATCTTCCTGTTAGCTGGATCAGAAGCATAGGCCTCTGGTGATGAATACACGAAATACCCTCCAGGCCTCAAAACCCTATCCACTTCCAGCAATAAGATCCCATCCCTCTGCAGCCAGTCAATTCGACAACGGGAGCAATGCGCCATCTCGAATGAGCGGCTAGGATATGGCAGCCTCCTTGTACCCAGCACACCAAGGGTTGATGGTATCCCCCTCTCAAGCGCAAACTGGATTTGGTTCTCATGCACATCGTTGGGAGCAACCGACATTGCGATTATATCATGCGAGAGAAGGTAAGCCCCGAAGCTAGCAACTCCGCAGCCAACATCGAGCACATTCCTGACGTTGCCTTGGTTGTTCAGCTTACCATTTGGAAAGTCCAACATCTAGCATCACAGACAACCAACATTGGTATTCATTAGCTTCCGAAGGTACGTGACCAAAATGTGGTGGATTGAAACGTTTCGAACCTGCGCAAGGTGCACAATGTACTTGTCGGCGCCGGTGTGGAAGTGTGTGCCTCCACCTGGGAAGTTGATCTTGTTGCCGTTCACCACCATCCACCTCTGGTCTGACTTCTCGGAGGCGAGGTGCGTGTGGGGTATGTTGGCCTTCCACACCTCGTCCCTGCTCCTGGGCCACCTGATTGGCACCTAAGCATCACACCCGCATATCACATCAACATCATGGCATCGTCGGAGGAAACAAACGAGACACGATATAGCAACAATCTGCAAACTCAACACATGGTGGGTTCACCGTCGACCATGCGCATGTGCTCGTCTCACCGCTCACCGTGTAGCCAGCCGGTGGGGGTATGAGGCAGTTGAGGCGGCGGTCCGCGGGCGGGCAGTGGCGCTCGTAGTGCTCCATGAGGGAGAGGTTGAGCCTGAGGCGGAGCTGGTGGTGGAGGCCCCGGTCCAGGCACGGGATCAGTTCCGAGTGCATCGCGTCGCAGACCTGCACACACAGCATGCGGGTTCAGCAAAATCGAGCCGCCCACCATTAGCAGGTACGGGAAGCGCGGTGTACGGACCGGGAGGGAGGAGAGCACGAGGCCGTTGGGGACGGGGACGGGGGCATGGGCCTGCGAACCCCGGAGGCGGACGCGCAGCGGGTGGCGGCGGCGGAGGGTGGGGCCGAACGCGGCGCCGTGGAAGAGGCAGAGGAGCGCGAGCGCGACGACGGCCGCGACCAGGACGCACGCGAAGGCCCGGTGGCGGCCCAGCGCGCCTCCCCATCCCCGGTTGCTCTGCCGCGGCGGCGACGGCGGCGGCGGCTTCATCGTCGTGCTGCTGTACCGCTACCTCGCGCCGCGCGGAGGCGGAGGGAGTGCGGCCGTGCGGAGTACGTGACGGCGTCGGCTGCGCGTGGGCGTGGCGGGGCGGGTCATGGCCTCATGGGCAGGCGCTTAGGCGGGGCTTGAGGCGGAAGCGAAAGGGGAAAGCCGCGTGGAAAGAGGCGGAGACACGGAAGCGGCGCGGGGGTGCACTGCATAGGCACGGATGCGCGAACACGGAGGCGAAGACCGGGAGTGGACTGCGGTCCAAAGGGTGGCCAACGGGCCGGGCCAGACATTGCACGGGCCCGCCCTGTAAACAGGCCAGACAAAGCACGGCCCATGGAGGCCCGTACATAAACGGGCCAAGCATGCCTCGATGGCAGCACACACATGGTTGTGCTGGCACGCGGGCCCCATGTCCTGGCTCAGTCACGACATGTGGCGGCTTATGGGCCTCGCAACATCTATTTCACTTCATTGTCGGCTTAAATCCATTTACGGGTCTAAGCACGTGTGCTTCTAGCCAGCTCGTGAAAAGCATGGTCCGATGGCTAGTTTTGTTGCCGTCTAGGAGACAGGTTTAGGCCACGAGCCCATAGACAAGTTGATCGCGATTGACAATCAAGGAGCATATATCTTAAAAACTCTTTGGATTCAAGAAAATTCTAAAGGTGTAAGGAAATTTCTCTATAAAAGCCTTCTAGATACTAGCATTAAGGTCATCGGGATTTATGATGGAGCCCATTTATATACTCTTGATTCTATACGAATCTTAAAAAGAATCTTATTTTGCATTTTATTTCGGAAATCTAATATAATCTATGTTTAGTTACTCTCTCTCTGATCCTGCAAAACTTGGTTGTTTGTTTCTTGTGCACCACGACAGTAGCTACAAAATTACTACCGTACATAACATCTTATTTATATGTTTTTTCATTCCTTCATTTTGAATATCTTTTAATCCAAACATGTACATTGTCTTTTCTTGTGTCAACACATGCATAATCATAACACCTAGCGAAGAATGAAGAGCTTTGCAGCTGCCCATCTTTTAGGCAGCATTAGCAAAAGCTAGAAGTGTCTCATCTATTACTTAGTTGGATTATGCACACAAATTCCTTATACCACCTATGGTGGATGATGTAAACATATTTCTTAAATAAAAAAGCTAGATTATGGTTTCTAGTGAAGAAACACAACGCAATAAACACCAAAAAGACCACTACGATTTAATGAGACATACAAGATATTGTATCATCCACTTGGACCAATTGTTGGTCCCATTCCACCTAAATACAATACTATAAACATAAATCAAGCCATGTATGTAAAATGTCTATAATACAACCTATATAAAACAACAAACATGTTGGAGTACTCCATATGTTATCTACATTAATATTGCATATTGCTTGTATGTTACACGCAAAATGTCTATAATACAACCTATATAAAACAACAGATGTGTTGGAGTACTCCATATGTTTTCTACATTAATATTGCATATTGCTTGTATGTTGCACGTGACCATGCCCGTTCTTTGTTCTATTCTCTCTGCATCACAAAAGCATCATGAAGTGGGTTTCTTATAAGCAGTTGACACCACATAACCATACTTGGTTCCATGAACGTCATATGATTCCTAAGTCGCATGTGATGATCTTTTTCGTCCTCCATTGCATTCTCTTTGTTAAGCATTTCGCCATGATGCCATAATATTGGGGTTGACATGGTATAGAATCAATTTACCAAAAGATTCTAATAATTGTGTAAGCGCATCTTCCATGTGTTTGATAATTAAGTCGAGGATTCGATGACTTCAAATAGTGTGCGGTAGTTTTTTTCAACTTTGTTTTGCATTTAATGATCATGAATTCTTGGTCCAAAGTTGACCCTTATGGTCTGATCCAAAGAATTGTAGCCTTTGTTTGGTTCAAAGTTTTACTTCGCTTGGTATAATCTTAGACACAACATGGCTAAATAAGTTGCCTCACACTCGTGTCATCTCTTCATTGCATTAAAGACATAGTAAGGTTCGAAACTTGTGAATTGTTTGAAAGGGCCGCATATAACTAAAATATACACTATAATACTCTTAGGGCTCTCTAGAACTTAAGGTTCCCATTTACACATTTTTGGAAAATATTGACCGCGCCATATTACTTACCTCCAAGCAAATATGTCAATCAATAAATGTGAATTGACAATCAATAAATAATTTTATCAAACTATAATGTTTTTCAATAAGTTCCCCACTAGATTCAACAAGGAAAATCCATTTTATCACAATTTTCGTCATTCGATAGGTGTAATGCTAGCTTAAGCAAGTAAACCCAAACATTTAATGGATATGTATCACTTATATGGATCTAACGAGCAAATAAAATTCCATGTCATGATTCTACCTACCATCTCTCCTTCCATCAAACTAGAAATAACAAACGTCGAAAGCTTTGCATAGAAACTTATTTGGGTTAAGTATAGTAACACTAAGTTACTATATGTTTCCCTCGTCCCATCTGGAAGCTGCAAATGGCTCTACATAATCAAATGGATCATAAACTTAACTGTTCTCTTCTTCTCGAAAATGATGTCGCATATTTGTCTAGACCTACGCATGTACTAGTGTATAGATACATATAAATCTAGACACATCTACGTGCTTATTTTTTCAAATTCAAATGAACAGAAGTTTTTTTTTTTTTGACTCACGGCCATTTGTTTTCTTTAGGAAACGTACCCATCCGTTCAGAAAAACAAAGGAACCGTACCCACGGGTCGGTATCAACGGAGGGCGGATAGACACCGGTCGTGCCGTCAGAGGTCCTGGCCGAGCACGACGCCGCGGCCGGCCCAAATCGGGAACCCAAACAATCCCACGGGCACCAGAAACCCGGCCGGCCGCGCGGACGACGACGAAACCCTCATCAACACACAAGTCCCCCATCGCTCCTCCGCCGACGCCGCGCCGTCCTCCGCCCCCGTTGCCCACCCGAGCCGCGAGCATGGCCTCCTCCTACTACAACCCGCCGCCCTCCTCCCACGCTGCCCCGCCCCCTCCCCCGCCGGGCACCTCCGCGTACGCGTACCGCCACCACGCCGCCTACCTGCCCCAGCCTCCGCCCCCGGCCTTCGCGGGCTACTTCGACCGCGCGGAGCCCCTGGCGCCGCCGCGCGACGAGCTACGCACCCTCTTCATCGCCGGCCTCCCCGCCGACGTCAAGCCCCGCGAGGTCTACAACCTCTTCCGCGATTTCCCCGGATACGTCTCCTCCCACCTCCGCGCCGGCAAATCAGCCCAGGTTTTTGCCCCCTCCCCCCCTGCCTCAAGCCTGCTTCAAACCCCTCCGTCTGCTCCACTCCAGTCTAGGGTTTGCAAACTCCTGGCATGGGACGGGAGTCTCCTTCTGCTGATCCTTGTCTGAATGCTGTACTTAACCCAACCTGATTTTCCTGCGTTGCAGTCGTACGCATTCGCTGTGTTTGCAGATCAACCTTCTGCGTTAGCTGCAATGAGTGCCACAAATGTAAGATCTCGATTAAGCATGGCATTCAGTTATGTTTTCTCCATTATTACTATAGCTGCCACTCCCGTATGGTTTGGATACACTACTGTTTCGAAACTAAGTTTCTACGCCCCGAGGACAATCTGTGATGTCAAGTTACCAACGGCCATAGTGCTCTTGTGAATCATTTCATTTTGCAGGGATTGACATTTGACCTTGAGAAGAATTGTTCGATCCATGTGGATCTTGCAAAATCCAATTCAAGATCAAAGCGCCCTAGAACAGGTTCCATACTTTGTGCTTCTAGATTATTATTACTATGTGACTGTTGTTTATTCTGCTGTTGCTCACAACCTCACCCTTTCTTTTTGCTTAGATTATGATTTCCCTAACTCTACTGGGAAAAAATCTAGAAATCCGAGGGAACTTCCTGATTCAGGTATTATTCTAGTATCTTAGATCTAGTATTGTGGGGAAAATATTTATCATTTTTACACTAGATTGATCCACCCACTAGCATGTATTCATGTTGATGGTTACTATAGTTACATTACAGTCACACGAGCAATCTGTAGACTATTCCAAATCCACAATTCTATAGCAACTCCTCTTTGTGGAGCTCCTATAATTTGTATCCTATTTTTTTCTTTGTGTTCATGTCCAACTACGCCTGTTAATCTGTGACTTCATATCCTCGGCGAAATGACACTTCATCTTTGCAAAACACTCACCTTGCACATCTTTGGCACACTTTGCGCCATATCAGGTGCTGGAAGCAATATTCACATGTCCGGAATTGGTAATTCTTCACACAGCTTGAATGGTTATCCTTCTGCACAAAGGTTATGGCACACTACTTGAGCACAGTCTTATTATGTGATTTTGTTAGGAAAATCAGCTCAAGCAATCCCGCAGCTGATACTAGAAAGAAGACATCAGTACTAAATCAGAAATCTATATTCATGAAATTTCATATTTCTAATTAATACCATTTTCATCTTGCAGTTACACAAATTTTGGCTCTAGTACTGCCTTCAGCAAGGTGAGTTGATTTTTGCATCTTGATACGTGTATCTCTATCATGTACGGGATTTGTTGGATTAAAGTAGTAAACCAAGATATTCAAATGGTGATCCCAATTTTAGGTTTTTGTAGTTTCATATGGAGGGGGGCTTTTCTAATGTTTCTTGATAATTTCTTTTTGACCGATCTTTATGAAAACAGTGATCTAGTTCTGACATAAGTTCTTAACCATAAAACAACTGTGAACAATTGCTGCAAAGCTCATTAAGCTTACCTTCCTGATTACATTGTTGGAAAGCTTGTTATTATTTTGTTAATTCCATTCACAAGTAAATTACTGAAAATAAAGGTAGCCACTGTTTTGTTTCTATTTGTTCCGCAACTCAGCTCTGCAGTTACTATATTTTAACGGCAGTGATTTCAATGGTAAGACAAAACATACACTAATCTCTTTTAGTAAGCTATTGTGCAGGCTATTAACTTCTTGAAGGAAATGCTAGTTTTGTTTCCGAAATAATGAACCATTGCTCCCGATTTCATTCATAGAACAAAACCGATAAGACAACCACCATCCCCAGATGTTCTGCCAGAGGCAGCCATTGAACAAAGAAAGCGGAAAAGCTACTAACATCTATCCCAGGTCCTAGGAAACCATACATGCCAGGCCTAATATAAACTTCTATCACTGACCAGGAGAGCACAAACTTTTTCTGGCTGAATAACAATTCAAATAACTACTGAAGTAAACACCAAACGCTCTCAGGGAAACGCCAAGGCATCCTTTTGCAAGCTTTTTTAGTCAATTCCCATCATCTTCCTCATCAGCGCCCAACCTTGTCATGCATTGAAGATTTCCACCGCCACCTTAGCCAACAATTGCGCTGCGCTGACCTGATGTTGTCAGATGCTTGTTTTCTGAAAACAAGCCCAGTGAGTGATCCAATATGATACTTTACATATTACACTAACAGGATCATTAGGGAAAACTCTATCAAAGATAGCAGCATTCCTAGTCTTCCATATTGTCCATATCGACAACACCCCCACAAATATTTGGCCAAAGAGCAATGAGAAAAAGGCGATCGACCGTCTCATCACAACCACAAAACATACATCTAGTCCCTCTGCCGTTCCAACCCCTATGAATTAGCACATCTTTAGCAGCCACAAAAACACTTTTTACCTTTAGTTGGATTTCAACAAACCGCAGCTTCCTATGCGTCCATTTAACTTGCCCAACTTCTAAAGCCAGATACATTGATTTAACAGAGAAAATGCCAGATTTTGTCAAAGTTCACCTCAAGCTATCCTCTACATCCATTAGCCCAGTACCAGCACATAAAGCTTGTAACTGCCCCCACATATGGGCAAGGAAATGCTAGTTATTAACTTAAATAACTTAAACTGGTATTTTAACTCTGAGTGCAAGTGAGTTGATCCATTCAGTATGTTGTTACAATGTTTGCATAAATTTTTGATAAACTAAATTAAACTAATTCCGTCCCAAATACAAAAACTGCTCTATGATCTGCAGGGTTACTTTGGGTCATGTACTGGTAGACTTGTGTAATTGTTTTCTGTTAATAACATGCTGAAACAAATAAGATGTGGGGCTGAAAGGTAGAGTGCTATGGGTTTTGTTGCTGTTATATACTGGCACGCTTGTATGAACTAACATGATTTTACAAACTTCCTGTGTAATTTTTTTGTGCCTGCCTACTTATATGGCCCTACATATTATTATTTTTTGGATCAGGCACAAGGTTACTTGTTTTTTATGTGCACTTGACTGCAGGATCCATCAATATTTGCCCCTCAAAATAATCCTCCATGTCCTACGCTTTTTGTCGCAAACCTTGGTCAGTCTGTTTCTGATCATGAGCTAACAGATGTTTTCTCAAGGTATTTCCTATAACCTCATGATATGGGATGGATAATGATTGTGTTTTTGACATGCTTATTTTCATGATCAGTTGTGAGGGATTCATAAAACTAAAGATGCAAAACAAGTCTGGAGGACCAGTTGCATTTGTTGATTTCAAGGTATCATGAACAAAATTGCCATTCTCCCTTGTCGCAATTAATTTTATCTGTGTGAATCATATTATCAACGAAGTATGCTGATTATGATAAGGAGCTACTACTATTTATTCTATATCTTCCTATAATGGGTGCTAAATCGAGTTTTTGTTCTTTTGTGCTTGTTGCTAGCTATCTTGATTGCACATTTTTCACTATGACAATCATAACTTGCTATAGAAAACTTACCTGCTATTATGATGTGGTTCACTATGTCCATCAGTAAGTACTCCACATAGACCAAGAAGGTGCAAACCAGGGTTTCCCACATTCTACTTTTCTTATTTAACCAATTAAAGACTATCTCTAACATTGATTTATTCCTGTTGATAATATTCTGGGAAGACTCCCTTTTTCTGGATTTGTTTTGAGTCTTAAATTGAACCATTGTAGATCCAATTGTTGTCTCTTGGTGAACCTTTAGTTAAGTGGGTTATTGGGAGGAAAGCATACCGTATTTGCCTGATAATGTTAGTTTGCCATGTTAACAAAAAAGAGTTACTAATTTAGACCGTGTTACTTCATACAACATGGACGGTTCCAGCTTGGCTATTATTTTACGAGAGGTCACTTTCTTCCTAAATTTTATATTTTAATGTTCCTATAACTACTATTGGCCACGTGTTACATAGTTCATTCTGCATGCTTAGGAATCGCACAAAGTTATTCTGGCGAAATAGTTATCACTGACTGTTGGACAGGCAGAACTTGGATTTTGTTCTTGTAACAGGATATTGCTAAATCACTTGGCATTTCCATTACTGTTGTTATCAATGAAATTTCCAGAGTTAATCCCAAAGTGTAATTTTTCTTTCTGCAGGATGAGTACAGTTCAACTGAAGCCCTAAATCGTCTCCAAGGAGCTATTCTACGTTCTTCACCTGGCGAGGGCATGCGTCTAGAGTATCCTACATCTGGAGATCACTAACTTCCTTGCTGTTATATCTAATTGCATATCCTTTTCGTAGGGTTAATTTGGTTGCATTGACTCATTGATAGTGATGGGAGCTGTTTACAATAAATTTGGCACCACTTTCAAGTCTAAAATTTAGCTCACTAAGTGGAAGTATATCATTTGACACTAAATTTAACTCGCTGAGGCCAAATGCCCTAAAAAATGTCCAGTCTCACTCTCACCTCAACAGATGAGTGTGTACAAATTGAGTCTCACTTCCACCAGCTCTCTACCAATTAACAATTATCATTTGTCTGACCCATTCATGGGCACTTATCTGCACAACCGTTATGAGTAATTGACATGATAGAGCTTATAAGAGTAATCAAATACATTGTCCATATTTTGCATCAGTTATTCCGCACTTCTTTTGCATTAGTTATTCCACACTATGATTTACTATACTTGATTATATTCCCTTAACATCTGTTAGATATGCTAAATCTCGGATGGGCCTGCGTAGGCGGTCCTAATGCAGCAGAAAGAGTGGTGTTCGTCGTCAAATGCTGCTCAGTCTGATGACATAATTTATGCAGTGAAATGTCTTAGCCTGATGTTAGACTGTGGAGGTCTTTAGTCTAGTTCAATCGCCTAGTCTTGTTTTGTGAATCATTCGGCCTCCTGGATCATGTTTCTGTGTCCCGTGTAATTTTCAAGTTATATATGTTTTATTCAGTCAACTGCTGAATTCAGAGCGCTAATGATCAAGTATGTGGGGGTATGAGGGTTCAGTTGTGTAATGGATGGCAGAAGAGCGAGACATCATTCCGAAAGGTTAGGCAGTGTACCATGGATGGTGTACGGCTGATGTTTGTGATCGTTTGCCAAATACCGTCTTGTGAGCTTGAGCTTGTGCATTCCAACTGCTCGTGTGTTATCTTTGTCGATTCGCGAGTTCCTTGCCTGGTTCGGCATAGTTGAAAGAAATTTTTGCCTCTTCTCCTTTATGAACTGGACCAGTCTGTGGGATATATGGTGATCTTTGGAGGCATGTATAACAATATAAAGTTAGACATACAGTAGAAGGGTAGAAGCATAAAAGCTTTTTTTTTTGTCTCGGGGGCGAGCACTCACACCGAGTTCACCTTCTATCCCGCAGTAGGATGAGGGGTCCTGAAGATGGTGCTGGTGAAGGGTACTGTGTGCGAGTCCCAAGGCCTGTCCGTGAACGCACCGAAGGAAGGAAAAGCAGGGCGTGGGGTACAGTACCCTGCGGCCTGCCTGCCCTATATGAGTTATTACCATTCGTGCATCTCATCAGAAAAATAAGCGTGAAAGACCTTGAAGCCTAGTCTAGTGTTGCTTGCCATGAATGAATACTCTTCCCTTTCGGCTCTCCCCCCGTTCAGCACGTATAAAGCGTACTGCTGCTCGCCATGAATCCTCTCCATCCGTCACGCGACAAAAACAATAAACCAGCCGAGCGAGCGAGAGCGGCAGAATGGATAAAAATAACCTAAATTTGAAAGGATTTCACGAAATGACCCATCTGGAAAACTATTTCACTGGACTAACCCTTTTTGTAGCGTCTAACAGCTAGGCGCTACACTCTAAAGCGTACTGCCTTTCAGCTAGGCGCTATGCCTTGCAGTGCCGGGCAATCACCGCCTGCCTCCTCGCCCCACCTCATTGCAGGACGCCCAGCTATGTCGGGCGATTAACGTAAGCGCTTATGCCTCAGGTGTAGCGCCTGTCTGATAGGCGCTACACTTTGAGACATAACCTGCAGCCCGCAGCCCCCCTCCCCATTCGCTCCCAGACGCTGGAAGAACACAGAGAGGAACAGCCGGCGGTTCCTCTCTCCCCCTCTCTCAAATCCCCACCTTAAATCCAACAGATCTGAGGGATTTCACCGTGTTTTTGCTTCCCCATCCCTCCCTCAAGGTAATCCCCTCATTTTCCCTCTCTTTCATCCAATGAATCTTGCACACTATCTTCAAACCCTAGGTCTAGTTGGATTCATAATATGACCTATTTGTGTATGTTTTTGGTTATTTGGAAGTTATGTATTAGTTGTATTTGATGGGGAATGGAAGTGATTCGGCCACCACCTCCTTGTATGCAAGCCAACGAGCCTCGGAGAAGATACGCATGGTCTTCCAACGGATATGCACTCCAAAACCCACATTATGTCTTCCTTCCAACTCAACAACATCACATGGATCCATCCATTTCAATTCAATCCTCACTTGCTCCAAGACCTCGACATAGGTGGGACTACGATCAAACACAATATCTAGCTCATCCGGGTCCGGTTCTATGTTGCCTTTCAAAAAGGCATCCTTGTCCACATGATGAACATGAACAATTCTTGCCATCCCTAACACATAGGAGAATATGTTCATTAACTAACCATGACAAGATAAACAAAACTATACTAGACACATTACCAAACCATAAAGCTAACAAGAACACCCTCTCTTACATAAGCAAACCCTAACCCTAACCCTAACCCTAGCCATAACATTCCAATATACCAAACAATGTCATTTCAACAACCCTAAACCTAACTAAATGCTTTATACACATCTTTATAACCAACATTGGCCAATGAATCTAACAAATTTCCAAACATTTCTCTCCAAATCAAATTTCTAGGGTTTCAAGCCAAGTCCAACCAAAATGAAAGATTTCCAAAGGTCAAAACGAAGGGGAATGAGGGAGGGTACCTCTAGTACTGGGGAGAGGCACAACCACCAAATAAAGCTTCCAATGTGAGAGATTTGAGGGGAGAAGGCGCCTCCTTGTCGTTTCTCCTTCCTTGGGTCGAGCTGGAGTGAATGGGGAGGGTGGAGGGGGCTGCAGTGCAGGTTATGTCTCAAAGTGTAGCGCTTATCGACAGGCGCTACACTTTAAAGTGTAGCGCCGCGCTACACTGAGGTAAAAGGCCACACCGAGGTGGGGCTGTGGAGGGCCAGGCGGTGCCACGCTGGCAGGGGGCATAGCGCCTAGCTGAAAGGCGCTACATTGTAGAGTGTAGCGCCTAGCTGTTAGGCGCTATAAAAAGGGTTAGTGCAAGTGAAATAGTTTTCCTGATGGGTCATTTCGTAAAATCCTTTCAAATTTGGGTTATTTTTGTCCATTCTGTCAGCGAGAGCAGTAGAGTAGCTAAAGCTCTGCCAGCCAGCCGCCATGGCCGTCTTCCGCGTATGGGCCGAACAGCTGGCAGCCAGCTGCAACGTCTAAACGAGAGAAATTCCAAAGTCGTGGAATGTAAATTCAAGTGGACGGAACGGAAGCAGTGGAAAATTTAGTGTACGAGCCAAAGTTTGTGAAAGGACATCATCGTAGAGGAGCAAGGAAGCAAGAGGTCACCCTAGGCACGACCATGCGGACCAAACTTTATGAAACATGAATTCTCGTGAAGGAAAGTCCATGGTCGAGCGTATATTTCACACTGCCATGAAAGGGCTTGGAAGATTTGGTCGGGGCGGAGACGATGACGATGATGTTGTGAGACGAAGACGACCATATGACACGCCGGAGGCACGGTCGGCAGATGGAGTAGTACGTCGCAGGCTAACGACGACATCGGGACATGGTCCAGCAAACCGAGTGCAATGCTGGATCACAACACTGTGGCGCGGTCTTTTGGACCGACTGTGGCACATACGACTCGTCTCTACTCCACTGGTCAGGCCATACTACCACACATGTACTCCCTCCTTTGTCGATTCGCGAGTTCCTTTGCCTGGTTCGGCTCATGTTTGGTCGCCACTGTTGCTAGGTTCGGTCGGCGGACGGCGCGGAGGTTGTCGTGTTCGGTCTGCTTGTTCACCAATACCCCTTGCCCGTACCAATGGGCTAGCTGTAGTCTAGGCTCTCGGCTGATGGTTTGAGTCTGGTGCTCCTCTGACCGGCAGCGGTCCGGTTGACCCGGGTGTCCACGATGGCGTTGGCGCGGCTACTTGGCGGCGGGGATCTGCGGTGGCGGCAGATCCACTGGTGGATGGATGAGTCGGGACTTGGGCTAGGGTTGGTGGCGACGGTGACACCCCTGCTGCAGTGTGGCGCGGGGCTTCACGAGTCCATTTGGACTCGGCCGAGCCAGAGAGGGCCTGGTCGGCTATCGCTTTTCAGCGGTGGAGGTAGTTCCCTCCCGCGTGTTACTGTTCCACCGACCCCGTTGAAGTTTCTTCTTTTCGGTCGGACCAGCCTCACATTGTGGGTCACGGTGAGACAACGGTAGTGGCTGCAAGACTGTGGTGACGTGTGCGGGTGGGCGGCGAGCTTGGTGGAGCAATTCGAAGCGTTCGGGAGTGTGGTTTTTTGAGAGGTCGGGAGAAATCCTTGTCGTCTTGACACCGACGCGGTGACGCCTGTGGGTGTCATCGTCCTTCTTGAAGGGCGTCGGGTGTATCTCTTTCCCATCTCTCGTAGCGTACCGGGGGAAACCCTAGGCCTAGTCCGGGCAGCAGCATCGTTGTCGTCGTTTTCCCTTTTAGGGGTGTTGCTTGGTACGTGACGCTTCGGAGCGCTAGGAGAGTGGTGGCATTATCAGGAGGGCGCAACGGTGGCGGGTCATCCTTGTTCGTCGAGCCACTGTTGTCGGCTTTGTTTTCTTTTCTTTTTCTTCTTTGTTTTCTTTGTTTTTTTTTGGGCGTTGTGCTGTCTGGCCCAGCAGCGATCTCAAACGGTTGCTATATCTATATAGCTGGGCGAAAGCCTGTTTCGAGGAGGAGAAAGGGCAGGGAGAGCATGACCGGAAAAAAATAACGGGAAAAAATAGGAATAGGAAAAGGTGGGAAAGTAATGCTAATGACAAATGAATCTTTACCAAAATAATTAAAATACAACAAATTTTATTAATAGCTAGGAATGAAATGAAGATACATCGTGGCTTGCTACACTACGACTGAAATTTGAAATTAAGATACATGTGACTTGCCACAGTACCACTGAAATTAAAATACATGGCGACTTGCGCGGTTTTCTTAGGTCGGTTGTCGGTGCGGCGATAGAGCCCACCGCCTCCGTTGGCCAATGACGATGCCCGACGTGTTGCCTCCAGCGGCAGGTGACACGTGTCGCCTGGCGAGGCATGCTGCTATGGAGAGTAAATTGCACATAAGATCAAGCTTCGGTAACAGAGTTGCATAAAACCCAGAAAACAAACTTTTTTTTGCAGTTGACAAAGAAGTTTGTATTTTATGTTTTGTGCAACTTTGTTAACAAAGCTTAGTGTTATGTGCAATTTTCTCCGCTACGGACGGTTGGTCCTTTTTAACAACGTTTTGTATAGATGGTCCTTTTTGATAAATACACTTGCAATGTGGTCTTTTATGTCAAAAATTCTGCTGCTGTGATGCAATTGGTGAGTGTGGCCTGTCATATTTGCAGTCACACTATAGCTGGATGGATGTGATGGGACGGAGCACTATTCTGCTGTGACGCAACAGGTCTCTGATCATGCATCAGATCAGATGGATGTGAAGGGACGGAGCCGTGTCCCAGCGCCCAAAGTCTGGACTGGACTGGACTGATCACACTCCACACTCCACTCTCTTTCTTCACGCGTCCAGTCTTCACTCTTCACACCACAGCGAGCAGTCTAGTCTAGCGGCGAGGAGCGGCGGAGGAGAGGAGATGGCTCCCATCCGCCGCCGCAAAAAGGAGCCCGCCGACCAGGCCCTGACGTGTCTAGACGTCCTGCGTCTGCTCGATATCTCCAGGGACGCGCCGGCCCTCACGGGGAATGGGCCTGCCGGCAACGCCGAGGCCACCATGCATCCACCACCGCAACAAGTGGAGGTGGAGCCGCTCCCCTCGCCGCCGCCGCAGCCCCGAGAAGTTCAGGTGGAGGCGGAGCCGGAGACCCACAAGCTGCCCTCGCCGCCGCCGCCGCAGGAAGAAGAAAAGGAGGCGGAGGCGGAGGCGGAGATGTCCAAGCACATCTTTCTTCTTCACGTGTCCAGCTCCAGTCCACCGCAACAAGTGAAGGTGGAGCTGGACCCGGAGACCTCCAAGCTCCCCTCGCCGCCGCCGTCCCCGCCGCCGCCGCCCCGAGAAGTTCAGGTGGAGACGGAGCCGGAGACCCCCAAGCATCCCTCGCCGCCGTCCCCGCCGCCCCGAGAAGTTGAGGTGGAGGCGGAGCCGGAGACCCCCAAGCAGCCGCCGCCGCCGCCGCCGCAGGAAGACGAAGAGGAGGCGGAGTCGGAGATGTCCAAGCACATCAAGGCCGTCCTGCAGGCAATGCTGGCCATGGGAGGGCTCCCCGACTACGACGAGCGCTACGACTCCTACCTCGACGACTTCTTCAGGGCCTACATCCAGGCGCCCAGGCCGGTCGACCCGCCGTGGCTGCCCGACGCCGCGGGGCTGGGGCCGATCAAGGGACGCTATCCTTACCTGGCGGGCGAGATGGCCAGGATCGCCGACGCGGACACGGCGGAGCAGCGCGAGGCGCTGGGCGCGGGCCTGCTGCGGGAGGTGGACGCCGCGGAGCTGGCCGCCCTGGATGGCGCGTTCCACGAGGCCACGTGGGCCGGGAAGCGGGCGATGCTGGCCAAGCTCGAGGCGGAGGTGCAGTACGCCAGGGCCAGGATCGACGCCGAGGCCATGATCGAGATGCTGGGCGCTGCCGACAAAGCGTCCTCCTCTGTTTAGTGCCAAATTTAGCTAACTAGGAGTAGTATTATCAATCAGGCTTGGATGTAAGAAAATGCTGTTTCATGGAATCTAGTTCTGTTATTATGCCTAGCAATATTTAGGTTATTTGCATCGATCTGAAACAAATGTGACGGACTCCAACCAGTTTCAGGCTTTCAGCGTGTCAAGAGTAAATGACACCTTTTATCGCCTGAAGTTCTTGCATTGTGGTGGCCATTAGATACGTGATATATGCATTTACCCTCTTTATTTATGCACATTTGTGACACTACTATCCCCTCCCGTGCAAAAGGCAGAAGTTCAAGACGGTGGTGGTATTGCTAGTGCAAGGTCACTGGATGTCCTGCAGGTAGATAGATAGTGAAGGCACCAACTGCATGCCATCACAGAAGCAAGGCAAGACTAGTAGATCCAAGGTCCACATTACGGCGAGTTTCATCAGGAGTTTACATATAACAAACATCCATAATCAAAATGAGCACCTACCTCCTAATTAATCAGCACTCAGCAGTGACTTGCAAGTTTCCAGTAATTGCCTGAGAGCTGGCTGCTGCCAAATCAACTAGTAATTAAATTAAAGTACGAGACGTAGTGGCTGGAATCAACGGCAGCCTTAATCATGATTTTTCCCCGGCGGAAGAGGCAGCTTTGATCTTCTCGGCCATGGCCTCGGCCTGAAGCCTGGCCTTGGCGTAACGCACCTCCGCGCAGAGCTTGCCCACCATGGCCTCCTTCCCGGCCCACACGGCTTCCCTGAACCCTCGAAGGATAGAGAGATTGCGAAATATGGTTGTATTATTGAGCCTCTCGGGCGAGTATATATAGGCGTACACAGACTGACTTGGAGTATAAGACAAGTAACCTACTTGGAAGTAACCTACTTGGAGTATAAGACAAGTAACCTAGTCTATCCCTAATATATACGTATACTCTAACATCCCCCGCAGTCGTAGCGGTAGCATCGTAAACAACTGGAACGTCACGAACGGTCAGACTGAAGAGCCAAAGTGGACCAGTGTGCTGACATACCCCCGCGGTGGTAGCGGGAACGTTGTAAACGGTGTCACGTCGCAGAAGTTTGGACCATAGAGGATGCTGGTGAGGAGCTCAGGCGAGGTGGTAGCCCTTGTGCCGGTGTCGAGTGAGCCGAGAGCGTTGGGTGCTGCAACCTTGGTCGAAGTAGCCGCGCGAGGGGTCGCCGTGGTCGATGTCATGGTCGGGGTTGCCGGTGTCGAGGTAGCCGCATATTAAGCCGCGTGCGCATAGTGCAGCCAGTAGAAGGACGGAGACGCGTCAGGGCAGTCGTCGGAGAGAGCGATGCTGAAGCCGATGCGTACCGAGTTGCCGAGATTTAGGCGGCCATGGCTTTGCCAAAACCAGGCGCACGTCGGGGACGAAGGCATACTCTGGTTGTGCCAAAACCGAGTATGCGAAGACGAAGTCGGTATGACGCAGTCGAGGCAGACGTAGAGGAGGTAGTCGATGCTGATAAAGACCTTGTCAAAGCCAATGAAGACGAGGCGCTACAACCGGGCTTGCCAGACTCGGGAACGCGTCGGGGACGAAGGCACGCACCGGTGTTGCCAGTACCGGGCATGCGAAGAACGGGACCAGTAGAAACAACTTCACGCCATGTTAGAGAGGAGACTAGCAGACGAGGACTCTACGACGGTTGCGTTGCGCAGATCGGCGAAGTGCCGATACAGGCCGCGGTTGTCGGAGTAGACAAGTAGGTGTGGTCGAGGACGAGGCGAGGACGGCATTTAAGTCGTGGCCGAAAGACGTAGAATGCGGCGAACCAGCGACGACCAAGAGGGGTCATACTGGATGCCTAGATGGAGGGGCAGTCGGCGGGACCTACGACAGCCAGGAGTGGAGATGCGGCGGCGGTGCTCGAAGTAGGCGAGGAAGAACCCGACGACGTGACGAAGACCATGCGCGGACAGCGGCGACCCGCGCCGAGGGAGGTGGCGCGGTGGAAGCCTGCGACGTCCTTACGGGGTGACGGCGATGACCGCGTGCAGCGACGCTACTGCCCGATGGGGAGACGTAGTTGCAGGCGCGAGTCGGTGCAGCGGCGTGAGAACCACCAGCGACGGACATGCCTGAGAAGGCGTGTTGGTAGCCGGCGGCGGGGACCAAAGGCGGCGACGCTACGGCCCGAAGGGGCGACGCAGCGGCAGCCCAATGCTCGATTGGTGGTAGGCGCGTGCTCGGGGACGTACTCGGCGGAGACGAGCGCCAGATCGGTTGATCAGACCGACGGTGGCGCTGTACGCGCCAAGTCCGTGATGACGGCAGATCGGAATCTGTGGCGTCGTTGTCGGTGCAATCCCGGGCGATGACGGCAAAGACAATACGAAGGGGGGTCGGCCGCGGCAGCCTATCGAGGAAGCCGCAGCAGCCGGACGCGGTGCGCGGCAGCCTGTCATGAGGCCACGACGGCCTACCGAGGAAGGCATAGCGGCGCAAGTGAGAGGCACACGGGCGCGGTGTAGATCGTCGATGTCGATGGTCGGAGTAGAGGCGCGGCGACGACGACGGCGATGGGCGACGCAATCCGATCTAAGATCGGTAAACAAAAAAAGAAAACCGATCAAGAGATCGGAAAAAAAGACTTGCAGGGCAGCCGATCACGAATCGGCGGACGAACCCTGCATACGGGTTGCGCGGCCCCCGACGGATATCATGGAGATCGACCTTCCCGGGGGCGGCGCGACGGAAGCGGAGGCGGCGGCTAGGTCAAGGACCGTGCCGTTCTGATACCATCTTGAAGGGTAGAGGGAGAGAGATTGTGGAATATGATGGTTGTATTATTGAGCCTCTCGGGCGAGTATATATAGGCGTTCAGGGACTGACTTGGAGTACAAGACAAGTAACCTACTTGGAGTACAAGACAAGTAACCTAGTCTATCCCTAACAGATATGTATACTCTAACATGAACCTCTCCTCCAAGGAGGCCAGCTAAGCTGTGCCCAGCCACCGCTTCGCTGCTGCTTGGTCTTCAGCCTCACCACCTCGTCCGCGAGGTAAGGGTACGAGGCCGCCAGCTCCGACACGTTGACGCATGCCGCCGCCAACGGCGGGTCGACAGGCCTGGGAGACTGGAGGTAGGCCTCGAAGAACTCACATGAGTAGAGGTCGTATCGCGCGTCGGGGAGCGCCCGCATCTCCTTTAGCGCCTCCGAGAGGGCCACGGTGTGGAGCTCCATGCGCGACAGCGGCGGCGGCAGCGAGGGATGGTCTCCTTCCGAGTCGCGCAACCCGAAGTGGGCGAGTATTTCCTGGGTCGCCTCCGGAAGGCCCCTGCGCGGCGGCCCGCTGAGGCGGACCTGGTCCTCCAGCGCGTCCAGGGCCAGCTGCTGCTCCTCGTGGAAGGGGTTGTGCCGTTCTTCGTCCTGCGGCTGCGCCGGCGAGGGGTCCCTGGCGAGCTCCGCCACCACCAGCCCGTCCTCCAGCCTGATGTCCAGCGCAGCTGACGAGGTTTCGACTCGTCAATGCCCATTGTTATGGACTTGGGTTTTGAAGAAGATGGGGATGCTGGAGATCGCGGAACGGTTAACAGACAAGCAACCAGAGGACACGAGATTTACCCAGGTTCAGGCCCCCGGAGGGAAAACCCTACTCTTGCTTGTCTGCTCTTGATTACGGCGAAACCGGTGATTACAGGGGTGCGCAGATGCAATCTGGCGGGGAGGTGTGTATGCGGTGGTCTGAGAGAGATCTAGGTCGTGCCCTCCTGGCCTTTATATAGACTTAGGCAGGTCCCGGACATAAACCTAGTCGGTTACAAGTTCTAGGGTTTTCCCCTTTGAATTTCCTATCTACTCTAGTCTTGCTCTCCAAGGATCCGAAGGTGTCATGGGCCTTGGCCACCCAAAAATCTTCATGGGCCGGCGTACTTTTGCCGTGGGCCTTCCTTGGGATAGACCAGGTATGCTGAGATCATGTACCCGCGGGGTATAACCATGTCAGTAGCCCCCGAGTGTTCAGTCGAATTGTAGATTTGGCTGAGGACTCTCCAATCCTTCGGGTGCGGCTAATTCGAGTGTGTAGGGATTGTTGATACGTGTGCCTGACTCTCCCGACGGATCAGGGTCAGTTAACTGTCTTAGGACAAAACAACACGATCTTCTTCAGATTCGAGTCCCCTGACTCGAATCCGGGACATATGCTGGCGTAATTCGACTCAGGCCATGGAGGACTTACAGGAGTGGAATTCCAGTAAATTTTAAATGATGTACCCAACGCGTCCGTCGGAATTTTCATCGTGCCTGTTGGCACGGATTTTCACTAGCAGAGCATAACAAAGTGCTGCTGTGCCATCGATGGTATCTCAGAGGTCTTATCTTTGCGTCGCAGACGCAGCATCCGAAGTTTTATCACCGCGGAGGTGTTTCGGGTGGCCAAAGAGAATGCTTCTCACTTAGCATTGATTGGGGCAGAGTTGCCGAAAAGATTTTGCATGCTGATCCGAAGGATCGCAGTCGAAGAATTCATAGGGTGCGCGACCAACGCTCCCTATGGGAGTAGCCCCCGAGTGTCTGTTCGAGTCGTAGACTCGAGCGGAGACTTTAATTCAGCCGTTGCTTAGCTTCAGGTCCGTAGGACACAAATTATTCGGGTGCTTGAATCCATCATCTCTATGGGAGTAGCCCCCGAGTCCGTAGTGGAGTCGTAGACTAGACGTAGTACTCGAAGAAATATTTCGCTTCTATTGATGTTTCGGGTGCGCGACCAGCGCTCCTGATAGGAGTAGCCCCCGAGTAATTAGTCAAATCGTAGATTCGAGTGAGTACTTCTTAGCTTTGAGCCCAAAGAACTTATAACTGTTGCTAGTATAGATTTTGATGACGTCAGTGCTGACGATCGATGACCTCAAGTGTCTGCTGCGCCAGAGATGACTTGACTGGACGAACGTGGGTCCCACTTTCTGACCTTGAATTGACCGGTCACGCGCGGCGTGGAGATAATTACGGCGTCGCCTCGATTTCCGCGCGTAGTGGACGGCGTGTTAGAGAAGGTTCGTTGCGATGCTGACACGTGTATGGCCAGATCTTGCTGTTGGCGTTAGGTCTTCTTGATGGACGGTTGCCGTGCGTCGTCTTTGTCCTTATAATCATTGGGGAAAACTTCAGTTTGTTTTCACCGCATCTATTCTTGTTTTCACTGCTTCCTTGCGCTCTGAGTGTTCTTGCTACGCGCTGGAATATCCCTTCACATTTCCTTCTTCCCTTTTGCGCTCTCACCGTCGATGCCGCCTTACCATGATGAGGAAACCGAAGAAGTCCTCGTCAAGGGCCGGTACCAAATCGCCGGAGAGAAAAGAGTGTCGCCACACCCGTGTCACCGACGGTGGTCGGCGGCGATCGGAGACGCGGAGAGTGATCTCCGAAGCTTCATGAAGGGCCTGATCCCGCAGGATAGGGAGGCCGTCAAACTCCCAGGCAATGAGGTAATCCCCCGTACCCCCATTGGGTATCGGGTTATGTTCCTTGCCTTTGTCATTCGCGGATTTTCCTTCCTAGTCCACGACCTCCTTCGTGGACTGCTTTTTCTGTACGGTGTCCAATTGCACCATCTTTCCCCCAATTCTCTTCTTCAAATTGCTTGTTTCGTCACTTTCTGCGAGTGTTGGCTCGGAATCGAGCCGCACTTTGGCCTCTTCCGGAAACTCTATTCTGTGAAGAGGCAGTCTGGCTCGGATGGTGTGTATCCCATTGGGGGTTGCATCATCTCCCTCAAACCCAATCGACTTTTCTTTTATTTTTCCATGTCCGAATCTGTCCAGTACTGGCGGAGGTGATGGTTTTATATTCGCGACTCCGTAGTGCCTGGGCAGGATTTTGGTCTTGTTCCTTTCGACCCCTGCCAAAAGATCGAGCCGAAGAGGTCCTGGAAAAACCGGATCTTGGATGGCGAGGAGGCGGAGATAGAGGCTCTCTATCGTCGAGTGGAGGATCTCCAGTTGATTCCGGAGAAAGAGGTGAACGGTGTGGATATCATCCGCACTTTTATTGAGCGTCGGTGCATCCACTCCAGGCTAGGGCGCACCCGATGTTTCTTTATGCTGGGCGCCGTGATCCGACGAGGGTTTCGGCTGAGAAGCTCTCCTAGGGAGATCTCGACAGGGCCCTTCGTACGCTACTGAAGTACAAGGCTGGAGAGGATATCCCGGGGAAGTCGCTGACTCCTCCGTTTTCTTCTACGCTTCCTGTTCCACCGGTGTAGATCTGTGCGCGTAGCGCTTATTTTTTGACTGCATTGTACTTGTGTTTGTTTTGTTAACACATTGTTCTTTTCTTGTGCAGAGCTTCAAAGTGCCGGGTATGTCGCCTCCACTACCCGAAGTATATCCGGATGCTCCGGATAATGATGTGGTGGATTCCATGTCCGAGCTGCCCTCGGCGCGTTCTCCTGCTGGAGATGCTAACGAGTCGGGCGAGGACCACACTCGCAAACGATCGCGGAGCTCCAGCAAGTCTTCGAATGCGTCGACTCCTCCGAATCCTAGGAATCCTCTAGGTCTTGAACGTCACAGTGATGGGCATGGAGGCTCTTCATCTCCCATTCCTGTTCTTCCCGTGCGGGCTGTAGCGCCGCATCCGCCAGCAAAGCGGAAGAAGGAAGAAAAGAAGGAGGAGAAGAGGGTCCGAAGGACCCCTCCTTTCTTCAACCTGAGCGAGCTTGACTCGTAAGTTTCCTCTGTACTTCGTTTTCTTTACTGTTTACTTTGTGCTTGTACTAATTTGTCTCTGTGCAGGCACTCTTACAACGACTCCTCTAGCGATGGCGCGCGGGAGATGATGGGGGAGTCGAAAGTCGCGTCTCCTCCTCCTCAGACGGTTGCTACCTCTGAGGGCGCTGCTCCGAACCCACCTCCGCAGGAGGTTCAGGTGGTTGCGCCTCAGAATTTCGCGAGTGGACCTTCGGCATCGCCATCGGATCATGTAAGTAGTTTCGTCTCCTGCCACGGGGGAAGTGTTGGAATTATGCCCTAGAGGCAATAATAAAGATGTTATTATTATAATTCTTGTTCATGATAAAGTTTATATTCCATGCTAGAATTGTATTAAGCGGAAACTTTAATACTTATGTGGTTTGTGAACAACACCGTGTCCCTAGTACGCCTCTATGGACTAGCTCATTGATCAATGATGGTTAAGGTTTCCTAACCATAGACATGAGTTGTCAATTGATAATGAGATCATATCATTGGAGAATGATATGGTGGATAGACCCAAACTAAGCAAAGCTATTAGATCGTTTCATCGTGTTCGTCATTGCGAAGCTTTTCTTATGTCAAATATTGTATTCCTTAGACCATGAGATAATACAACTCCCTGGTATCGAAAGAAAGCTTTGAGGTCATCAAACGTCATCCTATGAGAGGGTGATCATAAAGGTGTCTCTCAGGTGATCGGAAAGTATCTGTTGGGTTGTATGTATCGAGATGGGATTTGTCCCTCCCAAGTCGGAGAGATATGCTTCGGGCCCACTCGGTAATCGATATCAACACCGCTTGCAAGCATGTGGTTAAGGAGTTACTCACAAAGTGATATCGGATTACGGAACGAGTAAAGTACTTGCTGTGAACGAGATTGAACTAGGTATGACGATACCGACGATCGAATCTCGGGCAAGTAAAATATCGCGAGACGAAGGGAATATATATATGGGATTGATTGAATGGCATCGTGGTTCATCCGATATGATCATCGATGAATGTGGGAGTCAATATGGGTGCCTGCACCCGCTTGTTGATTATTGATAGAAGATCATGTACGCATATTCTCGAATCCAGCAGGTCACACACTTAACGTGTCTCACGCTAGGATAGATTGGATAATTGGTTTATGAATTTTGTTCGAGTCTCGGATGGGATCCGGATATCACGAGAGGTTCCGGAATGGTCCGGAGAATAAGATTCATATAAGGCGGTGCAGTTTTGGAGTTCGAATAGTTCCGGTTAATCGGTATTATACGGAAGCTTTAGAACCTTCCGGAAGGGGACCAACGTGGCCCCACCTTCCGGAAGGGGGGCATCGGCCTATGAGGGAGTGTCCTGGCCGCATTGGGCCAGGGGCACAAGGCCCCATAGGGCCCAGCCGATCCTAGATAAGTTTAAATCGTTTAAACTAGAGATAGGCTTGGAGGATGGGCAAGGGCTGGCCGCACCCCCCTCTATATATAGAGGGCTGGTGCGCCCCCCTCCCCACACCTTCCTCCAAACCCTAGTAGCCCTGCTGCCTTCCTCTCTCCCTCCCGACTGTTTGTAGGCGAAGCCCTGCTGCAGAAATTCTCCACCATATACACCACGCCGTCGTGTTGTAGATCCAATCCATCTCTCCACCATACTTGCTGGTCCGAGGAAGGAGGAGACGTCGAGGTGCTGCACGTGTGCATCTCACGGAGGCACCGCCACTTGTGGTGCTAGATCGGATCGGATCACGAGGAGGAGAAGCGAGTACGACTACATCACCCACGTTCCGACGAACGCTCACCAGCGTAATCTTCAAGGGTATGAAGATCTAATCCAATCTCTCGTTGTTTGCATCTCCTAGATTAGATCTTGGCTTTCCTTCCGCTCGCTCAGAGAAAATTTTGATTTACTATGCTGCGAAACCCTTCAGTGGTATCAGAGCTAGATCTATGCGTAGATGTGATTCACGAGTAGAACGCAACATGGTTGTTGCGGGCGTTGATGTTTTCTGTTGCAAGCCTCTTGTTTGTGTTCTTCTTATGACGCAGGATAGTGAGATTGAAGCGGTCCGTGCCAACCTTACGCGACGCCGTCATGAGACCGCTCCGCACTTGACGTGTGGCTTGTACCACACATGCGGCTGGTGGATGTCGCTTTCACTATAGTTGTCATGGGATTAACACCGAGTTTGGCAACCATAATATCACCGTTGTGGCTTTCCTTAGGTAAGAATCGTTCTTAGCATCTACTCCATAAGCCACGTAAAACATGCAACAACAAAGTAGAGGCGTCTAACTTGTTTTTGCAGGAGTGTTTTCGTGATATGGTATGGCCCAAGATGTGATGTGTATAATGTATGCGATGATCATGTTTTGTAATGTTTCACGACTTGCATGTCGATGAGTACACAACCAGCAGGAGCCATATGGTTGTCTTTATAATTGTGTATGACCTGCGAGTCAACTTCTTATACGCCATGTAATAGCTTTACTTTATCGCTAAGTAGTTAGCAATAGTTGTAGTTGCTATTCGTGGTGGAGGCAATCATGGTGGAGTGATGGAGATCATGCCGGAACGCACAAGATGGAGATCATTGCGCGAAGATTGGCTATACCATGTCACATAAAGTTATATGCATGTGATGTTTATCCTTTTATGTATCTTATTATGCTTAGATCGCGACGGTAGCATTATAAGATGATTCCTCACTTAAAGATCAAGATAAAAGCTGTGTTCTCCCAAGTATGCACTGCTATGAAAGTTCGTGTCCAAGCATCACGTGATGATCGTGCTATAGACTCTACGCCACATACAACGGGTGCAAGCCAGTTTTGCACACGCGAAATACTTGGTCTAACTTGACGAGCCTAGCATGTACAGACATGGCCTCGAACACAAGAACCGAAAGGTTAAGCATGAGTCATATGAATGATATGATCGACACTTCGTTGTCCACCATTGAAACCACATCTCTTCTCGTGAAGATCGGATTAGGTGTGGTGAATTTGGATCATGTTCACTAAACAACTTGAGGGATGTTGAGTTTAGTGGGAGTTCATCTAGTAATTTGATTAAGTTGAACTATTTATCATGAACATAGTCTAAATTGTACTTGCAAATACCGTAGATCACATGGCCAAGTCCAACTTCAACTTCAACGCTTTTGCTGAGAAAGAAAAGCTTAGAAACAATGGGTCTAACTTCACCAATGGTTCCGCAATCTAAGAATCATTCTGTCGGACAAAAGGACTATGTCCTTGAGAAAGCGTTAGGTAACCCCCTTTGCAATCTACCGGCCGATGAGAAAGCTGTCTATCGACGCAAAGATGATTATGGTGTGATTAAGAGCACCATGTTGTTTGCTATGGAACCGAACTTCAAAATCGTTTTGAAAACTATCCCGCCCTTTGAGATTCTCGAGGAGCTGAAAACCATGTTTCGACTCAGGCCCGCTTTGAGAGATATGAGATCTCCGAGAAGTTCTTTAACCGCAAGATGGAGGAAGGAGTTCCGTTAGTGAGCACGCCATTAAGATGTCGGGCTACACTCAACGCCTTGAGCAATTGGATGCAAGATTCCAGAGGAGCTCAAGATTGACAGGTTCGCAATCACTCCTCCCAGCTAAAAAAAGTTTTGTAGTGACTCACAATCAGATTGGTTGCCTCGACACGATCATCGAGCTCTTCGCAGAAAGTCAAGGCTGGAGGTGGACATCAAGAAGGATAATCATGTGTTGATGGTCAACAAGCCCTCCTTTAAGCAAGGTAAGGGTGCAAAGAAGCCCTTCAAGAAAAGCGGCGGCAAGCGCTGTCCCTCGCTGAGAAGAAGCTCAAGTCTGGTCCTAAGCCGGACAATCGAGTGCTTCTATTGCAAGGACAAGGGTCATCGAAGAATCGTCCAAGTACTTAGCGGACAAGAAGGCTGGCACCATCAAAGGTATATTTGATATACATGTTATTGATGTTTTCCTTACTAGCCCTCGTTGTAGTGCAGGTATTTGATAATGGTTCGGTTGCTAATATTTGTAACTCAAACAGGAGCTACGGAATAGACGACTTATGAGGGATGAGGTGACGATGCTGGCAACGGATCAAGAGTTGATGTGATGGCCGCACGCTCTCCTTAGTTTTACCTTCGGATTAGTTTTAAACCTTAATAAATGTTATTATGTGCTGCGTTGAGCATGAACATTATTTCGGATCGTGTTTATTGCAAGACGGTTATTCATTTAAATCGGAGAATAATGGTTGTTCTATTTATATGAGTAACATCTTTTATGGTCATGCACCCCTTGTAAATGGTTTATTTCTTCTAAATCTCGAAAGGGATGAAACACACATCCATAACATTGAGGCTAAGAGATGCAAAGTAGATAGTGATAATACTACTTATTTGTGGCAATCGCTGCTCTAGGTCATATTGGTGTAAAGCGCATGAAGAAACTCCATTCGATGGACTTTTGGAGTCTCTTGATTTTGAATCATTTGACACATGCGAACCATGCCTCATGGGCAAGATGATCAAAACCCGTTCTCCCAGATGATGGAGCGAGCAACGGACTTGTTGGAAATCATACATACCGATGTATGCGGACCGATGAGTGTTTCGACGCGCGGTGGATATCGCTATTTTCTCACTTTTACCGATGACTTAAGTAGATATGGGTATATCTATTTAATGAAACATAAATCTGAAACGTTTGAAAAGTTCAAAGAATTTCAGAATGAAGTGGAGAACCATCATAACAGAAAGATTAAGTTTCTATGATCCGATCGTAAGGTAATATTTGAGTTATGATTTTCACGCATCTCAAGGCAAATGGAATCGCTTTCACAACTCACGCCACCCGGAACACCACAGTAGCAATGGTGTGTTCGAGCGCGGAATCGAACCCTATTAGATATGGTCCGATCGATGATGTTTCTTACTGATTTGCCGTTATCGTTTTGGGGTTATGCATTATAAACCGCTGCATTCACTTTAAATAGGGCTCCATCTAAATCTGTTGAGACGACGCCGTATGAACTATGGTTTGGTGCTAAACCTAAGTTGTCGTTTCTTAAAGTTTGGGGATGCGAAGCTTACGTCAAGAAGTTGATGCCGGACAAGCTCGAACCCAAAGCAGAGAAATGCGTCTTCATAGGATACCCTAAGGAAACTATTGGGTATACCTTCTATCACAGAACCGAAGGCAAAGTGTTTGTCGCAAAGAACGGTTCCTTTCTTGAGAAGGAGTTTCTCTCGAAAGAAGTGAGTGGGAGGAAAGTAGAGCTAGACGAGGTTGTTGAACCTTCTCTTGAATTGGAGAGTAGCGCAGCACCTGAAATTGTTCCAATGCCGCCTGCGCCAACAATAGAGGAAGCTAATGACAAGGATCATGAAGCTTTGGACGATGCTCATCGAACGTCGCAGTCGACAAGGTCGCGTGCCCCTCCGAGTGGTATGGCAACCTGTCTTGACAGTCTTGTTAGTAGAAGACGGTGAACCACGAACTATGAGGAAGCGATGATGAGCCCAGACTACGAGAAATGGCTAGAAGCCATGAACCGAATTGGGATCCATGAGCGAAAACCAAGTATGGACTTTGGTGGACCTCCTAGCGACGAAAGGCCGTTGAGTGCAAATGGATCTTCAAGAAGAAAACGGACGCGATGGTAATGTTACCGTCTATAAAGCACGGCTTGTCGCGAAAGGTTTTCGACAAGTTCAAGGTGTTGACTACGAGACTTTCTCTCCGTAGCGATGTTTAAGTCTATTCGGATTTTATTAGCAATTGCTGCGTTTCATGATTATGAAATATGGCAGATGGATGTCAAGACTGCGTTCCTCAATGGCAACATTGATGAAGAGTTGTATATGATGCAACCCGAAGGTTTTGTCGATCCTAAGGATGCTGATAAAGTATGCAAACTTCAGCGTTCCATTTATGGACTGAAGCAAGCATCTCGGAGTTGGAACCTTCGTTTTGATCAAGTGATCAAGAGCTTTGGATTTGTTCCAAATTGCTACGAAGCTTGCATCTACAAGAAAGTGAGTGGGAGCTCGGTGACGTTTATGGTACTATATGTAGATGACATATTGATTATTGGAAATGACATCAACATGCTTAACGATGTGAAGAGTTATTTGAACAAGTGTTTTTCAATGAAAGACCTAGGTGAAGTTGCTTATATATTGGGCATCAAAATCTATAGAGATGGACAAAGACGCCTGATAGCTTTAAGCCAAAGTACATACCTAGACAAAGTTCTGAAAAGGTTCAGAATTGATAAGGCAATGAAAGGTTCAATGCCTATGTTGTCAGGTAAGATATTGAGCAAGGCTCAGTGTCCAGCTACGGTAAATGATAGGGAAGCTATGAGCAAAGTGCCTTATGCCTCGGCCATAGGTTCCATCATGTATGCCATGCTGTGTACTAGACCGAATGTGTCCAATGCTCTTAGTTTGACGAGATATCAAAGTGATCCAGAGTGGAACATCGACAGCCGTGAAGAACATCCTAAGGTACCTAAATAGGACTAAAGAAATGTTCTTGGTCTATGGGGTGATGAACAGTCGTTAAAAGGTTACGTCGATGCTAGTTTCGACACCGACAAGGATGATTCTAAATCTCTATAGGATACATGTATATTTTGAATGGAGGAGTGAGTCGGAGAAGCTGCAAGCAAAGCGTGGTCGCGGGATCTATGAGAAGCGGAATACATGGTTGCCGCAGAAGCGTCAAGTGAAGGAGTTTGGATCAAAAACTTCATCATCGAGCTTGGCGTGGTTCCAAGTGCATTGGACCCACGGAGATATTGTGTGACAACATGGCGCCCATAGCACTCGCTAAGGAACCAAGATATCATCCAAAGACCAAGCATATCAACATAAGTTTCATATAATCCGAGATTATATAGCGTATGGAGATCTGAAGATTAGCAAAGTACATACAGATCCGAATGTCGCAGATCCATTGACTAAACCTCTTCCACGTAAAACATGATCAGACCTCGCCATGGGTGTGAGATTGTTGCCAGATGTAAACTAGATTATTGACTCTAGTGCAAGTGGGAGACTGTTGGAATTATGCCCTAGAGGCAATAATAAAGATGTTATTATTATAATTCTTGTTCATGATAAAGTTTATATTCCATGCTAGAATTGTATTAAGCGGAAACTTTAATACTTATGTGGTTTGTGAACAACACCGTGTCCCTAGTACGCCTCTATGGACTAGCTCATTGATCAATGATGGTTAAGGTTTCCTAACCATAGACATGAGTTGTCAATTGATAATGAGATCATATCATTGGAGAATGATATGGTGGATAGACCCAAACTAAGCAAAGCTATTAGATCGTTTCATCGTGTTCGTCATTGCGAAGCTTTTCTTATGATCATCGATGAATGTGTGGGAGTCAATATGGGTGCCCAGACCCCGTTGTTGATTATTGATAGAAGATCATGTCTGCATATTCTCGAACCCGCAGGGTCACACACTTAACGTGTCTCGACGCTAGGATAGATTGGATAATTGGTTTATGAATTTTGTTCGGAGTCTCGATGGGATCCGGATATCACGAGAGGTTCGGAATGGTCCAGAATAAGATTCATATAAGGCAAAGGCAGTTTTGGAGTTCTAATAGTTCCGTTAATCGGTATTGTACCTAAGCTTTAGAACCTTCCGGAAGGGGACCAACGTGGCCCCACCTTCCGGGAGGGGGCATGGGCCTATGAGGGAGTGTCCTGGCCACATTGGGCCAGGGGCACAAGGCCCCATAGGGCCCAGCCGATCCTAGATAAGTTTAAATCGTTTAAACTAGAGATAGGCTTGGAGGATGGGCAAGGGCTGGCCGCACCCCCCCTCTATATATAGAGGGCTGGTGTGCCCCCTTCCCCCCACACACCTTCCTCCAAACCCTAGTAGCCCTGCTGCCTTCCTCTCTCCCTCCCGACTGTTTGTAGGCGAAGCCCTGCTGTAGAAATTCTCCACCATATACACCGCGCCGTCGTGTTGTAGATCCAATCCATCTCTCCACCATACTTGCTGGTCCGAGGAAGGAGGAGACGTCGAGGTGCTGCACGTGTGCATCTCACGGAGGCACCGCCACTTGTGGTGCTAGATCGGATCGGATCGCGAGGAGGAGAAGCGAGTACGACTACATCACCCACATTCCGACGAACGTTCCGCTGTGTGAATCTTCAAGGGTATGAAGATCTAATCCAATCTCTCTCGTTGTTTGCATCTCCTAGATTAGATCTTGGCTTTCCTTCTGTTCGCTTCCGTAGAAAATTTTGATTTACTATGCTGCGAAACCCTTCAGGAAGCCCACGAGCGTTGTAAAAGAGTTTTTCTTGTTTTGTTCTTCCTTCGAGTCTCGGGGGGGGAGCCCCCGAGCGTTTTCGTGTGTGTGTTTTGCTTCTGCTCTTTTCTGTTGGGCGTAGCCCCCGAGTCCTTTTCTTGACTAGTAGGTCTTCTTCTTGCAGCCTTTTGTGCAGGATGCCAAGCGGCTGGTGCTGGAGGCCAGCCTCAAACAGCTTCAAGGTATTGTTATGCCTTTGATGTTTGCTTCTTCGCATTCTTTTCATGTTATCCGATGCTTGTGTTTTTTGAATGCAGAGGAGCATAACGCCTCTCTTCGTGAGATTGATTCTCTCAAAGAGGGCCTTGGTCAAGCGGAGAAGAAGGCCGAGGTCGCTATTGGTGCAAAGGAGCGCCTCGAAGGAGCTACTGTAGGCGTGAAAGAGGTGGCAGGCAAGCTCATTGCTGCTGCCAAGGCTGTTTCGGGTGAGTATCTTCACTTGCATCTTTTTTGGTTTTCTTGTCTTTCTTCTATGGTGCTTTATGCCTTTTCTTTATTGTCCCAGATGCCGCAGGCATCGAGTTTGACCGCGGCGCTCTGGAGCACGGGAGTGCTCTAGATGATGCTACTGCAGCGGTCGAAGATCGCTGCAGCACCGTCGTCAGCTCACTTGCCAAGGCTAAGGAGGTCCTTGGCCGCTTCTACAAGGAGCTTGTCCCTAAGGGCGCGGCCCTTGATGATGTTGACGCCCTGGCGGAGGCACTGTCAGCCGAAGCGCCTTCGGCGTACAAGCGCAAGCAGAAGGGAATCGGTGCATCTGTCGGGCTGGCGATGGCGTTAGCGGCTAGAGCGGAGCTGGACCTTCCCCAGATCACCTCTCGGATGCCGACGACTGCGGATGGATCCGAGGTAGTCTTCGCTACCTATTCTCCTCGCTGTAAGCGATATGGGCCAAAGTTGTTTGATCTGCTGGCCGAGTACGCGTTACGGCAGCAGGGGGAAGCCAAGGCGAGGCAATCCGGCTCCGAGGCTACTCAGGGTGTCGCATCTTAGGTGTTGTAGCTGTAGGATAGTTGTAGTCTCTTTTGCTGTAATTATGCTGATGAGCAAGTCCTTGTGCCATGTAGTGGCTTTTTATGCACTTAATGAATTTGTTGAGTTGTGTGCTTCTTCGTCTGCATGTTCATGTCTTTGCCTTTTTGCTGATCTAGGGTCCTTCGGGTGCTGATCCCGTTGACACATCGCCTACACCGCGGCTGCGGCCATCTTTGGATGATTCATCGCAGCTTGCTTTTCTTCGACCGCGTTCGTAGTCTCGAGAAAGAGTTGCTTGGGGTGCGTGGCCATGCCGATGTTTGGAAGTCCAAGGCTGATCGCGGTGCTGCCAGAGAGGAGTACTTGATGGCGGAATTGCTTTGACTGTCTGAGCAGCTTCAATGTAAGTTGTTTTTTGTTTCGAGCTGTAGCTCAGTTCTTCGGATGCGCCTGCTGGCCTTGCGTCTTATTTTTGTGCGAGTATCGCAGGTGCTAATCTTGCTCCAAGGGAGGAGAAAGAGTGTGTCGATGTTCGGGTCAATTGCTTGACTCAACAGTACATGGAAGCCGGCTGGTTCTTCTGGATGGATCGTGACCGTGCTATGGTCCTTGCGACGGTGCAAGATCGTGTGCACCAAGTTTCGCGGGTGCTTCGTCAGGTGCAGACGTCGCTTGTGTCGGTGCTGCATATTATGTTTCCATTAGATGCCGTGCCAACAAACCTTGCTGGTCTTCTGTCGAAGTTTCGGAACGTGAATAATGTCAAAGAGTTGGTGCGTCACCAGCTCGTCGCAGGAGTGAAGGCTGCTTTGTCCCTTGTGAGGCTGCACCGCCCTGATGTAGATTTATCTGCTGTAGCGGCTGGGCCACCTCTTCGGCCGGATGGTGGCGAGTGGGATATGCGTCCGCATTATGCGACTGTAAGGAAGTATGCCGAACAGGTCGTGGATTTGTTTGAGCAGCGTGCTCAAGCTATTCTTCGGAATAGGTAGTACCTGTAAAAGAGATAGATGTAAAATTTGTATGTATTTGTCTGGGCGTGTTTTGCCCTTTTGTTATAAAGATGCAGTTGTTGTTTGAGCACGTAGTGCTTTGTGTGCGTACGTGTCCTTTTCGTTAGCCTGACGTGGTCAGCTACTCAGGTATACACGTGTTGTCCTCAGTCGATGAAATCGTGAGGTGGGGGGAGCCCCCGAGTGCGTTTGTAGCATGAAGTAAAGGTGAGACGAAATTTTGGGGCGAGACACTTAGCTTTATTTATATCGTAATGGAGGAGGTACATTGTTCGGCTGAGTAGCCTTGGCTGAGAAGCCTTATTAAAAGTAAAGGGATAGGTAGCTAGAGATAGAATCGTCGCAAGTGTGCGATGTTCCATGGATTGGAGTATGCGACTCCAGACTCCACGTGCTTGAGGCGGTAGACGCCGCCTGGGATGACTTCGGTGATGATGTAGGGTCCTTCCCATGGTGACTCGAATTTCTTCGGTCGTTCTTGCTTGAGTCGCAAGACGAGGTCTCCTTCAACGAAGGACAGCGACTGGCCTATTCGCTGGTGGTAGTTCGGAGACTCTGCGACTTGGTCCAATGTCCGTGTCGACGACGTCTAAGAGTGCAGCCGTGGATTCGACTTCGCTATAAGCAACGACCCGGGGGGCTGATGGCGTACTTCGGCTGGTAACACGGCTTCGGCTCCGTGCACCATGAAGAACGGCGTGTAGCCAGTGGAGCTGTTTGGCGTGGTACGCAAGATCCATAGGACAGAGGGTAGCTCTGCCGTCCAGGCGCCGGCGAGTCGCTCGAGTGGGCTCATGACGCGCTTCTTGATGCCAGCGCCGATTAGGCCGTTGGCCTTTTCCACCCGCTCGTTTGTTTGCGGGTGCGCCACAGAGGCGTATGTGATGTTGATTCCGAGGCCTTCGCAGAAGTCTTGGAATTCTTTGGAGATGAAGTTCGATCCGTTGTCGGTGATGATGCTATGCGGTACGCCGAACCTGTAGACGATGGATTCAAAGAACTTAACGGCAGTCGTGCCCTTTTGGTTAGTGACCGGCATGGCTTCGATCCACTTGGTGAATTTGTCGACTGCGACCAAGAGGTAGACGTGCCCTCCTTTCGAGGATTTTGGCAGTTTGCCGATCATGTCGAGGCCCCATTGAGCAAAGGGCCAGGCTAAAGGTATGGGCCTGAGCTCTGACCCGGGTGCGTGTGGTTTGTCGGCGAACCTTTGGCACCCCTTGCATCTTCGGACGATGTCCTTTGCGTCGCTCATGGCCGTTGGCCAGTAGAATCCTGCTCGTAGAGCTTTGGCTACCAGGGAGCGGCTGCCTGCGTGGTGGCCGCAGATGCCTTCGTGGATGTCTTGGAGGATGGTTTTCCCGTCACCGATGGTGACGCACCTTTGCAGTACACCCGAAATGTTGCGCTTGTACAGCTCGCCATTGATGATGGTGAAAGATTTTACCGACAAGATATGCGCCGGGCATCCGTCGGGCTGTCAGGCAGTTCTCCGTCTATCAAGAACTGGAGGTACAGTCGTGTCTAGGTTTCTTTGATTGCCATGACCTGCATCAGGTTGACCATAGCGACTTCTGTGTCCAGTTTTTTCGGGTTCTTCATGACCTTCGGGTAGCGTAGCCCTCGAGTGTTCTGCTTCTTCGGGTGATCCCTTGGGGAATTTCCACTTGATGGATGGCATGCAGATCTGTTCGAGGAACACGCCTGGTGGCACCTTTGCGCAGGTGGAGCCGATGTTGGCGAGTCAGTCATCCTCCTCATTGCTTTCTCTTCCGACGTGCCGAAGCTCGCAGTCGTCGAATTCTCCTTCGAGTGCGTTGTAAAGTGCGCGGTACGCGATCATGTTTTCGGCGTGTGCGTCACACTCATTCATCGTCTGTTGGACGACAAGGTTGGACTCACCGTAGATGACCAGGCGCGTTGCGCCGCAGATCTTTGCCATCCTCATGCCGTGGATGAGGGCTTCGTATTCGGCCTCGTTATTGGAGGCGCGGAATTTCATCCGAAGGACGTACTTCATCTTGTCACCCTGCGGGGAGGTTAGTATGACCCCGGCTCCTGCTCCAGCTTCCCGCTTGGAGCCGTCAAAGTGCATCGTCCATGACTACGACATATCAGGGATGTCTGGCAGCTGCAGGTCCATCCAGTGTACAAGGAAGTCCGGGAGGACCTGAGACTTGATTGTGAGTCGCTTCTCGTAGATGATGTCGAGGGGTGACAACTCGATGCCCCACAGGGCCACACATCCTGTGGCCTGTGGGTTATTCAGGATGCTGTTCAGGGGTGCCTCGTTGACGACCATCACTTGGTGCTCTTGGAAGTAATGGCTCAACCGACGAGCCGTCATGAACACGCCATAGGCGAGTTTTTGGTAGTGAGGGTACCTCTGTTTTGTTGGCATCAGTACCTCGCTGAGGTAGTAAATTGGGCGTTGTACCCCGTGGGTCTTGCCTTCTTCGGGTCGCTCGACCACTAGCACGGTGCTGACCACCTGGTGTGTCGCTGCTATGTACAGCAGCAAGGGCTCGCGCTCCTTTGGCGTGACCAAAACGGGCGAGGTGGAGAGCAGTCGCTTCAGATCTTCGAACGCGTCGTCCGCTTCGGGCGTCCACTCGAATTTATCTGTCTTGTGTAGCAGTTGGTAAAATGGTAGAGCTTTCTCACCCATGCGGCTAATGAATCTGCTTAATGCTGCTATTCGTCCTGCGAGCTGCTGGACACCCTTGAGGTTCTTCGGCTTCTCCATGTACATGATGGCCCGGATTTTCTTCGGGTTCGCCTCGATTCCTCGCTGGGAGATGAAGTACCCAAGCAGCTGACCTGATGGGACGCCGAAGGCGCACTTTTCGGGATTGAGCTTGATCCTGTAGTGGTCGAGATTATTGAACGTTTCGCGGAGATCGTCGATGAGCATTCTTGCCTCTCTGGTTTTGATGACTATGTCGTCGACATAGACTTGTACGTTGCGACCGATCTGGTCCTTCAGGCATGCCTGCATGCATCGCTGGTACGTGGCGCCTGCATTCTTTAGCCCGAAGGGCATTGTGTTGTAGCAGAACACTCCGAACGGTGTGATAAACGCCGTTTTCTCTTGATCTTCGACCTTGAGTCGAATCTGGTTGTAGCCTGAGTAGGCGTCGATGAAGGAGAGTTTCTCGCATCCGGCAGTCGAATCGATGATCTGATCGATCCGAGGGAGAGGGAAGTGGTCCTTTGGGCAGTGCTTGTTCAGCAACGTGAAGTCCACGCACATCTGCAGGATATCCGTGTCCTTCTTGGGAACCATCACTGTATTTGCAAGCCACTCACTTTCTTTGATCTCCCTGATGAAGTCTGCATCGAGTAGTCTGTTGATTTCCTTCCCGATGGCTTCGGCTCGTGGCTCGGATAGTCTCCAGATGGACTGCTTGACGGGCTTGGTGTCTGGAAAGACGTTGAGTGCGTGCTCGGCGAATTACCTGGGAACTCCTGGCATGTCCGCAGGATACCAGGCGAAGATTTCCCAGCGCACACGGAGGAATTCGACGAGCGCGCTTTCCTATGCGGGGCTGAGGTTGTTGGCTATCAGCGCCGTCTTGGAGGCATCCGTAGGGTGGACCTGTACCTTCTTTGTGTTGACGGTGGAGTCGAAAGACATGTCAGGTGCGCTTTGTCGTGCGACTGGGGGTGCCCCATTGTCCGTTACCTCGCGAAGCCTTATGAGCTCATCCTGCATGCCGAATGACTGGGAGATTCTGTTGAAGTCCCTGTCGCAGTGGTCCGATCAGGTGAAGCTCCGGTGGATCGTGATGACGCCCCTAGGTCCTGGCATCTTGAGTAGTAGGTATGCGTAATGTGGGACAGCCAAGAACCTTGCGAATGCCACACGCCCAAGGATGGCGTGGTATTGTGATGGCCAGTCTACCACTTCGAATTTGAGCCGCTCGCATCGGAAGTTGTCCGGCTTGCTGAAGATGACGTCGAGCCATATTTTGCCCAGGGGGAATATGCCCTTTCCTGGGACGATGCCGTGGAACGTTGTGTCTGACTGCTCCAGGCTGCACAGCGGGATTCGCATTGCTGCTAGAGTGCTTGCGAACATCAGGTTGATGCCGCTGCCGCCGTCCTTGAAGATGCGGCTCATCTCGAAGCCTCCGATCTGTGCCTCCAGCACCAAGGCAGCATGACATGGGCGAGGGATCTGGCGAGGGTGATCCGAACGACTGAACGTGATGCAAGACTCCGATCCGCTGAGGTACTCAGGGATGGCGTGTGGAGTTGTTACGGCCAGGTTGATCTGACGGGTGATGTTCTTCTGCACCCTATTCGTGGGGCGTCCCTTCCGGATCATCAGTGCTCCTTTCAGCGGGGGATACCCGTTCCCAGCGTTGTTCTGTGCTGGTGCGACTGGTTGGTTCGGGCCTCCTGCGGGTGGTGGAGGAGCTCCGTGCGCTATTTCTCCTGGTGCGGGTGCGTTTCCGAACCCAGGGGTGGAGCTTTCTGCCTCATCTGAGCCATGCTTTCGCTGAGCTTCTGGAACTCGCGGCAGTCCTTGAGCATGTGGCTTGCCTTCTTCTTACCATCATGTTTGTCGATGTAGAAGTGGATGGTGCATGGACCCGTAAGTTTTTCGTATGCTGAGGGTTCGTTGTCGCGATCGCGGCGTTGCCACGACTGTGCTGGGCGTCCTCCGTCGCGGAAGTTGCCTCCGCGGTATCCTTCGCTATTGCGGTTGGCATCGTTGCGGCGATCGGTGTAGCCGGCCGCGACCATGTCAGGTCCATCGCGATCGTCGTAGACGCGCGGTCTCCTCTTGTTACAGCGTTCTCGTCGTCGGCCATAGTCATCCTCTTCCTCCGAGTGTGCCCGGTGGATGAAATCTTCGCTGTCAGCCCACCTGTTGGCGATGTCCATGAGGTGATCCAATGTCTTGGGCTTGACGCGCCCAAGTTCCTCCTTGAAGTCCTGGTGCTTGACACCGTCCCTGAAGGCGTCGATGGCCCTCTCTTTGGAGATGTGCGCTATGGAGTTCTTGGTGTTGGACCAGCATAGTATGTACGAGCGAATGGATTCGCCCATTCGTTGAGTGCAGGCTCGCAACTCTTCGATCGAGGCGGGCCTCTTACTGGTGCCTTTGAAGTTTCGGATGAAACTTTAGGCCAGCTCTTCCCAGCTTCGGATGGATCCTGAGGATAGGCTGCTAAGCGGATCCGAGCTCGCTGTCGTACCGCATGAAGGCATTGCATGGCGGTTTCTTTATTTCCACCGTGCAGCTTGACGAATGACAGATGGTCGCTGAGCCACGCCTTGGGGTCTTGTGTGCCGTCGAACTTCGGAGTATCCGAAGGAAGCTTGAATTTTTTTGGCATCCGTGTCCGTCGGACAGATCGGCTGAAGCACTGGGCTCCGCAGAGTTCTCCTTCGTCTTCGTCCATCTCAGATTCAGACGAGCATGCGCGCTTGGCTCGCGCTTTGTCGATTTTGCGCTGTGTTAGCGCGTCTCTGGCATCGTAATTGCAGCTGCGATGATGTGAGCTCTTGTGCCTTCGAGGAAGGTCATGGTCTTCTTCTTCGGATGAAGGAGTTGGGCTGCGGTTGAACCTAACCGTAGCTTTCTTTTTCGGCTCCGTAGGAGCTTCTTGGTGGAGCGCAGCTCCGACGAGTCCAAGACCTGTGAGTGCGGACTTGTGCATGGCTCTCTTCGGGTCCCCCTCCGGAGGTGGGTGGGCCGCGAGATATGCAGTGGCTGCTATGATCGCAGCTTGCGGTGTCTTCGGGATGATGTTGCCGTCGGCATCCATCTCCATGAAGGATGCGTTGAGGGTTCAGGTCACGTCACGGCGTTCTTTGGGGTCCATGTGCTCCGTTCGGGAGCGGTGCTTGTTGCCGTGGTTTCCGTTCGAGGTGGAGCCGATGCCCATGGCGGAGAGTGCAGCTCGTCGCGCGCTGGACTCCGAGGCTGCTTGCTTGCGTTTGTCGAGGACTTCTTGCATCTTGACCTGCTTCTTGTGCTCCTCGATCAGGAGCAGATGGTATGCCATTAGCAGGTCCCGTGAGGCGTCTGCAGGCTGGACCGTGCTGCCCGCCACGGCGGCGCGTGCCTGGGCCCATCCTTCTTTGCTAAGGTGGATGACATGGCCGTTGCTGTCCCCTTCGGGGGGGTCTGGCTTCTTCTGTTCCCGCCGTTTCGATCTTGCGGGTTAGGTGTCGGGTTGGGCGGCGGGTTGGGCGGTGGGTTGGGTGTTTGCTGCTCCACGTCACTCTGGATGACTACGGCGCATTGGTAGCGTTCGTAGATTGGTCCGCTGCTGCCGCAGCTTTCGGATCCGGAACCGTAGGTCCCTTCATCCGATGGCGGATCGCAGAGATCGGAGTTGCAGCAGCTGCTGTCGTAGAACTCATCTGTTGATGATGATGTGCGTAGCACAGGGTGTGGGGCCCATAAAGCGGGCCTGATTGAGGGTAAGGGCACCCGCTCTGGGAGGCGGAGGGTGCCGGTTTGTCCCACCTAGAAGCAGAAACTCCCGAACAAGATCTCGAGTCCGTCGCCTACGGGCTCGAAGTCCTTCATGGTGGCCGGTGAGTGGGCGGTGAAGTCGAAAGCGCCGAAGAGGAGGTGACTCTCCGTCGCCGCAGAGTTGTAGATCGCTCGGGTTGGGACCGTCACGATCGCACAATCAGCGTCCCCGGTTCCCACAGACGGCGCCAATTGACGAGGTTTCGACTCGTCAATGCCCATTGTTATGGACTTGGATTTTGGAGAAGATGGGGATGCTGGAGATCGCAGAACGGTTAACAGACAAACAACCAGGGTACACGATATTTACCCAGGTTCAGGCCCCTGGAGGGAAAACCCTACTCCTGCTTGTCTTCTCTTGATTACAGTGGAACCGGTGATTACAGGGGTGCGCAGATGCAATCTGGCGGGGAGGTGTGTTTGCAGTGGTCTGAGAGAGATCTAGGTCGTGCCCTCCTGGCCTTTATATAGACTTAGGCAAGAGCCGGACATAAACCTAGTCGGTTACAAGTTCTAGGGTTTTTCCCCTTTGAATTTCCTATCTACTCTAGTCTTTCTCTCCAAGGATCCGAAGGCGTCATGGGCCTTGGCCACCCGAAAATCTTCATGGGCCGGCGTACTTTTGCCGTGGGCCTTCCTTGGGCTAGACCAGGTATGCTGAGATCATGTACCCGCGGGGTATAACCATGTCGTGACGTCCCCGGTCTTTCCCCTGGCGATCATGAAAGGTGACGTGTCGTTGTTGCCAAGCTGACTGGGCCTCCTGCTCCTCCTCTTGGCCGCGGCGAATGGGGGCTATGGCGACCGACTAGCTAGCTTGAGCTTTGGTGTGAGACGGAGAGTGTCTATGCGCGATGGAAATGGATCCGTGACCCTCGTCAGTCTTCACTCAGCCGTCCATTCTGAATTGCAGCTTGAGGTCGGTCAGTCTGTCCTGGGTGGGTGGTGTGCTCGATAAAATGGGCAGAATGGACAAAAATAACCCCTTTTCAAAAGGATTTCATAAAATGACTTCTCTGGAAAACTATTTCACCAGCACTAACCCTTTGGATAACGCCCAACAGTTAGACGCTATACTCTACAGTGTAACGTCTTTCAGCTAGGCGCTATGCCCCTGCCAGCGTGGCACCGCCTGGACCCTCCCTAGCCCCATCCGGAGGCATAACGCCCATGCGCTATGCCTTGGGCGAGTAACTCCCAGGCGCTATGCCCAAGGTGTAGCGCCTATCTGCTAGGCGCTATACTTTAATGCGTAGCGTCTAGCAGATAGGCGCTACACTTTGGGACTTAGTCAGCAGCTCGCAACCCCCCTCCCACCCCTCCCCATTCACTCCCAGCTCGACCCAGGCAAAAAGAACAGCAAGGAGGCGCCCCTTCTCCCCTCTCTTCTCTCCCCCTCAAATCTCTCACATTGGAAGCTTTATTTGGTGGATTTGTGCCTCTCCCCAGCTGCTAGAGGTACCCTCCCTCATTCCCCTCCGTTTTGACCTCTTGAAATCTTTCATTTTGGTTGGACTTGGCTTGAAACCCTAGAAATTTGATTTGGAGAGAAATGTTTGGAAATTTGTTAGATTCGTTGGCCAATGTTGGTTATAAAGATGTGTATGAAGCAATTAGTCAGGTTTAGGGTTGTTGAAATGACATTGTTTGGTTTATTGGAATGTTATGGCTAGGGTTAGGGTTTGCTTATGTAAGAGAGGGTGTTCTTGTTAGCTTTATGGTTTGGTAATGTGTCTAGTATAGTTTTGTTTATCTTGTCATGGTTAGTTAATGAACATATTCTCCTATGTGTTAGGGATGGCAAGAATTGTTCATGTTCATCATGTGGACAAGGATGCCTTTTTGAAAGGCAACATAGAACCGGACCCGGATGAGCTAGATATTGTGTTTGAGCGTAGTCCCACCTATGCCGAGGTCTTGGAGCAAGTGAGGATTGAATTGAAATGGATGGACCCATGTGATGTTGTTGAGTTGGAAGGAAGACATAATGTGGGTTTTGGAATGCATATCCGTTGGAAGACCATGCGTATCTTCTCCGAGGCTCATTGGCTTGCATAAAAGGAGGTGGTGGCTGAATCACTAGACAAGGCTCTTGAGCTATTTGCCACCAAGAAGGTTGATAGTTCATTGCCTTTGGACTTGAAACGTCGTGCCTCCCCATTGGATAGTAGGAGTCCTCCACCCGTGGAGCAAGAGCTATGGATTGAACCTCCTTTGAGCCAAACATTGAGCCCGATTTCAAGACACCAAGACGAAGTGTTGGAAGAGGACAATGATGATTGAGAGGGTGAAGATGATGATGATGTTGAACTCCACGACAACAATGTTGGTGATTTGGAGAAATATATCACTCAACATGACATGGACCGTGAACTCCCGTATTCTCGAGGCTATGCTTCGGACTCGGATGATGATGGTCCCGAAGAAGAAGTTGACGAGGAGGGGTTCACGGCTAGAGAGGCCGAAATCCACCATACCGTATTGGGACGGGACCATCGGGTGCCTTTGTTTCGTGATCTTAGTCTCACGGATGAAGCCACGGTTGATGGTGGCAAAGGCATAGTGCTTGGACCAAGGACAAGTTCTTACCGGGATGGCAATGAAGTGAATAATGGCTTTTGCAAAGGATCAATGTTTAAGACCTTGTTGGAATTTAAGCAATGGATAAAGGACTTCTCGGTGAAGCATCATCGTCCTTACACGGTCGTGCACTCGGACATCAAGAAGCGTTATAAGGTGAAGTGCGAGGAGGAAGGAGGTCCCGATTGGCACATATCTAGTTGCATATAAACTCACATGTGCCGAGGCCCGATGGTGGATGGCAAGGATGCAAAGCATGAGCATCAACAACTCACCTCCGAGTTCCTCGCTTATAGGCTTTCCAATGATATCGCGTCATTTCCAATAATGAGCATCAAGCAGGTCATGGAGTTTGTGAAATCCCTCTTTCACTATGAGGTGAAGTACGGGAAGGCATGGAAGGCTAAGCAAGCCGCATTCAAGATGTCGTACGGTGATTGGGAGGAATCTTATAACCGAATCCCAAGTTTGTTGGGGGCGATGGCCGATGCTAACCCGGGCATGGTTCATGTGGTTGAACCTTTGGGGAACAAGACAAGGATTGTAAACGGAAGAACCGTTCGAGTTTTTGGCCGTGCATTTTGGGCTTTCGAGCAATGTGTTCAGACATTTGAACATTGTAGGCCGGTCATCTTCATTGATGGCACCTTTATGACCGGTCAATTCAAGGGCACTATCTTGATTGCAATAGCCAATGATGCCAAGAACCAGTTGATTCCTTTGGCCTTTGCTTTGGTATAGGTGGAAAACAATGATAATTGGGAGTGGTTCTTCCATCTTTTAAGAACCAAGATATTAACCCCTCATAGGGAAATATGTGTCATCTCGTACCGTCATCAAGGAATTCTTAAAGCGGTGGACCAACATATTCCCGGGCATGCTCCGTTGCACCATCGTTGGTGCATGAGACACTTTTGTTCAAACTTCTATAGGGAATGCAAGAGCAAGGATTTGGCCAATGATCTACAAGATTGTTGCCTCGCTTTCACGGAACGTCGTTTCTCAAACTTGTACAACAAATTTCTCTTCAACAAAGAGCTCAATGCGGGTGGTCGAGAGTTTCTCGATAGGAGCATTGAATAAAGAACAAAGTGGGCACGAGCTTTCGATGACGGTGGCCAAAGGTATGGCCAAGTGACAAGCAACATGGCAGAGGCTTTCAACAAGTTGCTTAAAGGTGTCCGTGCATTGCCCGTCACGGCAATAGTCCGTTATACATTCGACATGATGAATGGGTATTTTCTTAAATACTCAGAGGAAACGGACCGGCAGATTGCGGGGGACTACAAGAACAAGTACAAATACAAGTACCCACCTAAGGTTGTTGATTGTATGCAATTTCAGTCAAAGAAAGCGGATGCCCAAGTTTTCACGGAATATGATAATGACGAGCTAATTTACCAAGTTACGGAGCCCGAAGGTACAACGGTTGATGCTGTCCAACACGGAGGCCGAGCTTTCAAGGTCTCGATCAAGACTTGTGAGTGCACATGCAGAAGGCCATCATTGCTTCATCTTGCCTGCTCGCACTTGCTCGTGGCGTCTCGCCGGCGACATTTGGATTACAATAATCCGCTCATGGTGAGAGAGGCTAAGTTCTCCATTGAGACTACTAAGAAGACATGGGATCCTAGATTTCATCCATATTTGGACCAATCAAAATGGCCGGAGTACCATGGGATTCAACTATGGCCCGATCCGAAATGGAAAGTGATTAAACGTGGAAGACACAAGACAAAACGCTTTAGGAGCGACATGGATGGATGGGGCCATGGTGTGCTCTTTCGAAAGCGGGCAATGACCAATTCCAAGAGCCTCGTGAGAGAGCCCGGTGTGGGACATGCAATGGTGAAGGGCACAATGCAAGAAAGTGTTCTCAAAGGAAAAGAGCAAAAGGAAATGAAGCAAGCACTAGCCAACCAAGTGGTAGCCAACAAGACCCAAGCCAACCAAGAACTAGCCAACAAGACCCAAGCCAACCAAGAACTAGCCAACAAGACCCAAGCCAACCAAGAACTAGCCAACAAGTCCCAAGCCAACCAAGAACTAGCCAACAAGTCCGTAGACAACAAGCTCCTAGACAACAAAGAGGTCGATCACTTGGGCTTAGAAGAGGAAGAGGGCGTGGCGGTTTTAACCCGTCTAGTATGTTAGGTTACTTGGCAGGACCAAATCCTTATGTTAATAGGTACGGATGAAATATTCATACTTGCATGCTTATGTTACTACCTACTATGCTTATTTCATTGAATCAATTATCGTTCACATTCATGCATCCTTTACTAACTTGTAGCTTTTATTCTTATAATAGGTATGGCGACTCAATCCAACAAGGGCAATGATAGGGACGGTGTGAACTACTCGGCGATCTGGGCGAATGCTATGGAGGTGGTGGAGAAGAGGAAGCAAGCCGAGGAAGAGAGGAAGAGAAAGGAAGCTGAGGAAGAGAGGAAGAGGAAGGAGGAAGAGGAAGAGAAGAAGAGGAAGGCATTTGAAGAGGTAGTTCAACTTGCTCGAGACTTGGCGAAGAAGAAGGACAAAGAGGAAGAGAGGAAGAAGAAAAAGGAAGAGGAAGAGAGGAAGAAGAAAAGGGAGAAGGAAGAGGCAAAAGGAGAAGGAAGAGGAAGAGGGAGGGTTGCAGCCTCATCACCCGTTGTGGCATATGAAACTCAACCGCCCAATTGCAAATTAATGGGCAGCACATGAGCCAGAGAGATTGTTCCTCCAAGCACTTCGGGTTAATATCAAACCCGAGAGCAATACCAAACTCGTCCCCACAACCATAAGGCTCCCACTCCACCTGCAACATATCACAAGAACATGTTTGGTATCGATTTTGACTCTTGAAGTAAATATTATGGATAGTGACGTATAGATAAACATCTACCTGCTCGGGTGTAATCGCATCGAACTCGTTCGTGTACTTGAGGTACATGGCATCGACATCGCTTGTCATCTCCGATACCACGTTCCACTTGTAAGCCCAAGTCGGGAGGCGTAGAGGGTTTCTATTATACGCTGGCCAAGGATGGTGGCCCACCTCTTTGGGACGCCCAATTGGTAAGCGTTCCCAGCTCCATATCGAGAGAAGAACCATAGCACCACCTATTCCGGCATTTTGGCCTGCCCTACGACAGACATCGTCCAACTACAAGTGAACAAAAAAGAGGTCAGTATAGCATATGTGTGGACTCGACATATACAAATGAATGTAGAGTGCACAGGTGATTACCTGCCGGTACAAGTAGGCAAGAGCCGCCGAACCCCAGCTGATATTGCTATCCCGGTTTGCTAGTGCCTTCAGCCACATCCACTGAGCGGCCCTACCTCCGCTGTCCGCAGACAGAGTCCTAGAAAGGACATACCACACGTACACACGAGCATGTGTCTCGATCACCTCAACCTCTGCGGGGTTCGGGCATTCCGCAAAGTTCTCCACGATCTACGCATATGTCGCGCCTGCTAGGACTCTATCTTTGCTCTTATCTTCAAGTTCTTCAGGAGCCATGCCAATAAGTAGCTGCATCGCATTACGCCACCCATCGGAATCTGTGCACATACAGAGAGACTCCCCCGCAATAGGATGTCCAAAGATCATGGAAACATCCTGAAGAGTAGGAGTGATCTCGCCGGTCCGGAGGTGGAAAGTGTGCGTCTCCGGCCTCCACCAGTCGACAAGTGCGGTGATAGCAGTCGCGTTGAGATTCGGCGTCGACCGGCTCACAAGCGTGATGAAATGGAGGAGGCCTAGCCGCTTGATGTACTCGGTGTACCGCTCGTCGTACGACATGTCATTCGAAGACGCACCATGAGACCGAAGCTTGAGGGGACGAAGCCTCTGCATACATACAAGATCGAACATTATGCTTTTTCCAACACAAATGAATCAATAGAAAAATAAAAACAAAGAAGTTCAACCATGGTTTTATTACCATATGCTTATCCGCCATCAAGTATGCCCGGTGTTCATGATCATAGTAATCCACAAGTAGCCACACCATCCTACATATATATTCCAAACATCAATAAAATGTGTGTGGTATGTGGCCATTGTTTCAATTTATCCAATAAACTACAAAGAATATGGGAGCATATTATTCACACATCCATACAAATCCATATACAACCATCATATACACAATGCAAATCAACAACACACTTCTATTCCCCATCAAATACAACTAATATATGACTACCAAATAACCAAAAACATAGACAAATAGGTCATATTATGAATCCAACTAGACCTAGGATTTGAGGATAATGTGCAAGGTTCATTGGATGAAAGAGAGGGGAAATGAGGGGATTACCTTGAGGGAGGGATGGGAGAGCAAATCCATGGTGAAATCCCTCACATCTGTTGGATTTGAGGTGGGCATTTGAGAGAGAAGGAGGGAGCAACCGCCGACGCCCCTCTGTCTGTTCTTCTAGCTGCCTGAGAGTGAATGGGAAGGGGTAGGGAGGGGGCTGGGCGCGCAGACTATGTCTCAAAGTGTAGCATGAGAGCATAGCGCCTAGCAGATAGGCGCTACACCTTGGGCATAGCGCCTGGGCGTCACACGGCCGGGTGGGGCCAGGGAGGGGCCAGGCGGTGCCACGCTGGCAGAGGGCATAGCGCCTAGCTGAAAGGCGCTACACTGTAGAGTGTAGCGCCTAGCCGTTGGGAGTTATCCAAAGGGTTAGTCCAGTGAAATAGTTTTCCAGATGGGTCATTTTGTGAAAATCCTTTTGAAAAAGGGTTATTTTTGTCCATTCTGCCGATAAAATGACCCTGCATTTATTGTTTCGAATAGTACAAACAGTGTCTAGGATGTTACAACTTGAAGTAGTCCGCAGATTTCTTCTATACGTTTATATACATGTGAATTTATACGAATCCACGTCACTTATTTTAAAATGAAGGGTCTACTTACCAACTATTCCCTCCTAAAATATAAAAAGACTAAGGTTTAGTCAAAAGTCAATATTTTTTAAGTCTGATTAAGATTATACATAAAATATAAATATTTACAATACCAAATCAATATTAGTAGATTTATCATAAAGTATATTTTCTTAATGTGTTCATTCCATAATGTAGCTGTACATATTTTTTCTAAATATATAGTCAAAGTTAGTAAGATTTGACTTTTGATCAGTCCTTAGATACTATATATTTTGGAACGGAAGGAGTATAAAGGAATCCAAAAGTAAAAAAAAATTACAAACATGTCAAACACCTAGAAACTACATGGTGACCCAACACACCACTCATGTTGTAGTGCCAAACATGTGTTATCTCGAAGCATAGTGCTTGGTGCCATCTATTCCTCACTCAAAGCTTCTCCACTCCTCTCCCCCGACTTGGCCTCCCCCCTCATCGCTGACGACCATGGTGGGCGGCGATGAGTGGAAGCCTGGACAGGAGATCCAGAATCTTCCCTTTTAGCTTTGTTTTCCTATTGTTTGTTCAGCGGTGAGAGTTCTTGCTGTCTTTGAGCGGTGGCAAGAGCATGGCGTGGGCTCTACTACTGGCGGAGCTCATATGGTGGGAGCCTGAAGTGGTGATCGGGCCTCTCCCATCCCCCTCAGTAAGCTCATTCCACCTATGGATCTATTGGACATTGTCCTCCTCTTTTCGCTTTTGTATGGTCACCATGGTGGAGGTCGAACAGCTGAGGGCATCTCCACCGGGGCGACCCAAGCGGTCACCCCAAATAGTCTATTTGGATTGGGCCCCGGTGAGTATGGGTAGGGGGTCCGGTCTATCCAGCCAGCCGTGTCCAGCGGCGCGACCCATTTGTCCGCACTTGACCAGCGCCGGACAGGGCTTGCCGGGGATTCATATATTTGCAAATATTGTCATGTAATTAATTTTTAGGATACAAATAAATTAGACTAGAAAATCAAATTAAAATAGTGATGACATATAGATAGTTCAGTCTCACATGGTTCGATGAAAAATAACTAAATCGTTAATAAAGTTACACAAAACAAATAGAGGATTAACCATTGAGATTTCCCACACGAGCCCATATATGCTCAACCAAATTCAGTTGAAGTCGTTCATGGGTTTGCCTGTGACGCAAATTTTCATACACTCACATGAAATCTTCCCAAGATGCTAGACCTGGCTCTGGCTCAACCAACTGACCATGAAAGTCCCAGTCTTGATCCAAGATGCCATCATCATGCTCGTCCCCGACGATCATGTTATGCATGATGACACAAGCAGTCATCACATCCCACATCCTTTCTGCGCTCCAGGTTCTAGAAGGGTACCGAACAATAGCCCATCTTGACTGAAGCACACCAAATGCTCGCTCCACATCCTTCGTAGCAGCCTCTTGCTCTTTCGCAAACCTCTTGCACTTCGCATCTCCTGGATTGCAGATTGTCTTCATAAAGGTGGCCCAGGAGGGGTAGATACCGTCAGCAAGATAGAACCCATATCATATGGATTGCCATTGATCTGATAAGAAACCTGTGGGGCATTGCCTTCTGCCAGCCTAGCAAACACCAGAGAGCGATGCAGCACATTGATGTCATTGTTTGATCCAGCCATGCCAAAAAAGGAATGCCAAATCTAGAGATCCTCTAATGCAACAAACTCTAGTATGACGGTGCATCCATCTGTATGCCCTTTGAACTGCCCTTGCCAACCAAACGGGCAGTTCTTCCACTGCCAATGCATGCAGTCGATGCTGCCAAGCATACCAGGAAACCCCCTTCTCTCATTGATGGACAAAATACGGGCAGTGTCTTTGGTGTTTGGCCCTCTCAGGTAAACTTTGCCAAACACCACAATAACCGCGTTGCAAAACCGGTACATAGCCTCATGGCATGTGGACTTTCTCATGCGCATGTAGTCGCAGAGGAGGTCACCGGGGACTCCATATGCAAGCTGCCGAATGGCAGCAGAACCTTTTTTGTAAGAGGAGAAGCCAATCTTACCAGTGCAATCATACTTGGCCTCGAAGTAGCTATCGTACTCCGTCACCCCATTGAGAATTTGCAAGAACAGGTCCCTCGACATCCGATAGCGGCGACGGAATGCCTTCTCTTTAAAGACTGGATTAGTTGGATGGAATTAGTCCTTGTAAAGACGTATGTGGCCATCTTCTCGGTCGCGCTCCTGGTTGGCTTGGCGCCGCTTGGACGAGCCACCTCTGCGTGGCGGCAGGAGGTAGTGGTCATGCACCATCTGTGCAGCCGCCAGCACAATCTCGGTCTCACCGTCGGACGTCGGACTCCTCCTTGGAGGATTACTCCACAAAATTCTTGTAGAAGAACTCCATTGCCTTTGGCTGCTGCCCATCTGCAAAGTATGCGTCCGTCAATGGCGATGGCAACTCTCGAAGTGGGCTGGACAAAACCTAGAAAGGACCGGCGAACGTACCTCAGGCAATTGATCGAGCAGGTTGTGCGCACGCAGAGGGTGAGAGGGTGTCGCGTGCCCAGTCCAATGGCGGAGACCGAGGGCGACGAGACTGCCTATGGCGCGGCCAGATAACTCCGGCAATGCGCGTGGCCTGCGTTGGCGTTCGATATCACGGGGGGCGTCAGCGGCAACGAGCGGTGGTGGTGGCGGCGGCAAAGACTGCTCCTGCTCGAGACCGAGCGATATGGAGTGCGCGAGGGTTTGGGGGAGGAGAGCGTCTGTTGTGCCACTGGCGGGAGGCCCCGGGCGAATTATTGGGAGGACACCCCGCGATGTCCGGGCCGACGCAACCGAGCCCCAGATTAGATGCATGGATGGGTCAGGATGGACGCGTTTTGCCGGATGGGTCGGCCCGCTGGGGCGCCACGCCCGTCCGCGCGAGTAGTTTTGAACACGCGTAGACCGTTTGGGTCGCCCTGGTGGAGATGCCCTGAGAAGGAGGTTGCCGCTGCTAAGATATGGAGCAGAGTTACCAGCCTTGGAGTCCTGGAGGCTTGTCAGCTATCCTCTTCTTCTTCCAACTGTCGTCGTAGTGAAGAGGTTGGAAGAAGAGGCTTGTTAGATATCCTCTTCGGTCCAATGAAGATTCACGGTTAAGTTCAAATTCGATTAAACTAGCTTTGAAATAGAAGGTACTACTAAACTAGCACCACCGGAGCTCAGCAACTTATTTAGTAACCTTTTATGCTGCTTGGCTCATCTAATTTATTCTAGCCTATCTAAGCCTCTAATTCTATGTCTTTATCTACATCTTCATATAATATTTGATAATCCCTAGGTGCAAGGAATCATCGTAGTACAATTCGATAAGTAAAAAAGTGTTGAACTTATAAGGAGCTGAAGTTTAATTATCTATTCTCTAAAACGCTATAACCCACTTATACGACCTTTCGTACAATGCAATAGACTACGATGTGCAATGTGCTTCTAACTATAAAAATGTAAAGTGCTGGAAAGTAAATACATGGAGTAGAACTAGTGCAAGTAAAGTAAAAACAAGTAAAGTAAAAAAGCAAATCAATAGAGCAAGTGTTTAGAGAAATTATTATTTTATTCGTTTGATTGCTATAATTAGTGAAGCTCATAATTTTATACTTTCTCTGTTTAGGATTATTGGGCCGAAGAGCATTTTCAGATATTTCTAAATTGTAAGTCCGGAGCATTAACTTTTCTAATTCCCAGCGCCCTAATAAAGACATCCCCTAATTTCTAGTGCCCACGTCCCCCTTTTTCTCTAGATAATAAATGCAGTGATCCATGGCAACAACAAACGGCCGGTGCATGGGCTGCAAAAAAGGAATTGATTGGCCGATTCTTTCTTTGAACGGTGCGAGAGAAAGAGAAAATAAAGAGAGGCAATTAACGAGGTGTTAATGATGGGAGTTAAAATAATGCTGAGAATTTTCTTGGTCACAGCGACACGGCTTTCTGGCCTAATAATCCTAAACAGAGGGAGTACTCCCTCCGTCACGGTTTAGAGGGCGTCTTACAAAAGACATGTGTCTCCACTCCTCCTAGACGCGTTAGACTTAATTATAGAATTAATGCCCTCTTTTTCCTCCACACTTCGTACTCCATGCAGCCACGGAATTAATTCTTGCATGCAACTCTATCAATGTATGCGCATAATCACCTCATTTCCATTGAGTAATTACGTTTAATAGGACACCGAATAATTAATGGACGTATGTTTTGGCATAAATCTGGCCCAATCACCTTCCACCTAGGTTCCAACAATCTCTCTAAAACGCCCTCAAAACCGTGACGGAGGGAGTACCAACTAAGTGCCAACACTAGATGATTAAAACCCCTTGGTCCCGCCTAAGAAATTAATTACGGTCACGTATCTACCAATAAAGCGCATAACCACCACATCTACCTTGCATAAATAAATAAATAAAGTTTATAGTTTCTTTTAAAGAGAAGTCATAAATAGGTGCAACCATTTACACGCGCAATTATCTCCCATAATAATTGATTTTAAGACTATTTTTATACGCAAGCAAAGAAGTTACTCCCTCCGTCCCGGTTTAAAGGACACAATTTCAATTTTTTGGACCCTAGGTGTCCTCTAATTGGGCCATTTAATAGTGTGGAGAAGAACATGCATGAGGAGAAGAAGAGCTAGCTAAACGTTCACATTTGTTCACACATGTGCATGCAAGCATTTTATTATTTTCAAATTAAAGAGATTAAATGCTTTTATGTCTAAATATTTTGAGATTGCATGGTTTGTAAATTATGTTCTTTGAACCAGAACGGAGTGAGTATTAAAATATAAAGTCCAACCATCAATATAAATTTTAAGGTTTCTTTAATTTATTCTAATGTATTAACCATGAATTAATAATTAATATAACGTGAACAGGGCCACGTGAGTTCCAAGGATTGTATTTCCCATTTTCGCTTTCCTGTCCGCGAACACACCGAGTAACAGGAAAGCAAAGCAAGGCGTGGGGTACAGTGCAGTACCCTGCGGACTGATCGTGCATTTCGTCGTAAAAGCACACGTCATGAAAACCATGGTCTGAGCAACGCTGGCCCGGAGCGTATCGTAGAAGTTGATGGATGGACATGGACAGGGTTATAAGTACGTACGCATGGGCGTACTGGATACTTCCCTCTTCCGGCTCTCTCCCGTTCAGCATAAAAAGTCAGCCGTGCTTGCATGCGATCGATGAGGGCATCTTCTAGAAACCTCTTTTTTTTTTTTTTGGATTTAGGCCAATTTTGGTCCGGACTTCCCAAGTCATACCTAGGATCCCGGGTACGTCCTGAAAACGCTGAACGAAGCGAATTGGCCGAGTGGACCAGCCTGTCAGCGACAGAAGCCGAGTCGTCGTGATCCTTCCCGCCGTTTTCCTGTTCCCGCCCTCGCCGCTACACCCCTCCCGCCCTTGCCGCCGACCTCGGCCTATAAAAGGCGTACATCCCGCCGTCTCCCTTCACACTTTCTCACACCGCTCCCAACTCCGACGAACTCTAGACGCACGGCGGGATCCCTATTTTCGGCGAACTCCGGCGAAAAGCCATGGCCGGGAGATTTCCCGGCGACATCGCGGCGACGAACAGCCGACGCACGCTGCAAACGTGGGAAGCCCAGCTGCTCCACGACGCGGGCTATACGGCGCCGACGGACATTCGTCTCCCCTTCGCCTGGCAACTCAGCGCCGGCGGGATCCCTATTCCGACGGTGCCAGCCGACGAGGACATCGCCGGAGAGATCCAGGCGGCTATCGCCGCCATGCAAGACCCGGATCTCGCCGAGGATCCTGGCAACCTGGTCTTCTGGAGGCAGTTCTTCACCGACAGACGCCTCCAGGATCTCGCCCGACACGAGGGACCGCCGGGCTCGCCGTCGCCGCGTCACAATGCGGCTTTTCACCGCCGTTGGTGGAGCGTTCCAGGGCAAACTCTCGCCGCCGTCATGGAACACATCTAGGCCGGCAACCACCCCCGCCTCGGCTTGTAGAAGCGGCGTCCGTCGTCGACCACGGCGGCGGCCTTTTCCTAGTTAAACTCGATGTAATATATGCGTTCTTGTCCTAATTAATAAAATCGGTCTAAATTCGTTCAAATTTTGCCAAATGTGGGAACTCGGCCTGAGAACGCGAGTGAGAGTTCGTCCGACCAAAAAAAAGTTCGAATTTCGGCCTCTGAGAGTGGCCCTGTCATATTTGCTATCGCACTATAGCATTAGGTCACTGGACGCAACACGCCTCGTGATCATGCATCAGACGGATGTGCCTCTCCATTTCCATACTCACATAGTCACATGGTCACACACTACTCTCTTTCTTCTTCACGTGTCCAGTCCTTGTCTAGTCTATATCTGGATACGGTGTCTTGGTAGCCGTAGTGATGAACCAAGACCAAACTTTTCGCCCTCAGAGTCAGAGGGCAAGTCAGTACTTATCACAAGTCACTCCATATATGTCACTTGACAAAATGTGAAAATGATAAACATCAAGCATTAAACAGAAAACAATTATTTCTAGCGTTTATAAGATACCCCGGTCCGTCCCTGACTGTTCACGCCACACACAGGTCACCACACCACTCTGAACTTGTCTCCTTGATCCACTACAGCAGCTGGTGGAGTGTGAGAGCAGAGCAACACCACCTAAGCTAAGCTCTGCCATGGCCTTCCTTGGCTTGCCCATCGAGCCGCGCTTCTGGGTCATCCCGGCCTTCGGCTTCCTCGTGGTGGCCGGAGCCCGGGACGACGCGGTGCGGCGCGAGCGCGACCGCGTCTGGCGGCTCGTCGTCTGGAACTGGCTGGCGGCGACGTTGGCGCTCCTGATCTACCAGGTGGCTACCGCCAACCGGGGGATCATGGACATCGTGCGCTGGAAGCGGGTGCCGCTCCGCGGGCTCGTGCTGCTCATCGCCGGCCTCAGGGCCGCCTCCTGCTTCATCGTCCTCGACTCCGTCGCCCACATCCTCCTGCGCGGCGGCGGCAGCGACTCCTCGTCGGCAGCGGTGAGCGCCGCATGCGCCGTCGTGGCGGTAGCCTTGCATCTCCGTGACGGGTGCGCGGCCGTCTTCGGGGTTTAGGGTAGATCGGCATCTTCGAGCCACCCGGTGGATTAGCTAGTATGAGTAATGTGTAGCAGTAGTGGTAATCAACTAATCATCGGTGAACTTCATTAGATAGTCCAGAAAGTTAATGTCCGGCCTCCTGCGAGCTAAACCGGGCAGCGAACAAGATCTAACTTTAGGGAGTGTGTGGTGTTTGTTTGTCTCCAAAATTGGCGTCTTAGAACAGAGAATGAATTAGTGCCGTATCCTTGTGCTCTCACGATTGCTGTACTGCCTGTCCTATGAAGCAGTACTGCATTTTGCTTAGTCGCACAGAAATGGAACAAACTCGTGTAAGATCAGACGATACTTCTCACCTAGAGTAGCACTAGTTTTTGTAGGGAAGTACGCGACTCGGTCCGGACTTTTTCTTGTTTTTTTCCTTTTTCTTTCTGCCTTTTCTTCTTCTTTTACATTATTTTTTCCTTTACATTTTTGTTTTTATTTAGATTCATTTTTTGTTATATTATTTGTGTAGTAAAGAATGCTTTTCCATGTTGTGGAAAAAAATGTTCATGACGTTTTAAAAAAATCATGACTTCAAAAAAAATGACGAGTTCAAAATACTGTTCATAGGTTTGAAAAATGATTATGATGTTAAAAAATATTCTAAAAGCATGAATGAGAAAGAAAAAAAAATTTAGAGTGAAAATGCCAAGCTTTGTTGAAACTCCGGAAAAATGGAACAGAAAATACAAAAAGGAAATTGGTCATTTGGTCGCGTCGCAACACGTTTACTGGCATATTAAGAGAAAAGAACACGTACTAGTTTTTTTTCCAAGAGATCTATTCTACTGCTGGAAGTGTTTCAACTCTTTTGGTTGAGAAATTCTACTAGTACAAAATGTCTGGGTAAATACTACATATCGTAGGCCGATGCGAAACAAAACATCGGACCGCTCCAACTCCATCGATTCCTTTCCACATCCCACGTCCCGCAGCAGCCAGATATCCTTCTTTTAAAAAGGGAAAAAGTAGGGCAACATTTACGCACAATAACTGCCATTATATGGTTGTCTTCTTCCACAAAACCGTCACCGCCTCCTGATTTGTATGATTTTTACGTTGATCTACCATGTTGCGCCCCACCCCACCATCATCTCCCCTTCACCTCATCCGTATGTACCCGGGCTGCCGGACCAGCGTCAACGCGTGATTCCGTTCCATGGCTCCTCCTTAGTAGCTCGCATCAGGACCTAGAAGAAGCACCCTTCCTATGGAGTTCTCTTAGGAGAACGCAAGGCGGATCCAGCGTTGTGAGGAAAGGTAGGTGTTGCAGGTTGTTTGATGTTCTCAAGTGGTATGGTAGTTTTAATTTTACATCTTATTTACAACAAGGTCGTTGAAGTTACAAATTCTGACCGAGCGCACATGTGATGAGTCGGCGAATCCATACTCCATCGAGTGCTCCGACGTGATCGCTGACTTTGCTGCTGATCTTGGGTATAAGCATGCCGACATTTGCAGCACCATGAATTGCGGTAGGCGCGTTGGTGGAGTCCAGGTATTCAAGATGACAGATGACTAGCGGGCACTCGAAGGACAACAGCCTCATTCATGCCTGATCTTGTCATCGTCCATACCAGTTGATTATTTGTAGCTGAAACATACACTGGATTCAAAGCTCTGATTTATATGTAGGAAGCACACAGATCAGTATCTGATCCAGTACCATTTGGAGCATATGTCCCTCGGTAGTTGATTATTTGTAGCTAAAACGTATATTGGATTCGAAGCTCTGATTTGTATGTAGGAAGCACTCACATCAGTATCTGATCCATTACCAATTGGAGCATATGTCCATCAGTAGAAAATTCATCGTTCAATAGTAGAAAAAAATTAATTTCCTTGGAAGCACATCCTTAATTCGTTTTAAACACATGTAATCCTGTTTGGAACAAATTCTAATCTGTTGTCCATGGATAATATTGGAATGCTTTTAAAAAACAATACCCCATTGTATATGTACTTACGTTCAATCGAACCAAATTGAGTGACGAATAAAGCAAGTAATCTGGTCTACGGAAGCATGCTTCCGAACATATTTGAAACAAGTCATTACAACTATTTTCAGATTGAAGCAATATTTAATTCCACTGGAAGCATATTTTAGTAGGACTTGAAACACAAATTTTGAACCCATCGGAAGTAAATATACATAGTAGCATGATTTTGATATTCTTGAAACAAGATGTTCCAACTATTTTCAGATCTAAGAAAATTTTAGTAGCATTTGAAAAAACAAGCTTTGATCACATAGGAAGCAAATATACATAGTACGGGAAACATAATACTCCTTCTGTTTCAAATTACTCCGTCGGCACGCTTATGTAGGTGGGCTATTACTCCCTCATTTTTCATTCAAAAAAATCCTGAGATTTTTGAAATAGATAGTATGAAATGTGTACTACGTATACCAAAAATCCAGAATTTCTTTTGGATGAAAAATAAGAGAGTACTAGTCCACCTAGGTAAGCGTGCGCGCGGAGTAATTTGAAACAGAAGGAGTATTTGAGTAAGGAAGTAAATCAGATGTCACGGAGACTAAATTTTTCTCAAATTATGAGTTCCACTAAAAGATAAATTATTTTCCTGAAAATTAGGAGGAGGAGTTAACGGGAGCAGTTTGGAAACTCCAAGTCAAGTTACAGATTCCTCTCAAACGATTTCTGTTTTAAAAGCCACAATAATATACGTGCATTAATTACGGGATCAGTTTTTAATGGAAGCATGAAAATCGGATCTTGATTGACCGAAATAGAGGCACGGGTCTAGTTGCAGATCGAACAGTCGAGCTTCTTCTAATCCTACGTTCGTGCACTCGTCCGATTGAAAGACAATATTGGCTTCCGATCCCTAGCACCGCCCGTGGGGACGACTCGAGTGGTCGTTACTCTTCACATGCGTGTTCCAGCAGTAAATTTTGAAGGCGCGGTGCCAAATATCGACTTGTAGAAAACATAATTTCCGCTGTTATGACGCGGGTCTAAGATCTGGATGTTTCAGTGTGCAATTGAGATTCTCTTCTCTACATTTAGTTTGACCTCCCAATGTTACACAAATACTTTGCTCTCTTCAACGCGAAGAGCGGTAAACAAATCTTGTAGGTGTGCTTTCGTTTACTCACCGAACTAACTGCCGGCTCCAACTCGTAACGCGGTGAAGTAACTGAGAATGAAACTATTAATACTAAATTTAGTGTCTATCGTCGTCGCTAGGTGATCCAAGAATTTATTTGTAATTTTTATTACTTTGTAGCTCTTCCTACTGCTATTGATGATTTTTGGAAGAAAAAAAACGCACATGTATGAAGCCAAATCCAGGAAAACAATATCAGTCGACCACACATGCGGTGGAATAGAACAAAATTCCGTCTGGGCCGGCGCCTAAGCCAATGGGCTTCGTAAACATGCGAGCCCCGTTTACTGGCCCCTTTTGCCATTCACCTTTCGAGGCTTCTTTGCCCCCATCGACTAGCCTTTTCACAGCTAGTCATGAATTGAGGGAACCTTGAGGATGGAGGTCCATACATAGGCTCAAATTATCCCAGCGCGATCAATGTGTTAACCTACAGTATAGGTTCGTCAAATGCCCGCAGGTAAATAGCCCATCAGTAACAGGATATCCTTGACTTGGCAACTGGCACGCCATGTCAGACTGATCAAGAGCATAATCTGAAAGTTAGTCGTGTGAAGAAATCTATCGAGATGTACATTGAAAAACTCGATGGCTAACAGTACTATGGAAATGGAACTTGCAACTAACGTGCTCCGCGAGGTTGCAAGCTTCATTTTTTTTTAAAGAAGCATATATTAATATCAGAGGATACCAATTATACCTAGCCTCTACAATGACGCATTGTCCAAGCGGCCACACGGATGTACACACCAAAAAAAAAAAAGAATTACAAAAAAAATCTCGCTATAGTGATCATTCATTGAAACGACAGTACTACCACCACTAAGACAGCACAAAAAATCCAGCTTAAAAACGACGCCTCCAATAAGAAAACAGTGCACAAACACCGTCATCATCCGATCAAAGATCTAGATTTTCACTCTGAAAAAAGTTCATGCTCTCAAAACAATACCTTCAACAAAGCCATTGACAGACACGACCAATTAAGGCTAGACTCTGGGTTTTCACCCTGAGAGGCAGGACCATAAACCTCTCCTGTGCAGTCGTCCCCCTTGTATGCCACTGCTCCAATTCACAAGTCACCTAGCCAATTCCTCATCACCACCCAGACTCAAACCACCATTGTCCGTCCTCAGATCTCGGTCTCCATGACTTTCTCTGTCAGCACTATGGAACGAGAACATGCCCCATGATAATAACAGCCAACAAAGCTTTGAAGCACACCCTCTAAAATCAAACGGTCAGGGTAAAACATGGGTGCGTACGATCGAATTCAATCCTTCCAGCAAACTCATGGCATGATAGCACTTATGGAGTTCATCGGCAGAGCCTTCCAAAACAGGACACAGAAACCAGATCAATGGAGACCAACATCCGGTGGATCATCGTTTTGGCTTAAGAGGGATCCAGGACCACCTCCTTTATTGAAACCGAGCCAGCAGCCCCCACGCCACCCGGCAGAAACTAGCAGGATCCGCCACAAGACGGCAAGACCACCCAAACGACCATTCCGACGAAGAAGGAGGCCACCACCACCATGTCGGGGGCAGATGCCCCAAGCGCCCCAGTGTCGCGGATAAGGCCCGGGTCGCCTGGACGCCGGCGTCGAGGCCAACAGACGGGATAGATTGTGGCTAGGCCCAGATCCCTCCCGCTGCCTGCCGCCATCTGGGCCGAGGATCAGCGACTGCCGCTCGTCGCAACACCACCGCCAAACCAACCGAGACGGCCGCCGCCGCCGCCACGCCCAGGTCTTTGCCTGACGACGATCCGGGCGGCGGCGGCGGGAAGGAGAGGACACGGGAGAGAGGGCTCGTTCGAGGAGGCTGGCGGCAGAGCCGCTCGTGCCGGGCGCGAGGAGCTGGCGTACGTACGGGTCAGACCTGCAAGCTTCATCTAGAGAGTTCAAAATCTCGTCTAGTAAGCAGTCAAAGGAAGTATCTATTCCTACCATCATGAACAGGACAAAAGCGCTCATCGCCGCAGCTTCCTTCCTCTCGGCAGCAGCTCTGAATTCAGTTTGGCGCCTGCCCAAAATTAGATAATTGGCATACTACAATAGTACCGCTGCAAAACACTGAATTCAGCATCTTTCGGCTTAGGCAAGCAGTTCAACCAACCAAAGGGTTTTGTTGGGTGTCCCGCGCCTCATTCAAACTTACGAGACGGAAAACACAAGAATGGATAGGATTGTCCGATATCCCTTACTTGACCCTTCGCGAGGTTTAGGATAGCACATGCAGTGGATACTATATGGCGATTTTTGGAGCCATGCATTGGAAAAGTCTAAACAGTTCAGAAGATTAGAAGCATATAAAAGTCTAAACAATGTCACTACTTCCTTTGACCACCCTACTTGAACCATAACAACGGAGCACAGCACCGTCTCTTAATTATCCTTCCACCTTGTCTCATAATTATCAGGTATTGCTACTCCTACATTTCATATACTACTAGTACAAAGTGGTACCACTACATCTAATCATGCTGGTTCTGCTGAACAATACAGTACACACTCCTTTCACTTTCGGTAGTATATCCACTGTGTGTGCAGTTGACCATCCGTCAGGTGGAGGCTTCTCAGCCTCCCCAGGTGTCTGCCTTTGCTGCTCCATCCACTCTCAGAGGCCCAAACTGAAAGACCAAACAGGAGCAGTTTAAAACCCTTCGATCAGGTCAACGAGAGACTGGAGCAAGTGCCTCAATAAGATTGAGATAACAAATTCCAAGCTTTCCATGCTCTAGCATTGCTTTTGATCCCCGTTAATATACTACTCCACCGATATAGTAGTACTGATAATTTATCCAAGACTGGAGTAATCAAGCTTGCACTCTCTCACCACCGATATAGTAATGATAATTTACTGCCAGGTAGCTTAGCCCAGTAGCATCAACATTAATTTACTAATCAAAGCATGCACACTCACCACCGATCTAATGGTAATTTACTGTAGCTTAGCCCAGTAGCATATCAAGGTTAGCGTGTTGGGACCAAGACATTCTTGGGAACCCACTTTAATCCCGTCAATGTTAACACCGAGACACCGTGCGTGCTCTCGCCTTCAGGCTCCACAAGCAATCGACACCTGCTGCCTCCGCTGCTGATTCCCGTGCAGAGATTCTGCTTGGGAAGTATTTTACGCTGTGTCGATGTACTTTTCTTGATCCGTTCGTGACAAGGTTCTAGATTAGATTAAGCTAACAGTGAGACAAGGTGCTTCTTGCCGGGGCTTCACTCTAAGCCTAGCTAGTGAGTAGTATCATACAGTTTGTTTCTTTCTGGAGTCTAGTAGACTAAACAGATACTAGTATTTGGTAGGCCTGTTTTAGAGAAGGTTATTTTTTAAGCAAGGTGGTTATGTCAGGTGGAGTAAATCTATTTGGTTTATGGTTGAAGCAAAGTGGTCTGCTACATCTAATCTGAAGTGTGAGTTATATGTTTCTGCTATCTTGGCACAGAATTGACTTCACCTGCTAACTACTCTTCTTCTAGAATTGCTATATTAACAACTTCGTTTTAAGGATTGTGAACTTCAGCACAAGGGCACTTTACTAGCTAAGCCCATAAACTAGGGAAGGAAGGATATACACTTTTGCCGTCGATTGACCTCGTTACATCATGGGTCTTGCAAAGTTCAGCTCGTACGATAGACAAGAGTTGTTTCATTCACTACAGGAAACAATTAAGGCGCCGCCGGCCAGCCGGCTACGCCGATTGCCTAAGGTCGGGGCCGTCGGCGTAGCTGCCTTCCCTGGCCAGCCGACCAGCCCGGCCGTCGGCATAGATACGGCCGTCGGCGTAGATGACGGTGCCGAGGGTAGCCCTCGGCGTAGTGTGGCTGTCGGCGTAGTAGCGAGGTCTGTGCCGACGGTGGCCCTCGGCGTAGATATAGCCCTCGGTGTAGCCCCAGTTCAGACACAATGACGAAAACGGCGTTAGGCAGCCAAGCTGTGCCGACGACCTGGCCGTCGGCACAGCTCTTTGAAATTTTTTGTTTGGTCAGGCCGTCGGCATAGGCCTCCAGATTTTTTTCTTTTTCATTATTTTTTGAAAGATCATAACTAAATCATTCTAATTCAGAAAAATACAAATAATATATCAAAATTTGCAGAAAAAAATCAGTCTATCTACACTCAAATATTACACATTTATAAACAAAATTAAGTAAAATATAAAACATTATATATAGTTTAAAACGGACATTATAAATTCAAAAATGATCCAAACAATGCGAAACCTTCGCGTGGTGTCATATTATGTGACAAAGTTAGAAGGAAAAATATCAAACTTGGTATATTGATTATATCTCAAAAAAACCTTCACAAAATGATCTATCTCATTCGAGGTTTCTTGGCTTTCGGGTCAAATGACCAATGTTATGGCTAGAATGAAGACATAGTTTGTGATAATTTGTCGATATTGTGCATAAGTACGCATCATGTGATGACGAACAATGTTTCAGAAGGAAGTTTTCCTTTTCGTCGCACCAAAAAGCCGTTTTCCATTTTCCGAGTGCAAAAAACGGACGGTTTTGTGAAGCAACCACCAAATGGCTAATTCAAAATGCTACTGTAACATTTTTCAAAAATACTAGACCACCTTACATGGATAATTTCATAACTGGGGGATCTCAAACATTTTCGCCTATCCCTGGTGAAAAAGACAAATTTCTGCCGAATCGGTAGGAAGTGGGTCAGATATGAACTACAGGTACATGATCGGATGCTCATGATTTTTTACAAAAATCATTTTTAGGTTCAAAATTTTTGGTTTCATCATAGATCCACTTCAAGTTTAGCGAGTCTCAGCCCCGAGCTAAGAATCTTCATGCCCACCTTTCGACAAAGTATAACGATGGTTTAAAACGGGCATTATAAATTCAAAAACGATCCAAACAATGCGAAACTTTTGCGTGGTGTCATATTATGTGACATAGTTAGAAGGAAAAATACCAAACTTGGTATATTGATTACGTCTTAAAAAACCTTCACAAAATGACCTATCTCGTTCGAGGTTTCTTGGCTTTCGGGTCAAATGACCAATGTTATGGCTAGAATGAAGGCATAGTTTGTGATAATGTGTCGATATTGTGCATAAGTATGCATCATGGGATGACGAACAATGTTTTAGGAGGAAATTTTCCTTTTCGTCGCACCAAAAAGCCGTTTTCCATTTACCGAGTGCAAAAAACGGACGGTTTTGTGAAGCAACTACCAAATGGCTAATTCAAAATACTACCATCACATTTTTCAAAAATACTAGACCACCTTACATGGATAATTTCATAACACGGGGATCTCAAACATTTCCGTCTATCCCTGGTGAAAAAGACAAATTCATGCCGAATCGGCAGGAAGTAGGTCAGATATGAACTACAGGTACATGATCGGATGCTCATGATTTTTTACAAAAATCATTTTTAGGTTCAAAATATGTTGTTTCATCGTAGATCCACTTCACGTTTAGCGAGTCTCAGTCCCGAGCTAAGAATCTTTATGCGTGCCGTTTTAAACGGGCAAATGAAATTATGATAAGAATCACGGCATAGTTTGTGATAAATTGATATTGATATCATATTTGGATTCCTCTCATTTTTCTAATCAATTTAGACATATTATTTGCCGAATTCCGATTTACAGATTTAAAGATATTAATTATTCCATATTAAATAAAAAATACAAAAAAAATAAAATCATTATATTTTTATTTGAATTCAATAATATTTTTACTTATTCATTGTTGTTTACTTAAATAATTGCTTGTAATTTCAAAAAATACAACCATATGACATGATGATATAAGAGTTAATAGGAATTATATCATAGTATTAACAATAATGAGTAAATTGCTTTGCGGGAAGAGATCCTGAAGGAACGAGAAAATTAAGCGTGCTAGAGCTGGAGTAGTGCTAGGATGGGTGACCGAACGAGAACTTTGATTAAGACTGTAATTTAATCAATTATTAACTATAAATAGTGTTAAAATAATTAAAGCGGGAGATTAAGGAGTCAAATAATTCAAAGATTTAAAAAAATAAAAAAATAAAAATAAAAATAAAAAATATTTTAGGCTATGCCGACTGCCTGGCCGTCGGCGTAGCTCCATTTCTGTGCCGACGACCAAGTCGTCGGCGTAGCTCCAGGCTGAACCGTTAGCCAAGACGGCCGTTGACTGACACGCGGGATCCGCTGGAAGACGCTGTGCCGAGGGGGAGAGGCTGTGCTGACGGCCACGGAGCTATGCCGACGAGGAAGTTCGCCGACGGCCACCGTCGGTACAGCCTGTGCCGACGGCAATTTGGCGCTGTGTCGACGGCAGCCGGCCGTCGGCGTAGCAATTATTTCCTGTAGTGATTCTCGAGTCTAGACTGAACAGATACGATTTGGTATGCCTAGCTTGCAAAAGGGTTGCACATTTTGTAACCAAAGTAGTTGTATCAGGTGGAGTAAAATCGTTTTATTTCTGATTGAAGCAATGTGGTCTACATCTAATATGAAGTGTGTGAGTTATATGTTTTGGTTATCTTGTTTCGTCGATTTTCTTCACCTATACTATTAACTACTCCTCTTGTCCATAATTTTTGTCCCATAATTCCCGACATGGTTTAAAAATTGGGAACTATTAGGCAAGAATGAGTTCTCTAAAATCGCTTTTACCCATTTTTTTTGTTGTTGTCAAACTTGTTACGTCTTGGTTTTGGTATCATATTTGAGTTCCTTACTCAAGCCTCTCTCTACACAAAAGGTTAACATTTTCTCGGTGCTAGTTCAAACGATGATGACCAAGACCAATAGAGTCCGGGTCCTATGAAACACAACAAAGGGAGAAAGTTTCTAAAGAACAATGCGAAATTTCTCGGCACATAATTGATTTCGCCTTCTATAAACTACTGGAGTACTAGATTGTTCACAAATACAAAATGTTATTGGAGTTTAAATTGAATTGTCAAAACGCTCTGTATGTATCCAATGATGGAGGAAGTCTTTTTTTTCTATGGAATTCCTATAAACAACTTTGTTAAAATAATTGTTAACTTTGGACAAGGGCTAAGCCCGTAGACTAGAGAAGGGTAAACTCGTAACGACCTGGCACTTGCAACAGGTCTACGTAGATAAAAAGGACGATCGAAACGGGGGAAATTGCACGTTCCGACACGATTTGGCCCTAGAGTTGCGTATTTCACCGGATCGACGTCTCTTCTACAACATTCATCGTGTATATATTGTCTAATACGTTGCACATAGCTCGGAAACATCATGAGGCGAAATGAACCGACCGAGCCGAACCAAACTACAAGCACAAACAAGAGCGGTAAAAAATTCCTCTGTAAGCATAGGAAGATATGACAGGAGCCTGGATTTTATGTTTTTTGACATGATGCATCCATATGAAGGACAGCTGAGACTTTTAACTTTACTTCCTCCGTTTGCTTCACAAACTTAAAACATCTTATATTTTAAAACGGAGGGAGTACTACATTGGCAAGTAATAAAAAAAATCAGAAGATGACCATCACCAAAATATCTCCAATTGCAAGCATCGGGTTTTAGCATCTAATTAACTCTGCCAAACTGTCCTTGATTGGCGCCACCAATGCCAAAGCGGCTCAGGAACCCACGTGTGCCACTGCCACGGGCGCGGCCGGCCACTTCATCTCTCTCAGGCGAAACGAGCCAGCATGGCACGCACCGGTGCTCCTGCCAGTCCACGCCGCCTGGTTCGTTCGATCTCTGCTGAGACCGCGAGCACTTGAAGGCGACGCAGAGACGGATCCATGCAAATGCAAGTCGGGTGGGCTGGGCGTGTCAGCCGCCGTGGCTTAAATTCCAAGCGTACGCTAGCCACTGACAACGTCTCCCCGTCTAACCGCATTCAAGAGCCACCTGCTGCTTGCTGCTACTACTACATATTTTCGTTACTAGCATGTTTCTTGGCACCAAACTCTGATGGTATGCCTCACAATAACTTCATTTCTGACGTGTAACAAGATGGGTAGCATCTATACGGTACGACTATGGCTGGCAGCATGAGAAAGAAAGGCATTCTTTGCTGACTTTGAGACAGGGTATTTTTTGTCTCTGTTGATCCACCTTCGAAGTAACCGGCGATGGTTTACGTTGCAACGAACCCTAGCAAACATGCTCGGGCTTACCGGCCGTTTTATGCCTCAGTAAAAATCCAGGAGAGGGAGCGGTCCCTTCGAAGACCACGTCGTTCCGATGGCGTCATAGCGTCAAGCAAACCAAAGCGGTCCCTGTCCAGAGATCGCGCTCACGGCCCTTGCCGCCCCACTTATCTTGGAGCCAAGCAACAAACTTGGAATCGTGCTCCGGCATCCATTGTCTCTTGTTCCACCAGCCCAGGCAGGCTGCCCAAACCTCGCGGGCCAGGACGCAACCCATGAAAAGATGATCGATGGTCTCTCCACACTGGTCACAGAAAAGACAGGCCGCCGGATGTTGGAGGCCACGCCGGTTAAGCCGATCGGCAGTCCAGCACCTGTTTCTCACGGCTAACCAAAGGGTCACCCTGCAACTAGCGGAGGCTCGGGAGCGCCAAATCTGAAGGGCCCCTGCCATAGAAGTCCGCCCGGCAAAGAGGGCCAGGTAGCAAGATCGGGCCGTGTAGCAGTTACTTGGGTCCCAGTTCCACTTGAGGACGTCCTGCGGTCTCTCTGTCAGTGTGATTGCTTCAATACAGTCTGTCACTTCAAAGAGCTCCCTGATGGCTGCTGCGCCAAGATCCGGGGTGACATCATGCAGCCAAGCCCCTGCAAGACCTCCACGTAGACGCCACGTGGAGACTGCGCTCAGTGGGACCGCAGCGAAGAGGCTTGGTGCATGTCATAGAGCCGCCCGCATGAGAGCCACTTGTCCAGAAGAAAGTAGATGCGCCATCCCCAATCACCCAAGTAGATCCCCCATCTAGGTGACATCTTGTTTACTTTTTTTTTTTGCGAAAAGACATCTTGTTTACTTGGTTGCATATCGGCTGTCCCCATCTAAAACTGCAGATGCCGTATGAACACGGTATGCATGCTGATCCCGATACTTCGTACTGGAACTGATTTGGTTTAGCTGCTCGACCTAGACCGTGCAACGTCAAATCCGCTTTCCCTGGGTGCTGTGCAACTCAAGTGAAGACGGAAAGCGATCGACGACGGCCTTCTCTCGTGGATCCATCGATCCATCAGTCGGCTTTTCCGTCACGTCCAAGCAGCCAAAAAGATGGAGCCATTCATCGTGACATCAGGCAGCACGATATACATATACTAGGAGTAATGTTCCACCAGGGGCAAGTTGCACGATAGTACTTACGATGATAGGACCAGACCCGATTAACACGTATGCCCTCCAGACCCAAGTCCATGCCCTGATTAACACGTCGTTCGTGCCCGCTCGCTGTTAAAACGTTGTGATTTTTTTTTTTGCACGGGCAAAACGTTGCGATCTTGGACGTACTCCCATGGGAAAAAAAGGGTGGTAATCACGGACGCGCCGATGAGAAACGGTAGAGTTTCCATCTTTTAATCTTTTAGCCTCACTTTCATATTAACAACGATTTTTTTTGTCGCAAAGTTCACCGATATATTAATAATCATCAAAAGTAGTAATACAGAGAGCTTTAATGAAAATTACAAATGGACTTTATACCACATGGCGACGACAACCACAAACACTAGCGCGAGTCAAAGACATGCCATCGTCCTCGCTCTCCATCATCAGAGTTAGGGTAAGCTTGTCGTAGTAGACCTAGCAATAACCATCGCCAAAGATGAAAACCATATATCGAAAAAGACTGACTTGAAAACCACGCCAACGAAAACAAAAAACGAACAAGATCCTAGACAGCAGGGAGAAACTTATTCCGATGTCAGGATATAGCCGTCGCCCAACCATTTTGAAGAAGACATGAAAAAACATAAACAGAAAAAACGGAAACTCTACTGACGACGAAAGGCTGTGGTCCGTCCCACCTCCAAGACCCCAAGGTCACCAGAGATGGAGCGGACCAGCGACATGGCCGAGGAGGGGACGAATCACTAGATGAGTTTTAGGGTGGCCGCCAACAGTCACCTCTCCTTTCCTGAGTACTGATTCGGTGTCTAGTTTGTATTACCGGTGATAATAATTACTTTTGAGATAGTAGTTTGTCTTTGTTAACCCACCTTTGAAGTAACCCGCCTCTAGCTAAATACTCCTCGTCTCGAAATAATTGTCAGAGATTTCTATAAATTTAAATGTCCCCGTATACTAAAATGCATCTACATATCTGCAAAGTTAGACAAATCTTCAACATATGTTTTAAAACGGAAGGAGTATTTTATTTTACTTGACAACTCTAGCTAAATAGCTCACAGGGTCGCTACTAAAATGCTTCTACGTACCTGCAAAGTTAGACAAGTCTACAAGGTTTCATTGGTAACTCTGCAAAATTGGTAACACGGATTTTCAGGACACAATTACTCCCGGAAGATTATACTTATCATTATTAAGTTGCATAGTTATCTGATCATTAAGTTACATAAAAAATTAGTATATTGCAATTCTTTCTTACTCCCTCCGTTTCAGTTTACAAGTTCTGCACGTAGTCCTATGACGTCAAATTGAGCAACTTAATATGATGTATATATTATAAAAAATATATCACCGGAAACTTTAGACTTTGTATTTTTCAATGATATAATTTTTATATTATATAATTAAAATTATATAGGTCAAATTGATAACTTAGATATACGCGTAGGACTTGTAAACCGAAACGGAGGGAGTACTATTCATTTTGGAAGTTTGTCATTTTTTTTGCCTAATATAGTTTCGACTTTCAGTATGCAAAAAAAGCAGGCACATACATATGTGGTGGCTCTACATGCAAATATTTATTTCTAATTTTTTAACTTCATTTATTACCATTTTTATTTTCAAAAAAAGTCAAGATCAGGATCAGGAGTACTCATGCTCCATCACATATTTTCGTCAAAAGTAGGCATATCTCTAGTGGTTAGGTTTCTCAGGGTGAAACCAGCCCACCTATAGCACTTGAATCTGACTGGTCGCATTTATCTAAGATTTATTGTACTTTCTTCCGTCTTAAAGCGGATATCACAAATTTGTCTAAATTGAAATAAATCTATACTCTATTTTTTTTAGGTAAATCTATACTCTATTTAGTATATAGGGGGAGCAGAATTTTTGTCATGTAATGTGCTTCTCAAAAGAAAAAAAAACTCATACTCTTTATATTCTCCTTTTAGTTGGCGCCTTCTTTCGTCAACTTGCTTTTTCGGTTGTGTGCGTCTCAATTTGTAGAAGTACAAATACGGTATGATGCTCCCTATACTTCGTACTACTAGTATATACCCCCTTCGGTCCATATTAATTGACTCAAATTTGTCTAGATTTGAATAAATCTAGACACTACTCGTATTTAATATATATGTTTATTTAAATTTTTACAAATCAAAGTTAAATAATATAGGTAAGAGGGAGTATTAATTTGGTTCAGCCGATCGAGACGGACCGTCTAACACCCAATCAGCCTTTTTCCTATTGTGCAACTGAAGTGAAGGCGGAAAGGGACGCCTTCTTTTCCTCGCAAAAAGGGTCAAAGCCACGCCTTTTTTTTTTTTGCTCGATTCCGTCCCGTTTAAGCCAAAACGTGCCATTCGTCATGACCTCACAACATCAACACGAGGAGAAATATTCCACCAGCCCAAGTTGCACGATACGATGATAGGACCAAACCCGATGTACGTATGCCCTGCAGACCCAAGTCCACGCCCTGATTAACACGTCGGGCCGCGTCCACTGTTAAGACGTTGCGATCCTGAACGTACCCCCATGGAAATGGGTGGTAATCACGCACGCACCGATGAGAAACGGTAGCTTTCCATGTAGTATTAACCTCACTTTCCTATTATCAATTATAATAATTATTACTGCCTCTAAATATAAAATATAATCCTCCCTTCATCTTAAAATAGATATCGTAAATTTATTTAAATTTTCGTCATCTATTTTGAGACGGAAGAAGTATTATGCTTCCGTTGAATAGTAAAATAGCTATGATCGCTTATAGCATCACAAGTGTGAATCCATTTTTGGTGGAGAATGATTTGATTTTAATCCAAATGGCATACAATTGGGTTCCAATGGCTCAACTCGCATATATATATATATATATATATATATATACATATATATATATATATATATTCGATATATATAATTATGAAAATAGACATTGATTGGGAAAGACGACCGAAGAGAATCCAACAAATGAGATTGACATCCCGTGCTATGTGCCATGTTATTGATTTACTTCCGTTATACTTTTGTCTCTACAAAGTACACCTAAAACAAATCCATCGCCCAAGACTCTTTTTGCTCTTGATATGTGAAGAGACGTGGCTGTCTTGAATCAAGATCCACGGTCTTTTATTGACGAAGTCGAAGAAGAACGACAAATCCACCACCTCAATCCGGCCACCAGCCCCGTTGCTGATAGCAATGAACGCCGACGACACACCAAAAACTGATCTCGCTAGATCTGAAAAACATCGGAAGACCAAGCTGCCGATATGAAGGACCAAACTGCGCATGTTTCCATTAACTCTGACACGCTGCCATGAAGGTCAACACCAGTGTGGGAGTAGAGTTGAGAAATATTTATTTTCCCGGACGCTGCTCCCACCACACCATCGACGCACCAAGTCAGGGAGGCCCTTACTGTACCTACCTGGCCAGGACAAAGGAACACGCCCCCCTCCCTCCTACTGTCGGAGCAACAAACTGAGGGAGAGGGGACCAACGACCTGGCCGGGTGGAGAGTCTAGAAGAGTGGGTTGCCGCTTTGTTGTGTGGGAGACGAGAAAGATGTGAAACTAAACTAAATTCGCTCTACCAAAGCAATGTTAATAAATTATACTCCATCCGTCCGGAAATAAGGAACTTCGATTGCCTAGATTCGCATGGATATATACACTAAAACGCGTCTATATACATAGAAATCTAAATAGATCAAAGTCAGTTATTTCTAAAAGGAGGAAGTAATATGTTCTCACCAAATAGCAAAATAACTATACTCTCTTGTAGCATTGGTATTGTTCCATTTTCTCGTGGGAGAATGATTAGATTTTAATCCAAATGGCATACACTCAGGTTTCGGCAATTTAACTAATATTTTTTATTATGAAAATAACTAGGTATTGATAGAAAAAATCAGCCCAAGAGAATCCAACTGATGAGATGAACATCCATACTATGTTCACTCCACCAATATAAACACGACTCGTGTTAGAACGAGATGATGCCAATAATGTTTTGAACATACAATGCAATTTCTACTAGAAGTACTTAACCTACAATTATTTGTCGATTGTTCAACAATTATTTATTAAGAAACTACAGTACTATATTGTAATTTCCACACGGCAAATGGCTACCACTGGATTGTTGAATCGATCGACTTTCTACAGCACAGTTCAACACCCACAATTTGAGCTAAGCCATGATACCTAACCGTCGCGCGGATTAATTCTTCTGAAAAACAACTAAGTAATTTCCAAATGAAAAATCGCTCAGAAAACCAACATGACAAATTGCTACTGTTTTTTTATTTTAGGAAGCTTTTTTTGCATGGTATTTATTTTAGGAAGCTTTTTTTGGCATGGTATTTATTTTAGGAAGCTGATGCTGCTTGGGGTTGCTTCAGAATTTGACTTGCGAAGACCCTCCGACTGGATTTGCCAGAAATACATACGAAAACTGACCCGAGACCCACCGCAAATCCCGGCGGGATTAAGCTTCCCTTCAACCTAACCCAGTCGGCCGCGAACAATCCCCATCTTCCCCGTCCTCCCCTCCCCTCTCCCCCATCCCTCTCCTCCGCCCGCATTCCTTCTCCTCCACCTCACCTCCCCCCATAACTATCCCAACTCGCTCACTCGCTCGCAGTCACTAGGAGGAGCAAGCAGATCGGCGCGGGAGGCCAGTCCAGATTTGGTGTTTTCAATCTTGGCCGCCTGCGCCATTGGATTCCTCCAGAGGTTCTTTGGTGTGGTGTGGAGGGGGAGGTGGGTATGAAGGGGCTGGGCGGGCAGAAGGTGCTGCTGGTGCACTCGTCGTCGAACAAGCCGTCGGGCGGCGGTCCGGGGTCGCCGGGGATGGGGCGGCGCCGGGTGTGGCTGGTGGTCTTCCTGGCCCTCTTCGCGTGCGTGTCCCTGGCCTCCATGCTCTCCTCCGCGCGGGACGCGTCGTCGGCCGTCGGCGGCAGGCGGAGGGCGTCGGCGGTGGTGGCCAAGGTCGCGGCGTCGGCGGCGAAGAAAGGGAGACGCGGGGACGCGGCCGCCGCCGACGCCGCGCTGGGGCCAGGGCTGCCCGGGTACGTGTTCGACGCGCTGGTGCAGTACGCGGCGGTGGGGGGCAACACGTCGGGGAGCATGCCGGCGGCGGACGTGCGCGCCATCGCGGCGGCGCTGAAGCGGCGCGGCACGCCCTGCAACCTGCTGGTGTTCGGGCTCGGCGGGGAGACGCCGCTGTGGCGCGCGCTGAACCACGGCGGGCGGACCGTGTTCCTGGACGAGAACCAGTGGTACGTGTCCCACCTGGAGGGGCGGCACCCGGGGCTGGAGGCCTACGACGTGGCCTACACCACCACGGTCCGCGAGTTCCCGGACCTCCTGGAGGCGGCGCGCGCGGCCCGCGCCGCCGAGTGCCGCCCCGTCCAGAACCTCCTCTTCTCCGACTGCCGCCTCGCCATCAACGACCTCCCCAACCACCTCTACGACGTCGCCTGGGACGTCATCCTCGTCGACGGCCCGCGCGGGTAAGTACTACCATATCCATCCAAGATCCGTTTTTTTTCTTCTTCAGGGGAACCAGATATAATCTCGGTCGAGCGGAGCGGAAGGGGCTGAATCTTATTAATAAGTGCGTTGTGAACTGAACTGAAGGTACACGGCGTCGTCGCCGGGGAGGATGTCGGCGATCTTCACGGCGGGGGTGCTGGCGCGCGCCCGGAAGGAGGAGGGCGCGGCGACGGACGTGCTGGTGCACGACTACGAGCGGGAGGTGGAGCGCGCGTGCTCCCGGGAGTTCCTGTGCGAGGAGAACCGCGTCAAGGAGACCAGCACGCGGTCGCTCGCCCACTTCGTCATCCGCGGCGGCAGCGCCGTCCGACGGGAGGCCTTCTGCGCCGGCGCCGGCGCCACCGCCGCGCAGTAGTAGATTTTTCTTTCTTTTTTTTACTACTGCTACTGTTACTCCGTAGTAACTCGCCTCTTCCTAATCTTTCTACCGTCTTCTGATGGATGGCCAATGATAATGTCGGCGCGTGGTGAAAAGAGAGGGAAAGTGAAAGCTTGATCTATCAAGGCTGTAAAAATCTGCTGAAGGCTCGAGCCATGGCCTTCATTTTTCTATTTCGTTCGTTCTTCGGCGCTGTCGATTTTTCACGTCGCCTGTAGCGTGCTAGTAGACAGTAGTAGTAGCATCAACGGAACCAGAAAAGTTTCTTAGAAAACAAGATCTGGAAAGACAAAAAAAGTTGATCCACTACTACTACTACGCTGGATCGAGGTAGGAGCTGGGTACCTCTCTCGCCAAGAGCTGAATAAAAGAAGGCGTGGGTATTGTGCTGCCTCCTGGAAGATGGGTATTGTGTTTTGCTAAAAAAAAACGAGATGGGTGGTATTGTGTTGGATTGCATTGATGATCACGCGACGGACGGTCGGTGAGGACGGGGAAGGGAGAATCTTGTTCGCGGCTGCAATGAATGGGGTGGAGAGCGGCCATGGGGACACTGATGTGCGTGCCGACCGACAGATGCCGGTGCTGCCATTTTCGGAATTCTTTCCATCTTTTACTCCGAGTTAAATACAGTAATAGTCCATGTACTTGCTAGACCGGTTTGATTTAGTCTTGAATTTTAAATTGCTGAATTTTAAGTATGTACTTGTGAATTGGGCTCGATTTAGTCCCAATCCATGTTTGGCGTCGCAATTGTGCGACTCGAATGCCACGTGGACAGAAATCTTGCATAAACACCCTCCCACATCTAAAGCTTTTTTTTCGCCGTCAGATATCTGCACGTATCCCCTCCCCTTCTGGTCATTAGGCGACGCCTCACACCGTTACAAACCCTTTTAGCCCAAAGAGTTCTGTTTGAGGGAGGAAAAAAAAGGAAGGACTCGACGAAGGCGGCGATCGTTGGAGCGGTAGGTGGAGCGACGGTTCATGGAGGAAAGACGAGACGGCAAAGCGACACCAGTTGTCATGTTGATCGTGACGGTGGCGGTGATGGCCCCAATCCACCGCCACGAAGGGGAACCACTACCTTCTTTCGATAATGGTGCATGCAATTGCTTTTCGGTGTCAAAGTTAGTTGTTTGAACTATGTTTAGCTTAAGTTACTTCACTCACCGCATTGTTGCATCGATTGCACCTGATGTTGGGCAGGTACCTTTTCGGAACATGGTACTACTTCTTTGTCCCTGAGCTCAAGACGCGGAGCCGCTCGCCATTCACGAGCTCAACTACATGGGCCGCTCGTGAGAAGGAGATCGTGGCGGAGGAAAGAGGAGCTAAGGGATGAACTAGGGTTATGGAATTGGGGATTTTAGAGGAGAGCCTACAAAGGATGAACGGTTTTTTTCTCTCGCATATTTATAGTGGGAGGTTAACTAACGGCAACGAAGTAACATGGGAGGGGCTAACTGCAAATTTGTAATCCATTTTCTCTCGTGCAAGTGGGACTCGCCTCCACATGGCATTCGAGTCCGTGCAATTTAGACGCCAAACACGAATTAGGACTAAATCAAGCCCAATTCACAAATACATAAGCAAAATTCGATAAATTTTAAGTATAAAGACTAAATCGAATCCGGTCTGGAGACGGAACGGCGGCGAGCGGGTCTCGGTGCCTTTACGTCCGTGCAATGCGAGGCGGTCGACATGGGCGTGAGGCGTGTCGTTGGCCTCTCCCGGCCCGTCTTCTCCGCAGCAGCTGACGCGATGCCGGCTCGTGCGGGGCAAATGTGAGTGTGGCTCGTGGATGGATGGTGATCGGCGACCGGCCGTCCTGATTTTTTGTTCTGAGAAATCGGCACTGCTTCCTCGTGGCTGAAGCGCCGAGCAGGCTGGAATGGGCAGGACCTGTGGTGACAACTGACGACACGCTTAACATAATTTTATAGGAGAGCGTACGTGGCGGATCGCGAGCTTGATCATACTAGTACAGTAGTGCACTTGTTCTCGTTACAGTCATCTGTGGGGGACAGCTGCAATAAGGAAGCGCGCTGCTCACCGCTCTCCGGTTCTCGCGCATACCTCCACATCCATTTCACTCGCGTTAGCTAGCTCTCGTATAGTCGTATGGAATGTACTCCATACGAAAAATGAAAAAGAATTTTATTCCTGCTGCAGAGACCAAATAGAAATAGGGCCTCTGCTTGCGAGTGCGATCCATCCAGCCAAGCCACCACTCTGCTCTCCTCCCCGGCAGTTCCACTCATAGATTGTCCATGGACGACGCGTAGATCGGAGATGATGATGATGTTGTTGTGAAGTCCTAGACGATAACGACAAAGACGATCCGAAAGGGAGGACCGTACCGCAGCAGCCTACTACCAAGGAAGGCGTAGCAGCCGGCCGAGTAGATTGTCGATGCCGATGGCCGGAGTAGAGACACGACGATGACGAGGACGGTAGACGACTCAATACGATCTACGATCGGTAAAACAAAAAAGAAGACCTGCCAAGCGACCGATGAAGAGAAAATTGGATCAAGAAAATGAAAAAGACTCACCAGGGCAGCTGATCATAGATCGGCGGGCGAACCCTACGACTGATCGGGTGGCCCACGATGGTGATCATGGAGATCGATCCTCCTGGGGGGGCGCGGCGAAAGCATGCAGCCAAGATTTGGACCGGTTAGGCTGATACCATGAAAGAGTATGAGTTTGGCGGAATATGATGGATGTATTATTGACTCTCATGGACGAGTATATATAGACGTATAGGAGATCATTTTGAAGAATAAGTGAAGTTAGGCTAGAATTCTAACTATCCTAAACTATCATAACAACCGTATATGTCTAATATTCTAACAATTATGGACAAGTTGTTGTATTTATTTTGATGTGTTTGATTTTGTTGCTTCTATATATGTGTATGAAATCTGTCTGTGGTGTTAGCACGCTGTAATATACAGCGCCTCCTGCCTGGTGAAGCGTCTATTTTTCAATTTTGCAACGTGCTACAACATAACACTTATGGTGAAACGCCAGCGCATAGCGCAGACTGTATGTCAAAAACCAGTGCTTTAAAACTGATTTAGCGCACGGCGATTTTGGAGCGCTTGTTGAAGATGCTCTACCTCTTTCCGTTTTTTCAATGTAAAACCTGGACTTACTGCTGTCCATGCCAATGCGTATACACGCTGATGAGTCATGACAAAGCTACCAAGGATTAAGATGGACGATGAGCATATGCTGATGGTCAAGTTATTCCAAGGCAGGTCGAATCTGCGGCTCGTATTTTTTTTTCAAGGATACGTCCTGGGAGACGTATCGTTTTTATAAAAAGAGGGCCAAGAGGCCAAGTTTTACAACGCACCGTGGTACATGTGCCAAAGGTGCAACTCCACGCCGCTGCAAGGACGGCAGACGCAACCTAAGCAACTACTCGCGGCATCTCCACCTATCCACCTGCCCAAGACAGTCGCGGAAAAGCCCTGCTGTCCTCCAGAGGTCTGCCTCCGCGGTGATTTTCCTGATGACCTCTCCGGAAGAAGGAGCGGTCCCATCGAAGACCACGTCGTTTCGGTGGCGCCATAGAGTCCAACAAACCAAAGAGATCCCTGTCCAGAGGTCGCGCTCGTGTCCCTTGCCACCCCGCCTATCTTGGAGCCAAGCAACAAATTGGGAGTCATGCTCCGGCATCCAATGCCTCTTGTTCCACCAGCCTAAGCAGGCTGCCCAAACTTCGCGGGCTAGGACGCATCCCATGAAAAGATGGTCGATGGTCTCTCCACATTGGTCACAGAAGGGGCAGGCCGCTGGATGTTGAAGGCCACGCCGGCTCAACCTATCGGCGGTCCAGCATCTGTTCCTCACGGCTAACCAAAGTGTCACCTTGCAGCTGGCAGGGGCTCGGGATCGCCAGATTTGAAGAGCACCTGCCATCGAAGTTCGCCCAGCAAAAAGGGCCTGGTAGCAGGATCGGGACGTGTAGCAGTTGCTCGGGGTCCCAGTTCCACTTGAGGACGTCCTGCGTCCCCTCTGTGAGGGTGATTTCTTCCACTCGATCCGCCACTTCGAGGAGCTCCCTGATTGCTCCTGCGTTGAGATCCGGAGGAACGTCATGCAACCAGCCCCCTGCTAGGCCTTCACGCACACGGCGCATGGAGGCTAACCTCGGTGGAACTGCTGCAAAGAGGTTGGGCGCGACATCGCAAAGTCGCCCACATGGAAGCCATTTGTCTGTCCAGAAGAAGGTAGTTGCTCCGTCCCCAAGCACCGAGGTAGTCGCCGCGTCAAAGAGTCGCCTTGAGAGCTCCGGGATACGGATGTCAAGGTCATGCCATGGCTTGTCCACCTCCACACGCTTTAGCCACAACCATCTGGCCCTCAGCGCAATGTTCATGAGACACAGGTTGGGGATGCCAAGTCCCCCTAGCTCTTTGGGCATGAACACCCTGTCCCATGCCACCAAGCAGTGCCCGCCGTGCACGTCCTTCCTCCCCTTCCAAAGAAAGCCACGAATGATTTTCTCGATGGCGGTGATGACTTCTATGGGAATGTCGAGGGACATCATGGCGAAAATAGGTATGGCGGACAAAGTCGTCTTAACGAGTTCGAGCCGACCCCCTCTGTTAAGCATGGAGGCTTTCCACGAGGGCAACCTGGTGGCCACCAGCTCAACCAGCACTTGGAGTTGCGCCACTAACGGCTTCCGCAGAGAGAGCGGCAACCCTAGGTAACGAAGGGGAAACTGCATGATGGGGCAATGCAGCTCCCGCTCCACCAAGTCTCTGTCTTCAGCCGAACACCTGATCAGGTTGGCCGAGCACTTCTCGAAGTTGGTTCGGAGACCGGACGCCTCCCCAAAGTCCTCGATGATCCCGGAGATCACCTGGAAATCCACCACTGACGGCCTCAGGAATGTGACCACATCATCCGCATAGATTGATGTTCGGTGTTGGAGGCCTGTGGCTGCGAGTCGTGAGAGAAGCCCCTGTTCTTCTGCTTTGACGACCATCAGGTGGAAAATCTCCATGATCAGGATGAAAAGCTGCGGGGAGAGTGGGTCTCCTTGCCGTAGTCCACGCCTATGGGCCACCTTCGCCCCTGGGCATCCGTTCATCAAGACGCGCGTGGAGGCCGTGGAGAGTAGCGCGCAGATGCACGCGAGGAGGCGCTCTCCGAAGCCCAGCTTCTTTAGCACTTCCAACAGGAAAGACCAGTCCACAGTGTCAAAGGCTTTGGTGATGTCCAGCTTGAGCAGCACCGCTGGAGTCTTGCTAGTGTGCAGCTTGCGGGCAGTCCCTTGTACCATCATGAAATTGTCGTGCAAACACCGTCCACGCACAAAAGCACTCTGATGTATCCCTACCAATTGCGGTAGAATCGGGGCCAATCGGTTGGCGATCACCTTAGCCACCCACTTGGCGATCCCGTGAATCAGGCTGATCGGTTGGAAGTCCCGCACTTCCTCGGCGCCCGGCTTCTTGGGCAGGAGTGTAATCAAAGCACTGTTCACCGATCCAAAACCACGGCTGTCCAGCCTAGAGAGTGAGTGGAAGGCATCCATAACATCCTCCTTGATGATGCTCCAGCAAGCAACGAAGAAGCGGGTAGAAAAGCCATTAGGCCCAGGACACTTGTCCAACGGCATTCCTTTGATGGCCGCCAAAACTTCCTCCTCCGTGAAGGCCCCGTCAATGTGTTGAAGGTCCGTCGGTTGGACCCCCAAGAATTCCAAGTCCAGGGAGAATGGCCGGTCTCCTGCCACGCCGAGCAGGTTCTCGAAAAAACTATCCACGACTTCTGTTTTTTCCACGTGGTCCGAGATCCGCACATTATCCACCATAAGATGACTGATGAAGTTCTTACGTCTCCAATGGCTAGCATGCATGTGAAAGAAGCGCGTGCATGCATCTCCCTCTCGTAACCAGAGGATCCTCGACCTGTCGTGCCAATGTCCTTTCAAGGGAAGCTAGCCCTAGGAGCTTTTTCTCGAGGAGGCACAGCAATCCACGCTCGTGTACCTTCCATCAGCAGCGCACGTACGTACGTGCGTACTATGCGCGGAGCATTTGATCGAGCGAGAGGAGGCACAGACGGATGCCTCGGCAATCTCGCTGTCCTTGAACGTCCAAGTCGTCAGGAAGTCAGACGCCATCACTTCACTGTCTCATCTGCAAGTACGAACAACGAGAGCTTGGCATTTCCAATTGTATTTCTGAGCCAACAACGACATGGAACTAACTCTGTGCTATTTTTAGCTTTGACTAATCGATATATATAGGGATTTGGTTCGGTTGGCCAGTTAGGGCAGATTTGATTACATGGTGCAATTCTGAATTCTTGAACTTGACCAAGTGTTATTTTTTGCAAAAATAGGTTAGAGTTTTTTATGATAACATATATAGCTTGGGGATTTCAGGAGATTCCTTTTCTTTTAGATTATTTCAGGAGGTTCTTAGTTGCAAAAAATATGTTGGTTTCATGTTTTCCTTTTTCTGCTAGCTAGAAAATAAGGAAAATCGATTTTTTCCAATTTCTTTTCTAGGAGAAATTAAGGTAATATACCTTGTAGATTCTGAAATGTGATTTTTTAATTAGTATATATTCTGGTAGAAAATGCACTTGCCCTCGTCGACAAGGTCTTTTTTAATGGTTTAGTAGGTAAAATCTTTCTTAAATAATTAACTGCCTTGGCAATATATTTTTATAAAATAGTTTCATATATCTCAATTGGCAGGTTCAGACCTCCACATTTCGAATTAAGTTTTGGAAATAGGAGTTCGTTTTTAAGAAAATTCCACCGATCTATTAACCATCAACCAAGTCAATATATCCAAATAGGCATTCTTCACTCCACAACAGATTTTTTTTTACTTTATCCTTATTTTACTTGTACAAACACTTGATTTCAAGATGTGATAGTGACCCATATCGGAAATGGACGCTGGCCATCTTTGATGCACTGTTTACATTGTGGTTACGCCGGCAACATGTTCAACCGTTTTATGGTTTAAATTGAGAATCTTGCATTTAGTAATCTCCACAGATTTTGTAGCACAAAATACAAATTTCATAAACACAAGACACATAATGTTACATCATGACATTACAATAACATTCCATTCGAAGTATAGTGAACACCCCATAGACCAGAATCGATGCCATGTTTACATATATTAAATTATCATGTTCGCAACCCGTAAATACACGTATAGTGAAAAGGAGGGGAAAGTGAAAGTGAAAGCTTGATCAAGGCTGTAAAAATCTGCGAGAGGGACTAAGCTGAAGGCTCAAAGCCATGGCCTTCATTTTTTTACTTCGTTCATTCTTCTGCGCTGTCAATTTTTCACGTCGCCTGTAGCAAACGAAACCACTACTTCTACTTCGAAAAAGAAGATCTGGAAAGACAAGAAAATCTAATCCATAGCAACCACCACTACTACTATGCTAGATCGAGGTAGGAGCTGGGTACCTCTCACCAAGAGCTGAATAAAAAGGGAGTTAAATACACCAACAAACCAACAGTCCCTATACTTGTCAGGCTTTCTCGATTTAGTCTTTATACTTGGAATTTGCTGAATTTTGTCCATGTATTTGTAAAACAGGCTTAATTTAGTCCAATTCAATGTTTGTCGTCGAATTTGACCTAATGCAGATGACACATGGACTAGAATCTTGCAAGAACGCCCTACCGCATCCGAGAAAATTATAAAAAACCATAATTGGGACTATGGGTTTAAAAAATAGGAGGCGATCGTTACACGACTTGCTCCGTTGGTCGTGTCCCTCATCAAGACAAGTCAACATGACTTCTCCTTTGAGGAGCTTAGGGCAGCCACAATGTATAGCCAAATCTAGTTCTAAATTAACCTTTTAGATTTTAGAACAAACTCCATACATTGTATAGGTGGTTCTAAATTAAAGAGAAGAGGGAACCAGAGCACCTTGGTGCTCCGATGCTAAATCCATTTTATCCAATAGAATATTGTATTGTCAGGCCTGGGACCAGAGGAGCTCATGCATGATGTCTGAGCTGAAGAGAGAGATCGTAGGTATTTAAGTAGCATTTTAATCTGCAGTGGGTCCTGTTAAGGAAGAATTGGGAACCAACTACACCGGAGCTTGTGAGTTAATTTGGCATCGATGCCAAAAAGTATAGGCTTGAAAAATTTGGCCACGAGCACGCTGTGGCTGCGGGTTGGAAAAATTGCAATGGCGGCGATGACGCTTGGAAAAATCTATACGTACAACAAAGACGGTTGCGCCTCCTGACACGTGGGCGGTGACGCGCCCGTCTTGTTTCCGTCAGGTTTGCTCATGTGGGTGAACAAGGGCGCGGCCTCGCACCTCACTAGCAAACCATCAGTGCGCTGCCAGCGGGTTGCACGGCATGGGTGTTGCCGTGCAAGCTCAAGTAGAGAGGAGGGGCGGCGCGCCTCACCGAGCTCCGGCCGGAGGAAGGAGTAACAATGGGGATGGGGGAGATGAAGGGATTAAGGAAAAACGAAGAAAATATAGAGAAATAAAAGGGTCTTCGTTTGCCTTTTATTTTCTCAGATTGCAAGATTCCTGTCCATGTGTCGTCTAGCACAAATTTGACGGCAAACATTAAATTGAACGAAATCGAGCTAATTCGTAAATACACGGGCAAAATTCAGTAAATTTCAAGTACAAGGACCAAATCGAGCCAGTCCTACAAGCTGTAACTATATTTAACTCATAAAAAGGGCATGTGTATTGTACTGCCTCCTGAAAGATGGGTATTGTATTTTGCTAAAAGAACAACGAGATGGGTGGTATTGTGTTGGATTGCATTGATGATCACGCGACGGACGGTCGGTAGGGAGAATCTTGTTCACGGCTGCATTGAATGGGGTGGAGAGCGGCCATGGGGACACTGATGTGCGTGCCGACCGACGGATGCCGGTGCTGCCGTTTCCAGAATTCTTTGCATCTTTTACTCCTGATGATGCAACGGCGGGCGGGGCCTCGATGCCGTCCATCGTCCTGGCGGTCGACATGGTCGTGAGGCGTGACGGGGAGCCAAGTGTCGTTGGCCTCTCCCGGCCCGTCTTCTCCGCAGCAGCTGACGCCAAGCGCTGCTGGCTCGTGCGGGGCAAGCGTGAGTGAGTGCGGCTCGTGGATGGATGGTGATCGGCGACCGCCCGTCCCGGCATGGCAACGCCCGCCTCTTTTTTTTTTTTGGCGAAATCGGCACAGCCTCCTCGTGGCCGAAGCGCCGAGGCTGTGATGGGCAGGACGGAGCCGTGGTGACTACTGTCCTCGGGTCAGTCGCTCTGAAAAAGAGATATGGTAGTATATGTTTGATTTTATATAAAAGCTAGTGCAAAGGAATCCTTAGAAATTAATCCTACAACTCAAACAACCATCATAATTTTTTTTTTCTCTGAGATTAAATTGAATCAAACAGACTCTTAGCTTTGACTAATCCATGTATACAGGATTTGGTCCGGTTGGCCTGTAGGGCATATTTGATTCCATGATTCAAATATGAATTCTTGGACTTGACCAAGTGATATTATGATAGAATAGCTTAGCGATTTCATGACTTGAAACCAACACATGGTCCAAGCGATGTCAATCAATAAAATCTACAAGTAAAACTCAATTTATACATTAATTCATAAAAATTATTATTAATTACCAAAACCATACATATGAGCATACATAACCTTACAATGTCCATGAACAACACATCTTGTTAATTGGACTCGTGATCTATACATGGCATTTTTGAAGTGTCCATGAATAACAAGTCTTGTTACTTTGGACCCATGATCTATACATGGCATGGATAGTGGGGACGCACCACGCTCCCATGCTATCCCCCCTCCTCCCCCCTCCCAGGCGGCACCCTAGCGCCGCTAAAGACAATGCCCTCCCCTATCGGCGCCGACGAAGGCCGCGTTAGCGGCAGGCCTGGCGCCAAAGATGCCTAGGATGGCAGATCGTGACAGCGGCTCCTAGGTGGCGGCTAGGGATGAAACTGGTGGGGATCATCTGCGTGGCGGCTGGGGAGGCACCATGGTCGTGTGGCGATGACGACTTTCCTTTGGGCGTGCAGTCCATGCATCGGGTGGAGTTGAGGCAACACCCCTGGTCGTGCAGTGGAGACGACTTCCCCTTGGGCGTCCACACATGGGGTGGCGGTCGCAGGTCTAGGCTACCGCCTTGATCCACCACAAACGTGACCGTCATTTCGCCGGGAGGTGCGAAGGTAGGCGGTGCGGTGCACGCTGCCAGCCTTCGTACGATGTGCTGGGCATATTTCTCAGGCCGAAGACCTCTGCTTCCAGCCAGCCACCAGTGTGCTCTCCTCTCCTGCATCTCTTGCTTCCATCCATCGACTGTTGCCATTTCGGAAAACCTGAACTTACACTCTTTTTTACTGCGAACAAAAAACCTGAACTTACTACTGTCCAATCCAAGCCAACGCGTATACACGCTTATGCCAAGGGTGATACTAGGCGTCCCCCGGGGGATTTGAAGTTTTCATCCCCGGGTCCCCAGCCAACCACGTGTCCCCTATTTTCTGTCAAATCCCGCTTTTTCTACAAAACGTACCAATTTTGCTACAAAACGTTCCGCTTTTGCTACATGTAGCAAAAAATGGTTCGACTCAGAAAATGGAAAAAAGACTAGACCTCACCGAAGACCTTGCCGGTGACTTTGTAGCAAAAAAAAAACACTAATGTAGCAAAACCAACTTCGCCGGAGACTTCCGTTGGGAGATCTCGCCGGAGACTTTGTAGCAAAAAATTTACGCTGTTGTAGCAAATTCATAAAACGGTTGTAGCAAAATAAATTAACAATTGTAGCAAAAAAGTCCGTCGATGGAGAAGAAGATTTCCCCGTGCTTCTATAGTAAGGATGTTGTGCCCCTGTAGCAGGGCTTCGCACCTTTTGTAGCAAGGTCATTGTACCCCTATAGCAACACCAGACATCTCTTGTAGCAGAGCCTTATGCCGCTTGTAGCAACGCCTCTGCGCCTCTCTAGCAGCGTTGGCGGGACTCAGAAAGGTGGCCTGCGAGTTGTAGCAGCCGTTGCATCTGTAGAGCAGGCACACCGCCAATTGTAGCAGGGCGCCGTGCCTATATAGCATCGTCCCGCCGTCTGTAGGCACAGCGTCGGTCGCCACCATATGTTAGCAGCGCCGCGCCGTCGTTGCAAGACCGCCGCCATCGGCTGCAAGCGCCTACCATGGTTGCACCGCACCGCCGCCGCTGGGCCGTAGCAACACCAGCCGTCGCAAAGCACCGCCTCACGAGCTTGGTATCGAAAGCAGAAGCGCGATGGTGCAAGCGCATGTGGCACTGGTCACGAGCACCATGCAACCATGGAGAAGGAGGCATGGTGGAGGAGGCCCGACGGAGGAGAGAGTCACGGAGGAGCACGGCGGCGCCATGAGGCGCTTCAGCTCGGGCGAGGCAGCGGGGCAGCGCTGGCTGGCAGCATCATGGCTGGGCAGTGGAGATTTTTGTTGGAAGTTTTGTTGGGAGGAAGGTAAAAGAAGGTGAAGAGATAAGATCAGGCCCACACTTTCCTGTAGTACGTTTCCAAGCCTTACTGTGCGATCCGGGGGATAGAAGCTAGCGATCCCCGGGAGGGAGCCCAATCATTTTCCTTACTAGATTTAGGGGTGCGCCTTGGCGCACTGTCCCGGTATATTCGTAGTTATATGCAGCTCAAATTCTAAATGTGTGTATTTTTCTTGTAATATAGATGTTTGAATGAACACCTGAAAAGACAGCAGATAAATATATAGAGGAGGCAGTTTGCAATACGTCTGCCTTGATCTGTATAATAAATAGGCATCAGGTTTAAATTTCTGGTTACTCTCTCTATATCCCACTCATATATATTATATTGACTTTGCATAGCTATCAAATCTCTCACCCTCTTTCAAACACATATGTTCGATACATTAGTAATCTATATACTTCCTCCGTTTCAAAATATAAGATGTTTTAGGATTGTGAAGAAAATGTATCTAGACTTGTTTTAGTGTGTAGATTCATTCCAAACATGAGTGAACGTATATACTAAAAATAGTCTAGATACATTTGCTTCATAAAGCTAAAACATTTTATATTTTGAAACGGAGGGAGTACAACCCAACAAATCCATAAACTCTACGAACGCACGATGAGGCAACAACGTTATTTACAGCACCTAGCAATCATCAAGATTCTAAAAAATTAAGAGCAGCAGCTAACGATTTATGTTTCTCAATTCTTCTAACTTGTCTCACTAAAGCAGCAACAAACGACAATTTCAGCGAAAATCAAATCGGCAGTAGCAGATAGCTAGGCAGCATGAAAAAAAAAATCTGAACACACCTAAAAAAAGAGCTAGTCTATCTTTGTCTTCCCCACCGAGCTGCTGCCATGTCCTCTCCCTTCCCCTGCAAACCCACCCCACTGCTACGGGGCCATTCCTGAAGCTCCAGTCCTGCTGCTCGTTCCTCTCTCCTCGTCGCTCCAGCGTGCACGTTCTAGCGCAGAAGGCAGCATAGCTTCAGCGCTGCAGCGTGCGATGTAGAAGAGGGAGCGTTGGTGGCGCATACTGGTTAGGCTCCCTATCACCCCGTCGTCGTCACGACCACCAATTTCTGCGTGCAGTACCCTGCCGGTTTGCTCTATTCTTCCTTACATGTGTGCAACTATATAAGTTATTATCTAGAGTTGACTTTTTATGTGAAATGTTGGATCCCGGAAATTGCAAGTATCTATATATCGTTCTTTATCGAATTGGGCTAGTTTCACTCTAAGATCACTGTGTCATTAGTATAATGCTCTCTGAACACACACAACCTAAGCAAGCAAGACATTCCACAATTATAACGGAGATTCACCTAAAATACATTCATAAATAAAATCTAAATCAGCAGGGCATCTAGGGGAAGGATGCTAGCTACAAACAATAACCTTGGAATGATCAGGTAGGCTAACTAAATAGAAAGTCAGATGCGCATAACCTATAACTAAAACTGAAGATATATATTTTCAACTTCTAGTCTGACGCTAAACCTATCTCATACCAAAAGCAAAGTAAGAAGTAAATCATTCTTTGCAAGCAAGAGGGGTACAACTTCCAGTATGATTCTGGGGCGCACCTTGATCAATAAAATCTAGAAGTTCTCGATGTCATTGGATGGGTGCTTATCTGAACCCTCTAGCTATAACCACACTACAAAATGATAGCAAATGCAAGATAATAGGAATTAGAAAAATATGGTTTATTTACTACTAAAAATCTATGGCTTTGTACCAAGAAACATTGTTTGCTCGATTCTTCAAAGCAAATAACAGGAAAGATGGACTGGTTTCTTCAGAGATAAGTATCAGTTTAATGAGTTGACTAATAAGCATGGTTCTTATGGATATATGATCTGAAAATGTATTGAAAAAATCTTGCAATTGATAAATCATTGGCAATCTATTCATTTTTTTGTAAGAAAGTAAGTAATAGCACACATGAAATTTTTCTTTCTACATTGTACATTCAACTCTAAACAGCCAACATTCATCAATAAACATCATGGAGAAGTTCAAAGTCTTAACATATCAAAGCTTTACCTTACAAAATTTGATATGTGTGTCTAAACTCTAATAAGTGTGTTTATAGCTAGTACATGAAAACTGATCTATATACATTATCAGAATAGAGAAAGTAACTCGAAGCACACGACAATAAGAGAAAGAATGGGCTTACAAGTGTTGGATAGGATGTTAACCGGAGATTTTGAATAAATGGCATGAAAAGTCAAAGACCCCCAATGTTAATCAGAACCAAAAAAAGAATACATGCAGATACGAATCAATAATTATCTCCCAATATTTTTATCTCAAACATACAACATTGCTACAATTAGAGCAGACATGGTCTTAATTCAGGGCTTAGCTATAAGTTCACTCCAATCAATGTAAGAACATAATGTTTAAGAAAAATCTAGAAAAAGTCAAGATTATAGGAAAATCAAGTGAAAATGCGAACTGAATCAAATCTTAAGCTATAAATTTAACTCCCAAGATGCAAACTATAATGACCGAGTGTATGGCACTTGCAACCTAAAATGAAAAGCAATAAGCAGGCGAATGGCAACAATGCAAATTGAAAAAAACAGAGAGGTCCACAATGCAGCAACCCACAATATTAGTAGCTAATGAAGTAAATATAGAAGTTAAATAGAGCAGTCATCCATTACTTCTGTAGTAGCAGAAAAACTCAGAACAGAAAAGGATGTGAGAAAAACTCACCATATGGAATTGAGATTGGGCTACGACCATATCAGCCGTCGACTCTATGGGTGTTTGGTCATATATTGGGTATTTAATTTCCCTTTTTATTTTTAGTACGGTAATTTGGTGCAGGATTATATTAGCTCCAGTTTCCCTGCCCCCGCACGCACACGTGTAGGAACTCGAGAGTAGAGAATAGCTGCCGTACGGATCATACACCCTTGCCAGTTGGCAGGCGCACCCTGTGCTCGTCCGGCAACCTCCTTGCATTTTCTGCAAGCTACCAGAGACAAATAACTGAATGAAATAGTAGACCTTCTTGATTCAGATAAAAATAAACAGGTTCCAGCAAAGATAACAGATGAATTAACAGCGACAGTTTATGTAAACTCAAAACATGTGGTAATATTCAGTACAAAAACACTATATCAGCAGCGGCTAAATGTGAAAATGTGGCAGTATTGTGCATAGGAAAATATAACTGCAAAACTCAAATATGTCAATAAAAAATGTTTAGCCATTTACAGATGGATTACCAATCCAAGTTAGATGGATTACCAATGCAAGTTAAACAGTAGTAGTCGATGCTCTAGTTACTTACCATTATTTTATTAATCTTTAGTGTGGCAATATAACATAAGTGCTACACTGGCTAGCTTGTACTCATCCATTCATACACTACTTTCTCATTACAAAGTCGAACCTAAAGACCTTGCTGGCAATGTTAATTGTATATGCGTCAACTTCATTATCCAAGGGTTCTCCATTGTTTAGTAGTTTTAGAAAATGTGAGAAATGGAAATATCCAATCAGCAATACATGTGTAGTACCATATTCTACGAATATGATAAATAACCTAGTGAATACTTTTAGAAGCATAAAGCAAATATTAAAGATAGAATCATCGGTTGCTACTGTACCATACCACCATCCAAAACTTCATTGATGCTTAGTGAGAAAACTCTAGCACACGAAAGAAAAGTATAAAAGTCATGTTACTTACTCAAAGCTAATTATGACATAGTGGTGGCAAGCAGTAAATGTCGTGCCCACGGCTGATACATGAACATGAAAGTTCCATCACAATATGCCTGTGATTTTAGACCATGACACAAGGGTTAGTGGTACATATTTTTATTGGCAACTCTCTGTTGACTCACAAACAAACCGTAGTATTATAGCAGGCCTACTGTTTTCTGGTATTAGAAAACGGAACCAAAATCTAAAATCGTTCAAGATCAAATTGGTGTAAATACTTAGGCTACTTCCCTAGAGGTTAGCGATAGAACAGGAGGCATATTTCACCTTGATGTTGAGCACAGGGTTGTAGTTATCGAAGTTGAATCCTCTTAGGAAGACAATTATCTCATGCTGCAAGCAGATTACACATTCAATCTCTGTAATAAAATCTTGGTGTGCATCAACCAAAGATTTCAAAATCCTTGCAGAATATAAGGTGCCATCAATTAATTGTATCTTGTAAACATGCTTAGTTCCTCTCTCCCTTTCCAATCAAAATACCTGCATTAGTGAAAGAGTATTAGCCTTCAGTTTTGCTGGAACAAAATACACCGTTTCAATACATGTTCACTTGTAAATACTCAATCCGATACAAAATAAACTATACCAGGTGTTGTTTCTAGAAGATAAAAAATTATAAGTCAAGTTCAAGGACTGATAATATACTAACTACCTATCAAAAGAGAAGATAGCAAATATCATTTTCTTGTAAATTTTACCAACACATACAAATGTAATGTTCAACTTCGGTTAAAATGCTTGGCACACAAGAGGTAGTTATCATGTAGAAGCACATGGCGTCGCCGACAGTACAATGTGCAAAGAATGCAGGTTCGAGAGGAGGAACTCATTGGGCAGAGAGGCGGTGGTTGTGCGCCTAGAGCTCGTCCTAGAGGCCAACGCTTCTCGAGACGAGGAATTTGTTTCCTTCCTCAAACTCAATCAATTTTCCCTTCATTTATAAGCAAAAGAGAGAACAAAATCAGAGAGAAAGAGGGACGTCGACCATGGCCATGGACATCACATATATTTAGGAAATCAAATTTGGCCAAACAAGCAAGGAAGAACTCACCCGAGAAAGCGGTAGGACGTCAAGCGTAGAGGCCATCCTCACATCATGCTGAAGAATGGTATATAGAGATGGAAGAGGAGGTCATGTCCTATTTAACAAACCTATGTTACAGCAGTAGACAAATTAAACTCAATCCACTATTAGTCTATAGGAAAACATTAAGAGCATAATGATGATTACCTCACAAATGACAGCCATCCTTTCTTTCTAGCTTGGATAATATTTCTGCAATCTATAAACAATAATAGGGCATTGACATTATGCTCAATTTATCAAAGATGAGCTGCACTCAAAACAAAACAGATTTTTACTATGCAGAGTAGGGAACAAGTTCAGCGCAACCTGACAAGATGTGTTATGTTGATACGACTTTACCTGAACGACGTCCACCGCTAAGGCGGGACGATGTTGCGGGTTTTCTTCTTTCTCGAGCAGCCATTCCCCACGTCCTATGTCCTCTCCACCTCACATCCAGCACGTACCTGCAAGTATGGTCAACAAACAGGCATGAGAATTCACTGGGTGAGGAGGCGGTGGACGTACGCCATTGACAACTATCACATACACGAGTATCCGACAAAGTATGAGCTAGATGTCACTAAAATCAGAGAGAGGAGGGGATAACCTGGGATCCTCAAATTGAGTGCCCGTACTGCCTTGCCAACATGAAGATGTTGACACGACCAGTGTCATGGACTGCGGCGTTGCCGGCAATGGCACCAGGGATGATGAGCCCGCAGACGGCAGGGTTGAATCTCACAGCGGCAGTGTGAGCGGCATTTGCTGCGGACTCCATGTCGAGCAGCGAGCGCACGACGGCAGACACCACGACAGGAGAGGCACTTGCCCCGTGGGCCGCTACTCGCATTGCTCGCCTCGCCGTCGTCTTCAGCACCAATCCCATGGAGGGCACTGGAGGCCCCATGGAGGTCTTCACATCGCCCAAGTGGGCGAGAGACACCTCAGAGAGTACACAGAAAGCAGAACCAGGAATACCGGACGGACCGGGGTCAGCAGAGATAGAAGCAGATGGAGTAGAGGAAGTACCTGGGAGCTCATCTCGGGCCGCGATGCGACGAGACGACCGCTCTTCCACCGTCGGCTCCGGCCTGGACATGCCTGTCCTGGCATCGGCAAGGCGGGTGTTGTGGCAGGACGGAGGAGGAGGCGGGTGCGGGGTCCCCGGGCACGGCGGAGCTTGGAGGAAGCAGCCGGGGAGTCGGAGTCGGTGGTAGCACACACCACGGCAACGGGGTCAAGAGTGTCGGGGGTGAGAGATTAGCACACCACCCCCGGCGAGCGCGGTGAGGGGGAGCACAGAACACCAGTCCCACGTTACCCGAAGTCTCCACGGCAGGAGACGGAGAGAGGGGGCCCGGAGAAGCCACCAATCCCAGGGAGAGGTTGGAACCGTACTGGGCGATGTCGATCTCGAGAGACGGCGGGGGATCAGGGCGGTAGCAGCGAGGGAGGTCCATCGGGGCAAACTTGGTCGGAGCGCTCAACGACAGAGGGCGCCGGTCCGGGAAGAAGGGACCAACCTCCGACCCATCGAACACCAGCGAGCGAGCCGCAGCGCCCCCGGAGGTCCCATTCGGGGGGTGGAAGGGCAGGGGGCGGGGAGGCATCGGTGGCCAGCGGCGAATCCGGGTCAGTCCCGGTGTCACTGTCGTCCAACCCCCGGGCCCCAGCGTCTCTGCCGCCATCGCCCTCGTCGGTGGGAGACACAGGGGGTGGGGCGGAGGGCTAGTCTCCGAGGTGACCTCTTCGTCCAGCTCCACCAAGAGGTCCCTGCCCACGCGGTCGAAGAAGACCCGTGGTAGGGAGACCAGGAAGACCGAGGTGTCGGGGTAGAGCAGACGCAGGCGAACCGGACCGAGGCCAGTGAGAGAGCCCACATCCACCTTCGTGAGCTTGCCCACCGTCTGAGCCACTAGAGCCACCACCGCAGGGGTCCTGGCCTCAGACGGCAGACCGTGGAGGCGAACCCACACCTCCGAGAGAGTGGCCACCGTCTCCTGGGCGGCAGAGGAGGGCTGGATGGAGACCTTCAGCTGGTGAAGGGGGAGGGTGAAGGACGTGCCGCAAGCGCACATGCGAAGGATTGCCACCGAAGGGAAGGAGATCGCAAACTTGGACTCGGAGACGCGACAAACCGGCCACTCGTGACCGGGAAGGACCGCCCGCAGCTCCTCCTGGATGAGGCCCTCCGTCACCTCCACCGAGAGCGGTGGGTCCTGAGCCGGGAGGATCTTCACCGTGGCCAGGGTCTCCGGGACGGTCATGGGGACACCACCCATATCGATGAAGTAGAATCCACCGTCCACGCCATGGCCGTAGTACTCCAGGGTCTCCCGGCGACAGGGAGGGACCGCTGCCGAGATGGAGTTGCCCCCAAGGGACAGGGGCACCCCAGGGTGGGCGCCCAGTAGGCCAGGGGCAGGGTCCACCGCGGGGGGCGCAGCCGGGGTCTTCCGTTTCTTTTTGCTCTTACACTTCTCCTTTTTGGTGGCCGCGGAATCGCCAATATCCCCCACCTGTCGCTGACCCGCACTTTTCACCACATCCGGGATGGTGAGCCGAGCCTCGCAAGGCCAGAGGGTGCGCCCGCCTGCCTGGGAGGGTCGGGAGCTGAGGCCCCTCGCCTGCATGGGCAGGCCTCCTCCCGAGGCGAAGCTTCCTGCCTCGGGCGGGAGGGGCGACAGTGCTGGTCCGTAAGGCGGCGACGAGCACGAGGCGAGGAGCGGGACCCTGGCGCTGGGCCTGGGCACGCGGCGGCGGCGGGGAACGACGAGCCGGAGGCAGGGAGCGGCGGGCCGGAGGCGGGGAGCGCCGCGCCGGGAGGCGGTATGAGGAGTGTTGCCCACGCGCAGGGAGGTGGCGCGCGGGGTCCTAGGAGGGCACCGGGGTGGGATGGCTGGGGAACCATCATGTGCGAGGGGTGACGGACTGGGCGCAAGGGGTAAGGAGAGCCTCAGAAGGTCACAGGAGCCGGCGGCCGAGGGAGCAGGGAGGGGGAACGCGCGAGGCAGAGCTAGGGAAGTCGGGGGTAGCGGCGGGGGACAGGGAACCGTTCCCCGCGGAGCCCACCACTAGGGTTAGTCCCTGGCTCAGAGGGATCGACGCGGGAGCGATGGGCCTTGGCCCCATGGGTTTGGCCACATGGAGGGGGATGGACGGGGCCTCCCAGGGGGTCGACCTGGCCAAATCGCCAGTGGGCCGAGGCCCACGAGCTATCCAGGGAAGGAACCCACCCGCAGCCTTGTCCACGCCCTCAGCAGCCCACCTGGGCCTTCTCCCCACCCCACCTGCTCCCTGTTGCGGCGCCGCCAGGGCACGCCGCGCCTGGAGCTCGCTCCTCCGGCGAGGCCGCCTGGGGGCAGCCCGCACCAGAGGGAAGAACTCCGCCAAGGAGGGGCGCAGAAGGGAGGAGGCACACCGCGGTGTCGGCACGCCACGCTCACCATCGGAGACCTCGCCGGCGGCGCGAACTCCGAAGATTGTCTCGCCCACCGGGGTGGAGATGGCCAGCCCCGCATCCTCCTCGACGTTGCCCCAAGCCTGACCATGGAGGTCGGCCAGCTCAACGACGACCGACGGGTCCAGCGGCCAGGGGGGTCCTCACGGGAGGTGGGGGCATCGGTCGCCTCACAGCCGCCGCCGGCAGAGGGACGCGGAGCCCACCCGCACCGCATGGGCGGGGAAGGATAGGGACGAGCCCTGTCGGATGAACTCGCCGCGACGGCGGTCCCTGGCGTCGATGACCACGCCTGCCTTGGAGAGGAGCACAAGCCGGCCCTCCGTCGGTCGGAGCACCACCGTCGCCTCCGACCAACCGGGACGGCAGCCCGTGAAGACGGACGCCAACGACGCGCGCCACCGCAGCGGCGAGGCCTCGGGCGCAGAAGGAGACCGCGGCATGAAGGCGGGGGCGCTGCCGCGCCGGCCGGGGATCCGGCGAGAGGTTCAAAATTCGAACGGCCTCATGCGGGAGCGCATCCTCCTCCAAGTAGCTAAATTCATTGCTGGTCTTTTTTTTGCATGGTAATACGTGTCTCATTTATATATCATGAACATCATAGTACAAGTCACGTAAACACCGACCTGACAAATCTGAAAAGACAGCATAACGCACGCCTTTGCACAAAGGACCACTAGCCAAGAAAGAAAACAATCTAAGCCGAAACAGCCTTTGAGCTTGACGCCAACGCCCGTCACCTGTCTCTGGAACCACCACAGCAGCCACCAAAGAAAAGAATGACAGATCACCTCCTCACCTGAGCTCGAAGCGGCTCCATCGCTGACATACAGCTTTGCGGACCTCCAAGGTGGCTCACCCAAGGTGAAACCATTGCCGTTGAACGAATCAGACCGGGGCAACACCCCGGACACGCCATCGAGCTCCAGATCTAGCACCCCCGTACGACTAAGACGTCGAAGGAGGAAGCCACACCTGCCATCCACGAACCACAGACCCAGCACACGATCCGCCATCTTCCAGATGCCGTCGATGCAGCTTGACTACCTCACAGGTTCCACGCCGGCGCTGGAGCACACGCCGCCGCAACGGTGGAGCCTGAGGACACAAATCCACCACGAGGATGCCGCCACCGTCACACCATCCTTGCTTGGATAGACTGATCTCCAAATCCATCGGGGAGGAATCTGAAGAAAATTTATTAAGCGCCGTCATCGTTGCCTCCGAAGCCAAGACGATGGACAGCCTAAAAACGAAGCTACTTTAGCCTAAAACTATCTACACGCGTGGATCCGGCGACCCCCTCACCACCGATGACATAGGTCGTCGGCGGGGGGGAGCGGCCGGAGGCCGGCGTTGGAAGACGGGTGCCCTAGATCTCTATTCCTCTCCTCCATGCGGCTGCGCGCGTGGGAAAAAAGAAAACTGTAAATTCATTGCTGGTCTGTTCTGCTCGTTTTCCAACTTCCAAGGCACGTAGAATCTGATACTCGTAATAATCTCGTATAATACCACCAGCCGCGCAGGCAGGTACATACGCGCTGAGCATTTGAGCAAGAGGCGTATACAGATGCCTCGGCAATCTCACTATCTGGGGACGTCCAAGTCACCAGGAAGCCAGACGTCATCACTTCACTATCTGAACCACAAGTACGAACAACGAATCGCTTGGCATTTTCCGGTTCGTATTCATGGCGCCAACGGTGACATGCAACTAACTCTGTATTTTTATGTTTGTATTTTGACTAATTGATGCTCCTGTGATGAATCCTACGTATATTAACCACCTGAAGTTGACTCATTTGTTTCATTGTTCGACTATTATGACTCGGTTCAGTTGTGCACCCGTGCAAGAATGTTCTCCTCTCCTCTTCTATTCTAAAAAAGTGCAGGAGTACTCACTCGATGTCTACTCGTTTGTCTTATTAATCAAGGCATCAGACGTTCTCTGCACTTGATGGTTAAATATTGGGGTGATAGATACAGGACAGATCTGTTTCCATCTCGCGATCCCCTCGCCCCCCGAGGTGAGGGAGAGCGCCGCCACCCACTCCCCTGGCCAGACCACCCCCTCCCTCCTTCCCCGTCGCCGCCGCCGGCAAGGGCCACCGGACGTTGCCTGAGAGACGTCGGCGGCGACGGACAGCTTCTCCCCGCACGCTCGGAGGCAGACTTGGGGCTCTCCCATCCAGGCGGCTGTGCTCATAGGGCGGCGGTGGTTCGGCTCTGGCTAGGTGGCGACGGCACGGCGGCGAGTTCGTGGTGCTGCGGGGAGGCGCGACGCTACAGAACGGTGGGTTGCGGCAGGGCGGCACTGGCCGGACCATACAACCCAGATTTGGGCCCTTCGGCAGCTGGGTTGGGTCGGGCGGAGTGGAGGTGACCAGGGTGCAGCAGCAACGACGACCATCCCCTGTTGCAGTGTGGCGACAGACTTCATAGCCCCAAATCATGGCCTAGATTCGATTGGGCTGGTTTGCCTCCTCGGGGGATTTACGGGCCTGCTGGGCCCAGCCAGACCCAATGGAACTGGTGTGTCCTGCGGCCGTGTACGATCGACGACCGCTCTTGGTGGTGGAGGCAGTTACCTCCCGCGTGGCTATGGAACTGCTGACCATGTTACAAACTATTCTTAATCGCCATCGTGTAGGCCTAGTGACGTAGCTTCCATGAGATGACGATGGCGGTTTCGTGACCGTTGTGGCGCATGTTGGTGGGCGACAAGCTTGGTGGTGTCAAGGCCTCGAACTTGCAGGGTTCTTGTGCAACGGATCATCTAAGGGTTGTGAATAGGGTTTTTTTAGAGAAATCCTTATCGGCCTGACACCGACACGGTGCCGGCGTGCCGCCCTCGTGTCGCGCCATTTCTTGCTGGAGGGTGCCGTGGCTACCATATGTCCACTTCCCTCAATGTGCAGAGGGAAACCCTAGGACCAGTGCATTGGTCCGGACAACAACGTCCTCACTCTCCTTGTTGAAGATACTGCTTGATACTTAACGATTCGGTGCTAGGAGCATTGTGGAAATTCTCCGTAGGGCGCAGTGGTTCCTAGTCTCCGTCATGTAGTCGATCCGCTTATGTCTCTGTTTTGTTTCTTTTTGGGAGGGGGAGGGTGTAGGGGTTCGTAGCATGGAAAACAAAAAATTTCTATCGCATACAAACAAACAAGCCAAGATCTATCTACTAGATTGCAGCAACGAGTCGATGGAATAACTCACCCTCGAAGATTCCAAAGTGTTTAACGAGAGCAGATTCTCGTGGGTGATGTAGTCGCATTCTTCCGATCTCAAGATCGCGAGACGATCCTTCCAGCGCTGCGTTCAAGAGCGCTCCTGATCGGTCACACGCTCGGCACTGACGAAGACCTTCCTCTCCCTTGTTCCAAAGAAAATGGAGGTTGTAGCACTCTCGCGATTCGCAAAGACAACGGCGTGGTACCGAAGTAGAGGGAAATCTCAGGCTTCGCTTAAGCCGTGCGAGTATGGTGGAGCTTATGAGAGAGGCTATTAGTGGTCTAGTAATTAGACACACCAATTAGAAGGCTCTAAACCAATTAGAAGGCTCTAAACCGAAATAGCTCTAAACCGGGGTTTAGGTCTAGGGTTTAGTTTAGAGGATAGGAACTTGTGTGTCTAGGAGGAGGCCCTGCCTCCTTTTATAGGTGGGAGGGCGGCCAAGGGAGGAGTCCTCCCAAGTCGGCCTTGGGAGGCGCCCGCCAAGGGGGACTCCTCCCAAGTCGGTCTCCACCTCCTCCTCTTTCCCACTTCCCAAAATTGCCGCTTGACTTTCAAACTGGCCGCTTGACTTTTCAATTTATTATTTAAATAAACAGTTTATTTTGGAAATATAGAACACCTAGTACATGTTGCAATCATTCCAATATGTAATGACACATTCATGTACCCTTCCCTCCGGAGTGCCGGACATTCGGGACCTTCTAGAATGTTCCCGATGAAAACACCTAACCATTCCCCAACTCAAACGGACTTTCCTTATATGAATCTTATTCTCCAGACCATTCCGGATCTCCTCGTGATATCCCGGATCCCATCCGAGACCAACAACATTCGGTCTCTTTCTCATAATACCATAACTACTCAAACAACGTCGAATCCTTAAGTGTGTCTCCTACGGTTCGTGAATTATGCGACATGATCGAGACACTTCTCGAACAATAACCAATAGAGGAATCTGGAAATTCATATGGTTCTACATATTTCTACGATTACTTATGATCGAATGAACCACTTACATACGATACCAATTTCCCTTTGTCTCACGATATGTTACTTATCCGAGGTTATGATCATCGGTATCTCGCATACCTAGTTCATCCTCACATCGATAAGTACTCTTTCTCGCTCCGTGATATGTGATCCCTTGTGACCAAGTCACATGCTTGCAAGCTAATTGGATGACATTTCACCGAGAGGGCCCAGAATATCTATCCGCTATGTGGATGGACAAATCCCACTCTTGATCCATGTGTTTCAACCAATACTTTCCGAACACTCAATGCCACCTTTATAGCCACCTCACATACGGTGGTGTTTGATGACATCAAAGCATCCATCCAGAAAGGTGATATGCATGATCTCATGGTCGAAGGAATTAGGTTACTATGTATCAGAAAGCATATAGCAATTGAACTATTGAAATGACTTGATCTTTATGCTACGCTTGTCTATAGGAGTATGTCCACCATATCATTCACCTAACGATATGATCTTGTTGTTGATAACATCTCAATGTTCATGATAGGGAAACCACAATCATCAATCAACCAACAAGCTAGTGAAGTATAGAGGCTATACTAGGGACTTCAATTTAAGTTTACAATTCACACAAGTATTAATGTTTCCTTGTTAATACTATTATAGCATGAATATAAACATTTATCATAAACACAAAGATATATAATAATAACTACATTTATTATTGCCTCTAGGGCATATCTCCAACAGTCTCCCACTTGCACTAGAGTCATCTAATCTAGATTACATGGTAATATACCGAACACCCATGGCAGTTTGGTGTTGGTCATGTTTTGCCCTCGGAGAGGTTTAGTCAACGGATCCGCCACATTCAGATCTGTGTACTTTTCAAATCTTTATATCCCCATCCAGGATATGTTCTCGAATAGCGTGAAAACGTAGATTGATATGCATCAGCTTCTTGTGTGACATTGGTTCTTTCGCATTGGCTATTTAGCCCATGTTATCACAGTAGATAGACATTGGGTCCAGTAGACTAGGAACCACACCCAGCTCAGAATGAACTCTTTCATCCATATCGCTTCTTGTGAAGCCTCCAAGCAGGCATGTATTGCGATTCATTTGAAGATCTCGCCACAACGCTTTGCTTTGCACTCCTCCAAATAATCGCTGCACCATTCAAAATAAATACGTATCCAGATTGTGATTTAGAATCATCCGGATCGGTGTTCCAACTAGCATCGGTGTAACCATTAACAACGAGCTGTTCATCACCTCCATAAGAAAGAACCATATCCTTAGTTCTTCTCAAGTACTTAAGGATGTTTTTGACCGCTGTCCAATGATCCACTCCTGGATCACTTTGATATCTGCTAGTTAGACTAACAGCATATGCGATGTCGGGTCTAGTACATAGCATGGCATACATTAGAGATCCTATGGCTGAGGCATAGGGAGTCTTACTCATCCTTTCTCTATCTTCTGCCGATGTCGGACTTTGAGTTTTACTCAAGGTCGTATTGGGCAACATGGGCAAGAACCCTTTCTTGGTATCTTCCATTCCAAACCTCTTTAGAACTTTGTCCAAACATGTACTTTGTGACAATGATATTTGGCGTTTCGATCTATCTCTATAAATCTTTATGCCTAATATGTAAGCTGCTTCGCCAAGATCCTTCATTGAAACACTATTATTCAAATACTCTTTGACTCTATTAAGAAGGTCTACATCATTCCCAATCAACAATATGTCATCCACATACAGTATTAAGAATGCTACAGAGCTCCCACTCACTTTCTTGTAAATACAAGCTTCTCCATAAGTTTGTATAAAACCAAAACTTTTGATTACCTTATCAAAACGTTGATTCCAACTTCGGGATGCTTGCTTCAATCCATAGATGGACCGTTGAAGCTTGCATACCTTGTTAGCATCTTTAGGATCGACAAAACCTTTGGGTTGTATCATATACAACTCTTCATCAATGTCTCCATTGAGGAATGCTGTTTTGACATCCATCTGCCATATCTCATAATCATAATATGCAGCGATTGCTAACATAATCCTCACAGACTTTAGCTTCGCTACCGGTGAGAAAGTCTCATCGTAGTCAACTCCTTGAATTTGTCGAAACCCTTTTGCGACAAGTCGAGCTTTATAGATGAACATTACCATCAAGATCTGCTTTCTTCTTGAAAATCCATTTGTTCTCGACAGCCTTTCGGCCATCCGTAAGTCCACCAAAGTCCATACTTGGTTTTCGTACATGGATCCAATCTCGGATTTCATGGCTTCTTGCCATTTATTGAATCTGGCTCATCATCGCTTCCTCATATGTCTCGGGTCATCGGTGTTGTCCACCAACATGACATTCATAACGGAATCATACCAACTGGAGTGGTACGAGTTCTCGTTGACCTCCGAGGCTCAGAGTAACCTCAACCGAAGTTTCATGATCATCATCATTAGCTTCCTCTCTTATTGGTGCAGGCACCACAGAACTTCTTCCGTGTCGCGCTACTCGCAATTTCGAGAGAAGGTTCGACAACCTCGTCGAAGTTCTACTTTCCTTCCAAATACTTCTTTCGAGAGAAATTCTTCTCTAGAAAGGATCCATTCTTGGCAACGAAGATTTTGCCTTCGGATCTATGATAGAAGGTATACCCAATAGTTTCCTTCGGTATCCTATGAAGACGCATTTTTCCGCTTTGGGTTCAAGCTTGTCCGCTGTAACTTCTTTACATAGGCTTCAGATCCCCAAACTTTAAGGAACGACAATTTAGGTTTCTTCCCAAACCATAATTCATACGGTGTCGTTTCAACGAATTTAGACGGTGCCCTATTTAAAGTGAATGCGCTGTTTCTAATGCATAACCCCAAAATGATAGCGGTAACTGTAAGTGACATCATAGAACGAACCATATCTAAGAGAGTTCGATTACGACGCTCGACACACCATTACGCTGTGGTGTTCCCGGCGTGTCAATCATGAAAGTATTCCACATTTCTTCAAATGCTCGCCAAACTCGTAACTTAGATATTCACCTCCACGATCAGAACGTAGAAATTTAATCTTCTTGTTACGTTGATTCTCTACCTCACTTTGAAACTCCTTAAACTTCTCGAAAGTTTCGGACTTATGTTTCATGAAATAGATATACCCATATCTACTCAAATCATCCGTGAAGGTAAGAACATAACGATAACCATCACATGATGCTACACTCATTGGACCACACACATCGGTATGTATGATTTCCAATAAGTCTCAGAGCTCGCTCCATCATACCGTAAAATGGAGTCTTAGTCATTTTACCCATCGACATGCTTCGCATCTTTCAAGTGATTCAAAATCAAGTGATTCAAGAAGTCCATCGAATGGAGTTTCTTCATACGCTTCACTCCAATGTGACCAAGACGACAGTGCCACATATAGGTCGAATTATCGTTTGATTTCAAACGTTTAGCCTCAATGTTGTTGATATGTGTATTTCCACTATCGACATTCAATATGAATAGACCATCTATCAAAGGTGCATGTGCATAAAACATATTACTCATATAAATCGAACAACCATTATTCTCGGATTTAAACAAGTAACCGCCTCGCAATAAACAAGATCCCGATATAATGTTCATGCTTAACGACACCAAATAACAATTATTTAAGTATAAAACTAATCCCGATGGTAGATGAAGAGGTAGCGTCACCGCGATCACATCAACCTTTGATCCGCTTCCTACGCCGCATCGTCACCTCGCTCTTCACTAGCTTCCGCTTATTCGCAGCTCTGCTTCGAGTTACAAATATGAGCAACCGAACCAAGATCAAATACCTGTGCACTACTACTTAATACTAGTGAGATACACATCAATAACATGTATATCGATATACCTTTCTTCTTGATGTTGCCGTTCTTAAAATCCGCCAAGTACTTTGGGCAATTCCGCCCAAAGGACCTTCTCCCTTGCAAAGAAAAGCACTCAAGATCGCTTGGTCCAGCCTTGGTCCTCTTCGTCGTGGCAGCTTTCTTACCACCCTTCTTGAAGTGTCCCTTTGCTTAGACTTGCCTTTTCTTGAATTTGGTGGTCTTATTGACCATCAACACTTGGTGCTCTTTCTTGATCTCCACTTCGCAGATTTTAACATAGCAAATAGTTCGCAACTCTTTATTCATGTTCGCATGTTGTAGTTCATCACAAAGTTCTTGTAACTTGGTGGTAGTGATTGAGGATGCGGTAAACCCCAAAGTATTAGGAATCACTATACCCAAACTTTGAAGTTTATTTATGCGTGCACATCTTAAGCACATGCTCACCGACGAGCTACCCTCTTCCATCTTGCAGTTAAAGAACTTTTCGAAGCTTCATAACTTTCAATTGCCGCATGAGTCTCAAAGATTAATTTGAGATCCTCGACAATATCATATGGATCTGACTCTTCAAACCTTTTCTCAAGTCTGATTCTAAACCATACAAGATAGCACCTGAACTATGGAGTAATCGATTCTTCCGAGCGAGGTAAACATTCTTTACTTCATCGGTAGCATCAGCTGCAGTGGGTCACCTAGCGGTGCATCCAAAGACATAGGTCAAATTACCACCGTGAGGACAATCCTCAAATTGGAACCAATCCGCCAAGTTGCTTCCATTGTTTTTCAACTTTTCTTTCTCTAGGAACGCATTAAAATTGATGGTAGGCTGCCATTGATCTACAACATATTTGCAATAGTTTAGACTAAGTTTATGACAAATTGAGTTCAAATTAATTAATGAAATTAAACTAGGTGAACTCCCACTCAAAACAACATCCTCACATTGTTTTAGTGATCACATCTAACCAAATCCACTACATCAACACCGATCATCACGAGAGTTGATATAGTTTTAATGGCGAACAATCATCATGTTCATCATATCTACTATATGATTCATGCTTTACCTTTCGCCATCCGTGTTCCCGAGGCCATGTCTGTACATGCTAGGCTCGTCAAGATCAAACCTTAGCTACCGCATAAGCAACTGCTTGCTTACGTTGTATTCACCGCGGAATCAAAGACACCCGATCATCATGTGGTGCTTCAAGCAGCAAGCTTTGGCAACGGTGCATACTAAGGGTGAACACTTTAGAACTTGAAATTTATGTGCATGAGGGATCATCTTATAATGCTACCGCGTCTACTAAGCAATACAAGATGCATAAAGGATTAACATCACATGCAATTCATAATATGTGATATGATATGGCCTTTCTTCTTTGTGCTTCCGATCTCCATCTTCAAGCACCTAACATGATCTCCATCATCACCGCATAGCATCAAGGTCAATGATGCTTCTTCATGGTTGTCGCCCACCAGCTTCAACTATTACAACTATTTTGAATAGACACGCAGGTCTTAACAGAAATTAAAGACAACCATATGGTTCCGGTTGCCAACTTACAATAATGAAGATTGCATACATCTAATATTATCACAATCATGGCCATATCACATCATCGACACCCCTGCAAAACAAAGTTAGACGCTTCTACTTTCTTTTGCATATTTTACGTGGTTTGGGGCTTTCAATAAGTGTCGCTCTAACTTACGAACAAGAACCACAACATTGATACTAGCATTGTTGATTATCCGTTGTAAATTGGATATTTACTATGCTAGGAGAAACAGGCACCCGAAAAGCCACATATGCAAAACGAGTTGCATGTCAAGCGTGGAGAAAGTCTCATGAACGATGTCATGTAAGGTTAGCCCGGCCGCTTCATCCCAACATACCGCAAGATGCAAAGTACACAAAAGCAATCTACAATAAAAGCATCAACGCCCACAATGACCATTGTGTTCTACTCGCAACAGATCTACATATAGACACGGCTCGATATTAATCAGTAGGGGTTCGTAGCATGGAAAACAAAAATTTTCTATCGCATACAAACAAACAAGCCAAGATCTATCTACTAGATTGCAGCAACGAGTCGATGGAATAACTCACCTCGAAGATTCCAAAGTGTTTAACGAGAGCAGATTCTCGTGGGTGATGTAGTCATACTCTTCCGATCTCAAGATCGCAGAGACGATCCTTCCAGCGCTGTTTCAAGAGCGCCTCAATGGGTCACACATTCGGTATTGACGAAGACCTTCCTCTCCCTTGTTCCAAAGAAAATGGAGGTTGTAGCACTCTCCTCGATTCCGCAAAGACAACGGCGTGGTACCTAAGTAGAGGGAATCCTGCAGGCTTCGCTTAAGCCAAAAGTAGTATGGTGGAGCTTATGAGAGAGGCTATTAGTGGTCTAGTAATTAGACACACCAATTAGAAGGCTCTAAACCAATTAGAAGGCTCTAAACCGAAATAGCTCTAAACCGGGTTTAGGTCTAGGGTTTAGTTTAGAGGATAGGAACTTGTGTGTCTAGGAGGGAGGCCCTGCCTCCTTTTATAGGTGGGAGGGCGGCCAAGGGGAGGAGTCCCTCCCAAGTCGGCCTTGGGAGGCGCCCGCCAAGGGGACTCTCCCCAAGTCGGTCTCCACCTCCTCCTCTTTCCCACTTCCCAAAATTGTTGCTTGACTTTCAAACGGCCGCTTGACTTTTCAATTTAGGATTTAAATAAACCCTTTATTTTGGACAGCAAGAACACCTAGTACATGATGCAATCATTCCAATATGTAATGACACATTCATGTACCCTTCCCTCCGAGTGCCGACATTCCGGACCTTCTAGAATGTTCCCGATGAAAACACGGAACCATTCCCCAACTCCAAACAGGACTTTCCTTATATGAATCTTATTCTCCGGACCATTCCGGATCTCCTCGTGATATCCCGGATCCCATCCGAGACTCAACAACATTCGGTCTCTTTCTCATAATACCATAACTACTCAAACAACGTCGAATCCTTATGTGTCTCCCTACGGTTCGTGAATTATGCGGACATGATCGAGACACTTCTCCAACAATAACCAATAGAGGAATCTGGAAATTCATATGGTTCTACATATTTCTACGATTACTTATGCATCGAATGAACCACTTACATACGATACCAATTTCCCTTTGTCTCACGATATGTTACTTATCCGAGGTTATGATCATCGGTATCTCTGCATACCTAGTTCATCCTCGCATCGATAAGTACTCTTTTCTCGCTCCTGATATGTGATCCCTTGTGACCAAGTCACATGCTTGCAAGCTAATTGGATGACATTTCACCGAGAGGGCCCAGAATATCTATCCGTCATGTGGATGGACAAATCCCACTCTTGATCCATGTGTTTCAACCAATACTTTCCGAACACTCAATGCCACCTTTATAGCCACCCTGTTACGGTGTGGTGTTTGATGACATCAAAGCATCCATCCAGTAAAGGTGATATGCATGATCTCATGGTCGAAGGAATTAGGTTACTATGTATCAGAAAGCATATAGCAATTGAACTATTGAAATGACTTGATCTTTATGCTACGCTTGTCTATAGGAGTATGTCCACCATATCATTCACCTAACGATATGATCTTGTTGTTGATAACATCTCAATGTTCATGATAGGGAAACCACAATCATCAATCAACCAACAAGCTAGTGAAGTATAGAGGCTATACTAGGGACTTCAATTTAAGTTTACAATTCACACAAGTATTAATGTTTCCTTGTTAATACTATTATAGCATGAATATAAACATTTATCATAAACACAAAGATATATAATAATAACTACATTTATTATTGCCTCTAGGGCATATCTCCAACAGAGGGGGGCGTATGTTTGCTATTGCCCCAGCATTTTTGTTCGTATCGAGACTCATTGGTTGTATCATGTGAGTGCTATATTAATATAGCAATGCAAAATCCTATTTCGAGGATGGTTAAATATTGCTCACGCCATTGGCAAATAAAATGATTTTAGCTTCAAATAAATAGTTTCACAAACTTAATAGAAATCAAGTGATAACATTTAAGAAATGCCAACTTAGTGGAGGTGGCTGCTAGGTATCCAATGTGTGATTCATTAGACTCGGCTCTATTGTGAAACCGTCACAAGAAGAGAAATATGTGAGAAAATGTTTAAGCAGAATTTTTATGCAAAATTGTGAAACTACGTTTCTCTCATTTGGGTCATTGACACGATCATGAGAGTCTTTTTTGATAAATTAATATATTAATACCACAGAAAGATAGAAATTACACACGGCTTGTGCACCAGCAGGATATCCGAAGACATCAAAGATACACACAGTCAAAAGAGGAAAGAAAAAGGCGCCACGTTGACCAATCACCTACACCAATACTCTCAAGTCATTGACACGATCATGAATGTCATGGTTGAAGACAAGGTTGTGTTAAAAGCAAAAAAAAAAATTGAACCGTACTTCACTACTAACACTAGAGTGAGACAACATGACCATCTTTTCCCCCTACTTTTTAATATTGCTATGGAAATGTTCTTGATTAGTTCATACACCAAACACATACCATCGACATTCTATGTGGTTTGTCTCGAGATTTACATGATAATAGGATACTGCAATATGTAGACGAGGCGCTTGCTAAAAGAGAAAGAGAAAAATGCTAGAAACTTTAAGGGTATTTTTATCCGTTTGAATAATTATATGAACTGAAAATTGGAGAATAACCACGACTAAGTTTAGAAATTCCGCACGCCTAAGCTCGCATAGTGACTCGCATAATCTAAAAGTGTAAACGATGCAACCCCACGAGCTCCTCACATCGATTAGCCTCTCTCAGCCATTGGATGGAGCCTCGGGCGTTGGTCCGTTTATCCTTTGCGGAGCATGTCAGTGCGTTCTCGTCGCGCTAGCTACGTTTGGTTGTTGTTTCTGTCCACTTCGTTCTCAGGAAAGTTATACCCGGTGTTTGCGGTGGGTTGATTGTATTCGTCGCTGACCATGAACCCGTAGTGTCCTGGGGTCACATGTAGGTGATCAACTTGTATCCATCTTCAATAAATATTAATCAATAGTTTTTCATCCTCTAAAATCCTGCAATAGAAGCATTGCATATTAAATTAGAAACTATCCTAGCATGTATGGACCAGAAAGACAAGCTATAAAGCATCACCTTTGAACAACATCATGCATAATTCAGAAATATGTAGGTGTCACATTAAGGGAATACGCTCCAACTAAGGATAGAACGATTAACGGACACCCAAGTTGATGCCATGACCTTTCTGTATAAAGCCGACCGCCAGCACGTTCACAACAACTTTGTTGCTTCAACAGTTGGTAATTGGATGATCTTATAATGATAGATGATCCTAACCTTTCATAAAAAAAAGAAGGTTCACCTAGGTAACCTCGTGACAAACTTGTAAAGCAACGACCTGTTATACCTAACATGATATAGATATGTACAACAGTTGAAAAGAAACGAAAGCAACGCTCTTTTGACATCCTGCTTCAACTTACTTACGTAGAGAAGAAGAAGAGCGGTACTAAACATAAATTGTGAAGGAAATGAAAGGTGTCATACTGTATTATCACATCCCAGGTCGCACATCCAGGGGAACTGGAAACCAAGAGGAGTCACCTTGGCAGCTAGGCTACAACCATAGATTTAACACATCAGTTCAGGAGCCATTGATTTGTACCTCTAAAAGTCGTTGCATCAGTTCTTCAGAGTAAAGGACACCGAGAGAGACAGTTGAGATGGAGTATTGAAAACTATCATGAAACTATAGCTCTTCAACCAAGAAAAAATGTATGCTTATGATTTAGAGATGGACTCACATAATAAAAAAAAAACCTCGCACTTTAAGCCAATCATTATAACAGTAACTATGGAGTTGCACAGAAAAGATGTGCATTAGACTCTAGTACTTATATAAGGACTCATAAACAACATCCAGTAACTTCACTCGGTCGCAACACATGGCTCCACAAGGTACTAGCTACTCAGTCCTGGTTGAGGTGCCAGGCGGTCGGGAGGGAGCCATCCCTATGGCTGATGCTCCGGCCCTACCTCCACTGGCGCTCGCACTCCACAACACGGAAGTATCGCCGGCTGTGGTGGTCCCGCAGTGGCGGGGTAGTCTCCCACGGGGCAGCTCCTGAACTCCTCGGGCTGGGGCGGAGGCGGCATCGCAGCGCTGGTTGCAAGAGCCAGATGCCTCGTGGTCGTTCTTGCTCCTCCCTTTCTTTAGCCATGACGGCGTCTTCATCGTTGGTGGTGGCGGTGGCTGCTAGGGTTGCGATGTCGAGAGGTGAGAAATGCGGCACAGACGAGCGCAGGTTAAATTGCGCTAGTTGTATGGACTTGCGTCGTGCCCGATTGGGAAGAGGCTATAAATTAAGCAGTGGTTGATCTAGATTCATAGCATTAGGGGTTCCACAGTTTACATGAACAACACAACTTCAATACATGGGTTCAAATTATATACACTACAATTAGTATACTTTGGTCTAAATGTCATCATAATTCCACCAATAATCCTAAAGTACGCTTTAAACTATTGGATAACTATAGTAAAATCTATATGGCCTTGTCTTCTTCAAGTTGTACTACTTCACTTTGATCATTCATGCTACCCTATACCAGTGTCTACCGCTATAGGTTGTAGCTTGAGATAAATCTTCTGCTCTATATAGGTATATATGAGCATAAAATACTAAGATAATTGAGTTACAACTTTACCAGAAGATAAAAATACATTGACCATAAGATTAGACTTTTTTTAGTAAGCCAAAATTCCAATTTCTTAGTCAAAAAGGCACTTGATGTCATGAAAAAGTGCTATGGTTGTTCATTTCAATATGCACTAGAGGAAACAGGCTAGGCGCCGACGGCCAGACCCCGTCGGCGTAGCCCCTGATTGCCGTCGGCGTAGGCTACGCCGGCGGTTGTCGTCGGCGTATGACCGTCGGCGTACGACCCTGTAGGTGTAGCCCGTTTGCCCGTCGGCGTAGAGGATACAGTCGGCGTAAAGGACGTGAGACCCACATCACACGGTTGACGGGCGTTTGCCCTGGCGGCAGCTACGCCGACGGCATTGCCGTCGGCCTAGAGGATTTGGCTGGAGCTACACCGACGGCATAGGCCTATCTTTTTTCAAAATTTTTAAATTTTTTTACTAATTTTTTTTGTTTTTGTTTTGAATTATTAATCTCACAAGCATTTTTAATTATTTGACTCATGAATTTCAAAAGCATTTTTTTAACTCTAAGTATAATTAATTTTTGGTTAAATTATACTAATGGTCAAACTTCCCCATCGGTCACCCATCCTAGCACTACTCTAGCCCAGCACGCTTAACTTCTCTGTTCCTTCCAGATAAGCTTCCAATCAGGAAACCAGACCTTACTGATAATATTACCATAACAATCCTATTAACCCCTGGAGGATGGTATCACGCGCCTATTTTTAAATTTTCAAACATTCATTTAAGAAAATAACAATGAATAAGTAGTAATAATCTTGAATTCAAATTAAAATAAAACAAATTTTATTTATTTTGCTTTTTTCCATTTAATATTGAATAATTTACAACTACAAATCTGTAAATCGTAAATCGTAATTCGATAAATAATATATCCAAATCGATCAGAAAAATAAGAGGAATCCAAATATGACATCCCTATCATATATTTAATTAAGTATCGTATCTTTTTAACACTAAAACAATCGAAACTATGTTAGGATTCATGAAACATCCTTTTTTGCACTCGGAAAAAAGGAAAATGGCTTATTGGTGCGATGAAAAAGAAAACTTGAAGTGGAACTCTAATGAGATATAATGTTGTGAGTCTAAATATGATTTTTGTAAAAAAAAGCATAAGCATCAGATAATGTACATGTAGTTCAAATCAGACCCACTCCGTGCCGATTCAGCAGGAATTTGTCTTTTTCACTAGAGGTGGACGGAAAGGTTTGAGCTTTCCCGGTTGAAACATTGTCCATGTAAGGTGGTATAGTATTTTTTGAAAAATAGGGTGGTAGCATTTTGAATTATCCATTTGGTGGTTGCTTCACAAAACGCCCCATTTTTTGGCGCTCGGAAAATACAAAATGGCTTTTCGGTGTGACGAAAAATAAAACTTCCTCCTGCAAAATTGTTCACCATCACATGATACACATGTGTGATACACATGTGTGCACAATATGGACACATTATCGCAAATTATACCACGATTCTAGAAATAACATTGGTCATTTGACCTGAAATCCAGAAAACCTCGATTGAGATAGGTCATTTTGTGAAGTTTTTTTGAGACTCAATGAATATACCAAGTTTGATATTTTTTCATGTAACTATGTCACATAATATAACACCACGCGAAGGTTTTGAATTGTTTCGATCGTTTTTGAATTTTTTATGCCAATTTTAAACTATCGTCAAACTTCCTAAATCGAGGGGCATGATGATTCTTAACTCGGGGATGAGGCTCGCTAAACTTGCATTAGATCTCTGATGAAATATCATATTGTGAACCTAAAAATGATTTTTGCAAAAAATTATGAGCATCATATCATGTACGTGTAGTTCAAATCTAACTCATTTCCTACCGATTCGGCAGGAATTTGTCTTTTTCACGAGGGATGGACGGAAAGGTTTGAGATACCCATGTTGGGAAATTGTCCATTCAATATGGTCTAGTATTTTTTTTAAATGTGGTATTATCATTTTGAAACTTTCATTTGGTGATTGCTTCACAAAAACACCCCATTTTTTGCACTCGAAAAATGAAAAATAGCTTTTTGGTGCGACGAAAAGGAAAACTTTCTCCTAAAACATTGTTCACCATCCCATAATACACATGCATGCAAAATATGGACACATTATCGCAAACTATACCACGATTCTATCAATAATATTGGTCATTTGGCCTAAAATCCAGAAAACCTCGATTGAGATAGGTCATTTTGTGAAGGTTTTTTTGAGACTCAATGAATATACCAAGTCTGGTATTTTTCCATGCAACTATGTCATATAATATGACACCAGCGAAGGTTTTGCATTGTTTCGATCGTTTTTGAATTTTTTATGCCCATTTCAAACTATCGTCAAACTTTCTAAATCGAGGGGCATGAAGATTCTTAACTCGGGGCTGAGCCTCACTAAACTTGTATTATATATATGATAAAATAGCATATTGTGAACCTAAACATTATTTTTGCAAAAAATCATGAGCAACATATCATGTACATGTAGTTCAAATCTAACTCATTTTTTACCGATTCGGCAGAATTTGTCTTTTTCATGAGAGGTGAACGGAAAGGTTTGAGATTCCTAGGTTGGGAAATTGTCCATTCAATATGGTCTAGTATTTTTGAAAAATAGGATGGTATCATTTTGAAACTTTCATTTGGTGTTTGCTTCACAAAATACCCCGTTTTTTACACTCAAAAAATGAAAAATGGCTTTTTGGTGCAACGAAAAGAAAAACTTCCTCATACAATATTGTTCGCCATCCCATGATACACATGCGTGCACAATATGAAAAAATTATCACAAATTATGCCATGATTCTAGCAATAACATTGGTCATTTGACCTAAAATTCAGAAAATCTCGATTGAGATAGGTCATTTGTGAAGGTTTTTTTGAGACACAATCAATGATGAAATAGCATATTTAGGTTTCTCTAACCAAGGACACCAGGAGCAATGGCCAGACCCCATCGAGGCGCAACACATGGGTCGAGCAATGGCGTCTCTAACCAAGGCCACCAGGAGTTTCCTGCCTCGCCGCAGCAGCAAATACATCATCACGAGACTACTACTATCCCTTAAGGTATACATGACCGGCAATCGCTCACGTGACATCGGGTTGCTGGTTAGCGATGCCGTTGACAGGGAGCTGCACATAGCCATCATCGACGAGAAGGGCCTAGCGACTGCGAAAACGAGGATATGCGAAGGCAGGCTCAGAGGGTCCATGCGTTTTTCGGCGCCTATCCTAGCGTGCTTCGCTGCCTCGTGAGGCTCCATCTGCAGAACGCCCGTTTTGCTAAGTCGGATATACGCCGCCTCCTGTTTGACTGCTGCAGGGAACTGCAGCACCTTAGCATTGAGCACTGTGATACTGGGGACTGTTCTGTGTGGAAGATTCAAAGCTTAGAATCCTAGAAGTCTACTTTCCCTGCTGGAAGAGAATTGAGGTGCTCTGCCTTCCAAAACTAGAGAGGCTGTCTTGGGATGGTTGGTTCTATTTCCATGCCCCCTTGCATTTTGGTGTTGTCCCGGCTCTTGCAGAATTGCGCCTCGTAAACCCGGTATCTATTGGTCAGAGAGGGTTTAGTTTAGCGGAGGTACTTGACGGAACGACGAATGTAAAAACTCTGACATTAAACTTCGTAGGAGAAAAGGTAAGTTGATCATGTAGTACTTTTTTTTTCATGCATTTCACATGTTTCTATGGGTAGATGATATATATTGCGAATGTGCTTCTAACTAGAACGATATGATTCACAATAAAATCGGTATGAATTTTTATCATGCTAGTTTTACCCGGGGCTTTTTATTTACAGTCGCCAGGAAGCATCTGATGATCTGTTAGCAAATGTGTTAACCTTGTCAGCACATAATTTCCCTACATACATACATGCAAACTGTGTCATTCTTTACTTTTATATATTGCCAGCTTTGGATACTACCGGAAGGAAAGCAACTCCGTGGTGCATTCAGCAAGCTTAGGAAGTTGTGTATTCATGGCATCTACGTTGAATTTGACCTGTTCTGGACAATAAATCTCCTTGAAGCTGCTCCATCTATTGAGATATTTGGTGTTGAGTTATTTTTACTTATTTATTATTGCTTTTTTTACTGCAACAGGTACAAGGAGTGGTAAGTGTTAGGTCCCCTTTATATAATTAGGTGTTTATGCTTCATACAGGTATATGAACATCCATGTGAGGATGTTACGGAAGGGCGATCAAAAATTTGTGGTAACCAGAGAGAGAGACCTTCATGGGAGATGCCTCTGTTCGCAAGCTCTAAAGAGTGGCAGTTGAAAGTTCTCCAATTTGTTGGCTTTAGGCCTGGCCTGGAGCAACATACGTTGTTTATTCGTGCCATCATGGATTTTGCTCCAAGTTTGAGGACGGTTCTTATCAAAGACTATGAAGGGTCATGTGAGCGTTGTGAGGCATTGGTTCCACATCCTTCTCTGATAGGAAGCACCTTTCCAAGGGACAAAGCTGAGCAAGAAACAATTGTCAAGCAGCTTAGAGATAGAGCCTGTTGGTCCTCCACGCAGATCATATTTAGCAGTAATTTGAATTGTGATACGTACTGAAATTTGAGTGATTTCCTATTCGTTCTATGTTGAACATGAGTACAAATTTATTTGTTATTTGCTTATGCTGTTAGTATTTTGTCTTGATTCTTGGTGTTCTCCAGCTAATCTAGGATAGAGATGAAATACTACTCCCTCCGTTCCAAAAGGATGTCATCTATTTTTTGGCACCCAAGCAGTCTTGCAATCACACAAGCAGGCAGACAACACTAATAAGCCGCCAGGATCTTGACCCCGCGTCGCTCCTGACCTGGGGCGACTCGGGGGAACCCTAGCCGCCGCCGGCGGCGGGCTCCCTCCGCGAGTCTCCCTTCGCCGCCGCTGTCGTAGGTCCCTCACGCGGTGGCGGCGGGCGCCCTCGCCGCCGAAGGCTGGAGGAGGGGAGCTGCCGTGGAGGCATTTTGGCGGGTCGGGGTGACGACGCGGCCTGCTCTGGGTCGCGGGCGGCGCATGGTGGCTCGACGGAGGCGGTGTGGGTGGCGTACGGAGGGGCCTCGCTGCGACGACGACCGTCTGTGGGTGCGCCGCGTGGGCTAGATCTGGAGATCTTGGCCAGGTCGGCCCTCGGCAGGGGCGTGGTGCTGGGATCCTGCTGGGCGGCGGTCTGGCACTGCTACGGTGGTTCCCGGTTTGGTTCTCTCCCTTTTTGCCTGCTCGATCCGTCCTCCGGAAACCGGCCGGCGGTATGAGGATCGTTGTGTCGGATCTAATAAAGGTGGTGGTCCTTTGATTTCTTTCGCACGAAGACGAAGATCTGCTTGATGTCTGCCCTCCTTGATCTGGTCTGGAGAGGCGGGTTTCGGAAGGCTCCGTCGGCGAACTCCTATGGGCGTATCATGTCTGAAGATTGCTGGATCGGAAGGTATTCGGTCGCGCGCACCTTGTTATTCTAGTCGTTTGGTTTCAGCGGAAACGTTGCGAAGCTCTGTTGTTTGTTCCCACCAAGTGTCATGCTTTGAGCCATGGTGATGTCAGACACGGAGAATGTCAGAAAAGCGGAAATTTGAGAGTAGCAATGGTGATTTTTGTTCTTGTGGCGACGGCTGGCTGCGTGATCTGATACTCGTTGCAGCGACTGTTGGTGCGGAAAGACAACACAGGGGAGTTCCCAGTCTTATCTTGCAGGGTGAAAATCCAAGGTCTGGCCTTAACTGGTTGTGCCTGGCAATGATCTTGTTGAAGGCATTTCTTTGTGAGTAAGGATTTTCTTCATGGTTATGACCTTTGGTGCGACGACGGCGCTTGGGCACTGTTTCCTTCTTGAAGGCGTTGTTATTGGAGTGGAGGACTAATGGTGTTGTTCTGATGGTGTCACTGTCGTTTCTTTGAGGATTAGTTCTCTGTAGCGGGATTTTTCTTTTTTGTAATTTCTCTTTTTTTTCTAAGTTGTGTGCATCCGTAGAGCCGCTAGGACATGCGTTGTTGCAGAGGCTGTGTGTAATTGGTGTCCTTGTGATATTAATATATATTCCAAAAAAAATCTAGACGCTTTTTAATGCATAGATAAATGCGAATTTAGATAAATCTCTAACATTCTTTTTAGGGATGGAGGGAGTAAAATAAGTTATAGTTGACTTTTTTATTGTGATAGCATTCTCGGACCCGATTCGTTCCAACGAAATCTGAACACTCACCAACGTGCGCTGGTTTAAAGACAAATTTATGAGAGGCAATTTGCAGGGGCGGAGCCAGGATTTGACATTGAGGGGGGCGAAGATATTCATGGTCATACATAAGATTTTTTTTTTCGCGAAGGCTAGAACTACATATGATTTTGTGTTGTAAGAACTGTTTGTACAAAGCCCATAATAATATATCAAAGTCTCGGCATAGAACTATTATTAATATGTAGTACTAAATCTTAGACAATACAAAATAGAAGATAAGTTCATATTAGATCAACTTTGTCTCTACGAGTATAAGCTTGATAATTCCATTGTAGGTGACCTTCCTAGTATTTTTTTTCAATATAGAAATTATTATGCAATAAGTTTTCATCGTCACCAATCAAACATCAAACAAAAGACACATTTTTCTGTAAATTAATCAACTAGACTAGAGGTTACGCAATCTATCGATAACAAACTAACGACTTTGTACCTTCAATCTGAGTGAGGAAGATGGATTAGTATACTCAATGGTACAACACGCCTCATATGGTGCTACCTACTAGATCTAGTTACACAAACGAAGAATGTGGGGACAGGTTACAACACCCTCCATTCACAAATATAAGACATTTTAACCAGATACATTGATTTCACAAAGCTAAAATGTCTTGTATTCATGAACGGAGGGAGTACGATTGATTAGTACACAGAAACCATAGACTGGGATTAGCCTTAGGTAGAGAGCAATACAAACTAAACAATTAAATATGAGCTTAGTGCTAACTAATTAAGTCTATAAGGTTATTTGTTTATTATTAAAATCTGCACCATGTATTGAGGGGGGCCGATGGTTAGGGGGGGTCTAGCCCCTGCTCGCCCCCCCTTGGCTCCGCCCCTGGCAATTTGGCTCTCTCTGGAAACAGGCTCTTGCTTAAAAGCACAGCGGAGAACCTCCTCAGATTATTCACAATGGGGAGTATTATATAGGAGTATCATATATATGATACTATCTCTACAATGTATAGTATCATGTAGTAGTATTATAGTCTTAGAATATTTATTATTTTATAGAATTTTAATGTAAAATTATGGACAAGATTTATTTAGGATTATTTTATCTAGTTCTATGTGCTATGATACTATATCTACGTATGATACCAACACAATCTATTTCATTATTAATTGCAATGACACATAAATATTTTGCATGCATATAGTTCATGATATTATTTATGATACCTCATTTGGTCTAGTCTCACTCTTCCACCTCACCGTCGGTTCAAAACCTTATTATTCATACCCTCTAGACATACTAACATTTAATGTATTCTTCTTTCCCTCTCAAAATATCCATCTAGACATCGCATTTAATGTATTCTTTCTGTCTCAAAATAGATGTTTGTAAATTTGTCAAAACTTAGAGGTATATTCTCTCAAAAAAAGAAAAACTTAGACATATCTAGACACCATTAAGGACTATATACATCCAATTTTCAAGACGGAGGGAGCAGTGTTTTTTTCATTTCAAACAGAAACTACCACTAGACGAACACGCGAGCATGGCCTCGCCGCCTTCATAACGTTGTTGCGCAACATGACCATTATGGTTAGGGTTGAAAATGGTAAGAAATTTTCTATTCATTTCTAAGGAAAAAGGAAACGAAGAGTTAAAAAAGGAAACAAAATCAACATTTTATGGAAGAGAAACGAAATATTCTAAAAGAAAACAAAGAAGGAAACGGGAGAGCCATTTCCGGCAGAAAGGGGAACGTAAGAAATTTCCGGAAAAACAAATACGCAAACTTTCCGAAAATATAATCAACCAGACCCATTTACGAAATAGTACTTCGCGTCGATGATTTACCTTGCTCTTGTGTGTTAGTTTTTTTTATTGTCGCTTGTCGAAGTTGTCAACTATTCCTTGTCCGTTGTGTGTTCCTTTCTATGTACATACCAAGATATTATGCCACTTTTATATTTCGCCAAATGTACGTTTTCTTATCTTATCCATTTGGTATCTGTTTGTATCCATTTCTAGTGATTTCTGATTCCATATTTGTTTCAGAGTTTTCTGTTTCATTTCCAATTCCAGCGAGACAAGCCAAAATGAAAACGATAACGCTTGTTTTCGTCTGTTTCCGTTTCATTTTCAACCCTAGTTACGGTACAGTCTGGTGGTTCTCTGTTGTACCGTTACTTTTAGGTATTTGTCACTAGTAGAAAAAGAGCCATTCGTCCACCCCAATTCAGAGCATTATTCCCGGTTATGGTTGGACCCGGGACTAATGTGAACACTAGTCCCGGTTCTAACGGCTATAACGTCAGTAATCTTTAGGTCCGGGTCAAAGGGACTTTTAGTCCCGGTTCGTATCACCAACCGGGACTAAAAGGGGTGCCCCGGTGCCAACCCCTTTAGTCCCGGTTCGTATCACCAACCGGGACTAAAGGTCGTATTACTAACCCGAACTAAAGAAAGTGGGCAAAAAAAATTCTCAAGTTCTGCCGTGGCAGTAAAACGGGCACAAATCCTTTTGGAGATCGTCTATTCTAGATTCAAAATCATGCCAAAAAGTTATAAAAAAATTTAAAAATAAAATCCTTCGAACTATAGTTATATTAAGTGATTTATTTATTACAAAAATTAACAAATATAAATTTCGACACAATTTACAAAAAAATGTTATAAAAAATTAAAATGGTCATAACTTTTGCATACCATGTAAAAATATACAACCTATCAAAACGTGCAGAAAAAAATAGCTCTTTGATTTTAACATACTTAGGCCATTTTGGATTCTTAAAATTCGAAAAGAAAAAAATATTTCAGAAATTATTTTTTATATCATATTTGAATTCCTCGCATTTTTCTGATAATAATGGATATATTATTTGTTGAATTTTGATTGACAGATTTAAAGATATTGTTTATGTCATATTAAATGAATAAATGGCAAAAATGAATAAAATATTAATTTAATTAGTTTTTACTTTCATTAGAATAAAATGTTATTATTACTTATTTATTATTGTTCACTAAACTAGTTGTTCTTAATTTCAAAAAATAAAAACGTGTCACATATCGATATGGGTTAATAAGATTGATATACTAGTCTTGACAACAAGATATAAGGGTCCTTCGTGTGGGGTGAGAGAGATGAAATGGAGAAGTTAAACATGCTGGGGGTGGAGTAGTGCTAGGATGGATGATCGGCAGGGAAGTTTGACCGTAAGTACGATTTGAACTAAGATTAAGTATAATTAGTGTTAAAAATGAGAGATTTGGGAGATTAACGAGTCAAACAATTAAAAGGTTTAAGAAAAAATATAAAAAAAAATCAAAAAAAAATTGGATTTTTTTTAAAAAAAACCTTTAGTCCTGGTTCGTATTACAAAGCTGGACTAAAGGTCCCGCACACTCAACGCGGCTCCGTGAGTGCCTTTAGTCCCAGTTTATGGCCGAACCGGGACTAAAGGGGTAGGCCTTTAGTCCCGATTTCTTTGTCCCGGTTGAAAAACCGGGACTAAAGGCCTTTACAAACCGGGACCGATGGCACGTTTTCCACTAGTGTGTACTTTTAAGTATAAATATGATAAATATTTTTGGAACATCTATTGCATGTAAAAAAATATTGAAATAGAAGGGATATGAGAGTTTTGTAGTCCCTCTTTGATAGATCATTAGAAACATACAAAAGTTTCATGCAGTTGGTTATACTTACTAACATAAACTACATATCAGGTTAACTCGAAAATAGAGTAGGAAACATTGATACTCCCTCCATCCCAAGGCTTAATGCCTAGAACTTTTTTGAAAAATCAAGCCATGTAAAATTTGACCAAACTTTTAGAAAAAACTATCAAGAACTATTATATTATATAGATAACATGTGAAAATATGTTTCATGATGTATGAAAGGGTAGGGATTACCTATTGTGAATATTAATATTTTTCTCTAAAAGTTTGGTTAAACTTTAGTTAGTTTGACTTTTGAAAAAAGTTATAGGCCTTAAGCTTTGAAACAGAGGTATTAAGTTTTAATAAAAACCAGTTATTGTGTTTATACATAGCAGGTTGCACAGTACACATAGTCATACGTCCAAAAATAAATCATATGCTAGCTCATGTTCCTTTGATCAACACCAAGCACCTGAAGCTGCTCCATATGCGATAGGACATCAGCTTGCAGGAGTTCATCTAAGAGGGAGTCAAGTGACAAACAGAGCTACAAAAACAAAGCGGCTCATAGGTGCAAATGCATCCATTATAAGAAAACATATTTCAAAATGTCAAAAAATTCGAAAAAAAATTCTACATATATATTCAAATATTTTATGTTGGTTCACAAGTTTTCAGGAAGATAAAAGAACATTTTGTGTCATGTATAAAAAAGACAACTATTCCTATGGCACATTTTGTATTTTTTACACATGACACATAAAATGTTCTTTTATCTCGAAAACCTGTGAGCCAACATAAAATGTTCTAATGTATATGAAGATTTTTTTTGAATTTTTTGACGATTCGAAATATGTTTTCTCATGGTAGGTGCATTGCACCTGCAAGCCGAAGTGAATATCCGAAAAACAGAGAGCTATCCAAAATAAGTTACATTTGGAAACCAGAAATACCTATGAGTGGTTAAAAACAATATGTATCTCACCCCATAATTAGTACGTCAACAGAATCACATATTTGTGTGGACATATAGAAAAACATAGGGTAATTTATTTCCCACACTATCTTAAAAGGAATATTAACTAAATGTGAAGATTTTCTGGGAGTTTTGCAAGGTCAATCCTCACAAGCCTGGCAGAGCAATACACCTCATTCATCTCAGTCATAGCATGTGTGTTATCACTATCATGTTCCTTCGATCTACTAGTGCCTAGCATTAATAACAACTTTTGCAACTTTGATAGAGGAGTACCTGCTGGAGGAAGTTTCTAGTATTGTGATATCAATATTATTGGTATCAGAAGCAAGACAGCCTACAAATATAGAATGATCTGAACCAATATCGGAGCGCTTATCATCCATGATAAGTAAATCTCGGTTTATCCTAAATGGGTTGTCAGCATTTGGCATTCTATGACTAGCATAACCATGAAGTATTCCACAAATCTATATTATTTAGATTGTATGGTTCCTATTCATGTGTTGAACTTTGGACCAATTAAAGTAGAAAAGGCATGGAATAATCACGGACATAAATATCTAACACACAAAGAGTGTAAGCATGGCAAAGGAAAAATGTTGAGAACACTATTCCATCATGGTGGCAGTAAATTCAACTAGACAAAAATCTATATGGGGGAAGAACTTAAAAATATTTAATGTATAGGCTAATCAATGATACCTCTAAAGAATGCACCATGCCCCATTGTTCCATGGACAATTAACGTTGGATATGAGAGGGATAGGGGATAAAAAGTGAGCGATAATTTCCTTCAAGTACAGAAGGAGCAATTTCACCCAATTTAGTAGCAAGCCTACAAGGAATTTCAGGGAGGCCATGACACATGAGATCCTGTGCTACCGCTTCTTCTCACGGCCTAGCAGTAGTAGCATCCTCTAGGATCTTAGCTCTCTTCCTAAAATCACCAGGACAATGCACCCTAGAACTGACCCATCAAATTTTTATTCTGTCCAGCAATTTTTGAATATGAAGCCCCACCTTGTGCATGTAGCCAGTAATGACATATAGGAAAGCAAACCTCTAACAATCTTTGCCCATTGGTATGCATATTCCAACATGATTCACCGGAGAGGAGACCATGAACTGGCCAATGCGGTTATCGCAAGGCCCCTCCAGATCATTGGTGATGATTCAAAGGGTGAAGGGAGAGGCCACAACTCTTTGGGTACCGCATGTACAGTGTCATTGTTGACACCCTCCTTGAGGACCACCAAGATCACATGGCACTTTTTCTGTGCAAACAGCGAACAGAAACAAATATAATGGTATGCAATGCTTGTTTAAATCAAGTTAGTCAGACTAAATATGAAACCTATATGAATTAACAAACACACATGTGGAAATTAGCATTCTTTGACATGCTAGATCATGTTGAAGTTAACTTTAGAGCCATGTAGAAGTTAACTTTCAAGCAACTATCTATAGGGTAGATTTAGGAAAATAGAAGTAGATAAATAGCGCTATAAAAAAAGAGTACAAATCAGAACTACAATACACATTTACCTACAACCAGTCTCTAAACATTAACTATGCTTATTGATGCAGAGTAAAATAACTGCACTACCTATGCTACAATACCTATTCTTTTACACTTATTTCCATAGCATAATCAGATAAAAAATAGGAACATCGGTAACGTATATTCAAAGCTTTAACCAAAAAATATGACAAATCTAAACACTTTTGAGTCCACAATCGGTAGAAGGATATGACACTAACTGGATACAGTTGCTGCGAGAATCCGAACAGGCCAAAAATTACCGTATTGTTGGAGGCCTAAACAAGCATCTGTATGCAAATACGTTGGTTTTTACGGATCACATTTTATCGTCCAGCAAATACAACACCAAGTAAGTACGAAATCCATATAGTAACTCTCTATTTGACAACAGTGGGTATATCAGAAATGACTATAGAAAACCATTAGTCTATCAAAACTGAATACGTAAACGTGACTGACGCTCTAGCATTTCAATTAGTTGAATAAGTGATTAGTTTTGAGATGCTCTAAATTTATTTGTACTTTGATACTGGCTTATCCAACTTAAAAAAAATACAGAGCACAAGTATATGAACGTATGGATAAGAAGGGCATATGATATGAACCAACATAGAATATGATAATAAATAGAAAGAAATATAGAAGAAATCAAAATAAATTAGAAAGTAAAAATTAAAAATAAACATGTGAATAACAATGAACCATGAAGAACAGACCACACAAGCCTCAAATGGCCAGCGGAACCTAGAAGAAAAGGTGGCATCTGCCGGAGAGGAGAGATGGCCTGCCTAGCTGTCCTCAATAGCAGCAGCAGGAGCAACACCAGCGGAGAACCAGACGCCGTAGAGATAAGATCCACTGGAAAGAACGACCTTCTCCGGAGATTAGTCCAAGTCATTGGTCAAAGGCATGGAGGATCCCAAGAGATGAAACCCCACCGTCATGTGGAAAAAGCAGATCCAGAAACCCACCGGTAGCCCCAAGCCGATGACGAACAACCCCACGCGAAGAAGGGCACCTAAATAACCTCACCAATAAAGAGAAACAATCTTAAGCAATCGCTTAAGCGAGCAAGATAGAGGCGGCGCCGCTGATTTTAGGTCGCCGGAGAAGCGACAGAGACTGGCGGCGCACAGCGATGGACTATGATGCGGGAACGAACCAGAGAGGGAGGTTAGGTGCGGAGTCGTGCTTGAGCACCACATGCTCACCAGCAGCGCAATGGAGGGATTGGCGAGGCGAAGGGAGGCCGGAATCGACGGTGAACGGCGACGGTCGACGTCAGAGAGGAGATGGTTATTTTGTCGATTGAGGAAGCTTTGTCTTACACGCTTTAAGGAGGAGGACGAGGCGAGCACGGCGATCCCGGCAGGAAGCTCAGAATGACGAGGGGAGCTCGGGAGCGACGAGATGGCGGAGCACCTGCGGCTAGGGTGTCAGCCATGGCGCAGAGAAGTGAGGTAGAGGGGAAGGATGGGGCTTGGGGTTCATTTGGCGGCGGGTCGGGTACTTGTATACATCTGTGGGCGGCGGCACGAATACTGTCGCGGCGGACGGCGGCGCTGGCGACAGCGAGGAGCTTCCTTGATCCACCGGCGAAGGAGACGATGGGGAAGAGACAACGAAGGGGTACGAACGCGAGTGGGCTGTCTTGGGCCGGGAATGGGTTGCTGTCTGCTACGCTGGATAGAAGAGAAGGGAGAGAAGAAGCTATGGATCGGCATGTTCTCCTGCTAGCTCTATTTTTTTAACAGAAACTCTTTTCTTTTTCTGAAATTTATTTGTTGTTTGTATTTCAAATTCCAACTCTGATTTGTATATTTCAAAATTACTAGAACCTTTGTAAACATATAAAATACTATGGGGCCCTCATAACCAATTGGGCTCCACACTTTTGGTTTTCGAAATACCAAAACCATTTGAGAGGGTTTTCAAGAGAGGGGAGAAATTTTAGAGTTTTAGGGTTTTTGCATTTCTTTTTCTAAGCATTATTTGTCTTGGTAAGATACATGATTCTCATGAATGCACAATCAACCCTGATTACTATTAACTAAAACTGGGGTGTTAGAATTGAGCCCCTTTCTTGATGAACTGAAAAACCATGCTCATGACAAAGGTGGACACAAAGATGTTGGCCATGTCATGGTATTTTTCCTTTGACACACCTTATCAAGCATCGACACATATCAAAGAGGCACATTAGCGGTTGCTGACAAGTCGGTGGAGGTTCACACCTTCTCCTACTGCACAAATTGAACAACCACAGTAAGCATTTAATCTAAGTACTTATGGCCGTGCCAAGAAAAACACAAATGTAACAAACAATACGCCAGTGGAAAGACCTTTAACTGTTCTTTGCATGTTGTCATGTCTAAGGGGATAGCTGGTACAAGGAGATAAACTATACATTTAGTACTAATCCTCGTACCAACTATCGCCCTCACACATGGACTACGCAACAATGAAGATCGGTCATTGAGCCTAACACTACCACAAAACATTCCCCATGAAACGGGACTGCCAAAGTGCACCATACAACATCCAGATCTATTACAAGCGACCACATGCTAACAAATCAACTATGAGCGACAACATGCTAAGAGATCTAAATTTGCATAGCTAGGGTTAGATGTCTCTTACATCGATTAGAACATCGGATGATGATGACGATATCTCAGAGAAGTGAGTGAACAAGACTTGCCACAGATGACTCGATCACCTGGTCGTCGGTGAAGAAGAGGATTTGGAGGGAGAGCTAGAAAGTGGAAAAATCATGGTGTGGGATTCGGCGGCAAGGCGGGGCGGCGTAAATAGGCGGTGCGAAACGGCAAGCTCCCGCCATCTCTCTCTCACGTCCGCGTGCATCGTTTTTCTTAGCGAGCGCGAGAAAAAGTTAGCTCCATAGAAATGACCGATTTAGCATTCCTCTAGAGCCTAACTAAGCGGTGCTTTAAGACCCATGTGGTGTAAAGATTCTTTTTTTTGAAACATTGGTGTAAAGATTCTTTTCTGCGAAAGGAACCAAAGGAGCTAAATTCTTTCAGCCCGGTGTGAGAAACGACTTGGCGGGCTCACGCCCCGTAGACGAGTAAAATAACTTACGGAAAAGTTCTACGGACTCACGACGTGTACAGGAGCCAGCAAGGTGTTTCCGATTTTTAAGGAAGGAAACTGAACCAACCGGTGCACTCCAAATCTGTTCGTAGGTGCATCCCTAGCCAAAACAGTCCATAGGTCTAAAATTTCCGCCCCGTTGACCATCGCCTGATTCCCAGCCGTTTCGGCAACAAGGATTGGCATGAACCAGCGCGAACAGTTCTGAATGTAAAGCATCAGTGCCCAAAGGAAAACTGCCACAAGCAGCAAATACAGGTTTGTCCAAGAAAGCATCGTCAGTATTTTTTCCCCAGCGCACGTCTAAGCGTTAATATTAATTTTAACAGTTTTGTTAGTTCTCAGACGCCTGAGAACTTTTTAGGTCTCAGTCATCTCTTTCACGGTTGGATTTATCTCGTGATTCATGCAAAGTGAAAGTTACACATGAGTAGCAACTATGGTATAACTAAGAATTTAATGAGTTGCAACTAGGTTGCAGCTGAGAATTAGTACAAATATTATGAGTTGCAACTAGGTTGCAACCGAGATTTTAACAGAAATATTAGAATGACATCAGCGATATAGACATAAGAAGTTCTCAGGCGTCTAATATCTAGGCACTCCCTGATTTTAATCACATCGGGCGGAGGCAAATTCCAGTGCTGGCTAAGAACACATGACTGGTTTTGGCTGGAAGAAATTTTCATGATCAACATATTACCTGCAGGCGTCATGTTAAATTGGTCATGTCTACTTTTTCCGTACCAAGATGGTGTGCCAGACTTCTAACTTTTCTTAGTGGTGAGCTAATTAAAAACTTTGTATTTCGTTAATTTTCGGTTTTTCACACTGATAATGATATTAAACTTGTTGTGTGATTTGGTGATATACGTCCTAAATTACACTTGCGTGGAACATGCAGTTTTAGTAGTTACATACAAAGGGTCCATGTAATTCATTTTGGTTGGTTGCATAGCATTATCTCAAATTGCTTTGCTGATTACACATTAGAATTACAGCCTAATTCATCTTTGATGATTCCTAGTCCATAGCTGCATGATATTTCATCATATATACAACTACTGAACAAGATCTGGAACAAGTCTGAGACTGACTGACTGGGAGCTAATTAAGCAGCCTGTTCAACGTCGCACTGGCACGTATTTGGTGGCGAAATAGTTGGTTATTCTGAGGACGTCAATGTCGAGCCCGTCGTAGATGTCGCCCGCTCCCAGCTCCCCGGTCACACAACGCCTCGACGCCGGCTTCGCGGTATCCGGTACCGACTTGCCGCCGTCATATCCTGCACAAAGGAGATCCGCAAGAAGGGTTTCATCATGAGCCCGTCTTGCATGCAGCAGTATCGACGAAGAGTTATTAGACTAAAACGTACCATCGCAAGAGGCGCTGCGACGGTGGTGCGGGGCGGCGCCGCTCGAGGTGCATGCCGGCGCCTCCGGCAGCCACTCGAGGAGCGAGACGTCCCGGCGCAGAGCCGGGCGTTTGTAGCGCGACGCCTCCTCTGGCCGATCGAGGAGGCCGATATCGAGGCTGTGTGGAGGAGGGGGCGACGACGTGCCGGTGCCGCTGCGCCGCCCGCTCTTCGTCTCCTTGCAGTATGTGATGGCGGTCGCGACGGCTTCTTCCCTCTCGCGGGCGGTTCCGTCCACGACGCGCCGGTCCGGCTTCGTCGAACGCCCCTTCTTTCGCCCACGACGCGTATCAGGCCGCACGTCGTCGGCCCCGGTGGCGCGCCGCAGCCTTCTGGCGAGCCTGCGCAGGCACAGCCTCACCGCGTCGCCCTTCGGAGTCGACGGACCGCCACCGTCCTGTCTCTCCGGGGAGGGCGCGATGTCCGGAGAGCCGCAGCGGGAGCCGAGTAACGAGGAGGTGGACGACGACGTGGTAGAGGAGGAGGCCGAGGGCGAGGAGCCCGGGTCCGCGCCCGCATTGACGCCGCCGGCGCTGAATGCCGGTGACGGCGCGCTGCCCTCCTCGACGCCGTACGTTGCCTCAGCCATCGCCGCCGCAGCGGGCGCCATTGTCGCGAACACGGCGCACGGGAACAGCCACGTCGCGGCGAATTGGAAGAAATGCATCGCGTACGGGTTGTGGGATTTTGGTAGCGCTAGGGTTTTGCTTGAACTCCGGTCTGCTTTTGCGTTCGGTGGGGGGCGTCTTATATACACACATCGCGATCCCGATCGCCGCCGCCTCCGGTGGCGATTCAATGCACGGCGGAGTCTCCGGCCGCGTGATTTCCGAGATGACAGCTGTGTTTCCTAAACCCTTTCAGCAGCGCCCGATTTCAGGACCTCTTGGTCTTGAAGAAATAGAATGCCCCAAATTTCGGCCTCGTTTCAAAGTTTCCATCGATGCCATAGATGTCTCACTTGACGTTTCAGCAACGCCACCTCTGAACCAAATTCTGATCGATGGATTTGCATCCCAAACTGAGATTGTCATTTGTGTGACTTATTTGACCGGGATCGGCACATTGATGACAAAAAGATTTTAGGCCATAGCATGCACATAGGTTCTCTCTTTGTTGTACATCCCATTCCCAAGAGTCATGTATGTGCACCCACGGTGCTTAAACTACACATAAAATCGATATGATCACCCGCATTTTGAATACATATGTATTATATTTAGTGTCAGTAGCGGACCCAAGGATTTATAGAAGCCTCCTTAAAATTATCTGAGGGAAAATCAGCTCCTGGAGAGTTCGCAACAATTCTCCAATATCGCAAAGCGACTTCAAGAAAGGAGAACTTCTCCAGCTCCGAGCTTCCCTAGAATAACTTTAAGGGGGAAAGACTGTGTCTTCCCCTATAATTTAAAAACACGCCATCTACTGAGTTTTTTCTTAGAAGACCGTGGCCCTCTAGAGAGTTGCCGAATGCACTACCCGACCCTCTTGAAAGCACCATCTCGATAGACTCCCTTAGAAACATAGGCAGCCACAAATACCCCTCTAGAAGACACTTTAGGAAGACATCACCTCCGGTTTCCCTCGTCAAGCTACCAACTTCCGAATGCAATCAGGATCCACCGTCTCAATGCATGCTGAAGCCTACTCCCCGCTACGCACAAATACTCCAACTTCATCCAAGAAGCTAAAGTTTCAACTCCGAAGGGAAGGTTTGCGACATTCTTCCAACACCACCCTTCGACTCCAAGAAAGAAGGCATGCGTCCTCTCCAAGTTCCCTTAGTATAATCCTAAGGGGGAAAGACTGTGTCTTTCCAACTAGAATAGAGTAACTCTCCGCCAGAGCGACCTCGGGACCTTTGACCCTTAGTTCGTTGTTAGAAGGTGAAACCCTCTAAGGAAGATTCATGCACCCTGCTACAAACGACAGTCAGCTGCAGACTTCCTCCTCATAAAGGTACATCCAACCAGATGTCGCTCGTCTAGCCTCAACTTCGATATATCAAATCTAGAAAGAGAAGAACATCGACCTATGCACCAATGACCGGAGCTTATTCAACTCTACATGCACCCGAGAAACCGGAACTGCAGCTAATGACAAGGCAACATCCTTTGAAGATGAAGTGCAACATAAGCCAACACCCCCTAGACTCCCCAAGCACTGCGCTCCGGAATCTCAGGACGAGATTCTTTTACGGAGGAAGGTCTGTAACATCCCACTTTCATTAACCTTGCTTATGTTTCCAAAGTTCAGAAATTAGGGGGAACAAAAAACTATTTCTTGCTTAGTGGTGCAGTAGTTGTGTGTTGTTTTCTCTGCCTTTGTCTATGCTTGTATTATGCTTAGATACTTCTCTACCTTATCAAAGGTTTACCAAAGCTATTTACCAAAAGGAAATGTCTTGGCTTATTTTACATATTATCAAATGTTCTGACTTTTCAAACAAGACCCAACATGCCTTTGCAAAAACAAAATGTTTTCTCCTCTTCAAAACTAAGGAGATCTCTATGATAACGTCTCCCTATTTTTTTCAAGACAGAGCTTTCTAAATATTCTTTCCTCAAGTCTTTACAGAACCTTTTGAAAAGTGAATTCCTTCCTCTCTTGGTAGAAGTGCCAAGGGACTCTCACATTCTTCCAAACCCTAAAAACCCTTCGCCTACTTATTCCAAAGCTTCACTTCAAAAGACTATGAGAAATGCATATGCATGTTTGTACCTCTTGTTGACAATTGTTTTGCCGAATTGCCTTCATTTGCTGTCTTAAAGCATTAAATATTTTGACTTGTTTGTTAAATGTTTGTTTGAGATACTCTAAGAGCTCAAACCCTAATCACCAACCAAACCCCAAACACAGTCTATAAAACTCAAGTTGAGGAATGGAAACCCTCCTCCTCTCAACTCCCTTTTGATGGATGGATCCTAGCATCTATCTCCCAAAAAATAACTTTTACAAACCGTTGCCAAGCCAGATAAGAATAGTTGATCTTAATTCTACCTCTACTAAGAATATTGGTGTCAAACCATCAAAACCCTAGATGGAAGGTTATCCACCTCCATGTTATGAGATTCACTTTTTGGAGCTCTAATCCATACCCTTACTATGGACACTAGGGAAATGTACCCATCCTAACCTCTCATGTGTGATGTTCTCTTCCATGAACAATGCTTACTCTTGATCAAGGAACACATCTACCTAGTTCCCCATGCATGTCTTGACATCTAGTCACTAAGTTGCCCATCTGTTTCCTTACCAGGTTCAAATTCGAGTCATCCCTTTTTAATAGATTTTAAATCATTAGAGACCAACTTAAAGCATGATACCCTCGTACTCAATCCACTCTTTAATCACATCCACTTTATGATGAGTTTGGAACCTTGTCACTCACCTATCTAGCTTAATATTCCTCTCTAGTCAAAAACCATAGAGAAGTCAAAATTTGACCAAGTCTGAGACTATTATCAGGATCCAATCTTTTAGCCTCTCTCTCTAAAATCATCCATAGACATTATTTGAATTGCGTTTGGAGCATATTGTACACCATCATGTACACTTGTAAACCCACTATTTCCCTTGACCATATCCCTCTTGGACCCACTTACTCTTGATGGTTTTGTAGTTAAGATAATAATCTGTCCTATCATCTATTAAAAGATTCAATCTTTGGCAGATGTTTCTAACTCCCTCAAACCTTATGTGGATCATTTCCTTCCATGGATGTGATCTAATTAACCTATTATATCATATCAAACCTTCCTTGCCTCCATTGAAGCCTTGGGCATATTATACCCACATGTTTTAGTAGCTATGACAATATTCTGTTTTGGCACCCTTAAAATCAACAAAGTTTGGCACATAATTTAAAAGCACACAAACATATTTTAGGACAAATATTTGCACCATCCTTATCTAACTCACTTGGTATACCACCTCATATAGGCCATGACCTCAATGGATCCATGTGCCTCAATATCTAGCATGGTGTTATGGACATGGTGATGTTTTCCATCTAGATCACAATTCCCCTCCTTACCCTTCAAAATTAATCTTCAAAATTCAAACCACCATCACAATAACACTCTCCTCTCTCACCTTGGTCATGCACAACATACCCAACCCACCCTTTTTCCCTTGTGCTTGTGAGATTTGGGGAAAAGGAAAGAGAGTAGTGAAAACTTGGCTATTAATATAAACTTTGAAAAAATCACCAAACCATCACAAAACTTGGCCAGTAATCACTCTAGTGAAGGGATTCGCAGCATAGTAAATCAAAAATTTCTACGGATGCGAACAAGAAAGCCAAGATCTAATCTAGGAGATGCAATCAACGAGATAGATATATGAGATGTTCATACCATTGAAAAATCGCACAGCGGAAACGTTCAACAGAACATGGGTGATGTAGTCGAACTAGCCTTCTCCTCCTCGCGATCTGATCCGATCCAACGCCGCAAGTGGCGGTGCCTCCGAGAGATGCACACGTACGGTGCCGGGACGTCTCCTCCTTACTTGGTCTAGCAAGTGGGGTGGAGAGATGGATTGGATCTGCAGCACGGCGGCATGGTGCTAATGGTGGAGAATTTCTGCAGCAGGGCTTCGCCTACACGCAGTCGTGAGAGAGAGAGAAGAGGGCAGCAGTTGGCGGCTAGGGTTAAAGGAGTGGGGGGAGGGGTGCGCCCCTGCCCTCCTTATATAGGGGGCTAGCCGTCCCCTTTGGCCCCTAATCCAAGCCCTAGGGCGGCGGCCCCAAGGGTTGGAGTGGGGGGCAAGTTTCCCCCCTCCTTCTAGAAGGGTTCCTAGGGTTTCCCCTAGGGTTTTGTCCGACTGGGCCTTTGGGGCCTTGTGCCCCTGGCCCAATGCGGCCAGGGCACTCCCCTTAGTCCCATGCAGGCCTCCGACAAGTAGGGCCACGTTGGTACCACTCTGGAAGCTTCTAGAACCTTCCGGTACAATACCGATAAACTCCGAAACTATTCCGAAATCCAAAAACTGCTTTCCTTTATATGAATCTTATTCTCCGGACCATTCCGGAACCTCTCGTGATGTCCTGGATATCATCCGAGACTCCGAACAAAAACTCATAAACCAATTATCCATTCTATCCTAGCGTCGAGGCACGTTAAGTGTGTGACCCTATGGGTTCGAGAATATATAGACATGATCTTCTATCAATAATCAACAGCGGGATCTGGAAACCCATATTGACTCCCACATATTCATCGATGATCATATCGGATGAACCACAATGCCAGGATTCAATTAATCCCATATATATATTCCCTTCGCCACGCGATATTTTACTTGCCCGAGATTCGATCGTTGGTATCGGCATACCTAGTTCAATCTCGTTCACAGCAAGTACTTTACTCGTTTCGTAATCCGATATCACTTTGGGATTAACTCCTTAACCACGTGCTTGCAAGCGGTGTTGATATCGATTATCGAGTGGGCCCGAAGTATATCTCTCCGACTCGGGAGGGACAAATTCCATCTCGATACATACAACCCAACAGGTACTTTACGATCACCTGAGAGACACCTTTATGATCACCCTCACATAGGATGACGTTTGATGACCTCAAAGCTTTCTTCCGATACCAGGGAGTTGCATTATCTCATGGTCTAAGGAATACAATATTTGACATAGGAAAAAGCTTCGCAAAGATGAACACGATGACACAATCTAATTGCTCTGCTTGATTTGGGTATGTCCATCATATCATTCTCCTAATGATATGATCTCATTATTAATCGACAACTCATGTCTATGGTTAGGAAACCTTAACCATCATTAATCAATGAGCTAGTCCATAGAGGCATACTAGGGACAGGGTGTTTGTTCATAAACCACACAAGTATCAAAGTTTCCGCTTAATACAATTCTAGCATGGAATATAAACTTTATCATGAACAAGAATTATAACAATAACATCTTTATTATTGCCTCTAGGGCAAAATTCCAACAGTCTCCCACTTGCACTAGAGTCAATAATCTAGTTTACATCCGGCAACAATCTAACACCCATGGCATTAAGGTGCTGATCATGTTTTGCTGGTGGAAGAGGTTTAGTCAACGGATCTGCAACATTCAGATCCGTATGTACTTTGCTAATCTTCAGATCTCCATCTGTTATATAATCTCGAATTATATGAAAACGGCGGTTGATGTGCTTGGTCTATGGATTATATCTTGGTTCCTTAGCTAGTGCTATGGCGCCAGTGTTGTCACACAATATCTCCAGTGGGTCCAAGGCACTTGGAACCACACCAAGCTCAGTGATGAAGTTCCTGATCCAAACTCCTTCACTTGATGCTTCTGCAGCAGCCATGTATTCCACTTCTACTGTAGATCCCGCGATCACGCTTTGCTTGCAGCTTCTCCAGCTCACGGCTCCTCCATTCAAAATATAAACATATCCTGTCTGAGATTTAGAACCATCCGGGTCGGTGTCGAAACTAGCGTCGGCGTAACCTTTTATGACGAGCTGCTCATCACCTCCATAGACCAAGAACATTTCTTTAGTCCTATTTAAATACTTTAGGATGTTCTTTACGGCTGTCCAGTGTTCCACTCCTGGATCACTTTGGTATCTGCTCGTCAAACTAAGAGCATTGGACACATCCGGTCTAGTACACAGCATGGCATACATGATAGAACCTATGGCCGAGGCATATGGCACTTTGCTCATAGTTTCTCTATCGTTCATCAGAATGGACACTGAGCCTTGCTCAATATCTTACCTGAAAACATGGGCAATGAACCTTTCTTTGCTTTATCCATTCTGAACCTTTTCAGAACTTTGTCTAGATATGTACTTTGTCTTAAAGCTATTAGGCGTCTTTGTCTATCTCTATAGATTTTGATGCCTAATATATAAGCAGCTTCTCCTAGGTCTTTCATTGAAAAACGTTTATTCAAATAACTCTTCACATCGTTAAGCATACCAATGTCATTTCCAATAATCAATATGTCATCCACATATAGTACTAAAAATGCCACCGAGCTCCCACGCACTTTCTTGTAGATACAAGCTTCGTAGCAATTTGGAACAAATCCAAAGCTCTTGATCACATGATCAAAACGAAGGTTCCAACTCCAAGATGCTTGCTTCAGTCCATAAATAGAACGCTGAAGTTTGCACACCTTATCAGCATCCTTAGGATCGACAAAACCTTCGGGTTGCATCATATACAACTCTTCATCAATGTTGCCATTGAGGAACGCAGTCTTGACATCCATCTGCCATATTTCATAATCATGAAACGCAACAATTGCTAATAAAATCCGAATGGACTTAAACATCGCTACGGGAGAGAAAGTCTCATCGTACACCTTGAACTTGCCGAAACCCTTTTGCGACAAGCCGAGCTTTATAGACAGTAACATTACCATCCGCGTCCATTTTTCTTCTTGAAAATCCATTTGCACTCAACGGCCTTACGGTTTCTAGGAGGGTCCACCAAAGTCCATACTTGGTTTTCGCTCATGGATCCCAATTCGGATTTCATGGCCTCTAGCCATTTCTCAGAGTCTGGGCTCATCATTTCTTCCTCATAGTTCGCAGGTTCATTGTTGTCTACCAACAATACAGTTAAGATAGGGTTGCCGTACCATTCACGAGTGGCACGTGACCTTATCGACCTGCGACGTTCAGTAGTAGCATCGTTCGAAGTTTCATGATCCTCGTCATTAGCTTCCTCTCTTGTTGGTGCAGACGGCACTGGAACAATTTCAGGTGCTGCGCTACTCTCCAACTCGAGAGAAGGTTCAATAACCTTGTCTAGCTCTACCTTCCTCCCACTCACTTCTTTCGAGAGAAACTCCTTCTCAAGAAAGGATCCGTTCTTTGCAACAAACACTTTGCCTTTGGATCTGTGGTAGAAGGTATACCCAATCGTTTCCTTAGGGTATCCTATGAAGACACATTTTTCCGCTTTGGGTTCGAGCTTGTCCGACATCAACTTCTTGACGTAAGCTTCGCATCCCCAAACTTTAAGAAATGACAACTTAGGTTTAGCGCCAAACCATAGTTCATACGGTGTCGTCTCAACGGATTTAGATGGTGCCCTATTTAAAGTGAATGCAGCGGTTTCTAATGCATAACCCCAAAATGATAACGACAAATCTGTAAGAGACATCATTGATCGCACCATATCTAGTAGAGTTCGATTCCGGCGTTCAGACACACCATTGCGCTGTGGTGTTTCGGGTGGCGTGAGTTGCTAAACGATTCCGCTTGCTTTAAGATGCATGAGAAAATCATAACTCAAATATTCACCTCCATGATCAGATCGTAGAAATTTAATTTTCCTGTTACGATGGTTTTCCACTTCGTTCTGAAATTCTTTGAACTTTTCAAACGTTTCAGATTTATGTTTCATTAAATATATATACCCATATCTACTTAAGTCATCAGTAAAAGTGAGAAAATAGCGATATCCACCGCGTGTCGAAACACTCATTGGTCCGCATACATCGGTATGTATGATTTCCAACAAGTCTGTTGCTCGCTCCATTATTCCGGAGAACGGGGTTTTGATCATCTTGCCCATGAGGCATGGCTCGCACGTGTCAAATGATTCAAAATCAAGAGACTCCAAAAGTCCATCAGAATGGAGTTTCTTCATGCGTTTTACACCAATATGACCTAGACGGCAGTGCCACAAATAAGTTGAATTATCACTATCTACTTTGCATCTCTTAGCCTCAATGTTATGGATGTGTGTTTCATTGCTTTCGAGATTCAGAAGAAATAAACCATTCACAGCAGGTGCATGACCATAAAAGATGTTACTCATATAAATAGAACAACCATTGTTTCCTGATTTAAATGAATAACCGTCTTGCAATAAACACGATCCAGATATAATGTTCATGCTCAACGCAGGCACATAATAACACTTATTAAGGTTTAAAACTAATCCTGAAGGTAAAACTAAGGAGAGCGTGCTGACGGCCATCACATAAACTCTTGATCCATTGCCAACGCGCATCGTCACCTCATCCCTTGCTAGCCGTCTATTAGTAGCTCTGCTTGAGTTACAAATATTAGCAATCGAACCAAGATTAAATACCCGTGCACTACAACGAGCGCTAGTAAGGTAAACATCAATAACATGTATATCAAATATACCTTTAATGGTGCCAACCTTCTTGTCGATAAAGTACTTTGACAGTTGCGCTTCCAGTGACCCTTGTCCTTGCAATAGAAGCACTCAGTGTCTGGCTTAGGTCCAGACTTGAGCTTCTTCTCAGCAGGGGCAACGCGCTTGCCGCTGCCTTTCTTGAAGGACTTCTTTGCACCCTTACCTTTCTTAAAGCTAGGGTCTTGTTGACCATCAACACATGATTATCTTTCTTGATATCCACCTCCGCAGCTTTCAGCTTAGCGAAGAGCTCAATGATCGTATCAGTGGAACCAATCTGATTGTGAGTAAATACAAAACCTTTGTAGCTAGGAGGGAGTGATTGCAGAACTCTGTCAATCTTGAGCTCTTCTGGAATCTTATAGTCTAGTTGCTCAAGACGTTGAGTGTAGCCCGACATCTTGATGGCGTGCTCACTAACGGAACTCCCTTCCTCCATCTTGCAGTTAAAGAACTTCTCAGAGATCTCATATCTCTCAGAACGGGCCTGAGTCTGAAACATGGTTTTCAATTCCTCAAGTATCTCAAAGGGCCTGGCGAACTCCTCAAAACGATTTTGAAGGTCTGATTCCATAGCAAACAACATGGTACTCTTAATCACTCCATAATCATCTTTGCGTGACTGATAAACAGCTTTTTCATCAGTCGGCGCATCAATAGCAGGGGTGTCACCTAGCGCTTTCTCAAGGACATAGTCCTTTTGTCCACCAACGAGAATGATTCTCAGATTGCGGAACCAGTTGGTGAAGTTAGACCCATTATTCTTAAGCCTTTCTTTCTCAGCAAAAACGTTGAAGTTGAAGTTGGACTTAGCCATTTGATCTACAAAATTTGCAAGTACAATTTATACTATGTTCATGATAACTAGTTCAACTTAATCAAATTACTAGATGAACTCCCACTAAATTCAACATCCCTCAAGTTGTTTAGTGAACACGATCCAAATTCACCACACCTAATCCGATCTTCACGAGATGTCACATCCCAAGATTTTCCAAATCTTGTTATGTGAAAAATAAATGAATAAAATAAAACTTTGTTGAATTTCAGGGTGAGAAGGAACTTTTTGATTCCAACTGGAAACCTTCAAACCTATTTGATCAAACAAATCCTAAAGGGATTTGAAAAGTTAAACAATTAATAAAGGAAAATTTAAAAATATTTGGAATTACTATTTTGGATCTTTTAAATAAAAAGATTTGGTTTTTAAAAGAAAAGGTAGATTTATAAATAAGGATTATTTTATAGAGCCAAATTAAACCTTGACCAAGCTTTTGAAATAAAATGTTTTGTTTTGATTAGAAGAGTAAAGGTTTGTTTAAATAAAAATAAGGAGAGTTTATTATTAAACCAATTTTATTAAAATATAGGTCTTACCATTTTAATTAAACATCAAAACATGTAATTTTATTTAAAACAAGTTTTCCAAGTATTTTATTTTCTCAAATAAAAACCTACTGAAGTGTTTTTGGTTTTATTTGAGATTTCAAAATAAAGATTTTAATAAAACAAATTCTATTTGGATTAAATAATCAAGGTCTATTTATTTAATTATTAATGGACCCTAAAATAAAAATATTATTTTATTTTTGGACTTGGTTTTGTGTTGTTAAACAGAACCAAACTCAAATGCAAAGTGTGGTGGAAGTTTGATTCGATTTGTTGTTTGAATGGTTTGATTGAATTTCAAAACAGAAATAAGAAATAAAAAAGGAAAAAGTATCTGAACAAAAAAAATAGGAAACGGACTCGACCCAACCCAACCTGGCCCACTAAGCCCAACAGCCCACCTCCTCTTTCCCCTCCCAAAGCGTTTTCTTTCACTCGAACTCACACCCACACAGACGCAGACATGTGGACCCCAACTCCCCTCTCTCACCCCGCTGACGAAACAGTCCTACACCCGAGCTTTCTTCCTCACCCGCCGCGACCTCTTCTCCCCCAAACCTCGTCGCTGTTTCTACCAAATAACTGCACGCTTGATTCCTCATAACCACGCGTTGAATCCGCCCCGTGACCGCGCGCATTTAAGCATCCCTCTCCCCTCTCTGATCTCCCTCACTCGTCAGGCCTTCCTTGCCTCTAGGCTGCCCCAATTTCGAGCTCGAGCACCACTGCTCCGACGAGCTTCTTCAGCCGATTCCGGCTCCGTCCAGCCGCCCCTAGCCTCCCAGAGCACACGAGCCTGCTACCCCTCTTCTTGCGCATCTCCCAGCACCAACCCCACACCATGAAAGCACCGTAGCCTCGAACCTCAACATCGAGCATCACCGCCTCGCCTCGACTCGCGACATCTCTGTGAGCCCAGACCACCCCGGACCCTCTAATGGATACTCTCACACTCTCCTCTCTCACACGCATCTAACGCTGCTCTCCATTTGTCTTAGCGCGCCCTCAGTCGTCGCCTCCGTCATCAAGCAGACGAACCCGACGCCAGGAGCAACTCCGGCGAGCCATTACCCTCACCTCCGTGCGCCCCTTCAGCAACGACAACCGCCTTGAGCTTCCCCACAACGCCGCGAACACTGTGACATCTCCCCAGCCACTCTAGCTTCTTGTATCGCCATGCCGTGCGGCAGCTCGCCGCCCGATTACCATGCGCCGCCATCTCTGGGTGGCGTCTTTGTACCGTAGGATGTAAATCCAAGCGCCACGATAGAACAGGATCGAAGGGGTACGAATAGTTCTGTGCCGCACGATCTAATTAAAATCCAACGACCCACAGAGAGCGACCCGCGCGAACCGTTTCCAGCCAGTAAGAAGGCGCCACGTGGTGAGTGCTTTGTTTTAAAACAGATTTGAATCTATTAGATATGTGAATTTGTAAAATCTATAACTTTTGTTCCACACGTCCAAATTTTGCAAACTTTATATCAATGGATTCAGAAAAGCAAGCCCTAGCCAACCATGCCATTTGTTTAGTAAAAAGCTTCTATTAAAATGTTTGTTTTTGCAGAAACATTTGTATGCTTGTTTAGGTTATAAAAATTGTTCAAAAATGATTTTGGGGATAAAATCTTTGGCAAATGGATTGTTTTGAACCTACTGACCATGGGAATCACTTTGTAGTTTCAAAAATGTATTTGGAGAAACAAAAGAATGAATCCTTGATTTAAACCAATTCTAGTCAAATAAAAATATGGTTTATTTATTAAAAAATGGTTTTGAAGGAAAACCATTGGGAAATGTTTTGTTTTAAACTATCTGACCCTAAACACAAAGTTTTATGGTTTGAAAACATATTTTGTGAGCCCTATAGATTAAAGCCTTAGTAAAAACATTTTTACACCACATAAAATGATACCTTGTTTTGAAAATGGTTTATGAAGTGAAATCTTTTGCAAATGACTTTGCCACTTTATAAAATGACCAATAGGTGTTTTCAAAATGCTTATGACCCATTAGGAACCACTTTTTCAAATAAAACAAAGCTTGGCATGCTTGCATGCATTACTTTGACTTTATCATTTTATGTGATGTTTTGCTTGATTGGTAGATTGAGATTGTGCCTTGCTTGATTGAATTGTAGTGACTTGAAGAGTGTTATTGTTGCAAGGACAAGGAGTTAACTTATACTCTCTACCAAAAAGGCAAGTGATGCTTCATACTTTGTCCCATTATTTTCACTATGCATTAGTGATATTTCTAAGTAGGACTTGCATGGAATTTTGCTAAGTATAAACCATGCTATGGGAAAACCTAGTAGATGAAAACCTTAGTAGAATTTCCTAAGTTAAGATTCCTACTACTATCATGCTTAGCTTAGCTAGTAGAAAACAAGGGTGGAAATATATATTCATACTATGGAAAATTTCTAAGTCTGAGGACTTGTGTTTTTGATTAATAAAACAACTAAGTTAATGAATCACCTGGGTGGAATGGTAATTGCTTGGTGGTTTTTGGTTGAGTGGTTACACAAGGCCCATGGCTATGGTTTACCTTGTGTATCACACTTGGGGATTGCCACCCAGGAACAAAGAGATTTGAGATGTCAAATGTTGAGAAGCTTCAAGTGCAACCACTTGGCATTATGGGCTCTGCCTGGATCATATAGGTTGCTAGAACTTAGCCATTTGAACAGTTGGTGGTAGTGGGAATGATAGGTTGGAGCGCGTCCATTTGGTCTAAGGAAAGGCTTCTGAAAGATCTTGTCTTGGTGAAACCAAGTCTTGTGGGGAAAGTGCACCACCTCTGCAGAGTGTAAAATCTAAGTACTTAGCCATGTCCCTGGTAAAGGACAATTTGAGCATCAAGACATGGAAGCTATCAAGAATCTCATCATCCAAATTTCTAAGTTAAAAACTTGTGGTTGAACAAGGGTTAAAGGATCTTCAATCTTTGATTGGTAGATGCCTTGGGTGATTTTTGTTAAAGCAAAAACTTAGTGTTTTCAAATGATAAGGAAAAATCTATTTTGAGCAATGCAAGCCTAAGCTCCACTTAGCCAAATGCATATAGATGATAGACTCCACTATACTACCATAGTATCACTTGCCAATACAATTCAAATGTATTGACCCTTGTGGCTGTAACTTGTTATGTTGCAGGTTTGATTGATATTAGTGAAGTTTAAATGATTAGGATTACAAGTCTATAACCAACATGTTGTTGGAGATATGCCCAAGAGGCAATAATAAAGTAGGTTATTATCATATCTTCATACTTATGATAAATGTTTACATTCATGCTATAATAGTATTAACAAGGAAACCATTAATACTTGTGTGATTTGTAAACTTAATTTGAAGTCCCTAGTATAGCCTCTATACTTCACTAGCTTGTTGGTTAATGGATGATTGTGGTTTCCCTATCATGAACATTGAGATGTTATTAACAACAAGATCATATCGTTAGGAGAATGATATGGTGGACATACTCCTATAGACAAGCGTAGCATAAAGATCAAGTCATTTCAATAGTTCAATTGCTATATGCTTTCTGATACATAGTAACCTAATTCCTTCGACCATGAGATCATGCATATCACCTTTACCGGATGGATGCTTTGATGTCATCAAACACCACACCGTAACAGGGTGGCTATAAAGGTGGCATTGAGTGTTCGGAAAGTGTTGGTTGAAACACATGGATCAAGAGTGGGATTTGTCCATCCACATGACGGATAGATATACTCTGGGCCCTCTCGGTGAAATGTCATCCAATTAGCTTGCAAGCATGTGACTGGCTCACAAGGGATCACATATCACGGGAACGAGAAAGAGTACTTATCGAGAACGAGGTTGAACTAGGTATGCGAGATACCGACGATCATAACCTCGGATAAGTAACATATCGTGAGACAAAGGGAAATTGGTATCGTATGTAAGTGGTTCATTCGACGCAAAGTAATCGAGAAATATGGGAGCCATATGAATTTCCAGATTCCTCTATTGGTTATTGTTCGGAGAAGTGTCTCGATCATGTCCGCATAATTCACGAACCGTAGGGAGACACACTTAAGGATTCGACGTTGTTTTGAGTAGTTATGGTATTATGAGAAAGAGACCGAATGTTGTTCGGAGTCTCGGATGGGATCCGGGATATCACGAGGAGATCCGGAATGATCCGGAGAATAAGATTCATATAAGGAAAGTCCCATTTGAGTTGGGGAATGGTTCCGTGTTTTCATGGAACATTCTAGAAGGTCCCGAATGTCCGCACTGAGGAGGGAAGGGTACATGAATGTGTCATTGTAAGTTGGAATGATTGCATCATGTACTAAGTGTTCTCGCTGTCCAAAATAAAGGGTTTATTTAAATCCTAAATTGAAAAGTCAAACGGCTAGTTTGAAAGTCAAACGGCAAGTTTTGGAAAGTGGAAAGAGGAGGAGAAGTGGAAACCGAGTTGGGGAGGATTCCTCCTCCCAAGCCGGGCGCCCACCTCAAGCCGAGTTGGGGAGGGACTCCACTCCTCCCTTGGCCGGCCAGCCCTCCCACCTATATAAGGAGGGGCAGGGCTGCCCCTCCTAGCACACACTAGTTCCTATCCTCTAAACTAAACCCTAGACCTAAACCCCGGTTTAGAGCTATTTCGGTTTAGAGCCTTCTAATTGGTTTAGAGCCTTCTAATTGGTGTGTCTAATTACTAGACCACTAATAGCCTCTCTCATAAGCTCCCCCATACTGCACCGCTTAAGGCGAAGCCTCGGGATTTCCCTCTACTTCGGTACCACGCCACAGTGTCTTTAGGAATCGCAAGAGAGTGCTACAACCTCCGCTTCTTTGGAACAAGGGAGAGGAAGGTCTTCGTCGAAAGTAATAACGTGACCGATCGGGAGCGCTTCACGGAACGTGGCGATTGGAAGGATCGCTTCACGCGATCTTGAGATCGGAAAGAGTACGACTACATCACCCACGAGAATCTGCTCTCGTTAACCACTTTGGAATCTTCGAGGGTGAGTTCCTCTATCGACTCGCTGCTACAATCTAGTAGATAGATCTTGGCTTGTTTGTTTGTATGCGATAGAAAATTTTTGTTTTCCATGCTACGAACCCCTACAGTGGTATCAGAGCCGTGTCTATATGTAGATCTGTTGCACGAGTAGAACACAATGGTCATTGTGGGCGTTGATGCTGTTATTGTAGATTGCTTTTGTGTACTTTGCATCTTGCGGTATGTTGGGATGAAGCGGCGGCTAACCTTACATGACATCGTTCATGAGACTTGCTCCACGCTTGACATGCAACTTGTATTGCATAAGTGGCTCTGGGTGCCTGTTTCTACTAGCATAGTTAAGATCCAATTTACAACGGGTAATCAACAATGCTAGTATCAATGTTGTGGTTCTTGTTCGTAAGTTAGAACGACACTTATTGAAAGCCCCAAACCACGTAAAATATGCAAAGAAAGTAGAGGCGTCTAACTTTGTTTTGCAGGTGTGCGATGATGTGATATGGCCATGATTGTGATTATATTTGATGTATGCAATGTTCCTTATTGTAAGTTGGCAACGGTGAGCCATATGGTTGTCTTTAATTTCTGTTAAGACCTGGTTCTATTCAAAATAGTTGTAATAGTTGAAGCTGGTGGACGACAACCATGAAGAAGCGCCATTGACCTTGATGCTATGCCGGTGATGATGGAGATCATGTTCGTGCTTGAAGATGGAGATCGGAAGCACAAAGAAGAAAGGCCATATCATATCACATATTATGAATTGCATGTGATGTTAATCCTTTATGCATCTTGTATTGCTTAGTAGACGACGGTAGCATTATAAGATGATCCCTCATGCACATAAATTTCAAGTTCTAAAGTGTTCACCCTTAGTATGCACTGCTACAAAGCTTGTCGCTCAAGCACCACGTGATGATCGGGTGTCTTTGATTCCGCGGGTGAATACAACGTAAGCAAGCCAGATTTGCTTATGCGGTAGCTAAGGTTTGATCTTGACGAGCCTAGCATGTACAGACATGGCCTCAGGAACACGGATTGCCGAAAGGTAGAGCATGAGTCATATAGTAGATATGATGAACATGTTGATTGTTCGCCATTAAAGCTATATCAACTCTCGTGATGATCGGTTTTGATGTGGTGGATTTGGTTCGTGTGATCACTAAAACAATGTGAGGGATATTGTTTTGAGTGGGAGTTCACCTAGATTGATTTAATTATTAATTAGAACTCAATTTATCATAAACTAAATCAAAGTGAATTTGCATAGTTGTTGTAGTTATTGGCATCAGTTTACCACCTTGCGCTTAGTTATAATTGAGATGATAGAACTATAGAATTCTGGTTAGTTACTTTACGAACTGGTATCGTATTGTTTTGAAGTGTTAATCTAAAGTTTAAAAGTCCTATTGCAAACTTTCAGTAATTTCCGGTTACTCCATAAAGTTTAATAATTAGTATTAAAACAAGAGTGACAATTCCAAGTGTTAGTGTTTGAGTATCATGTTTGTCTCCATGATTCTTGATATTCAAAGGATTGTCTTAATATCAAGGTTATCTAGGATCTGAAAGAGTTGTTTCAGAAACCATGATGTGTGGAAGATATTGTGATATCTGAAATGAAGTTTTGGTTACAACATGATAGAGTATAATATGGCAAAAGTTATGTTCTCATATTTGATGAGAATTTGCAAAAGGTTGGAGACATTAGTTGTCCTAATCTTCCAAAAGGTTTTGGAGAGCAACATTATACTCGCGATTCACCGTTACAAGCTAAAAGTAGATAGATCATGGATAAGTCCATGATGAGGGTGAATATTTGATGTAGGTAAAATGTTTACTACACCAAGAGATTACTAAAGAAAGGAATTTGAAAGAACACCAAATATTTGATAATGGTGATCTACTTCAAAGTGCAAGTCCAAAGACATTGGTATTTAACTATACACGCTTTGGACTATGTGTCATATGTATGACTCCACTATTGATGTTGATAGATTCTTTCAAATGTAAAAGGAAGTCTTGAAAGAGAATCTCATAAGTATATGGCAGAAAAGAAAAGACTAGAATTGTTCAGTTTAAGTATATAGATGATATATGTGTTATGGCTATATTCTTTGCTTATTAAACAATGTGGTTCTTAAGTATTTGATACTGAATTTGTTGGTGTGAATAGTCATACGAAACAACACAATTCATGAACTACAATGGCCTAAGTAACTAGCAAAAGAATAGGTGATGATGTTCATCGAGAACAAATAAAGGGTTATTTTGTTGCTCGTTAAACATCAACGCTTGCCTTCAAGATTTGTTTTATCAGGTATTATGAGAACAAAAGGGTTGTTCAAATAATTGCCGTAATCCATAAAAGATGGATGATTCACAAATCTCGTTGGAGAAATCACATCCATAAAACTAGTGCTAAAATTGTCGAAAGACAAATTGATTGAAAGATCACTTAGGAAGTGACATCGCCGTTTAAATTATATTGGAAAGAAAACATGAAGAAACTCCATGTGGATGGAATTTTGGAGTCTTTTGATTTTGATCAAATGACGCTTGTGAAACTTTCCTAGAGATAATTAAAACTTCGTTCATAGGCCAAAAGGAATGAATGACTAGCTTATTGGAACTTGTGCATATTGTTGTACGAACTCCATTATGTGTAGTCAAGAGCGATGGATTTCAACTTCATATGCTTTCTCCGAAAATTTGAGTGAATATGTGAATATTTACTTAATAAGGATGAAGTGTGAAATATTTGAAAAGTTCAAAGATTTTCAAGATGAAGTGCAAAATCATTGTAACAAGAATATAAATAGTTTATGATAAGATCATAAAGGAAGATATTTAAGTTACAAGTTTAGCATAATACCTAAGATTTAAGGAATCGGTCCGTGGATTTGCATTTCCCGAAACACCATAAGAGTATGGAGCGTTCGAGATATGTAATTAAAACCTTGTTTGACATGGTAAGATCGAAGGTATAATTCATAAAACTGCTATTATATTTTAAAGATTAAAAGCTTTAGAGACTACCGTTTTCCACTAAAAGAGCTCCATCATAATCCGCTGAAATGACACCATATAAGGTTATGGTTTGGGATAAAACCCAAGTAGTCCTTTCTTAAACATTGGTATGCTATACATAAGAAAGATGTTTGCAACCAAAGTCGGATAAACCTGTCTTTGTATTACTGTTAAGTATTCCTCCATAAACACCGGAGACAAAAGTGTTTGTCGCTTAGAACGTCAAGTTTCTTTGAGAAGGAATTTTTCGTGAAAAGTTAAGTGGGAGGACAATAGAACTTTGATAAGGTTAAAGGAACCTTAGCTATATGTGCAGAGTGGCGCAGCACCAAAAAGTGTTCCGGAGGCAGCAACAATGCTCATGGCTCACGTGCCTCAAAGGTTGTGGTCACGAAGGTCTAAGTTTCTATTGAAACAAGTAGGTCGGATGAACAATCAAATACCAAGATTTGAGGGTTGAATCATTATTTGAGAATAATGAACCTACTACATGCAAAGAAGCGATGATGGGCCCTGACTCCGTCAAATGGCTTGAAGCCATATAATCCGTGATAGTTCCATACATGAGAAATCAAGTTTTGAACTTGAAGGACCCTCGAAAAAGGTGTAAGACCTTGCAAGTTGTGTTTGGATCTATAAAGAAGTAGACATGGATGTTTCACATCTATGAAATAGTCGACATGTTGGGAAAGAGTTCACAACAATGTTCAAAGGTTGTATATGACAAGATTTGATCTTTCATAGCGATTTTTAGTCTAGACGGATTAATGTAGCAACCACTACATATAATTTGTTATGTGGTAGTAGAATAAACAAAACAAGTTCTTCTAATAGAATGGTTACCTAGGACGTGTGCATGACACGGTCCAAAGGGTTTTGTTAATTCAAAGGATGCTAAAAGCATATGCAAACTTCAATGGTTGAAGTAAGCATAACGGAGTTGGAATCTTCACTATGATGAAACTATTAAAAGAGTTTAATTTCATCGGAGACAATGAAGATGCTTGCATTTGCAAGAAATTAAGTGGGAGCGCTAAGACATGTTTCTAATACATTATGTGGAAAGACATATTGTTGATTGGAAATAATGTATCTTTTATTAAACACATATTAAGAATTTCATCCCGATGAAAGACTTAGGCAAAACCCAAATATTTGGCATCAATAGACGCTAATATGGTTGTGCCAGAAGTACATAGACGAGATATTGAATGAATTCAATATAGAAACTACAAGAAAGGTTCTTGTTGCACAGAAAGGATTGAAAGAGTTCAATGTTGATGATATATTCAAGTGTATTGGCACTTGGTAAGTGAAACAAAGATTCAAGTATAGATTGATACTTGATGTATGAAATCACAAAGAGTATTTATATCAATCATACTGTGATATGTACAAATCCAGATATGTCCTATGCTATAAATATTATGAGCATATACCAGAATGATTCATAAGATGATCATTGGACGATAGTAAGGATATTCTTATGATCTTTTGGAAGAACTAAGAGTATATTATTTGTAGAAGTGACAAATAGATGGTTAGTTCATTGTAAAAGTACTACATTGATACTAGTATTGTCACAAAGTACAAATTAAGTTTATCTCAATCTAAATTAAGGGTGGCACAATATAATGGAAAGTGAGTTCCATAATGGATTTGGATGAGTTCCAAAGTTAAGACATTGTGACAGATACTACAACAAAAGGCTAAGTATATGACTGCTATTATAGCAGCAAAAGAGGGCATTTGTGTCAAGTAGTTTGTTATCAAACTAGGTGTAGTTCACAGCGGGATAATACTATGAAGATATATTGTACGACAATATTGTCAACATGTTTTAACCCCAAAGAACTAAAGGTCACACCGAAAGACCAAATTTATACAAAGCCATCTCATTAGAGAATGAGTGATGTGTAGAGACGCAAAGACATGCAATTACACACGGACCTGGAAGTGTCAGATCCGGAGATCAGTTGACCACTAGCAATCGTGTACATACAACACCGGAAAGCCATAGGTGTTGAATACACAAAGGTTTGAAACTAGATTATTGACTCTAGTGCAAGTGGGAGACTGTTGGAGATATGCCCAAGAGGCAATAATAAAGTAGGTTATTATCATATCTTCATACTTATGATAAATGTTTACATTCATGCTATAATAGTATTAACAAGGAAACCATTAATACTTGTGTGATTTGTAAACTTAATTTGAAGTCCCTAGTATAGCCTCTATACTTCACTAGCTTGTTGGTTAATGGATGATTGTGGTTTCCCTATCATGAACATTGAGATGTTATTAACAACAAGATCATATCGTTAGGAGAATGATATGGTGGACATACTCCTATAGACAAGCGTAGCATAAAGATCAAGTCATTTCAATAGTTCAATTGCTATATGCTTTCTGATACATAGTAACCTAATTCCTTCGACCATGAGATCATGCATATCACCTTTACCGGATGGATGCTTTGATGTCATCAAACACCACACCGTAACAGGGTGGCTATAAAGGTGGCATTGAGTGTTCGTAAAGTGTTGGTTGAAACACATGGATCAAGAGGGATTTGTCCATCCACATGACGGATAGATATACTGGGCCCTCTCGGTGAAATGTCATCCAATTAGCTTGCAAGCATGTGACTGGCTCACAAGGGATCACATATCACGGAACGAGAAAGAGTACTTATCAGTAACGAGGTTGAACTAGGTATGCAGAGATACCGACGATCATAACCTCGGATAAGTAACATATCGTGAGACAAAGGGAAATTGGTATCGTATGTAAGTGGTTCATTCGATCGCAAAGTAATCATAGAAATATGTGGTAGCCATATGAATTTCCAGATTCCTCTATTGGTTATTGTTCGGAGAAGTGTCTCGATCATGTCCGCATAATTCACGAACCGTAGGGAGACACACTTAAGGATTCGACGTTGTTTTGAGTAGTTATGGTATTATGAGAAAGAGACCGAATGTTGTTCGGAGTCTCGGATGGGATCCGGGATATCACGAGGAGATCCGGAATGGTCCGGAGAATAAGATTCATATAAGGAAAGTCCCATTTCGGAGTTGGGGAATGGTTCCGTGTTTTCATCGAACATTCTAGAAGGTCCCGGAATGTCCCAAGACTGGAGGGGGAAGGGTACATGAATGTGTCATTGTAAGTTGGAATGATTGCATCATGTACTAAGTGTTCTCGCTGTCCAAAATAAAGGGTTTATTTAAATCCTAAATTGAAAAGTCAAACGGCTAGTTTGAAAGTCAAACGGCAAGTTTTGGAAAGTGGAAAGAGGAGGAGAAGTGGAAACCGAGTTGGGAGGGATTCCTCCTCCCAAGCCGGCGCCCCACCTCAAGGCCGAGTTGGGGAGGGACTCCACTCCCTCCCCTTGGCCGGCCAGCCCCTCCCACCTATATAAGGAGGGGCAGGGCTCCCTCCTAGCACACACTAGTTCCTATCCTCTAAACTAAACCCTAGACCTAAACCCCGGTTTAGAGCTATTTCGGTTTAGAGCCTTCTAATTGGTTTAGAGCCTTCTAATTGGTGTGTATAATTACTAGACCACTAATAGCCTCTCTCATAAGCTCCACCATACTACTGACGGCTTAAGGCGAAGCCTCATGGGATTTCCCTCTACTTAGGTACCACGCCAGGTCTTAGGAATCGCAAGGAGAGTGCTACAACCTCCGCCGCTGGAACAAGGGAGAGGAAGGTCTTCGCCGAGTACCGAACGCAGACCGATCAAGGGAGCGCCAGGAACGTGGCATTTGGAAGGATCGCTCACGCGATCTTGAGATCGGAAAGAGTACGACTACATCACCCACGAGAATCTGCTCTCGTTAACCACTTTGGAATCTTCGAGGGTGAGTTCCTCTATCGACTCGTTGCTACAATCTAGTAGATAGATCTTGGCTTGTTTGTTTGTATGCGACAGAAAATTTTTGTTTTCCATGCTACGAACCCCTACACATGTCTGCCTGTGGCACCTTGAAGATGAAGGACCCCATGCTTATAGATATTCTGCTGCAATGTAATGTAATAGCCAAATGAGCTATGTAAGATGTAATAAATTATGTTATTCCTGGTTATAAAGTTGTATTATGACCTTTGTTTCTTGATATTACATCTTAACTGTGGATGCTAGCTATTGATCCAGGGACTAGCATTATAAACACAGGGGACTCTACCTTATTAAAGGTTGGGAACCTTACACGAGAAGAGATGTGGTTTCAATGGTGGACAACAAAGTGTCGATCATATCATTCTGTTGGAGATATGCCCTAGAGGCAATAATAAATGTAGTTATTATTATATCTTTGTGTTTATGATAAATGTTTACATTCATGCTATAATAGTATTAACAAGGAAACATTAATACTTGTGTGATTTGTAAACTAAAATAGAGTCCCTAGTAAAGCCTCTTTATAATACTAGCTTGTTGGTTAATAAATGATTGTGGTTTCCCTATCATGAACATTGAGATGTTGTTAACAACAAGATCATATCGTTAGGAGAATGATATGGTGGACATACTCCTATAGATAAGCGTAGCATAAAGATCAAGTCATTTTAATAGTTCAATTGCTATATGCTTTCTGATACATAGTAACCTAATTCCTTCGACCATGAGATCATGCATATCACCTTCACCGGAAGGATGCTTTGATGACATCAAACACCACACCGTAACTGGGTGGCTATAAAGGTGGCATTGAGTGTTCGGAAAGTATTGGTTGAGACACATGGATCAAGGGTGGGATTTGTCCATCCATATGACGGATAGATATACTCTGGGCCCTCTCGGTGGAATGTCATCCAATTAGCTTGCAAGCATGTGACTGGCTCACAAGGGATCACATATCACGGGAACGAGAAAAGAGTACTTATCAGTAACGAGGTTGAACTAGGTATGTAGAGATACCGACGATCATAACCTCGGATAAGTAAACTATCGTGAGACAAAGGGAAATTGGTATCATATGTAAGTGGTTCATTCGATCGCAAAGTAATCGTAGAAATATGTGGGAGCCATATGAATTTACAGATTCCTCTATTGGTTATTGATCGGAGAAGTGTCTCGATCATGTCCGCATAATTCACGAACCGTAGGGAGACACACTTAAGGATTCGACGTTGTTTGAGTAGTTATGGAATGATGAGTAAGAGACCGAATGTTGTTCGGAGTCTCGGATGGGATCCAAGATATCACGAGGAGATCCGGAATGGTCTGGAGAATAAGATTCATATAAGGAAAGTCTTGTTTTGGGGTTGGAGAATGGTTCCGGTGTTTTCATCGGGAATGTTCTAGAAGGTTCCGGAATGTCCGGCACTCCGGAGGGGAATGGTACATGAATGTGTTATATCAAGTTGGTATGATTGCATCATGTACTAAGTGTCATCGCTGAAAAAAATAAAGGGTTTAATCAAATCCTAGTTTGAAAAAGTCAAACGCCAATTTGAAAGTCAAACGGCTATTTTGGGAAGTGGAGAGGGAGGTGGAAACCGAGTTGGGGAGGAGTTCCTCCCCTTCCACTGCCGGCCCACCTTGGGTCTGAGTTGGGGAGGGACTCCCCTCCCCTTGGCCGCGCCTCCCACCTATAAAGGGAGGGGCAGGGCTGCCCCTCCTAGCACACAAGTTCCCTACCTCTAAACCCTAGCCACCGGCGCTACCACCTCCAGTCACGCCTAGGGGCAAACCGCCTAGGTCAAACCCTAGCCGCCAAGCCTCCTCCTCGGCATGTCTAAACCCTAGATCGTCAAGGACTCTCTCATACTCCACCATACTCGCCCGGCTTAAGGCGAAGCCTCATGAGATCTCCCTCTACTTCCTGACCACGCCAGCTGCCGAATCACGAGGAGAGTGCTACAACCTCCGCCTGCTGGAACAAGGGAGAGGAAGGTCTTCGAAAATCGAACGGTGACCGATCAAGGGAGCGCCGCGAACGCAGCTACCGAAGGATCGTTCACGCGATCTTGAGATCGAAGAGTACGACTACATCACCCACGAGAATACGCCTCGTTAAACACTTTGGAATCTTCGAGGGTGAGTTATTCCATCGACTCGTTGCTACAATCTAGTAGATAGATCTTGGCTTGTTTGTTTGTATGCGATAGGAAATTTTTGTTTTCCATGCTACGAAACCCTACAGTGGTATCAGAGCCGTGTCTATATGTAGATCTATTGCACGAGTAGAACACAATGGTCATTGTGGGCGTTGATGCTTTTATTGTCGATTGCTTCTTGTGTACTTTGCATCTTGCGGGATGTTGGGATGAAGCCCGGCTAACCTTACATGACATCGTTCATGAGACTTGCTCCACGCTGACATGCAACTTGTATTGCATAAAGTGGCTTTATGGTGCCTGTTTCTCCCAGCATAGTTAAGATCCAATTTACAACGGGTGATTGACAATACTAGTATCAATGTTGTGGTTCTTGTTCGTAAGTTAGAATGACACTTATTGAAAGCCCCAAACCACGTAAAACATGCAAATAAAGTAGAGGCGTCTAACTTTGTTTTGCAGGGGTGTGCTGTGATGTGATATGGCCATGATTGTGATTATATATGATGTATGCAATGTTCCTTATTGTAAGTTGGCAACCGGCAGGAGCCATATGGTTGTCTTTAAATTCTGTTAAGACCCGCGTGTCTATTCAAAGTAGTTGTAATAGTTGAAGCCGGTGGACGACAACCATGGAGCAGCGTCATGGACCTTGATGCAATGTCGGTGATGATGGAGATCATGTTCGTGCTTGAAGATGGAGATCAGAAGCACAAAGAAGAAAGGCCATATCATATCACATATTATGAATTACATGTGATGTTAATCCTTTATGCATCTTGTATTGCTTAGTTAACAACGGTAGCATTATAAGATGATCCCTCATGCACATAAATTTCAAATCATAAAGTGTTCACCCTTAGTTAGCACCGTTGCTAAAGCTTGTTGTTTCGAAGCACCACGTGATGATCGGGTGTGTTAGATTCCGCAAGTGTATACAACATGAGCAAGCCAGATTTGCTCATGCGGAAGCTAAGGTTTGATCTTGACGAGCCTAGCATGTACAGACATGGTCTCGGAACACGGATCACCGAAAGGTAAAGCATGAGTCATATAGTAGATATGATAAACATGACGATTGTTCGCCATTGAAGCTACATCAACTCTCGTGATGATCGGTTTTGATGTGGTGGATTTGGTTCATGTGATCACTAAAACAATGTGAGGGATATTGTTTTGAGTGGGAGTTCACCTAGATTAATTTTACTATTAATTAGAACTCAATTTGTCATAAACTTAGTCTAAACTATTGCAAATATGTTGTAGATCAATGGCAGACCCTACCATCAATTTTAATGCATTCCTAGAGAAAGAAAAGTTGAAAAACAATGGAAGCAACTTCGCGGATTGGTTCCGCAATTTGAGGATTGTCCTCACACCGGTAATTTGACCTATGTGTTGGATGCATCATTGGTGACCCAATGCAGCTACTGCTACCGATGAAGTAAAGAATGTTTACCTCACCGAAGACTCAAGATCTACGCTAAGTGTGTTATCTTGTATGGTTTAGAATCGGAGCTTCAGAAAAGGTTTGAGAATTCAGACCACATGATATTGTTCGTGATCTCAAATTGATCTTTGAGACTCATGCGACAATTGAGAGCTATGAGGCTTCTGAAAAGTTCTTTAACTGCAAGATGGAAGAGGGCAGCCACCGATGAGCATTTGCTTAAGATGTCTGGGCACGCAAACAAACTTCAAAGCTTGGGTATAGTGATTCCTAATGATTTGGCGATTTACCGTGTCCTCCAATCACTACCACCAAGTTACAAGAACTTTGTGATGAACTACAACATGCGTAACATGAACAAGACGCTGCCGTAACTCTTCGCCATGTTAAAATCTGCGTATGGAGATCAAGAAAGAGCACCAAGTGTTGTTGGTCAATAAGACCACCAAATTCAAGAAAGGCAAGTCTAAGCAAAAGGGACACTTCAAGAAGGGTGGTAAGAAAGTAACCGCGCCGACGAAGAAGACCAAGGTTGGACCCAAGCCCGACATCGAAAGTGCTTTTACCGCAAGGGAGAAGGTCACCGAAGCGGAATCGCCTAAAGTACTTGGCGGATTTGAAGAACGACAACATCAAGAAGAAAGGTATATCCGATATACATGTTATTGATGTGTATCTCACTAGTACCGTAGTAGTGCTCGGGTATTTGATAATCGGGTTCGGTTGCTCATATTTGTAACTCAAACAAAGCCGGTATCAAACGGAAGCTAGCGAAGAACAAGGTGACGGCGCGCGTGGAAACGGATCAAAGGTTGATGTGATCACTGGCTCGACCGCTACCCCTTCATCTACCATCGGATTAGTTTTATACTTAAATAATTGTTATTTGGTGCTCAAGTACATGAACATTATATCGGGATCTTGTTTATTGCGAGACAGATACTTGTTTAAATCCGAGAATAATGGTTGTTCGATTTATATGAGTAATATGTTTTATGGACATGCACCTTTGATAGATGGTCTATTCTTGTTGAATCTCGATAGTGGAAATGCACATATTAATAACATTGAGGCTAAACGTTTGAAATCGAGCGATAACTCGACCTATATGTGGCAATCGCTGCCTTGGTCACATTGGAGTGAAGCGTATGAAGAAACTCCATTCTGATGGACTTCTTGAATCACTTGATTTCGAATCACTTGAAAGATGCGAAGCATGTCTGATGGGTAAAATGACTAAGACTCCATTTTCTGGTATGATGGAGCGAGCTACGGACTTGTTGGAAATCATACATACAGATGTGTGTGGTCCTATGAGTGTAGCATCGTGCGGTGGTTATCGTTATGTTCTTACCTTCACAGATGACTTGAGTAGATATGGGTATATCTATTTCATGAAACATAAGTCCGAAACTTTCGAGAAGTTTAAGGAGTTTCAACGTGAGGTACAGAATCAACGTAACAAGAAGATTAAATTTCTATGTTCTGATCGTGGAGGTGAATATCTAAGTTACGAGTTTGGCGATCATTTGAAGAAATGCGGAATACTTTCACAATTGACACTGCCGGGAACACCACAACATAATGGTGTGTCCGAACGTCGTAATCGAACTCTCTTAGATATGGTTCGTTCTATGATGTCACTTACAGATTTACCGCTATCATTTTGGGGTTATGCATTAGAAACACCCGCATTCACTTTAAATAGGGCACCATCTAAATCCGTTGAAACAACACCGTATGAATTATGGTTTGGGAAGAAACCTAAATTGTCGTTCCTTAAAGTTTGGGGTTGGTTTATGTAAAGAAGTTACAGCGGACAAGCTTGAACCCAAAGCGGAAAAATGCGCCTTCATAGGATACCAAGGAAACTATTGGGTATACCTTCTATCATAGATCCGAAGGCAAAATCTTCGTTAAGAATAGATCCTTTCTAGAGAAGGAATTTCTCTCAAAGAAGTGACGGAAGGAAAGTAGAACTCGACGAGGTTGTCGAACCTTCTCTCGAATTATAGTAGTGCAAAGACCGAAGAAGTTCCTGTGGTGCCTGCACCGATAAGAGAGGAAGCTAATGATGATGATCATGAAACTTCGGTTGTAGTTGCTACAGAGCCTCGCGGGTCAACGAGAACTCGTACCACTCCTGATTGGTATGATCCCGTTATGAGTGTCATGTTGGTGGATAACACCGTTGACCCTGAGACATATGAGGAAGCGATGATGAGCCCAGATTCCAATAAATGGCAAGAAGCCATGAAATCCGAGATTGGATCCATGTACGAAAACCAAGTATGGACTTTGGTGGACTTACCGGATGGCCGGAAGGCCGTCGAGAACTAAAGGATTTTCAAGAAGAAAATAGATGCTGATGGTAATGTTACTGTCTATAAAGCTCGACTTGTCGCAAAAGGGTTTCGACAAATTCAAGGAGTTGACTACGATGAGACTTTCTCACCGGTAGCGAAGCTAAAGTCTGTCAGGATTATGTTAGCAATCGCTGCATATTATGATTATGAGATATGGCAGATGGATGTCAAAACAGCGTTCCTCAATGGAGACATTGATGAAGAGTTGTATATGATGCAACCCAAAGGTTTTGTCGATCCTAAAGATGCTAACAAGGTATGCAAACTTCAACGGTCCATCTATGGATTGAAGCAAGCATCTCGAAGTTGGAATCAACATTTTGATAAGGTAATCAAAAGTTTTGGTTTTATACAAACTTATGGAGAAGCTTGTATTTACAAGAAAGTGAGTGGGAGCTCTGTAGCATTCTTAATACTATATGTAGATGACATATTGTTGATTGGGAATGATGTAGACCTTCTTAATAGTGTCAAGGAATATTTGAATAATAGTTTTTCAATGAAGGATCTTGGCGAAGCAGCTTACATATTAGGCATAAAAATTTATAGAGATAGATTGAGACGCCTAATATCATTGTCACAAAGTACATATTCGGACAAAGTTCTAAAGAGGTTTGGAATGGAAGATAGCAAGAAAGGGTTCTTGCCCATGTTGCCCAATACGACGTTGAGTAAAACTCAAAGTCCGACAACGGCGGAAGATAGAGAAAGGATGAGTAAGACTCCCTATGCCTCAGCAATAGGATCTCTAATGTATGCCATGCTATGTACTAGACCCGACATTGCATATGCTGTTAGTTTAACTAGCAGATATCAAAGTGATCCAGGAGTGGATCATTGGACAACGGTCAAAAACATCCTTAAGTACTTGAGAAGAACTAAGGATATGGTTCTTTCTTATGGAGGTGATGAACATCTCGTTGTTAATGGTTACACCGATGCTAGTTGGAACACTGATCCGGATGATTCTAAATCACAATCTGGATACGTATTTATTTTGAATGGTGTAGCAGTTAGCTGGAGGAGTGCAAAGCAAAGCATTGTGGCGAGATCTTCAACTGAATCGGAATACATGGTCGCTTCCGGAGGCTTCACAAGAAGCGATATGGATGAAAGAGTTCATTACAGAGCTGGGTGTGGTTCCTAGTGCGCTGGACCCAATGTCTATCTACTGTGATAACATGGGTGCCATAGCCAATGCGCAAGAACCAAGGTCACACAAGAAGTTGAAGCACATCAAGCTACGTTTTCAAGCTATTCGAGAACATGTCCAAGATGGGGACATAAAGATTTACAAAGTACACACAGATCTGAATGTATGGATCCATGACTAAACCTCTCCCGAGGGCAAAACATGACCAACACCAAACTGCCATGGGTGTTTGGTATATTACCATGTAATCTAGATTAGATGACTCTAGTGCAAGTGGGAGACTGTTCGAGATATGCCCTAGAGGCAATAATAAATGTAGTTATTATTATATCTTTGTGTTTATGATAAATGTTTACATTCATGCTATAATAGTATTAACAAGGAAACATTAATACTTGTGTGATTTGTAAACTAAAATAGAGTCCCTAGTAAAGCCTCTTTATAATACTAGCTTGTTGGTTAATAAATGATTGTGGTTTCCCTATCATGAACATTGAGATGTTATTAACAACAAGATCATATCGTTAGGAGAATGATATGGTGGACATACTCCTATGGACAAGCGTAGCATAAAGATCAAGTCATTTTAATAGTTCAATTGCTATATGCTTTCTGATACATAGTAACCTAATTCCTTCGACCATGAGATCATGCATATCACCTTCACCGGAAGGATTCTTTGATGACATCAAACACCACACCGTAACTAGGTGGCTATAAAGGTGGCATTGAGTGTTCGGAAAGTATTGGTTGAGACACATGGATCAAGAGTGGGATTTGTCCATCCATATGACTGATAGATATACTCTGGGCCCTCTCGGTGGAATGTCATCCAATTAGCTTGCAAGCATGTGACTGGCTCACAAGGGATCACATATCACGGGAACGAGAAAAGAGTACTTATCAGTAACGAGGTTGAACTAGGTATGTAGAGATACCGACGATCATAACCTCGGATAAGTAAACTATCGTGAGACAAAGGGAAATTGGTATCGTATGTAAGTGGTTCATTCGATCACAAAGTAATCGTAGAAATATGTGGGAGCCATATGAATTTCCAGATTCCTCTATTGGTTATTGATCGGAGAAGTGTCTCGATCATGTCCGCATAATTCACGAACCGTAGGGAGACACACTTAAGGATTCGACGTTGTTTGAGTAGTTATGGAATGATGAGTAAGAGACCAATGTTGTTCGAGTCTCGATGGGATCCGGGATATCATGAGGAGATCCGAATGGTCCGTAGAATAATATTAATATAAGAAATGTCCTGTTTCGGGTTGAGAATGGTTCCGTGTTTTCATCGAATGTTCTAGAAGGTTCCGGAATGTCCGGCACTCCGGAGGGGAAGGGTACATGAATGTGTTATATCAAGTTGGTATGATTGCATCATGTACTAAGTGTCATCGCTGAACAAAATAAAGGGTTTAATCAAATCCTAGTTTGAAAAAGTCAAACGCCAATTTGAAAGTCAAACGGCTATTTTGGGAAGTGGAGAGGGAGGTGGAAACCGAGTTGGGGAGGAGTTCCTCCCCTTCCACCGCCGGCCCACCTTGGGTCCGAGTTGGGGAGGGACTCTCTCCTCCTGGTCGCCTCCCACCTATAAAGGGAGGGGCAGGGCTGCCCCTCCTAGCACACAAGTTCCCTACCTCTAAACCCTAGCCACCGGCGCTACCACCTCCAGCTGCCGCCGCCGCCCTAGGGCAAACCGCCGCCGCCTAGGTCAAACCCTAGCCGCCAGCCAAGCCTCCTCCTCAGCGTGTCTAAACCCTAGATCGTCGAAGGACTCTCTCATACTCCACCATACTCGCTCCGGCTTAAGGCGAAGCCTCATGAGATCTCCCTCTACTTCCTGCACACGTCACAGTCAGCCGAATCACGAGGAGAGTGCTACAACCTCTGCCGCTGAAAAAGGGAGAGGAAGGTCTTCACGAAAATTTAACGGTGACCGATCATGGAGCGCCGCCGAACGCAGCGCCGGAAGGATCGTCTACGCGATCTTGAGATCGGGAAGAGTACGACTACATCACCCACGAGAATCCGCTCTCATTAAACACTTTGGAATCTTTGAGGGTGAGTTATTCCATCGACTCGTTGCTACAATCTAGTAGATAGATCTTGGCTTGTTTGTTTGTATGCGATAGAAAATTTTTGTTTTCCATGCTACGATAACTTACACATTCATATGACTCATGCTTAACCTTTCGGTTCGTGTGTTCCGAGGCCATGTCTGTACATGCTAGGCTCGTCAAGTCAAACCCAAGTATTTTCGCGTGTGAAAAACTGGCTTGCACCCGTTGTATGTGAACGTAGAGTTTATAGCACCCGATCATCACGAGGTGCTTGAACACGATGAACTTTCGCAACGGTGCATACATGGGGAGAACACAATTTTTATCTTGATCTTTAAGTGAGGAATCATCTTATAATGCTACTGTCGCGATCTAAGCATAATAAGATACATAAAAGGATAAACATCACATGCATATAATTTTATGTGACATGTTATAGCCAATCTCCGTGCAATGATCTCCATCTTGTGCGTGCCAGCATGATCTCCATCACTCCAGCATGATTGCCTCCACCTGGAATAGCAACTACAACTATTCCTAACTACTTAGCGATAAAGTGAAGCTATTACATGGCGTATAAGAAGTTGACACACAGGTCATACACAATTATAAAGACAACCATATGGCTCCTGCCGGTTGTGTACTCATCGACATGCAAGTCGTGAAATATTACAAAACATGATCATTGCATACAACATACACATCATATCTTGGGCCATACCATATCACAAAACGCTCCCTGCAAAAACAAGTTAGACGCATCTACTTTGTTGTTGCATGTTTTACGTGGCTTATGGGAGTCACAAGCTAAGAACGATTCTTACCTACGGAAAGCCACAACGGTGATATTATGGTTGCTAACATCCGGTGTAAATCCCATGACTACTATAGTGAGAGAAACTGGCATCCACCAGCCGTATGTGTGGAACAAGCCACACGTCAAGTGCGGAGCCGGTCTCGCGAACAAGGTCGCGTAAAGTTGGCCTGGACCGCTTCGATCTCACTATGCCGCGCCATAAGAAGTACACAACAATAGGCTTGCAACATAAAACATCAACGCCCGCAACAAGCATGTTGCGTTCTACTCGTGAAACACATCTACGCATAGATCTAGCTCTGATACCACTGAAGGGATTCGCAGCATAGTAAATCAAAAATTTCTACGGATGCGAACAAGAAAGCCAAGATATAATCTAGGAGATGCAATCAACAAGAGAGAGATATGAGATCTTCATACCCTTGAAGAAATCGCACAGCAGAAACGTTCAACAGAACGTGGGTGATGTAGTCGAACTAGCCTTCTCCTCCTCGCGATCCGATCCGATCCAACGCCGCAAGTGGCGGCGCCTCCGAGAGATGCACACGTACGGTGCCGCGACGTCTCCTCCTTCCTTGGTCCAGCAAGTGGGGTGCAGAGATGGATTGGATCTGCAGCACGACGACGTGGTGCTAATGGTGGAGAATTTCTGCAGCAGGGCTTCGCCTACACGCAGTCGGGAGAGAGAGAGAGGAGGGCAACAATTGGCGGCTAGGGTTGAAGGAGTGGGAGGGAGGGGTGTGTAGGGTTTCGTAGCATGGAAAACAAAAAAATTCTATCGCATACAAACAAAGAAGCCAAGATCTATCTACAAGATTGTAGCAACGAGTCGATGGAATAACTCACCCTCGAAGATTCCAAAGTGTTTAACGAGAGCAGATTCTCGTGGGTGATGTAGTCGTACTCTTCCCGATCTCAAGATCGCGTAGACGATCCCTCCGGCGTTGCGTTCCGGCAGCGCCCCCGTAGTCGGCCACAAGTTCGGTACTCGACGAAGACCTTCCTCTCCCTTGTTCCAGCAGGCAGTGGAGGTTGTAGCACTCTCCTCGCAATTCTGGCAGCACAACGGCGTGGTACCGGAAGTAGAGGGGACATCTCGCAGGGCTTCGCCTTAAGCCGGAGCGAGTATGGTGGACTATGAGAGAGCTCCTTGGCGATCTAGGGTTTAGACACACCGAGGAGGAGGCTTGGCCGGCGGTTAGGGTTAGCTAGGCGGTGGCGGCGGCTTGCCCTAGGTCGGCGGCGGCTGCAGGAGGGGCCGGCGGTTAGGGCTAGGGTTTGCGGGTGGAGGTGTTGGGTTCTAGGAGGGGCAGCCCTGCCCCTCCTTATATAGGTGGAGGGGGCGCACCAGGGGAGGGGTGTCCCTCCCCAACTCGGTTTCCCAAGGGGGCCGGCGGTGGAGGGGAGGAAATCCTCCCCAACTCGGTTTGCACCTTCCCCTCCACTTCACAAAATAGCCGTTTGACTTTTCAAATTGGCGTTTGACTTTTCAAACTAGGATTTGATTAAACCCTTTATTTTGTTCAGCGATGACACCTAGTACATGATGCAATCATACCAACTTGATATAACACATTCATGTACCCTTCCCCTCCGGAGTGCCGGACATTCCGGAACCTTCTAGAACATTCCCGATGAAAACACCGGAACCATTCTCCAACCCCGAAACAGGACTTTCCTTATATGAATCTTATTCTCTGGACCATTCCGGATCTCCTCGTGATATCCCGGATCCCATCCGAGACCAACAACATTCGGTCTCTTACTCATCATTCCATAACTACTCAAACAACGTCAATCCTTAAGTGTGTCTCCCACGGTTCGTGAAATATGCGACATGATCGAGACACTTCTCCTAACAATAAACAATAGAGGAATCTGGAAATTCATATGGCTCTACATATTTCTACGATTACTTTGCGATCGAATGAACCACTTACATACGATACCAATTTCCTTTGTCTCACGATAGTTTACTTATCCGAGGTTATGATCGCTTGTATCTCTACATACCTAGTTCAACCTCGCATCGATAAGTACTCTTTTCGCTCCTGATATGTGATCCCTTGTGAGCTACCACATGCTTGCAAGCTAATTGGATGACATTCCACCGAGAGGGCCTAGAGTATATCTATCCGTCATATGGATGGACAAATCCCACTCTTGATCCATGTGTATCAACCAATACTTTCCGAACACTTAATGCCACCTTTATAGCCACCCTGTTACGGTGTGGTGTTTGATGTCATCAAAGCATCCTTCCGGTGATGGTGATATGCATGATCTCATGGTCGAAGGAATTAGGTTACTATGTATCAGAAAGCATATAGCAATTTGAACTATTAAAATGACTTGATCTTTATGCTACGCTTGTCCATAGGAGTATGTCCACCATATCATTCTCCTAACGATATGATCTTGTTGTTAATAACATCTCAATGTTCATGATAGGGAAACCACAATCATTTATTAACCAACAAGCTAGTATTATAAAGAGGCTTTACTAGGGACTCTATTTTAGTTTACAAATCACACAAGTATTAATGTTTCCTTGTTAATACTATTATAGCATGAATGTAAACATTTATCATAAACACAAAGATATAATAATAACTATATTTATTATTGCCTCTAGGGCATATCTCCAACAGTCTCCCACTTGCACTAGAGTCATCTAATCTAGATTACATGGTAATATACCGAACACCCATGGCAGTTTGGTGCTGGTCATGTTTTGCCCTCGGGAGAGGTTTAGTCAACGGATCCGCCACATTCAGAGCTGTGTGTACTTTGCAAATCTTTATGTACCCATCTTGGACATGTTCTCGAATAGCGTGAAAACGTAGCTTCATGTGCTTCAGCTTCTTGTGTGACCTTGGTTCTTGCGTATTGGCTATGGCGTCCATGTTATCACAGTAGATAGACATTGGGTCCAGCGGACTTGGAACCACACCCAGCTCTGTAATGAACTCTTTCATCCATATCGCTTCTTGTGAAGCCTCCGAAGCAGCCATGTATTCCGATTCAGTTGAAGATCTCGCCACAATGCTTTGCTTTGCACTCCTCCAGCTAATCGCACCATTCAAAGTAAATACGTATCCAGATTGTGATTTAGAATCATCCGGATCGGTGTTCCAACTAGCATCGGTGTAACCATTAACAACGAGATGTTCATCACCTCCATAAGAAAGAACCATATCCTTAGTTCTTCTCAAGTACTTAAGGATGTTTTTGACCGCTGTCCAATGATCCACTCCTGGATCACTTTGATATCTGCTAGTTAAACTAATAGCATATGCAATGTCGGGTCTAGTACATAGCATGGCATACATAAGAGATCCTATGGCTGAGGCATAGGGAGTCTTACTCATCCTTTCTCTATCTTCTGCCGTTGTCGGACTTTGAGTTTTACTCAACGTCGTATTGGGCAACATGGGCAAGAACCCTTTCTTGCTACCTTCCATTCCAAACCTCTTTAGAACTTTGTACAAATATGTACTTTGTGACAATGATATTAGGAGTCTCGATCTATCTCTATAAATCTTTATGCCTAATATGTAAGCTGCTTCGCCAAGATCCTTCATTGAAAAACTATTATTCAAATATTCCTTGACACTATTAAGAAGGTCTACATCATTCCCAATCAACAATATGTCATCTACATATAGTATTAAGAATGCTACAGAGCTCCCACTCACTTTCTTGTAAATACAAGCTTCCCCATAAGTTTGTATAAAACCAAAACTTTTGATTACCTTATCAAAATATTGATTCCAACTTCGGGATGCTTGCTTCAATCCATAAATGGACCTTTGAAGTTTGCATACCTTGTTAGCATCTTTAGGATCGACAAAACCTTTGGGTTGCATCATATACAACTCTTCATCAATGTCTCCATTGAGGAATGCTGTTTTGACATCCATCTGCCATATCTCATAATCATAATATGCAGCGATTGCTAACATAATCCTCACAGACTTTAGCTTCGCTACCGGTGAGAAAGTCTCATCGTAGTCAACTTCTTGAATTTGTCGAAACCCTTTTGCGACAAGTCGAGCTTTATAGACAGTAACATTACCATCAGCATCTGTTTTCTTCTTGAAAATCCATTTGTTCTCGACAGCCTTCCGGCCATCCGGTAAGTCCACCAAAGTCCATACTTGGTTTTCGTACATGGATCCAATCTCGGATTCCATGGCTTCTTGCCATTTATTGGAATCTAGGCTCATCATCGCTTCCTCATATGTCGCAGGGTCATCGGTGTTATCCACCAACATGACACTCATAACGGGATCATACCAATCTGGAGTGGTACGTGTTCTCGTTGACCTGCGAGGCTCTGTAGTAACTTAAACCGAAGTTTCATGATCATCATCATTAGCTTCCTCTCTTATTGGTGCAGGCACCACAGGAACCACTTCCGGTGCTGCACTACTCGCAAGTTCGAGAGAAGGTTCGACAACCTCATCGAGTTCTACTTTCCTTCTAGTCACTTCTTTCGAGAGAAATTCTTTCTCTAGAAAGGATCCATTCTTGGCAACGGAGATTTTGCCTTCGGATCTATGATAGAAGGTATACCCAATAGTTTCCTTCAGGTATCCTATGCAGACGCATTTTTCCGCTTTGGGTTCAAGCTTGTCTGGCTGTAACTTCTTTACATAGGCTTCGCAACCCCAAACTTTAAGGAAAGACAATTTAGGTTTCTTCCCAAACCATAATTCATACGGTGTCGTTTCAACGGATTTAGATGGTGCCCTATTTAAAGTGAATGCGGCTGTTTCTAATGCATAACCCCAAAATGATAGCGGTAAATTTGTAAGTGACATCATAGAACGAACCATATCTAAGAGAGTTCGATTACGACGTTCGGACACACCATTACGCTGTGGTGTTCCTGGCGGTGTCAATTGTGAAAGTATTCCGCATTTCTTTAAATGCTCGCCAAACTCGTAACTTAGATATTCACCTCCACGATCAGAACGTAGAAATTTAATCTTCTTGTTACGTTGATTCTCAACCTCACTTGGAAATTCCTTAAACTTCTCGAAAGTTTCGAACTTATGTTTCATGAAATAGATATACCCATATCTACTCAAGTCATCCGTGAAGGTAAGAACATAACGATAACCACCGCACGATGCTACACTCATTGGACCACACACATCGGTATGTATGATTTCCAATAAGTCCGTAGCTCGCTCCATCATACCAGAAAATGGAGTCTTAGTCATTTTACCCATCAGACATGCTTCGCATCTTTCAAGTGATTCAAAATCAAGTGATTCAAGAAGTCCATCGGAATGGATTTTCTTCATACGCTTCACTCCAATATGACCAAGACGACAGTGCCACATATAGGTCGAGTTATCGCTCGATTTCAAACGTTTAGCCTCAATGTTATTAATATGTGTATTTCCACTATCGAGATTCAATAAGAATAGACCATCTATCAAAGGTGCATGTGCATAAACATATTACTCATATAAATCGAACAACCATTATTCTCGGAACAAGTAACTGTCTCGCAATAAACAAGATCCCGATATAATGTTCATGCTTAACGCAGACACCAAATAACAATTATTTAAGTATAAAACTAATCCCGATGGTAGATGAATAGGTAGCGTGCCGACCGCGATCACATCAACCTTTGATCCATTTCCCACGCGCATCATCACCTTGTTCTTCGCTAGCTTCCGTGTATTCTGCAGCACCTGTTTCGAGTTACAAATATGAGCAACTGAACCAGTATCAAATACCCAGGCACTACTACGAGTACTAGTGAGATACACATCAATAACATGTATATCGGATATACCTTTCTTCTTGATGTTACCGTTCTTCAAATCCGCCAAGTACTTTGGGCAATTCCGCTTCCAGTGACCTTCTCCCTTGCAGTTAAAGCACTCAGTATCAGGCTTAGGTCCAGCCTTGGTCTTCTTCATCAGCGCGGTAACTTTCTTACCACGCTTCTTGAAGTGTCCCTTTTGCTTAGACTTGCCTTTCTTGAATTTGGTGGTCTTATTGACCAACAACACTTGGTGCTCTTTCTTGATCTCCACTTCTGCAGATTTTAACATGGCGAAGAGTTCTGGCAACATCCTGTTCATGTTTTGCATGTTGTAGTTCATCACAAAGTTCTTGTAACTTGGTGGTAGTGATTGGAGGACACGGTAAATCCCCAAAGCATTAGGAATCACTATACCCAAGCTTTGAAGTTTGTTTATGCCTGCACATCTTAAGCACATGCTCACTGACGGAGCTGCCTTCTTCCATCTTGTAGTTAAAGAACTTTTCAGAAGCCTCATAGCTCTCAATTGCCGCATGAGTCTCAAAGATCAATTTGAGATCACGGACAATATCATGTGGGTTTGAATTCTCAAACCTTTTCTGAAGCTCCGATTCTAAACCATACAAGATAGCACACCGAATCGTGGAGTATCGAGTCTTCCGAGTGAGGTAAACATTCTTTACTTCATCGGTAGCAGAGTGCAGTGGGTCACCCAAATGTGCATCCAAAGACATAGGTCAAATTACCAGCTGTGAGGATAATCCTCAAATTGCGGAACCAATCCGCGAAGTTGCTTCCATTGTTTTTCAACTTTTCTTTCTCTAGGAACGCATTAAAATTGATGGTAGGGGCCGCCATTGATCTACAACATATTTGCAATAGTTTAGACTAAGTTTATGACAAATTGAGTTCTAATTAATAGTTATATTAATCTAGGTGAACTCCCACTCAAAACAATATCCCTCACATTGTTTAAGTGATCACATGAACCAAATCCACCACATCAAAACCGATCATCACGAGAGTTGATGTAGCTTCAATGGCGAACAATCGACATGTTCATCATATCTACTATATGATTCATGCTTTACCTTTCGGTGATCCGTGTTCCGAGACCATGTCTGTACATGCTAGGATTGTCAAGATCAAACCTTAGCTTCCGCATGAGCAAATCTGGCTTGCTCACGTTGTATACACTTGCGGAATCTAACACACCCGATCATCACGTGATGCTTCGAAACAACGAGCTTTAGCAACGGTGCTTACTAAGGATAAACACTTTAAAACTTGAAATTGTGTGCTTGAGGGATCATCTTATAATGCTACCGTCGTTAACTAAGCAATACAAGATGCATAAAAGGATTAACATCACATGCAATTCATAATATGTGATATGATATAGCCTTTCTTCTTGTGCTTCCGATCTCCATCTTCAAGCACGAACATGATCTCCATCATCACCAGCATGGCGTCAAGGTCAATGGCGCCGCTTCATGGTTGTCATCCACCAGCATCAACTATTACAACTACTTTGAATAATAGACACGCGGGTCTTAACGGAATTTAAAAGACAACCATATGGCTCCTGCCGGTTGCCAACTTACAATAAGGAACATTGCATACATCATATATAATCACAATCATGGCCATATCACATCACAGCACACCCTTGCAAAACAAAGTTAGATGCCTCTAATATTCTTTGCATATTTTACGTGGTTTGGGGCTTTCAATAATTGTCGTTCTAACTTACGAACAAGAACCACAACGTTGATGTTTGAACTATCAAGTGCCCGTTGTAAATTGAATCTTTACTATGATGGGAGAGACAGACACCCCCAAAGCCACTTATGCAATACAAGTTGCATGTCGAGCGTGGAGCAAGTCTCATGAACGATGTCATGTAAAGTTAGACCGGGCCGCTTCATCCCACCATACCGCAAGATGCAAAGTACACAAGAAGCAATTTATAATAAAAACACCACCGCCCACAATAAAAAACCACCGCCCACAAAGTACACAGATCTACATATAGACATGGCTCTGATACCACTGTAGGGGTTCGTAGCATGGAAAACAAAAAATTCTACCGCATGCACACAAACAAACCAAGATCTATCTACTAGATTGTAGCAACGAGTCGATAGAGGAACTCACCCTCAAAGATTCCAAAGCGGTTAGCGAGAGCAGATTCTCGTGGGTGATGTAGTCGTACACTTGCCGATCTGAAGATCGCGTAGACAATCCTTCCGGCGCTGCGTTCCGGCAGCACTTCCGCAGTCGGTCACACGTTCGGTACTCGATGAAGACCTTCCTCTCCCTTGTTCCAGCAGGCAGCGGAGCTTGTAGCACTCTCCTCATGATTCCGATAGCATGACGGCGTGGTGTCGGAAGTAGAGGGGAGATCCCGCAGGGCTTCGCCTAAGCCAGAGCGAGTATGGTGGAGTAAGAGAGGGTCTTGGCGATCTACGGATTAGAGGGCACCAAGGGGAGAGGTGTAGCCGGCGGATAGGGTTTGGGATACCCCAACTCGGCGACTTGGGAGGAGATCCCTAGGTGGTGGCGGCAGCAGCACTTGGTGGTGGTGGTGGCGCCTTAGGCTAGGGCTTAGAGGTGTAGGGAGAGGGGGCGCCCTACCCCTCCTTATATAGGAGGGGAGAGGCGGTTTGGGGAGGAGGGAGTCCTCCCAAAACTCCTCTTCATGGCCGGCGGGTGGGAGGGAGAAAGATCCCTACCCCAAGTAGGATTCCTACTCTCCCTCCACCAAGCAATGTTCGGATTTGACTTTTCAAATTGGCGTTTGACTTTCAAACTTGAATTTGATTTCTCTCTTCATATTGCCTAGCCAAATGACCTAGTACATGATGCAACCATTCCACATTGTCATGACACATCCATGTACCCTTCCCCTTCGGAGTGCCGGACCTTCTAGACCCTTCTAGAACATTCCCCTGTGAAAACACCGGAATCATTTCCGAACTCCGAACCAGGACTTTCCTTATATGAGTCTTATTCTCTGGACTATTCCGGATCTCCTCGTGATATCCCGGATCCCATCTGAGACTCCGAACAACATTCGGTCTCTTACTCACCATTCCATAACTACACAACAACATTGAATCCTTAAGTGTGCCTCCCTACGGTTCGTGAATTATGCGGACATGAACGAGACACTTCTCCGATCAATAACCAATAGAGGAATCTTGAAATTCATATGGCTCCCACATATTTCTACGATTACTTTGCGATCGAATGAACCACTTACATACGATACCAATTCCCCTTTGTCTCACGATAGTTTACTTATCCGAGGTTTTGATCGTCGGTATCTCTGCATACCTAGTTCAACCTCGTTTACTGATAAGTACTCTTTTCTCGTTCCCGTGATATGTGATCCCTTGTGAGCCAGTCACATGCTTGCAAGCTAATTGGATGCCATTCCACCGAGAGGGCCCAGAGTATATCTATCCGTCATATGGATGGACAAATCCCACTCTTGATCCATGTGCCTCAACCCATACTTTCCGAACACTCAATGCCACCTTTATAGCCACCCAGTTATGGTGTGGTGTTTGATGTCATCAAAGCATTCTTCCGGTGATGGTGATTAACATGATATCATGGTCAAAGGAATTAGGTTACTATGTATCAGAAAGCTTATAACAAGTGAACTATATTAAATGACTTGATCTTTATGCTAAGCTTAACTATAGGAGTATGTCCATCACATCATTCCCCTAATGATATGACCCTATTGTTAATAACATCTCTATGTTCATGATCAGGAAACCATGATCATATATTAACCAACAAGCTAGTTTAACAAGAGGCTTTACTAGGGACTCCTTTATGTTTACAAATCACACAAGTATTAATGTTTCCGGTTAATACAATTATAGCATGGTATGTAAACATTTATCATAAGTATGAAGATATGATAATAACCACTTTATTATTGCCTCTTGGGAATATCTCCAACAGAGCCATCCAAGAGCTAGAATAAGGGGAAGACAAGATCCAGGAGCACCAGTAGAAGAAAAGCAATAGGAGATTCAATAGATCAAGTCAAGAGCACAAGGAGGATGCCTAGGTGCCAAGGAGAGTAGCAGCAGTAGATACCTCAGAAAAGGGAGGAAAGCATACACCAAATCAACAGTGGTTGATCAAGATCAACACCAGCCCAGCAGCTGCAACAACTCAACAAACCATAGGTTAACCACCAAAATCATACTATAGCACATGTTCTTATTAAACTGCACCATCAGGCTCAAGTAGAAATATAGCTGTGGTACAAACTCATCCAATTTGAAATTTCCTTCAACTAGAGTTTCATCTAGGAGGAGTGGTTAGGGTGATGCTCTTAGTGTTGGAAAGGGAGCTTTGCAAAATCATCATAGAGTAATAGCAAGTCATATAATAACATATGTTCTTATTCTTTTCCAATCAAGGCCTCAGACTGTGCATCACTGGCCATATCTCCACATCATCCACTACTATGCAGACATAATTGCAACCAAACCTTGAGCACCAAGATATACTAGTTCAGTCACCTACTGGGTACACTCCAGGAATTGGAGGTACCAGAGTGGCAGCTTAACTAACAATCTGGAAATAAAAATCCAACCAACCAAAGAAAATCATCTTCCTAGCTAATAATAGCTAGAAATCATCCAAGGATGTACTGTGTCATAGTAACAGTACTTATGATAGCATTCCAACTTAAAATTCAAAGTAAACTTGTCCTTATTCAATAAGAGCTTTAGACCAGCATCATAAGCATTAATTCCGGATAAGTTTATTCAATTGTTTAAGCAGCAAAACATCTTACTAGAGTCATTTTGTGCACACTCCTATTTGGAGGCACCACAAACATAACCAAGTCAAGAGAAGCCAGCAAAACAATACATCTAGCCTAGTAATCATCTTCCTAATTAAATAATTAGGAATCATTATAAAAAATCACTGCTATATGGATCACCCATGGGTGATATACCATTTCATCCCTAAGCAATAGTAGAATACCAAATCACCTCTCTAGCAGGAATACCAGAGATCAATCTAATAACCAACAATTAATCCCTAGCTTAATTCATCATTAAACAAACCCATCTTATGCTAGCAGTTCATCTAAACACCAACAAAAGCTTGCATAGGTAAATAACATCATTTGATTATAAGAATCATCAGAATTATCAAATCTATTCAATTCATCCTCCTAGTCAACAATCTAGGAATCAACTCAAAGGTTGTTCTCTATCATATTGACAACACATAAATGTTTCACATCAATTGGATTACAATCTGGGGGGTTTGAGTCCCAAAGAAATTATATCCAAGCATGTCAAATGAGCATCAAACCAGAGCTAAGATATCTCAAAAAGTCACAGATATTCACCAGATGTGAACCAACAAATCAATTACCACAAACCTATCCACAGATCAAACAGTGTACCAATTGGACATTTACTCATCCAAATAAAGGAATCTTAACTAGCAATGGATCAGAAGCACACAACCATAGCATAGCTGTGAATCAGAGCCATTAAACCAAAGGTGGGTCATAGGGAAATCGAAACTCACCAATGGATGCCACGCATCTGGAGCAGAGGCGTGTCGAAGTCACGTTAGTCGATGCCGGGGTTGCGCAGTACAAATGCACCATCCCATCGGCGTCGAGGTGGAGGTGATGACACGGCACCTCCTCGCAGCAACACCACCGAAGAGGAGGCGCTGGGGCGCAGGTGCCAAGCCAACGGCCACGTGGCTAGGGTTTCGGCCAGGTGCGCTCACAAGGACGTGGACCAACCAAATCGATGAGGGGACAAGAGATAGGTGTAGATGGCGAGAGCACCGACGGACGACTACGCCGGAGGCGCACAAGGCCGGTGACAAGCAATGTCAAGGTATCGCCGTCAGTAAGAGGAGCACGAGAGGGATAAGGTTCGTATCTGCGTGCGTGAGTCTGAGCATAGAGTGGAGAGGGAGATGGGCCGGTTTGATCCGAATGAGTTGGGCCTAGTGGTTCGACCAGTAGGTTGATTCAACTAGACCAACTAGGCCAACACCCAACCTGTTGTCTCCACAAATTAGACTTTCCGTTTATTAAATCTACAAAATACTTCCAAACAAAACAAAAAAAAATCATAGAAAATCCTAAAAATACATGTAGTATATCAAAATGTTCACAAAAAATAATATCTACCTAGTTAAAACATAACTTTATTTGTTTAAAATAAATATAAAGTAAATAAATATTAACATCATTAAATCCTGAGTAAAATGTCATAAAATAAGAAAAACTCTTAAAAATAAATAAAAATCATTTTTGTGTCTAAAAATAACTCTACTATTTTTATAAAAATTACTAGATTAGAGTTTTACAAATAAAATATAAAGAAAATATTTAAAGACACTTAACTCTTTAAAGATTTTTATAAAAATAAAGATAATATTTAAAAATAAATAAAATTCAATTTTAAGATCTTTAATAAGTATATTTTACTAGAAAAATACTATGTATATTATGCAAGAACATTTTAATAATCTTAAATAATAAAGCTCATTTACTTATAAGCACTTTGTTAATTCTTTAAAATTATTTCTTAAGAAAGAAATAATCACATTCTCTTATAAAACACTAAATCCTTTAAAGTGTAATTACTAAGTTTAAATACATAATCAAAATAAAACTTAAATATAACTATTAGCCTTTAAATACTTTGAAATCTTAAATTCAAATTAAACACCTTTTAAATAAATATTATATATCACTCGTGTATAAGATGGTGAATAATCTTCATCGCTTTAACCACTCTTAAAAATGACTGTAAACTTTAATAAATTTATAAGATCATCTAATTATGCTCCCATTAATAAATTGCATGTTATTAAACTCATCTTTCACTTACATTAAAAAGAATCATTCATAATCATATTTGTCAAAACCTTAAAACTAGATGATGTTCTAAAACTCACTACATCTTAAGATTCACCTCTATTTTTATAGTTAACTTTGGTCTAAACAATTATAAACATCTCATTTAAAGTTTATTCATGTTTTTAAAGTTAACTTTAGTCACTTGTATCAAAAATTGAAATATGATAACTCAACATCATTTGTAACCCTCACAAACCCTAATGTAAGACCTAACAACCCTTAAGACTAATTAACCTTAACTAAATACTAGTTTCTTCAAATGTTATTCTTTTTGCCACTTCAAACAACAAGTCTATGATAGTTCCTTCAACTCTTAACAACTCAATCCAAGGACTTTGTATCCTAGTCACCAGATCACAATTAATCATAATCACATTACTCTATCCGTACTCGTATATTTTGGATTGTTAACACTTAAGTTCCTTACCAATGACATTGCTTATGAAATAAACTTAAAGATAAACCCAATATTAAAGAAGATACCTAAGATCAACTTATTTAAAACGCTAAGGGTTTCATTTTGGGAATTATAAAATTGCATAGCATTATTTATGCATAATGGCATCTTGCTTCTTTAAACATTAGTCCTTACCGGACCAATGATGTTGATTTCAGATATTGGATATTCTATCATCTCGAAGACCGTGAGTGCATAATCTTGCAATCACAAAAGGCAAGTTCACACTTGCTCATGTCCTTTGATTATTTTCTATAAAGTATTTTGCAAATCCAGTGTTGTCATCACCTGCATTTGAAAAAGGTTAGAAAACACTATTTTCTTAATAATATGATTATAGGTTATTTACCATGAGGTAATAACCTACTATGAAAGTTCTAGTGGTAAAGGAACATATTATATAGGACTTAACAACCAATGTCGCCAGTGATTCTTGCGCCGTATATTACACGTTAACCATGAGATTTGGAATGGGACGGATAAGTCAGCTGGATCGGCTCTCTCTCGCATGCCAACGGATGACCGGGCCGTTGTTGCAACTCCTCTTGTAGAGGGCTAGCAGGTTGTGGGTGGGATCCCTCAACATCCCACGGCTTCTGGTATCTATGAGGGTTGTACACCTTAGGCTGATAATGGAAACAAGTTTTATCCTAGGCCTGATGTGCAATCCGTCGGGTATGCGGGGTCGTGGAGAAGGATTGGCTTGGATCTTAGTCTGGGCCTCACACCAAGGAAGTGTGAATGAGCATATAACTCGGATGTGCAACAAAGCTAAGATATCTCATGGGTAAAGCAACGCACCTCTGCAGAGTGTAAGAACTGTAACTTGTTACTCCTCGCTCGGGAAGGAGCTAACGCCATGGAAAGGAACTCCATGAAAGTTCTGGTAAACCCGTGAAGGCTGATGGACATAGTTTTTCATAATAAAAGCAACCTTTGAAGAAATGTTCTCGAAGACTTGCATTGCCTACGACCTATGGTCTGTGGTTGTAGATAGTGCATCAAACACTTCTCTTTAGTGAACTTGCTGAGTACGCTCGTACTCAACCGTATCTTCTTAACCCTTGCTAGATCTCAGAGAAACCAATGGTGTTCCCAGGAAGTAAGTTATTTGAAGAGTTGAAGATATCTGATGGAGATCAACAAAGTCGAAGACCTTATCGGAAGCTATCAAAGACAAGCTGAAGCGTAGAATATAAATAAAACTCCTAGAATCTAAAACCTACTTCTGTAGAACAATAATATAGTAGTACTTTCAAGCCTTATACATATATTAATAGTAGTACTTCTAAAGTAACTCCGAGTGGATCTTTCTGGTTCTTTTTGTATAGTATTCCTCACTGTTCGAGGAAGTTCTCTGGATCTTTTGTAATATGTAATCTAAAATGTTGTCTTGGACCCGCGATGTTTCTGTTGTACCACTCTGAGGGATATAATGCGGATGGAACGGTGTTCCATTGGTGTTATCTCAATGACTATAGTGTACTACATCATGCAGTGGTATGCTGGGTCATCGCAGTTGGTATCAGAGCATATGCTTTGACCTTAGGTTGGAAACCTAGTAAATGGGTAGAACCTGTAGGTTGGATAGTGACTATAGGAAGCCATCTTATCTACACCATATTTCCTTATACAAGTAATGCATATTCACTTGAGAATAACCCTGTCACACTTCAGTGGAATTTTTAGGTTACTTCTTTTCTTATTAATGATACTTATCTACTATTTAATTTAGGAAGCAACTGTCCAGTATTTCGTAAGTAGGCAATATATCTTCTAGTAGACTATTCTATACTATCACTAAATTAGAATAGCATATCACCAAGTCAGCGTACCTCATAAGGGAGTAGTTAATCATGGTGTTATCTTACTAACATAAGCCATGAAATGAAGTAAAACTTTGTTATTATCTTTATACTACTGGTAAATACCAGGGGAGTACGCCCCAAAACCTTAAACAACATGTTATTGTAGGGGAAGTAGCTAATGTTTTGTTTATCTAAAAGCTATTATATGAAGAATAGAATATTATCAAGAGTAATAAATAGGGTTCTGCTTATCTAACCCCATGTAATATTCCAAATCCATAGTGGCATGATAAAAAAGGGCAGTACACTTGTAGTACAAGTAGACCTATATAGGTTATGAAACTAGTTAAAACTTGAGAATTATTCATTGTTATAATAAATATGCTTAGAGTAGTTAAAATTATAAGTCAAGGGTAGAAATGTGAGGATGATGTTTAGTGTAACTCCAAGGGATAATTAGGTTATGACCTGTTATAGAGTGATTTAACCAACTATATCTAGAGTCGGATCAAATTTTACCAAAAGTTATCCCTTTGCAAATGGGAAAATGGTGTAATTTCAGAGACAAAGAACATTATGAGCCATACAAATAGGTATATAAATGTAGAAGTCCATACACTATATGTATCAAAAAATTGTAGTGTATAACATCAAAGCCTAAGTACAAGAGATGTTTTACTCGAAGTATTGTTTCCATAGGCTTTTGATGTATGATTGCTAGAGGTAGTATTTGGATTTGTTGGATTTTATTGGATTTTATTATGTGAATAGGTCTGTGCATGAAGTTTGAACATTATGGGAATATGCATGATGTTTCATGGAGTCCTTACTTTATGTACAGGTCTAGAAGGGAAAATGGGTTCGCGTGAGGGAGAGGCGAATTATCATTTTAAAATTGGGAAGATGAAGGCTCATGAGATGTTGGTGATACAACAAAAGGAGGATAACCAGGCCATTCTGAAGGAAGGATCAAATCAAAAGCCATATTTAACCACCAAAGAGGAGGTTCTTCAGTATAAGAGGAGTATGGAAGAAGGAAGAAAGGTTGAAACAGAGAGGCAGAACCAGTTTTATCAGGAGACATTAAAGGTTAGGCAAGAGAAGCAATTCAAGGAATTACATCCTAGGGTTAAACTGGTGGAATTCTTAGAAACCAAACCCTGGAGTTTTTCCAAGGTTGAAGAACCTATGGAGGCAGAGAATTGGTTAATGGATACAACCCGTAAGCTTAAACCTGTGGTATGCAAGGATGAATAAAAGGTGCGCTATGCAACTTATCTATTGAACGGAACCGCATCCACGTGTTGGGAGAAGTCCAAGTTCGTGATCCCAGAAGGAGGTGTCAATACCTGGGCTGAGTTCAAAAAGAAGTTTCGAGAAGAATTTGTTCATCTGGACAATGGGAAAAGGAAGGAGAATGAAGACTTAGAGAAAAGGAATCTTCCAGTCCTGAAACATGTATGGGAGTTTAACCGTTTATCCAAGTACATTAGTGAGAAAGTAAACAGGGAGGTGAAACGGCAAAAGAAGTTCATGAAAGGACTACAAGCAGTTATGAAGATGCAGCTCAGGATTGTGCGTGCAAAGGAGATCCAAGAATTGGTGGATAGTGCACATATAACCTGACATGTTGTGGTCTGTTTTTGGATTCTCCTTTTCTTTCCTTCAGGTGCATCAATCTCATCATCTACTGATTTCGAGGACATATGACGAAGAATTATCTGGATCCACATGTGACATACAAAATAGAGAAGATATGTCACAACTATGGAATTCGAGGCCATGTTTTGAAGGAGTGTCCAAAACCTAAGATAGTATGTTACCAATGTGGAGAACCAGGACATATGAAAAGGAACTGCTTAAAACCACAGTTAACTCATGGATCAACAGCAGGAGTAATAGAACCAATAATGGGGTTACCATCTACTCAAAATATTCAGCCTAATCCAAATGGAGAAAGTAATGTAGGAGCATTTCAGGGGAGATGTAGCAAGTGTGGAATCCTAGGACACAAGAAATCATGTTGTCCGGAACATCAGGAGGAGTATGGAACATCAGTGGGAAGAGACATAACATCCACCAAATTACCATCAAAAGAGGGTGTAGGTGAAGAAGGTACATCTTCAGGAAAACAGAAGCATGAAACTATAAATAAAGTCAATAACAGCGGCAACCACAATAAAGCAAGTGGTAAGTCAAGGCATTATTAAATAATATAAATTATCTTATACATGCACTTATGGAGTTGGAGAATTTGCATTGCTATTTTCCAAGTATGTGGGTGTACCATCTGTTCCGCATAAAACCATTAGAAAATCTCAAGGGGGAGAGTGAATAATGAAGTATCAAGAGTTGAGATCCGGAGTAAGGTTTAGGGAAAGCCAAAACATTCTTAAAAAGTAAGCCATAAGGACTAAGTATACCATAAATAGACGAATAATAGAGTCACGCTATATTTAGCCAAAGTATAAACCAGAATCTTACCTTAAGGAGACTTTCAAAAAACTTAGACACTTCTTGAATAGATGTCCTAATCTGAAAAAATTCAAAAGGATCTAATCATGGAAGAAGTGCTAGATTCAAAAGAAGTTTATATGTGAAATGGGATTAGAAGTTGGCTCATTTCAAATCAGAAGAGGATCCAAGGAAAAGCTTGAATGAAGATACAACAATTATCTTCCTCCCGGATTTAAAAGAGTCACCAGGATCTGAAGAAGTCAATTTTATCTTCCGAAACATAAGAGGGTACGAACTTCGAGGAAGAAGTTTACTTTAAGGGAGAGAGTCTGTAACATCCCAGGATTAGCACCTAGAAATAGAGAGGACACAGGTTTGTGCATTGCATTCATGCATAAGAAAATCCGGGAAATTTTCATGCAAAACTAAAAGAGCTATAGAGGGATCGAGATCTCTCTTGTACTGAAGGAAACTTCGGAGCAAGTGCGATAGATTTCGACATGACCTTTGTAGAATTCTTTGTTTTGGGGAAAAGTTGTTCAAACATGTATTTGAATTTCAAATATGAATTCAAATGAATTTATAAATTCACAAATGGAAATTGGAAATATTTAATAACTTGAAATGAAATGATTACAAAAATGATATAAAAAGAATTCTTTATTAATATATATATAGTATTACATTGATGTTTTACAATAAATGAATAAAAGTAAAGTATCAGGAAACAAATAAGTAGAAAAAGGAATTACATTATTGAAATAAATAAAAGAATTCTTTATTGGAAGAAAATAAATATTACATTCTCTTTACAAATAAATAAATGGATTACAAAAGAATAAACATTAAAGAAACAAAAATTTAAACTATATTACTACAATGTTTTGGTTTTACCCAAAAAGAAAATAAATACAAGAAATTACTAAAAGGAAAAATTACAACAAGAATAATAAAGAAATCCTAAGCTAAATCCTCATGTCTTGAAAATTCTCTTCCTGATCTTGATTCCTACAAGAAGGAAAGACAAAAAGAACAAATCCAATGAAAAAAATAAAAGATTTGTTAGTGTGTTGATTTTACTCTCAGATTAGGGCAAAGTAATGCTTTGCCTAAACTTATCACTGAGTATGTTTATGTAGGAACCAGATTGTAGTATCCGTTCATATCAGTGTTTTTGCCTCAGAAACCCATCATTGGCTATCTAAGAAACACACTTGGCAACATCCAAAAATATAGCTCAACTTCAGATAATACCAAACCAGCCGAGCACATCCATAGCAAAAAGATCTCACAGATGAAACCTGGACAAGGGGGAGGTTCCTGGACCAGCAGCACACAAACAAGCAGCTTACACATGCATACAGGCATATGTGTTGTCAACACCACAAGGCAACAACAAGTAGAGGAAAATCACCAGCCGTAGTAGAGCTGCTACTATATCCTCTCTTCACATACACAACTAAACCAACAGATCTTATGCTAGCCCAAGAACACCACAAAGAACATCTCTTATTCTTAGCGGTTCTCTCTCAAGAAAACATAAATCACAAAGCCAACCACGGGATAACAACCACACATATTACTCCATCATCTCACCACAACTCTAGCTCTGGTTGCTACCTCGAGCCATCCAAGAGCTAGAATAAGGGGAAGACAAGATCCAGGAGCACCAGCAGAAGAAAAGCAATAGCAGATTCAATAGATCAAGTCAGGAGCACAAGGAGGATGCCTAGGTGCCAAGGAGAGTAGTAGCAGTAGATACCTTAGAAAAGGGAGGAAAGCATACACCAAATCAATAGTGGTTGATCGAGATCAACACCAGCCCAGCAGCTGCAACAACTCAACAAACCATAGGTTAACCACCAAAATCATACTATAGCACATGTTCTTATTAAACTGCACCATCAGGCTCAAGTAGAAATATAGCTGTGGTACAAACTCATCCAATTTCAACTTTCCTTCAACTAGAGTTTCATCTAGGAGGAGTGGTTAGGGTGATACTCTCAGTGTTGCAAAGAGAGCTTTGCAAAATCATCATAGAGTAATAGCAAGTCATATAATAACATATGTTCTTATTCTTTTCCAATTAAGGCCTCAGACTGTGCATCACTGTCCATATCTCCACATCATCCACTACTATGCAGACACAATTGCAACCAAACCTTGAGCAGCAAGATATGCTAGCTCAGTCACCTACTAGGCACACTCCAGGAATACCAGAGATCAATCTAATAACCAACAATTAATCCCTAGCTTAATTCATCATTAAACAAACCCATCTTATGCTAGCAGTACATCCAAACACCAACAAAAACTTGCATAGGTAAATAACATCATTTGATTATAAGAATCATCAGAATTATCAACTCTATTCAATTCATCCTCCTAGTCAACAATCTAGGAATCATCTCAAAGGTTATTCTCTATCATATTGACAACACATAAATGTTTCACAGCAATTGGATTACAATCTGGGGGGTTTGAGTCCCAAAGAAATTATATCCAAGCATGTCAAATGAGCATCAAACCAGAGCTAAAGTATCTCAACAAGTCACAGATATTCACCAGATGTGAACCAACAAATCAATTACCACAAACCTATCCACAGATCAAACAGTGTACCAACTGGACATTTACTCATCCAAATAAAGGAACCTTAACTAGCAATGGATCAGAAGCACACAACCATAGCATAGCTGTGAATCAGAGCCATTAAACCAAAGGTGGGTCATAGGGAAATCGAAACTCACCAATGGATGCCGCGCATCTGGAGCGGAGGCGTGTCGAAGTCACGTTAGTCAATGTCGGGATTGCGCAGCACAACTGCACCGTCCCACCAGCGTCGAGGTGGAGGTGACGACACGGCACCTCCTCGCAGCAACACCACCAAAGAGGAGGCACTGGGGCGCAGGTGCCAAGCCAACGGCCATGGGGCTAGGGTTTCGGCCATGCACGCTCACAAGGACGTGGACCAACCAAATCGATGAGGGGACAAGAGATAGGTGTAGATGGCGAGAGCACCGACGGACGACTACGCCGGCGGCGGCTGGCGGCGGCCGGGGTGACAAGCAGCAGCGTTGGCGGTGCATCGCTCGCAGAAGAGGACCACGAGAGGGATAAGGTTCGTATCTGTGTGCGTGAGTCTGAGCATAGAGTGGAGAGGGAGATGGGCCGGTTTGATCCGAATGAGTTGGGCCTAGTGGGTCAACCACTGGGTTGATTCAACTAGACCAACTGGGCCACAACCCAACCTGTTGTCTCCATAAATTAGACTTTCCATTTATTAAATCTACAAAATACTTCCAAACAAAACAAAAATAAAAACAAAATCATAGAAAAATCCTAAGAATACATATAGTATATCAAAATGTTCACAAAAAATAATATCTACCTAATAAAAATATAACTTTATTTGTTTAAAATAAATATAAAGTAAATAAATATTAACATCATTTAATCCTGAGTAAAATTTCATAAAATAAGAAAAACTCCTAAAAATAAATAAAAATCATTTTTGTGTCTAAAAATAACTCTACTATTTTATAAAAATACTAAATTAGAGTTTTACAAATAAAATATAAAGCAAATATTTAAAGACACTTAACTCTTTAAAGATTTTTATAAAAATAAAGATAATATTTAAAAATAAATAAAATTCAATTTTAAGATCTTTAATAAGTATATTTTACTAGAAAAATACTATGTTTATTATTCAAGAAATTTTAATAATCATAAATAATAAAACTCATTTACTTATAAGCACTTTGTTAATTCTTTAAAATTATTTCTTAAGAAAGAAATAATCACGTTCTCTTATAAAACACAAAATCCTTTAAAGTGTAATTACTAAGTCTAAATCCATAATCAAAATAAAACTTAAATATAACTATTAGCCTTTAAATACTTTTAAATCTTAAATTCAAATTAAACACCTTTTAAATAAATATTATATATCACTCGTGTATAAGATGGTGAATAATATTCATCGCTTTAACCACTCTTAAAAATGTCTGTAAACTTTAATAAATTTATAATATCATCTAATTATGCTCCCATTAATAAATTGCATGTTATTAAACTCATCTTTCACTTACATTAAAAAGAATCATTCATAATCATATTTGTCAAAACCCTAAAACTAGATGATGTTCTAAAACTCACTAAATCTTAAGATTCACCTCTATTTTTATATTTAACTTTGGTCTAAACAATTATAAACATCTCATTCAAAGTTTATTCATGTTTTTAAAGTTAACTTTAGTCACTTGTATCAACAATTGAAATATGATAACTCAACATCATTTGTAACGCTCACAAACCCTAACGTAAGACCTAACAACCCTTAAGACTAATTAACCTTAACTAAATACTAGTTTCTTCAAATGTTATTCTTTTTGCCACTTCAAACAACAATTCTATGATAGTTCCTTCAACTCTTAACAACTCAACCCAAGGACTTTTTATCCTAGTCACCAGATCACAATTAGTCATAATCACATTACTCTATCCGTACTTGTATATTTTGGATTGTTAACACTTAAGTTCCTTACCAATGACATTGCTTATGAAATAAACTTAAAGATAAACCTAATCTTAAAGAAGATACCTAAGATCAACTTATTTAAAATGCTAAGGGTTTCATTTTGGGAATTATAAAATTGCATAGCATTATTTATGCATAATGGCATCTTGCTTCTTTAAACATTAGTCCTTACCGGACCAATGATGCTGATTTCAGATATTGGATATTATATCATCTTGAAGACCGTGAGTGCATAATATTGTAATCACAAAAGGCAAGTTCACACTTGCTCATGTCCTTTGATTATTTTCTATAAAGTATTTTGCAAATCCAGTGTTGTCATCACCTGCATTTGAAAAAGGTCAGAAAACACTATTTTCTTAATAATATGATTATAGGTTATTTACCATGAGGTAATAACCTACTATGAAAGTTCCAGTGGTAAAGGAACATATTATCTAGGACTTAACAACCAATGTCGCCAGTGATTCTTGTGCCGCATATTACGCGTTAACCATGAGATTTGGAATGGGATGGAGAAGTCAGCTAGATCGGCTCCCTCTCGCATGCCAACGGATGATCGGGCCGTTGTTGCAACTCCTCTTGTAGAGGGTTAGCAGGTTATGGGTGGGATCCCTCAACGTCCCACGGCTTCTGGTATCTATGAGGGTTGTAAACCTTAGGCTGATAATGGAAACAAGTTTTATCCTAGGCCTGATGTGCAATCCGTCAGGTATGTGGGGTCACGGAGAAGGACAATGATTGGTTTGGATCTTAGTCTCGGCCTCACACCAAGGAAGTGTGAACGAGCCTATAACTCGGATGTGCAACAAAGCTAAGATATCTCATGGGTAAAGCAACGCACCTCTGCAGAGTGTAAGAACTGTAACTTGTTACTCCCTGTTCCAGGAAGGAGCTGTGAACGTTGCGGGAAAGGAACTCCATGAAAGTTCTGGTAAACCCGTGAAGGTTCATGGACATAGTTTTTCAGAATAAAAGCAACCTTTGAAGAAATGTTTTCGAAAACTTGCATTGCCTACGACCTATGGTCTATGGCTGTAGATAGTGCATCAAACACTTGTCTTTAGTGAACTTGCTGAGTACGCTCGTACTCAACCGTACCTTCTTAACCCTTGCTAGATCTCAGAGAAACCAATGGCGTTCCCGGGAAATAAGTTATTTGAAGAGTTGAAGATATCTGATGGAGATCAACAAAGTCGAAGACCTTATCGGAAGCTATCAAAGACAAGCTGAAGTGTAGAATATAAATAAAACTCCTAGAATCTAAAACCTACTTCTGTAGAACAATACTATAGTAGTACTTTCAAGCCTTATACATATATTAATAGTAGTACTTCTAAAGTAACTCCGAGTGGATCTTTCTGGTTCTTTTTGTATAATATTCCTCACTGTTCGAGGAAGTTCTCTGGATCTTTTGTAATATGTTATATCTAATCTAAAGTGTTGTCTTGGACCCATGATGTTTCTGTTGTACTACTCTGAGGGATATAATGCGGATGGAACGGTGTTCCATTGGTGTTATGTCAATGACTATAGTGTACTACATCATGCAGTGGTATGCTGGGTCACCGCAACCAACAACCTATGCTAAGCAATACAAGCAACAAGGTGATAGCAAGATATAAATACTTCAAGCACGATGGCTATCACAATGTAAAGTGCATAAGTAAAGGGATCGGCTGAGAGATAACCGATGGACACGGAGATGAAGATTTGATTCTCGAAGTTCACTTCCAAAGAAGCTACGTCTCTGTTGGAGAGGTGCGATGGCGCAATGCTCTCCGAACGCCAGAAATGGTTCACCTTGAGGTTTGGTGGCTCGATGATCACCCAACGCCACGCAAGGCCTCACCCCGGATGCGAAAGCACGCAACTCACCGACGCCACAAAAGGATCACCCTATTGTCCCAGGAGCGCACCACAAAAGGCGGGCACTCGCTCCACTATGGGACGCTTGAGGACGGTCACCGAACCTGTACAAGATTGGGGCTAAATCCACAACTCAATTGGAAGCTCCCAACAACAAAGCCACAAAAGGCTACAACGCCACAAAAGGCCAACAAAGCAACAAAAGGCTGCAAGACCACAAAAGGTCAACAAAACCACAAAAGGTCAACAATCCAACCACACAACCATTTAGGGTTCCAAGAACCCAAGAGTAACAAGCCCACAAGCTTGTACTCGCCGAATCCCCGAGGAGAACTCAATACTATGAAACAAATGCAAGGGCAAGTCCTTCACTCCCAAATTCCAACAAAGCTACAAAAGCTATTGGGGGAATAAGGGAGGAAGAACAAAAGAGGAGAACACAAAACTCTCCAAGATCTAGATCCCAATGATTCCTTCACAAAGAAGGGATTTATCTTGGGGGATTGTAGATCTAGATATCCTCTCTCAAATCCCTCAAAAATATGCAAGAATCATAGGAAGGGAAAGGGGAGAGGGAAAGCTCCTCAAGGTCAACAATGGAGGAGAGAGAGAAAGCCAAGAACCAAGAAAAGAGCCGGTACCCATGAAGGGGAAGAGGAGCCCCTTTTAAAGGGCTCCCAGATCTGCTTGTTATGGGAATTCGCGACCCTGGCTGGAACTTCCGGTGGCACATAGCCAACGGTCAGAAAACTGCGAGGCGAGATACTGAAAACGCGAGCCTGGTCGGAACTTCCGGTGGAAATTCCGAATGAAGTTCCGTCAAATAGAACATCCAAAATAGAAGTCTACTGAACGTGAGCGGAATGAGAGCCGGATATTCAACTGGAACTTCCGGCGGCAACTAGGCATGAGTGGAATTTCTGGTGGAACTTCTGGTCCAAATTCCTCAAATAGAGACTCAAAAATAGAGAGGTTACTGAACATGAGCGGAAGAAGAACCGAAACTTCCACCGGAACTTCCGGCGGCAAAATGCCCTAGCGGAACTTCCGATGGATAGCCGGAACTTCCGGTCAGGGAAATTCCAGAAACCAAAACTGCAATAACTTTCGCATCCGAACTCCAAATGAGATGAAACCAATTTTGTTGGAAAGATCACGACAAATAGAATCCAACAAAAACTCGCACCTAGAAAAAAATACCATGAATATATATGTGATGTATCTCCCAAGCTGTGGATCCAGAGAACTCACAAGATCAAAAACCGCAATAAGATATGCAAGTGAAATCCTTATTTGATGAACTAGAGCTTGTTATGATGATGACCATAAGCTCTAGATCCTCTCATGGACAAGAACCAAATAACAACCAAGAAATATGATGCTATGCATGCAAAGGTTTGAGATCTCTCCGAATAATGCGATCGAGACACCCGCTTGAGAGCCCCTCTTGATAGTACGGCTATCTATCCTAAACCCGGTCTCCCAACTAACAATACGAGACTGACAAAAGAGAAGCCCTATCAAGATCATACCTTTGCCTTGAGCATTACACTTGAACTTGATGTAGACCGTCTTGTTCTTCTGAAATGGGAACACCTTTCTTATTTGCTCTTGCTCGCTCTTGCTTGATAAAGACTTGCAAATTGCTCCCCCATACTCCATGGGGAAACCTCTTCTTGAACTTGTCTTCACCACTCCATGATCACGAGGATGGTAAGCTTTAAGCATGAGATCTTCTAGAGATGGCGCATCTTGAGCTTGCCCTTCTTCATCCCTTCTTGAGGTTGATCCATCTTGATGCAACTCTTTGCAATTGTCTTGATCAACCTTTAAGCTCCTTCATTCTTCATGAATACAAAGAGCACAAATCCCTTGGACATTTCTTCATCTTTCAACCTTGAGACTAACACATGGCCCAAGCGATGCCAATGTACAAACCTACAAGTGAAACTCAATTTACACATTAGTACATAGAGATTGTCATTAATTACCAAAACCACACATGGGGGCATACATGCCCTTTCAACGACCTTCCGCCGTCGATCTCTCATCAGATCTACGGCTAGGGCGTCCCGATACCCCTTCAGCCGCTGACCACTGGGCCCCACCTCGGCCTTTCGAACTCCCCATTTCTCGCATGCGTGGACACTTGAATGGGCCGGGCCAGCACTATGTTGCCCAGTCCGGTCAGTTTTGGCCCGCCCGGGGTGTTTTCTTTTTATTTATTTTTCTAGATCTTTAAACCTATTGCAAGGAAAAATCTAAAAAAATGGAAAATACATGAATATTACCATATCTAAATTTTAGCATGTGATGCTAAAATTTAGATATGGTAATATTCATGTATTTTCCATATAATACTTGTTCTGCATGTTGTAGAAATCACTAGGGAACATGCTAAAATTTAGATATGGTAATATTCATGTATTTTCCATTTTTTTAGATTTTTTCCTTGCAATAGGTTTAAAGATCTAGAAAAATAAATAAAAATAAAACACCTAGGGCGAGCCAAAACAGACCAGACAACACAGTGTCGAGCCGGCCCATTCCAGTGTCCATGCGAGCGGGAACTAGGGAGTTTGAAAGGCCAGTGCGGGGCTCCGTGGTTAGTGGCCAAAGGGGGCTAAAAGGGTATGGAGACGCCCTAGCCATAGATATGATGAGAGATCAACGTCGGAAGGTCGTCTTTGTCCTTCGTCCATGCATAAACAAAAGGGGAAACCCTAGGTCGGGCAGGGATGTGCGGGGAGCTCACGTGAGGGCGGAGGAGGTGACAGATAGGTTCTAGGGGATCGAGCGCGCGAAGACCACAACAAGGTGCAACAAGGGGGATTTGATGCAGATTTAGGGATCCGCCTGTCACGCTAGCAGGTGCGCTTCGGATCTCACTGGAGGAGGTGCATGCGTCACTTCCTGAGACAAGGAGATGACATGATTATGTACAAGAGAGCAGAGGGTATCTCCTGCAGCCAAATAGAGAGAGGGAGAGGATCATGAGAGAAAGCTCTAGAAGATAACCAAAAAGTCTTCATCCTCCTCTCCACGGGCATGCACAACAAGGGGCATGGTGTGGGTTTGCAGGGGATCAAGGTGGGAGCGTGGGAGTATAATAGAGGTGGATAGGAAGGATGTGGTGGACTCAAGCCCTTTATTTCAAAGAGGATGGGTCTATGGTGGACATGATCTAAGGGGAGAGGGTGGAGGTGCTCATGGCCTCTGGTTGGGACATGGTGGCGGTGGAGAGATGGTGTGGGGTGATACGTCCAAAACGTATCTACTTTCCCGAACACTTTGCTACCGTTTATCCTCTAAACTTGTGTGATTTGGGTACAACTAACACGGACTGATGCTGTTTTTAGCAGAATTACCTTGGTGTCTAGTTTTTGTGCAGAAAATCAACTATCAGGAAAAATTCCGGAAAATATGCCAAAAATTATATTTCACCTGAAGACCCACGGAGCCAGAAGACGAGACGGAGAAGGGGCCTGGGGGGCCCACACTCCTGCCAGGCGGGCCCACCTCTGGTCGCGCCTAGGGGGTGCAGCCACCCCAGGCACCCCCTCGGCCTCCCTCTGCGCCTATAATTTGTCTCTCGACCTAAAAACCGAGGGGGGTTCGACGTTTTTCCAAAAAGAGTTCCGCTCCGCCGCCACCATCAGAAACCAAGATTCGGATCCAGAAACTCCGTTCTGGCACCCTTCCGGGACGGGGAATTTGGATAGGATCATCGCCATCGTCATCACCAATGCCTCTCCATCAACCATCGATGTTTCCCTCATCCATGAGTGAGTAATCCCCCGTTGTAGGCTTGGGGATGGTAGGGATTGGATGAGTTCTAATATGTAATCGAATAAGATTTGATAGGGCATAGTGCCTAGTATCTCTATTAGTGCTATTTGACTTTGTTGCAACTTGTTGTGCTTAATGATTGTCACTAGGGCCCGAGTGCCATGATCTTAGATCTGAACTTATTATTGAATCATTATGATAGTATTGTGTGTGATCTTATCTGCAAGTTGTGTACACATATCATTGTCCGGATCCAAAGGCCCCGAAGTGATAGTTATTGGGACAACTGGAGGGGATGGCTGTGGTGTGAGGATCACATGTGTTCATAGAGTGTTAATGCTTTGATCCGGTTCTGTATTAAAAGGAGCACCTTAATTGCCAGTAGTTCCCTAGAGGCCCCGCTGCCACGGGCTGGCTGGACAGAAGATGTTGTGCAAGTTCTCATTGCGAGCACATATGACTATATATGGAGCACATGCCTAGGATTGTTTAGTACTTGGATGCTTGTTATTATTTATCTATAGTGCCCTAGATATTGAAGTTACATGTTTAGACTCGTCCATGCAACACCCGTCCATCCATCCCTATGCCTACCGCACTCGAATCCGACTGTTACCATTACCGTTACTATTGCTCATGTTCTACTGTTGTTGTTGCTTTGTTGTTGCTGCTATCAAACTGTTGCTACTGATAAACTTCTGTGAGCAAGAACTATTTCCAAGTGCAGCTGAATTGACAACTTAGTTGTTAAGGCTTGCAAGTATTCTTTGGCTCCCCTTGTGTCGAATCAATAAATTGGGTAATACTACCCGCGAAGACTGTTGTGATCCCTTACACTTGTGGGTCATCAAGACTATTTTCTAGCGACGTTCCCAGGGAGCATAGCTTTATTTGTAAGTTCACTTGGATCTACTATTGTTCACTGCTACTCCTTTCACCATGGGTAAGTCTCGTGATGGAAAGTTCCCTATTTTACCATCCACTACAAGAAGAGGTACAGTCCTAAGCACCTCTATTGCACTTGATTCACCGTCTGTTATAAGTAAGCTTGTCACACCACCACCACATACTCATGCTACACACACGGCTACTACTGCTGAATCTGAAACTGCTTTTGATGCTCATGATGTTACTTCTATTGTGCTTGATGCGAGTGGTTCATTAGGTCCTTTTCTAGATGCTACTATGGCTAGTCTAGGAAATACTGAAACTCCTAGTGAAGACACTATTACACCTGTTAGCTCACCTGAGTCTAGAGAGAGTTATGATATTAATGATGTTTACATTGAGTTCACTGATGAATTTGTTGAAGAGTGTCGAAACACACACAATACTAGTGCTATTAAGAGTCTCCTTGCTAGACTTACTATTATTCCAAAACTGTCATCTGATCCTAAGTTTGCCACCTCTACCATAGATATTAAAGATAAAGATTGTGATTTCTCTCTTGATTTATCCGATTTGGACATTGTTGAGAAAGAACCTTTTTGTGGGACTGGAAATGAGAGTGTCGTGGCTCATATGAATGAGCTTTGTACTATGAGTGCTTTATTCTCTGGTGATTTTAAGATGCGCAAGTACTTTGTTACTAAGATCTTCCCTTTTTCACTAAAAGGAGAAGCGAGGGCTTGGTTTAATATATTACCTCCTAGTTCCATTGATAGCCCTGATTGCTTGATTGCTTCTTTCTTCCAGAATTTTTTTCCTCCTAGTGCTAGACATGCTGCTTTGTAGAGACTTTTTGATTTTAAACAGGGAGAAGAAGATAAATTGCCTGAGTCATGGACAAGGTTCTATGCCTTGATTCATGCACATCCTGGATGTCCATTGCCTAAGAATGAGCTTCTTGATATTTATTATAATGGACATACCTAGATAGCTTTGCTGATTGCGTTTTCAGGAAAAGAACTCCTACAGATGCTGAAAAATTAATGGCTAAGATAAGCAAGAATTATGATGATTGGACTTCAACTGAGCTAAATAGACCTGAGCCTATTACTCCTAAACCAATTGTGCCTGAACCAGTTCCAACACCAACACCAAAGAAGAGGAGAGTTATTGCATTAAATGATGAAGTGATGAAGGAAGCTAAGAAATGTCTAAAGGAGAAAGGTATTAGAGCTGAAGATGTGAAGAATCTACCCCCTATAGAAGAATTATGTAAGCCAATTCCCCACCCATCTACTATTGAGGTACACACTCTCCAACACTTTGATGAAGGTGATATTCCTTATGGTAAGCCTCCTGATCAATGCTTAGAGGAACTTGACATTTTTATTGTTAAACAAGGTAATTTTAATAAACAAGTTCAGAATCATTTATTGGAAAACTCTAGAGCTATCAATGAGTTGAAAGATATTGTGGAAAAAATTCTAATGATATTAAAATGCTTTGTAAACACTTTCAAATGGTTCAAACCCAACTTGATCAACTTGCTAAGGTACAAAAAGATATGCTAGTTAATGCCTCAGGAGATAAACATGCTTATGGAATTAGAACTAGGAGTGGTATAGCTACTCAAGATACTTTATATCCTGAAGGACATCCTAAAAGAATTGAGCAGGATTCTCATCAAGGCAAAAGTAGTGGTAGTCCTTGTAAGAGAAATAAAAAGAAACATAAGATAGTTGAGGAATCACTTGAACCTGCTGTAGATCCTAATAGTATATATGTCTCTGATGCTGAAACTGAGAGTGGTAATGATAAAAACGAGTCTCCTGATAAGGAGGAAGTTGAGGAAGAACCTGAGAAGCACACTAAGAACACTAGGTACACTAAGGAAGATTTTATTGCTAAGAAACATGGTAGTGAGAGAGAACCTTGGGTGCAGAAACCTATGCCTTTTCCAGGTAAGAAACACAAGTTAAAGGAGGAAGAACACTACAACAAGTTTTGTGAGTGGATGAAACCTTTATTTTTGAAAATTCCTTTGAATAATGCTATTAAGTTGCCTCCTTATTCAAAGTATATGAAGAATATTGTCTCTAATGAAAGGAAGATTCCTAATGAGGAGATTTCTACTTTGCTTTCTAATTATTCCTTCAATGGTAAGGTTCCAAAGAAACTTGGTGATCCAGGTATACCAACTATTCCTTGCTCTATTAAGAATAATTATGTTAGAACTGCTTTATGTGATTTGGGAGCTGGAGTTAGTGTTATGCCTTTTTCTCTCTATAAGAGACTCCAGCTAGAAAAGTTGATACCAACTGATATATCTTTGCAAATGGCTGATAAGTCAACTACTATTCCTGTTGGTATATGTGAGGATGTTCCTGTTCAAGTGGCTCATAATTGCTTGGTTTTGACTGATTTTGTTGTGCTTGAAATGCCTGAAGATGATAATATGTCTATTATTCTTGGGAGACCTTTTCTTAATACTGTAGGTGCTGTTATTATTTGCAATCAAGGAAAAGTAACATTCAATATTGATGACAAAGAGCATACTGTTTATTTCCCCAAGAAGGTTGTTAAGAGCTATTGCCTGAATTCCATTGAAAATATTGAGAGCATCAAGGTTGGAGAAATATATTGTCCCATTTCACAAGAAATTTTTGGAACTATTATGATTGGGACCATTGCTACCAAGTATGAGGTAACATAATCACCTTGTGGAATGAAAAGTTTTGTTTCATATAAGATTGTTTTGGTAACAACACTTGATCAACCTTGTTAACAAAAGGATTTTAATGAGAAAAATAATGTTTTCACTGTGCTTATACTTGCTTTCTTTTATTTATTTTTCTCCTTCCTAGTCTTTGCCTTTCTTTTGCTAGCTTTGGTTTTGTTAGTTGTTTGCTTGTTAGTTTGACTTAGAGCTCCTGTAGTTTGGCTTTTGGTTTGCTTTTGCTTCTTCTGAAAAAATTGTTTCTGCGAGAAAATCAATTTTCAAAATTGGCCAAAAATAAAGTTTCCCGAAAATCCTAGAAAATTCAAAATAAATTTTTCCTCGAAAAAAGGGGCAGAGGGACACCTGGAGTGACCCAGGGGGCCACCCCAGGCGCCCACACCCCAGGAAGGCGCGGCCTACCATGGGTGGCGCCTAGGGGGGTCTAGCCCACCTAGGCCCCTCCAAAGTGCCCCCTCACAGCCATCTTATTTCTCTCTCCCGAAAAACACTGGAAAACTTGCTCAAGCTCGAGTTCTTGCTGTTCTTGCTCGCGATTTTCGATCTCCTTGCTCAGCCCATCTTTGCTACTGATTTTTGGAGGGATTGCTCCTTGGTTTGTGCCTCCTCCACTTGTCCAACTAGATTTGTGATTGATAGATTGTATCTTGAGTATTTTGCTGCTATAGGTGACAGGTTGTGTGAGCTTGCATGCTTGTTCTATGCTTAGAGAATTCATTTTGATGCATGTGTAGTCCTCTAGCAAGTTCCTATAGTAGTTTCTCATCATTTATCACCTTGGAAATCACTTGGTTTGATGTTTGTCTAAAAATTTCAGAATAGAGTGGTCATGGACAACCACACATTTGGAGAGATATTTGAGAGTGATGCACCTAGAAGGGCAAGGCCTTCAAGATCATCTTACCATGCTAGGCCCTCATACAATGAGGATCTCATCACTCCGCGATTCAGTGACAAGGGAGATGAGGGAGATGCGCACCCCTCCGCCTTTCCTTGCCAAACCTTCTGCAGGCTGCTGGGATTCTTGATGATTTTATGACCTTGGTTCAGAGGGCTGGTCTAACAAGTCTTATGCAGGATGAGAGCGTGTAATATGCTACGCTCACTAAAACATTTGTGGAGATCTTCTCCTTTACTAACAGCATGTTCAACCCCGATGTTTCTTTCAAGATTTATGGCAGGTCTTACCATATGATGTTGAAGAAATTTTGTGAGGCTCTGGGACTTGGTACAGCTGGGTCAGCAAAGAAGATTCCAACTCAGCCCGCTGATTTGTTGGAGCTCTACCGCGGAATAACCAATGGTGATAACCGTAGAGCTCAACGGGGAAAGATAAGAAACATTCAGCTTCCAGCCATCAGGTACTTCACTTACTATCTTTCCACCAGTGTTCTTGGTAGGGAGAACACTAGTAATATTTCCAGCTATCATTTGGCCTTCTTAGCTGCTGCGCTCAACAATGATACCAAGTACAATCTTGGTTCTCTCATTGCTCGTCGTTTAACTGCTAAGGGACCCATTTATGGGGGAGTTATTTCTATGTGTGTTGCTACTTCCTTGGACATTGTTGTTGATCCAAATGATACAGTTTTGGCTCCCCAGAGGCTTGATCTTGCTGCCATGAAGGTGCACCACTTTGTCACTAATGGCTCTACCCTTGAGAACTTGGTCTATAAAATGTTGTTTATTGACGGGGAAGAGAGAGAGATCCCTCTCCCCCAAACCACTTTGTTCAGTATTTCTCAGGGACCTTTGTCACGCTCCAAGGAGGAGATGGATGACAAGTTGTGCTCTCTTAGCTTCTATGAACACTTTCAGGAGGAAGCGCCCTCTTACGACCCCACTGTACACTACACAGGGGAGTCCCCGAGCTCATACCAGGGCGAGGGAGCCTCCTCGTCATACTACGAAGGTGCACCTACTTGGGCACCATGGGATTGAGCCCCACTTAGGCCAAAAACCTAAGCTTGGGGGGAGGTATACCGACATCACACTCATCTATATATCATGTTCAGAAGGTTCTTTGTATATCCATTATTTCGCTTTCTTTTTGGTTCTTGTTGCTTCTTTCTAAAAAACACAAAAATACCAAAAATATTTTCATTGTTTCTCTTGGTTTGTTTCTTTGATTTTTTATTTTGGTTTGCCTTAAAATAAAAATCCAAAAAGATTTTGCTTTGTTTGGTTTGTTTTTGCTTTGTTGGCTTGTTTGAAAAATTGAAAACACCAAAACTATTTGTTGTTCTTCTTTGGTTTTGTGAGTTCTTCGCAGGGGTCAGCCGTCCTCGGTGGATTTTGGTTTCATGTTATTATTCAAGTCACACAAGTGAAGGGCAATAATGAAGATTAAGACAACTCGAGGTGTGGTAAGAGGCTGGTAACAAACTTTACTTGTTTTCATTTTTGTACATATACTCATCATTATGAGCATGCCTAGTCTGATCATTGTAAGGCGTATGTTATTAATGGATGCTTAGTAGTTCTTGCTTGTCTATGATTAGCTCCAGCTTACTAATAGTTTGTAGCATGTCATATGAATGTTTGCTTGCGTTGTTTTATTCATATTTTGGTATGATATTGTGGTATCCTCCTCTGGAAGTTTCATTTGAATCGACTTGGCACATGCTCACGCATGCATATGACTAATCAATAGTCAGTAAGCCTCAATGATTTATTTTGCCTTAGAGTTCTTGTATCACTTTCATGCCATAATTAGTCATGTTTTGTTGCAAGCATGATTATCACAATTATTGCTCTCTCGTTTGTCGCTCCCTCTCTTTTGCTAGCCTTCACTTGCACTGAGTATGAGCTCGACCTGTGCTTCCAATTCCCCAAAATCAATATTGCCAACTGTGTCCACCATACCTACCTATTAGCATCATTTGCTATTTCAGTGCATATTCTATATGCTTCGTTTTCTTCCAAATAGAATGTTTGTCTGTTTTGAGAAAGTTAGTAAAGCTCTCACGAACTTGATGGAACACTTTATTCCTTGCACTTAATAATCCTGAACCATTGTGACTTGTCCATGAAAGTTATATGCTTGCAAATTATATGCTGGGAGTCAGCAGAACCGTGCTGCCACGGGGAACGCTTTCAATACTTTTTGGATATCCTATCCAGTTGATACTTTGCTCTTTTGTTTGCGGATGTCGACGGTGTGAAATAAAAGGGGAGCTTGTGAGCTCATGGACTATATATATTGTGTTAGATAAACGCCAAGGCCGCTATCCTAAGCCGTGCCTAATCATGGTGGAAACTTGCAGCATCACCATAATAAGCATTATGTGAAGCATCCTTAATAAAAAGCTATGCACGTAGTAAATAGAAAGATCGCTGAGATGCTCATTGTCTGCTTGCCTTATCATTTTGATCACGGAATATCTCATGTATCATGTGCAAGGGGTACCCCGTTGGCGGTTCTCTATGATATGCATGTATGTACAATGACAAGAACTTACAGGTAACCAAAGTTGAGTAGCATGCGGAGCGGCTCTCGTACTCAAGGGACTTGGGATTTCCAGTTTATGGTCTGTCAAGCATATAACTCAGATTGGACCTCACTTTCACTTTAACCACATGAAGATGCCTATGATAGGGGCAATAAGAGCTCAAAGCTAATGAGTACCTTCCTTTTAGTATTTGGAAGCCTTTCAAACTTTTCAAAACCTTTTCACAACCTTGTCGAGTCACCACTTATTCTATGAGCACCTTCTTGAGAGCATAGTTTTCATTCTTGTGTTTGTTCCAAAACTTGGTTAATTATGTCATGACTTTGATGCTTGTATCTCTGATATTTTTACCTCTAGTCTTCACTTGAACTTCAGAGGTGCCTTGGCATTTATATTGTGCTCTACAAACAAAGGCAAGCGAGATACCACTCTATCATATCTTACTATGAGCATTGCAATGTTTCTTATGTTTATGTTCCATACTACTTATTATTATTGAGTTGCTTTATCTTCATAGCTTGTGATACGTTGGAAACGTATCTATAATTTTTGATGTTCCATGCTTGTTTAGTATCTACTTTGCTTTGCTTGTCTACACTTTGAGGTGCTTTTTACATGTTTTCTGGTACTAACCTATTAACAAGTTGCAACAGTGTCAGATGCCTATTTTCTGTTGTTTTTGGTTTCAGAAAAGTTAGTAAAGAAATATTCTCGGAATTGGACGGGACAAACGCCAAAGTCAATAACTTTCTGTGGGGAACAAGAAGTCCAGAGGAGAGCCGGAGGGGTCGGCCAGGGGGGCCAGACCCACCTCAGCTGAGGCAGGGCCGCGCACTGCTAGGGTTTGGTGGCCCTGGCCGCCTCCCGGTCTTGCCCATTCGCCTATAATAAGCCCCCAATGCAGAAACCCTGAGTACCCGATCAGAAATCCACGAAACCGTCTGTAGCCGCCGCCACCATCGTCCCTAGATCGGGGGATCTGAAGCTCTTCCCGGCACCCTACCGGAGGGGAGATCATCCTGTAGGCCTTCTCTCCGGTATGATTCGTGAGTAGTTCCACCTTGTACTATGGGTCCATGTAGTAGCTAGATGGTTGTATATCCTCCTTTGTGCTTTCATGTATAGATCTTTTGAGCTCCGTTCATGATCAAGATCTAATCTATTTGTAATCATGCATGTTGTGTTTGCGGGGATCCGATGGATATTGAAATTATTATGTTGGTTTGATTAATGGTTTTATCTTTATGATTCTATCATGTTTGTGTTGTTTGTGATCTTGCATGCTCTCCGTTGCTAGTGGTTATCTTGGCCAAGTAGTTTCTAGTGACTCCAAGAGGGAGTATTTATGCTCGATAGTGGGTTCATGCCTCTAGTTTCCAAGGGAAGTGACAGAAATCTCTTTGGTTGTAGATGTGTTGTTGCTACTAGGGAGAAAACAACGGTCTCTTGTTCATGGAACATGTGGACTGTTTACCTAACACACATTGCTTAAAGCAGTTGTCTGTTGCTTGCAACTTAATACTGGAGGGGGTTCGGATGATAACCTGAAGGTGGACTTCTAGTCATAGATGCAGTTGGATGACGGTCTATGTATATTGTTGTATTGCCCAATCAACCTCATAGGATATTTCTGGCTAGTAATTGCATTGTTATGCCTTGCTCAGTTCCTGTCAATTGCCTCGCTGTAATTTGTTTACCCTTCATGCCATGTTGTTTATCTAAGGAGAGCACTTCTAGTGAACCATGGACCCCGGTCCAATCTTTACCATTGATACATCTTCCACTGTTACTTGTTTACTTGCTGCAAACCATTACCTTCCACACCATATGTTTAATCCTTTGTTACAGCAAACCGGTGAGCTTGACAACCTCACTGATTCGTTGGGGCAAAGTCTTGAGTTTGTGTTGTGCAGGTCTCCGTGTTGCTTGCAACACCTGTGTGACGTTTCCTTCCTCCTTATGGTTCGCTAACCTCGGTCTCAACTGAGGGAAGACTTGATGCTTGATGCTTCACACCTTGCTCTTGGGGTTTCCAACAAAGTGCTCCACGTCAACACCAGCCATCAAGTTTTCTGGCGCCGTTGCCAGGGAATAAAGAAAGAAGCTCCCACGAACAAGGCGCCATCAAGGAGTCACCAACAAGTTTTCTGGCACCATTGTCGGGGAGGCTAAGGACGTCTTCACTAGGGGAGTCCTTCACTTCCTTTCTCTTTACTTTGTTTTTATTTTGCTTTGTTTCTTTTGCTTGGTTTTGTTTGCCTCTTTTCAATAAACCCAAAAAAATTAGTCTAGTTTGTTTTGCTTTGCTTTATTAAAACACACACAAAAATTAGTTCCTACTCTAGTTGGTGGTCTGTTATTGCCTTGCTTGGTCATGCTTTCTATCAACGGATGGTTTCTTTGAAACTAGTTCTTATTGGCAAGGTGGGTTCACGAAAGAACAAAAGTATTATTATAAGGAACACCGTTTGTCACAAAAAGGGAAACACTTATGGGAACAAATTGATAAGTTGAATACTATTGCTAGAGATAATGTTACTTATTGCTTTGATAAATCTTGCTGCTGTAGGAGGTATAAACACCTTCCTTTTCAATGTGAGTATAATGGTAATGTTACCATATCTTCTTATGTTAAGGGAAATTATGAATTTTATGATGTGGAACAAATTGAAAAATTTATTGCTTTCAAGGGTGCATTTGAACTTGCTAATTTGCTTGAAAATACTGATGATGCACCTTATGAATATGAGGTTTATGAGATACTTAAATATTGCTTTGATAACTACAAGGAAGCAAATGGCTATATTCTTGAATATTTTAACAGATGCTTTCCACACATGGAAGAGACTAATGCCTTGCAGGAGCCTATGAAAGAAGAAATTGCTAAAACGGGAAGCTCATTAGATGAAAAAGAGGAGGAGAGTGATGAACAAAAGGAGGAAGAATGGATTATCTACCCATGTCTACCTTCTAATGAGAGTAACTCTTTATCCCTTACATTATTTGATTGTCCCCCATACTTACCAAAGGAGGATGAATGTTATGTTCCTGTGGATCCTTTTGAAATATCTACTTTGGATAAAACCCGTGGAGGTTTCAATCCCAATGTTTTTGAGCTTGATAGAAATTATGTGTTTGTAGATCATGAAAATCATGATTTATGTGATAGCTATATTGTTGAGTTTATTCATGATGATACTAAAAATTATTATGAGAGAGGAAAGTAAGGTTGTAGAAGTTTTCATGGTACTGAAACACCTCTCTATGTGCTGAAAGTTTTGAAGTTGCTCTTGTTTCATCTTCCTATGCCTGTTACTTTGTTCTTTGTGAATTTATTTGCATACAAGATTCCTATGCATAGGAAGTGGGTTAGACTTAAAAGTGTTTTGGATTTGCTTCCTGATGCTCTCTTTGACTTCAATTCATAATTATTATGTGAGCATCTTCTCAAGCTTTCAAGCCTAACTTAAATGCGTTAAAGAAAAGTACTTGTTGGGAGATAACCCAAGAGTTTCCTTGAGTCTTGGAAGTTATTACTTCTGTAATGACCTCTCCTTATCCTTTCTGTTTGCTTTTTGTGCCAAAAATGACATCTAATGAGAGGGAAGTAAGATTTGGGGAGTTGCTGTCCCGAAACAGATTTCTGTCCTCCACCAAAAACATTCGTGAGGAGGCTATGTAAATCGTATTGAGCTGAAAATTTACGAATAAACCCCCCAGTATGTTAGATAACTTTCGTTAGTTCAATACTTTTTGATTTGAGCAACAAAAGATGTTTGAACAAATTTGTTTCTACCTGCTGGTCTATTTTGACAGATTTCTGCCATTATTTGTATTTGCTTCTTATTGATTCCTTTTTAAGCTCTCTTCAGGTAAATTGAGTTTCTTTGAAGGAGTTACTATAGTAGCTTGTGTTTTAAGTGAAAAGCCTTGTTGTTCCAAAGCTTTTCCAGTGGTCTAATATCTTTTGAATACACTAATGTTGCTAATGAAGATTGTGTGAAGTTTTGTATGAAGGAAAAATTTCAGGTGTAGAGAGAGAATGATGCAATGGCCGTGGCCACGACCTACCACCGCAGGGAGGTGCGGGAGGCCGTGGCCGCTCTAGTCATGGCCATCGTTGGTTAGAGAAAGAGAGGTAGAAAGAGAGGGAGGTAGGAAGAGATGGAGGAAGAGAGGAAGAGAGGGAGGTCGGTGAGGATAAGGATGCCGCCGTCGGCCGTCGTCACTACGTGGAGGAGGAGAAGGCCGCCGTCGCACTGCCGTCACTGCAAGGAGAAAGGATGCCGGATCAAGGACACCGGAGCAAGGTGGCCAGAGAGAGGAGAAGGGGAAGGAGGAGAAGGAAAATGAGAAGGAAAATGAGAAGGAAAATGAGAATGAAGAAGGAGAAGGAAAAGGGAGAAGGAGAAGGAAAAGGGAGAAGGAGAAGGGAGAAGGAAAAGTGAGAAGGAGAAAGGAGAAGGAAAAGGGAGAAGGAAAAGGGAGAAGGAGAGGAAAATGAGAGGGGTAGGTGGGCGGGGTGGTGACTCAAATTTGAATCCCGCCCAAGCTTATCCGTGGCGCACTAGGTGGTGGTGCGCTACGAGTAAGTTTCATCTATTCTTTTTCTACAGGAAAAAAGGTCTTTTGACCGTAACTTTTTACTCTTTTAGAATTTTGAAAATGTAAATAATCGCTAAACGACCTAAGGTGGTTGTGAGCGGATGTGAAATCTCGTTCTCATCATTTTGGTATATTATACGATTTTTTTCGACATCGTATGCAAAAGTTACGGCTATTTTACCGTGGCATGACTTTTTTTTACAAAAAAAATGGGAACTCATGTTTGTTATTTTCCTAAAAACTATACTACATTATCTACCTAAATATGAAAGGATTTTATTTTTTAAAGTGTTTATCTTTTTCTTTTATTTTTTGTAAAGCCTAAAAAGGCGATCCACGGGGGGTGGGGGGGTGTGGAGTTGGTGCAGGGTAGTTAGCTGTAGGGCACTAGGGCAAGGTGCCCTACGGCTAAGTTTACACATCCGTGGCGCACATGGCATAGTGCGCCACAGAACTTGTCACAACCGTAGCGACATACCCCATGTGCGCTACGGGTATGTGGCATGCGGCTGGCAGGCCCCTGGCCAACACATATCTGTGGCGCACATACTCCATGCGCGCCACGGTTGTTCTAGTTACTAGTAGGGCACTGCCAACAGGTGAGCCACGTCTATTTTATTCGTGGGGCACTTCAACCATGTGAGCCACGGATGTGCGGATTACCTATAGCCCTTTTCCTAGTAGTGTAGGGTCGAGTAGAGAGTGAAGGAGTGGGTGGTGACTGTTGATGCGGCTTAGTTAACTGTAGAGCCTCATTGAAAAACCCCAAGAGGAAGGTATAATGAGCACAACGGCAAGTTTTCCCTCAATTATGAAACCAAGATTATCGAACCAGTAGGAGTAAGGAAACAACTCCAAGGTGTTGCTAACAACTTGGAACCTGCACAACACAAACTCAATACTTTGCCCCAACTTACAGTGAGGTTGTTAATCTCACTTGTTTGCTGAAAACAAATGATTAAACATATAGTGTGGAAGATAATAGTTTGCTTCCAAAAGGTAAATAGGAACAGTAACAGTAGATGGAATATCAATAATAAAGATTGGACCGGGGTCCACAGTTCACTAGATGTGCTCTCCTTAAGATAGATAACATGCTGGGTGAACAAATTACAGCGGGGCAATTGACAGATTGAGAAAGCATAACAATGTATATACTAGACATCTTGACTCGTATGAGACTTGATTGGGTATTACAACATAATACATAGACCATAATCCAACTGCATCTGTGACTAATAATCCACCTTTAGGTTATCATCCGAACCCCCTCCAGTATTAAGTTGCAAGCAACGGGTAACTGCTTTAAGCAATGTGTGTAAAGTAAACAATACAATTGTTCCATGAATAAGAGATTGTTGTTTTCTCCCTAGTAGCAACAACACATCTACAACCTTAGAGATTTCTGTCACTTTCCCAGATTACTAGAGTCATGAACCTACTATCGAGCATAAATACTCCCTCTTGGAGTTGCAATCATCTACTTGGCCAATATAGCTACTAACAATAGAGAGCATGCAAGATCACAAATAACACAGACATGATAGAATTAATAATCAATCTGACATAGTATCTCAATATCCATCAGATCCCCGCAAACACAACATGTATGATTACAAATAGATGATCTTGATCATGAACGAAGCTCACAAGATCTAAACATGATAGCACAAAGGAGAAGAAACAACCATCTAGCTACTGTATGGACCCATAGTCCAAGGGTGAACTACTCACGCATCACTCCGGAGGCTGGCATGGTGATGAAGAAGGCCTCTGGGATGATCTCTCCCCTCTGGAAGGATGCCGGGAAGAGCTTCAGATCCTCCCGATCTAGGAACGATGGTGGCGGCGGCTATAGACTGTTTCATGGAGATTTGATCGGGTATTTAGAGTTTCTGTATCGGGGTGATTTTATAGGCAAAGCGGCAAGGTCGGTGGGCGCCCAAGGGGTCCACACCTGGTGGCGGCGCGCCCCCTGGCCGTGCCAGCCCTAGGTGTGGCCACCTCGTGGCCCCACTTCGGCTGCCCTTTTGACTTCATCTTTGCTCCAATAAAATATTGACTTTGGCTTTTGTTTCGTTCAATTCCGAGAATATTTCCTTACTAGCTTTTCTGAAACAAAAAACAACAGAAAATAGGAAACTGGCACTGCGGCATATTGTTAATAGGTTAGTCCCAGAAAATGTATAAAAATACCTCAAAGTGTATACAAACATAACAAAGTTGATACTAAATAAGCATGGAGCATAAAAAATTATAGATACGTTTACGACGTATCAACTATTGCTACAATTTTATTATTGCGAGCATGGAAATAATTGCCCTCTCTCTCATCCTCTCTCTCCAATGGCTAAAGGACAAGGTGGAGGGGTAGGGATATGGTACCATTTCGACCAGAGGGGGAGGATGGTGTGCTGGAGTGATTACTGGCCAAGTTGTGTGATGGCTTGGTGATTTTTGTCAAGGTTTATATGAATAGCCAAGTTTTCACTACTCTCTTTCCTTTTCCCCAAATCTCACAAGCACAAGGGAAAAAGGGTGGGTTGGGTATGTTGTGCATGACCAAGGTGAGAGAGGAGAGTGTTGTTATGATGGTGGTTTGAATTTAGAAGATTAATTTTGAAGGGTAAGGAGGGGAATTGTGATCCAGATGGAAAACATCACCATGTCCACAACACCATGCTATATCTTGAGGCACATGGATCCATTGAGGTCATGGGCTATATGAGGTGGTATACCAAGTGAGGTAGATCAGAATGGTGCAGATATTTGTCCTAAAATATGTTTGTGTGCTTTTAAATTAGATGCCAAACTTTGTTGATTTTAAGGGTGGCAAAACAGAATATTGTCATTGGTACTAAAACATGTGGGTTTAAGATGCCCAAGGATTCAATGGAGGAAATGAAGGTTTGGTATGATAGAATAGGTTGAGTAGATCACTTCCATGCAAGGAAATGATCCAGGGAAGGTTTGAGGGAGTTGGAAACATCTGTCAAAGATTGAATCTTTTAATAGACGACCGAACAAATTATTATCTTAACTACAAAACCATCAAGAACAAGTGGGTCCAAGAGGGATCTGGTCAAGGGCAAGAGGGGGGTTTACAAGTGTACATGATGGTGTACACGATGCTCCAAATGCAGTTCCAATAATACGCATGGATGATTCTAGAGAGAGGCTAAAAGATTGGATCCTGATAACAGTCTTAGACTTGGTCAAATTTTGACCGCTCTAGGGTTTTTGACTAGAGATGAAGATTGAGCTAGGTAGGCGAGTGGCAAGGTTCCAAACTCATCATAAAGTGGATGAGATTGAAGAGTGGATTGAGTAGGAGGGTGACATGCTTTAAGTTGCTCTCCACTGATTTAGAAACTATTAAAAAGGGATGGCTCAAATTTGAACCTGATAAGAAAATAGATGGGCAAGTTACTGATTAGAGGTCAAGACTTGCATGGGGAACTAGGTAGATGTGTTCGTTGATCAAGAGCAAGCATTGGGGATGGAAGAGCACATCACAAAGGAGAGGTTAGGATGGGTACATTGCCTTGGGGTCCAGAGTAAGGGTCTGGATTAGAGCTCCAAAAAGTGAATCTAATAACAGGGAGACATATAGCCTTCCAGCTAGGGTTTTGATGGTTTGACACCAAGATTCTCAGTGAGAGGTAGAATTAAGATCAACTATTCTTATCTTGCTTGACAAGGGTTTGTAAAAGTGATTTGTTGGGAGATAGGTGCTAGGATCCATCTAACATAAGGGAGTTGAGAGGAGGAGGGTTTCCATTCCTCAACTTGAGGTTTAGAGAGTGTGTTGGGGGTTTGGTTGGTGATTAGGGTTTGATCTTGGTCTTTTCGGTATTGTTTTTTTAATCATCGGTTTTTCTGTCCACCCCTAGTTATAGATGTCAATATTTTTATAAACTTGGTCATATTGATGATAGTATGATTTCAAGCATCTGGGCTTTAGGCAACACTGTTCTTTTTGGAAATACTAATAGAATTTTCATAAGGTTTTGATTTTTTATGCGGATACATGCAAATATGATCTATATGTTGATAATATTTAGTCTAATGATATCATATTTTAGGCTATAAAAACACAAAATATGTTTCCGAAAGGGAAAACTTGATTAGCTCTTTTTCCTGTACTTGTGTATTTTTGTTACTCCCTCCGATCCATATTACTTGTCGCTAAAACTGATGTATCTAGCACTAAAACATGTCTAGATATATCCGTTTCAGCGACAAGTAATATGGAACGGAGGGAGTAGAAATTTTTGAGTTTGAAAATGAGTTTTTTTTAATTAAAAGGCACTCCATATGCTCAGGATCTGACGAAGACTTTTCCAATTTTAGGCCATAGTCCCCCGTTTCATAGTTCTTTTTTGTTGAGGGACCCCGTTTTATAATTCTTGAACTAAAGTCGTGGCAAGAATTATGGAAAGGAGATTAATTAGGGAGGAACAGGTAATGATCCAACTCCAACCTCGCGAGTTTTGCTTAACGTCAACGGTGTTGGGCAGCGCGGCATCAAGCAACGCCGGCGTGGGTTCGAGCCAAACTCCAGTCAATCAAAATCCCCCCGTGTACGAGTCGAGTAGTACTAGTAAAAGCCATTTTGAAATCCCTGCTGCTGCTACCTCCCACAGTGTGGCCACGTCCCGGCGTCTCTCGCCGCGTCGTAGGGTTTTACTTCCTTTTGCTTCTCCCAGCTGCAAAGGCCGCGCCCGCGGAGACCGAGGTCGGGCTGGTCGGCCATGGAGATCGGGGCGGCGACCAGCTGCTCCAAGGAGCACCAGAAGATCTACCACGACTGGTTCGCCTTCGCCGACTCAGGTCCGATCCCGATCCCCCCCTTCTGATCCCCATTCCCCTTTTCTGCTACTGTTCGCGATTCGATTCGATCCCCTCTCTGCTCTGCTCGCGCAGATGGCGACGGCCGCATCACGGGCCCCGACGCCATCAAGTTCTTCGGCATGTCCAGGCTGCCCCGCGCCGACCTCAAGCAGGTACCTCGCCTCGTCCCGTGCTTACTTTACTGTAGAGGAGCTGCTGATTCCGTTTCTGATGTGGAACCGCCTCGCGTCTCAAGGTCTGGGCCATCGCGGACTCCAAGCGGCTGGGGTACCTCGGTTTCGGCGAATTCATCACCTCGATGCAGGTTTAGTCTAAAGCTCCATCGATCATCCTACCCTTGTCCTGCTACCGGAACTTTTTATTTTGGCACTTCTCACTTATTTGTGACTGGTTTGTTGCGATTGGCAGCTCGTCTCTCTGGCGCAAGCGGGGAATGAGATCACCCAGGACAGCCTCAAGACCGGCGGTTGTTGCTAATGCTAGCCACCAAATTAGCTCCCTCAATTTATCGCCTCACTGAATTGATGCTAATTTTCCCACGCTGATTTCTGACAGATCTAAGTAGCTTGAGTCCTCCGGTGATGGAGGGTTTGGATGCTCTGCTTGCGGTAAGTCTGCTATGCCTAAACGCCGCCTCTTCAGTGTTTACCATGTTTATTATTCGCTTCATCCCACTGCTCTGTAAGCGCGACCATAATCGCTTTTCAGAAATCCAAGCATCTGGTAAAGAGGGTCGATCAGGATATCGATGGTAAGGAATGAACCCTTGAATGAACCTGAAGTCATGTGAAGGAGAAATTTATGAAGCAAACCGTTTATATTTGTGCAGGATTTCCTCAGGCACAAGGACCTTCAACAAACCATTGGTTCACATCCAAATCCTCAAAGAAGGTAAAAAATGCTCATTTCTTCCTTTTAGATTTGTTTGTTGAATCGAAGTACTATATGAGTCGGCATTTTCAACATGTTTTTTTGGTAGCATACAGTTTTTCTTTTGTTGATGAATAAATGAACTTTAAGAGTTTGTTGCTGAGGTATAATTTCTTCGTACATGAGTGATGGGGAGAGGTGAAACTGTGACATGTAGATCAAAGCAACAGTGCAAGGATCCTGTTCCTTTAGAGTTTTGAGTGTCGTTTATCTTCGTATAAAACATACTCTTATTTTGTTAGCAGGTCTTCTTTCCTTGAAAAAATAGAAATTATGCAATATTATTTACAGAGAGGCAGCACTTGATCTAAAACTTGAACTAACTGACAAACTATTGATGTTTGAACTAACATAAAAGGAAGGTTTGACAAATTAGGAAATTTCTTCACATGTTAGTGATTGTCTAATAAGAGTAAAAAGGTCTTGAACTCTAGTCATTCAGCTAGTGCAGCTTTGCTGTACCCAACCAAGTAGAACTTAATCTTTATGACATTGTTGTCGTGATGAAAACTGGTTTTCTATTCATGTCAATCAGAGCTTCATTTAATGAACTTAGACACAAAAGGTTACACTTTAATTTTGCTGAGGAGAACCTCAGTTATCTTACCGAGTGTTTGTGAGACACCATAGAAACCCTTTGAATGATCATGCTTTATGAACCAAGGCATTTGGTTAGTTTGTTTCTGTCGCACAATATTAGACATCACATACTTGCATGCTATTAAGTTAAACAAGGTCTTGTGTTAAAGCAAGCGATTGTCCGTCAAATGATAATAATTTCCTCAATGACACATGTGCCATTTATGCTGACCTTGTTTATGGCGTTTTCAAATTTCAACACAGATACCTCTGACAGCTGTTACTTCTGTCATTGATGGCTTAAAAAGGCTATACATCGAAAAATTGAAGCCTTTGGAAGTTACATACAAATTCAATGATTTTGTGTCCCCGTTACTGGTAAATACTTGTATTTTCCTTGTCTGGTTTCTATACGAGTTAGAAATTAATATTTGATTCACTTATTGTACTCCCTCCGTCCTAGAATAGACGTCTTAGGTTTCTCAAATTTTGGATGAATCTATATACTAAATAGTGTCTAGATTCATCCAAATTTTGACAAATTTGAGACATCTATTTTGGGACGGAGGGGTATGTGTGTACATTTCTTAGTGTTATTTCTTTGTGGCATTGCCTTCAGTAAGCTACTCCCTCCGTTAGGGATTATAAGGCCCAAGAGCTTTTTAAAAATGTTAGAAATTGTAAGTCCTCTCTCATTTATTAGTCTTTATCCTCCAATGCATGTTCTTCTTTTTCTCTATCTTCTCTCATGCATGTGTAACTATTGGTGCATATAGTAATCAAGAGGGTGAGTTATTGATTTTCTTAATCCTATCAAAATGGCCCATAGGCCTTATAATCCCTAACAGAGGGAGTACTTAAGTACTACCCTGTTCATAAATATTAGACGTTTTGGCAGCTCAAATTGAACTGCCCAAATAATAACACCCCTTTTGCAGACAAACAGTGATTTTGATGCAAAGCCGATGGTTATGCTCTTAGGTCAATATTCTACAGGGAAAACTACTTTTATCAAGCATCTGTTAAAAACAAGCTATCCAGGTTAAGTATTTTGCACATGTGTCCTATAGTTTTCATGTTCAATTTAATCACATGCCATGAGACGAACTGACAATTAATCTTCTGTTTTGCTCTTTTGCAGGTGCCCATATTGGACCAGAGCCAACAACCGACAGATTTGTTGTTGTCATGGTAAACCTTGGGCATTCTTAAGTTTTCTATTTGTAAGAATACTAGGTGGACCAAAAATTTATTACCCAATATATGATTTGTGATGGAAGATCATTGAAAAATATGGTTGGAAGAGTTTACGTCCAATACATGGTTATCTAGAACACTACAGCGGTTCATGCATTAGTGGCTGATTTCTGTTAGATTCTTGTATGACACACTGATTGTGTGTTCTGTGTTAGTGACTTGTAGTGTTGTAGAGTATTTCTTTTAGCAAAGTGCTGTATTGATTAGTATTCTGCACCTTTACCTATGTTGTCCTTGTTAGTTGCTTCAATGCTCCAGTTAACTTTCTTCCTCTTTGCAGTCAGGACCTGATGAAAGGACTATTCCTGGGAATACTTTAGCTGTTCAAGCAGATATGCCTTTTAGTGGTCTTACAACATTTGGGACTTCATTTTTATCCAAATTTGAATGCTCCCAGATGCCACATCCAGTAAGATTTTTTTTGATGCATGTAGGAGGCACATGGCCATCTAGAAACTGATACCTTAACTTGTATCTTGAAGCTACTAGAGCATATCACGTTCGTCGACACACCTGGTGTTCTTTCTGGCGAAAAGCAACGGACGCAACGCAGCTATGAATTCACTGGTGTTACATCATGGTTTGCTGCTAAGTGTGACCTTATTCTTCTTCTGTTTGATCCCCATAAGCTTGATATCAGTGATGAGTTTAAACGTGTCATCGGATCTTTACGTGGACATGATGACAAAATACGTGTAGTTCTAAACAAGGCAGACCAAATTGACACTCAACAGGTAGATTCATTCATTGTTCTCTCTGCATGGTTCTTGATGTTTATTGCTTTGTTTTCTGTACATAACAGTCTTTTGCCTGCAGCTTATGAGAGTGTATGGTGCACTTATGTGGTCTCTTGGTAAAGTATTGAATACCCCTGAGGTGTCACGCGTTTATATTGGGTAACCACCCATGCCCTCATCTACTTTGTTTCACTCATATATTCCTATCTATTGTGTTTTGCTACAGATTACTCCCGACTTAAAATCTTGTCAATAATCTAGATTGAATATTACTAGAAGTGCCATAGATGTACTTTCTTTTTTACCTCGGAGGAGTATGTGGCATATTTTGAATAGCTTAAGCAACATTGTCTGAATCTTGTATTTGTTAAGTGTTGCTGGATCACCCCCAACATGTTGGAATAGTAAACTCACTTCAGAATTGACATGCAGATCATTCAATGACAAACCAGTAAAGGAATCTGCTGTTGGTCCAATTGGGAAGGAACTCTTTGAGAAAGAGCAGGATGATCTGCTTTCTGATCTAAAAGATATACCAAAGAAAGCTTGTGACCGCCGGGTAAGGTTTTTCACTGTTTGTGTTCCTTTTAAGTCCCGGTCTCCTGTTTTATCACAAGTTAACACCATAGTTATATATGTGCAGATCAATGAATTTGTTAAACGTGCTAGAGCTGCCAAGATACATGCTTATATAATTGGCCACCTAAAGAACCAGATGCCTACAATGATGGGGAAAGCTAAAGCTCAACAACGACTTATAGACAATTTGGAGGATGAGTTTGCAAAGGTATGCATCTGTTCGCCTCTGTAACTTCCCAGTGTCTAGAACTGTTGTGGATTGACAGGACATGGTGACCCTTGCTTCTGTTAGGATCGAGCCTTGTCTTTATGAGTTCATATCAGATGTTCTTTTGTCCGGGTGCTTGGTTTTGGTCTATTGGCATCATACGGTGTTAATACTTGCCAAACCATCATTAGCTTAATAGCTGCAGTTTTAACCGTCTTCCTTGTTTTGGATTTTTTATAACGGTGACATTAACAGTTGACTGTGGTTTGCCAACTGTCCGAACTTGTGCTTTTACACACTTCATTTGTAATTTTGATGCTCAACTCTTACTGCCACCACTAGCACTAGGGCAGCGGTGCACGTAGCTCCCGCTTGCACAGGGTCTGGGGAAGGGTCCGACCACTTTGGGTCTTTTGTACGCAGCCTTTCCCTGCATTTCTGCAAGAGGCTGTTTCCAGGACTTGAGCCTGTGACCTCATTTTTTAACTGTTGTCTGTTGGAACAGGTTCAAAGGGAGCATCATCTTCCGGCAGGAGACTTCCCTTATGTTGAGCACTTCAAAGATGTGTTAGGCGGTTACAGCATCGACAAGTTTGAGAAGGTCAAGCCCAAGATGATCCAGGCGGTGGATGACATGCTTGGGTACGACATCCCGGAGCTTCTCAAGAACTTCAGGAACCCTTACGAGTGAACAAAACATCTTGATTGGAAGATGGCTTTGGTTCATGTTAGACGTGGATGGATGGACGCTGCTTACTGTAGTGTTGAGATCGTCAGGCAGTGCCAACATTGCCAGTGTTTCATGTGTCGCGGGGTATTTATTGCTAGTACATTCTTCCCATTGTTGTACAACTGTATTGCATAAGAATCAGAAGCAATTGCTCAATTGTACGCTGGATATCTGCCCTGTCGGATTGGCATGTAAAGAATGGAACAGCAGTTGCATTTTTTAAGAGTATCTATTCGTTTCTAGGAACATCTTGAATGCTTGTTGGTGAGATCCAGTCAATTAACTACCCGTGAAGAATATTGGGCCACTGTGAGAGGTGTTGTTCTGAGCAGTAGTCCCCCTGTTTTGCTATATGTGGAAGCTGTATTAATTTCATTTTGGTAGATTCTAGATCACCTTTTCATCGCAACAGTTATGTGGGACAAACCTTTTTTTTCTTCTTTCTTCTCGAGTTCATTAGTAACATAAGTGATTTGGGGAGAGGTCCTTCACAAATCACAACTGTAGAGATTAATGCAGCTTCACATTATACACTTTTGAGAGTGTATTTTCGATTACTTGACCTCTTTTACTTTTGGCAACAGTCGGTTTTCTGTGGCACGTGAAGATTTGTTCATTGGTTGCCTCTGGTTCAGAGGATTTCGAAGAAATTTCGTAGGATTCTATTCCATGGGAGTTTTATAGTTGGGTCAGATGAATGAATCCTCCAACATTCTTATTAAGTATAGAAGTACTCAAATGAAGTAATCCCTTCGTCCAGAAATAACTGACGTATACTCCCTCCGTTTAGAAATATAAGACATTTTTTGCTTTGTGAAAAGAATGTATCTAAACGTTTTTTAGTGTATAGATTTACTCATAATCTTTACGAATCTATACACCAAAAAACGTCTAAGTACATTCGATTCACGAAGATAAAACGTCTTATATTTCTGAACGAAGGGAGTATTTGTCTAAATTCGAATGTATTATATACGTTTGAATCTAGATAAGCCCAAGTCAGCTGAGGGAGTATTAAAAGTGTTTTGTAAGTAGAATCGCTCTTGACACGTACTCCCTCCGTTTAGAAATATAAGATGTTTTAGGTTTGTGAATGAGATATATCTAGACACGTCTAGATTCATTTGAACTTATACACTAAAAGATGTTTAGATACATCTCTTTCACAAATCTAAAACATCTTATATTTTTAAACGGAGGGAGTAGCACAACTTCATCGTTTTTCTTTTGCAGAATTAGAAGCTAGCAGCTAAAAAAATCAGAGGCCAGCGACGAGTCAAAAACAAGTCGCCTAACTAAACCGACACCTCGCCCCGAAGTCAAACGCTGCTGGCGCAAACCGGAGCCTCACCGACGCCTGGCTGTACCCGCGTCAATGATTGTAAAACGTGCCAAACAAAAAGAGTCCAGTACCGTAGAAAAATACTCCACACAACAAAAGTGGGCAGAAAATAGTTTTATTTAGACCGTAGAGAGAGGAGGAAGGAAATGACAAGGCGTCGCCGAACCCGCGCGGAAACCCTGACGACCCGCGCGCGGCCCGGTCCAGCCCGACCCTTTCCTTCCGCGTCGCCGAGCTCGTTCCGCTTCACGCTCCCGTCTCCGTCCGGCACCAAACCTATCCCCTCCCTTTCCACACTGACCAACGACGATAGCTGGGCAGCCCACCGCACCGCACCCCGCAGTTTCGTGCACCGCACTTCTTCACCCACCACCTACCTCCCTCCCGTGTCCCCCCCTCCTCAAAACCTATCCACCCATCCACCGACGACCGACCGACCGATCGATTCACGGGGCAAGGCGAACGGCGGCGGAGGCAGTGGCGGAAGCATCAGGAGCCCAGATCCGGCTGCTGCAGCGGCGATGATGAAGTCGCTGCTGCCGCAGAGCCAGCTGCGGCGGCCGGCGGCGGCGGCCTTGGCGGCGCGGTCCTCGGTGGGCGGCGTCGAGGGCGCGGCCGCCGGCTCCGACGCCGGGGCCGGCGGCGCGAGGTCGGGGTCCTCCTCCACCTTCTGGTTCCTGCTGCACGCGCTCTGCTGCCTCATCTCGCTCTTCCTCGGCTTCCGCTTCTCGCGCCTCCTCTTCTTCCTGCTCTTCTCCAGCAGCGCGCTCTACGCCGCCTCCAACAACAAGTCCTCCTCGGCGGTCCTCCGCGCCATCACCACCACCACCACCACAACCACGACCACCACCACAACCACCAACACCTTCACCCTCTCCTTCAACCCCGCCGGCAACCCGCCCCCCTCCAACCCGGACAACTACACCTCCGGCGCCGCCGGAGGCCTCGACGAGAGCACGCAGAGCCACGTCGTGGTGGGCCGCCACGGGATACGGATCCGGCCATGGCCGCACCCCGACCCCGTCGAGGTCATGCGCGCGCACCGCATCATGGAGCGCGTGCAGGAGGAGCAGCGCCGCTGGTACGGCGTCAGGGAGCCGCGCCAGGTGCTCGTCGTCACGCCCACCTACAACCGCGCATTCCAGGCGCTCCACCTCACCGGCCTCCTCCACTCCCTCCGCAACGTGCCCTACCCGCTCACCTGGCTCGTCGTCGAGGCCGGCGGCGTCACCAACGCCACCGCGGCCCTCCTCGCGCGCTCCGGACTCACCTTCGTCCACATCCCCTTCCCGGACCGCATGCCCCTCGAGTGGGCCGACCGCCACACCACCGAGAACCGCATGCGCCTCCACGCCCTACGGTATATATTTCCCAATTCATCCTGCGCCTCATGGCCTGCCTGCCTGTCACACAAACAGCGATCGAGCTGCTCCCTTGCTAAAGATTGATTGATTGGTTTGCTTGTGTAGGGTGATCCGGGAGAGGAAGATGGACGGCGTAGTCGTGTTCGCGGACGACAGCAACGTGCACAGCATGGAGCTGTTCGACGAGGCGCAGAAGGTCCAGTGGATGGCCGCCGTCTCCATCGGCATCCTCGCGCACACCGGGTCCGCAGACCAGCCACGCCTTACCGAGGAGGACAAGAAGACCATGCCTCTTCCGGTCCAGGGCCCTGCCTGCAACTCTTCAGGGCAGCTTGCCGGATGGCACACCTTTAACACGCTGCCCTTCTCTGGGAAGACCGCCACGGTGGTCGGCGAGGCGGCGCCGGTGCTACCAAGGGGTTTGGAGTGGGCTGGGTTTGTGATGAACTCGAAGATGCTGTGGAAGGAGGCAGAGGGCAAGCCTGATTGGGTGAAGGACCTTGATGCTGTGGGGGAGAATGGCGAGGAGATTGAGAACCCCCTTACGCTCTTGAATGACCCGTCCTTCGTTGAGCCGTTGGGGAACTGTGGGAAGAAGATCCTACTGTGGTGGCTCCGTGTTGAAGCCCGTGCTGACAGCAAGTTCCCACCAGGGTGAGAATTGCTTTAGTTCTTTTCATTACGTTTTGCTTGCCATTTTAATTGCACTGCTTTAGTAATAGAAAGCATTATGATGTTCTGTAGCACAATTCACCATTTCCCACGTTATCAAAAAAAGAACTTGACACCTTTTGGCTTTTGCCCAATATGTTGAACACCCAATGTAACCACAGGTCACACAGAACCTTCTGTTAGTGTTAGTTAGGCCTCACCGGACTTACTAGTTACATACCCAGTCTCAGCATTTGAAGGGTGAACCACGGCAATTTGACTTAAGCCAACTATTTAGCAGTTGCTAGGAACTGAAACTTCAATACATGTTCGATCTAGCAAGGACTGCCAAATGATCGACACAGGGACCATTCCTCCGCCATAGGCACTTGTCACTTTGTCATGGCTCCGCAGCAAGTCTCCGAAGAATTGGCTTTCTCTGGGCAGTGGCATCCATCCCAGGAAGTCAGGAAGGATAGTTTTTTTAGGGCATATACAACCCTGGACGCTAACATGGACGCTTGAACCGAAATAGAAAAGATCGCAAAACTAGATTATCTTCTAAGCGTCTGAGCTCCCAACTGTAGACGCTAATTATGGACGTGTAACTTCTTGGCCGATACATCCTTTTCCTATGTGCTAAGCCTCGCACGAAAAAAGAAGTATAAGCAGTCAGCATTTCATCTTGTGTTGATGCCGCATGGAGACCAGGAATAAAACACCAAACTGCCTATCGCCTAGGAAAGTAATCCTAGCACCCACAAGCAGCAACTAATCAAGTCCATGAGTGCTGTGCTTGGCTGTAGAATTGACCGTGAGGAAGAGCCCAAGAGGTGTGGCAATCTATATGTACTGCTACTTCCTACTTCCAAATCTAGCACTTGTGTAAAACCGTTTCTTAATTTGCCATAACTTCCATACTCTCATTTGTCATGGCGTCTCCTAATTTGATTGCCCTACTTCGCTTCTGTGTCTAGCGATGTTACTCTGTACAGGATCAATTGCTCGAATATCTGTATCAATAAGCTTGTCTTCAGAGTTGTCTTGCTGTTAATATGTTAATAAAGGTATTTATACTCTGGTGTTTGACTAATAGGCTAATAGTGGCATTGGCATATCTATGCATTGTATCCTAGACACCCAGATAGTTAATTTTGTGTTATTGCCCAGGCTCCACAAATTGTCTGGCTCTGCCACTGGCCATATTTAGTATGGTTGCATTGAGCTGAGTGGGATTATCTCGTTACCTGTGATATTTCTTATTGAAAAATCTTTAAGAGCTCATTTAGGTAGTACACATTGCCTGTCTGGTTTAAGATTTTTCATCATGATTCTGGATTTCTTATGTTAACGTAATCACTGGGACCAGGAGCGCTGTAGAGTGTAGACCTGTGATAGTATTGCTTAGCTTTATGTTTATACTAGTTTCTAAAATTATAACATCACTTCTAGTTTATAAGGAAATTCGATTCTGATATACATCCGAATATACATCTACAACTTGCCCACATGCCATGTTGCCATTATTTTTATTTCTAAAATAGAACAGATGTTTCTCTTTCCATAAATGTCTCTTTTACATTGAGTGTGATACTGCTTTAGTTTTAATTTTCCATTTTATTGAAAGTGCTCAAGTAACTAACTTAGGTTGCACCAACAGCTGCTATCAAGTAGTGTGCGTGTCTGTGTTTGACACATTAATCAGCCAACCCCACTAGTTCATTGGTGCACTTTACTTTTAAGATTGACCTGTTCTGCTGGCATGGTGCCACATGGCAGTGATGGAAAAAGTTTCCATATATTGATACAACGATAAGCTTTTAGTTTTGGACCCAACGTTTTCATTTGATTGAGCAAGGTCTAAAAACGGCCCATTCCTTATGTGGGTCTTTTTCTCCAAAACCGAGGCCCCTCCTGAGGAACTTGGAACAACAAAATGGGAGCTTCTGATTTCTTGCAGACAAAATGAGCTTCTGCTACCTATCAACTGTGATTATCAGACTGTTTGCTCATATTTTTCTTCTCTTGAGCAGATTGAAAATTTACCCTGTTCTAGGCTGTAATCATTTAAGTTCTTCCTTTGCAGTTGGGTAATTGAGCCACCTTTGGAAGTCGTCGTTCCTGCCAAGCGCACACCATGGCCAGAAGCCACCACCGAGGTTTCACCGGAGCTGTTAGAAGGCAAGCAAGAGCAGGAGGATAGGCGGCTGTCACGAACCAACCGATCATCCCGTCCCCGAAGCACCACCACTAAACGGAAGGGCGAAGTTCAGAACTGAGGCAGGACAATCACACCGTGTAATGTACATCTCACATCCGCGATAGGATAAGCATATCCGTTTGACCTGCTGGTGGGTATTGTGTTTATTTTTTCTCCCTGGTGTTTTGCTCCTGTGGCAACGACAGTCGCCTCTTGCCGAGACATGCCTTCTGTAGAAGGCTGTCTCGTTATAGTATGTAGCTCTACTTGTTGTGCTGTAATATACACCTCAATCGGCGTCAAGAAAATGGTGTCTACATTCTGGAAAATCTATATGAGTATCGTGTGATGATCAGTGTCTTCAGGCACAATTTTCCCCTTTCTTGGGGTGTTGTACTCCACTGTATTAATGGGTAAATTTGAACAGTTGTTTGCTTCCTTCTTGAGTTGCTGCTTGCTAGCTGGCTGGCTGCAGGTCGCCTCTGATTGCCTGATGATGTAGTACTTGCTGTACGCAGCCTCTCCCACAAGGCCGGATCACGACCGAGGGGCTCCATCATCCATGTGAATGATGGACAACGGACCATGGATTTTGCACTTTGGATATCTTTGGCCAACGCTTTTGCACGAGGCGTCCATGTGATGTGAGCCGTGTTGCGCAGGGAAGATCCGATCCTTCTCCATCGTCACGATCATGCGGTCCTTGGCCTCTTTGTGCTAGTCGGCATCCTGCTAAACTTCTAGGTTTGTTAACATGAGCATTTTCATTTCCAGAGTGAAGTATACATACAAAAGGATAGCCAATATTGAGTCGGTTCTTTTTTTTTTCGTTATCAAAGAAGCAATTCAAGAAGAAATGAGATACTTCTAGAGATGTACTACTACACGTTGGATGGAGTTGCAAAATGCAACTAGGCTAGGTTGGGATCCGGAAAGGAAAGTTAGCCAAGAGTCTAGAGCTTCTAACTTCCTCCTAGTCTTTATGAGTTAACTAGCAAAATGCCCGCGCGTTGCAGCGGAAGGGAAACAATATACTTATATACCTTTTCTCTGAGCAAACACATACCCGTCGCAGGTCAAAGGATCTGAAAATATGCGGGAGACCAAGCTCGTATTCGGCGTATCTACTTTTCGTCCCGCGAACAGTCTCTTGATAACCTTTAGATCACCATTGTTTTCCGTACTAAAACAAACGTTTGTGTAGTTTTCACTGTCGAGATAAATATTGCTTAGTACCTTCTACTTTTCCCATCTTCCTTATCCGAAAATCATATGAAACCCGGGCCGTTCCTTCGGATCGCTAGACCCTCTTCTGTGGTACCTCGCAAAACAAATTCTAATTTATGTTACCAAATCCCGATTCCTATGCTCAGCAATTAAGTGAAATCTAGCCGACTCCATTCATCACACGTCGCACTCAAAAGAATGCAAGTAAACATAAATGTACTGCTAGGTAATTCAACATACAATAGCAATTCATGGCGTTAATTATTCAGCGCAAGGAGAAAAAAATGGCACAGCGAGCCATCGCTCGTAACTGCTGCCTGCTATGTGCGCTTGCTAATTCAGAAAAATTCAAAACGCACTAATCCAGGCGACGACTTGTTCTGGCCTGCTATTTGCGCTTGCCATCAGCGGCTTTTCCTGCATGTTCTTCGCATGTGGCTGGCAGGAGCGTCGAGTTGGGCAGAAGAGGGCCGGTCGGAGATTGGCCGCCAGGAGCATCGAGTTGGGCTGAAGAGGGTCAGTTGGAGATCGCGGGCGTGCTATTTGTTCGTTTCAAAAGTCGAAGACCATATTCTTAAATTTCTCCATGTGCTCGCCTTGCAGGTAGATGGCCACCGGCAGGCTGCGTTGTGGTTGGCGCGAACGCTAGTCCTCGTACGCGATGCCGCCAAATCCCATAAACACGGGTCAGTCCTGGCCGAAGTCGACGTATGTAGATCAGCACGCGTACCCAGCTGGCGAGTCCAAGGTTGGTGCACCACCGGAACATCTGTGTGGAGCTTCAGTTAGTCCAGCGCGGGATGGGAAAGGAGTTCGTCAGGCCGCCGCACCAAGCCTCCCCTGGCGACACCGCCGCCACACGAATCTTTGTTCTCTGAACACCATGGCTCAATATCACGAACGCTCCGTATGTGATGCTCTTTGCAAAACACCAACTTGCTCATAATTTAGACAGCTAAGCGACGCTGTAACTTTCTCAACCTGAGCGGGATTCTGCACATGCACTGGACTTTCTCCTTCCGACCATAATTTGCGATGTGAATCGATGTCCTACCGATCTAAAGTACTCGTGGAGTCATGGTCTCCGAACTCTGTACTCCTCGTAGGCCATGTGTAGGGGTTCGTAGCATGGAAAACAAAAAAATTCTACCGCATGAACACACAATCAAGATCTAATCTATGATCAAGCCAAGATCTATCTACTAAATTGTAGCAACGAGTCGATGGAATACTAACCCTCGAAGATCCAAAGCGGTTAACGAGAGCAGATTCTCGTGGGTGATGTAGTCGTACTCTTTCCGATCTCAAGATCGCGTAGACGATTCTTCCGGCGCTGCATTCCGATAGCGCTTCCGCAGTCGGTCACACGTTCGGTACTCGATGAAGACCTTATTCTCCCTTGTTCCAGCAGGCAGCGGAGGTTGTAGCACTCTCCTCGCGATTCCGGCAGCACGACGGTGTGGTACCGGAAGTAGAGGGGTGATCTCGCAGGGCTTCGCCTTAAGCTGGAGCGAGTATGGTGGACTATGAGAGAGCCCTTGGCGATCTAGGGTTTAGAGGCACCAAGGAGAGAGGGCTAGGCCGACGGCTAGGGCAAGGGGAGAACCCCAACTCGGCGGCTAGGCAAACCCTAGGGGCGGCGGCGACTTGGTGGAAGCCGGCGGCTAGGGCTAGGGTTTAGAGGAGAGAGGTGTAGGTTTGGAGGGGCAGCCCTGCCCCTCCTTATATAGGTGGAGGGGGCGCGCCAAGGGAAGGGGAGTCCCTCCCCAACTCGGTCTCCAAGGGCCGGCGGTGGAGGGAGAGGGACTTCCTCCCCAGGTAGGTTTCCTACTCTCCCTCCACCAAACAAAATAGTCGTTTGACTTTTTCAAATTGGCGTTTGACTTTTCAAACTAGGATTTGATTTATCCCTTTATTTTGTTCAGCGATGACACCTAGTACATGATGCAACCATTCCAACTTGTAATGACACATTCATGTACCCTTCCCCTCCGGAGTGCCGGACATTCCGGAACCTTCTAGAACATTCCCAATGAAAACACCGGAACCATTCTCCAACCCCGAAACAGGACTTTCCTTATATGAATCTTATTCTCCGTACCATTCCGGATCTCCTCGTGATATCCCGAATCCTATACGAGACTCCGAACAACATTCAGTCTCTTACTCATCATTCCATAACTACTCAAACAACATCGAATCCTTAAGTGTGTCTCCCTACGGTTCGTGAATTATGCGGACATGATCGAGACACTTCTCCGAACAATAACCAATAGAGGAATCTGGAAATTCATATGGCTCCCACATATTTCTACGATTACTTTGCGATCGAATGAACCACTTACATACGATACCAATTTCCCTTTGTCTCACGATAGTTTACTTATCCGAGGTTTTGATCGTCGGTATCTCTGCATACCTAGTTCAACCTCACATCGATAAGTACTCTTTTTCTCGTTCCCGTGATATGTGATCCCTTGTGAGCCAGTCACATGCTTGCAAGCTAATTGGATGACATTCCACCGAGAGGGACCAGAGTATATCTATCCGTCATATGGATGGACAAATCTCACTCTTGATCCATGTGTCTCAACCCATACGCTCCGAACACTCAATGCCATCTTTATAGCCACCAAGTTACGGTGTGGTGTTTGATGTCATCAAAGCATCCTTCCGGTGATGGTGATAAGCATGATCTCATGGTCGAAGGAATTAGGTTACTATGTATTAGAAAGCTTATAGCAAATGAACTATATTAAATGACGTGATCTTTATGCTACGCTTAACTATAGGAGTATGTCCATCACATCATTCTCCTAATGATATGACCCTGTTGTTAATAATATCTCTATGTTCATGATTAGGAAACCATGATCATATATTAACCAACAAGCTAGTTTAACAAGAGGCTTTACTAGGGACTCTTTTATGTTTACAAATCACACAAGTATTAATGTTTCCTGTTAATACAATTATAGCATGGTATGTAAACATTTATCATAAGTATGAAGATATGATAATAACCAGTTTATTATTGCCTCTTGGGCATATCTCCAACAGTCTCCCACTTGCACTAGAGTCAATAATCTAGTTTCGAACCTTTGTGTATTTAACACCTATGGCTTTCTGGTGTCGTATGTACATGATTGCTAGTGGTCAATCGATCTCGGATCCGACACTTCGTGTCCGTGTGTAATTGCATGTCTTTGCGTCTCTACGCATCACTCATTCTCTAATGAGATGGCTTTGTACAAATTTGGTCCTTTGGTGTGACCTTTAGTTCTTTGGGGTTAAAACATGTTGATAATATTGCCGTACAATATATCTCCATAGCATTATCCCTGCTGTGAACTACACCTAGTTTGATAACAAACTACTTGACACAAATGCCCTCTTTTGCTGCTATAATAGCAGTTCTATACTTAGCCCTTTTGTTGTAGTATCTGTCACAATATCTTGACTTTGGTACTCATCCAAATTCATTATGGAACTCTCATTCCATCATATTGTGCCACCCTTAGTTTAGATTGAGATAAACTTAATTTGTACTTTGTGACAAAACTAGTATCAATGTAATTCATTTACAATGAACTAACCATCTATTTGTCACTTCTACAAAACAATATATTCTTAGTTCTTCCAAAAGATCATAAGAATATTCTTACTATCGTCCAATGATCATCTTATGAATCATTCTGGTATATGCTCACATCATTTAGAGCATAGGACATATCTGGATTTGTACATATCACAGCATGATTGATATAAATACTCTTTGTGATTTCATACATCAAGTATCAATCTATACTTGAATCTTTGTTTCACTTACCAAGTGTCAATACACTTGAATATATCATCAACATTGAACTCATTCAATCCTTTCTGTGCGACAAGAACCTTTCTTGTAGTTTCTATATTGAACTCATTCAATACATCATCTATGTACTTTCGGCACAACCATATTAGCGTCTATTGATGCCAAATATTTGGGTTTTGCCTAAGTCTTTCATCAGGATGAAATTCTTAATATGTGTTAATAAAAGATACATCATTTCCAATCAACAATATGTCTTCCACATAATGTATTAGAAACATGTCTTAGCGCTCCCACTTAATTTCTTGCAAATGCAAGCATCTTCATCATCTCCGATGAATTAAACTCTTTTAACAGTTTCATCATAGTGAAGATTCCAACTCCGCGATGCTTACTTCAACTATTGAAGTTTGCATATGCTTTTAGCATCCTTTGAATTAATAAAACCCTTTGGACCGTGTCATGCACATGTCCTTGGTAACCATTCTATTAGAAGAACTTGTTTTGTTTATTCAACACATAACAAAATTATATGTCGTGGTTGCTACATTAATCCGTCTAGACTAAATATCACTTAATGAAAGATCAGATCTTGTCATAGTCAACTCTTTGAACATTGTCGTGAACTCTTTCCCGACATGTCGATAATTTCATAGATGTGAAACATCCATGTCTATTTCTTTATAGATCCAAATACGACCGTAAGGTCTTGTACCTTTCCAGAGGGTCTTTCAAGTTCAAAGCTTGATCTCTCGTATATGGAACTATCACAGATTTTATGGCTTCAAGCCATTTGACAGAGTCAGGGACCATCATCGCTTCTTTGCATGTAGTCAGATCATTATCGTTAAATAATGATTTAACTCTCAAATCTTGGTATTTGATTGTTTACCCGACCTTCTTGTTTCAATAGGAACTTAGTCCTCCGTGACCACAACCTTTGAGGCACGTGAGCCATGAGCATTGTTGCTGCCTCCGGAACACTTTTTAGCGCAACTCTGCACATATAGCTAAGGTTCTTTTAACCTTATCAAAGTTCTATTGTCCTCCCACTTAACTTTTCACGAAAAATTCCTTCTTATAGAAACTTGACGTTCTAAGCGACAAACATTTTTTTTGTCTCTGATGTTATGGAGGAACAGTTATTCGAAATAACATACAAAGATAGGTTCATCTGACTTTGGTTGCAAACATCTTTCTTATGCATAGCATACCAATGTTTAAGAAAGGACAACTTAGGTTTTATCCCAAACCATAACTTTATATGGTGTCATTTCAACGGATTATGATGGAGCTCTTTTCAGTGGAAAAACGGTAGTCTCTAAAGATTTTAATCTTTAAAATATAATGACAGTTTTATGAATTACACCTTTGATCTTACCATGTCAAACAAGGTTTAATTACAAATCTCGAATGCACCATACTCTTATGGTGTTTCAAAAATGCAAATCCACGGAACGATTCCTTAAATCTTAGGTATTATGCTAAACTTGTAACTCAAATATCTTCCTTTATGATCTTATCATAAACTATTTATATTCTTGTTACAATGTTTTTGCACTTCATCTTGAAAGCCTTTGAACTTTTCAAATGTTTCACACTTCATCCTTATTAAGTAAATATTCATATATTCACTCAAATTTTCGGAGGAAGCATATGAAGTTGAAATCCATCGCTCTTGACTACACATAATGGACTTCATACAACAATATGTACAAGTTCCAATAAGCTAGTCATTCGTTCCCTTTTGGCCTATGAACGAAGTTTTAATTATCTCTAGGAAAGTTTCACAAGCGTCATTTGATCAAAAATCAAAAAGACTCCAAAATTCCATCCACATGGAGTTTCTTCATGTTTTCTTTCCAATATAATTTAAACGACGATGTCACTTCCTAAGTGATCTTTCAATCAATCTGTCTTTCGACACTTTTAGCACTAGTTTTATGGATGTGATTTTTCCAACGAGATTTGTGAATCATCCATCTTTTATGGATTACGGCAATTATTTGAACAACCATTTTGTTCTCATAATACCTGATAAAACAAATCTTGAAGGCAAGCTTTTAACGAGCAACACAATAAACCTTTATTTGTTCTCGATGAACATCATCACATATTCTTTTGCTAGTTACTTAGGCCATTGTAGTTTATGAATTCTGTTGTTTCGTATGACGATTCATATCAACAAATTCAGTATCAAATACTTAAGAACCACATTGTTTAACAAGCAAAGAATATAGCCATAACACATATATCCTTTATATACCTAAACTGAACAATTCTAGTCTTTTCTTTTCTGCCATATATTTATGAGATTCTCTTTCAGTATTTCTTTTTCTGTTTGAAAGAATCTATCAACATTAATAGTGGAGCCATACACATGACACATAGTCCAAAGCGTATATAGTTAAATACCAATGTCTTTGGACTTGTACTTTGAAGTAGATTACCATCATCAAATGTTTGGTGTTCTTTCAAATTCCTTTCTTTAGTAATCTATTGATGTAGTAAACATTTTACCTACATCAAATATTCATCCTTCTCATGAAATTATTCATGATCAAGCTACTTTAGCTTATAACGGTGAATCACGAGTATAATGTTGCTTTCCAAAACTTTTTGGAGGATTAGGACAACTAGTGTCTTCAATCTTTAGCAAATTCTCATCAAATATGAGAAAATGACTTTTGCCGTATTATACTCTGTCATGTTGCAACCAAAACTTCGTTTCAGATATCAAAATATATTCTACACATCATGGTTTCTGAAACAACTCTTTCAGATCCTAGATAACCTTGATATTAAGACAATTCTTTGAATATCAAGAATCAAGGAGACAAACATGATACTCATACACTAACTCTTGGAATTATCACTCTCGATTTTAATACCAATTATTAAACTTCATCGAGTAACCGGAACTTACTGAAAGTTTGCAATAGAACTTTTAAATTTTAGATTAACACTTCAAAACAATACGATACCAGTTCGTAAAGTAACTAACCAGAATTCTATAGTTCTATCATCTCAATTATAACTAAGCGCAAGGTGGTAAACGGATGCCAATGACTACAACAACTATGCAAATTCACTTTGGTTTAATTTATGATAAATAGTGTTCAACTTTTAATCATATTGCCATTGAATTCCCACTCAAAACAATATCCCTCACATTGTTTTAGTGACCACACGAACCAAATCCACCACATCAAAACCGATCATCACGAGAGTTGATGTAGCTTCAATGGCGAACAATCAACATGTTCATCATATCTACTATATGACTCATGCTTTACCTTTCGGTGATCCGTGTTCCGAGACCATGTCTGTACATGCTAGGCTCGTCAAGATCAAACCTTAGCTTCCGCATGAGCAAATCTGGCTTGCTCACGTTGTATACACTCGCAGAATCTAACACATCCGATCATCACGTGATGCTTCGAAACAACGAGCTTTAGCAACGGTGCTTACTAAGGATGAACACTTTAAAACTTGAAATTGTGTGCCTGAGGGATCATCTTATAATGCTACCGTCGTGAACTAAGCAATACTAGATGCATAAAAGGATTAACATCACATGCAATTCATAATATGTGATATGATATGGCCTTTCTTCTTTGTGCTTCCGATCTCCATATTCAAACACGAACATGATATCCATCATCACCGGCATTGCATCAAGGTCAATGACGCCGCTCCATGGTTGTCGTCCACCAGCTTCAACTATTTCAACTACTTTGAATAGATACGCGGGTCTTGATAAAATTAAAGACAACCATATGGCTCCTGTCGGTTGCCAACTTACAATAAGGAACATTGCATACATCAAATATAATCACAATCATGGCCATATCACATCACAGCACACCCCTGCAAAACAAAGTTAGACGCCTCTAATTTACTTTGCATATTTTACGTGGTTTGGGGCTTTCAATAAGTGTCGTTCTAACTTACGAACAAGAACCACAACATTGATACTAGTATTGTCAATTACTCGTTGTAAATTGAATCTTAACTATGTTGGGAGAAACAGGCACCCGCAAAGCCACTTATGCAATACAAGTTGCATGTCAAGCGTGGAGCAAGTCTCATGAACGATGTCATGTAAGGTTAGCCCGGGCTGCTTCATCCCACCATCCCGCAAGATGCAAAGTACACAAGAAGCAATCGACAACAAAAGCATCAACGCCCACAATGACCATTGTGTTCTACTCGTGCAACAGATCTACATATAGACACGGCTCGATACCCTTTGTAGGGGTTCGTAGCATGGAAAACAAAAAATTTCTACCGCATGAACACACAATCAAGATCTAATCTATGATCAAGCCAAGATCTATCTACTAGATTGTAGCAACGAGTCGATGGAATACTAACCCTCGAAGATCCAAAGCGGTTAACGAGAGCAGATTCTCGTGGGTGATGTAGTCGTACTCTTTCCGATCTCAAGATCGCGTAGACGATCCTTCCAAGGCTGCGTTCGGTAGCTTCCATGATCGGTCACACGTTCGGTACTCGATGAAGACCTTCCTCTCCCTTGTTCCAGCAGGCAGCGGAGGTTGTAGCACTCTCCTCGCGATTCCGGCAGCACGACGGTGTGGTACCAGAAGTAGAGGGGAGATCTCGCAGGGCTTCGCCTTAAGCCGGAGCGAGTATGATGGACTATGAGAGAGCCCTTGGCGATCTAGGGTTTAGAGGCACCAAGGAGAGAGGGCTAGGCCGGCGGCTAGGGCAAGGGGAGAGCCCCAACTCGGCGGCTAGGCAAACCCTAGGGGCGACGACGACTTGGTGGAAGCCGACGGCTAGGGCTAGGGTTTAGAGGAGAGAGGTGTAGGTTTGGAGGGGCAGCCTTGCCCCTCCTTAAATAGGTGGAGGGGGCGCGCCAAGGGGAGGGGAGTCCCTCCCCAACTCGGTCTCCAAGGGCCGGCGGTGGAGGGAGAGGGACTTCCTCCCCAAGTAGGTTTCCTACTCTCCCTCCACCAAACAAAATAGCTGTTTGACTTTTTCAAATTGGCGTTTGACTTTTCAAACTAGAATTTGATTTATCCCTTTATTTTGTTCAGCAATGACACCTAGTACATGATGCAACCATTCCAACTTGTAATGACACATTCATGTACCCTTCCCCTCCGGAGTGCCGGACATTCCGGAACCTTCTAGAACATTCCCGATGAAAACACCGGAACCATTCTCCAACCCCGAAACAGGACTTTCCTTATATGAATCTTATTCTCCGGACCATTCCGGATCTCCTCGTGATATCCCGGATACTATCCGAGACTCCGAACAACATTCGGTCTCTTACTCATCATTCCATAACCACTCAAACAACATCGAATCCTTAAGTGTGTCTCCCTACGGTTCGTGAATTATGCGGACATGATCGAGACACTTCTCTGAACAATAACCAATAGAGGAATCTGGAAATTCATATGGCTCCCACATATTTCTATGATTACTTTGCGATCGAATGAACCACTTACATACAATACCAATTTCCCTTTGTCTCACGATAGTTTACTTATCCGAGGTTTTGATCGTCGGTATCTCTGCATACCTAGTTCAACCTCGTTACTGATAAGTACTCTTTTTCTCGTTCCCGTGATATGTGATCCCTTGTGAGCCAGTCACATGCTTGCAAGCTAATTGGATGACATTCCACCGAGAGGGCCCAAAGTATATCTATCCGTCATATGGATGGACAAATCCCACTCTTGATCCATGTGTCTCAACCCATACTTTCCGAACACTCAATGCCATCTTTATAGCCACCCAGTTACGGTATGGTGTTTGATGTCATCAAAGCATCCTTCCGGTGATGGTGATAAGCATGATCTCATGGTCGAAGGAATTAGGTTAGTATGTATCAGAAAGCTTATAGCAAATAAACTATATTAAATGACTTGATTTTTATGCTACGCTTAACTATAGGAGTATGTCCACCACATCATTCTCCTAATGATATGACCCTGTTGTTAATAACATCTCTATGTTCATGATCAGGAAACCATGATCATATATTAACCAACAAGCTAGTTTAACAAGAGGCTTTACTAGGGACTCTTTTATGTTTACAAATCACACAAGTATTAATGTTTCCTGTTAATACAATTATAGCATGGTATGTAAACATTTATCATAAGTATGAAGATATGATAATAACCACTTTATTATTGCCTCTTGGGCATATCTCCAACACCATGACGACCTTGTACATGGGGGCGCACCACTCCGACTTGGGGGAGACCGGGGGGTCCATGGTGTGCTTGAGGGTGGCCACCGCTCCTGCTGGGCATTGTAGATCTTCCACCTTAAGGACATGCGGCTGGCAGGTGGCGACGACCGACGATGGACAACCGTCAGATCAGGCCTGAATTCAAGGTTTCCTAGTCGATATCGTCTGCTCGTTCCAGGTCGTGATCACCTATTATATGGAACGGGGGTGGGATCTTGGAAACGTGGCCGTGAAAAATTCTGGGTGTTGATCGAGCCTGGCGCCGGGATTGGCTCCCGTGTTGAACAAAATCAATTGATTGAACTTCCCCTTCAACTTTGTCGTGAAGACACCCGCCGTCGCTTTGTCGTCAACCTCGGCGGCAGAGATTGAACTCAACGATGGCGTTTGTGGCAGCGACTTCAGGGGCAGTGATCGATTGATGATATGAAGGAAGCTATCACAGCACCACATTGTGTCGAAAAAGCATCCAGATCGTGGCAGGTTCTCGTCGCCTGTTTCCCGACTCGTTGAGGTTTCCTAGTCGATATCGTCTGCTCGTTCTAGGTCGTGATCACCTATTATATGGAACGGGGGTGGGATCTTGGAAACGTGGCCGTGAAAAATTCCGGGTGTTGATCGAGCCTGGCGCCGGGATTGGCTCCCGTGTTGAACAAAATCAATTGATTGAACTTCCCCTTCAACATTGTCGTGAAGACACCCGCCGTCGCTTTGTCGTCAACCTCGGCGGCAGAGATTGAACTCAACGATGGCGTTTGTGGCAGCGACTTCAGGGGCAGTGATCGATTGATGATATGAAGGAAGCTATCACGGCACCACATTGTGTCGAAAAAGCATCCAGATCGTGGCAGGTTCTCGTCGCCTGTTTCCCGACTCGCTGAGACAACATAGAACTCGGGGTATAAGGAACCCTCGGGATAGAACGAAGAGATATATTGACGGGCCCGTGTTTAAGTAGAGGAGGGGCACGGACGATGGAAAAAAATTAAGAACAAACCGGTACAATGGCAAAGTAGTTAACATTAGATTTGGTGGGAGGGCAAAACGGTCTAAAAAGTGTTGGACCGGGAGAAACACTTCGTGCTTTATTATTAGGTATAGAACAAACCGGTACAATGGCAAGGTAGTTAACATTAGATTTGGTGGGAGGGCAAAACGGTCTAAAAAGTGTTGGACCGGAAGAAACACTTCGTGCTTTATTATTAGGTATAGATTACTTCCTTCGTCTTAAAATAGATGTCTTAAATTTATCAGAATTTGGATTAATGTACGGAGGGAGTAGATATTTGCCATTGCCAATGACACACAATTGAATAACGCCGACGAAACACTGATTTATGAGTTTGCAGAAAAATAAAGCTTTGTCATATATAAACCACTGCCGTAACGACATTTAGAGAAGTATTTAAGTGTTGCAAGCATTTTCATATAGTTATTTTGCGGGTGTGTTTTTCATTTGCTTATTTTGGAGGCGTATATTTTTTAGCTGAATAGTACACGAAGGCGGCATTTTGTCAGACAACAAGAGCAAAATCGTTTGTGCTCCAAATCACGACACTAGAAATGACATAGCAAAAGAATCAAATCCTGTCAATATGGCATGGCAGGAGGCGGTGGCTAAAAATCCATCTAGGGTTCGTTCCCCCCGCCAGCGATGTCACCGGTCCATCTCGTCTCCGTGGCCTTAGAGCCTTGGAGGGTAGTGGACCATGGCTTCAGTGTTTTGTTTTAGACTGTTTTCAGTGTGTTTTTCAGGATGTTAAGGTGGCAGCTACGTCCTAAAGTCAGAATAAGGTTCACCCCCTCCTATCCTCGCTCTGGTGGTGTGTCTAGCATCAGCGGAGGACGCGTGTAGTCGTGTGTCTGACAGATCTCTTCAGATCCAGTCGTTTTTTCATATTCGTTGGTATGGTTTGAGGTTAGTCTCTTCTGATCTACCTTTGTCATCTTTGGCGATGGTTGCTGATATGATGCGCTAGTCCTTTCGGGTCTTAGCATGTCGACTGCTCATCCGTCTACTATAATAAACTCTACTACGACGAACTTTGCCTGGCTCCGGTGATAGAAGAGCAAGGATGACGGCGCGCCTTCGGCTCGTGTTTGTAGTCGTCGCTAGTGGTCTGGTGCCTGTTTGTAATTTTTAGGACTCACTATACTATTGTTGACGGTTATTAATAGCCGGTGAAATTTTGCAAAGAAAAAAAACTATCAACATGATGATGTGTTCACAGGAATGAGTGTATACACGCATTATGAGCGTATATGTTTGCACTGTTTTTTTTTTTAAAACGCGCACATTTGCATCACTCAATCGCACAACACATCACCAAAATCAGCAAAAAAAAAAAAGAAAAAAAAAACACTATCACGTTGGACGTGTCGTGTGATTATGGGACACTGCCACCGCGTCCCCTCCGTAAACCCTCCAGTCACCGGTCACCGCCCGCCCCCGGTCACGATTCGGCTCATCTCTCCTTTCCTCTAGGTTCACGCCCGCCGCCGCCGCCGCCGCCGCCGCCGCCACTCCGCCTCCCGCGTCCTCAGCCGTCTCACTCCGCCGACAGCCGCAGCAGGCCCTAGCGATCCCAGCATCCGCCGCCTCCCGCGTCCTCCCGGCAGGCCGCCGTTCAGTCCCGAGGACTTCAGCGCTCTCTGCCACGAGCTCCAGGAACATCAAGGCAAGGTCGGATTTCCTTTCCTCTTTTGTTCCTTGATGCTCTGTTGAACTGGATGCGAGGATGATACAGGATTGAAATTTTATGATGTGTATGAGGCGTACGGTGTATGGATTTGAATATCCCTACATACATAGTTTTATTTATGCCACAAGCGAATTATTTGGTTTTATTGGCAATTTGGCATGCATAACCTGATCGCAAACCTTGGGGTTTAATCTCATTCTAAGTGGAATTGGCTGTATACTGGTCTCCAGATATTCCCTTATCATCATCACGAGCTTCTGCGAGACTGCGAATATGATTTCCCTTCCAAACGGGGATACATTCATTATAATATGTAATCTGTGATGAATTGGTGATTATGATATTGTTCATTCTGCTCATTCAGTTTTTTAGGTAAGCTTTGAGAATATACAGTATGGCTGGGGGTAGCACAGACACAGTCACCAAGGAGCTGGAGGCATTGCATGTTGAGCAAACTGAAACTAAAGTAAGTACTATACTGCACAAGTTATTTTTTTCCCTGCATTGAACCATGAATCTCTGTCCTCTCAATATCTTTTCTTGCATGGTTGCTTTGGCATACTTCATACTTATGTATGTATACATGGAGAAAATGTCGAAGGTGAACAAGAAACATACCGAGCTATTGACTGATACTGTTCTGCTTTGCAGAATTGGTCTTCTTTTTCGAGAAAACCAGAATTGGTCTTCTCATAGTCACCTCAACTGCCGGTTGCTTATTGTGATAATTGTTTTTTCGTCGCCTCATTTGTAAAGTTGGTGACATTGAGTCCATTCCTTGTCTCAATCTGTTATTGTAACTTATCTCCGAATTCTCCTAATCCTAATGGCTGTTATGAAGCTTCTGATGATATGGCTAGCCTTTACATACCTCAGTTAGAAAGTGATACGTGATCCCGTGGATTGCTGAACCTCACATATCAGCCTTCTCTTGAATGACCCTTGCACTGTTGTATAGTTTCTTTGATGCTAAATAAGCTTCCCATTTTTGCCGCAGGAGAAAGTTATGGATAGCAATGGTGGTGATCCCGGAGCTCAGTCCTCACCACCAGAGGATGATGATGATGGCCCAGCTGAAGATGGAGCAGCAGGTGACAACTCTACTTTGCAAGTTCTCATTGCTGAGTTTTCTCATCTAGAGTTGGACCAGTGGAGACTCAGTTATTCTGTAGCATTGGGGACCTGGGATGTCAGTCATGTGATTATTCTAACTATTGTCTTTGAAATGGATAGTTTCAGCAGCTGCGAAGAAGAAAAAGAAGAAAAGCAAGGCAAAGTGAGTTATGTTATTCAACTGAACCATTAATGTCCTTGTTTGGTTTTCTCTGTTTTCTGAGCATGTCATGTGTTTTCTGTAGAAAGAAGAAGGACCCTCTTCAGCAGACAGACCCTCCGTCCATCCCCGTTGATGAGCTTTTCCCTTCAGGTGATTTTCCTGAGGGTGAAATCCAGCAATACATGGATGAGTAAGTACAAGTCTATCACCAGTAGCAGAATTTTCCGTTGAAATGAATTATCGAAAGTTAGGAATATGGTGTTATCTTTATTAAACAGGCCACAACAATACCTGGGTTATAATAGCATGAATGAGCTCAACTCCTGTAAATGACGCAGAAACTGTTTTTTTTTCATTCGCTGTTAATGCAGAACTCTGCAAAATGATATTTATCACCTGTTTCTTAAATTTTAGTCATGTTATTGCTCTTCAGTAATTTATGGAGGACAACTAGTGAAGAAAAGAGGGAACTGGAACGACTACAAAAGCCAATGTACAATTCTGTTCGCCGAGCAGCAGAAGTTCATAGACAGGTTTAGAACATACTAGCTCTCTTTGTTTCTTGCAGCTTCGTTTTGATTGTACTCCCTCCGTTTCAAAATATAAGATGCTTTAGGTTTCTGAAGATGATGTATCTAGACTTCTTTTAGTGTGTAGATTCACTCCAAACATGAGTGAACCTACATACTAAAAGAAGTCTAAATACATTTGCTTCACAAAGTTAAAACATCTTATATTTTGAAACGGAGGGAGTATCTGTTATTGGTTACCACTCTAAAATATATAACATGATTTGCTAGGTGCGGAAATACATGAGGAGCATTGTGAAGCCTGGAATGTTGATGATTGAACTCTGCGAGACTTTAGAAAACATGGTTCGGAAACTTATCAAGGAGAATGGACTGCAAGCTGGTATTGCCTTTCCAACAGGATGCTCCTTGAATTGGTATGATATCCTCTAGAGTGCTTCCTAGTACTACTGCATACCCTTCTTATATTGACGGAAAAATTCAATGCTTAGGGTTGCAGCTCACTGGACTCCAAATTCTGGTGATAAAACCGTACTACAATACGATGATGTGATGAAGCTGGATTTTGGGACACATATAGATGGTCTGTCTGTTTTATCATATTTTCTATTCTTCAATGATTTCTTGGTGTATATTTTGTAGGGTTTTGTCCTTGCAAGTATGACTTCATGCTATTTCTAATTTAAAAAACTAACATGGTACTGTCATTATTCCCAGGGCGCATTGTCGATTGTGCATTTACTGTCGCGTTCAATCCCACGTTTGATCCGTTGCTTCAAGCAACGAAAGATGCCACAAATACTGGAATAAAGGTAATTTCTACGCATTATGTTCACTCATCGAAGGCTGTGGTTAATTAAGTCAATGGACTCGGACCGAATGAATGCTTCCCATAAGCACCTTCTCACATAGTGTACATGGTAGCGGCTCTACTTGGTTGAAAGACATACTATGTTGATAGGTTTTGGTTGAAGCTTCTGCCTTTGCTTACTCTATTATAGTGTTTATGTGTTACGGCGTATTGTTATCTCTCCAGCTGTTTATGTATAGTTATTTCTTTAGGTCTGATTTGAGTTTCTTTTTCACTTGTTAATAATCTGATTCATGGCTATTTGAAATCATATTCCCTTAAATGAATTCTATTCTTTGTTATTTAATAATGTTTACCTTTCATTTCAGGAAGCTGGAATAGATGCGCGGCTTTGTGATGTTGGTGCTGCAATCCAAGAAGTAATGGAGTCATATGAGGTTGAAATTAATGGGAAAGTTTTCCAAGGTGCGTGCAGTTCCATAATTTTTTCTATTCTGTCCCATTAGAAGTAGAGTGACAGCACGATGATTCAAATTGCAGTAAAAAGTGTGCGAAACCTCAATGGACACAGCATTGGACCATACCAAATCCATGCGGGGAAATCAGTTCCAATTGTAAAAGGTGGAGAGCAAACAAAAATGGAAGAGGGTGAATTCTATGCAATTGAAACTTTTGGGTCCACAGGTATGTCACTCTTTATAGCTTGAACTCATTCACTAAAAGTACTTAACCGTATTATTAGTTGTTTGTAAAAGGCATTTCCCCTTGTATTTAACTAGCTTGACTTTCACCCGAACAACCTATATCTGTTTTCCATAGTAAGGCGCATGCTCAAATTCTTAGCTGGTTTACATTTCATAACCGTGATTCTGTTTTGCAGGAAAGGGATTCGTGAGGGAGGACTTGGAGTGCAGCCATTACATGAAAAACTTCGATGTTGGGCATGTACCATTAAGGGTAGCGAAAGCCAAGCAACTGCTCGGGACAATCAACAACAACTTTGGAACCCTTGCTTTTTGCCGCCGGTACTTGGACCGCATCGGCGAGACCAAGTATCTCATGGCACTGAAAAACCTATGTGATGTTGGCATCATTCAGGTATGTTAAACACCACCATGTCCACTCAAATGTCTGATCCCTATCATGGACATAGTTACTCACGGTTGCCTGCCATATTTGCAGCCGTACCCTCCATTGTGCGACGTGAGGGGAAGCTACGTGTCACAGTTCGAGCACACCATCTTGCTCCGGCCAACCTGTAAAGAAGTCATATCTAGAGGCGACGACTATTGATGGCGCAGCAGCTCCCCTTCTCTGTACCGCTTGCTGGCATGATCATTTTGCACCTAGTCTTGGGCAACCTGTGTTATTTCCGCTCAAATGGCACAATGTCGGAGTCAGACCAATAATGCTGTGAGGCACGGAGGTTTACTGTTCCATTGAGCACCATTTTGATTTCTGAGTTCAAAAGTTTGTTGAGACTGGTTTGTGTACGAATTGCTACCTGTGTTGTATTTGGCTGGATTCCTCTAAAGATTATCCTACCATTCAGAGAACTTCCATCTCTAGCCCTGGATTTTCGAGAGTGAATGTGTTTCTGCGACGATCGTTTGTTCCTTTAGAGGCCCAGTTGACAAATGTTGCAGATTCATGTCTAACCGAATAATCACATACTCCCTCCGTTTATAAACAAGTGACTTGGTTTTGTCTAGATTCGAATGTATCTATAAAGCTAAGTTACTTATTTTTGGATTAAGGGAGTACTTATTTTCTTCCTTTGGGCGTTGTGTTGTCTAGCCTAGCAGTGGTCTCATCCGTGTGCTTTATATTTATAAAATGAGATGAAAACCTCTTTTGAGAGGGAGTAATACTCCCTCCATCCCATAATAGATGTCTTAGATTTATTAAAATTTGGATGAACCTATATACTAAATAGTGTCTAGATTATCATACACGTCTATTTTGGAACGGAGGGAGTACTATTTTTTAGGACTTGTCCATTGAACTTACTTTAAAAATTCTGGAGTATGAAAAGAAAATAAGCAACCCGACCCAGTGGTTGAGATAAAGCCATGCTTTCCTCTTCGGCCACCTTCCACTTCACCGGTGCCTCGGAGCACTTCCGCTGTTCTGTACCAGCATCCCAAATCCTGACGTAGCACGTCACTGCTTCGCCTTCACCATCAAGCTTTGCCGGCCGCGTCGTCCCCTCTGCCCGTCCCCATCTCGCCTGCATCGTTGACGGCGCGGCGACTGTGCTGTGCGTGTCGTCTCCGGCTCGGCCGCCTCTCCGACCGCGATTGATGGGCCAGGCCCATATACACACGGGCGGTTCGGCCCACTTGGAAGTTCGGACGCGGGCACTAGTTCGCGGTTAAGCGGATAAGTAATTGGTAACCCGAACGGGAACCACCTCCCTAGCACCGCCACGTGTCGCCGGTGTGAATAAAGTCCCGCTTGTCTCCACCGCCGTCTCCTCCTCTTTTCCCCGCTCCAGCAAAAACCCTAGAGGACCTCTCGCCTCGCCGCCGCCACCGCCTCCACGCCGCCGCCCCTTCCCCCCCCTCTCGGTGAGAAACCCCCGACCCTTCCTCGGCCCCTTCGCCGCCCTATTCGCTCGTCCCGGTGCTGATTCGGGCGCGGAACGTTTCCCCCCTAGGAATTCCAGGCGCGAGATTGTGCGGCAACGGCGATGGGGGCGGACCTGCGGCGCGACGAGATGGAGGTGGCGGCGTGGAGGTTCAGCGACGCCACGGCGTTCCGGTTCGTCGAGTACGTGCTCCAGTCCGTGCGGATGGTGCGTAGCTCCGACCCCCCCTTGCTCCTCCCTTTGCATTTATTATCGTTGGAAGTGGCGCGAGACGAGTGATTTTCCGTGAGGCCGAGGAAGGGGAGTGACGCTCGTTTTTCTCGTTGGCTTGCGGTCCTTGAATATTAGCTGGGATTGCATTCGCTAGTGAATTTAGACTCTTATAAGCTTCGTTCTGTTCCTGTTCTGTTCACTGGCTAATGATTTTTAGAGAATTCAGGTTGGAGTTTTGTAGGGGTGCTGATAGAACCAGCGTGTAACTGCAGACTCCATATTCCTAGTTTTCGGATATCTCTCTTTCGAGTATAGGACTAGATAAAAACACTGAAAAGTATACACGGTCTCTTATCTTATTGAAAAGCCCCTTAAATCAGTAATCCCGTTGGGAAACCCCTCAGCGAACAGAAGGTTTAGCAGCTCAGCTATGGTACTATACTAAAGCGTCTCTCAAAACAGAGATAGGGCACGATTTACAAAATTGAGTCTTAGCTAATAACAACGTGAACTTTTACACAATAGCTAAATGTTAGAATCTTTTGAATATGATGGGTGTTCAATATATCGGAATGCTTAATGTTCATTTTGATGTTTTTTTTATACTGACTTAAAAAAAATTCAGTTGAAGTTGCTGTCATTACCCTATAGAAGTCAGACACGAGTAAAACCATAATTTGCTACCATCTTCTTCCGTGGGACAGTGGACTGCTCGAGCGAAGGCAGAGCATGTAACGATTGTAAAGACATCCTTCATATGTGGAGAAAACGTGGAGTTGTGGGGCCTTCTGGAGTTCTGCACCCCCATGATATACCGTGTTCACTTCTGTTTTGTGACTTGAAGTCAAGTTGGGGGAACCAGGTGCTTGTGCCCATCCCTTAAACGTTCAGGGCATCTGATGCGTAATTGAGGTCAAGATAACAAATCCATGGACTTATCGTGTTATGAACAATGCATTTCTTCAGAATAATATCCATATATCTAATAATGGGTTCAAGTTTGGAGTTCAAGGCTATTATTGAAGGTGCGGGAGAATATGCCGGATGAATGTGCAGCGTGGAGTTGGGGAAATTGGGAAGTGATTTACTTTCCTATGGATGCAATTACTGAATGCCAATTTGTGGGTGTTTAGGCAGCAAGGCGCAGGTCCTTTCCTCTGTTCATACCTTAAAATCACTAAGGAACTTCTAGATGTTGCATGTTTCTGCCTGCGAACAAATAGATTTATTAGGCGTCATTCACTACCTTTTTTCAGGTCCTACTTATTTGTTGTTATAGATATGCATTATGAAGGACCTGCCGTAAGTCCATAACAACTCGCTAGATAGAACTTATAGATATGCTGTTTATGGACATTTTTTAATTCTTTCCTGTTCTGACTGCTTGTCGAGTAATTTGCTCTTCAAGTTGGTCTTAATGCTGTAGATATGTATTTCACTGAGAATGACTGCCATGCCATACTCACAAGAGATAAGACATACAATTGTTTCCTGTTCTGCCTCTGTTTATTGACTTCTCAACTTGATACTGTATGATGCGGAGTCCGTTCCAACCATATCTTTTTCTTTGGATGGCATCGATTAACAATGTTTATTTCAAGAATTTCTTTTAAGATATAACAATGTTTATTTCAAGAATGCCTTTTAAGTTCGTAACCAACTCGCTAGATAGAACTTATAGATATGCTGCTTATCGAGTAATTCACTCTTCAAGTTGGTCTTATTGCTGTAGAGTGTAGACATGTATTTTACTGAGAATGACTGCCATGCCATACTCAGATAGAACATGAAATATTATTCTTTATGGGTGATTTGTGTTCTGCTAAAATTGTTTCCTGTTCTGCCCCTGCTTCTCGAGTAATTGACTTTTCATCTTGATCAAGTACGAGGCGGAGTCCATTCCAACCATGGTTTTTTCTTTGGATGACATCTATCAACAATTTTTATTTAAAGAATGTCTTTTAAGATATTGCCAACCTTGTCTTTAATCCAGGATCCGCTTCTAGTTGACCCAAGTGATATGGAGCAATATCATAAGTTAGTAGGCATTGTAGACACTACCAAGAAAAGGAATTTTGATGATGCTTTGCTTGCGGTAAGTCACTGATCCTATTTTCATCTATCTACCTTTCTTGTGCTTATCATCGCTTCTGATATATGCATGTATATTGCCTATTTTTCCAGACGACTCTGAGGGCATTATCGGAAGCAATATCCAAAATAGACATCATGTACCATCATTCACTTCTGAACAATGTATGCCATATTGAGTGCTCGCTCTTATAGGTCCATTTGGGTTGTTGAATTACTTGGATCTTACTAAGAACATTCATTGCAGATATTTTCCATCTGCATCTGGTACTTGCAAAGAGATACAATGGATGCTTTCTTGGATCTGATAACCAGATTGGTATTCTTCTAACTCACTTACAATAATTTCCTGCATTATCTGCAAATGAGTTTCTGACTAATTGATTATTCTTCCATCCAGGCTGCAGTGGCAGATCAGTATCTCAAAGAATGTTTGCAGATGCTTGTTAACAACTTTACTCCGCCTGGACCTCTTACTGTGGACAATGAGCTTCCTAGATGGGTGGTTTCAAGGAAGAATGATATCTATTCTCGTTTGTGCGAGAGTTTTAAAACTATATCTGATACTGTACCCTTGGCACCAAGGATGCTAAGGGATATAATAGACAGGAGCATGCCAAAGTTATTTGATAACAAAGCTGTAAGTGTGAACTCTGTAATAATTCTCTATTTCAATAGTCTGTTGTGTTCATGTGTTGCATTTCTAATTAGCTTGAATTATCACTAGGAAAATTACACACAAATGCTGGGTCTCCTAAGTTCCTTCCAGTTAACCTTAGATCCTTAACGCCTACATCCTTTTGACAACACTGCAGATTTTGTTGAATACCAATACCAATTTTCCATCATTTTACCTTATTTATGTTTGTTGTATGCTCTTATCAATGTTAAAAGCTTCTTCTATATCATGTGATAGTTTGCCTTGGGCTCCCTTGCTTATCAGCTTTGTGTTGACAATTCTTGATTCCTAATTTTGCCATTTATCATGCATGGAAGATTCAGAGCTTTGTTCCCTATTTCATAGAGCATCATTTCTTACTTTGTGGCAATGTATTTGCAGAAGATGGTCTCCTTTGTTGAGTGCATGTTGGGGCTTGATACTGACAGAATGGGGGATCTTATCGGAGCTATTTTGCTGGCAAAAGTTGTGGATCTACTTACAGAATTGGATGTACGCTCCTTCACCACTAGTCTACGCTGCAAGGCTGTAAATAATTGTTGACCTCATTAGTTTTTTTTATCATAGTTGACCTCATTAGTTGATCTGTGAACTTTGCAGGTTCATATAACCTGGGAAGATATTCTTCAAGAGGAACATAACGTAGGTATGTTTGATATGGAGCTTGAAGATTTGGACGGTGACGAGGATGAGGTTGGCCTTGGACAAGCAGGAACGAAGGTCTGTGCTGAAAAGCTTGAAATTTCTGCCTAACTAATTGAGTAGCCAAAGTTGCCAACTCAACTCTCATTTTGTTGGTTAGGTCCTTTTTGGAGGAAATGCATGTGCCGATAAGCTTGATGGTTTAATGGTTGTTGTATGCGAGCATCTTAAGTCATGTTCAGAGCGTGGGTACCTGCCTAGGGTGAGTGTGCAATATGCACTTTATCCGGTTCTTTGCAAAAAATATATTTCATTGTCATATTTTAGCATCCCTTAATTCTTCTACTCCCTTTAGTTCATAAGTAACTTTTAAAACTAATACTGCCAATAATTATTTCAAATATTTAGATCGGAAACTTGAAAATCATTTATATAGATTTGTCTTGACAAGTAGCTCTGGAGTATTATAGTTTTTTGGTGTTCTATTAGGACGTGTTCGGATGTAGTCCAGCTTCGAGGTTCCCATGGTTCCAGCGTGGAACAGTGCTGAACAGGCCAGCTCTGCGGAGCTAGTTCTACAAAGTTGAGTAGCTGTACAAAATGGGAAGCAGGGGTTTGGCAATTCTATGGAGTCGAGAAATGTAGAGCAGTTCTTTTTGCGCCTGAAATGCCACCACCAAGTGACTTGTAGCGAACCGGTACCCTGCTGTCTCTCTCTCCTGAACTATCTCCGGACTATTTTCTCTCTCCCAAAATTCCTTGCCGCAAGAAAAAAAAGAAATTCCTCGCAGCCGTCTCTCTTCCAGTTGATTCTCCAAGGTTGAGGCAGGCGTGACCCTGAGCGGCTGCGACGGAGAGTGGCCCGCCATAAGTTCACTTGGTGGCGGAGTACAGGATCTATGGCCAGGTAGCTGGAGGACCGGCATGGAGGTGTATGACGTGGTTCCAGAAGCTCCTCGATGTGCCGACGGTCTGCAGGAACTAGAGAGAAAGTTTGGGCCAACGACCTGCTGGAGGCTTCAGTCAACGTCCTCCCCAAATCCGCTCTAACTCTGGCGACAGCCTTCTTCATCTCCAACTCTGCCCAGAACCACCGCCATGGATACTTGGATGATTCCATCGCCAGTAGGAAGGGCCTTTGCAATTCCTTGTGTAGATAGTATCCCATCCCATCCCTCTTGCTGTATCCCGTGTCAATTTCAGGTTCCACTGGTCGCCGACGAGTTCTTCCTCCCCTTTGTCGCCTCGGACCACGGTGCCTGGAAGATGACTTTTTTTCCTCGCTCTTGAGAGTGAGAGTGAAGAGACAGAGCGAACCATTGATGGTATCTAGGCCCACTTACCTAACTGGGCCAGATCTTCTAATTTGGCTTCCAGCCCATGCTAAAAAATAGAGCTGAGCCGAACGTTTTGGGCTCCTGGAAAAGCTGGAAGCTGGCGTACAGAGCCGGATTTTGGGATTTTGGGAAGCTGGACTGTATCCGAACAACGCCCTTAGACATATACTCTAGTAGTAACTAGTTGTAGAAGTTAAATCTTGAAAGACCGTGTTAATGTCCAAAACACCATCCTTTTTGTAACTTGAGGGAGTAATAGATAAGGAAATATAACTGTTGAAACTGAATGCTAGTTTTTTTTTATCTGTGACGTCTTACGTTCTAGTTTAAACTGGACAGGAATTTGACATTCTGAAGACTATATTTCGAGCGTCTGTGCTGAGGGTGCACAGATCAAAATTTGCCCAGGTCAGTATTTTTTTGTTATTTGGTGTGTAAACTAGATTTACTCGGCTTTTGTGCTTGTATTGAAAATTCACCTTCAATGTTTCTCAGTTGCTTTTTACTCCACCTACTTTTATTTGACTGTCGTTTTAACTTTGCAGTTTATCATGTTCTATGCCTGTTCTCTGGATCCTGAAATCTGCGGTACTGAATTTGCTCTATTTCTTACTGACATTGTTACGAAGAAGGGTGATGATCCAATTTCAAGGTATAGCATGTCAGGAATGCGTCGTATGCACATCACTTCTATTTATCTGTCATCTTTTATTGGTTGTGATCATGACTGGCTTTGCATGTTATTATGATTCGTATAATCTTTGGTTCGTTGGCACTGCTTTACACATGTTTGCCAAGTTCAATAATCTTGTGGCTGGTGTTCACATTGTGACAATAGTTGTGATGAGCCATGCTTTCTTCGATCTTTCAACCACCTGTCATAGACATGTCTTTTTGCCAAATAGCCACAGTTGCGGCAAAACGTGTTTACACAGACGATTCATGCATGCATACCACATGTTTTCTGAGGCTAGACTCAGTAGTATATTCTGTTATGATTCTCATTTTATAGCTTAATTTGGTAGCTTGTACAGGTTGAGGAAATGCTAATTGTCATTTACGTTTTGATGTACAGAATGTCTGCAGTTTCATATGTTGGAAGCTATTTGTCTCGAGCAAGGTTTATTTCTCCTGTTACGGTTGTCATTGTACTTCAAAGGTGGCTATAGAAATTGATCTCTTCGCAATTTACCTGATGCTCTTGTCATATCTAAAAATCATCTTTTTTTTGGTTCACACAGATTGGTGGATTGGTGCGTTGAGTATTGTGACCTTCAGAATAGCATAGGGATGGCAGCTAATTCAAACCATCAAATATTTTATGCGACCTGTCAGGTTAGTTATATCATCGTATTTCCTTTATGATGTACATTTAGGTATGGTTGGTCACGGGTCAAACACCAACTCTTTTTTGTTTAGTTTTGTGGGGTACCTACATTTAGTATTACCAGTTCAGAAAGTGTCTTTGGCTCTTGAGCTCCAGTGCTCCCTTCAATTTTTTCTTCAAAAACCATATTTAAAAGTTATAAAAAAATTGCAAAATAAATTCTGGGCATAGTCAATGTTGTATCCTACAAGCATGCAAAATCTCAACCCAAATTTTTTATATATTGTGGGCTACACAAAAATAACAAAATCTAATAAACTTGAGATATGAAACTATACATACTCAGATCCACAGTTTTATCATTTTTGTTTAGCTCATAATAGAGTATTTGAAATTGATATTTTACACGTTCCTGGGATAAATCATTAGCTACATCCGGATAATTTTTCAGTTTTTTTTGAATCTAAGAAATACTATTTTCAATTTTTTAAAAAGAAATGAGATCCTGGGGCCCACGTGCATCAAATCTCTACTCATTACCAGTTCTGCTATCATATTGTTTCTAAACACTTCCTTTTATATTTCTTAACCTGCAGGCTGTGATGTATGTCCTTTGCTTTCGCTTAAGATCTATTATGGATTACCCAAAGCTTAAGTCACAGCTTTTTCACATGCCTTTTGGATTTCTTTTGACCCATCCACTGGAACCTCTAAAGGTTTGTATAACAGAGCATTCTCTGCGTGCTTTCATATATCTCCTTTCATGTTTCATATGTATGCTAATACTCTCCATGAGTTTCTGTATTTTGATGTTTGGAAAGTCAGCTGCTAATGCTATACTGTTTTCTACCACTGTAAATTCACATTCTTTTTTGATATCCTAGGTGTGCCTGCCTTCAATAGTAAACGAGTTCCTAAGACAGGCTAAAGATGCCAGTTTGTTCACCGCGAATATGGATTCAGCATTGGATGATGCAATCGAATCTGATTTGTCCAGGACTTTTGGAGCCATTGGTAGACTTGACATGTTCTTCCCATTCGATCCTTATCTGCTAAAAGAATCTGACAGGTTAGCACCACTGACACTTCTACTTCTTGAGCCTACTCTAGCAGCAATTTGCTCTTTACCTTGTTTGTGTTATGTGGATTACAATGATCTTCCTAGCAAGCCTTGTTGTGGATCACATTGATGTTCCTATAGCAGCTGTCTATACTATTCTGGACAGCATACAGATATTTACTTTTGCTTCTTCCTGACAACGATTTGTGGCCTGCAGATACATGCGTCCAAATTTTGAGTTCTGGTCCATGGTCAGGACAACATACAGCGACGATAATGAAGACGACGATGACGAAGAGCTTGAGGACCTCGATGCCCCTGGAATGAATGTGGGCAGCTTGGATGATCACGTTGAGATAGATATCAACAATGATGAAGACCTGGATTACTCGATGAACAAGATGTCTATAACTCCATATCGCTCTTTCTTTCATCCAGTGGCCACAGACAGCGATGATGTCCTTAGCATGCCTGCAAGGATCAGACCTTCAGTGAGCCCTCCGGTATGATGATCCAGCGCAGTATCATCGTAACAAGCTTAATCTTTACTTTATTGGAGAAACATCCGGATATATGGAGTCGCATGCGGAGCCAACTTGTACAAGGGTATGACATCAAAACTGATATGGGGAGCTTCCATCGTAGTTTGTAGTAGGGTGGACCAACCCATTCATCTGCAATGTACTCAAGAACGGTCAATTTCTCGGGTTGGAAGTGAAGTACAGATGTTCAGAGAACACGTAGTTTAAGTGGCTGTGAGAGTATATGCTATAGGTTTGTATGTACATCTCCGACATGTTTGAGCAAGGTAATCATGTTCTGATGTAGAATGGTATCGATGGGTTTGCACTGGGAGCAACATTGGCAGCAGCGCCTGTCGGTTCCTTTTTTTGTTGATTTTGTTGTATATCTTTAGATGGAACAGTTACATGTTGATCACAGCCGTTTCCTGCGAGCTGTTGCCGTTTTTGAACAATTGGAATTGGTCATGACAAGTCTGATTTGACCGTGCAATAACATCATACGTATCTTTACTAAGTATTGAATTGTTAGAGGTAGGTTTGTGGAAATCTTGTGCCTTTTCTGTAACAGAAATTTACAAAGGTGATGTCCAGTAAGGCAGTTCTATCTTTTATAATAAAGAGAAGAATTACAATAACATGAGCTGAATTTTAGAAGCAGACGCCTTGATCGACAGGCAACAAGCCGTGTCTCTGGCTCCCGGTAGAATTTTGGGAAAGTTATTATATGTCAAATTAGTTTTGTAGTGTTATCATTGTGGTTGGTCTGGGGAAGCACGGGCTCATAGGTCTGTTTGCGTGTGATTCAATTAGAATTAGAATTTCGGAATGACTGCCCTGTTCAATTTTGGACCTCTTGTTGTGCCAAGAGTCATCCAAGGTAACACAATTCTTTTGCGATCGCAGTGGCTTGACATATTAACGAGTTTATCTTGATGTATTCGATTACCTGCAAAGAAAAGTCATGATATATTTGACGTTAGTAGCCATGGCTTAGTGAACAAGCCATCAACTATTGACCAAAATTTGATAATAATGTTTTGAGAAAAACTGCAACACGAAAATACTACATAGAAGCTATTGGCTGACTTGATGTTCGAGAGATAAATTATTTTAGATTAAATACGATGGTTAGCACGAAATGATGATAATACATTCACCCCTCCATGTGTATCTAACATTCATTCATTGGACGTAATATCAAACAGAAATGCACGCTAAGCACGTCGCCCAGCTAAAATCTCCGGCTTAGTCTACCTTCTACATCGCCCATCAAGACATCAAGTTGGTTCACTGCAATTGTACGTGCCGCTTGGAGAACATCACTGATGACTGATTGCACTCTGACTTTATAGTTCGGCAATTGGTACTCCATCTTTTCTAGTAATTCACACTAGTTTTTAGTACCGAACGAGGGCTGTGTGAATTTTACGTGATCTGTTAGAGTTGCTCTTAGCCCCCCTTCTTTTCAGCTTATGATTCTAGAGAAGCTCGATTTTAGAAGATTGTTGGAAAAATCTGTGGTGGGGAGAAGCTCACACAATTTATATTTTTCCATTCTTTTTAGCTTATGGAATTTGGGATTCCAAACGTCTTGAACTGTGAAATATCTACAATGCCCTGCAGTTGGGAGGACGGCATGGGGAGCTCGAGGTCGCCCGATGGAGGGAGGGGGAAGAGATCGCGTGGGGCGACGGCCGTCGGTGAGCGGCGGAGGCGGCGGTCCTTGGCCTTGATGGTAGGCGGAGTATGGGCCGTCGGGCAGGGCGTCGAGGCGGGGTGAACCTAAATAGTGGTTCATGTCGATGCGGGGCAGATGGTGTTTCTTTGTTCCCTTCGGTGGCAATCCCATGTAAATAGTACAAACACGAGGGGTAGCTGGGGAAACCCTTTGGGCTGTGGGTGGAGAATCGCGGGAATCCTTCAGAATCGGGTCGCCGGCTGATTCTGGGTTCATGTAAGTTTTCTGATTTTCGGTGGAAATAAGCGCTTCAGGAGCTGGACCCTTCTTTTGGGCTTTTCCAGATTTTGGGCTAGAATCTGTTCTAGAAGCTGAAAAGAAGGGGGCCTTAGTCTTAGGTCTTTCACAATGGAGTGTATATTAACTTGTTATTCTAGGTATGCGTGTATCTTAAGAGACAACTAGTACAATAGATTGTCTCTTAAGAGTTGTATCTACATTTAATGATTTTGAGTACATGCATCCATGTGATTGGACTAACCATGTATTTCTCGCTCGAAATAGGCTTTCGCCCCGCTTTATAAATAAAGCCAAATCCAGGTTCATACAAGCATCCCAACAACATCAAGAGCCAAAGCCAAGCGACAAAGAAAAGGTGATAAAAGTCCGCTGGGGCCACAACACAACAAAGCCCAAGACAAAAAGGAAAAGGTGAGAGGGGCTCGACGACGCTCAGGCCCCCACCTGAGACGAGGGAGCCGGAGCCGAGAAGGGAGACGCCGTCGTCCTCAAGGCTCGAAGAGTGTCGTCAAGAGTCTCCCGGTCACGCTGCCGAACCAAGGGAGACCACTGCTGCAGGAAAGCAATAAAGGAAAAAATAGAGTCAGAGGCACGGGTGGGGTAAATACGCTCAATCGCCATCTTATTCCTCACGTTCCAAAGGGTCCATGCAAGGGCCGCGAACACTGGACAGAAGAGGCGGCGCCCCTTCCTAGCCCTGTTCGCCTTGGCCTGCAGGAACTCCCCGAGCTCCAAAGCCTGCCAAGATGGCCCAAGCGCCTCCCGAACAAAACTCCACAAAAACCTAGCCGCCGAGCAGGAGAACATAATATGGGCACAGGTCTCCGGAGTCTCACAAAGAGGGCACAAACCATTACCTGGCCCATTCCTCTTGGCCACCTGTAACATCCCAGCATTAGAGCCTAGAAATAAGTTGAACCTAGATATGTGCATTGCATTCATGCATAGAGAATCCAAATAATTTTCGCGCTTTTAAACAAAACTTGTCAAAGTGATTGAAGCTTCTTTTAGCTTGATGGAATTGAAGTAGATCATCAAGTTGACTGCGATAAGTTTCAATAAGACCTTTGTTAAAATCTCATTTTGGGTAAGAGAGATTTGATCTAAGGGTAGCTCAAATGTACTGTAAGTTAAACCTTAATATAATGTGAATTATATTTGATCATTAGGTGATCATGTTATACAATTTATTATAATCACTCATAAGTACCAAGTTAAGGATATAAAACAAATAATAAGAATGTAACCACTATATCTTAAATCCCATCTGCATACATTTGAGTATCATAGTAACACCTAACCTTAAAAACTCTTTTGATGAGTTGGAGTTGGAAAGAGATTAAGTCAAGATCATCCACTATATATATATCTTTCTTTCTATACAAACTTTATGGAACTTATCTCAATATCTGTTGTTTATCAATGTTGGATAATTTCCCATTGATTCACAACTTCTTTAACTATTAGTCTTTGATCTATTATTTGATCTTATCAGAACATCTACTCAAATCTTCTAATGAGGGCATAGTCCATTAATAACTTTAATCCAATATAAGATACTGAGAAGCTAATTTCTAGACATTAAAAGATAGGATTGATAAAGCCCTGCTTAGCCAACTAAAATCTTCAGTAATAAATGATTAAAGTATTATAATGGTAATGTTTTGGCCACCAACATGGAATGCTTATATTTAGTATAGGTAATACTGGTGGGTAGAACATGATTGGAACAATAGTAAAGATAAGTGATCCTAGAGAAGTCTTTGCAAACCACATAATTATAATTCAGGGATTGAAGTGTAAGTCATGAGGGTTAAGTACTTATAAGATGGTGTTATTCAACTAAAGCTAGTGTAGCATAGAGTCATAAAATTGGTGTTATTCATCCTTAAGGAAAGTTTACTTTAGAGAAAGATTAGTGATGGAGGATTAAGGAAGTTTGGGAGTAGAGTTTGAAGGAATTACTGGTTGGATGGAAGATTATCAACAGTAGTGTAAGATCCCTCCTTTGTAAAGGAAAATGATCCCTGTGATTGCAATGCTAGTCCCTGGATCATTGCTAGCATCCATAGTTTAAGATGAAGTACACAGATACAAAGGTCATTTATTACATCCATTCCAGAGATAAAACATAGTCTTCTACAACTCAAGGCCATAGGCCTAATACAAGAGTTTGGAATAAATATATAAACATAAGTCTTCATCTTCATGTGCCACAGGCAAGCATGTTGAGTGTAGACTCATGACACCTAATCATCATCAGAATAACCTGCAACATCACAAGTTACAGCCACAATGGGTCAATACTTTGGAATAGTATTGGCAAGTGATACCTTAGTAAATTTTAAGTGGACTATACTACTATATGCAATTTAGCTAAGTGTAGCTTGGCTTGCTTTGCTCAAAATAGGTTTTACCTATTAGTTGAAATCACTAAGTATTTCTTTGTCAAAAACTTTTCCCAAGAAACCATCAATAGACATTGAGGTCCTTCACCCTTGTTCACCCACAAGTTTTACTTAGAAGTTGGAGTGATGAGATTCTTGATAGCTTCCATGTCTTGATGCTCAAGTTGTCCATTGCCATGGACTTGGCTAAGTACTTAGATTTTCCATCTGCAGAGGTTGTGCACTTTCCCCACCAGACTTGGTTTCCCAAGACAGGACCTTTCAGAAGCCTTCCCTTAGCCAAATGGACGCGTTCCAACCTATCATTCCCACTACCACCAACTGTCCAAATGACTAAGTTCTAGCAACCTATGTGATCAAGGCAGAGCCCATATTGCCAAGTGGCTGCACTATAAGCTTCTCAACACTTGGCCTCCAAAATCCCTCTGTGCCTGGGTGGCATACCACAAGTGAGATACACAAGGTAAACCATATCCATGGGCCTTGTGTAACCACTCAACCAAAAACCACCATTCAAGTCCCATTCCACCCAGGAGATTCATTGGCCTAGTTGTTTTATTAAGAAAACATAAGTCCATAGACTTAGAAATATTTTCATCATAGCATGTATATACTTTACCAACCCTTGTTTGCTACTAGCTAGGCTAAGCATGGCATAGTAACTTAACTTAGGAAATTCCTAGCATTGCTATATCTACTTAGGATTTCCCCACATGGCATTTAGCAAAACTAGTAGCACATGCAAAACTTAGCAAAAATACTTCTAATGCTTGTATGAAATATAGGGATGGAAATATTCATGAAGTGCCACTTGCCTTGGTAATGGGGAGAGTATCACTCTTCACAATCATAGTCACTAGCACCAAAGTCTACACAAAAAAAAATAGTAGCACACATTTTACACACAATTCATATACAAACATAAATATATGCATGCATGCAAAGAAAATGCTAAGTGATGAATTTTGAAACCCAACCAAGCAAATGCATAGTAATGAACTATAAACAAGTCAAAAAATTGCTAAACCAAGTTTATTTCACACTTAAACAATTTTCCAAACAATATCTATACTCAAAATAGCCTTAAAAAAGTTACTACCAATAAAGTCCTTTTAACAGAAACTTTTCACTAAACACATTGCATAAACAGAAAGAGCTTGTCTCCCTGATTCCAACGATATAAAATTTGCAAAAATCTAACATGGAAATCAAAAGTTATAGCTATTTCAATATTGAACCTAAATCTGATTTCAAATCTGTTTTTGATTCAAACTCTAGCCACGTGTCTTAACCTTACTGGCGCGTACCGGTTCGGACGGATCGAGCTCTGCGGGCCGTAGGATCTAAGTCAGATCTGGTGGCTCAGATGCGCGCTTACCTCTTCGCTTAAGTTCTAATTTCAGCCGCAGGATCTGCATCTAACGCTCCTAATCGCTTTGACCAAACACGAGCGGCGCTAGCGGCAGCGACTGGCGGTGGCGAGTCAGTCAGCGGCGGAGCTGGCGTTCTAGGTCGCGCGCGAGAGGGAGAAGGGGCTTACCAGAACCGCGGTGGCGTGCTGAAGCTCAACGTGGCGCTGGTTTGGGAAGGGGCGCCGCAGGCAGTTCTTTGGGGCTCGTCGGAGTTGCGGGCGGCGTCGGGAGGTTGCAGTCGAGGTTGTTGCCGAGGTTTGGCGTCGCCCTAGCACGAACCAGAGGGATCAGGAGATGCACAAGACGCATGTGAACATTCTCGTATGAAAGAGGGGGCAAGGGGCGCTCGGGTTTTACCTCAATTGGTCGCCGGAGTCTAGCGGCGGCGCAGGTGGTTGCAGGCGTGAACGGAAACGACGACCTGGGTCACGAGCAAGCAAACTAGAGGCATCAGCAGATGCACAAGATCATGCTGGTTGTAGTGGTTTGAACGAGAGAGAGAGGGGGCGGTCGAGGCTCACCGGAATTAGTCGCCGGAGCCGTCGATCTTGCGGTGCCGAGGTCAAATCTGCGACTGGTGGCGGAGTGGCGAGAGAGTGGAAATGACGCGGCAGAGGGATTAAGTAGGCCCAAGCGCGACAGGAAACGCTTGCGGCATCAAGGCTAATTACGCCGCGCCATTACCGGCATCAACAGCAGCGGCGCCGTGGTCTGCGGGCGCGTTTTGGAGAAGACGAGGGTGACGTGGAGAGGGCCACCAGTCAGCGAGTGATACGGAGAGGGGGTGGGGTCCGAGTGTCAGCGTCTGTGTGGGTGCGTCCGCGCGTGCGAGCGAGCGAGAGAGTGGCCGGGTGGGCTAGTTGGGCTGGTTCTGCTGCTGGGCTAGATTAGGAGCGCCTGGCACTTTTCATTTCTTTTACCCTTTTCTTTTTTCTATTTCGAATTTCTGAAATGGTTTTCAAATGAAATCAAATCCCATTTGAATTCAAATCATTTTGAGATTTTTGCAGTGTGCAATAGTCTCAGATATAGGCATAGTAACATGTGGTTACTTGAAAGAGGCTTGGTCAATCTTGGAGAAACAAAATATCAGGGACTTTGTACTTGATTTGCAAATGTTTGAAAAATGGTTTTTGAAACCATTTCCAATTTGTAAATCTTGATTCAAATTCTACACTCAATACTTTTAACAAGGAAGGCCAACAATCTAGGTTCAAAACATTCAAACTTTCAAATGGGGATGGCCATTTGATTTATGCCTGCTCACATAAAATGATAGCACTATGTGCTGAAATGAGTTTTGAAATTGATCTCAATTCTATATGCATGCATGAATGATATGCAATCTTTGAAATCATGATTTTAGTGATGTTACAAATCTAACCCCCTTAAGGTGAATCTCGCCCTCGAGATTCGGATTGGCTAGCAAATAGGTGAGGGTGGTCTTTCCGAAGATCATCTTCTCTTTCCCATGTTGCTTCCTCTTCGGAATGATGATTCCATTGCACTTTGCAAAACTTGATAGTCTTTGTCCTTGTGACTCTTTCTGCAGTTTCAAGAATCTTGATAGGTTTCTCTTCATAAGTGAGATCACTTTCTAGTTGAACTTCTTCCAAAGGTATAGTATCTTTCAAGGAAGTTTCTTCCATTTCTGGGTGACATTTCTTAAGCTGACTCACATGAAACACATTATGGACTGCTGACAGAGATTCTGGCAGTTCTATTTCATAAGCAACTTCTCCTTTGCGACTCAGAATCTTGAATGGCCCAACATATCTTGGTGCCAACTTTCCTTTGACTCCAAATCTTTTCACTCCACGAAGTGGTGATACTCTAAGATAGGCTCTATCTCCAACCTCGTAGGTGACTTCTCTACGCTTAGGGTCTGCGTAGCTTTTCTGTCGGGACTGTGCTATCTTCAATCTGTCCTTAACTAATTTGACTTTCTCTTCGGCTTCTTTGATAAGATCCGGTCCAAATAAACTTCTTTATCCCACACCATTCCATAACAATGGGGTGGTACACTTTCTTCCGTAGAGAAACTCAAATGGTGCCATCTCAATACTAGCTTGATAGCTATTATTATAAGAAAATTCTGCGTAAGGCAGACTTTCATCCCAACTTGCTCCATAGTCTAGGGCACATGCCCTCAACATGTCTTCAAGAATTTGATTAGTCCTTTCTGTTTGTCCATCGGTTTGAGGATGAAAAGCAGTGCTGAATTCCAACCTTGTTCCCAATGACTCATGTAGCTGTCTCCAAAAATGAGAAGTGAACTGAGTTCCCCTATCAGATACAATACTTTTAGGCACACCATGAAGACATACAATTCTACTCATGTAAATTTTGGCTAACTTGGCACTTGTATAAGTTGTCTTCACGGGTATAAAATGAGCCACTTTAGTTAGGCGATCTACTACTACCCATATGGAATCATATCCTGATCGGGTCCTTGGTAATCCGATAATGAAATCCATACCAATCTTGTCCCACTTCCAATCAGGAATAGGTAGTGGTTGAAGCAAACCTGCTGGTTTCTGATGCTCCGCTTTTACTCTACTACACACATCACACACATCCCTTTTGAGGTTGTTCCACCAAAATCTTTCTTTCATGTCCATGTACATTTTGGTGTTTCCCGGGTGAATAGAATATGGAGAGTTGTGGGTTTCTTGCAGAATCAGTTTCCGTAACTCTGGGTCTTGTGGAACACAAATACGTTTCCCATGCCATAAGGTACCCTGTTCGTCTTCATGGAAAGTTTTGGCTTTTCCTTGGCTAATCCTTTCCTTAATCTCATCAATTTCTTTATCAGTCTTCTGGTCTTCTTTGATCTTATCCAACAGAGTGGGTTGAACATCCAAAGGCATGAGATGTCCTTCAGGCACAATCTCCAATCTGAGTTTTCTGAATTGGGTACACAAATCATCTGGCAATTCCCCTTTGGTAAGGCCATTCACAAATACCTTACGACTTAGAGCATCTTCTACAACATTTGCTTTACCGGGATGGTATTGCAAACTTAAGTCATAGTCTTTGATAAGTTCTAGCCATCTTCTTTGTCTCATATTGATTTCCTTCTGAGTGAAGATATACTTCAAACTTTTGTGATCTGTGAATACCTCACAACGTTTTCCCAAAAGGTAGTGTCTCCATGTTTTGAGTGCATGGACGACAGAGGCTAACTCTAAGTCATGGGTAGGATAGTTTACTTCATGGGTTTTGAGTTGTCTCGAGGCATAAGCCACAACTTTACCACCCTGCATAAGTACTACGCCTAATCCTTGATGAGAAGCATCACAATATACTTGAAAATCTTTTTCCAAATCTGGCAGACACAAAACTGGTGCTGACACAAGTCTCTTCTTCAATTCTTGAAAGCTGAGTTCACAACCTTTAGACCAAGCAAACTTCTTGTCTTTCTTTAATAATTCAGTCATAGGCTTAGCAACCTTTGAGAAATTTTCAATGAACCTTATGTAGTAACCTGCTAAGCCAAGGAAACTACGAACTTCTTTCACGGACTTGGGAGATTCCCATTCAGTCACAGCTGAAACTTTAGCAGGATCAACTGCTACACCATCCTTTGTCATAACATGACCGAGAAAACCAACTTCTTCTAACCAGAACTCACACTTGCTGAATTTGGCATAAAGTTTATGTTCCCTCAGTTTCTCAAGTATCAAACGTAAGTGTCCTTCATGTTCTTCTTTGCTCTTGGAGTAGACTAAGATGTCATCGATGAAAACGACAACAAATTTGTCAAGGAATTCCATGAACACTTTGTTCATCATGTTCATGAAGTATGCTGGAGCATTGGTCAAGCCAAAAGGCATTACGGTATACTCATACAATCCATACCTTGTAGTGAATGCTGTTTTAGGTATGTCTTGTTCTCTTATCTTGAGTTGAAAATAGCCTAACCGGAGATCAATCTTCGAGAACACACATGCTCCTTCTAGCTGATCAAACAAGTCATTGATTCTAGGCAAAGGGTATTTGTTCTTGATAGTTACTTCGTTGAGTGAACGGTAATCTATGCATAGCCTTTGACTTCTATCTTTCTTTTCTACAAACAAAACTGGGGCTCCCCAAGATGAAGAACTTGGTTGAATGAATCCTTTCTGCAACTGTTCTCCTAGTTGCTTCTTGAGTTCTTTCAGTTCATCAACTGACATTTTATATGGTCTCTTTGCTCTTGGTCCAGAACCTGGTACCAAATCTATTAGAAACTCCACATCTCTATCGGGTGGCATTCCCGATAATTCTTCCGGAAACACATCCGGATACTCACTCACAATTGGCACACTGTCCATGCTAACCCCCTTAAGAGAATTTAGCTTACTCCCTTTTGGTTCAAAGTTGGACTTGAATTTAATCCGTTTTCTTTCCGGGGTTGTGAGTGCAACAGTACGATTGGCACAATCTAGTACTCCTTCATACTTAGCCATCCAATCCATTCCCAAAATTACATCCAATCCTTGGGAATCTAGGATTATCAGGCTCACTGGAAACTTATGCTTTCCAAACTCTATGACTGAGTCATGACATCCTGAATTCACTATCATTTCTCCACCAGGAGAACTTACTCTTATAGGACACCCAATAGTTTCTACCGGTAGTTCATTTCTTTCAACAAATGCTCTTGATATGAATGAATGAGATGCACCAGTATCAAAGAGTACAAATGCTGGAATAGAATTGAGTCTGAACTTACCAAAGATGACATCAGGCTCCTCATAGACCTCCTCCACATTGATGTGGTTAACCTGTCCTTTCTGAAAAGGATTGGGCTTGTTAGGTCCTTCAACTTTCTTTTCAGGGCACTCATTCGCATAATGCCCCAGCTTCTTGCATTTGAAGCATTCAACATGATTGATGTCTCTCTTAGCAGACTGACTTCCACTTCCACTTCCATTGCCAGTGTGGTGGATCTTATGTCCACTTTTGTGGTTTTTGTACTTGTCATTGTCATGACCACGGTGATGCTTGTTGTCATGACGGTTGTGGTTGTGGTGCTTGTTGAATTTCCCATGCTTGTGGGATCCTGAGCTTCCACTGTCATCAAAGTGAGATCGTTTGTGAGACGATCCCGAGCTATGCTTGTCGGAGTGCTTTCTTTTTCTACTCTCAACTTGCTTCATTTTGTTCTCCAAAATAGCAGCCTTGTCACACAGAGACTGATAAGTGGGAACATAGGCCACAGACAACTGCAGATTTAGCTCATCATTCAAGCCTTCTAGAAATTTTTCCTTTCTCTTGGCATCAGTGTCAACTTCATCCGGTGCATAGCGCGCCAGATTGTTGAACTCCTCAATGTATTCAGCCACGCTACGGTGGCGCTTCCTCAGATTGTGGAACTCTTTCTTTTTCAGGCTCATTATCCCTGATGAGATGTGAGCAGTGCGAAAACCATCTTCAAAAATAGCCCAAGTCACCTCATCTATAGGAGTAGTGATCTGGAAATTGTCCCACCAAGTGGCGGCTGGCCCTTCCAGCAGATGTGCTGCAAATCTGACTTTTTCAGCATCCGTGTAGCCCACGGTTACTAAGTCCTTGTTTACAGAACGTAGCCAATCATTGGCCACCATGGGATCAGTTGTCCCCGAGAATTTAGCTGGTCTCAACCTCAAGAATCTGGTGAGCATATCAAAGCCCGGAGGGTGGTTGTTGTTGTTATTGTTGTTGTTTTGGTTTTGGATGAACGTTGTCATCATCTGCATCAACTGAGTTTGGGCAGTCATCATTTGTTGCATTTCTGGAGTGATGTTGTTGGGGTTGGGGTTTGCACGACGGGGAGGCATCTGTGGTTTATTCAAATAGAGATAAGAATGAGATACCCATAGATGTTTTTCATGCACATTACATCACATAAACAATCATAAGCATGCAACAAGGTAAAAGATCAACAACAAGATAATAAGTTCGCAAGGTAAAACACACAAGTAGCAAGCCATCCACATGTCGGATGGTCCAATAACAAGATCTCAAAAGTAACAAGTCTGATAATAAAAGATAAACGAGTAGTCATGTCTACTCATCAGCATCAATCTCCTCCTCAACAAAGGTAAGACCTGCGTTCTCCATCGCGGTCTTGTTCTCCTCAATAGTAGTGGTCAAGGACTCTATCTTGGCCTTGAGAGCCCTCTTCTGGGAACGAAGCCTCTCAATCACCGTCTGCTGCTACTCTAGCTCGAAGTCCTTGGACTGCAGTTCTTCAGTCATATCCCGGATTTTCTTATTCCTATCCTGGACACGCTTCTCCTGACTCTTGAACTTCCTGTCCTGGGTCTCGAACTTCGCCTCCATTTCCTTGACTATCTCGTCCTGCTGCGCGAAGAGCTTGTCCTTCTCGCGAAGCTGCACTGAGCTTCGTCATTACTGAGCATGACATTGGTCCTGTCAGTGTCCACGTGCCTAATGAGAGACTCTAAGTCCTGGAGGTACAGGCGTATCGGCTCTGCTGCGTCCCTCGAGTCATCCTCGAAGTCGATGTACTCTCCATCATCATCACGTCTTCCGAAGACGTGGAAGTGAGTGCCTCTAACCTGTCGGGAGTGTCGACCTAGCAGACGTCCTATCAGGTCCTGCATAACTACCTCCATGCCTCTCTCCCTATCATCGTGCATAAGCTTGAAGACGATGGCCTCCGTAGTGGGCTCTGTCTGGCGTCCTGGCTGGTTCACCTTGAAGCCCCAGAGATCCTTCCTCTCGAACTTGGTGAGTGGATGCACCATGATAGTGGAAAGAGGGAGATTGAGCAAAGTAGTAAGCTCAACAATACGAGGACCAAAGCGGGTAGCCTGGAACTCCTCAACAGTGCTGATGGTAATAGGCATCTATTTATAAGATAGAAAAGTTAGAACAACACAATTTAAGATAAACAAAAGACAAAACACCACATACATATCCTTGGGAAACAAAACACACAAGTCATGCATACATGAAGTCATTACATCAATCAAGGTTCACTCTTATTTTAAGACAACATTTTTGGAAAATAGGGTGATAGGTGGTGGTCCAACTAACGAAGTACGTTTACAATCCTATCTCACTGGATCTATTGGCTAACACAATGTTCCTAGAAGCAATTAGCCTATCTTGCTCACATGACTCCATCACTAAGTCTATAATGTCTCCTCTTAAGGTTTGGTTGGTATCTTCCAACTCTTGAGTATGTTCCTTCTCTTTCTTCAAGTCTTTTTGGAGATTGAGCATTCTGCACTTGACTCTAGCACTTAGTTCTTTGATGGTCCTCCAAGCTGCTTCTCTTGTTGACTCAAAGAATGTGGTGTGCACCATAGTGTTGGTGTACATGCAGAATCCTTTTTCCTTGTGGTTGTCTTCCTTGTTTTTGTACAAGTGAAGTTGCACCCACCAGTACTCAACTCCTTCATCCATCACTGGAAAGCCTTTGTACACAGCTGCACCATGTATTTCCATTGCCACCATGAGGTCCTTGAGAATTTTGGGGAACTCCGTCTCACACTCCAAGGTCATGGTCATGAGTGGTCCTTTCCTTACGGCTTCGTTGATGGACTTCATCTACAAATAGAGATGAGAAAGAAGATTAGAAAAGTTTACGAGAAGAATAGACAAGTGTAGAAGTAGTTGAATTTTTTTCCTTAGTGGTTTCCAATCCTAGGGTCATAATCCTACAGCAACAGTCTTTGTGATACCATCTGTAAGATCCCTCCTTTGTAAAGGAAAAGGATCCCTGTGATTGCAATGCTAGTCCCTGGATCATTGCTAGCATCCACAGTTTAAGATGAAGTACACAGATACAAAGGTCATTTATTACATCCATTCCAGAGATAAAACATAGTCTTCTACAACTCAAGGCCATAGGCCTAATACAAGAGTTTGGAATAAATATATAAACATAAGTCTTCATCTTCATGTGCCACAGGCAAGCATGTTGAGTGTAGACTCATGACACCTAATCATCATCAGAATAACCTGCAACATCACAAGTTACAGCCACAGTGGGTCAATACTTTGGAATAGTATTGGCAAGTGATACCTTAGTAAATTTTAAGTGGACTATACTACTATATGCAATTTGGCTAAGTGTAGCTTGGCTTGCTTTGCTCAAAATAGGTTTTACCTATTAGTTGAAATCACTAAGTATTTCTTTGTCAAAAACTTTTCCCAAGAAACCATCAATAGACATTGAGGTCCTTCACCCTTGTTCACCCACAAGTTTTACTTAGAAGTTGGAGTGATGAGATTCTTGATAGCTTCCATGTCTTGATGCTCAAGTTGTCCATTGCCATGGACTTGGCTAAGTACTTAGATTTTCCATCTGCAGAGGTTGTGCACTTTCCCCACCAGACTTGGTTTCCCAAGACAGGACCTTTCAGAAGCCTTCCCTTAGCCAAATGGACGCGTTCCAACCTATCATTCCCACTACCACCAACTGTCCAAATGACTAAGTTCTAGCAACCTATGTGATCAAGGCAGAGCCCATATTGCCAAGTGGCTGCACTATAAGCTTCTCAACACTTGGCCTCCAAAATCCCTCTGTGCCTGGGTGGCATACCACAAGTGAGATACACAAGGTAAACCATATCCATGGGCCTTGTGTAACCACTCAACCAAAAACCACCATTCAAGTCCCATTCCACCCAGGAGATTCATTGGCTTAGTTGTTTTAATAAGAAAACATAAGTCCATAGACTTAGAAATATTTTCATCATAGCATGTATATACTTTACCAACCCTTGTTTGCTACTAGATAGGCTAAGCATGGCATAGTAACTTAACTTAGGAAATTCCTAGCATTGCTATATCTACTTAGGATTTCCCCACATGGCATTTAGCAAAACTAGTAGCACATGCAAAACTTAGCAAAAATACTTCTAATGCTTGTATGAAATATAGGGATGGAAATATTCTTGAAGTACCACTTGCCTTGGTAATGGGGAGAGTAGCACTCTTCACAATCACAGTCACTAGCACGAAAGTCTACACAAAAAAAAATAGTAGCACACATTTTACACACAATTCATATACAAACATAAATATATGCATGCATGCAAAGAAAATGCTAAGTGATGAATTTTGAAACCCAACCAAGCAAATGCATAGTACTGAACTATAAACAAGTCAAAAACTTGCTAAACCAACTTTATTTTACACTTAAGCAATTTTCCAAACAATATCTATACTCAAAATAGCCTTAAACAAGTTACTGCCAATAAAGTCCTTTTAACAGAAACTTTTCACTAAACACATTGCATAAACATAAAGAGCTTGTCTCCCTGATTCCAACGATATAAAATTTGCAAAAATCTAACGTGGAAATCAAAAGTTATAGCTATTTCAATATTGAACCTAAATCTGATTTCAAATCTGTTTTTGATTCAAACTCTAGCCACGTGTCTTAAACTTACTGGCGCGTACCGGTTCGGACGGATCGAGCTCTGCGGGCCGTAGGATCTAAGTCAGATCTGGTGGCTCAGGTGCGCGCTTACCTCTTCGCTTAAGTTCTAATTTCAGCCGCAGGATCTGCATCTAACGCTCCTAATCGCTTTGACCAAACACGAAGCGCTAGCAGCATGGCGGTGTGGCGATGTAGTCCGGCTGGCGATTGGCGTTCTAGGTCATGCGCGAGAGGGAGAAGGGGCTTACCAGAACCGCGGTGGCGTGCTGAAGCTCAACGTGGCGCTGGTTTGCGAAGGGGCGCACGAGTACGGTTGCTGGGGCTCGTCGGAGTTGCGGGCGGTGTCGGGAGGTTGCAGTCGAGGTTGTTGCCGAGGTTTGGCGTCGCCCTAGCACGAACCAGAGGGATCAGGAGATGCACAAGACGCAGGCGAACATTCTCGTATGAAAGAGGGGGCAAGGGGCGCTCGGGTTTTACCTCAATTGGTCGCCGGAGTCTAGCGACGACGCAGGTGGTTGCAGGCGTGAACGGAAACGATGACCTGGGTCACGAGCAAGCAAACTAGAGGCATCAGTAGATGCACAAGATCATGCTGGTTGCAGTGGTTTGAACGAGAGAGAGGGGGGCGGTCGAGGCTCACCGGAATTAGTCGTCGGAGCCGTCAGTACTGCGGTGCTTCGAGGTCAAATGCGCGCAGCCTGGTGGCGGAGTGAGCGAGGAGAGTGGGGGGAAATGACCGCGGTGCAGAGGGGATTAAGTAGGCCCAAGCGCGTCAGGAAACGCTTGCGACATCAAGGCTAATTATGCCGCGCCATTACCGGCATCAATAGCAGCGGCGACGTGGTCTGCGGGCGCGTTTTGGGGAAGACGAGGGTGACGTGGAGAGGGCCACCAGTCAGCGAGTGTTACGGAGAGGGGGTGGGGTCCGAGTGTCGTATGGTGCGTCGTAGGCGTGCGGTGCGGCGAGAGAGTGGCCGGGTGGGCTAGTTGGGCTGGTTCTGCTGCTGGGCTAGATTAGAAGCGCCTGGCCCTTTTCATGTCTTTTACCCTTTTCTTTTTTCTATTTCGAATTTCTGAAATGGTTTTCAAATGAAATCAAATCCCATTTGAATTCAAATCATTTTGAGGTTTTTGCAGTGTGCAATAGTCTCAGATATAGGCATAGTAACATGTGGTTACTTGAAAGAGGCTTGGTCAATCTTGGAGAAACAAAATATCAGGGACTTTGTACTTGATTTGCAAATGTTTGAAAAATGGTTTTTGAAACCATTTCCAATTTATAAATCTTGGTTCAAATTCTACACTCAATCCTTTTAACAAGGAAGGCCAACAATCTAGGTTCAAAACATTCAAACTTTCAAATGGGGATGGCCATTTGATTTATGCATGGTCACATAAAATGATAGCACTATGTGCTGAAATGAGTTTTGAAATTGATCTCAATTCTATATGCATGCATGAATGATATGCAATCTTTAAAATCATGATTTTAGGGATGTTACAAGTAGAATAGTAAATACAACCAAGCAAGGATATGAGAAAGCTATGAAGTGCCTTTGTATCAAACTCATTGAATTCATCCATAAGTTAGAAAAATGATATATTAAATAATAAGATTTTAATAAGTAAGTCCATCAAACTAACCATGGTGATGGATAGAAAGAGGTATTATATCTAGGAAAGAAATTCCTTAATTAGAGATCCAAGATTGTGAAATATAGTTATATGTTATAAATCATTTTCCTATTTAATCTTGGTAAGCAATCAACTCTAAATCTCAACTCAAACATAATATCCATCTTATACCATTGATCCATCATCTGATGTCTATAACACTTTATAGAAATATTTTCCTATAGCAAATTACATAAGCACATCTCTGTTAATTCCAAACATCCTAACTATATGTGCTTAAGTATACTCACTTCTATAAAACACTCTAATTACAACTTCCTATTAAAAAGGAAGATTTCATCAAATACTATATACATAAGGCAATATGCTCAGCCATTAAATCTTAACTCTTAAAAGGAACCTAAGCTTATACAAAAACCTAAAGCCAAGGGTAGTACTCATAATTCAAAACTCTAAACTTCTTTGTTTATCACATACATTGATATTTTCCAAATTAATGGGTGTAATAATCACCATATCAATGTCTTTATATTTCATGCATCAAATAGTGGTATAAAATCATTATACTTATATATAAAGTTTCTATTCAAACTATGAACTTACTAAAATTAAGTTGATAAGCAAATAAGAATATATCATTCAATAAATATCTAACTAAAATAAGTAGAGAAAAATAATAAGAAAAGTTTATATAAAATATTACCAAGGGGGTTCACATTAAGTAAATACAAGAAATACAAAAAGAGGATATAATAAGAATTCACAAATGAGACAAGGTATATTTTTTGTATTGTTGTAAATATCCAGCAAACAAATTATACAAAGAAAGATTCAAAATGTAAATCAAATTCAAATCTGAATAAGAAAACAAAAAATAGAAAAAGGATAAAACAAATAAAAACCAAACTGGCATGACTGACACCCTACACCTATCTGACGCCTATGTGCAGCCCATAACAGCCCAGTAACCAGCTCTGTCCTTTTCCATCTGAGACTGACAAGTGGGGTCAGGAGAGGACCGTGGGTTGAGCTAAAGAAATCGCTAGGGGGTTATCCGCAAAATGACCATCATCGTCACGCACACAGACAGCTCGCTGGCGGAGCTCGCCGCCGCCCAATGCCGTCATCGTCGTCGTTGCGCCAAGATACTCGCCGCCGTTGCCAGGAGGGGATAAGAAGGCCACCGCGATGCATTGCCTCCATCCCTATCTCCAATTCCTCCTTATCCTCTTAGATACGAACGAGACCAAAACCCTAGCTCACCGGAGCCACCTCTCACCGTCGAACCACGTTTCCCCACACCATTCTAAGCCGTCATGGAGAAACGCCTTCCTCCGTAGATCCTTTGGGTAGAAGCTTGCATCAAGGGGAGCACTGGAGCGGGTGCATTTGGTCGTTTCTCCTTTGCAGTACTTCGTCGGAATCCTCGTCGGGGAGCTCGATTACGACCGCGCCTGTCCTCGTCGACCACTCTGTCGTCATCAGGGTAAGCATACGCATCTCTGGACCCTAGTTTCGTTTGCGGATTCGCACCGTAGGTCTAGTTTTGTTGAGCACCGCCGCAGGCCGCCGCAGTAGCTCGTCGTCGATGACCCTCTGATGACCATTTCCGAGCGGCTCTGTCACTATTAGGTTCAGTAGGTTGCACTGATTCAAACTAGATCTATCTCGCTTGCTGGGGCGTAGTGGATCGTCGTCGGCGACCAATCTCTGGCGGCGGTGGTGATGATGACGCCATGCTTACCTCATGATCGAGCCACGTCAGCTCGTTTGACTGGTCTTTGCCTCGCGTGGTGGATGACATGCCCTAGGGCCCACATGTCATCGACAGTGAGTAGAGAGGAGGTCAGTAGCAAAAGCATTTCTAGACCTGAGAGCTGAGGTGGACAATGGCCCACAGATCAGTGACTGGGGCTAGCTCTGGACGTGGTATAAAAAGTATTTTTCTGTTAAGAAATAAATAAAATGTTATAATTCAATTAATAATATTCCAGAAATCAAATAAATAATTAAATCTTGTTTAATTAATAACTTTTGATTTATAATTCAGAAAAATGTGTATAATATATGAAAATTTGTAGAAAAATAAAATCTACAACTTAAACTTATTATCAAATATTATTATGATGATTATTTAAATAAATATTATTTAATAAAAGTTTTATAAGTAATAAAGCTTTGATAATTCATATTTTAATTATGGTAAATATTAAAAAAATATAGATAAAATACCAAAAATCTTGGAAAAGTAATAATTTCAATATAGAACTATAATTAGGTATTATTATTTCACTTAAACAAATACTTGATATCTATTTAGTAATTATAAAATAATAAGAAATATAAAAATCATATCTTATTATTTATTAATCACAAAAATAAATGTGATATACTAAAATGATCACAAAAATAATGTCTACATGATAAAAATCTAATATTATACTTTTGATTTAAATAAAAATTCTAATATTTTAATAACTCAAATATAAACTTATTTACTTCATTAATAATTCATATAAAGATAAATTAATTTTATTAATATTTCTAAAATAAATCAATTAAGTCTAATAAATAATATTAGTCTTAAATATTAATAATATGAAACCATAATGGACTAAAACATTATAAACATCTTTGTATTAAATTATCTTCAACTCTAAGTGAAGATTAGATTCTCAAAGGATTCCAATTCATGATAAAAACCTTAAAGACCAACTTATGAATCCACCAAACCTTTTCTATCTATATTAACTACCTAATTGCAAAAACTACCACAACATTATATAAAACCATAAGTAGTTAAGTAATAGTATGTTTTAGATTATCAACTATACTCACTTATCTATAAAAGATAAATGATATTACTCCATAATCAAATCAAGAAACCATTATCCAAGTAAAAAGAATAACCATTCTTAAGTAACCTAAAGAAAACATTTTAGATACACTAGATACAGATGCTATAAGTATTATACTCTCAAAATCATCTTTGTTTTAAAGATAACTTTAGTCTACAGAATCTTAATACAACACTATAAGCATTACTATATGTTTTATAGTTAACTTTGGTCTGAAGTAGTTAAACTACAAAGCCACTCAAGCCAAACCATTTGAGCAAACAAATAACATCAACCACCACTAACTAACCCCAAAGTTTGTTTAGACCTTAGAAGAGAAACCTTTATTTTGAAGGTTATCCTTTTTGCCACTTTAAATAAGAACTCTTGTATAAGAAATCCTAACTAGTATGTCAAAAGTATTTATACTTTACTCCTATATATGTGTTGTCTACAACCACTCATAAACTCTAATAAAACTACAATTATGAAGCTTATCTAAAACGACCACACATTTCAAAGTAATCATTTCCAGAATCCAAACCTTAGGACAACGTTATCCCCGAGATTTGCGTGTAGAACGTGCATCACATTACTTATGCATAAAGGCATATTGCTTCTTTAAACATTAGTCCTTACCGGACCAATGATGCTGATTTTAGATTTTGGATCTTATACTGACTCGAAGACCGTGACTGCATAATCTTGCAATCACAAAAGGCAAGTTTACACTTGCTCATGTCCTTTGTTTATTTTCTGTAAAGTATTTTACAAATCCAGTGTTGTTATCACCTGCAAAAGGTCTAAAAACACTATTTTCGATAATAATGTGAACTGTTGGTTACTGATCCAGGGTGATCATCTAATCTATTAAATCCGATAGTTGGAATACCACTGTTCAGAACTATATCACCTAGGACTTAACAACCAATGTCGCCAGTGATTCTTGCGCCGTATATTACGCGTTGACCATGAGATTTGGAATGGGACGGAGAAGTCAGCTGTATCTTCTTCCTCTCGCATGAAGCCGGATGTGAAGGTCGTGGCTGCTATCCTTGTAGCGTGCATATTAATTGGTAATTCGTAGAGGATATGCAGCATATGGGTGGGAACCCTCATCGTCCCACGATAGTTCTGGCATCTAACGATTTGTACAAACCATTGCCGTAATTCATTATGTGGACATGGTGTACACCAAGGAGGCATGCGAGGTCGCAAAGGGGGGCAGTGATTGGCTTGGATCATCTTCTGGGCCCCACATCATGGAATTGTGGACGAGAATAAGCTGCCCGGTTGTGCAACAAAGAGTTGATCTCTCATGGGTAAAGTAACGCACCTCTGCAGAGTGTAAGAACTGTAACTTGTTACTCCCTGTTCCGAGAAGGAGCGGCGAACGCGGCGGGAAAGGAACTCCATAAAAGTTCTGGTAAACCCGTGAAGGATGACGGACATAGCTTTTTAAAATAAAAGCAACTTTTGAAGAAATATTTACGAAAACTTGCATTGCCTACGACCTATGGTCTGTGGCTATAGTTATAGTGCATCAAACACTCCTTTTCTAGTGAATTTGCTGAGTACGCTCGTACTCAAAGTATGTTCTTAACCCTTGCTAGATTCTGAAGCCATTAAAACGATGTCTTCATCAAGTTATGCTCCAGGACTTATCAAAACCAGCTAAAGCGCTTCAATGAAGACAAGGAAGACGACATATAACTCAACTCAAGTGAAGACGAAGTTAGTGATTAGATAGAAATACAATCTCTAGCCAAAGAACCTATCTCAGTAGTGCGTTGCAATAGCAGCAATGTCAATTCCTTAGTTAAATACTAGTTTTAATAGTATAATAGTTTTGCGTTATTTATCTTTGATTCTTCTTCATAAGAAGTTCTTTCTCTCTCTTTAATCTAGAATGTTCTCTGGATCTTATATAAAGAGTGAGTTGTAACCTTTAGCCATGTATTGGATTCGCTGTGTTTCTATTGTGCCATTCTGAGGGATGTAATACTAGTGAACGGTGTTTCATTGGTGTTATATCAACGACTATAGTATACTACATCATGCAGTGGTATGCTGGGTCACCGCACCACCTCCACCCCAGACGGCAAGCGATCCCGCAGGAGCTGCCAGACGAAATGCGAATACTGATGGGTAGAGGAGCCTTTCAAAGGGACACGGTCCACCAAAGGTCAGGACCTGAAAAAGGGACCGGTAGGCCGAATTAACCGAGAACTCCCCAGACTGGGACAAACGCCACGAGGCGGCATCCGGCCGTGCTGAACTAACCATGTATTTTTCCTATGATACCGTATAAGGCTTGTAGCTAAGCTAAAATACAACCTCATCCTCTCTCTTTATTAAATATAGTGTTACATAAACAATTTACCTCTATAATACCGTGCTAAAAAAACGCCCATTGAAAAATGACTTAGTACGACATTACATAGTTTGGCTTCGACGGGACTAGTAGAACGCAACGTAATTTGAAAAAGTGGAAAAAAGTTATCCCCGTCCTGTGGATCAAATTTATCGGGTATATGTAAGAGCATCTTCACTCGCCTACCCAGGAGGCTGATCTGGACATCGAATTTCGGTCCAGCCGAAAATTGGCCCAGTCGCGTACCCAAGGACCTGTTTTCGGCCGGATTTGGACCAATTTTGGTCCGGACTATCTAGGCCGAATCCAGATTTCCGGGTACGTCCTGGGAACGCCGGACTCAGCGAATTCGGCGAAAAAAACCCGAAGCGGTGCGTGGACCCGCCGAGTCAGTGACGGAAGCCGAGTCGTCGTCATCATCGGAACCACGCGGCGACCGCCGGGCATTAACTGCCCATCGAATCGGCCATGCGTCGCCGATTTACGGCGCCACTGTCGTCGCCTCGGCTCCCGCGACGGACCGGCGGGCACTAACTTCCCGCCGTTTCCCCTTTTCCCGCCCTCGCCGCTACACCCCTCCTACCCTCGCCGCCCACCTCGTCCTTTATAAGCCGTACCCCTCGCCGGAGATCTTCATACTCTTTCACAGCTCCCCCACCCACAAGCCCAAACTCCGGCGAACCCTCTCCTCGTTTCCCCTTCCCAGCCATGGCCGAACAGTACCCCGGCGACGGCGCTGCGGCGAATGGCTTCGGACGGCGCACCCTCCAGGCCTGGCAGGCGCGCATGCTGTACGATGCCGGCTATATGGCGCCGCTGGACACGCGGATGCCTCCGGGGTGGAAGCTGAGCGCCGACGCCCGACGAGCCGCCGTACGATGTGCAAGAGTACATCGGCGGCATGGACGACCCTTTCAAAGCCGAGAACACCGACAACCTCTCAGTCTTGGGAAGCGATTCTTCGCCCGGCCGCGAACGGAGCTTCGCCCGCCACGAGGCACGTAGTCGCCGCTGAAGCGCAACAACTCGGCTGGCCGCCGACGTTGGTGGAGCGCGCCAGGCCGTACCATCGCGGGGGTGATGGAGCACATCAACCGCGGGAACACGCCGCAGCTCGGCTTTTCGCACACACCGACGCCGGCGGCTAGGTCGGGTCAGCGGCCTCCGGCGAGCTGGGCGCCGAGGAGGATGGCGAGCATGATCTCGTCTTCCTCCGCGTCGGCGTCCCACTCCTCCGGCTCGGCGCCGCTGTGCACGCCGACGGCAGTCAAGCGCGAGGCGGTCTCTCCTGTACGCTCGCTGCCCCAAGACAGAAGACTCGGCGAGCCGCGGATAACGCCAACCGGCCACATGCGTCTCCGCCGCCCCAAGACAGAAGACTTGGCGCCGGCCGAAGACGCCGCCTTGAAGATGGCGCTGGAGCAGTCGCTCCGCGACACGGCGCCGCAGCCGCCGCCGGTGGAGCCATCCTCGCCGGACATCCTGGCGTGGTCCAGGATGGACTGGGAGAAGGCGGAGCGACAACGCACAGCAGGCCGAGGAGCAGGCCGCCCGGCATCGGGCGTTGTCTGATGCGTGAGCTCGCCTATCAGGGCTCCCCACTCTATGTCCTGGATGACGACGAGGACGAAGGCCCGTCCTACCAGCCCTGGAGGTGCGGAGACCCTGGCCAGGGGAGCTCCCTCCAGAACCAGCCACCGAGCGACGACGACAACAACGGCGATGAGGATGACGGCCGAACCGACCCCGGCTACACGGCGTTCTACAGCAACTTCGGCATGTAGGACGGCGAAGGCACCAGCGGCGGCCTTTTTTAAGTTTACTATGTATTAGTTTAGTTAAAATTTGATGTAATCCGTCTATATTCGCCTAACTTAATAAAATTCGCCCATCTTTAATAAATTTTAGCCAAACTTGGGAACTTGGCCTGGGTACGCGAGTGGGAAAATGAGCGTACCTAGGCCGAAAAATGGACCGATTTTAGCCTGGGTTCGGCCACCGAGTGGAGATGCTCTAATAAGGTGGGGCGAGTGGTAGCGACGGATCTTGTCGAAGAATTCGGAGATAGTACTAGTATTAATTCCGCGTACCTTGTGGCCCATGAACTCAAGAGTTACGATGGTGTCCCCTTCGCACTAAGAAGCGGCGAGCAGTAGGCGCGCCCTACACAGCGAGGGAGGCATGTGCGCCGCATGAGGAGGATGACTCACTGCCGATTCTGCCGCCACGCTGCATGTCTGCCCGATGCGCCGCATGCTCGATCTTCTCCACATGCGCCGCATGAGGATATATCCCTCGCTCGATCGATCGCCTACTTTACCCTGATCGAGCCTCAAGCTCTCTTCTCCACACAACACATTCTCACTCTCTCACCGATCGATCTCTCCTCCCGGCCCCAGCCATAGCCAGCCATGGGCTCCGACTTCAAGGCCATCCCACTCATCGGTACGTACGCTATCCGCTGATGGAGCTTCATCTATTCCACTACACTACTGCTTGTCTTTTACTCCTACCTCAAAATGCCATTGTCCAGCTGGACCAGCTTTAGCTTAGTACTTTTTTTTTTCCATTTCGAAAAAGCTTAGTACTTTTTTACCCTGAAACAAGTGATCATCATTTTTATCTCCTTGAAATTGCAATGACGACCAGATATCGGCCCTCTGGTGGAGAAGATCGACGACCCAGGCATGGCCGGCGACGGGGACCTGCTGCGCGTCGTCCGGATGCTCGACGCCGCCTGCAAGGAGGCTGGCTTCTTCTACGTGGTAAATTAACCGTCACCACGCTCGTCAACCTAACTGCTACTGTCACTGGTTGATCTCAACTAATAATATGCTGGACAATTCATCCATCACGCGCTATGCGTTGTTAACAGAAAGGCCACGGGATCACGGAGTCGATGATTGTGGAGGTCAGGGATGTCACCCGCAGGTTCTTCCAGCTCCCTCTCGAGGAAAAACGCAAGATCAGACTCACACCTCACACTGGATACAGGTGTGGCTGCTTAACATTTTCAGCCTGTCATGTGTTCTTCATTTTTTTTTTTGAGCTTATGTGTTCTTCATTTTGGTTCCTCGATCGTACGCATGCGCATGACAGATGACCTTGATTTCTAACTGTCTTATCGTCTGACAGAGGGTACCAGAGCCTGGGCGAGAACATCACCAAGGGTAAGATTGATATGCAGGAAGCAATTGATGTAAGTTCAGTTGCCCCCATCTTAATTTGGGTCTTCTTGTCATGCCTGTTTAAGTTGTTCTGGCTCATGAGTTAAACCCTCATATGTACAACAAACACGGCAGTGCTACGCGCATATCGAACCGGGCAAGTACGGAGATCTTGGTAAACATTTGGAAGGACCTAATTTGTGGTACGTACGTCTCTGACATCCCATCTCTATTTTCTTTGTTCGTAATAAGGAGATCATTTTCGCATTTCTAGGGTTAAGTTGCTACTAGCTGCTTGTTTCAATATATTGACTTGTTCATTTTTTTTTCAAAATAAATTGTATGGAGTACTACCTCTAATAGTAGAATATTAGCTTTCATGATTTTCCATGCTTGATCATGCATAAAGAAATATACTAGATTTATCACGAAATATCCCACTTTCGTCATATGTATTCTTTTTTTTATGTGAGGGAATAAGTTTGCAAAGAAATTGACGATCAAAGTGTTACTTTGGAGACCACATCTCTTGAAAACACATGTACTATTTTGGATGGGAGGAAATATCTGTATGACTGTATATGCTTAATTAACTGGTCATGTATATATGCACACCTATCAGTTACTATCTATCTAACTATGAGAATGTTCATCAAACTTAATGATGTGTCTTTAGTGATTGTACTTACAGAACCATTATTTTCACCTTCCAAGCAGGCCTGATTACCCATCAAATTTTAATGTGCTCCTGGAAAATTACGCAAGCCTTCTACGGGGTTTCCTACTAAGCTCCATTTTGACTAGTACTCTTTTGTTCTCATGGACATAAGCAACTAGCTAGTGGTGTTTATCATGCCACTTTCATTGCAGATCTTTCAAGGAAGATCATGCGAGGAATAGCATTGGCACTGGGTGGTCCCTCGGATGCTTTCGAAGGAGGAACGGCAGGAGACCCCTTCTGGTATCTCAGGTTGATTGGTTATCCAGTCTCAGCTGATATTCCACAAGACCAACGCAGTGATACTGGATGGTAAGCCAAAAAAATAAAACAAGTTTCACCATGCGTTATCGTTTCGTAGCATGACAACCAAAAACTGTACTACTTGGGTTAATACACATCTCACTCTTTTTTTGTTCTATGTTTCATCCATTGTATGGCCAATTCAGTGGAGTTCACACAGATTATGGTCAGTATACTTCACTTGCTTATTTGGATAACCATATATTTTCTTGATTTTCTTGTCTCCAAATATCACTGCACCTTATATAGAAAATCCTGGAAATAATTTGTCCTCACTTCGCTAAATCGCAGGCCTTCTGACACTGGTTAACCAGGACGATGATATCTGTGCTCTTGAGGTACTTGTTTCTTCATCGACAGACAATCCATATATATATCTTGCATTATTCCATCTGATTTCCTCAATCATAAATGTTAAGTGCAGAAAAAAATTGGTACTACTATGGTTTCAGGTCAGGAACCTGTCTGGCGAGTGGATTCAGGCCAAGCCAATCCCTGGAACTTTTGTCTGCAACATTGGTGACATGCTAGAGGTTTCTTTTTCTTCTTCCTGCTAACATGAAATATGCTTAGTCCTGATCCAACTTTATGTACAAGAAAAATGCTCATTATCAACTATATATCATGCTGGGTTTTAGGTTTGGTCGAACGGAATATACCAGCCCACGCTCCACAGAGTTTTCAACAACTCCCTTCGTTACCGTGTATCCGTCGCCTTCTTCTACGAGGTATATATATGCGTCGAATTTGTCTATCTAAGGCAGAGAAGAAACATTTCTGTCCAGGTGTTTATACTCCATCCTTATTATTCCTTTTGTTCCTTGTACATATACAACAGTCGAACTTCGATGCTGGCGTGGAGCCTGTGGAGTTTTGCCGGGAGAAAACGGGCGGCGTTGCCAAGTACAAGAAGGTGGTCTACGGGGAGCATCTGGTGAAGAAAGTTCTCAACTACTTCGTACTGTAACGGCCGGCCTACCTGCAAAACACTCCGAACGAAATTTGAGTCCTTGTTCTCGCTATGGCTATTTGGTAATAATTGGACCGTGAATGTCATAGATCGAGAGACCATGAGTCAAATTTCTCTATTATGTAGTATCATTTTAATAAGGCGCGGTAATGAATAAAAACCAAAGTCTTTCATGTAAAAGGAGGAGAGGCCAGATCGAGCTGGTTATAAGTTTGTAGCTAACCTGTATTATGCAATTGCATGGTACTTAGGGTTGCAGATGCGGGGCCCGCTTAGGCCCGCAAAATGGGATGGTTAGCACAAATTGTACTATATGCATAGATTGAAACCGGTCTACAAATTATACTACGTTGACATGAGGTGAGACTATCTGTTGCCCGCATACCCGTCCCGCTTGCAACCCTAATGGTACTCCCTGAGTCCTTGAGGTGCCGAGTTCAAAAGAAAAATGTGCTGAGTGAGACACATAGGCCTCCTCAACCAGCTAAGATAAGGGCGTGATCGGCAACCCCCAGCTTCTGAAAAGATTTAAATCCATCAAAAGTCACTGGACTTGTCGAGCAAAATCAGTTTGACCACCTTACATCGGGAACTTGATTTTATGGTCACTGAATATACATGGAAGTTTATCTACGGTCACTGATCGTTGTATTTGATGATGTGGCGAGCTGCGGGACCCATTTATCATGTAACTTTGAATGTAGCAAAAAGGCTTTACTAGTTTTATCCTCCTGCACTGTGTCTATCGGAAAGTTCGAACTATAGCGGTAGAAATAAACTTATTGGAGAACAAAATGTTTGACATGTAGTAGACACTGATTGATGAAAAACGGATTGCCTGGGAGCAAAGCATGTATTTCACTTTTTTTTGACAATTTTATCAAGAACTGGCAAGAGATCTACACGTCATTGTATTAAGTTTGAGAAGAGAGGAATAGTTCAATTACAAGAACAGACTGGTTAAGGCCTTGCCCAGTGTCCACCGTGACACTCCTTTGTGGTGCCAACTACCTGCAACCTCTACTCTAAAGCTTGATCATGAAATAGTATTTTTTTCATTTTGAAAAAATCATTTAAAAATGTTATACTGCAAAGAATACAAAATAATTGTAATATTGATATCAAATGTTGAAATAAAGGAACCTGGTGGCATCAATACTAGACAGAGTACCAATGCTTGTATTGACTTCATGTAGATGATTAGCAAGCCTCACCTACCACACATTTCCTATATTGATACGCCTACCATCCATTGTAAGCTGCAGACTAAGCGGAGGCCACGTTCTATGAAGTCAAGGGCAGACAGAACTGTACAGATCTATTGCAGAAAATAAGTTTTTTTTTATTTTAATTAAGATTCAAGGTATCAGAGTACGCTAGTGGTACCCCATTATTTCTTAAGAATAGCATTTTACATTACCAACTTGGCCGATCACATTCTCCATGATACCTGCCCGTTGGGAAAACTTCCTTATTCACTCAAGGCATTTAGGTTGAGATTCCCTCATCAGTTGACCTCCTAAACATTGAGACAAACACAACAGCCCAAAGTACCCAAACCCACTTGCAACTCTTGAGTTCTCAGGCAAAGCTCACAGTTCCACCACCATGGCGGAGGCCGTCGTCGGACTGCTGATCGGCAAGCTCGGTGCGGCTTTGGCGGCCGAGGCAGCGGCCTTTGGTGCGTCAGTGGTCTTTAAGGAAGCATCTGCTCTCAGGGGTCTCTTCGGCGAGATCCGTGAAGCCAAGGAGGAGCTAGAGAGCATGCAAGCCTACCTGCAAGGGGCGGAGCGGTTCAAGGATACCGACGAGACCACCGGCGTCTTTATCAAGAGGATAAGGGTGCTAGCCTTTGAAATGGAGGATGTTATCGACGAGTTCACATACAAGCTGGAAGACAAGCATGGAGGGTTCGCTGTAAAGATGAAGAAGAGGATTAAGCATGTGGATACCTGGTGTCGTTTAGCACTCAAGCTTCAAGGCATCAGAGGCAGGCTTCGACGTGCTAAGCAGATGAAGCAGGACTACATGATGTCAGAAATGGACAGGTACAATGGAGCCAGTCTTCCTCATGCCAAGCCAGCCAATCAAGCTTTAGGTTTCACAAGGGAGGATGACCTCGTCGGGATTGAGGAGAACAGGGAGAAGATGACACAGTGGCTCACAGGTGATCTGGAGGAACAGAGAAGCAGAATCTCCACAGTTTGGGGGATGCCGGGTGTCGGTAAGACCACTCTGGTTGCTCATGTGTACAATGCAGTGAAAGTGGAATTTGATGCCGCGGCATGGATAACCGTGTCAAAGAGCTACAGATTTGAAGATCTGCTGAAGAAGATTGCTCGAGGGTTCGGCATCGCGGTCGATGTTGCCGACATGGAGATGAGAAGCCTAGGTAAGGCCATACATAATTACCTCCGAGGTAAAAGCTACATCTTAATTCTGGATGATGTTTGGATCGCTGATGTGTGGACGGAGATAAGGAATCTCTTTCCAACCGACAGCATTGGCCGATACGTTATCACATCAAGAAACCATGAAGTATCATTGTTGGCAACTGGAAATGGTGCGATTCACTTGGAACCACTACAAGCGCATCACTCCTGGTTGTTATTCTGCAGGGAAGCTTTTTGGAATGATGATGTGAAAGAGTGCCCGTTAGAGTTACGGAATTTGGCCCAGAGGTTTATCAAGAAATGCAATGGTTTGCCTATCGCTATTGCGTGCATAGGCCGCCTACTGTCCCAGAAACATCCAGTTCCTGCTGAATGGGGAAATGTGTACACGGAGTTAGAATTGCAGTTGGCGAAAAATGTGATGCCTGATGTTGATATGGTTCTGAAAGTCAGCTTGGAGGGCCTTCCATATGATTTGAAGAATTGTTTCTTACATTGCGCATTATTCCCAGAAGATTATCCGATAAAGAGGAGGAGAGTAATGAGGCAATGGATTGCTGCTGGATTGATCACGGGAAAGGAGAACAAAACATTGGAGGAAGTGGCAGAGGGATACCTGAATGAGCTAGTAAACCGAAGCTTACTGCAGGTAGTGGAGAGGAACTACATGGGGCGGTTGAAATGCTGTCGGGTGCATGATGTCATACGCCTTCTTGCCCTCAATAAAGCCCGGGAAGAATGCTTCGGCAAAGTGTGTGATGGCTCCAGAGCATTCTCCGTGGAACCCATACGCCGCATATCACTCGATAGTGAAAACCTTGATCAACTGAGCCGATCAGATTTAACACATCTTCGCACAATTCTTGTTTTTAAGAGGAATATCAATATTGATTTGCTGAAGCCTCTCCTGACATCTTCAAATCTTCTGTCAACATTGGATCTACAAGGCGCTCGTGTACAGATGCTTCCTGCTGAGGTATTTAACTTGTTTAATCTGCGGTATTTGGGCCTTAGAAATACTGATATCAAACGCCTACCTGAAGAAATAAGAAGATTGCAGAACTTAGAAGTCTTGGACGCTTACAACACCCAGATCTCGTACTTACCAAACAACGTGGTGAAACTTCAGAAGCTGAGATACCTGTTTGCATGTACTGATGGTGGAGGATCAAAAATTAAGCCTTTTGGTGGAGTCAAGGTGCCTAGTGGCATACATCACTTGACGTCGCTGCATGCTCTGCAATGTGTGAAAGCTAGCCCTGAGATTCTGCGTGAAGTTGGAGCTTTGACAGAGCTAAGAACATTTGGTGTCTCTGATGTGAAAAGTGAGCACTCTGCTGACTTGAGCAATGCTATCGCCAAAATGATCCATCTTGTTCATCTAGAAATTACAACTATAGGGGAGGATGAAGTGCTGCGTCTTGAGGGACTTCACTTACCTCTGTCCCTTTCTAAACTTGGTTTAGAAGGGCAGCTAGAAAAGGCATCAATGAGTCAGGTTGTGTCATCTCTGTCCCGGCTTCATAACCTCACATGGCTGCAGTTATCATTCTCCAAAATGGATGAGGAATCCTTTTCCAGGCTGTCGGCGTTACGCGGTTTATGCTTCCTTCAGCTTCTCAATTCTTTCGAAGGGGAAAGTATGCATTTCTCCTCAGGATCGTTTCCAAAGCTCCGGTTTCTATCTGTTTGGGACGCGCCAGAGCTCAGTCAAGTTGAAATAGAAGAAGGTGCATTGCAAAGCCTCGTTGAGCTAGTGCTTGTAGACTGTCCTGAACTAATGTCTCTTCCTCACGGTATTGAGCACCTCAGAGCCCTTGAAAAGCTACATCTTATAGAATCTTCAGAAGAGCTCACAGAGAAGCTTCTACAAGAGAGTGAACCAAATGAGTGCAATGAGGATCTTATGAAGATTAGACACATCAAGACGATTATTGTTCAACTTTCCAGAGAAGGCATACGCGAAAGGATTAGGTGGTCGCAAGACATCTCTGCTCCAAGGTAAGAGTTTGATGTTTCCTTTGTGGGTACAACGAATAGAGCAATTGCATGTAAATTGTCATGTGATTTTAACCATTTGTGAACAAAAACTAGCACAATTTAGTTTGTAGGTTTGTGTCTATCTTCACCTGGAATCTGTACACACTATAGAGCACAGAACTCGTTTGACCATATGAAACCCTGGTGCACCGTTCCCATTTTTCTCATATGAAATTACTAAGATATGTTCAACTTAAGACAATAAGTAAATAAAAATATCATTAGGATTTAACATACTCTACATGTATTCACAGGCTCTGATTAGCAGCCCTGGTGATGATATTTTCCTTTTGTGTCAGCATATGCATATATACTAATCAAAGCAAGCTAATTGCTGTTTTATCATTCTCAGGGACGGGTGCTAAAAAGTTGCACCAAAATCTGCAGTACAGTAATGAAACAGACAACTGCAAACCTTTTTATGCGGCTGCACGAGCACAATGGAGTTCAATAGTAGCAACGCAAAATGCACCTTTCAGATGACCGTCAAGCACTGCACTGTCCTTTTGATCTTCTCTCAGCCGCCTCTTCTGGCCTGAGAGCTGAGAAGAATTTGGTGGGTACTCCGTACATCAAAAGCAATATAAGGATATTCAATCAGTATTCGCCCTGCAGCCATTTGTAATTTGCTATCCTTAGGTGTGTTTTTCTTCCTTCGTCCTTCTTAGTCCGTCTGCTCTCTAACCCACCCAATATGCTATCTATACAATCCTAACTGTACACACATGGAGTTATGCGTGCGGAGAATTAAACTAGCTAACACAGGAGTAGTATCTCCAAAAACAGTTTTCTGAACAAAAGAAAAACAGGAGGGAGTGGCATCTGCACGCTACCTTCCCTGGACAAGGGCGGGGGGAGGGCAGCAGATGAGTTCCGGCTGCTGCGGAGGCGGGATGGAGGTCGGCCACGCGGGAGTTGGCGGCGTGAGAGGGAGCCGCCGTACTGGACCTTGTAGACGAGCAGAGGCGGCCAGAGCAGAGGCGGCCAGAGCCGAGAGGGACCGGGAGTCAGCGACGAGAGGCTGGGCGGCCGGCGAGGAGGGGCTGCCCCAATATGTCAACTTTTTTGGGTTGGAAGTGCAGATGTTTAGTAAACACGTAATTCAGTGGAACATATATAGTACTGCCTCCGATCCATAAAAAATGTCGCTGTTTTAAACTAACCGCAGTTCAAAACTATGACACTTATTATGGATAGAAGGGAGTACTAGGTTTGTATGTACATCTTCAACGTGTACGAGCAACATAATCATATTCTGATTTAGAGAGAAAATAACTCACCATTGTCTTCGTAAAATATTCCTCCGTCCTCTCTCATTGGGTCGTTTTTCGGACGAATTTATAGAATTCTCAGGGTATCTCCAGTGGTCCGATTAGCAGATAGATTTTTTGGCCGTGTTCAGTTTGGGCCCGATGCTCCCAGCGGCCTGACCCATATTTTTTTCTTTCAAATTTTCCATTAAAGTAACTCAATTTACATACATTGGGAGGAAAAAAAGACATGTTAAAACCTTAGCTTGGACAGGGTACGCGTCGACGTCGGTGATGCCTACTCGTCTTCATCCTGGGAGAGGACGATAAAAGGCGAAGGCATCCACGACCAGTACATCCGTCGTGGCTGGTGGCACAGGAGGGCCTAGTCAAGCCACGCAGCCGTCGGTGGAGGCGGCGAAAGAGGTGGATGCCATGCCGCCATCGCCGACTCGTGCAACGTCATGGCTAGCCCATCCCAAGCGCGCCTCCTCCTCGAGCTGGTACGCCTCCAGGGGAGGCAGAAGGCCTTCTCTAGGTCGAGGTCCGATGACATGATGAGGGCCTCCTCCTCATGCTTAACGGTTACCATGTAGGCTCTATGACCCATCTAATCCGAGTGTAGTCGTGGGACTCCTCGCCAGGCATGTCGTCACCGCCCTGCGGTGGGGAGGGCTCCCAATCCATGTCGTCTTCGATGTTATCGTCGAACAACGACAATTGGCCGTGCTCCAGGTCCGGTCGGAAATTTCCTAGGATGAGGACCGCTGCCGCGCCTTGTGCTCCCACTCTTGGAACACCACCCAGAATGGTGTGCGACAGTGGCACGTGTGGTCATTGCGTAGATGTGGTCGGAGCTAGCGGCAGTGCCACTCGATCTTAGCGTCGAGCAATGGTCCTTCCAGTGGCACGGGCGACACGACACCCTAATCCTGTTGAGGTGTCGACCTCCCGGGAGGTTCACGTTCCGATAGTGGCAGGGCACCCCTGCTCCCACCTCCAGCGCGCCTGTAACATCCCAAAAATATTAAACTTGGATCATCAAACTCTAATCATCAAAATTAGGGTTAACAAAAACTTTTCAAATTAAAAATATGAAAGCATGCATAACAAAGGCATTTCAATTTGGATTCTTTTGAATTGCCATGCTTGTGTTTTTCTTTGCTTGTAAAATGATTCTTAGGTGATATAAACATCATCTAAACGATCCCCACACTTTTCCCAAAGACAAATAAATCAAAACAAACAAAATAAGTGAATGGTCACTTTGGCCAATTTAACTCCCATGCCTACTTTGGCTATCTCTAACTTTCAAAACTTAATAGAAACTTGTTTGGATCTTTGCACCCCTTGATAGTACTCATAACACAGTACCAAGGCCCACTTTGTGATCATCCAAAAACACTTAAATGTATAGTTAAAAGGACAGTTTAAAATTGAATCTATATCATATGGGAAGATCCCACTTTTTCAAAAACCACTCAAACAAGCTCAACTTTCAAAACCCAAGCATCCACAGACTCACCAGCACATGCCTAGCACACCCACCAAAAATCTTTTCAAAATTCAAAACTTGAATTCATGCGGCCATTTCATCAAACACCTTGCAGATTCAAATCAAACAAAATCAAAATACTATAGTGTGCAATATTTTGGGCCTAACTTGTTCCCTCTCTGGACACCACTAGCCTTAGTAGATCATCTAACAACCCTAACTAATCCCTAGCACCATTGTAAACTCGTCAATGTCATCAATGGTGAACAGGCCGAGAGCACCATGTCACCCCAGTGTGGACAGGAGGCTAGGGGAAGAACTAGCCGTGCCAACCTTGTCTGGGAGGTAGCCCATGCCTCACCGCCCCCTCTCGACCAGCCTTGCCTCACGGACAGCAACCAGAACCGCCAGGAACGCCGCGCCCGTGCCGCTGTCGACCATGCCGACCCGCGCCGCAGAGCACGCGCCGTTCCTACTCAACCCGACCACCTCGAGCCCTCGCCGCCCGCTAGCATGCTCCCCACCGTCCCAGGAGACCGCCAGACATGCCCATTTCATCGCCCGTACCCCGTAGCCACCGCTCGTTGCAGAGTTCGCCGCCTCTACCTCGCAGAGCATCGAGTGTTCCCGACCGTTTGCCACCGCCCCTACAAGCGCATTTAAATCTTAGAGCATCGCCAGGAGACCACCGATCGATCACCACCCTCGGCCATGCCTCTAGCTGCCAGTCAGTCGTGGCCATCGGGCCTATAAAAGGAGGCCACCCCTAGCCGATTGAAGCACACCATCTCACTCCCCTCGCACCCAGAACCACCCCACCTCAGTCCCGGAGCAAGGCGAGCAGCGCATCGCCGGAATTGCGCCGGAGCAGGCCGCCTCTAGAGAAGAAGGGCGCCGTCGATTTCATCCACCCCAGGAGCTGCCGCGACCACCCCTGAGTTCGCCGTCATCGACTTCGTCGTTCGCCCGCATCGCCGACCTTCGCCTGAGCCCCGGTGAGCCTCCCACGACCCCCACTGAGCCGCTAGGGTTCGAGCTCGCCGGTGACTAGTTCATCATCGATGACGACCCTTAGCCGTTGATCTTACTTCTAATCCAACGCACCACATTGCCTCGTACCGCTTCGCGTTTAATGAGTAGCTGACCAGTAGACCCGCCCTGTCAATTGCGCCCCGTGCCGCGGAGTGACACTGGGCCGGCCCATTTCCCCTTCCCGCGCAACCCACTCGTTTGAATTTAGATTTTTCTATTTTCATTCAAACACAGTTCTGTACCAAGTTTCAAAAATCAACCCAGCTCGATTCAGTGAACCAAATTGAATAAAACTATTAGAAAGGTCTTGAAATGCTTAATCCAAGCCCGTTGGATTCAAATCATTTGGATCTGTAGATCACCCTTGGTAAAAATAACAAGGTAGAAGCTTTTCTGCATTCAAACATTTTTCAAATTTAAACCATAATAGCTTTTGAGTTGATTCCAACTCTCAAAAATCACACTTGATCATACCTTTCAGAATATATAAAAACATAGGGGTTTACTTACAGAAATAATGTTCAAGTAATAAAGGAATGCCACATAGGCATTTCTAGTCACTTATTTTATTTAAAATAAAAAGGTTAAACCTTATTAAATTGTGACACCACTTTAAATCACATTCCCATGTACTGAAATATGTGGCTATGACATGTGTCAACATGATCCCATGTTTGGTTTGGAGAATATTAAATCTTAAGTAGTTTTTCAATGAGTAGAAATTACTTTTCTAAAAATAAAATCAATAAGACAAATGCTTTAGTCTTGTAATATTAGGGATGATGCTAGATCATCTATAGAACCCTTGTGTGTGATGATTGAAAGTAGTTAAGTATTGTTTGGTGATTGTGTACCTCGTATTTATTTTTAGACACTAGTACCTAACAAGGATACGAGGAGGAAGGAGGATACTACGAAGAAGAAGCCGAGGAGAACTTCAACCACTGCTCTGCACAAGGCAAGCCTAATACTACTAGTTGATTTAGCAAGCTAACACTGGCAAGATGTTCCACTTTAGCAAGCCTTACTATGCCAACTATATGCCTTAAGCATATGTGGTTATACCCACTTGTTAACCCAATCCTAGTTTTACTTGCAAACTTTCATCTTTATTTCTTTATCAAATATTTTACTTAGAGAGTGCTTAAGTAATTTGTAGATACTATAAAGATAACTGAAGGTTGCATAAAGAGCATAAAATTTGGCCTAAGCTAGATAATCTTGATGTCATCCTAAGGCATGGGATTGAACTTAGTTATAACCCCACTAGCTTACCACCCTTCATTAGTACTCACCCCCACTTGTAGATGCTAGTGATAAGCATAAAACTTGATCAACTTTAGATGGGAATACTTGGTGAAAATGGTTATGAAAACCTTAGAATGATGAATCATTCTACTGAGATGTTTTGACATGTGTTTCCGAACACCAGATGATTTTGGTGATGAAAATGTTGAGGCATGAGCCTTAACCCTTTATAAAACTGATGGTTGTCTGGATGTGATACCATTCCAATATTACCGTACAACCACAATACCCGAAAATTGGGTAGGGCTTGACTGGAAACTTATATACCTTAGTATTGGTTCCCTCACGGCCAAGGTCTGAGCTAAGGCTACCTTGTGAACATTGTCCACCTGTGCAGTATCCAAGATGACAGTTGGTCATGGTTGGGAGGACAAACTCACAGGAGAGGTGCCTATACTAGGGCGTGTAATTGAAAGGTTAGGATTGATTATCCGCATACTGAGTATGGTGAATTCAGGATTTGTTCCTGACGGATGTATCGAATGTTGTGGTGAAAGTGTACAATCTCTGCAGAGTGTCAAACTATTCGAATAGTCAAGGTCATGATTATGGACAGTTGGAGTGGCCATACTGTTCCCCGGTCAGATGTTTTCAAAATGACTTGTGAAATGGATTGAGATCTTGACTTGACCACAACAGAGTTGTGACATGAAATTCAAGCTCCCACTTAGGTGTTATAAAAATGTGACTAGCTTTCTCTTGCTTCTGAACTTAGTAGAGGTAAATCTGGCTTTTTGCAAAACAATCCTAGAGCTTAGTGTCCTATTACAAAAACCCCCTTCACTTGTTAGTATTAGTTTGCGAGTACTTAAAGAGTACTCATGGCTTTGTCCTGCTATTCCTGCGGACTATGAAGAGGAGTACCAGATGATGGACCCCAGGAAGGTTACGACAACTAGGATCATCTTCCATCGTCAGCATTGCCTGTGACCCCGAAGATGGAGCTTCGCCTACGCTACCTTTATTATTACGTATTTCCACTGCTTGAGTTGTATTAAGAACTGGATCATGAGATCCTTATTTGTGTAAGACCTTATGTATGGTTTGTAATGGATGATGTACTGTGGTATCCAATTCTATTATGTCTCGCAAAAATGGTAATCCTGGGATTGCGATGTATGGCATAACATGCATCTGGGATTAAAAATCCGGGTGTTGACAAGTTGGTATCAGAGCCATCCTGACCATAGGAGACCCTAGTTAGACTGGACGTTTGAATCAAAAACTTAGTTTCAAAACCAAAGGAAGAAAATATTTACAAAAACTTATTCCCATTCTTATCACCTTGCTTCTTTCATGAAAATTCATGTTCATCAAAAACTCTTGCAAAATACATAAAATTTGACACACTTGATCACTCTACTAACTTACTCATCCTATATTCTTAATAGATGGACGTGAAGTACAACAAGTTTTATCAGTTGGGGAATGGAGGAGACCTTATCTTTGAGAGGGATTTGGACCAGCTTTCAGAACTTCTGGAGCATCCGCACCCCGAGTTCTTCGGAGCTCAGCTCAATGATCAAGGAGGAGAAGATCTGCAGTGGCTAATTGTTGCATGTCTCCGAGGAAAGATTGAACCTCCCACTGCTGAGGGAATTCAATTCACCTTAAGAGAGAACAACTGGCTTGATGGATTTGCCAGGGCCATGCAGGAAGCTCTTGCCCGTCTGTGTGGGCAGAGTATCAACTAGATCAAAGGTACCCGCTTTGAGTTTTGCCCAAGGCGTGACGCTAATGGACAGCCACTGGAAGCCCCATACCACCCCGAGCTGAAGACTCGGATGGACCACCTTAGCTTCATGATGTATGATCGTCGGCAGGAATTGGACAATTGCCGTGACTATTCCAACCACAAGTCCGCCATCATCAAGACGAAGGATCAGACCATCGCCATGCTAGCAAAGGATTGCAAGTCTCGCCGCCGTCAGCTCGACAAAAAGGAGCGCATCATTGCTCGTCTTTGCCACCGTATCTCGGATTTGGAGGAGACCATCCACGAGAGAGACATGCAGTTGGAGGAAAGGGAGAATGCTGGAGAGGATCTTCGTGGAGACCCCTACTCCTATCTTAGCGATGATGATGATTTTCTGGAGGATTAGGCTATGGACTTCTTCACCGATGAGGATGATTTCGCCTTCATCGACGACGATGAGGATGATGAGGATGACGACTACACCGACTCCGAGGAGTAGTAGCACTTGAGCACTAGCGTAGTGAGTTGTATTCAGTCCCACTGTATCGTAGTTTCCAGAATGGTTCTTAAAACCATCTGTTTTTCTTGTTTTGTGGGGTGTGTTGTATCGTGTGTTATGAATGAATGAAAAGCAAGTTGCTAGAAAAAAATCTGAGTCAAACTTTAAAAACTTTTCAAAGTCCCGGAACCTTAGAAATTTCCGTCTTTTCTCATGATCTATCTCAATCTTCAGATGCCACGCGGAGGAAGTGGTTCATCCCCGGACCCGATGTTGCAGATCCTGCAAATGTTGGTTTCTGACCGCGAAGCTGAAAGAGCCGAACGTCAAGCCAACCTAGCTACCCTTCAGCAGATAGCTCAGCTAGCCCACAACAACCAAGGCCAAGTAAATCAGGACAACCATGGATCTAAGCTCAAGAATTTCTAGAACACCAACCCACCTGTTTTCACTAAATCGGAAGAGCCCCTAGATGCCGACAATTGGCTGCAAACCATGGAAAACAACCTGGAAGTAGCCGGAATGGAAGCTAACGAGAAAGTTCTGTTCGCCACCCACTATCTAGCCGGAGATGCAAGAGCATGGTGGAACAACGTTCGTGCAATGACCGGAGGACAGATGATGACCTGGGAGGAATTCAAGGTCAAGTTCAGCAGAACCCATGTGCCCCCGGGTTTGATCAAGAGAATGAGAGATGAGTTCAGAGAACTAAAGCAAGGAAGGATGACCGTAGTGTAATACCGTGACAAATTCTTGTCATTAGCTAGATATGCCCCGGATGAGATCGACACCGAAGCCAAGAAGAAAGAAAGATTCTTGAATGGTCTGCACGATGAGATGCAGACGGTATTGGTCAATATCCCCTTTGCTGATATTGAAGCCCTTGTCGACTCTGCCATCCAGATGGAAGGAAAGATCAACCAAGCCAATGAGAACCGCAAGCGTCGCATGATGCATCACCTAGGAACCCATCAGACCCCAAAGTATCGCCCTAACCCATCTCCAGGATTTGCCCCGAGAACCAACAGACCCCCGATGAACCGTCCGACCTATCCCAACCGTGGAAACCCAAGGCCCGGAGGAAACCACAACAACCCCGGCAACTCTAGCAATTTCAACCGTGCCCCACCCAAGTTCAACAACAATGCTGCCGCCAACACCAACACTGCCCCGAGGACTGGAAGCAATGTTGTGCCTGTTGCAGCAAAGGACAAGTCGCAAGTGACTTGTTATGACTATGGAAATAAGGGTCACTACTCCAATGAGTGCCCCAACAAGAAGAATGCCGCAGCCCCCAATGCAAATTCCCCAGCTCAACAACAGCATCGTGTTCAGCCCGAAAGAAGATTTGCCCCAGGGAATTCGCTCAACCGCAACGGCCGTCTTTTTCTCATGCATGCCGAAGAAGCTCAGGAAGCGCCAGACGTCGTGCTGGGTATGTTTTCTTTTAATTCGGTACTTTCTCGAGTGTTGTTTGATTCTGGTGCATCGCACTCATTTGTCACCGAAGAATTTGCATGCACTAGTAAAATTCAACCAACCAAACTGAAGCATGTCATGATTGTTCAAATCCCCGGTTCAACCACCAAAGCTAGGAAAATTTGCAAAGCCGTCCCTATCCGAATCCATGGCATAGATTTTTATGCTAATCTGATAGTACTCGGAACTAAAGGTTTGGAAGTAGTACTAGGAATGGATTGGATGTCCAAACATAAAGGATTGATTGACTGTGCCAAGAAAGCCATAACCATGACCAGTATAGCCGGAATATCAGTCGAGCACATATCTGAAACCTTACCTCGTAAATTCAAGTGCAACAAGAGTATAGCCCAACCTACCATTGACCAAGTCCGGATAGTCTGTGAATACCCCGATGTATTTCCAGATGTTTTGCCCGGTATGCCCCTAGATCGAGATATCGAGTTTATCATCGAACTAATCCCCGGAACAGGACCCATAGCCTAGAGACCCTATAGTATGAACCCGTCTGAGCTAGAAGAACTGAAGAAGCAACTGGATTCCATGTTGGAAATTGGATTGATTCAACCAAGTGCGTCACCATGGAGATCACCTGTCTTGTTCGTGGACAAGAAGGATGGAGGTAACCGTTTGTGTATGTATTACCGGAAGTTGAATGATGTCACCATCAAGAACAAGTACCCATTGCCCAAGATAGAAGATTTGTTTGATCAGTTGACCGGTGCCAAAGTGTTTTCTAAGATTGATCTTAGAACTGGCTATCATCAACTCAAGATTCGCGCAGAGGATATTCCCAAGACTGCCTTTACCACCCGTTATGGATTATACGAGTATACTGTCATGTATTTTGGATTAACCAATGCCCCCGCTTATTTCATGAATCTCATGAATAAGATTTTTATGGACTTCCTGGATAAGTTTGTCATTGTTTTCATCGGTGACATTCTGATTTATTCCAAATCGGAAGAAGAACATGAGCTACACCTGAGGACCATTCTTGGAGCCCTTAGAGAGCATCAATTGTATGCCAAGTTTAGCAAATGTGAATTCTGGTTACAGGAAGTAGGATTCCTCGGCCACATTGTATCAGCCGGAGGAATTGCCGTTGACCCTGCAAAAGTAAAAGATGTAGAAGATTGGCAAGCCCGAACCACTCAAACCCAAGTTCGTGCATTTCTTGGATTGGCGGGATATTACCGCAAGTTCGTAGAAGGATTCTCGAGTATCGCCAGACCCATGACCCAATTGCTGAAGAAGGACAAGAAGTTTGAATGGACAGACAAATGTGAAGCAAGTTTTCAAGAACTCAAGAGGAGATTGATTTCAGCCCCTATCTTAATCATGCCAGGTATCACGAAGCCCTTCGACGTGTATTGTGATGCATCCAAGATCGGTCTCGGATGTGTGCTAATGCAAGAAGGCAAAGTTATATCTTATCTATCTCGACAACTGAAACAACATGAGAAAAATTACCCAACCCATGACCTCGAACTCGCAGCCGTAGTTCTAGCCCTGAAGACATGGAGGCACTACCTGATGGGAAACTGTTGTGAGATTTATTCGGATCACAAGAGTCTGAAGTATATATTCACCCAGAAGGAGCTGAATATGAGACAGAGAAGATGGATTGAGTTAATCAAGGATTAAGATCTGGACATTCACTATCACCCCGGTAAAGCCAATGTGGTAGCAGATGCCCTTAGCAGATTGCCGTGCCGCTTGAACTCCATGATTTTGAAGGAGCAACCGAGCTTGCACAAAGAGATGGAAGATTTTCGAATGAAATTAGTGAGTGAAGGATTTTTGGCTAGCATAGAACTTCAACCCACTTTGATCAGCCAGATCAAAGAGGCGCAAAAGGAAATGCTAGTATCGACGGAATCAAGCGTCGTATCGGTACAGGCAAAGTACCCGGGTTCACTAAAGACGAAGAGGGAGTTCTGTGGTACAAAGGACGCCTTTGTGTACCAGCAGATTCTGAGTTGAAAGAAGTTATTCTGAAGGAAGCTCATGATACTCTTTATTCTATCCACCCCGGAGGAACGAAGATGTATCAAGATTTGAAAGAACAATTTTGGTGGCATAAGATGAAGAGAGAAATCGGAAGCTATATCGCCAAGTGTGATATATGTCAGCGAGTCAAGGCAGGACATCAAAGACCCGTTGGATTGTTGCAACCATTGCAGATTCCGGAATAGAAATGGGATTCTATTGGAATGGACTTTATCACCGGATTGCCTACTTCTAGTAGGGGAAATGAATCTATCTGGGTCATAGTGGACAGATTGTCCAAAGTCGCCCATTTCTTACTAGTCAAGACCACATATCAGAGTTCGAAGCTAGCGCAGTTATACAATGCTAGAATCGTCAGTTTGCATGGAGTCCCCAAGAACATCGTATCGGATCGAGGAACTCAGTTTACCTCGAGATTCTGGAAGAAAGTCCAAGAAGGTTTAGGAACCCGCCTAGATTTCAACACCGCGTATCACCCTCAGACCGATGGACAGACGGAGCGAGTAAATCAAATACTCGAAGATATGCTGAGAGCATGTGTGTTAGAATATGGATCTAAGTGGGAAGACTGTCTGCCTTTTGCAGAATTTTCATACAACAACAGTTATCAAGCTAGTTTGCAAATGGCCCCATTTGAATTCATGTATGGAAGGAAGTGCCGCACCCCTTTGAACTGGTCGGAAGTAGGAGAGAGTCAGATTTTCGGACCTGACATCCTATGAGAAGCAGAAGAGAAGGTTCACAAGATTCATGAGCACCTCAAGACAGCCCACCTGCATGTAAGAGTTATTACCGACAAGAGACGTCGAGACCTCGCCTTCAACATAGGAGATTTTGTGTATCTGAAAGTGTCGCCATTGAAAGGAATGCAGCGTTTCCAACTCAAAGGAAAGTTAGCCCCCAGATATATCAGACCCTTCAAGATTCTGAACCGTCGAGGAGAAGTGTCATGTCAATTGGAACTGCCCGAAGAGATGTCAGTCGTGCACATTGTGTTCCATATCACATTACTTCGCAAGTGCCTCGAAGTTCCAGAGAAGACCGAAGTGTTCAAGAATATCGACCACCGGACCATAGAGATCAACGATGACCTGACCTATCCCGAAGTACCCATCTGTATTTTGGAAGAAGCTTTCAGAACTACCAGAACCCGAAGCATCAAGTTTCTCAAGATTCAGTGGAGCAACCACACAGAAGAGGAAGCTACCTAGGAGCGCGAAGATCACATCAGGACGGAGTTTCCCGATCTCTTTAAATCCTAGGTAATCTCTTTCGTCCTTTTTCAAATCTCGGGACGAGATTTTGTTTAAGGGGGGAAGGTTTGTAACATCCCAAAAATATTAAACTTGGATCATCAAACTCTAATCATCAAAATTAGGGTTAACAAAAACTTTTCAAATTAAAAATATGAAAGCATGCATAACAAAGGCATTTCAATTTGGATTCTTTTGAATTGCCATGCTTGTGTTTTTCTTTGCTTGTAAAATGATTCTTAGGTGATATAAACATCATCTAAACGATCCCCACACTTTTCCCAAAGACAAATAAATCAAAACAAACAAAATAAGTGAATGGTCACTTTGGCCAATTTAACTCCCATGCCTACTTTGGCTATCTCTAACTTTCAAAACTTAATAGAAACTTGTTTGGATCTTTGCACCCCTTGATAGTACTCATAACACAGTACCAAGGCCCACTTTGTGATCATCCAAAAACACTTAAATGTATAGTTAAAAGGACAGTTTAAAATTGAATCTATATCATATGGGAAGATCCCACTTTTTCAAAAACCACTCAAACAAGCTCAACTTTCAAAACCCAAGCATCCACAGACTCACCAGCACATGCCTAGCACACCCACCAAAAATCTTTTCAAAATTCAAAACTTGAATTCATGCGGCCATTTCATCAAACACCTTGCAGATTCAAATCAAACAAAATCAAAACACTATAGTGCGCAATGTTTTGGGCCTAACTTGTTCCCTCTCTGGACACCAATAGCCTTAATAGATCATCTAACAACCCTAACTAATCCCTAGCACCACTTTAAACTCACCAATGTCATCAATAGTGAACAGGCCGAGAGCACCATGTCACCCCAATGTGGACAGAGGGCTAGGGGAAGAACTAGCCATCTTGTCTAGGAGGTAGCCCATTGCAGTGACCCAGCATACCACTGCATGTGTAGTACACTATAGTCGTTGACATGACATCCACAGAACACCGTTCTGTAAATATCACATCCCTCAGAGTGGTACAACAGAAACATTGCGGGTCCATATTACAAAAGTACACACATTATTATTACAATACCGGAAGTTCAAGACTTCCAAAAGATCCAACTTACAAACCAAAATATAAGATGTTCAGCGGAAATTTAAAAGTAACAACTCTGACTAGGAGTGGGGCTCAACAGCTTATTCTATAGAGTTCATGCTGCTCGGCTCCGATGGTTACTACTAACTAGATACTTAGTTGGTCTCATTCTCATCGACACCGTAGCGGATCTCGTAATCCAGGCCTTCAACTCCTCCGGATAGATCAGGTTCCTCGTAGAACACATCTTCTTGGCACTCAGCTGCATACATTGGCACGTCTTCGGAATCCCCAGAGTCTAAGCAAGGGATCAAAGGAAAGAATGAGTAACAGCGTTACCCAACAAGTTCATTATATGCAAGGTGGGAAGTTTCTTGCTCTATTTACCACCTCGGGTTATAAATCCTTGGCACTATGCAGTTTTTGTAAATCTTTCTTCAAAGATTGATTTTATTCTAAAAAGAACTATTGCAATCAGCCTTCACATGTTGACTAGAACTTTCATGGAGTTCCTTTCCTGCCGTTTTTGTAGCTCCTTCCCGGAACAGGGAGTAACAAGTTACAGTTCTTACACTCTGCAGAGGTGCGTTACTTTACCCATGAGAGATCAACTCCTTGTTGCACAACCGCATACTTTCGCCCACAATTCCATGATGTGGGGCCCGAGTTGGTACAAGCCAATCATCGCCTCCTTCGACCCGCATGCCTCCTTGGTGTACACCATGCCCACATAATGAATTACGGCAATGGTTTGTACAAACCGTTAGATGCCAGAACTATCGTGGGACGTTGAGGGTTCCCACCCATATGCTGCATATCCTCTACGAATTACCAATTAATATGCACGCTACGAGGATAACAGCCACGACCTGCACATCCGGCTTCATCCGAGAGGAAGAAGATACATCTGACTTCTCTGTCCCATTCCAAATCTCATGGCTAACGCATAATATACGGCGCTAGAATCACTAATGTCGGGGGTTATTAAGTCCCTACTTGATTATCATTGTTTCAATTAGAACTCTAAGTTCTATTGCTCCATCATATCACCACTTAGGATGATATCCATAATTTCTTTATTTGGGAAAATAATATTTTCTTTCTTTTATAGCATATATGATAACACTTTGATAAAGACTCTTCAAAGGATATGAGCAAGTGATGAACTTGCCTTGTGATGGCAAGGTAGTGAAGTCTGATGCTTGCACTGGACCTTGAGCTTCTAGTTCTACAAAAAGATCATCATTGCCCGGTAAGGACAATATTTGAAGAAGCAAAATGATTATGCAAGTAATGTAATGCATTATTTGAATTTGTATGCATTTATCCCAAAAAGTTTCTTTTTGAGTAATAAAGGGTTTATAAATATTTATTTTTAATATTTATAACATGTATTGATTTATTTTATTTTATTTCCCTTTATTTGATTTTTATTGATTTAATAATTCCCTTAGGAATTATTAATTATACCTTTGTATTATTACTAAATATTTATTTAGTATTTTTTCAAAAATACTATAATATTAATAAATAATGAAAGTGATTTTTATTTATTTTTATCACCTTTCAATAATTTTGTAAAATTCCATAAGGAATATTTAAATTACAAAATTCTAATAAAAATTTGAATATCCAAAATTTGATATCTTATTTTATTTGGACATAATGGATTATTTTTGTTTATAAATTTTGGACTGTTATTTTATTTTCTATGATTTTATTAAGTCCAGGGGTATTTTGGTCTTTTCTTTTTATTAAAACAGGCCTGAAATTGTTTCTGGGCTGGTTATTTTTATTGGGCCCTGTTGGCCCACTAGTGCTAGACAAAAGAGCCACCTCAAGGGTCCGCCCAGCTCGCCATCCTCACGCCTCTCTCTCTCTCTCTCTCGAGTTCATCTCCTCCTCCTCTGACCCCGACCCTATGGCCGGCGATGCCGCCACCAGCGATTCCCGCTGCCATCGGCCGTTCTGGTCGCCGTCGTGGTGCATTTGGGGGTTGTCGATGACACCCGTTCGTTCTATCCAATTGGATTCGAGCCTAGGGCTCTCCTGCAATGGATTGATGCCGTCCCAAACCCTAGGGTTTGGGGATTGGCATGGATTCAAGTGCGGCCGAGGTTGTCATGCGTTGAGGTGATGCTCTGCACCTCCAGGCGTGATCGTGGTGGCGCCGCAATGGGTCATAGCCGCCTGCAGGGTGCTCCCTGCCACCACCATGGTCGTCGGCCCCTCTGCTTCCTCTTCTATCCTTCAGCGAGGACGTATGGTGAGTTTGCTTCCCCTCTCCTGGTGCTCTCTATGCTTGTTGATTCGATGCTAGATGTTAGCAGTGTCCTCTCTAGCTATTGTCGGATTCAGATTAGGATAGTTATCCCTTTTAGGGTTTTTGTGATGTGCTTGTTCATGTACTGGAGGAATTGGTTCATGTTTAGATGGTCTGTACCCATACTGAATGCTTATTGGCCTGAGGCTTGTTGGTTGATATGATGTATGGTGTTTCTAGTGGCTTTCTTGATGATTTGATGCTTGGATTGCATCTGATTCAGATGATGTGGTTGTATGGGAACCATGCTTGGTAAAGCTAATGATTTGATAGCTTTCCACTGTTTATTTGATTCATGGTCATGATTATGATAAGATACAGCTAATGCCCTATTGCTGTTAGCTTGGAAATTAATATGTGGATTGAGATCCTCATGATCTCAAACAATGAAGTGTATTATAGGAATATTCTAGTTATGATTCCTATTTTTAACAGGAAAATGATTAGTTAGTTGATTTTCTGAATCTAGGATGATTTTCTGCTTTTCCTGATTCATATTGAATTGTTCTTGTGACACCATCATGTGTGGCACATAGGTTTAATCTAAACCATGGATTTGGTTAGTTTATGCTTGAGACAATCTTGGCTTTGAAAACTAGAGATGCTCATAGATGAATTCCCTATGATCAATGATGTTGGTCTGAGGCTTAGGGATTAAAATCTTATCTAGTTGGTTCATCTAGATAGTCTTGGTAGTGGTACCAGCTATTCTTTATTGAATTAAAGCTTGTAAAAATTGGTAGTGAGCTTGATCAACCTATAGATCCCAAAGATTTGTTTCTAAGGTGCTACTCTTCCTTTAAAGATGTGCCTAGAAATAGATCATAGGTATATATATGATTGAATTGTAGAATATGGTTTAACAACCAGAGCAAGGATGTTGCTCTGAGCTCTGGTTGGATTCTGGTACCTTGCTGTTTGCTTTTAGAGTTTTAGAAATCCCTATGATGGATTCACTCCACTTGGGTGTCTTCTGAGGGTTTGTTTTGTAAAACAACACATGCCTTTCTCTAAATAAGATGATTAGATCATGTGAAGGTTTTATGAAACTCACCACAAAAGCTGATATTTGTGGAGTAGTTGGTGATGATCTTGATCTGGTTTTGCTAGAATTCTGTGCTTTATCTGGAGCTAGCCTGCTCCTCCTAGCTCCTGGCTTGGCCTTGTTGTCCACCTGGTTCTTCCTCCTCCTTATGTTACCATTCTGGTGATGTTTGGGGTTAATCTGGTGGTTGGCTTGGCTGCTGTTCTTGGTTTACTTGCTGTTCTCCCAGGCTGTGCTGTGGTGTGGTGTGGTGTGGTGTTGCACTGGGGTGCTTTCCCACGGCTGTGCTCTGGTTTTGTTTGATCTGGCTGCTATGTTAGCAATGACACACCCTTGCATGCTTGTGTGTGTGCTGTACTGCTCTATATGCACATATGGATAGGTTCAGAAAATTTGATCTTACTCTTACCAATCTACTTTTACCTTGGCTGGTGAACTGATCCCTTTTGGCTGTCCTTTGCATTCTGGCTGTGAATTTATGAAAGATGAAATCTTTCATATTGGTGAAACTTGCCCCTCTTTAACATTTCTCAATGATGAGATTGTCAAGTGCACCTCTTTGACATATCTCAGAGAAATACATACTAACACTAATCTTGTTTTATTTCGGTTTAATCTTTGTTTTGTAGGTTCAAAGATACAGATGAAGATTTAGTTTAGGTTTTAGATATAGGATAGTTAGTAGATGTAATTTTCTTAATCCTTTGTAATTTTCTCATACCTCATGTAATCTTTATTTTATTCAATTGTAATAAAGATTATGTTATTGTTAATAAAGAAGATTCTCATTCTTTATTCTATTGTAACTTGTTTATGTCTTTATAATATGAAAATGAATTTCATCATTCTATTGTTTTGAGATTTAAGTTATACTACCTATAACTGAATTAATTTAAGATTCAAATCTTAAATCTAAATCATTTAAATTACTATTCAAACACTTAAGTTTTTAAATTCAAACCCCTTTCAAAACACACATAATTCTTTTAAGATCACATCAAAGTTTATAACAATCCTACTTTAAGTCTAAACCTAATCTTAAAGTAAGAAAGAAACATTGATCACTTAAGATTTTATTTGGCGAAAATTTTACCCACTTTTTCACAAATAGATGCATGCAACAATACATAATCCTAAATCTACCCTTCGTTAGGTTCCTTCATGCTGGGATGTTACAGACTTCCCCCCTTAAATTAAACTTCGTCCCGAAGTTTGTTGGAGATGTACCTGAATAGTTCTGGATAAGTTTTTCTTAAATCCTTTTCTCTCTCCCATGTGGCTTCCCTTTCAGGGTGATGTTCCCATTGTACCTTGCAATACTTGATTGCCCTATTCCTCAATCTTTTCCAATTTTCTTCTAGAATCTTGTAGGGCTTTTCAATATAAGTTAGGTCTGCTTGTAGTTCTATCTCTTGATGTGTTATTGCATCCTCTAGAACTTTCAAACATTTGCAAAGTTGTGATACATGAAAAACATTATGCACTTGAGCCAGTCTTGATGGTAACTCTAAATCATAAGCTATAGTTCTGTTTTGGCTCAGTATCTTGAATGGTCCAATATATCTTGGGCTTAATTTCCCTTTAACTCCGAACCTTTTTACACCTTTCATTGGACTTACTTTCAAATAGACCATATCTCCTACTTCTGGATGCCATGATCTTCGGCTTTGATCCGCATAACTTTTCTGCCTGCTTTGGGCTATTTTTAGTCTATCCCGATCTTATCAATGAAGTATTGTCTCTCTTTGATATAATCAGGCGCAAATTCTTTGCTGCTTCCAGGTTCGTACCAACATATTGGTGATCTACACTTCCTTCCATACAGAACCTCATATGGAGCTGCCTTCAGACTACTCTGATAGCTATTGTTATAAGAAAATTCTGCCAATGGGAGGTGATCCTCCCATGTTCCTCCAAAATCCAGTGCACAAGCTCTCAACATGTCTTCTAGTATTTGATTTGTTCTTTTAGTTTGACCTCCTGTCTCAGGATGATATATCATGCTGAAATCTAACTTTGAACCAAGTGCCTCATGCAATTGCTTCCAAAATGCTGAAGTAAACACTAATCCCCTATCAGTTACTATCTTCTTGGGTACTCCATGCTTACTTACTATCTCTTTGACATATAGTTCAACTAACTTCTCGGCATTATCTTTTTGATTCACTGGAATAAAATGTGCACTCTTAGTGAGTTTGTCCACTATTACCCATATCATGTCCTTCTTTTTTGGTGTCATAGGTAATCCTGTGATAAAATCCATGCCTATTTCCTCCCATTTCCATTCAGGAATTTCTAAGGGTTGTAATGGTCCTGCTGGATTTTGATGTTCAGCTTTCACCCTTTGGCAAGTATGGCATTCAGATACATATTTAGCAATATCTATTTTCATGTTATTCCACCAGAATAGTTCCTTCAAATCCATATACATCTTAGTACTCCCTGGATGTATAGAATATGGGGTAGTATGTGCTTCTTTGAGTATGACATTTCTGATCTCAGTCACATCTGGAACACATAAACGATCTTGGAACCATAAAGATCCATAATCTCCAAGGCGAAAAAATGATTTTTTCCCTTGAGATATCCTCCGGATTTCCTCAGCAATAAAAGGGTCTTCTTCTTGACGTCTAAAAATTTCTTGCTTAAGATCACTGTCATGTTCTGCAACTACTTGCATAGTCGCAAATCCTCCAAGAACCTCTGTTCTAATGAATTGGAGTTCTAATCTTTCCAAGTCCGTTTGTAACTCTTTTGGTAACTCTCATGCTAGTCCGAATATCTCAGACTCTTCTCGCTTAAAGCATCTGCTACAACATTTGCTTTTCCTGGGGTGTAATTGATTGTTAGATCATAATCCTTGATTAATTCCAACCAACGCTTCTGTCTCATGTTCAATTCCTTTTGAGTGAAGAAATATTTGAGACTTTTATGGTCAGTGTATAACTCACATCTGGCTCCATAAAGAAAATGCCTCCTTCCTTTCAAAGGCAAAAACTCATTGCTAACTCTAAATCATGAGTTGGATAGTTGACTTCATGTGGTTTCAATTGTCTTGAACCATAAGAAATTACTTTCCGATCTTGCATTAATACACAACCCAAACCTTCTTTAGATGCATCACAATATACGGTGAAATCCTTCCCTGTTTCAGGAACTGCTAAGATTGGAGTTGTGGTTAATCTCGTTTTCAACTTTTGGAAACTTGCTTCACACTTCTCATCCCACTTAAATGGTGTATCCTTCCTTAATAATTTAGTCATTGGTCCGGCTATTTTGGAGAAACCTTCAATGAATCTCCGATAATAACCAGCCATTCCTAGGAAACCCCGAATTTGTTTCACATTGGTTGGTGCAGTCCACTCTAGTACCGACTGAACTTTAGATGGATTCACAGCAATCCCATCTTTACTGATCAAATGACCGAGGAATTCTACCTCATCTAACCAGAACTCACACTTACTGAACTTAGCATAAAGCTTATGTTCTCTTAAAGTCTGCAATGCTATTCTCAAATGGTCAGCATGCTCTTCCTTATCCTTGGAATATATCAGAATATCATCAATACAGACGATGACAAACTTATCCAAGTATGGCATGAAGATCTTGTTCATCAGATTCATAAATATTGCCGGTGCATTGGTCAAACCAAATGGTACCACCAGATATTCATGGTGTCCATATCTTGAGACAAATGCTGTTTTTGGAACATCTTCCGGCTTAATTTTTATTTGATGGTATCCAGATCTTAAATCGATCTTTGAAAATACTCCAGCTCCTTTCACTTGATCAAACAAATCTTGAATTCTTGGTAAAGGATACTTGTTCTTGATCGTCATGTTGTTCAGATTTCTATAATCACCACACATCCGTCTTCCACCATCTCTCTTATCCACAAAAATTACTGGTGTTCCCCATGGAGATACACTTTCCTGAATAAATCCTTTTCTTGCTAACTCATCAATTTGCTCCTTGAGTTCTTTCAACTCCTTGGGTCCCATTTTATATGGACTATTGGGGTTGTACCAGGTATTAGGTCAATGGTGAACTCTATCTCCCGGTCTGGTGGCATTCCTGGTAATTCCGTTGGGAAAACATCTTGGAATTCATTAACTACAGGAATTTCTTCTAATTTAACTTCCTTCATTGAATTCAACTGCAGATCCACCATGATATGACTATGTTTATCTGCCTGGTAAACTATCCTTGCTCCACTTGGAGTTTTGATTGAGACAGTTTTCTCCTCACAATTTATCTGATCTCCGTGTTCCATCATCCAATCCATCCCCAGAACTACTGCAATTCCCTTCAAAGGAATCACATAAAGGTCTGCGAAATATGTACAACCACAGATCGAGATAACCTGATCTTGTTTTATGTGGCGTACAATCACATTCCCTCCTGCCGTAACTACGGTCATAGGACGTTCTAACGTTACCCTTCTAATCCAGAACTTATCACAGAATTCTTCAGAAATGAATGAAGTAGTTGCACCAGTATCAAATAGAACTTTGCCGGGATTGGTAAGGATATTGAGTGTACCTATTACTGCATGCTCCGAATTATCCACCTCCTCGAGGGTTGCACAGTTCAGTTTTCCGGTAGGTCGGTTTCTCTTGCCATTATTGTTCTTGCCATTGTTTCCTCCTTTATTGGGCTGTCCATTTCCTCCACTGGCTTGTCCTCCTCCCTTGGCAGGCCATCCTCCTGGTGGTTTGCTCGGACAATCCGGCTTGATATGCCCCTTCTGACCACAACCATAACAGATCACTACAGGCTTTTTGCACTCCCTCTGGAAATGCCCTAGAATTCCAAAGTTGTTACAGATAACATTCCTTCTTAGATTAGATCCACCGTTGCCCTTGTTATTGTTGTTGTTGCCATAATTCCTATTCCTGGGTTTGAACTCCAGGTTAGGTTTAGGTTTGCTTGCCTGAATTCTCTTGGTTTTCTTCTTGGCTCTCTTCCTCCTGTCCTCTTGGACATTCTTGTAATCATCTTCAAAAGTAAAGGCTGCATCCAACAACTACTGATAAGTTTGCTTATTGGCTAACCTTAGCTGCATCTTCACAAACGGATTTAAACCATGCAAGAAACGTTTCTTCCTCTTCTCTTCAGTGTTAACATCCTCCTCAGCATAACGAGACAGTTGGCTAAACTCCCGGATGTACTTCATGACACTAGTATATCCTTGCTGAAGCTCCTCAAATTCTCTCCTCTTCAACTCCATGACACTTTCTAGAATATGATATTCACGGAATCTCTGCTTGAACTCCTCCCAGGTAAATTCCCTTCCTGGTTGTTGCATGGCTAACTGATTTTCCCACCATGATGTTGCAGGTCCGGTCAGCAGATGAGTTGCATACCTCAATTTTTCCTCATCGTTGCAACCTACAGTTTTTAGCTTCCTTTCCGTATCGGCTAACCAATCTTCTGCATCCATTGGTTCAGGAGCTGATGCAAAAGGTAATGGCCTTGCATTCTGGAAATCAGATAAACTCACTCCTCCTCCTTCAGGTGTCCTCGAATTTGCTCGCCCCAGCAACTCCTCCATAAACTTGTCCTGGTTCTCTTGCATCATTTGCATGTATTGCATAAAGTTCTGCTCCATTAATGGTCTCATTGGTGGTGGTGGTAATGCTCCTTGATTTGCTGTATCAACATCGGCCTTTTCCTTGGCCTCACTCTCCATCCGCTGCTGCTCAGTTTCCATTTCTACACCCGTATCCATGACCACCTAGTCCTGCAACATAAAGCGAATACTCATAATTACATCATGCACATGTGTTCTGAGCTCTACTTTACGCACAGAACTAGTCACACAATGAAGATCCAAAGAAAATCCAAATATGCATTTCACCTATTTTACATAATATCATAATGATACAAAGTCATTACACATATACCACATAGGTATAATCACACAACTACATTATAACTTGGGGTACAAACACGGTACTTGATACTACTAACTAATTGTCTTCTAGTAGTAACTACGCTCATCGTACATGCCTGATGTCCAACCGTGATGACGTGTTGTTCGTCGCATAGTTTGTGGAACATATGGCCTTCCAGAAGGAACATACTCTGTATCTGAAGTGTCAGGACTTGAGTCATTACTCAACCTGAGCGTATTGACTCCCTCCAGCTCAGCTGAAAAGTCTTTAGAAACATATTCAACATTATCTACATCCTGCATATCCCGAGCTTCATCTCTAGAGTTGTCACCAGGATACGCAGATCCTGCTTCTCCCCAGGTGCTCTCATGGACAAGATAATTGAATACTGGATAATGTATATTCCCTAGGCTTTGAGAAGATGTTGATGATTCAAACACTCTTTCCTCAGGATCTTCTTCTTCATCCTGATCATCTGTTGACATAGTATTTCTACTTCTGTTATTAGGATTCATTCTTGCACCCATCCATCTAGATTGTCCAACATTTCTGTCAGAACCATCTGTGGACATCTGGTGTTCATGAGATCCATTATATGATCCCATTCTCCATCCATCCGAGTTCTCAATAGGAAGTTCTGAGTCAGAACCATCCTCTGAGCCCTGTGGTACTGCATATCGCATATCTATAGTAGGACCATATGTAGGTTCAGATCTTGATGAGTAAGGATATGGTGTAAAGGAGTCCGGATCTATAGGTATATCCTTAAAAATAGGTGTTGCACTACTACTTGCTTCTTTCTCTAACTGGGATGCTAATTGCTTCCTCCTTTCTGGATCAGTTAGATCCTCTAACATGTCATTTTTTGTCTTCGACAATCACTTGATGAGTCTTATAAAAAGACGCAACGAGTGTCCGGTATCTATCCATAAACTTGGAAGCTAACTTTGGATGCTTCTTAACCAAATTAAGATGATCCGGTATAGGCTCCGAGTCTATAGAATCATGAGGTATCACAGAAAATGTGCTACCTTCTAGCTCCTTGGTTTTCTGCTCCCGGATATTAGATATTGCCTCCACAACCGCAACATGATAGGCTGCTAAATGACTCCTGCTTTCACCTATGGGTAGATCGTGGTACAATCCAAGCTTCTCTAGAAGTTGGATACACACACGATACTTGGATAACATCCGGCCATCAAGATAAGTGATAGTGTTCACTGGAATTCTAGTTGGACAGTTGAAAAGCTTTAAAAGTTGACGAAGTTGGTCTGTAAATGATCCCTGATAATCATCAAGAGTCTCCTCTTTCCTTACCAAAGTATGTTTGGGAAACTTTGGTGCCATATCTCTGTATATCGGAAAAATAATTTTAATTAGTATCCAATAATATATTGCATCATAACAAAGAATTATCGCACTAAAATATATAACGGAATATTCTCATTTGAACACCCATTATATTATTTTTAGAGAATTCTTTATCGTTGCCAAATCTCCTACAGGTAATACCCTTAACTAGGTTTTCCAACCTAAGGTCAAAGCAATTTGCTCTGATACCAACTGCGGTGACCCAGCAAACCACTGCATGTGTAGTACACTATAGTCGTTGACATGACATCCACAGAACACCGTTCCGTAAATATCACATCCCTCAGAGTGGTACAATAGAAACATTGCGGGTCCATATTACAAAAGTACACACATTATTATTATTACAACTAGCAAGGTGGCCCTCGCAAATGCGAGGGCATCATTTTCAGTGTTTTGTTCATGTGATAGATATTATTATGGCTTTATGTCCATCACACATATTCTGCAACCAAAATATCACTTTTGAAGGGATTTGTTATTCTAATCGATGAATGGTTACTAATAACACCATTTATTTAAACACCATGTGCTTGACCATATATAGCATTATATGATATTACATAAGGGCATAAATTAATATTTAGACCACATAGTTTTTGGTGTGATGTCGGATCTATATGGAGGTCAACGTTCTGAGTGTGTGTTGTTTATACCATGAATATGCACATTGTGGTCGAAATAATAAGTAGGGTCCAATCCACTTGGAATTGGCTAAATGATTTTTCGATGGTCTCTAAAATGGAATAGTGGAGTAGATTTATTTCAAAAATTAAAATAACTTGGACATATGGGTATGATTTCTTATTCATGGAGTTATAGCCAAGTTAGTAATAGGCTAGAAGTGTGTATAATTTTGTGTGGATAAGTTACATGATTAATTATTTATAATAAGTAGTTTTTATGCTATATGACATATGAGTCATTGCTTATATGTCACTTGTATAACTATAAAATATAGATCCCTTATTCACATGCTTAAATGACCCGATGGAAATGCATAGCAATCTGTCGGGGCATGATTTTTTCTCATGTTTTCATGTGTGGGTAGAAGGTGTTCTCAACTTCTCATTTATATGGGCATGTACTTGACATTGCTCGAACACTTTTATAACTTTGACCTGTTGCTCATGGTTAATTTTGTCACTTGGTGTGTCTAGGCACAACTTTGTAGATCTATAGATTTTTATTAGTTCAATTACTATGATGATGATGATAGATAGATAGATTTGTTCTTGGTTATATAGAATTAAAAGGATCTATCAGTTGTATTCTATTAATTAAAATAATATAGTAGGTTCACGATCAAATGTTTTATTTGGTGCTAGAATTTCGAGTAGGTATTTTTATTAACATCATCCTCTAGTAATATATTGCCATTCTAGTTTTTATAGTTGAAATTAAGATCAACAATTAGAAGGGATATGTGTAAGGACACTTACAAAATCTATTGGTTGTGGTCTACTTATAAGAACAACAACCATCATATCGATGGTTGAATGTATTATTTTTCTTGAGAATTTCTAATAGAGCTCCTTTTTGGCCAAATTTAATTTTAACATAGAACACATATATGCGAGAACTTCTAAATAATGGTCAAGTCGTATTTTAGTTTATATCTATTTTCTCAAGGAATAGTATATGCGTCAAGCATGTGATCACATTAACCGGACCCATAATCTTAGTTAAAATGGATGACTCGAGGGTGTGTGGAATACCAAAGTTCTTTTATCAGTCCAAAGTAAGACATATACCCAGTGGATTGTGCACCGCCAGGGTGATAGGAGGCTAGGGAATCATTTATCAACCTCTAGTGTGTAGTTATTAGGTGCTTTAGTTTGCTTGAGTGTTCATTGCAACATCGTGTGGGTGGTGCATATTACATTTTGTAGAATGCAGGTATCCTAGTTTGATCCCATCTAGTCCTGACAGTCGTAGTGTATGATATTGAGCTAGTGGTTAACACATGTAGTTTTAGTCTTCTTGCTCAATAATTTGGCGATAGATAGGGGTTTAACGGTCTATCGTTTGTGAGGTATACCCTAGGCCAATGATCTTATGGTCCCACATTTTTAGATAGCATGTGGCTATATAAAACCGTGAGGTGAGTCTCGCTTCTGCATGTTCGATATCTCATCTCGAAAATCACGGTATTGTGATCATTTGCTAACCTAGTGTAAAACAGTATTATTTTCTGCATAAAAATGAATCTTATAGAAATATCATTGTAGATTGACGGTTTTATGTGTTATTCATACAAATCTATAGAAAATCCACGTGTTGTAATAATAATTATGCGACCAAGTGAAAAAACATGCAATATTTGTTTCTAGATTAGAATTATGTGTCGAAGAAAGAACTAAAATATTCTTTGGACCACGTAGAATTATGTGTCAAACAAAGAACTAAAAAATAGGGCTTTCTTGCACAAAATTACATGCTGGCATGTAGACGTGTCATGTACGGGAATAGAACTCCTAAAACTGTACAACGTACTTTGGATTTTGTTTGAGTTGTCTGCTGACTCCTCCTTTTCTTGAATCTCGTGTTTCACATGGACTCTATGGATGCAGATCCATAAAAACGGTTACATGAATATATGGTGGCCGATTTAAAATAAATCGTGACAGCACGCATTGTACGTGAATAGAACGATAACAAAGGTAGATGGTACATGAGGGTATAATTAAATCCTAGCCTTAAATTATAGATCTCACGACTAATATAATTTAGGTGATATGGATCAACCAGGTGCCTCGAAAAACATCCTTATATTGCTTTTAGTATATAATAGATACCGGAAGTTCAAGACTTTCAAAAGATCCAACTTACAAACCAAAATATAAGATGTTCAGTGGAAATTTAAAAGTAACAACTCCGACTAGGAGTGGGACTCAATAACTTATTCTATAGAGTTCATGCTGCTCGGCTCCGATGGTTACTACTAGCTAGATACTTAGTTGGTCTCATTCTCATCGACACCGTAGCGGATCTCGTAATCTAGGCCTTCAACTCCTCCGGATAGATCAGGTTCCTCGTAGAACACATCTTCTTGGCACTCAGCTGCATACATTGGAACGTCTTCGGAATCCTCAGAGTCTAAGCAAGGGATCAAAGGAAAGAATGAGTAACAGCGTTACCCAACAAGTTCATTATATGCAAGGTGGGAAGTTTGATGCTCTATCTACCACCTCGGATTATAAATCCTTGCCAGTATGCAGTTTTTGTAAATCTTTCTTCAAAGATTGATTTTATTCTAAAAAAAACTATGACAATCAGCCTTCACAGGTTGACTAGAACTTTCATGGAGTTCCTTTCCTGCCGCGTTCGTAGCTCCTTCCCGGAACAGGGAGTAACAAGTTAGTTCTTACACTCTGCAGAGGTGCGTTACTTTACCCATGAGAGATCAACTCCTTGTTGCACAACCGGGCGTACTTTCCCGTCCACAATTCCATGATGTGGGGCCCAGTAGTTGGTCCAAGCCAATCACTGCCTCCTTCGCGACCCAGCATGCCTCCTTGGTGTACACCATGCCCACATAATAAATTACGGCAATGGTTTGTACAAACCGTTAGATGCCAAAACTATCGTGGGACGTTGAGGGTTCCCACCCATATGCTGCATATCCTCTACGAATTACCAATTAATATGCACGCTACGAGGATAACAGCCACGACCTGCACATCCGGCGTCATGCGAGAGGAAGAAGATACAGCTGACTTCTCCGTCACATTCCAAATCTCATGGCTAACGCGTAATATACGGCGCTAGAATCACTGATGTCGGGGGTTATTAAGTCCCTACTTGATTATCATTGTTTCAATTAGAACTCTAAGTTCTATTGCTCCATCATATCACCACTTAGGATGATATCCATAATTTCTTTATTTGGGAAAATAATATTTTCTTTCTTTTATAGCATATATGATAACACACAATTTGCAAATACTTTGATAAAGACTCTTCAAAGGATATGAGCAAGTGATGAACTTGCCTTATGATGGCAAGGTAGTGAAGTCTGATGCTTGCACTGGACCTTGAGCTTCTAGTTCTACAAAAACATCATCATTGCCCGGTAAGGACAATATTTAAAGAAGCAAAATGATTATGCAAGTAATGTAATGCATTATTTGAATTTATATGCATTTATCCCAAAAAGTTTCTTTTTGAGTAATAAAGGGTTTATAAATATTTATTTTTAATATTTATAACATGTATTGATTTATTTTATTTTATTTCCCTTTATTTGATTTTTATTGATTTTTAATTATACCTTTATATTATTACTAAATATTTATTTAGTATTTTTTTCAAAAATACTATAATATTAATAAATAATGAAAGTGATTTTTATTTATTTTTATCACCTTTCAATAATTTTGTAAAATTCCATAAGGAATATTTAAATTACAAAATTCTTATAAAAATTTGAATATCCAAAATTTGATATCTTATTTTATTTGGACATAATGGATTATTTTTGTTTATAAATTTTGGACTGTTATTTTATTTTCTATGATTTTATTAAGTCCAAGGGTATTTTGGTCTTTTATTTTTATTAAAACAGGCCTGAAATTGTTTCTGGGCTGGTTATTTTTATTGGGCCCTGTTGGCCCACTAGTGCTAGACAAAAGAGCCACCCCGAAGGGTCTGGCCCAGCTCGGCCCACTCCTCACTACCTCCCCTCTCTCTCTCTCGTTCATCTCCTCCTCCTCCTCTGACCCCGACCCTGTGGCCGGCGATGCCGCCACCGGTGATTCCCGCCGCCATCGGCCGTTCTGGTCGCCGCCGTGGTGCATTTGGGGGTTGTCGGCGACTCCCGTTCGTTCTATCCAATTGGATTCGAGCCTAGGGCTCTCCTGCGATGGATTGATGCCGTCCTGAACCCTAGGGTTTGGGGATTGGCATGGATTCAAGTGCGGCCGAGGTTATCGTGCGTTGAAGTGATGCTCTGCACCTCCAGGCGTGATCAGGGTCATTGAGTGGCGCTTGCGGTTGCGCACCCCCTCAGGGTGCTCCGTCGCTGCGCCATGGCCCTCTGCTTCCTCTTCTATCCTTCAGCGAGGACCTATGGTGAGTTTGCTTCCGCTCTCCTGGTGCTCTCTATGCTTGTTGATTCGATGCTAGATGTTAGCAGTGTCCTCTCTGGCTATTGTCGGATTCACATTAGGATAATTATCCCTTTTAGGGTTTCTGTGATGTGCTTGTTCATGTACTGGAGGAATTGGTTCATGTTTAGATGGTCTGTACCCATACTGAATGCTTATTGGCCTGAGGCTTGTTGGTTGATCTGATGTATGGTGTTTCTGGTGGCTTTCTTGATGATTTGATGCTTGGATTGCATCTGATTCAGATGATGTGGTTGTATGGGAACCATGCTTGGTAAAGCTAATGATCTGATAGCTTTCCACTGTTTATTTGATTCATGGTCATGATTATGATAAGATACAACTAATGCCCTATTGCTGTTAGCTTGGAAATTAATATGTGGATTGATATCCTCATGATCTCAAACAGTGAAGTGTATTATAGGAATATTCTAGTTATGATTCATGTTTTTAACAGGAAAATGATTAGTTAGTTGATTTTCTGAATCTAGGATGATTTTCTGCTTTTCCTGATTCATATTGAATTGTTCTTGTGACACCATCATGTGTGGCACACAGGTTTAATTCTAAACCATGGATTTGGTTAGTTTATGCTTGATACAATCTTGGCTTTGAAAACTAGAGATGCTCATAGCTGAATTCCCTATGATCAATGATGTTGGTCCGAGGCGTAGGGATTCAAATCTTATCTAGTTGGTTCATCTAGATAGTCTTGGTAGTGGTACCAGCTATTCTTTATTGAATCAAAGCTTGGAAAAATTGGTAGTGAGCTTGATCAACCTATAGATCCCAAAGATTTGTTTCTAAGGTGCTACTCTTCCTTTAGAGATGTGCCTAGAAATAGATCATAGGTATATATATGATTGAATTGTAGAATATGGTTTAACAACCAGAGCAAGGATGTTGCTCTGAGCTCTAGTTGGATTCTGGTACCTTGCTGTTTGCTTTTAGATTTTCAGAAATCCCTATGATGGATTCAGTCCACTTGGGTGTCTTCTGAGGGTTTGTTTTGTAAAACAACACATGCCTTTCTCTAAATAAGATGATTAGATCATGTGAAGGTTTTATGAAACTCACCACAACAGCTGATATTTGTGGAGTAGTTGGTGATGATCTTGATCTGGTTTTGCTGGACTTCTGTGCTTGATCTGGAGCTAGCCTGCTCCTCCTAGCTCCTGGCTTGGCCGTGCTGTCCACCTGGTTCTTCCTCCTCCTTATGTCACCATTCTGGTGATGTTTGGGGTTAATCTGGTGGTTGGTTTGGCTGCTGTTCTTGGTTTACTTGCTGTTCTCCCAGGCTGTGTTGTGGTGTGGTGTGGTGTGGTGTGGTGTTGCACTGGGGTGCTTTCCCACGGCTGTGATCTGGTTTTGTTTGATCTGGTTGTGCTTGTGCAGTCGACAACACACCCTTGCATGCTTGTGTGTGTGCATCCTGTGTGCCTTCTATGCACATATGGATAGGTTCAGAAAATTTGATCTTACTGTTACCAATCTACTTTTACCTTGTCTGGTAAACTGATCCCTTTTGGCTGTCCTTTGCATTCTGGCTGTGAATTTATGAAAGATGAAATCTTTCATATTGGTGAAACTTTCCCCTCTTTAACATTTCTCAATGATGAGATTGTCAAGTGCACCTCACTGACATATCTGAGAGAAATACATACTAACACTAATCTTGTTTTATTTCTGTTTAATCTTTGTTTTGCAGGTTCAAAGATACGAATGAAGATTTAGTTTAGGTTTTAGATATAGGATAGTTAGTAGATGTAATTTTCTTAATCCTTTGTAATTTTCTTATAGCTCATGTAATCTTTTTTTATTCAATTGTAATAAAGATTATATTATTATTAATAAACAAGATTCTCATTCTTTATTCTACTGTAACTTGTTTATGTCTTTATAATATGAAAATGAATTTCATCATTCTATTGTTTTGAGATTTAAGTTATACTACCTATAACTGAATTAATTTAAGATTCAAATCTTAAATCTAAATCATTTAAATTACTATTCAAACACTTAAGTTTTTAAATTCAAACCCCTTTCAAAACACACATAATTCTTTTAAGATCACATCAAAGTTTATAACAATCCTATTTTAAGTCTAAACCTAATCTTAAAGTAAGAAAGAAACATTGATCACTTAAGATTTTATTTGGTGAAAAATTTACCCACTTTTTCATAAATAGATGCATGCAACAATACATAATCCTAAATCTACCCTTCGTTAGGTTCCTTAATGCTGGGATGTTACACCCATGCCTCACCGCCCCCTCTCGACCAGCCTTGCCTCACGGACAGCAACCAGAACCGCCAGGAACGTCGCGCCCGTGCTGCTGTCGACCATGCCGACCCGCGCCGCAGAGCACATGCCGTTCCCACTCAACCCGACCACCTCGAGCCCTCGCCGCCCGCCAGCATGCTCCCCACCGTCCCAGGAGACCGCCAGACATGCCCATTTCACCGCCCGTACCCCGTAGCCACCGCTCGCCGCAGAGTTCGCCGCCTCTGCCTCGTAGAGCATCGAGCGTTTCCGACCGTTTGCCACCGCCCCTACAAGCGCATTTAAATCTTAGAGCATCGCTAGGAGACCACCGATCGATCGCCACCCTCGGTCATGCCTCTAGCTGCCCGTAGCCGTGTCGCCACCGTCGCCTGCCCATCCCGTTCGGTCTCGCCGTCGGGCCTATAAAAGGAGGCCACCCCCAGCCGATTGAAGCACACCATCTCACTCCCCTATCACCCAGAACCACCCCACCTCAGTTCCGGAGCAAGGTGAGCAGCGCATCGCCGGAATTGCGCCGAATCAGGCTGCCTCTGGAGAAGAAGGGCGCCGTCGATTCCATCCACCCCAGGAGCTGCCGCGACCACCCCTGAGTTCGCCGTCGTCGACTTCGTCGTTCGCCCGCATCGCCGACCTTTGCCTGAGCCCCTGTGATCCTCCCACGACCCCCACTGAGCCGCTAGGGTTCGATCTCGCCGGTGACTAGTTCATCGTCGACGACGACCCTCAGCCGTTGATCTTACTTCTAATCCAACGCACCACATCGCCCCGTACCGCTTCGCGTTTAACGAGTCGCTGACCAGTAGACCCGCCCTGTTAGTTGTGCCCCGTGCCGCAGAGTGACACTAGGCCGACCCATTTCCCCTTCCCGCGCAGCCCACTCGTTTGAATTTAGATTTTTCTATTTTCATTCAAACACAGTTCTGTACCAAGTTTCAAAAATCAACCCAGCTCGATTCAGTGAACCAAATTGAATGAAACCAATTTTGTTAGAAAGGTCTTGAAATGCTTAATCCAAGCCCATTGGATTCAAATCATTTGGATCTGTAGATCACCCTTGGTAAAAATAACAAGGTAGAAGCTTTTTTGCATTCAAACATTTTTCAAATTTAAACCATAATAGATTTTGAGTTGATTCCAACTCTCAAAAATCACACTTGATCATACCTTTCAGAATATATAAAAACATAGGGGTTTACTTATAGAAATAATGTTCAAGTAATAAAGGAATGCCACATAGGCATTTCTAGTCACTTATTTTATTTAAAATAAAAACGTTAAACCTTATTAAATTGTGACACCACTTTAAATCACATTCCCATATACTGAAATATGTGGTGATGACATGTGTCAACATGATCCCATGTTTGGTTTGGAGAATATTAAATCTTAAGTAGTTTTTCAATGAGTAGAAATTACTTTTCTAAAAATAAAATCAATAAGACAAATGCTTTAGTCTTGTAATATTAGGGATGATGCTAGATCATCTATAGAACCCTTATGTGTGATGATTGAAAGTAGTTAAGTATTGTTTGGTGATTGTGTACCTCGTATTTATTTATAGACACTAGTACCGAACAAGGATACAAGAAGGAAGGAGGATACTACGAAGAAGAAGCCGAGGAGAACTTCAACCACTGCTATGCACAAGGCAAGCCTAATACTACTAGTTGATTTAGCAAGTTAATACTTGCAAGATGTTCCACTTTAGCAAGCCTTACTATGCCAACTATATGCCTTAAGCATATGTGGTTATACCCACTTGTTAACCCAATCATAGTTTTACTTGCAAACTTTCTACTTTATTTCTTTATCAAAGCTTTTACTTAGAGAGTGCTTAAGTAATTTGTAGATACTATAAAGATAACTGAAGGTTGCATAAAGAGCATAAAATTTGGCCTAAGCTAGATAATCTTGATGTCATCCTAAGGCATGGGATTGAACTTAGTTAGAACCCCACTAGCTTACCACCCTTCATTAGTACTCACCCCCACTTGTAGATGCTAGTTCTAAGCATAAAACTTGATCAACTTTAGATGGGAATACTTGGTGAAAATGGTTATGAAAACCTTAGAATGATGGATCATTCTACTGAGATATTTTGACATGTGTTTCTGAACACCAGATGATTTTGGTGATGAAAATGTTGAGGCATGAGCCTTAACCCTTTATAAAACTGATGGTTGTCTGGATACGATACCAATCCAATATTACCGTACAACCACAATACCCGAAAATTGGGTAGGGCTTGACTGGAAACTTATATACCTTAGTATTGGTTCCCTCACGGCCAAGGTCTGAGCTGAGGCTACCTTGTGAAGATTGTCCACCTGTGCAGTACCCAAGATGACAGTTGGTCATGGTTGGGAGGCCAAACTCACAGGAGAGGTGCCTATACTAGGGCGTGTAATTGAAAGGTTAGGATTGATTATCCACATACTGAGTATGGTGAATTCAGGATTTGTTCCTAACGGATGTATCGAATATTGTGGTGAAAGTGTACAATCTTTGCAGAGTGTCAAACTATTCGAATAGTCGCGTCCGTGGTTATGGACAGTTGGAGTGGCCATACTGTTCCCCCGTCAGATGTTTTCAAAATGACTTGTGAAATGGATTGAGATCTTGACTTGACCACAACAGAGTTGTGACATGAAATTCAAGCTTCCACTTAGGTGTTATAAAAATGTGACTAGCTTTCTCTTGCTTCTGAACTTAGTAGAGGTAAATCTGGCTTTTTTCAAAACAACCCTAGAGCTTAGTGTCCTATTACAAAACCCCCCTTCACTTGTTAGTATTAGTTTGCGAGTACTTAAAGAGTACTCATGGCTTTTTCCCTGGCTATTCTCGTGGCCAGACTATGAAGAGGAGTACCAGGATGATGGACCCCAGGAAGGTTACGACAACTAGGATCATCTCCCATCGTCAGCATTGCCTGTGACCCCGAAGATGGAGCTTCGCCTACTCTACCTTTATTATTACGTATTTTCCGCTGCTTGAGTTGTATTAAGAACTGGATCATGAGATCCTTATTTGTGTAAGACCTTATGTATGGTTTGTAATGGATGATGTACTGTGGTATCCAATTCTGTTATGTCTCGCAAAAATGGTAATCCTGGGATTGCGATGTATGGCATAACAGGCATCTGGGATTAAAAATTCGGGTGTTGACAGCGCCTCCTCCACGGGCACGTACCGATGGTCACGAAAGTCCGACTCCGAGGATGCCCGCATACCATAGCCGCAATGCTTGCTCGCCGCGTAGGCGCAACAAAATCATGTCCGCGTGGTAGCGGTTGCAGCCTTGGGAACGGCGTGCGGGAGACTCGTGGATGTGGAGGTGGTGGCAGCGACGAGCCAAGCTTGAAGACGATCCAGCCTCATGGTCATGCTTCGTCGTCTTCTTCCACCATGAAGGCATGGCTATGGGCTATGGGTGGGGGGAAACTTGCCTCGAAGTGGAAGTGGAACATAGGTGGTGGGGGGAAGATTGGGCGTCCAAGGTCCTTCTTAAAATCCCTAGCCATGCCAGCAATAGCCTTGGCATTGATAGCTGTGTAGGAACCCAGCGGCCAGCATTCATGTCGACGCAGGGGTCCAAGCGGTCGTCGTCACAGTGGTCAAAGTGCGGCATGGATGACCAAGGCGAAAGGCTAGCATGCGGAGTCATTGTCAAGAGGACACGTGCGGTCCGTGTTGCGTCCGAACGCATTTCTTACCCAAATTTGGACCAGAAATGGGTCTTTCTGAACAAGTCAGTTGTCCTTCTCTCCGGTCAGACCAAAACGGACGACCTCGGTCCATCTAGGTCGCGCCGCTAGCCCTCACCCAAAGGGTGCTTCTATCTCTAAGAGCTTGTTTGGCTCCCATAATTTGGGTTTGGAATCAAATAATTTATCTGCGATTTCAAGATTTAACTCCCGTTTGGATGCCATGGAATCGTTTACAGAATTCAATTGAGATTCCATGGATTACATCCCATGTCTAACCTTAATTCCTTCTCGTACCCCTGTCATTCATGTGGATTTACCAGATCATTTTATTTCGTTTCTTCTAAATGAAATGAAATGAGAGGTGCCAAACGAGAGATTTCAACGGGCTCTTCACTCAGAGACGGGTTTTGTGCTCTGATCTAGAATGGTTCATCAACAGGTTTGCACTATGGAGCAACACTGGCAGACGTACTTTTGGAATAAGTGTGGCAAGTATGTGGCCCTCATTCTGGGCACCTAACTTACGCATGAACGGATAAAAAATTTGTGGCAAATATTGGCAAACTTGGTATAAAAACCAAACTAAGCCCAAATATTTCCAATCCCTTCATGGCTAATGTTTCCTTATTGCAGCCCAGGGCTTCTCGAATCAAAGGATTGCGCACTTTTTTTACTCCCTTCGTCCTAAAATAGATGTTTTAGATTTGTCAAAATTTAGATGAACCTACATATTAAATAGATTTATCCAAATTTTAACAAATTTAAGAAATCTATTTTGGAACGGAGGGAGTACAATATTGATCTATGTTTGGATAAAACACACTTTTATTAAGTTTAAAATTTGTATCAACACAATAGAATACACAAGCCATCCGCCACCTCCTCCTGGCGACCGAGGGGGACTTTTCCTAGCGCCGCCGCCACCTCCCCCTTCTTGCCCCTCCCTCCTCGTCGTCCCCAGAGGCCCGCCGACCTAAGAGCGCGGCGCCGGTGATGGGTGCGGCGGGTATCCGGCCTCCCGGCCCCAGCGTGGTGGAAGGGAGCGATTCCCCGGCGTTGGACGGGGCCTGCGTATGGAGTTGGTGCCATGTCCGCTCTTGGCGAGGTGGAGGGGCGGCAGTTAGGGTGGAGCGGCGATGCAGCGGCCTTAGATCCGGTTGGCGGCGCGGCGTACTAGCGGACCATCTGATTCGATCTGGGACGGTGGGCTGCAGGTCAGTGCTCGTTCATCTAGTCTCCACCTGCGGTGTTGTCTCTTCGTCGAGCTAGCGGTCATGGCAGCCTGGGTCACCATGGATCTGCCATTTTTTCGGTGGGTCTCGGTGACCGGTGAGGACCGACGGTGTGGGGGCTTCCGATCTGGCTTTGAATAAAGGGGGTTGGTCCTAGGATCCCTCTCGTGCCAGGACAAAGATCTACCTGCTCCATGGCTTCATCGATCTAGTCGGAGTGTTATGTTCTGGAAGATTTCGCTGGTGAACTCCAATGAACGACATGCCAGAGTTCGCCAGATTGGATGGATCTCGGTCACGCGCAACCATGTTTTATCTGACCATTTGGTTTCAGAGGGAGTGCTGTGAATATTTACAGACTGTTGCCATCAAGGACATGCCATTAGTCCCATGGTGAAGTCAGTCGTGGAGAATGACATGAAAGCCAAGGTCTGAAGAATGGTAATGGTGGTGTGAATCCTGTTTGCGGTGAGGTTTTGGCTTGGTGTTCTAGGTCTTGAAGCAGCGACATTGGAAAGTGGGGGCGACAGTACAGGAGATTTCCAGGGTTCAAGCTGCAGGGTAAAAATCCAAGGTCTAGCTTTAATTGGTTGTGCCTGACAATGACCTTGTTAAAGGTATTGTTTTGTCAGCGCGGACTTTCTCTAGGGTGAAAACATATTATCGATGATCAGGGCGATGACATCGCTAGTGCACTGTTTTTTTTCTTAGAGTCGTCGCTTTTGGAGAGGATGGATTTCTGGTGCTGCCTTGGTACTGTTTGGTCGCTTTTGTACGCTATTGCAGGGCATAGATCACTAAAGCGGAACTTTTTTTTCTGTAATTTTTTTGACTGCCATTGAAGTAATGCGTTGTTGCAGAGACTGAGTGTAATTGGTATCTTGCGATATTAATATACGCTCCTTTATGAAAACAATCTGCATAGTTTGGATACACACACTAGTTTGGATTCCATGTAGATTAGCTTAAAAAAAAGTTTCACAGTAAGGTGGCATTTTTTTTGGTTGAGGCAGACCGTAAAGAGGACTTTAACTTGGCAAGAATTTATAAGCACGCGATTACTCGCCATCTAACTAACCACGCACTCGAACTTGTCAGAGACGGAATCGGTTTGTACGTTCTCGTATTTAGGTAGGAATCGATTCCGTGTACGAGTACGTGTCTGTAACTCCTGTAGTACCTCCTCCGTATATAAAGCCGAGAAACCCCGTGCTGGGCAAAACAATCTACCCGCCCTGCACTACACGACAAGCGCCTCAGCATCGCACTGACGTGACGCACGGTTGTTGATCTTGCCGTCAACGCCACACTCTCATCCCACCTCACCTCACCTCACCTGCCATCATCGCTTTACCCAAATCCCAAAATTCTCCCCGACCCTCTCTGTCCCTCGCCTCGCCTCGCCAGCATGGGTTCCGACTTCAAGGCCATCCCTCTGATCGGTACGTTCTCTCTTCAATTCGTATTATTTTTACCCGCCATAAGCATCTTCTCGAAATCCGCTGTGCTGGTTCCGGTTCCGGTTCCACCTGCAAGATTCAGATTCCGGATCTGGCCTGATCCCCCCCATCCCCATCGTCCTCTCCGAAACACAAATCCTGGAGTGAGCGCGCGCGTTTCCTGAGTCAGGGAATTCAGAACGAAATCTTGTTGCCGCAGTCCTATATATGTACCTGAACAAAGTTCTCTTTTTTCCTCTCTGTGTGAACAGACATCGGCCCGCTCGTCGAGAAGATCGATGACCCCGGCATGGCCGGCGACGAGGGTCTGCTGGGCGTCATCCGGATGCTGGACGACGCTTGTAAGGATGCCGGGTTCTTCTACGTGGTAATAATCACTGGTCTAAACTTTTGCTTCTAACCAGATTCTGTATCTCAACTAAATGTGAAAATGTTTGTCATCAAAATGTTGTACTGTCGTCAGTTAACAGAATGTAGGATGCTAGTGTGTGTCTCATGTTCAGTTGTTTTGTGCAGCTGGTCTTCATTTTTGTGTTTGATGAACAAAACCTTGTTGTATGTGATGTTCAAATTCATCGATTGCATGCTAGCTGACAGTGTGCTGCTGTCTATAGAATAAATAAGGTAAATGATGTTCTGTCAATGTTAACAGAAAGGCCATGGGATTCCCGAGTCGCTACTGACGGAAGTCAGGGACGTCACGCGCAAGTTCTTCCATCTTCCTCACGAGGAAAAACTGAAGATCAAGATGACGCCTCAGAGTGGCTATAGGTATGGTTGCTAACTGAAATTCAACTTGCTTTGTTTGGTCCTTGGAAGCCTTGTACATATAGAAATGAACATTCGTATGACTCATGACAGAGGGTATCAGAGAGTTGGGGAGAATGTTACCAAGGGTAAACCTGATATGCACGAAGCGATTGATGTAAGTTTACCTCTTTCCTCTGAGATTTTCTTGTCATGCTTGTATAAGATGTTGTGTGTTCTGAGCTAACCATGATAACGAATATGGCAGTGCTACACGCCTATCGAACCGGGGAAATATGGAGCTCTTGCTAAACCAATGGAAGGATCTAACTTGTGGTATGTTCCCAACATTCCATATCTGTTCCTTGCTCCCAAGAAATATCTTAGAGCACCAAATGTTATTCATTTCTTGAGAAATCCCTGCTTATTTTTCTCCATCAGAAAATGAAAAAGATAGGATAGTACTTCCAGCATGTATGAGTATGACTTAACTTCTCCTACCACATCATTGTACCCGTATCAACATTTAATGATTACTAGCAAAAAGTGCCCGTGCGTTGCACCGGAAGAGAAAAAGTTCTCATTGGTCCTTCAATAATCCCGTTCCAACTTATGTCCGTGGACAACAACATTAAGAAAACAATTTTTAACACTTTTAAAGAAATATTACCAATAGAGAAATAGATATCTTCTTTGAGTATACCTTTTTCTCCAGCATACAAAGATGATCCCATGCTCAAGCATGGCTATTTACACGGTTACGACCGTGCGGATTTTATTGAAGCGATTGGGGGCGGGGATTGGTTTCATGATGGACTCGGTTTAGTATACCTACGGACACTGCATGCTAGACGTGTGTGTTTAGAATAGCACTTTGTATACGGATGGTAACCTATCTCGAAAGGATTCAAACACGAGGGATGAAAGGAAAATTCGTGTATAACACCGTCGTGTCAATCAATCCCATCCCACAGTCTCCATAATGAAGCAGATATTATTCCGTCAACATGTACCCACGTGTGTACAGATTGAAGATTTTGATAGCAATCCTCTGACATAAATGTGCAGACTAAGGAGAAACTAATGTACAGAGAAAATAAAAGGGTTTCCTGCAAAAAAAAGGAAAAAATTAAAGGGAAGCATGTATATACGTGGGTAATGAAGATGCATATACAACTTACCTACTCGTAGGCTAGCTCTGAATCTCGGTTGAAGGACATAGAACACCAAGGCACTAGCGGGCTGGTCGGAGTGATTTATCCCTAGGCTTCACTATATGAGAGCGGAACAGCAAACCAGGAACTTTAGCTAGGTCTAGGTAAACAGAACATGCACGAGCAAGCGGACGTACAGAGACTTTGGCTAACACAACCTGTACCAAATCCAAGAGGACGTACAGTGTTAGTTCTTTTGGTGAACCCTAATCCTTTATATTGTGGAAAAACCAAGTCGTGGCATTGGGGCCTTCCGTCGGGGGTGACTGCTTGCGTTCTTTTTATGTTCTGGTTCGGGGGATTCGATCGGGACCAAGGAGAAGGGCTTCCGATCAGGAAGTGTGATGGAATTCCATCGGGACCTGCCTTGTTCAGAAAAAGAAAACGGTACATGACAGATTGGGAGTGGCATGAGTGCGTAATATGTCGTTTCTATTACACTTACCAGTGGCATTGATGGGTAATTTATTTTTTGGTTAACGGTAAAACCGTCTAAAAAAGTGTAGGTACTACAAGAAACGCTCCTTCCTTTATTATTAGGTAATAGATAATATTCACAATTTTATTAAAGAATGCTCCTTTAGTATTTAATCTGATTTTGAAAACGAATTTTCTTATGTTCCGTGCAGGCCGGATCACCCACCAAATTTTGACGCGCTCCTGGAGAACTATATAAGTCTTCTACGAGGTACAGTAAACTGAACCACTTCAATTATTCCTCTGTGCTCATCGATAAATGCTAGCGATGTTTATGCCATTTTTCTTATTCCAGATCTTTCAAGAAAGATCATGCGAGGTATAGCCTTGGCATTGGGTGCGCCGTTGGATGCTTTCGAAGGGGGAACGGCAGGAGATCCTTTCTGGGTTCTCAGGCTGATTGGGTATCCAGTCTCAGCTGACATCCCGCAAGAACAACGCACTGATACTGGATGGTAAGTAAAAAAGCAGTTCATTTCACCATTGTTGTTTTTGTGGCATGTCCTGCAAAATATATGTTTAATTCGTTGGATACATCTGACTCTGGTTTTCTTCTCCATGCATCCTATGACCAATTCAGTGGAGCTCACACAGATTATGGTTAGTACACCTCCTCTCTTGGCAGCATTTTCTTGGCATGATGACACTGGTTTCTCAATTTGTTAAACTGCTACTCTATACCAGAAGAATGATCAAAGTTTCCTCAATTTGTTAAACTGCAGGCCTTCTGACACTAGTTAACCAGGATGATGACGTATGTGCTCTTGAGGTATTTGTTTCTTCACTATCAAAACTGAAATATATATCCTGCATATGTTTACGCCCTATGCTTCCTCTGTAAAGCAAATACATTGATGTACTAAAAATCTTTGCTATTATGTTTCCAGGTCAGAAACTTGTCTGGTGAGTGGATATACGCCAAACCAGTCCCTGGAACCTTTGTTTGCAACATTGGTGACATGCTGAAGGTTTCTTTCGTCCCCACTTCACTGCTGTCTTTTTATCAACCTTATTCATTCTCTTTCTTTAGAAACATTATCAGATGTAAATCATCTTATCTTGTTCAGGTTTGGTCGAACGGGATATACCAGCCCACGCTCCACCGAGTCGTCAACAACTCCCCTCGCTACCGTGTATCTGTCGCCTTCTTCTACGAGGTATGTATGCACGGCTCTCGCGCGCTCGATAATCCATCTGAATGAATTGCTTGTACTCGATCTGTTCTCTCTGTAACCAACAATGGCGTGTGCAGTCGAACTTCGATGCTGCCGTGGAGCCAGTGGAGTTCTGCCGGGAGAAGACGGGCGGCGTCGCCAAGTATGAGAAGGTGGTCTACGGGGAGCATCTGGTGCAGAAAGTCCTGACGAACTTCGTCATGTAAACTGGGTGGAAAAAGGTAGAAACCTGTTGTAGCATTCCATCAATAAAATCGTGTTTGGGTCACTCGCGATGTGCGTTGCAGCTGCCGTTCATGGATGCCGCCGCGGGCGTTGATAAGATCAGTGCATATATATCGTTGTAAAGAAAAGGCAGTAGTTTCTGCCAGCAATAGATTTGCCGTCTATGTGATGCACGAAATCGAAAAGAATTGTTCAGAATGGACAAAACGAGACTCCGGCCAAGTTTCCTCCCGAGATTCTACGGTAGATAGCACAAGGCCGGTGCGTTGCTACGCATTTTGTACAAAACTAAAGTTCCATATTTATTAAGAATATGATTGCCACTTGTTGAGATGGACGAAAGGCCTTATAAAAGTCAAAGAGGCTTGACCTCAAGGTAACAGAGTTTTCTCTTCAAAACTGAGATCAAAGAAAATTTTCTTTGGTCCATTAACTTAAATAGTGACAGCATAGGAAAAATTCCCATTCCTATGGTACTTGTCCATTAACTTAACGAGGGTGTGCTTCGGTGTCCCCCCTTAAACTTAAGTTTGCATGTGTCAGTTTTTTTTTGACCCGTCGAAACTCATATCTAGGCTATGTATATCATCGCATAGATGTACTCAGTCGAACTAGGTATACTCCATGTTCTCATCGGCTGATCCCACCTCCGTTATCGTGATCTACGTTTTTGCGTGTCACCTTTTAAAATTTTGTTGCTGCTACTATATACCTTTCGATTTTCGCCCCCACGGTCACGTGAGTATACGTGTATGGTGAGTATATGTCTAAGAGAACCATACGGACTTACGATGGGTTCGTACGATCTTCGAAACAAATTGGTATCGAGGTTTTGTTGTCAAAATTTGAAAAGAATGGGAACATCGAAGCAAAAAGTGTAACTTAAATAGTGACATCATAGATCAAGCAGCCAGGGTCATGGAGAAGGTGTTACAATTGCGATAAAAAGATAACGAAGAACGAAAACGAAAAACACAACAAGGGGACACATATTTAACGTGGAAAAACCTCTCCAACAAAGAGAGGAAAAAACCACGGGCGCCAGCCAGTGAAACTTCACTAGAGGAGTGTTTACAAACGCCGGGGATTTCACAAATGCAACTCATCCCAACCGGAGGCTTACAAGGGGTTTATATATCGGCCCAAGCCTCCGGCGACGGGCCTCGCTCCACTCGTCAGAAGTTGGCCTATACTTTGTAGAATTTGGATCAACATATAACAAACTCCACCTTGAGACAAATTCCTCCTTGTAGCATCAACAGCAACCATCTCCATGAACAAACAAAGCAAATACTTTCGGCGCCAATAGCCACTTGGGCTAATCAGTTAAACCAACTAAGTTCGAGCAAATCTCAAACTTAGCAATATGAACAGGTTTAGTCATCATATCAGCAGGATTATCATGAGTGCTGATCTTGCATACCTTTAATTTACCTTGAGCAACAATGTCTCTAACAAAATGGTACTTGACATCAATGTGCTTAGTTCTCTCATGGAACATCTGATCTTTTGTAAGGTATATAGCACTTTGACTGTCACAAAACAAAGTAATGCAAGAATCATATCCACAAAGCTCAGCAAACAAACCTTTCAACCAAACAGATTCTTTGCAAGCTTCAGCAATAGGCATGTATTCAGCTTCAGTAGTAGATTGTGCAACAATAGCCTGCAATGTAGCCTTCCAGCTAACAACACAACCACCAACATTAAAAACATAACCTGTGAGGGATCTTCTCTTATCCAAATCGGCAGCAAAATCTGAATCCACATAGCCAACGAGTCCCTCACCGGTCCTGCCAAACTTCAAACAAGCATTGGAAGTGCCAAGAAGGTACCTGAAAACCCACTGAACAACCTTCCAATGTTCTTTATCAGGATTAGCCATGTATCTACTTATCAAACTCATAGCATATGATAAACCAGGACGAGAACAAACCATGGCATACATCAAAGAACCAACAGCACTAGAATATGGCACCTTTGACATGTACTCAAACTCTTCATCCGTAGTAGGACATTGAGAAACTGACAATTTAAAATGAGGAGCAATAGGAGTACTAACTGAGTTGGCACCATCCATATTAAAACGATGAAGAACTTTCTTAATGTAACTTTGCTGACTAAGAAATAACAAACCAGATTTTCTATCTCGGATAATCTCCATACCTAAGATCTTCTTAGCAGCACCAAGATCCTTCATCTCAAACTCACTACTTAGGTGTGCCTTCAAAATAGTGATTTCTTTCATGCCCTTGACAGCAATTAACATATCATCAATATATAGCAGCAAGTATATAGGTGACACATCAACAAACTTGATATAAACACAACTATCATATTTAGACCTCTCAAAACCGTCTTGGAGATTGCTTTAAGCCATAAAGAGACTTTTTTAATTTGCACACAAAATCCTCTTTACCAGGCACTATGAACCCTTTTGGTTGGTCCATGTATATTTCCTCATCAAGCTCTTCATGCAGAAAAGCAGTCTTGACATCTAACTGCTCAAGCTCAAGATCACACATAGCCACAATACTAAAGAAAGTACGAATGAAACTATGCTTCACAACTGGAGAGAACACATCATTGTAATCATTGCAGAAAAGCCTCTGGCGACGGGCCTCGCTCCACTCATCAGAAGTTAGCCTATACTTTATAGAATTTGGATCAACATATAACAGAAGGTGATTTAGGCAAGGCCACAGGGGATGAGAAAACACATAGAGAACGGCTTGAATTGTCTCCGGGGTTATGTTTCTAAGCAAGAATAAATGAAAAGGCTAGGAAACCCAAAATTTCTAGCATTAACGTACGGGCTCGTATCGTATCTCGAGCCTCCAGTTAGTAAATTTTGAGAATTAATATAAAGCTCGGTCAAGTCCTAAGCTATTGGATTTAACTCGGATGTTGACTGGTTGTAACTGATTTATTTAAATCGTAGATGACTGGCACCGCAAGATGGTTTCATCAGATTTGCAAGGAGTTTGTATGAGTATTCTGGTTTCTTCTTCGTGCTCTAGATGGTTTCATCAGATTTGCAAGGAGTTTGTATGAGTATTCTGGTTTCTTCTTCTTACTATAGTGTGCGAATCTTGGTTGGCTGCTCGGCTACCCTTCTTTAAGGGTGTGTTTAGTTGGTGTCATGAAGTGGAATGGAATGAAATGAGGTGGTTCCTCAAAATAGAATATTCCCTCTAGATGCAGAATGCATTCATTCCACCAAATTGGTGGAATCTCCCCGTTCCTTTATGCTAAAGCGACCCAAACGTTTTCACTCTCTCTATTCTCCTACCATCATTTTTGCTAAATACACTCAAACGTAGAATGGAATCATTCCATTCCACTTTTTTGGCCTAACCGAACATAGGATGGAACCATTCCATTACATATTTTTGTCCTAACCAAACACAAAAACGAAACCAACCTATTCTAGTGAAATGGAACCATGACATTCCATTCCACTTTGTTCCCGAACTGAACACACCCTAAAGCTCCGCGGGACCACCATCATTGCACAAAAAGACTGAGGCGCGGGCCCCCGTAGAGAAAAGTCCAACGAATGTCAGATGCAAGATGGGTTTCGGTTAGTTTCCAAGTATCTACGCTCTTTGTTTTAAAATATAAGATGTTTTAGCTTTGTGAAAGAAGTGTATCTAGACCTCTTTTAGTGTGTAGGTTCGTATAGATTTGGGGACCTATACACTAAAAGGGGTCCAGATACACTCATTTCATAAAGTTAAAACATCTTATATTTTAAAAGGAGGAAGTATCTAAGAGTTTAGACGGGAGTTTTATTGAGTAGCCCATTTTCACTAGGCGTGAGTGAGCCTTCTCTTTTTTCAGTCTTACTTGTGGAAAAAGTGGATTAGTCCGATCTAGCAGAAGTCTTTGAAGTCGTCCGCCATTCGACCGAGAATTCAGGCCAAGTCGTGTCCTTTATAAATATATAAGATTTTCTCTCTTGGTAACAGGCTTGTACAAAAACATAACAAAAGTCTGTTAATCTTCATAAATAAATAAATTATACAGTATAATATTTAGACACAAAACAAATTAGAGCATCATAGTACAAATAGCAGATACATGTTCATGTGCTTGCAACAAAGACGGACCTTGTTCCTTTAGATGAGAATTATTAGATATATAATCAACCTCATGCAAATCAAGATGAATGTTTTTCATATAATTTAATTATTATCATTTAAATTCAATATAATATACTTGATCTAGAGTTGCACTTTGTCGCGATTTTTAAATTTAATTTTGATTTGGATGTTTAACAAATATTCTGTTAGAATGAATTGCACCCCAAATCTAAGGAAAGAAAAGTGTCATATTACTTCACAACTTATTTTATGTCTCTCAACATATCATAATGTGTCCTCATTTGAGTATCCTTAAATATCTACAGTACTTCATTGAATGCATTATATTTGGTGGAAGGTTCTAAGGGTATAAGGCTCGAGCACTGTTAGGGGGGGGGGGGGGGGGGGGGGGGCGTGGAAAAATATGGACAAGTAGAATGTTCTCAAATGTCTTCATCGGCTTTCGATTATCGATGATGCTTGTTTCTTTGTCAATTTTTCTCTTCCTGTTATTAACCATCTATGCATATGTGCTTTGTAGTACTTGGTAACCACATCACACAGTGGCCATCCCTCTGAATACCAGTGAGCTCCTCCCCTTCTTCCTCCTCTAACGCACCACCATTCTTAAGGTAACATATTCTGATATTTTTCCATGCTAATGCATTTTGCATCGTCAATATGCATGTACGTATGTCAGTACTGGACACATGTTGATGTATATATAACGTGCAAACAGACGGTACGTAGCAGCGCTTGATTCAGCGGGTGCAAGGGAATGCAAGACCAAGCAAGCCAGTGCCCGATGGCAACAAAGTGACTGAAAAGGTGCACAATAGAGTGGAACAAACTGACAGAGGAGTGCCTTGAATTGTGTCTGTTATCAAATGAGCTGAAAGAGGATAGCATTACACTATGGCAGTGGCGTTGCCAGTGCACTTAGTAAGTAAACTACCAATTCAAGATAACCTAACAAACAATTTATGGGAGCCTGGGAGTTGCAGTTATCAAGCTTCGGCATGCTCAACAATGGTGATCAATAACGTCAACTCATCTGTGGTGGCAATGTTGGTCTCAGGAGCAAATGATCTTCAGAGTTCAGACCCAGTCCCATCTGTACTTCCCTTACCTGAGCGTTCAACACAGATTTGGAAGGGTTCAAACCCAGCATAGGAGTGCTTGTATTGAGTTCAAGTAAACTAGAAGGGTTACTCCTTCATGGAGAAGTACCTGAAATTTGGACAAAATGCATAAATAACAACTGACACAAAAGAGTAGATAAAATGTGTGTACATACTAATGGAGTTGGAGAGAAAGCACATGCGAGTTTGCAAGTAATCGCAAGTTCTTAACTATGAGTCATAACTAATGACTTACGCTAAGCTCCCTATGACAGACTACATGAGCACATGACTAGACTTGGAGGAAATAAATCCACTATAATCAACCGGTTTTCTACTCACACTGAACACATTTGAACATGATGACATATTGAAAACCATAAATGAATCATAAAAAAATATGAGAATCAAGACCTCATAGTTGTGTGTGTTGCGTTTTAAGTACCTTGTTTTCTAGTCCTTTAATATCCTCTAAAAAATCATCATTAACAAAATGACTAGCAGCAACAATAATGTGAATTTTTAGATTTCCTAGCTATGTTGGTACATTCTTATCATCTTAAATATTTGATAAGAAATACTGGGTATTTTTCAACGACTTCACATGGTTACCAATTTTCCAAGACATGTGTATCGTAGTAGCAGCAAACGGGGTCGAGGACTCGTTCCACCACCCAAGGGTCCGGGTCGAGTAAGGGTCGATGAGGATTGATGCACAGAACATGACCCCATATGAAAAAATCAATCGCAGCTTTGTGAGCCTGAGTAGGTGTTCTATACATGTATGCACGAGAAAACTAAAATCGGTCGCAGTAACTCAGTGTCGCTGTACGGTATTGTCGCTAGGTTACTTGTTCACGGAATGGAAAAGCTGCATGTACAGATTTTGGGCTTCAGTCGATTGATTTGGTTCGGTTGAGTCTGCAACTTGTTGATAATAAAGTATAATAGAAATAGGTTGCATCATCATGTGTAAATTGTTTCATCGTTGGATCGTCGACCCGGGCTATCGACCCAGATTATTGGAGTCATGACCCACGTTCCAGGTTGACGTCCCGAAGAAAAGTAGCCCTCTCAACCCGTCAATTGTAGCTACCGCGATCCCCGTCCCTCCACCGTGTTCCTCGACTCGGGCGATCTGATTTTTGGCAAATACGGAATGTATATATATATGAGTACTTAAGACTTATCATTCTCACTCATTTATACAGAACTATTCTACTTCACCATAATTTATTTATCTTTTAATTTATACTCCATTCAGTATAACATCTTAAATGATTATTTATTTTAACTTAGAAAATAGATTATAATCACCCTAATGTATAGTAAGCTATATATTTTCATGCAGTTTTAGTTTTCATCTTTACAAATACAACTTAATATGCTGAACTGAATGACATTTAGTCGCATTTTTTTATATTTTGCTTTTTTTGGATGTTCAGCCAATCATTTGCTACAATCAATTGCACCCTATTTTTAAGTAAACAAAAGTTTCATATTACCCTCTTAATATATTATAATGAGATCCAAAAATATTTGCAATACTTGATAGAATGAATCTAACATAAAATTTTATAGAAGTTTCTAGAGTACAAGACTTTTTTTTACTAGAAGTTAAAACTCATCGGTTCGCATCAAGGTGATACGACCAACAAAGTTACACCCGGCCGCTGCATAGGAAAGATGCGCGCAACTAAAATATAAGCCCATCATGGACTCTTAACATGCGATGCATAGAATAAAGCGGACTAAGACTACGGAGGACCCACATGTAGATTACGTCGCTATCCGTGTTGGATGAAAACCTCCTTATATGTCCGCTCCACTCAAGAACATGCAGACATGAAGAATTCCTTCTGCTCCGCTCGCTGCAACCACAATGTGAATTTGTGGATTAGCTAGCTACTTTGGTTCATTCTTATCGTCCTTAATATTTGAGAAGAGGCACTCTAATGCGTGGACAAGTAGTTTTTCCTCAAAACTCTTTGGCAGCGCTCGCTCGTTAGTGATGCTTGTTTCTTGGTCATTTTCTTTTCCATTATTTTGGTTTCTCTGGTTTGATGTTATTTTTTTCTATTTCCTCTGACTTATATTAGTTGACTCAAATTTGTTTAGATATGGGTGTATCTAGTACTAAAACTTATTTAGATACATTTATATCTAGATTAATCTAATTCAACTAATATGGGTCGGATGGAGTAGTAAAAATTGCATGACGCATCGGTCAATATGGATGCACTCGGGTTGGGCAGATGTTGATGCAGTATATCGTACAAACCGAAGGGAAAGGGATGAAGTATCGTGGTACGTAGCAGTGCTTGTTCAGCGGGTGCAAGGGAAGCAAGGCCAAGCAAGCCAGCGCCCGGTGGCAACGGATTGAACCGAAAAAGAAGTGCACAGCAAAGTGGAATGAAACGACAAAGGAGTGCGTCGTTACCATTGTGTCCGTTGCATTAGGAAACGAGCTGAAAGAGGAGAGCATTACAATATGGTTGTGGTTGTAAAGTTGTAACGCCGGACTGCAATTGCACACCATTGCACACCTTAGACGATCTCATTGATTATTAATATATACTTCCTCCATCCCAAGGTTGGTTTAAGGCCTGTAATTTTTTTAAAAGTCAAGCCATGTAAAGTTTGATTAAACTTTTAGAAAAAATTATCAAGAACTATTATATTATATAGGTATCATGTAAAAATATGTTTCATGATGTATGAAAGAGTATGGATTATGTATTATAAATATTATTATTTTTTAAAAAAAACTTGGTTAAACTTTAGGTAGTTTGACTTTAAAAAAAAGTTATAGGCCTTAAGCCTTGGGACGGAGGTAGTATACACATATTACAAACTTGTAGCACAAGGCAATCTAGCCTAAACCGGTTCAATTTTGTCTATACAAGAAAACCGTGACCGAGTAGAGTTGTTATCTAACAGTGGTGGGGTTGAGGGAGCTGAGTCGGGACGAGGACAGATGATACTTGGTGTCGGAGCCTGCCATGGGCGTGGATGCTACGGGATGGAGGGCTGTGGCTGCTAGGGCATGGGCGACGTCGGTTGGTGCTGCATGAGGTGAGCTCGAGTAGGTGTGCCAGTCCATGGACTGAACTACCATGGAGTGTTGTTGTCGCATCCGCGACCACATCCACGTCTGCCACCACGGCCACCGCCACCGCGGTTGTTGGAGAAGTTGTTGGATAATGTTCCTTGGCCACGACCGTCCCCCGGATCCAGGAGAGGGGCATGCTCGCCACCCACGACAGGGTTGGCATTGTTGCCGCTGGCCCAGAGGGCAGTGGAGGCGACGTTCTTGGCATCGAGTTTCTTCTGGTTTTCCTCCAGGATGAGAGTTGAGCGTGTCTGCAGGAATGTGGGAAAAGGCACTTGAAACGGGAGAAACAAACAAGGATTGGCGAAGCCTTCATTAAGGCCACACAAGAGAGTCAGCAAGAGAGTTTCATTGCTGATTGGCTAGCCGACGTCCACCAAAGCATCGGCGAGGGCCTTGAGTTTGGTGCAGTAGTCACTGATGGCCATGTCTCCTTGTGGAGTGTTCCTAGACTCCGCTTCCAGCTGGATCTCCTGGTGCTTCTTATTGTCACGGAAGAGGTTCTTGATGGCGTCCCAGATAGTGCGTGTCGTGGATTCGGGACGCATGACGATGCCGAGGAGGTCGGTGGAGATGGAGTCATAGATCCATGGGAGCATGATGCAGTCATTGCCTCCCCAGTCCGATGTAGGTGGTGTGTCTAAGGAAGAGGCATCATCGATGACGTGGTTGGTCAGGCCATAATGGCTGGTAGAAACGAGGAAGAGTTCCCATAAGTTGGTGTAGTTGGAGGCGGTGAGATCGAGGGTAACTGGGATGTGGAGCTTGATGGATGTGGCATAGGTGGATGGGTTGGGGAGGGAGGCAGGTGAGGGGGTGGTGTACATAGTTTTGCCCTTGGCGACGTTGGTGGTAGATGAGGTGTCAAGTGCGGACTCGTGTGCGTCTAGTTTTGCGTCCTGGCGACTGAATTCGGCCTTGTGAGCGGCAGTGGTGGCCTAGAGCGAGGTCAACCTCACGAGCATCCAGGGCTTCTGCCTGAGCCTTGAGATCGACTTCATTTTTTGCGATCTCTTCGGGAGTCATGGCTGCGGAGGAAGGAGATCAGGGGAGCTAGGGTATAGAGGGGAGGGCTAGGATCGGTTGGGCTAGTATGATACATTGTAACATCGGGTTGCAGTTGCACATCTCAGACGATCTCATTGATTAATATATATATATATATATATATAGAGAGAGAGAGAGAGAGATTATAAACTTGTAGCACAAGGCAATCTAGCCTAGCAGGTTTGGTTTTGTCTATACTGTAGGGGTTCGTAGCATGGAAAACAAAATAATTCTACCGCATGCACACAAACAAGCCAAGATCTATCTACTAGATTGTAGCAACGAGTCGATGGAGGAACTCACCCTCGAAGATTTCAAAGCGGTTAACGAGAGCAGATTCTCGTGGGTGATGTAGTCGTACACTTGCCGATCTCAAGATCGCGTAGACGATCCTTCCGGCGCTTGCGTTCGGCGCTCCCGATCGTTCACGTTCGGTTTCGATTGATGAAGACCTTCCTCTCCTTGTTCCAAAGAAAGTGGAGGTTGTAGCACTCTCCTCGTGATTCCGGCAGCACGACGGCGTGGTACCGGAAGTAGAGGGGAGATCTCGCAGGGCTTCGCCTTAAGCCGGAGCGAGTATGGTGGACTATGAGAGAGCCCTCGGTGATCTAGGGTTTAGACGCACCAAGGAGGAGGTTCTAGGGCCGGCGGCTAGGGCTTGGAGGTGCCCAAGTCGGCGGCTAGGGAAGAAACCCTAGGCAGTGGCGGCTATGGTGGGCGGCGGCTAGGGTTTAGGTTTAGAGGGGAAACTTGTGTGCTAGGAGGGGCAGCCCTGCCCCTCCTCTTATAGGTGGGAGGCGCCGGCCAAGGGGAGGGGAGTCCCTCCCCAACTCGGATCCCAAGTGGGCTGGCGGTGGAGGGGAGGAACTCCTCCCCAACTCGGTTTCCACCTTTCCCTCCACTTCCCAAAATAGCCGTTTGACTTTTCAAATTGGCGTTTGACTTTTCAAACTAGGATTTGATTAAACCCTTTATTTTGTTCAGCGATGACACTTAGTACATGATGCAATCATTCCAACTTGGTATGACACATTCATGTACCCTTCCCCTTCGGAGTGCCGGACATTCCGGAACCTTCTAGAACATTCCCGATGAAAACACCGGAACCATTCCCCAACTCCGAAACAGGACTTTCCTTATATGAATCTTATTCTCGACCATTCGGATCTCCTCGTGATATCCGAATCCCATCCGAGACTCAACAACATTCGGTCTCTTACTCATCATTCCATAACTACTCAACAACATCGAATCCTTAAGTGTGTCTCCCTACGGTTCGTGAATTATGCGGACATGACCGAGACACTTCTCCGATCAATAACCAATAGAGGAATCTGGAAATTCATATGGCTCCCACATATTTCTACGATTACTTTGCGATCGAATGAACCACTTACATACGATACCAATTTCCCTTTGTCTCATGATAGTTTACTTATCCGAGGTTATGATCGTCGGTATCTCTGCATACCTAGTTCAACCTCGTTACCGATAAGTACTCTTTTCTCGTTCCCATGATATGTGATCCCTTATGAGCCAGTCACATGCTTGCAAGCTAATTGGATGACATTCTACCGAGAGGGCCCAGAGTATATCTATCCGTCATATGGATGGACAAATCCCACTCTTGATCCATGTGCCTCAACCCATACTTTCCAAACACTCAATGCCACCTTTATAGCCACCCAGTTACGGTGTGGTGTTTGATGTCATCAAAGCATCCTTTCGGTGATGGTGATTAACATAATCTCATGGTCGAAGGAATTAGGTTACTATGTATCAGAAAGCTTATAGCAAATGAACTATATTAAATGACTTGATCTTAATGCTACGCTTTAACTATAGGAGTATGTCCATCACATCATTCTCCTAATGATATTACCCTGTTGTTAATAACATCTCTATGTTCATTATCAGGAAACCATGATCATATATTAACCAACAAGCTAGTTTAACAAGAGGCTTTACTAGGGACTCTTTTATGTTTACAAATCACACAAGTATTAATGTTTCCTGTTAATACAATTATAGCATGGTATGTAAACATTTATCATAAGTATGAAGATATGATAATAACCAGTTTATTATTGCCTCTTGGGCATATCTCTAACAGTCTCCCACTTGCACTAGAGTCAATAATCTAGTTTTAAACCTTTGTGTATTCAACACCTATGGCTTTCCGGTGTTGTATGTACACGATTGCTAGTGGTCAACTGATCTCCGGATCTGACCTTCCAGGTCCGTGTGTAATTAAATGTCTTTGCGTCTCTACGCATCACTCATTCTCTAATGAGATGGCTTTGTATAATTTTGGTCCTTTGGTGAGACCTTTAGTTCTTTGGGGTTAAAACATGTTGATAATATTGTCGTACAATATATCTTCATAGTATTATCCCGCTGTGAACTACACCTAGTTTGATAACAAACTACTTGACACAAATGCCCTCTTTAGCTGCTATTATAGCAGTCATATACTTAGCCTTTTGTTGTAGTATCTTTCACAATGTCTTAACTTTGGAACTCATCCAAATCCATTATGGAACTTACTTTCCATTATATTGTGCCACCCTTAGTTTAGATTGAGATAAACTTAATTTGTACTTTGTGACAAAACTAGTATCAATGTAGTACTTTTACAATGAACTAACCATCTATTTGTCACTTCTACAAATAATATACTCTTAGTTCTTCCAAAAGATCATAAGAATATCCTTACTATTGTCCAATGATCAACTTATGAATCATTCTGGTATATGCTCATAACATTTAGAGTATAGGACATATCTGGATTTGTACATATCACAGTATGATTGATATAAATACTCTTTATGATTTCATACATCAAGTATAAATCTATACTTGAATCTTTGTTTCACTTACCCAGTGTCAATACACTTGAATATATCATCAATATTGAACTCATTCAATCTTTTCTGTGTGATAAGAACCTTTCTTGTAGTTTCTATATTCAACTCATTCAATACATCATCTATGTACTTTCGGCACAACCATATTAGCGTCTATTGATGCCAAATATTTGGGTTTTGCCTAAGTCTTTCATCGGGATGAAATTCTTAACATGTGTTAATGAAAGATACATCATTTCCAATCAACAATATGTCTTCCACATAATGTATTAGAAACATGTCTTAGCGCTCCCACTTAATTTCTTGCAAATGCAAGCATCTTTATTGTCTCCGACGAATTTAAACTCTTTTAACAGTTTCATCATAGTGAAGATTCCAACTCCGCAATGCTTACTTCAACCATTGAAGTTTGCATATGTTTTTAGCATCCTTTGAATTAACAAAACCCTTTGGACCATGTCATGCACACGTCCTAGGTAACCCTTCTATTAGAACTTGTTTCGTTTATCCAACACATAACAAAATTATATGTCGTGGTTGCTATATTAATCCGTCTAGACTAAATATCGCTATGAAAGATCAAATCTTGTCATAGTCAATCTTTGGACATTGTTGTGAACTCTTTCCCAACATGTCGACCATTTCATAGATGCAAAACATCCATGTCTATTTCTTTATAGATTCAAATATGATTGTAAGGTCTTGTACCTTTCCAGAGGGTCTTTCAAGTTCAAAGCTTGATCTCTCGTATATGGAACTATCACGGATTTTATGGCTTCAAGCCATTTGACGGAGTCAGGGCCCATCGTCGCTTCTTTGCATGTAGTCGGATCATTATTGTCAAATAATGATTTAACTCTCAAATCTTGGTATTTGATTGTTTACCCGACCTACTTGTTTCAATAGGAACTTAGACCTCCGTGACCACAACCTTTGAGGCACGTGATCCATGAGCATTGTTGTTGCCTCCGGAACAGTTTTCGGTACTGTGCAACTTTGCACATATAGCTAAGGTTCTTTTAACCTTGTCAAAGTTCTATTGTCCTCCCACTTAACTTTTCACGGAAAATTCCTTCTCAAAGAAACTTGACGTTCTAAGCGACAAACACTTTTGTCTCCGGTGTTATGGAGGAATACTTAATAGTTATACAAAGACAGGTTCATCCGACTTTGGTTGCAAATATCTTTCTTATGCATAGCATACCAATGTTTAAGAAAGGACAACTTGGGTTTTATCCCAAACCATAACTTTATATGGTGTCAATTCAACGGATTATGATGGAGCTCTTTTCAGTGGAAAAACGGTAGTCACTAAAGCTTTTAATCTTTAAAATATAATGGCAGTTTTATGAATTACACCTTTGATCTTACCATGTCAAACAAGGTTTAATTACATATCTCGAACGCTCCATACTCTTATGGTGTTTCGGGACATGCAAATCTACGGAACGATTCCTTAAATCTTAGGTATTATGCTAAACTTTGTAACTCAAATATCTTCTTTTATGATCTTATCATAAACTATTTATATTCTTGTTACAATGATTTTGCACTTCATCTTGAAAAACCTTGAACTTTTCAAATGTTTCATACTTCATCCTTATTAAGTAAATATTCATATATATTCACTCAAATTCGGAGAAGACATATGAAGTTGAAATCCATCGCTCTTGACTACACATAATGGACTTCATACAACAATATGTACAAGTTCCAATAAGCTAGTCATTCGTTCCCTTTTGGCCTATGAACAAAGTTTTAATTATCTCTAGGAAAGTTTCACAAGCGTCATTTGATCAAAATCAAATAGACTCCAAAATTCCATCCACATGGAGTTTCTTCATGTTTTCTTTTCAATATAATTTAAACGGCGATGTCACTTCCTAAGTGATCTTTCAATCAATTTGTCTTTCGACATTTTTAGCATTAGTTTTATGGATGTGATTTCTCCAACGAGATTTGTGAATCATCCATCTTTTATGGATTACGGCAATTATTTGAACAACCCTTTTGTTCTCATAATACCTGATAAAACAAATCTTGAAAGCAAGCTTTGATGTTTAACGAGCAGCACAATAACCCTTTATTTGTTCTTGATGAACATCATCACATATTCTTTTGCTAGTTACTTAGGCCATTGTAGTTCATGAATTGTGTTGTTTTGTATGACGATTCACACCAACAAATTCAGTTTCAAATACTTAAGAACCACATTGTTTAATAAGCAAAGAATATAGCCATAACATGTATATCATCTATATACTTAAACTGAACAATTCTAGTCTTTTCTTTTATGCCATATATTTATGAGATTCTCTTTCAGTATTTCCTTTTCTATTTGAAAGAATCTATCAACATCAATAGTGGAGTCATATGACACATAGTCCAAAGCATGTATAGTTAAATACCAATGTCTTTGGACTTGCACTTTGAAGTAGATCACCATCATCAAATGTTTGGTGTTCTTTCAAATTCCTTTCTTTAGTAATCTCTTGGTGTAGTAAACATTTTACCTACATCAAATATTCACCCTTATCATGGAATTATCCATGATCAAGCTACTTTTAGCTTATAACGTGAATCATGAGTATAATGTTGCTCTCCAAAACATTTTGGAGGATTAGGACAACTAGTGTCTTCAACTTTTTGCAAATTCTCATCAAATACGAGAACATGACTTTTGCCATATTATACTCTATCATGTTGCAACCAAAACTTCGTTTCAGATATCACAATATCTTCCACACATCATGGTTTCTGAAACAACTCTTTCAGATCCTAGATAACCTTGATATTAAGACAATCCTTTGAATATCAAGAATCATGGAGACAAACATGATACTCATACACTAACACTTGGAATTGTCACTCTTGATTTAATACTAATTATTAAACTTCATGGAGTAACCGGAACTTACTGAAAGTTTGCAATAGGACTTTTAAACTTTAGATTAACACTTCAAAAACAATACGATACCAGTTCGTAAAGTAACTAACCAGAATTCTATAGTTCTATCATCTCAATTAAAACTAAGCGCAAGGTGGTAAACGGATGCCAATGACTACAACAACTATGCAAATTCACTTTGATTTAATTTATGATAAATAGTGTTCAACTTTTAATCATATTTCCGTTGAACACCCACTCAAAACAATATCCCTCACATTGTTTTAGTGATCACACGAACCAAATCCACCACATCAAAACCGATCATCACGAGAGTTGATTTAGCTTCAATGGCGAACAATCAACATGTTCATCATATCTACTATATGACTCATGCTTTACCTTTCGGTGATCCGTGTTCCGAGACCATGTCTGTACATGCTAGGCTCGTCAAGATCAACCTTAGCTTCCGCATGAGCAAATCTGGCTTGCTCACGTTGTATACACTCGCAGAATCGACACCCGATCATCACGTGGTGCTTCGAAACAACGAGCTTTAGCAACGGTGCTTACTAAGGATGAACACTTTAAAACTTGAAATTGTGTGCTTGAGGGATCATCTTATAATGTTACCGTCGTAAACTAAGCAATACAAGATGCATAAAAGGATTAACATCACATGCAATTCATAATATGTGATATGATATGGCCTTTCTTCTTTGTGCTTCCGATCTCCATCTTCAAGCACGAACATGATCTCCATCATCACCGACATTGCATCAAGGTCAATGATGCTGCTCCATGGTTGTCTTCCACCAGCTTCAACTATTACAACTACTTTGAATAGACACGCGGGTCTTAACAGAATTTAAAGACAACCATATGGCTTCGCCGTTGCCAACTTACAATAAGGAACATTGCATACATCAAATATAATCACAATCATGGCCATATCACATCACAGCACACCCCTGCAAAACAAAGTTAGACGCCTCTAATTTTCTTTGCATGTTTTACGTGGTTTGGGGCTTTCAATAAGTGCCATTCTAACTTACGAACAAGAACCAAAACATTGATACTAGTATTGTCAATCACCCGTTGTAAATTGAATCTTAACTATGTTGGGAGAAACAGGCACCCGCAAAGCCACTTATGCAATACAAGTTGCATGTCAAGCGTGGAGCAAGTCTCATGAACGATGTCATGTAAGGTTAGCCCGGGCCGCTTCATCCCACCATCCCGCAAGATGCAAAGTACACAAGAAGCAATCGAGAACAAAAGCATCAACGCCCACAATGACCATTGTGTTCTACTCGTGCAACAGATCTACATATAGACACGGCTCTGATACCACTGTAGGGGTTCGTAGCATGGAAAACAAAAAATTTCTACCGCATGCACACAAACAAGCCAAGATCTATCTACTAGATTGTAGCAACGAGTCGATGGAGGAACTCACCCTCGAAGATTTCAAAGCGGTTAACGAGAGCAGATTCTCGTGGGTGATGTAGTCGTACACTTGCCGATCTCAAGATCGCGTAGACGATCCTTCCGGCAGGCCCCGCAATCGGTCACATCGCTCGGTGATTGATGAAGACCTTCCTCTCCTTGTTCCAACAGCGTGGAGGTTGTAGCACTCTTCCTCGTGATTCCCAAAGACGACGGCGTGGTACCGAAGTAGAGGAGATCTCGCAGGGCTTCGCCTTAAGCCGGAGCGAGTATGGTGGACTATGAGAGAGCCCTCGGTGATCTAGGGTTTAGAAGCACCAAGGAGGAGGTTCTAGGGCCGGCGGCTAGGGCTTGGAGGTGCCCAAGTTGGCGGCTAGGGAAGAAACCCTAGGCGGTGGCGGCTATGGTGGGCGGCGGCGGCTAGGGTTTAGGTTTAGAGGGGAAACTTGTGTGCTAGGAGGGGCAGCCCTGCCCCTCCTCTTATAGGTGGGAGGCGCCGGCCAAGGGGAGGGGAGTCCCTCCCCAACTCGGATCCCAAGTGGGCCGGCGGTGGAGGGGAGGAACTCCTCCCCAACTCGGTTTCCACCTTTCCCTCCACTTCCCAAAATAGCCGTTTGACTTTTTAAATTGGCGTTTGACTTTTCAAACTAGGATTTGATTAAACCCTTTATTTTGTTCAGCGATGACACTTAGTACATGATGCAATCATTCCAACTTGGTATGACACATTCATGTACCCTTCCCCTTCGGAGTGCCGGACATTCCGGAACCTTCTAGAACATTCCCGATGAAAACACCGGAACCATTCCCCAACTCCGAAACAGGACTTTCCTTATATGAATCTTATTCTCCGGATCTCCTCGTGATATCCCGAATACCATCCGAGACTCCGAACAACATTCGGTCTCTTACTCATCATTCCATAACTACTCAACAACATTGAATCCTTAAGTGTGTCTCCCTACGGTTCGTGAATTATGCGGACATGACCGAGACACTTCTCCGATCAATAACCAATAGAGGAATCTGGAAATTCATATGGCTCCCACATATTTATACGATTACTTTGCGATCGAATGAACCACTTACATACGATACCAATTTCCCTTTGTCTCACGATAGTTTACTTATCCGAGGTTATGATCGTCGGTATCTCTGCATACCTAGTTCAACCTCGTTACCGATAAGTACTCTTTTCTCGCTCCTGATATGTGATCCTCAGAGCCACCACATGCTTGCAAGCTAATTGGATGACATTCCACCGAGAGGGCCCAGAGTATATCTATCCATCATATGGATGGACAAATCCCACTCTTGATCCATGTGCCTCAACCCATACTTTCCAAACACTCAATGCCACCTTTATAGCCACCCAGTTACGGTGTGGTGTTTGATGTCATCAAAGCATCCTTCCAGTGATGGTGATTAACATGATCTCATGGTCGAAGGAATTAGGTTACTATGTATCAGAAAGCTTATAGCAAATGAACTATATTAAATGACTTGATCTTAATGCTACGCTTTAACTATAGGAGTATGTCCATCACATCATTATCCTAATGATATGACCCTGTTGTTAATAACATCTCTATGTTCATGATCAGGAAACCATGATCATATATTAACCAACAAGCTAGTTTAACAAGAGGCTTTACTAGGGACTCTTTTATGTTTACAAATCACACAAGTATTAATGTTTCCTGTTAATACAATTATAGCATGGTATGTAAACATTTATCATAAGTATGAAGATATGATAATAACCACTTTATTATTGCCTCTTGGGCATATCTCCAACATATACAAGAAAATCGTGACCGAGTAGAGTTGTTATCTAACAGTGGCATTTCCTTTGACGATCAGTGCACCTGCTACGATAGGTTACCAATTCAAGATAACCTAACAAATAGTTATAGGAGTTTGGCAATTCCAGGTATCAAACTTCAACACGCTCTCATAGAAGCCAACGATCTTCAGATGGTTAGTGAAGGATAAGATAGTGGCTAAATAATTAGATATTATCAAATTTACATTGGAAATGTCTTATCATGTTGTTTTTTTATTTTTTCAAGGATATGTCAAATTGGCATACCAAATTTTTATAAAAAAAGAGTAAACAAATTATAAGATACCTATCAGAAGGGTCATTTAACACCATGACACGCACATAAACCTAGTGGCGGACATGTGTGTAAGTTATAAGGTCAACTGACCCTATATTGTTTTTCATAAAACCTCCTTAGTTTGTAGGTATTTAAGTGAAAATCCTTAGTATGTAAATGATCTGACCCCACTATACTATTCACCGCCTCCACCACTGTGTAATCCTACTCTCACAATATTTTTCTTCTTTAGCTGCAACTCCTTTTGGATTCATCAAATATAATATATTAAATAGGGAAGTCGTTGCATTGATGTACATGAATATTAGATAACCTGCAACGCAGCCATGTTTTTTCAAATTTTGGAAACATTTATGTGGGCTTGTGATTAGTTAATATTAATTGTTCTCGCGTATTTATATTGAATTATTTTACTTCACCATAACTAATCTTCCACTTAAGTATATAGTCTTTTGGTTGACACGCCATTTGGTATATCATCATAAACATTTTTTAAATTTTAATTGAGAATTATTGGATATATAAATCGCCCTAATGTATATCAAGATAAATTTTTGTCATATAATTATTTTCATCTAAATTCAGTCTACTACAGTACTAATTTAGAGATGTTACTCTCCAACTTATTTTATGCCTCTCAACATATTATAATGAGTATATGTGTCCTCATTTCAGGATCCTTAAATATCCTTGCTAGAATGTATTAATCCAACGGTAAATTTTGTAGAAGTTTCTAGAGTATAAGTCTCGAGCACTGTTGGGGAGGTACTGCGGCAAAACAGGGAGTAGTTTGTTCCCAAATGTCTTCGTCAACTCTCAGTTGTTGACTATGCTTGTTTCTTCGTCAATTTTTCTCTTTCGGTTCTTAGCCATCCATGCATGTTAGCTTTGTACTTGTGTCCAAATCACACTGTGTCACCGTGAATACCAGTGAGCTCCTCCTCTTCTTCCTCCTCTAACATACGACCATTCGTTTGGTTACATCTCCTGATATTTTTCCGTGCTAATGCATTTTGCATCGGTCAATATGCATGCACACAGGATAGGACTGGACACATGCTGATGTATAACGTACAAACGGACGGGATGAAATATTGTGTTACATGACAGCGCTTAATTCAGCGGCTGGAAGGGAAAGCAAGGCCAAGCAAGAATGCAAGATGGCAACGAAATGAACTGAAAGAGTACACAATAGAGTGGAACGAACTGACCGAGGAGTGCCTTACATTGTGTCTGTTATCAAATGAGCTGAAAGAGGAGAGCATTACACTATGGATGTGGCGTTGCCAGTGAACTTGTTAAGTAGATTACCGATTCAATATAACCTAGCAAACAATTTATGGGATCAATAACGTCAGCTCATCTGTGGTGGTGGTAATGTTGGTTTCACAGAAGCCAATGATCTTGAGAGTTCAGACCCAGCCCCGTCTGTACTTCCCTTACCTGAGCGTTCGGCACAGATTTGCCTCGTAGCCTTCTTCAGCTCCAGGAAACACTGACCCATAAATGACTTAAGTAACCAACTAAGCAGTAGCTTCCCCCAGCAACAGATTGATCATCTCTCCGATGCACTGGAACAAACAAGCCTCAACCAACAGTGTAATTACAGGATGCTCAGAACTGTTTGAACACAACATGAACCAAGGCAAGTTTCTTTACAGAGGTGGTGCTACGAGTACAGCCTATAAACATTCGGTCAGAACCAGTCAGCTAAACTCCCAATGGTTCATGAAAAGACAAAGATAACTATTGCTACACATATCTACAAAGGAGCGGTTTTGGCTGAGAATTTTGAGGAGCTATTCAACTTGTTTGAGATATAGTTTCTTAGGCCATCAATGAGTTGCCGGACGTCATCTCCCCAAGACCATGTCGGAGGGTTGAGAGCTCGTATTGAGTTCAAGCAAACCAGAAGGGTTCCTCCTTCATGGAGAAGTACCTGAAAATTGGACAAAATGCGTAAATAACAACTGACACAAAAGAGTAGATAAAATGTGTGTACATACTAAGGGAGTTGGAGAGAAAGCACAGGTGAGTTTGCAAGTAGTCGCAAGTTCCTAACTGTATAAACTCCATTTCTAATTTTCTTATGGTAAACAGATTCTACCGGTACAGAATCATCTTGAGCCATATATGGGCCTGGTGAGTCATAACTCATGACTTACGCTAAGCTCCCTACGACAGACTTACATGAGTACATGACTAGACTTGGAGGAAATAAATCCACTATAATCAACCAGTTTTCTACTCACACTGAACACATTTGAACATGACGACATATTGAAAACCATAAATGGTTCACAAAAAATCTGAGAATCAATATGTACAAGATATAGATGGCCACCAAATCCAGTACAAGCAAACTCTTGGGAACGGTTCAAAATCTAAAATTTAGCATATTTGTATTCACTATGACCATGTAGTTGGATCTATATTAAATATCTGGCTATACTGCTATCTCTTATTTCTAATCAACCTGCCAATTTACCTGGCAGAATTAGCTTAACTGATTTTCTTCACAGGATAACAACAATATGATTATGCTTGTCCAGTGAAAATGTGTAAACATTTCACCATTAGTATAAATTACCATATTTTCAACTCATAATATGGCACACAGATTCTTAGGGGTCAGGCCACTGGTATGGTCATCAAATTTGTTAAACGCACAGATTCATCAACAAGTCATTACGCAAGGAAGAATGAATTTACCGTCAACCAAAGAGGAAGAAATCCTAAGACAGAAGGAAGTGCAGCAAAAACAATACAAGTTAAGGCAAGAGCTACACTTTGCTTGACCTGCAAGGATGAACCTCAAAATTGTAAGAACCAATAATATAGTGTCTGCAAATTTAAGTGTTCCACACTAAGCCCAAAAAAGGCATTACCAAAGAAGTTGTTTGACGAGCTTTAGCGATACAAAATGGCACCACACAAAGATTATCCTGCAACAACAGAATATCGGCAACAGCTACCGCTGTTGCACTGGCGCGTTGTGCTAGAACAATACCAACTGTTGCAGCTGCAAGAGCTGGCGCATCATTTATACCATCACCAACCATTATTAAACCTCCACCTGAAAACAAATACAATGGTACATAATGACTAACCACCAGGAAAGGTAAGTTCCTCCTCCAACAGTGGAGCAAAGTGACTACAGGAATACTAATAATATGGCTGCAAACACAAAATTCTATGATGTGCAACTGGGATGACAAAAAATACAGAATCATTCAAATATAGAATAAAAAGTGTTTAGTTATGCTCGTAAGTACTGAGGACCTGAGGTGGTAGCTCGTAGGTTATAGAGCACGTCACAAAAATAGTAACTAGAAGTTGGAAGGAAACCATTGAGTAATTAGATCAAGTAATGTAGTGTGGAAGGAGGTGAAATTTGAGTAGAAATCAAACCGTTGTGATTAAGTAGACGGTGCCTAAGTTATTTATGATTGAATAACGTATGAAAATCTAAAAACTATCATAATCATAAATAAGAAATTTGATAGTCAGAAAAACACTGAACTACCTCCCTCCCTTGAAACTGCTTTTACTTTGTTCAACTTGTCCTCTGGCTTTAAAGAGAAGTGAACTTCTTCAATACATACAGCTTTAGCAACTCTCTTAGCACTTGATTCGTGATCTCCAGTAAGCATCATGATTCGAAGTTTAGCCTTTTCTCTTAAGGTATATATAACTTCACAGACACCAGGACGGGGTTCATCCTCAAAGTGGAAAAGAGTTACCTGAAAAGAATAATGCGCAGATAAATAATACTCCCTCCGTCCCAAAATTTAAGGCGCCTAAGCTTTAGTCAAAAGTCAACATATTCTAAGTTTGACCAAATTTATATGTAAAAATATAAACATCCACAATATCAAATCAATATCAATAGATTCACCATAAAGTATAGTTTTCCAATATGTCAATTCGATATTGCAGATATTCGTATTTTTTTGTATAAACTTGGTCAAACTTTTAAGATATTGACTTTTGACTAAAGTTTAGGCGCCTTACATTTTGGGACGGAGGGAGTACATGGAAGGTAGTTCTTCAAACAATAAAAAATTATATGGAGAACTGGTTGTGATAACACATTCAAATGGATCTAGGCATGAAGTGAGAAAACCTTAGCAGCATTATTGGTAAAAAAGCACTACAGCGTGCCAGAACTTCTCGTATGTATTCTTTTTGGTTCTGCTTTGCACTCCCAGTATATATCATAATTCAACAACCCAAAAGAAGATGAAAGTGTTTGGGAAATCACACTTTAAATAAGCAAACTTATTCATTTGATAGGCTGTATTGAATCCACTCCAGATTCCAAAACGTTTCTCAAGGCTGAATTAACTTATCATTTAGCATAACTAGAGATGAATCAGTACATCAATCATGAAGAGAAGCATGCTTAAATTTGAAGTTTTGTCCTCTGATTTAACTCACCTTTTTATCTACTGACAGAGCAGCTTGCACAAATTCAGGCCCAAACGCAGAACACTTAACTGCCTGTTTTATTTGCTCAGATTCACCATTAGATATGTACAACGAAGAAATATATTCAACGGAACCAATAGATGCCTTAGCAAGCTCATTTTCGCTGTTTCTTGCCTGCAATACAAATAGATGAGCTGTCAAGTTAAGATACAAGATCCAAGTCCTCTTAGAGCAACTCTAGCAGATCCCCAAAACCAGTTTTAGGGCCCAATAAATATTGCAGAGTCAATGAGAAGTGGAAACCCACCCGTCATCCTCCAAAGTCCCAACACCTCCCTCTCTCTCACTAAATTGTTCTATGAATAAACTTTTGGGAGTTATAAGCTAGTTTAGGGGATCTGCTAGAGGGCTCTAGCTCCCAATACTGGCAGTTTCTTGGGAGTTATAGACTTTTTTTCGAGCAACCAGCAGGTGCTCTGCCTTTTCATCAAGTCGGAAGAGAATTTTTACAGACTTCTTGGGCATCTGCTAGGGTTGCTCTTATACTTCATATACTGATCAAACAATACAGAATGTCGATCCTAACTGTTTAATCTACGAGAGACATCTGCATCACATTACGAGTAAATAAGGAATGAAATAACCTTCAAATAGAAGAATAAAAACTGCAACCACTGGATGAGATATGTGCGGCTTATGGTAAATTAAATTAAAGACCCAATAGAATTTTTCAACAAAATACTTGACATATTCCACTTCACACTCTTTCCTTTTCATTCCTTGAGATAATTAAACCAATTTGATTTGCACCATCCAAACTTGATCCATTCTCATTATACTGTTGAAAGGGTGATTCTCTTTGGCTGCTAAAGATTCTCATTAATACACCAACCAATGAAAATGGCTAATTTGAGAAAGCATGAGAAAAGCAAAGAAACAATCATCTATGAACTATATGACTATATTGTTGAATGTTAATTTCAGAACATATTTAAATTTAGAATCTATCTCAAAAGAAAATCTGCCTACAAATCAAGCATATTTAGTATGGTTTCTCTTTTCCAACATGTTAAGCACATATGTCCAAACCTCCTTATCCACTGTGGGAATCAAGCTTACAATAATACCCCTTCAACAGAAAATAATTTCTTAATACATCTAACAATTTCAATATGACTTCGCTGGCTGAAGTATACAGTGTCTAACTTAAGCATACCTTTATGCCGCTCAAAGTAGCAACAACTCCTCTACCAGGTAAGCTCTCAAAACTCTCTACACCAACCACGGGGAGATCTCTCCCAACAGAGTGATTTAAAACTGCCCTGTGAATCATAAAATCAATATTTCAACCTCAGCTATAAGTTATTCTAAGAAAAATAACAACAAACACTAGAAGACGAAGAACCAGAATTAAACATTAAAAGCTTCAATATCAACTATCAAGCTTAAGATAATGGGGAAGACAAGAGTTTACACCAAGTTTAAGGGCATGCAAGAATTCTTTTCGGTGCCTCAGTGCTGAAGCACACATAAGCTATATATTGTATCGGTGTTGTAAGAATGAATCAGCACTCATTAGCATTGGACTCTAATAGCACTCTTTGATTTATTTATGAATTCATAGCACTTAAGAACTACTTATGCTGGCGCCTGTAGGGGTGTAGCATTTCTCGGGTGTGGCCCTTCTGAGCTTGTAAATAACTCCCTTTCTATCAATGCATCGGAACACAAAGCTTTAGCGTTTTCTCGGGAAAAAATTAGAACTTAAGAAAAAAACTAGAAAAATCTATCCTCCTCAATGCCACTCTAACAACCAAATATTTAAAAAAAAGTGTGCACAGTGAAGAAAAATCCATTATTGTTTCTACATACTTGAATATCCAGATTACTTCCTATACTAGATGATTCTAGTCAACGTCAAAGCGGACATAATTGATTAATAAAACAATTACTGGTACATAAATTAAAATGAATTTAGTGGATTTCTTCGGTCAAGCACTGCCTGATGAATATCTGGTTAGCAATCTAGTTCTAGTTCAGAATGATGCATGCAAACAAAACTAAATAAATAAATGAGCTTTGAGAAAAATATCTATCTCCACCTTCCAATAGGATGGGTTGTTCCTTTCTCCATAGCTGCAGCAACAGCTAGAGCTTCACTTTCACAGTTTGGTGTACAGCAAGAAGGATCGTTAACACCATGACTCACATCCAAATGTCCATGAATGGGCTCGATTGCTTTGCACATAAGCTTCCCAGTTGTTAATGTCCCTGTCTTGTCAAAAGCAATAGACTGACAAGCAGAAAGAGCATCTAAGACATGCCCACCTTTCAACAAAATTCCCTACATATAACAAACAAGAGGATAACTCCACTATCAGACTGGAGAAGTTTCATCTAAGAAATAGGACCACAGGTCATATTAAATTTTTCAAAAAAAAAAGTAAAAAGCTACCAGTAAGATAACACGATTAGATAAAACAGGCCCAAAGTAATAACTGTTATCATCCCAGAATCCCATTGATGTCATCACTAAGGAAGCACTACACAGGCACAGTACTAATAGTTGTAATAAAACAAAGGATTCATATTAGTATCATTATCCATTGCAACTCTTGTGCACATAATCATAACATAGGGAAATGAGGTTGATAGTATCTCGGTAAAATTATGATAAAACAAAATATAAAATACTAGATGTTATCACTAAATTACAAAGCCGAAAGGCACTGTCACATACTAAATGATGAAATAACAAATAGATCTAAAAACACTCAAACATTCAGACAGTACCTTACTTGCAAGAGAACTGATCGCAGTAGCATATGCTAATGGAGCTACAGCCAGTGCACAGGGAGATGCAGCCACCATAAGTCCTAATCCACGGTAAATTGAACCCCTACAAACTAAAGAAAGCATCAGAGCACAGAAAGCTCAATCCTAGAGCTCAGTGCATCAGTTAAGTACAAATTGACAAATCATCAGCATGTCGTGTGGCCTTAGTAGAATACCTGAGTTACCAAAAAAGGGCCACTTAAAGAGGAATGGTCCCAATAGTGCAACAGCCAAAGACAGGGCCACAACAACTTTGCTATAGTGCTCTCCAAACTCATCTAGCCATCTTTGCAACTTTGGCTTGTTTAGCTGTCCCTCTTCAGTCAACTGGACAATTCTGTTAAGTGTTGAATCCTCCCATGACTTGGTCACCTAGAAGAAAGGTAACCAAATAAAAGCATGAAAAAGGTAACATTCTGGAAGGAGACAAGCCAAACATAATGTGTAAATGTGTTGCAGTAACTTAACAATATATTAGAAGAAAAAATATATTTGTTGCCAGTAACTACTAACCATTATACCGTAAGGTTTGTGCATTCTGTAAAAGTTAATTACATTTGCTTTTTTTTCAAATATCATAGAATGATGTTTACTGACAGTCTGGTATTGTTTCCAAATAACATATGGTTTGTGCATTCTTAAATGGCCATGCAGTACCAAGCATTAATAGAAACTTACACATTACAGTCCTGCCCTTAAATAACTTTCAGGTGCTTTCTTTTAATTAAAAGGACAAAATAGTGCATCAACAAAATTGCATTTTCGTGTGAGCAGTATACATTTAAAATTAGTAGAATAAAGCCAGATAAGAAAACTTAAGCAACTTGGGACTATAGAACAACAAGAGCATGAAAAAAGAACTTGGAAACGGTCTCTTCACTGAAAAAGGAAAGGCCTAACCTTTACAATCATCATTCCTTCCAAGTTCCTGGCTCCACCTGGTATAGCATCTCCCACCGTCCTTTCAACAGGTTTTGTTTCACCAGTGAGGTGTTCTATAGTGATCGTCGATGATCCTTGGTAAACTTCTCCATCAACAGGCACAGCCTAATGAACACAAGAACTGCGCCACAATGAGATAAAATTCTGAACGAACTAGACTAGCAAATAGCATCAACATGAAAAAGGGATAGAAGAAGATAGGATATGATATTGTGCAGTTAGTAATATTAAGAGAGTCCAAAGGGAAGCAGTACAATGACAATGTGATAACCCTGAAGAGACTAAGAAATGAAACAGGATAGAGAATAGATGGAGCAAGTTCTTCTATATAAAGAAACAACACACCTCACCAGCTCTGACCAAAATATGAGAATCCACTTCAAGGTCATGCACAGGAACTTTGGTGTAACTTAGATTTGAAAACTGTACTGATTCGTCTCCACTTGTTTCTAACAACAGTGCAAATTCTGGATGGTTTTCCTTAAGCTCCCTCACATCATACATTGACTTGCTTGTGAAGTACTCTTCAGCTGCAAGAAATAACAACAGAAGAGAAAGCTATCAATAAATACACAAACAGCTGAAATGAGGAGAGTTTGAAAGGCTGTCAAAAAATATGTACCGATGTGAGCTAAATTAAACATTGCAAGAAGCAGACCACCCTCCAATGAGTTTCCCATAAATATAGAAGCAAATGCGGCAAGAGCCATGAGGACATGGATATTTATTTTTCCATCAGCAATGTCTACAAGAGCATCAAGCGCTGCAGAAACCTACAGTAAAATCAGGAAAATGGTTAAGTACTCAACAGACATGCAATCTCAACGCAGGAAAACATCTGTTTCATCTATGTTAATGACCGGAGCAAACATATCAGACTTCACTTCCCTGTTCAATGAAATGTGGCTAGCACAAATTTCTGTGCAAACGGTAGCTGTTAATGTTATCAATCAGTACAGAAGAGATTTCTGAAGTTTGGAAATGAAAGTTTCTATAGTGTAGATTATTATCAAGTATCCATGATATCTTCTTCTTTCTCAATTCATATTTTGAGTTGGCCTTCTGCTAGAATCAAGACAGTCTGAAGGCCTGCACCTAATACTGGTCTGCACTACATACCACCCCCAATCAATAACGAGGTATCAAGGCTATCCTATCAGCAGTTCAGAAGCTTTAGTTGAAAGTTCAATTGGAGTCACAACGGCATGGTTCTACCTAGATTGGCATTGGAGAAACTAACGGGTGAGGAGAGTCAGTTGGTCTTACCCCAACAAGAGGAAACGCAACGGCGATGAGCGCGGCCGGCAGACGCCCGACTGAGCTCAGCGGCGCGAGGTGCGGGCAGACGGCGGCCATGAGGAGGAGGCCGAGGGAGATGCAGCAGACCTGCAGGTGCTCCCGCAGCGCGTCGGCGACGTCGGCCCACCCGATCGCCCTCGCCACCCGCATGACCGCCGCGCCCCCGCCTCCCCCGTGCACTTCTGCCCCGCCGTGGCCGTGGCCGTGTCCATGGTGACCGTGGCCGTGGCTATGCCCGTGGCTGTGCCCGTGGTTATGGTGGTGGTGGTGGTCGCCGTGGGCGCGGGGGGTGAGGAGAAGGGAGCGATGCGAGGCGAGGAGGAGCGGGGGTCTGGGGGCTAGGGATAGCGATAGCGATAGGGAGGGTAGGTGGGGAGCGCGGCGGCGGCGGAGGTGCGGGAAGGGAGGGGGCCTCGAGACGCGGAGGAGGTGGGCGGAGCGCGGGAGCGGCGGCGCGGAGGAGGAGGAGGACGCGGCGGAGGCGGTGAGGAACTGCATCGCTGCTAACGTCGGCGTCGGCGTCGGGTCGCGGCGTGGCGGGGGATGGTGGCGGCGAGGCCGAGGCGTGTGGTGGTGGTGGTGGACTAGTGGTGGTGGTGAGCAGCTCGGGGAAGGAGGAGGGCTGGTCCACGGCTCGGCTTTGGAGCTTTGTGCCGGGGGGGCGTGTGGAGGCCGGGGACGATGTGAGCCAGGTGATGGTAACACCCTGTCGTCACGGTGTGGATGGGTGACTTCTTTTTTTGCGAATCTCCCAACACGGGAGGTGTTTGAGGATATTCGAATTCAAATTTAAAACAGGAAGATCCCGTATTCATCTCAAGCCCTCGAAAAAAAGAGTATACCTATGTTTATCTGAAATTCATCCGAGCACCGTGAGCACTCAAATTGAACTACGATGTCATCATGCTAAATTCACCCTCACACACCTATGGGTGGAAACAGACGTGGCGCGGATCGGATAGTGGCCTTTTCATATTTGTTTTCATATTTTAAAAATAAATACGAATGCCAATATGGGTATTGCTGAATATGAATACGGAGCAGATGTTACTCGAATATGAATATTGATGGATGTTTTCTCAATTCAGAGCAGATACAAATAAAGACATAGTAAATTTAGTTATAATGAATCAACAATATAAAGATATTTGACCACTTTGTTAGTTTTTAGGTTGGGTAATTGGCATATCATGGTAGAAATACTTAAATAGGCTACCATATTTTTTATACAAATATATACATTTTCATATCCAAATTTGCTCCAAAATTTAATATACTCCCTCCGTCTTAAAATAGATGTCGACAATTTGTTTAAATCTGAATAAATATGGACACTATTTAGTGTATAGATACATCCATAATTTAGAAAAAATTACAGCATCTATTTTGAGATGGAGGAAGTACCACATTTCTATTCGTATTTGTAAAACAAATATAGGTACTCCAAAATAGCCAGCTAACCAGGGGATAGCTATGCACACCCCATGCACCATAGGATCCCAATGTTTTGATAAAGGGTGCAAACGGAATACCCCATACCACTTAACACTACCGACTGCACAAAATGATGGTCTATACCTTGGTTTATTTTTCACAAAGTTTTAGCGCACAACAGGGTGTCCTACATTTTTGTTTATTTTTAAGAAAAACTGTGTTGCACAACACGGTGCCCTACAGTTTTTTGTTTGATTTTTTGCATGCAAACCTTTTTACATAAGGGAAGGTGCCTCACTTTTAAACCGAAATATATATAAAATAATTTCGTGGTGGACTCATGTATCTGTGCCCGACTCCCCCAACAATGGCAAGTGCTCTTTTCTTATCACCATTTTCATTGAGATACTCTAGATACAAAAGATCAAGCAATGCATGTGCCACACACGCCCCTAACACTTTTTGTGCATGGGGAAAATATAACTTTGCACTGCCATAACATCAAAAAAAATCCAGATGTTCGGCATAGAATTTTACAGATTCGTGCGAGCAAAATGTTAATGACCATGACGTTGTTATATCTTCGTGCAGGTTGCATCCCTTTCTCATTTCCAATCGATTAAAAGAAAACCTATCATGAACGGATTGAGTAACACCGTAGTATTATTTACTCCCTCTATTTTAAAATATAAGATGTTTTAGGTTTGTGAAGAAATAAATCTAGACTTCTTTTAGTGTATAGATTCACCCTAAAATTGAATGAACCTATATATTAAAACAAGTCTAGATACATTTGCTTTACAAAACTAAAACATCTTATATTTTGAAACGGAGGGAGTATTCTTGTATCTCATAATCAGAAAGCAAGAGAGCACTTGCTCTCCCTTTCCAAGGGTGGCAAAGCTATGCACGACTATCCCCCTAACTAGGAAATCCAGCGTTGTATAGATATTTAACGTATCTATTTTCACATTTGTCCGGATTCAGATATTATTATGACCATTTTCAATCTCTCAAAATACATGTCGGATAATTTTATCCATTATCAGGAACCCACGTTTTAAAATTAAGGAAAGGTTCAAGCTCTATGGATATTTTAAAAGAGATTGCTAATGCTTAGCCAGTATGGGTTACATTTAGTTGTCCAACTTTCGTGTGCCCGTCTAAGGTCTTTTTTCTGTTAGTATTTTCTCTTGCTATTTTGTACCAAGAACGGTTGACTTTTGTCCTTGTGGCTTTTGTGTCTATGGGTCCCATTTGGGATTTTCTGCATAGATCTATTTAGTTGTTTTTCAATTTGTGGATATTTTAGTGGGGTTGCAACTATGACATTTTTCTAGTTGTAAATACGGTTGCAACTATGATTTAGTTGCAAGTGTGTTCAACAGAATTGTTTTAGTTGAATGTGGGTTTCATTTGAGATTTTTTATAGATTTTTTCAGTTGCAAGCGGGGTTGAAATTGAGATAATAAGATGTATGTAGGTTTACAATTGATATTCTTTTTTAGTTGCAAGTAGCGTTGCGACTGAGATATTCTCCAGTTACAAGTGGGGCTTCACCCGAGACCGAGTGGGCTTTTAACTGAAATTTCCAGTTGCAAGTATGGTTGGAGTTGATATTTTTCAGTTGCAAGTGGGATATATATTGGTTGTGCACCAAGTGTAACAGAGGAATTTTTTCAGTTGCATGTTTTTATTTTACCGAATATAAGAAGGAAAAAATAACTTGTGTTTTTAGTTTTTTGCCATTGTTAACAACATAGTCAAGAGAAACATCATCGATGCATGCCTATGCTCGACATCTGTATTTAGCAAAGTACTTTGGTTGGAACATTAAGTACTCCCTCCAACCCATATTAGTTGACTTGGATTTGTTAAAATTTAGATGAACCTATATACTAAATAGTGTCTAGATTCATCTAAATTTAGACAAATCCAAATCAAGTAATATGGGTCGGAGGGAGTACAACATATGGAAAGAAATAAACCCACAAACCAACTAGGGCCACTGACCAAACAAAAACCATAGAAGGCTCATATCGAAGTAGACCGCCGGATCCACCACCCTCTAGCCTCCTTCCATGCTTTTGGATTGCCATCCACCGTTGCACATCAGCGGCGGCGCCGGAGACGACAACCACCACACCTAGAAACAAGAGATTCGCCACACTGACAGAAGACAAATCCCTCGAGTCCCTCGTCCTCATCGTCGGACGCTGCCGAGATGGAGCCGAAACCGGAGGAAACTTATTCCAACGACCACCAACGTCGCCGCCATCAAAGCACCGTCATGGGAGACACAAAACCTATCCCTAACACAACAGCCAAATCAGAGAGCCAGGATTTCTCCACTCTCCTGTCGCCGGAGCGACAGACGGAAGGAGAGGGAACCCACAACCTCGTCAGCAGGGTGAGGGGGAGAAGGGCCGCCTCCCTCGTCGCGTGTGGAAAGAGAGAGGAGGACAGCTACGGGAGTGGCATGCGTTGCGGCGTCTGATTAATAGTTTTTGCATATGCATTATAGTGAAAACGTAGCTAGAAAGTTAGAAACGATACTTGAAAGAGACATTCAGAGCGCAGTGCTCGTGCAATTAATTAGGCGTATGCTTTCTCTATTTTAAAATATAAGATATTTTAGGTTTGTAAATAAAATGTATCTAGACTCTAATTAATTAGCGTATGCTTCCTCCGTTTTAAAATATAAGATATTTTAGGTTTGTAACTAAAATATATCTATACTCAGGTTTATAAATAAAATGTATCTAGACCATCTGATGGTCTAGATACATTTTATTTACAAACCTAAAATATCTTATATTTTAAAACGGAGGAAGCATACGCTAATTAATTGCACGCGCATTGCGCTCTGAATGTCTCTCTCAAGTATCGTTTCAGAGGGAGGGAGGGAGTATATTTGTTGTACTGAAGGTAAGAAGAGGCGGTGGGTCTCTTACCCCGACAAGAGGATACGCAAGGGCGATAAGCACGACCGGCAGACGTCCGACTGAGCTCAGCAGCGCGACGTGCGGGCAGATGGCGGCCATCACGAGGAGGCCGAGGGAGATGCAGCAGGCCTGCATTTGCTCCCGCAGCGCGTCGGCAACGCCGGCCCACCCGATCGCCCTCGCCATCCGCATGACCGCCGCGCCCCCGCCTCCCCCGTGGTGGGCGTGGCCGCAGCCGTGTCCATGGTGCCCGTGGCTGTGCCCTCGGTGATGGCAGTGGCCGCCGTGGGCGCGGGGCGTGAAGAGAAGCGAGCGACGCGAAGCGTGGCGAAGCGGAGGTTTGGGGGCTAGGGATAGCGAGAGGGAGGGGAGATGGGGAGCACGGCGGCGGCGGAGGTGCGGGAAGGGAGGGGATCTCGAGATGCGGAGGAGGTGGGGCGGGGCGGAGGAGGAGGACGCGACGGAGGCGGTGAGGAATTGCATGGCTGGTCGTCTTGCTGTGGCGCGACTGGTCCACGGCTCGGGTTGGAGTTTTGTGCCCAGGGGCATGTGGGGGACGGGGGTAACCATGTCGTCACGGTGTCGATGGACGATGGATGACTTCCACCGTCGATTGGATCCTCCGAGGGGCACTAGCTAATATGGGAGGTGCTTAAAGAGATTCGGTATACAAATTCAGAAAGAAGATTTGGTATGCCCTGGAAATAATTTACGTTTAGCTCAAATATACATCCGACCATCCTGCAAGTCGCAATCACCGATGGTCTTCGTCTACTGCTTCACACGATACTTCTTAAGTTTAATTATGTGGTTCTACGAGCTTGAAAAAACTCGTCTAACAATGTACCAGCTCTACTCCCTACAACCGGCTACAAATTGTAAACAACATGCCCTAAAACTATCTACAGTTGAGTAAGAAAATTACTCACCATAGCTCCATGAAAAATGTAAGAAAATTGTGCACATAGATATCGCTATTTTTTAAAAAAGAATACATTTTTTATTTAATTTCACAAATAATACACGAAATGCAAATGCTGCAAATCTAACGTACCTTCGTCCGTTCAAAAGACGAGACGACAACTTCTTTGTTTCAAAAGACGACGGCCATGTCTTCTTTTATTCAAAAGACGACACGGTTGTCTTCTTTTATCCAAAAGACGACACAGACATGACGCTGTCGGGGCGGCAGGGGTGCAGCGCTGTCGGGCGACAGGGGTGTAGGGCGTCATCCGTTGAACGGACGAAGGATGTTTCGTCCTTGGAATGGACGACGCGTCCCAGCATATAGCTCACGAGCATGCTCGTCGTCGTCCTCCCCTCCTCTCTCTCGCTGTTCTTCCTCTTTCCCTCTTACTTCCTCTCGTTTTCACCAGGTGCTGCACCGATGTTTTTCCTAGATTTCTATCCAAACTCGGTGCTCTGATATATTAGCAAGCTAGTAGAGTCCCGATATATTAATGGGATAGCCTGGTGTAGTGATTTGAGTCGTTTTGGTGGAGAGATCTTGTGGTGTTCTTGTTGAGCAATGGCCATGGTGGAGGCTGGTGCTAGGACTTGAGGAAGGTGCATGGTGGAGGTGCTGATCCGTTGACCTGAGGCTGCTGCACAACAGAACTTCGCACGCTTCAAGGGTAAACCCTAATTTCTTGCTAATTGCAGTCATGTGTGTATGTTTATAGGTAGCCTTTGATGGGGTATGTTAGATGCAAAATATTTATAGAGTATTATGTGTCAATGTACGTGTATTTGACTATTTTTGGTATTTTTTTAGGTCGAAAATCATGTCAAATAATGTAGTGTTTAGGTTCTTCTATGGTGCTGGTTTCGTCAGAACAAACTAGCACGGAGTTGATTTGAGCGAGTTTAATTTTATGGATGAAGTGCTTCAGAATCCTGAAACAGTGCTCGTTACTCAGTTGAAGGATTGGTTATGTGCTTGTTTAGGGCTCTCTCTGACCCATACTGTCGGTGTGCATGCTTTATGGACTAAGTCAAGACAAATCCCTAATTTTTATTTAAGGCCAATAGAAGCGCAACATAAATGGGTCAAATTTATGCAAGCTTGCCAGAAAAGAGTAGTTAACCCCATTCTCTTAGTGATACCTATGGCGAAAGAGGCTGGGTATGATCATGGCCAGAGTAGTCAGACCGGTCATGCTGGAGGTGGTTATGATCATGGCCAGAGTAGTCAGGGCCAAGAGGGTGGCGGCGGTTATGAATCAGGTCACAGTAGCTATGCACACACCAGGGGTGATGGTTATGTATCGGAGTACAGTGGTGAAGGATTAAGGGAAGACATATTCAGTGGCAAAGCTGATGAGGACGAGATATATGATGGTCTGTTGCAACATCAAATGGAAGCCGAAGACTCAGAAGGCAATAGTGATACAACTGATGATTCTGGCGAGTTTGATCAAGAAGAGATCGGCCAACCTATTCCGGCATCATGGAATAATGACAACACAGCAGCAATGACTGTGAACGATGGACATGATTCGGTGTGGCAGTATCACGCGAACAACATCTCTCTGGGTGCATTATATCCTAGCAAGAGACATCTGCAGAAAGCAATCGTTGAGTGATCAATGTCCATGCAACGGGTCTTAAAAACGAAGGTGTCATCACAACAATATTTGACATTGGTTTGCAAGGAAGTCGGATGTCCTGCAAGGGTGCATGCCCATGTCCCTAGGTATGACACAAATTGAAAGGTCACCGATGTTGTGATGCACACATGTCAACTTGACAGTGTCCTTCAGGACCATCGTAACCTCACGTCAACCCTCCTGGCTAGACTGTTATACACAGAGATAGTGGAGGGCAAAGCCATGGGGGTGAAAGCTATCATTAACAAAGTTTCTGTCAGATTCCGCTATAATATTTCATACGGGAAGGCTTGGAGGACTAAGCAAAGGGCACTGGAGGCAAGGTTTGGTTCGTTTCGAGACGGATATGACTATGTTGTTAGGATGCTCCAGACACTGCAAGCTAGGAATCCAGGGACCTACGTGGACATCCAACACTTTACATTGCCATAGGAGCCTAATTTGAGGGTACTTCATCGAGTGTTCTTCTCATTTGTTGTATGCATGGAAGCTTTCACTCACTGTCGACCAGTCATCTGTGTGGATGGTACATTTCTCACTGGCAAGTAAATGGGTCAGATATTGACTGCCATAGGTCAATATGGAAACAATCAAGTTGTTCCACTTGCATTTTCTTTCGTGGAGAGCGAGAACACGGAGAGTTGGGTATGGTTTTTTAGGCAGCTGAAGATAGCAATTGTGAGAGATACACCGAATGTATGCGTCCTTCATGATAGGCATCCAGGTATACTAAGTGCGATAAAGAAGCTCACACAGCCCACTCCTGATGAAGTTACTCCATGGCTAGACATGCAGAGTCGTTGGTGCATGCGGCATCTAGGGGCCAACTTTTTTCTCACAGTTTAGGAACAAGGCTCTTATGAACCTATTCAAGAAGCTTTGCAAGCAGAACCAAGAGTGGAAGTACATCAAGTGTCGTGGCTATCTTGATGACTTCACTAAAAAACATGTGACTCAGAGGAGAGCAGCTAGAGCAGCAGCGGTCGCGGCTCATGCAGCGGCGTTAGCTACACATGCAACAACAGGAGCAGCAGCACCGGAGGAAGAACCCATTGCCCCTTGTGACTTGCCAGGATTTGACCAACCAGGTACTAGGAGAAGGCCTGGCAGAAGGATTAAATATTTTCAGGAATGGATACAGCACGAGCATGTAGAGAGGTGGTCTCTGCTGCATGACACTCATGGTTCTAGGTTTGGCGTCATGACTACAAATCTGGCTGAAACTTACAACTTTGTCTTGAGAGGAAGCAGGGCTCTGCCATTAACAGCCATTGTGGAGTGTATTTTCACCGGAACTCTGAAGTATTTCAGAGACAGACTCCAGATGGCTCAGATGCATATCATGAACAACCCAAACACGAGGTATTGTTCAAAGATTATGCATTACATGGATGCCAAGATGGAGAAGGCTCGGTCCATGCATGTCGTCGCCATTGGTAATTAGGAAAGAAGGTTCGAGGTACACCTCCCTTCCAACCGGATTGGAACAGGAGAAGAGGTAAAGACACAGGAGGTGAGAATAGGCAATGAAGCCTGGCCAACGTGTGAGTGCACGTGCAATAAACCCAAGCTTTTGCATCTGCCTTGCTCGTATGTGCTAGTTGCATGCGGGCTGATGGGTATGGATGTGATCTCGTTTGTGTCTCCTTATTTCCTTAAGGACACGGTGGTCAATACGTGGACAGGCGAGATGATGAGATATAGGGCATGGGGAAATTTCAACAAAGTAAATCCAGGTGAAAGGGTTTACATCCCAGATCCTGAACTGATGCGGACAGGAAGAGGAAGGCGACAATGTGTCCGCATCCGTAATGATATGGATGAATCTGAAGCCGGAGGCCCTACTAGGCAATGTTTTCTGTGTAATCAATTCGGCAAATTGGGCCCAAGACATGGCCTAGCGATTCTTTGGCATCCGTGATGGAGCTCAGGCCTTTGCCCATGACAATCATGGGCCAAAATTTGGATGGTTGGAGCAGTATCAGGTGTGTTTCATTTATTTGTTCTATTTGGTTGGAGCAGTATCATGTACTGATAATTGTTCTATTTGCCAATGCAGATCCAGAGGTTTGGGTTCCCAGCCACTCTGATGACTGCGCCACAAATTACACGTAGCCTGGAGGCATACATTATGTGGCTGCTCGGAAAGGTGATGTTCACTGAGAACCACGTGTCGACCATTAGTGTGTGATACATCCATTTTGCTAGAGGGATCGCGGAGGCGACGTGCCAGGAAGAATGCACATAGTGGAGTTGGGGTTCAGCTGTCTTAGCAGCTACGTACAAAGGTATGTGCAATGCTTGCCAGTTAACCAAGGACAGTTCTGCCTTGGTCATGGGAGAGGTTCCCTATCGGCCGTCCAAAAGTACGTGTCAACCAAATAATCGGCAACCAGGAATATGAAACAATTGTCTACCACTCTGACCTGTTGATGCCCATTGTTGCTTCAACTATGGTCATGGGAGAGGTTCCCTATCGGCCGTCCAGAAGTAAGTGTCAACCAAATAGTCGGCAACCAGGAATATGAAACAATTGTCTACCACTCTAACCTGTTGTTCGACGAAGAGCAAATTGACTTGCCTACATTTGGCACTCACTAGACCCGTCGCAAGGTCAGTGTAATGTCTTAATAAATTGCACTTCTGGTACTATAATATGAAAGTTACTAACAACTATTTTGTCATACAGTGTCGTTTCGCGGGAGAGCAAGTCGTTAGATGTTATCCATCGTTCAGCGAGTAGTTCGACACACTGAAAGAGGATGTCGTGATTTGGGAGCCATGCACCATGCAGACACGACACGCACGATATCCCGGATGGTTATCTATTATGTGCACTAGAGATCGAGAGTACTGGCTGACTAAATCGAAGATCATCTTCGATTGCCTAGTTGAGGAGATGTCTCAATAGAGGGTCATGCGGCAGTTTGGTCTTTGTCAGATGGTAGATCCCCCGCGTCTGGATGTTCCCCTTCCATATGTCGTGCACGCGTAATTAAATATATATACATAAGGAATGTGTCTTATACTTCATCTATGTTCTTTAATGATGGTCTAAGAAATTCTAATGACAGGTACTCTCAGAAAACTAACAAGACCGCCACTCAATGGCTCCAACGGGTGGGGATTTACGTCAACGAGTGGCAGAATGCACCAACACAAGTGTGGCACGCTGGCCCGTTTGATATGAAGCTATTCCACGGATACTTACAGAGGTACATGTCGATGACACGGCTACGTCTCATTCCACACGTACATGACGATGAGATATACCCTAGCCAGTCAACACTGGAGTCTAGACAGTCAGCGATAAGTACTTTATTTAGAGCATAATCAACATGAGTGTCTATGTAGTGCATACTTAACTATGAGACAAATGCAGGCCGACATGACGTGGGAGCTACAAACTGAGGTGGCTTAGTACGGACGATCGCTTTCGACCGTTCCTCTTGTGCTCCGTCACAGAGCTCGATCCTTTGCCCGTGGTCGAGGAGAAGGCGCGTATTCACGCGACCATCACGTGCACCAGCGTCTCAGACGTCGTTCAACACCGAGCAGCACAGCGTCCGCCGCGTCACTTGGTGGAGGAGCGCGCCCCACGTTGCTCCACGCAGCAGTGCCCACCGCGTCGATCCATGGAGGAGCGCGCCCAACGTCCACCCATGCAGCAACCACCTTCTCCAGACCAGGCTGGAGGCTCGGGATGGCACGAGGAGCATATTTCTCCTCCACTCCGCCACGGGCCTCGTCCACGACTCCCACAGCAGGCGCCGCTGAGAGAACCACCTCCAGACCAGGGTGGAGGCTCGGGGTGGCAGCAATCACAGTTTACTTCCGACCCGTGGCAGCAGTCGCAGTTTAATATCGACCAGTGGCAGCAGAACCAGATTACTTTCGAACAGTGGCAACAGCAGCAGATCCCCTACATGGACTTCGCTTATCGACCACAATACCATCCTCATGGTAAGCTTGTCCCTTCCTACTATTGTTAGATACAGTATGACATTGTTCAGTACTTAATTTCTTGTACACTGATAGGAGACTCCGTTTCATGGGACACTACTGACGACCATGATCAGCAGACACAACACGAGCAGGTAGACTGGTTTGGCCAGTATCAGCCAGGTACTCCACCACCTATCCCCACATAGGATACACAGGATCAAGGTGAAAGGTCAACTGCACATCGCCGTGATGTGATGCCACCCCACAGATATGGATGGAGTACACCGAGGCCTCCGCCACCTCGTCGTCGACACCAGTGATATCTACTTATGTATCAGACATTTATCTATCTATGTATGAGACATATATCTACCTATATATGAGACACCATTCTATTATTTCACGATTTTATTCGACAAACTATCCAACATAGCTTGCAACACAGTTCAACATAACTTGTGGTACATAAATAAGAGTCCTATCTATCCCTAGCACGATGCCTTTCCCTTTCCCTTCGATGATGTCTCGCCCTTTCCCTTCGACGATCCCTCGCACTTGCTCTTATTGGCCTGCGCTTTCTTCTTCTCCTGCCTGTTGTCCCACTCAGCTCTCGCCTTGCTTCCAACGGGTGGCGGCATGAAGATATCATCCTCATCTTCGCTCTCTTCTATCCAGGCCCTAGGTGCCGCAACCTGCTCCATCATGTCAGCTTGACTCTTCTTGGTCTGCGCTTTCTTCTTCTCCTGCCTCTTGTCCCACTCAGCTCTCGCCTTGCTTCCAACGGGTGGCGGCATGAAGATATCATCCTCATCTTCGCTCTCTTCTATCCAGGCCCAAGATGCCTCAACCCGCTCCATCATGTGAGCTTTACTCTTGAAGTTGAGCTTGTCCCACCTTGCCTGGATCCTGATAAGTTATGCTCGTATTTGATTTGGTGTCTTCAGTTTCCACCCTCTCCGATGAAGTTCCTTACCAAGCATAACGAGAGCAACATAGTTCCTTACCACCGTCTCCCATTGGGCTGGTTCATCGCCTATCATAACATTTCTGGTTTCTTGGAAAATCTCAACGGATATCTGTGCCGGCCAGGGAAACGCGTCGGTCATAGTGGAGAGGAGTGGAGGGAAATGCGAGAGCAAGAGGAGAGGAGAGGAGGGAAATGAGAGAGTAAGAGGAGGAAGAGATAAAATGGGTGAAAAGATACATCTCGTTGCCCGGATTTATAGAGGCACCAAACTGAATAGGCGGGAAAAAAAGGCGGGAAGTATTGGCGGGAAAAATCGGCGGGAAGGACTGGCGGGAAAAATCAGCGGAAAGGAGTGGCGAGAAAAATCGCCGGGAAGAGACGACGGGAGAAACGGCGCGAAACAATAGTCCGAAACCTAAAACGTATTTGGACGTGTACGTAGTTTGCATGATCAATGCCGCCGTCTTCATTTTGAAAGACGACACCATCCTTCGTCTTTCCAACAGACGACAACCACCTTCGTCTTTCGAACAGACGACGGTCTGTTAGATTTGCAACATTTGCGTTTCGTGTATTATTTGTGAAATTAAATAAAAAAATGTATTATTTAAAAAAAATAGCCATAGATATCTACAGTTGAGTATATAGTCAAAAATATTTATTAATAAATAGGAATTATCTGAACATAGATATTTAATGAGAGAAATTGTATGGAAAATATATTGTAGGCATCTCTTGGGTGATATCCTCAGAATCAGTAAAACAGACTTGTATAAATTTAGCAAATGGAGTTACGAAGTTCTCCACATGTAGTATTTTTTGCCAAATCTGACCTTTTGGCAATTGAATCGACCGACTGAGTCGGCGCCATTTTAAATGGCGAAGTTCTTGATTCGGCGCCAAGTCGCAGATCGGGGAGCAGGCGGGAGGTCGGCTCATTTGATATGGCGCCGAGCCGACCCCTCTGGCCTGCTCCCCGACTGCTGCGACTTGGCGCCGAACTGCACAACTTCGGCGCCATTTAAAATGGCGCCGACCCCAGGGGTCAGATTCCGAATTAGTTTCATGAAGGGGTCAGACTTGGTTGAAGTTACCAGATTTGGGCAGATTTGGCAAAAAATACCCACATGTACAATGAGCTACCCATGAGGAACTCACTATTAGGTAACTTTGTAGAGTGGGCTAGAGAGTAGTGGCTTTTGGTCTTGGTTAAGAGCATCTGAGTGGTGTGCTCCTTCAGGATCGCCGGGAGAATTAATGTATCCCCGAGGATGTTCCACCCGCGCCCCCTATGCGGCTTTTTCGCCGCTCTAGGAGAGGGTGCCATGGTTACGAGCTTGGCTGAAGCGCCATGGCTCCACAACTCTGGAGCCATCGGCCGCCGTGCTCGAGTCGAATACCCTGCCTCTGCGTCGTTGTTGCGTGCTGGCACGCTGGAGCTTCCTCCGTGACCTCCGGTCGCTCCGGAGAAGACCCATTCCTCTGTTGCGCCCTCCGGCCATGGATTGCTCGCCAGAGTTTTTTTGTTGCATCGGTGGATGCGGGAGATTGTGGTGGAGGGGTCTCATAACGAACTTGAATATCGCCCTCCGACCCTAGTATACAGGGGCCGCATGGCCCGATATTTGGCGCCCTTGATATTTTTATCCAGGTCACGCCAGTTTCCGTGATTAGTTCGGGCCCATACTCGGGCCAAAACTACGGCGGGGGTTATCCAGTTTTGTCCTGATATCCAGGATATTCTAGAGATGCTCTAAGGATAGGTCGAGCATCTTTCGTTGTATCAGGGTTTTTGGCAAGGGGTATCAAGGTTATACTGGTGATTCAAAGAATCAACCAATCTCTCTTGTGTAATAGGTGATCTCACTAGGTTTCATACTTCTATAGTAATTAGCGTTTGTCAAGTTATGATTCAATGTTAGTGCCTCCATTGCCTGAAGTGGGAGCAACTTTATTGCATAGACCCCAAACATATGTCTACGCTAGCGCATTGATAGACAAGATTCTTTATATTTTCCAAGCAGGTGAAGAAATGAAAAAAATACCTCCGTGACTCATTGCTGATTCGCGCTCAACAGGAAACATCCAATTAATAAAAGCAATCTATTACTATATTTTTCATATTAGCTATGGTTGTGTTTATTGGCTTCTTTTAATTGATCAAGAGAATATCCGCCCTATTAATAGATAGTATTCCCTTTGTTTAATGTATAAGATGTTTTAGCCTTTTTCGAACGCATATATCTAGACGTTGTTAGCGTGTAGGTTCAGACCAAAATGAGTTATCAGCATAGGTACTTATTCTTTCGATAGCATAGAAGGCAAGAAGGGAGACACTTAAGCCTTCGCGATCATGCCGTGCTATGTGAAAGAGGGATACTTGACCCTCTAGTACCTCATAGCAGCCACATTGCAGTATTTGATATCCTAAGGGCATATCTAACCGATCCCCCGAAACTTAGAGAAGTAAACTGGCTCCTGAACTTTAGAGAGTATATTTACTCCTCTAAAGATTGGTGGTTCCTAACCGAACCCCTATATTTAGAGGAGTAATATTTTTTGGCCAATTTCTTCTAGCATTTCACGTATGCATATCATACATTTGGGATAGAGTTCTTACAAGCAATTCAAACATACGAACAATTTAAATACAAGAAACATAACACTTAAACAATAGACATACATATAGTTCATCGAATTGAACAATTCGAATTAAAACATGCATAGAGTTCCGCAAACCACCACCACATCGATCAAGGTCACCCAAAAAGATGCATATTTACCTTGTCCGATTCAAAATAAAATTACCGACATATCACCTCATATGTTGTGGACCATCACCGAAGAATTCAAGCATAACCATCTCCGAACCACTCATCTCCACCTCCTCGCCCAACACCAACATCATAAACGCCATGCTCACCTCCTCCCCTCTTCGCTTTCCATGGCCACAACGAGAGCTTGGACCCTGAGAGCAGCACGGAGGCTGTCGACGACCTGCTAGAATCCCCATCCTTCCCACCCTTTGTTGTAGCTAATGTTCTGCTTTCTGTAAGTATCTGCAATTCTGGATCTAGCTAAGATATGTAAGGATGTGCTAGATATGGCTAGAAATATATGGATCTGTGAAAGTCCAAAGGACGTCGCCTAGAGGGGGTGAATAGACTTTTAAAAATATTACGGTTTACGCTCAAACAAATACGGAATAAAACTAATATTTAATTTATTGAGCACAAAACCTAATCACTAGGTTCACCTAAGTGCACCAACAACCTATGCTAAGCAATACAAGCAACAAGGTGATAGCAAGATAAAATACTTCAAGCACGATGACTAACACAATGTAAAATTCATAAGTAAAGGGCTCGGTTGAGAGATAACCGATGGACGCGAAGACGAAGATTTTTATCCCGAAGTTCATTTCCAAAGAAGCTACGTCTCCGTTGGAGAGGTGCGATGGCGCAATGCTTTCCAAACGCCACAAATGGCTCACCTTGGGGTGTGGTGGCTCGATGCTCACCCAACGCCACACAAGGCCTCACACCGGATGCGGAAGCACGCAACTCATTGATACATCGTAAACGTATCTATAATTTTTGATGCTCCATGCTTGTTTAGTATCTACTTTGCTTTACTTGTCTACACTTTGAGGTGCTTTTTACATGTTTTCTGGTACTAACCTACTAACAAGTTGCAACAGTGCCAGATGCCTGTTTTCTGCTATTTTTGGTTTCAGAAAAGTTAGTAAAGAAATATTCTCGGAATTGGACAGGACAAACGTCAAAGTCAATTACTTTCCGTGGGGAACAAGAAGTCCAGAGAGGAGCCGGGGAGGCGAGCCAAAGGGGCCAAACCGCCCCCCAGGCGCGGCCACAGGTGGGCCCGCGCCTGGCTAGGGTTTGGTGCCCCTGGCCGGCCCCTCTGCCTCCCCCTTCGCCTATAAAAAGCCCCCGATGCAGAAACTCTGAGTACCCGATCAAATATCCACGAAACCATATATAGCCGCCGCCACCATCGTACCTAGATCGGGGGGATCTGAAGTTCTTCTCGGCACCCTGCCAGAGGGGAGATCATCCCAGAGGCCTTCTCTCCGGTATGATGCGTGAGTAGTTCCACCTTGGACTATGGGTCCATGTAGTAGCTAGATGGTTGTATCTCCTCCTTTGTGCTTTCATGTATAGATCTTGTGAGCTCCGTTCATGATCAAGATCTAATCTATTTGTAATCATGCATGTTATGTTTGTGGGGATCCGATGGATATTGAGATTACTATGTCAGATTGATTAATGGTTTTGTTTTATTGATTCTATCATCTCTATGTTGTTTGTGATCTTGCATGCTCTCCGTTGTTAGTAGCTATCTTGGCCAAGTAGTTGCTAGTGACTCCAAGAGGGGGTATTTATGCTCGATAGTGGGTTCATGCCTCTAGTTTCCAAAGAAAGTGATAGAAATCTCTTCGGTTGTAGATGTGTTGTTGCCACTAGGGAGAAAACAACGGTCTCTTGTTCATGGAACAAGTGGATTATTTACCTTACACACTTTGCTTAAAGCAGTTGTCTGTTGCTTGCAACTTAATACTGGAGGGAGTTCGGATGATAACCTGAAGGTGGACTTCTAGTCATAGATGCAGTTGGATGGCGGTCTATGTATCTTGTTGTATTGCCCAATCGAATCTCGTAGGATCTTTTTGTCTAGTATTGCATTGTTATGCCTTGCTTAGTTCCTGTCAATTGCCCTGCTGTAATTTGTTTACCCTTCATGCCATGTTGTTTATCTAAGGAGAACACCTCTAGTGAACTATGGACCCCGGTCCAATCTTTACCATCAATACATCCTCCACTGTTACTTGTTTACTTGCTGCAAACCATTACCTTCCACATCATACGTTTAATCCTTTGTTACAGCAAACCAGTGAGCTTGACAACCTCACTGATTCGTTGGGGCAAAGTCTTGAGTTTGTGTTGTGCAGGTCTCCATGTTGCCAGCAACACCTGTGTGACATGTCCTTCCTCCTACTGGTTCGATAACCTCGGTCTCTACTAAGGGAAGACTTGCTGTTGTGCTGCTTCACACCTTGCTCTTGGGGTTTCAAACGAAGCGCTCCTACATCAACTTAGGCGCCATCAACAAGTTTTCTGGCACCGTTGCCGGGGAGGCTAAGGACGTCTTCACAAGGGGAGTCCTTCACTTCCTTTTCTCTTTACTTTGTTTTTAGTTTGCTTTTGTTTCTTTTGCTTGGTTTTGTTTGCCTCTTTCTAAAAAAATCCAAAAAATTAGTCTAATTTGGTTTGCTTTCTTTATTCAAAAACACAAAAAAAAATTAGTTCCTATTCTGGTTGCTGGTCTGTTATTGCCTTGCTTGGTCATGCTTTATATTAATGGATGGTTTCTTTGAAACTAGTTCTTATTGGCAAGGTGGGTTCACGGAAGAAGAAAAGTATTATTACAAGGAACACCGTTTGTTACAAAAAGGGAAGCACTTATGGGAACAAATTGATAAATTTAATACTATTGCTAGAGAGGTGTGATGTACTTATAATGTTACTTATTGCTTTGATAAATCTTGTTGTTGTAGGAGGTATAAACACCTGCCTTTTCAATGTGAGTATAATGATAATGTTACCATATATTCTTATGTTAAAGGAAATTATGACTTTGATGATGTGGAACAAATTGAAGAATTTATTGCCTTCAAGGGTGCATTTGAACTTGCCAGTTTGCTTGAAAATACTGATGATGCACCTTATGAATGCGAGGTTTATGAGATACTTAAATTCTGCTTTGATAATTACAAGGAAGAAAGTAGCTATATTCTTGAACATTTTAATAGATGCTTTCCATAGATGGAAGAGAATAATGCCTTGCAGGAGCCTATGGAAGAAGAAATTGTTGAAACTAGAAGCTCTTTAGATGAAAAAGAGGAGGAGAGTGATGAGCAAAAGGAGGAAGAATGGATTATCTACCCATGTCTACCTTCTAATGAGAGTAACTCTTTATCTCTTACATTATTTGATTGTCCCCCATGCTTACCAAAGGAGGATGAATGTTATGTTCCTGTGGATCCTTTTGAATTATCTACTTTGGGTAAAACCTGTGAAGGTTTTAGTCCCACTATTTTTGAGCTTGATAGAAAATATGTGTTTGTAGATCATGAAAAGCCTGCTTTATGTGATAGTTATATTATTGAGTTTATTCATGATGCTACTGAAAGTTATTATGAGAGAGGGAAACATGGTCTTATGTATCTCAACAATATTAAGTTTCCCCTCTTTATGTTGAAAATCTTGAAGTTGCACTTGTTTTGCTTTCCTATACGTGTTGCTTTGTGATTCTTTGATTTATTTTCTTACAAGATTACTATGCATAGGAAGTGGGTTAGACTTAAATGTGTTTTGAATTTGCTTCTTGATGCTCTCTTTGACTTTAATTCATAATTCTTATGAGAGCATCTTCTCAAACTTTCTATGCCTAACTTAAACGTGTTAAAGAAAAGTACTTGTTGGGAGATAACCCAAGAGTTTCCTTGAGTCTTGGAAGTTATTACTTCAGTAATGACCTCTCCTTATCCTTTTTTGTTTGCTTTTTGTACCAATAATGACCTCTAATGAGAGGGAAGTAAGATTTAGGGAGTTGCTGTCCCGAAACAGATTTCTGTCCTCCACCAAAAAAATTCGTGAGGAGTCGCTGTAACTCGTATTGAGCTGAAAATTTACGAATCAATCCCCTAGTATGTTATCTAACTTTCGTTAGTTCAACACTTTTTTATTTGAGCAACATAAGATGTTCGAAAAAATCGGTTTCTACCTGCTGGTCTGTTTTGACAGATTTCTGCCATTATTTGTATTTGCTTCTTATTGATTCCTTTTTTTAGTTCTCTTCAGGTAAATTGAGCTTTTTGAAGGATTTGCTACAGTAGATTGTGTTTTTAGTGAAAAGTCTTGCTTTTCCAAAGCTTTGCCAAGTGGTCTAATATCTTTTGAATAAGCTAATGTTGCTAATGAAGATTGTGTGAAGTTTTGTATGAAGGAAAAAATTTAGGTGTAAAGAGAGAATGATGTAATGAGATGAAGAATGAATAAAAGCTCAAGCTTGTGGATGCCACCATGGTGTCACCCCAAGAAATATCCAAGAGGTACAAGCGTCAAAACTTGGGGATGCCCAAGGCATCCCCTTCTTCATCAATAAAAAGCTCAGGTCTGTCTAAACACTTCACTTTTATTGTTTCATGCATAGTTGTGTTGTTTTGGGAGCATCTTAGTTTTCGTTTGCTTTTATTAGGTTGTTTAGTTTGCTTGAATAAAGTAAGTTTGGACCCCCGTTCTCGCTGTGTTGTTTTGCAAATAAGTTTGCTTGGTGTTGGAAAGGAGTAGTAAGTTCTTGCTTGTAAGTGCAAGAGGAGCTTGCATTGAATGTGACTTAGACTTTAGCATGACATGCTAGGTGTTATTTTAGAATTATTCTTAGTGATTATTGTTGTAGCATGCCTTGTTCCAAACAATTGGGATTGCTTAGTGTGCCTTGAATAATTATGCGTTGATTTAGCATGCAAAAGTATAGTATTGTGGTATTCTCCTTTGATGCTTTGCTTGGGTCGACTTGGCACATGCTTACACCATGTTATGACTATGACAAGTCACCATTAGCCTCTATGATCATTTAGTCCTTGACTTTTAATACCACTCTTTGCTTTGATTAGTATGCTTTGTTGCATTGCATGATTATGGCCATTATGCTCTCTTATTTGGTTGCTCCCAGTCTTTTGCTAGCCTCCACTTGTATGAGTAAGTTCTACTCATGCTTCCAACTCCCAAGAAACCAAGTTATTCCAAAGTGTCCACTATAAACTCCTATGCATGGTGTGTTACACCATTCCAAGTATATTCTTGTTTTCAACTATCTTCCAATTAAAAATTGTATTGTTATGTGAAAACTTAGTGATTAAAGCCCTCATGAACTTGATGGCACACTTTATTCTTTGCCCCTAATAAACTTGAACCATTGTGACAACTTTGTTGTATATTCTTGCACTTATAAGTTGGAGTTAGCAGAACCGTGCTGTCATGGGGAATGTTTTCAACATTGCACTTGTACTTTTGTACTCAGTTGATATCATGCTCTTTTGTCTATGGATGTTACCGGTGTGAAATGAAGTGGGAACTTGTAAGTCCATGGAGTTTGTATTCTATGTTAGAGAAACGCCTGGGCCACTAGCCTAAGCCATGCTTAATCATGGTGGAAACTTGCAGCATCACCATAGCGAGCTATCTATGAAGCATCCTCAATAAAAAGCTATGAATATGGTAAATAAAAAGATTGCTAAGATGCTCATTATCTGCTTGCCTTGTCATTTTGGTTATGGGAAAGCTCCTGTACCATGTGCATGGGGTACCCCGTTGGCGGTTCTCAATGATATGCAAATACTTACAATGAAAAGAACTTGCCTGGGCCCTAAGTTGAGTATCCATGAGGTGTAGCCCTCATATTCAAGGGACTTGAGATTGCAAACTTATACTTCGTCAAGCATATACTCCAGCTTTGCCACTTTAACCTTAACCACTTCAAGATGCTTATGATAGGGGCAATGAGGACTGAAAGCTAACAAGTACCATAATTTTTGGAAGCTCTTTTTGAAACTTGTAATCCCTGCTACCTTTATAAAAAAGGCCTTTCTTCCACCCTTATTGAGTCTCCACCTTCTACCTTTAGGCACCATTAAGAGAGCATAGTTGTCATTCTGTGTGCAGTGTTCCAAAGCTTATTAATTGATGTATATTGTGTTATTACTTGTTCTTGTTCTATTTGTTTCTAGTCACCCTTGTGAACTTTGAAGGTGTCCTATGCATCTATATTGCTCCTCTATGAGGGACAAGCTGATTGCCACTATGCTATGTTTTCTGTATGTGAAACAAACAAACGTTTTTCAATGCATGTTATTCATGATCTTTGTTTGTAGCTTTTCATGTTGCATGCATAGTTACTATGTCCTACTGTTAGAACTCCATTCTTTCATGCACATGTTTAGAGTTCTTTGATCCCAGCTTTCAATGCTTGCAAATGGTTGGATCTTTATTGTGAGGGTGCATGTTCACCTCAAAAATTATTCTATTTATCACTTACCTACTCGAGGACGAGCAGGAGTTAAGCTTGGGGTTGTTGATACGTCGGAAACGTATCTATAATTTTTGATGCTCCATGCTTGTTTAGTATCTACTTTGCTTTACTTGTATACACTTTGAGGTGCTTTTTACATGTTTTCTGGTACTAACCTACTAACAAGTTGCAACAGTGCCAGATGCCTGTTTTCTGCTGTTTTTGGTTTCAGAAAAGTTAGTAAAGAAATATTCTCAGAATTGGACGGGACAAACTTCAAAGTCAATTACTTTCCGTGGGGAACAAGAAGTCTAGAGGGGAGCCGGGGAGGCGAGCCAGAGGGGCCAAACCTGCGGTGACCCAGCATATCACTACATGTGTAGTACACTATAGTCGTTGACATGACATCCACAAAACACCTTTCCTTAAATATCACATCCCTCAGAGTGGTACAACAAAAACATTGCGGGTCCATATTACTAACATACACACATTATTATTATTACAATACCGGAAGTTCAAGACTTCCAAAAGATTCAACTTAGAAACCCAAATATAAGTGTTTCAGCGGAAGTTTCGAATTTAAAACTTAAACTCCAAATTGAGATCAACAACTTATTGCTATATATTGTTCAGGTTGCTCGGCTCAAGTGGCTACTAGAACTATAGTAACTATTCAGACTCTTGGAACTCTCCTCCGTAGATGATATCGTAGTCCTCCCCTTCTACGGCTCCATACAGGTTGGGTTCTTCATAGAATACCTCCTCCTGGATCTCAGTTGCATACATTGGAGTATCCTCAGGATTCTCAGAGTCTAAGCAAGGATTCAAAGGAAAGGATGAGTAACAGCGTTACCCAACGAGTTCATTATATGCAAGGTAGGAAGTTTGATGCTCTATCTACCACCTCGGACTATCAGTCATTGGCACTATGCAATTTTCATAAATCTTTCTTCAAAGATTGATTTTATTATGAAAATCTATGACCATCAGCCTTCACAGGTTGACCAGAACTTTCAAGGGGTTCCTTTCCTGCCGCGTTCGTAGCTCCTTCCCGGAACAGGGAGTAACAAGTTACAGTTCTTACACTCTGTAGAGGTCGTTACTTTACCCATGAGAGATCAACTTCCTTGTTGCACAACCAGGCGTACTTTCCCGTCCACAATTCCATGATGTGGGGCCTAGTAGTTGGTCCTAGCCAATCACTGCCCTCTCCGCGACCTCATATGTCTGCACGATCCTTCAGGATCGGCTCACCTCCGTTAAGCCCCCTTCCGGGCAGGCTAAAACCCCGATGAGTTCCCGAAGACTCCATGACCTGGTGATGCCCGGAATAGTACCATTTAAATGGACTATATCCCTAAACATCATTCATAGATAATCTAGACACCAAAAGTGTGGGTCATAAGGGTGCCCAACCATATGTTGGATCCGCGCAAGGAATCACAACGTCACGTTAAGGTCGTCTTGCCTCCATACGAGAGGAAAAGGATACAACTGACTTCTCTGTCCCATTCCAAATCTCATGGCTAACGCGTAATATACGGCGCTAGAATCACTTATGTCATGGGTTATTAATCCCTAATTGTTCATCATTATTGCAAATAGAAACCTAAGTTCTATTTCTCCAGTATATCATCACTTAGGATGATATCTAAGATTTATTTATTTTGAGAAAATAATATCTTCTTTTTCTGGAATATAGATGATAACACACAATTTGCAAATACTTGATAAAGACTCTTCAAAGGACATGAGCAAGTGATGAACTTGCCTTGTGATTGCAAGGTAGTGAAGTCTGATGCTTGCACTGGACCTTGAGCTTCTATGTCTACAAAACATCATTATTACCCGGTAAGGACAATATTTAAAGAAGCAAAATGATTATGCAAAGTAATGTAATGCACTATTTATTTGTATATCCTCCCCCATTATTTAAATTACAAAATTTCTTTTTAATAATAAAGAATTTATGAATATTAATTATTAATATTTATTGAATATTGTATTCTTTATTTTCTTTTATTTTATTTGAATTTTACTCATTTAATAATTCCTTATCATTTTTCTTTTAAATATATATATTATTTGTTTAGTATTTTTTAAATACTAAAATATTGGTATATAATAAAAGTGATTTTTATTTATTTTTTTCATCTTTCTTTAATTTTATAAAATTCCATAAGGAATATATATTATAAAATTCTTGATAAAAATTATATGCCTAAAAATTTATTTCTTATTTTATTTAGATAGATTGGATTATCGTGAATCCAAAAATATTTTATTTATAATTTATGGATTTTTATTTTATTTTCTAGAATTTATTTAAATTCAGGGGCATTTTGGTCTTCTCTTAATTATTAAAATTTTCCTTGGGTGATTGTGCTGGCCTTATTGGGCTTATTGGGCCATTCTGGCCCAAGTGGTTATGACCAAAAGGGCTCCCCGAAGGGGTTCTGTCCCTATCGGCCCACTCTGTCTCTCTTTCTCTCTCGTCCTCTCCTCTTCTCCTCTTCGACCCCATGGTCGATGGCGCCGCCGCCGTGCGCTGCTAGCCGCCATGGTCCTCCCTGTCCGCTGCCGTGGTGCAGGGCGAGGTGGTCGACCATGCTCGTCCATCTGGTCCAATTCGATTTGATCCTGGGGCCCTTCTATGGCCAGGCTAGCCCCCTTCCTGAACCCTAGGGTTTGGGGTTGGTGCTGCCACCGCCGCCGCTGATCCGCCTGTGGTGATGTGCTGTGCTCGTGCGCTACTGTGGCCGCCTCCGTGGCTGGTGTGGGTTGCAGCGCCCTCTGGGGTGCTCCCCGTGCCACCGCGAGCTCGTCGGCCCCTCTGCTTCCTCTTCAATCTTTCAGCGAGGACCACCGGTGAGTAATGTTTCTGTGATCACTCGTATCTCTGGCTACCTCGAGTCCCTCTATGTGCATCTGGTGACCGATTATGTTTAGGATTTGCACTGATGTCTAGGGTTCATCCCTAGTGCTTCTCAGATGATGCTATGGTCTGATATTGATGCTTAGTGAAGATTGTGTGTTTTCTACCCTTAGTGATGGTTGTTATCCTCTAATTATGAGATATTGGGGTTGATGTGATGCTAGTGGTAATCTGATTGGGTGATGTTGTTATTTGGTATGTTCATCTTCTGTCAGTATCTTGATACTGACAGTAACACTGTTAGTAATGATTCACTACACTAGTGTTTAATGGCTTGTATGTTTATCTATAGCCTAAAGTTATTCACTAGAATCTGATGATTCTTTGAGAAGAAATGGGGATATTGAATGATCTCTGATTGGTCTCAGGGAAATGATGTATATTGGTCTGCTATTTGATTCCTGTAAGCTAGGCTATCATGTTGGCTTAGCTGTAAGATCATTTCTTGTGAAACCATCCTAGAATGGTACACAAGTTGATCTGGTTGTTGGCTTTACTTATAGTTAGTACCTGAGACTTGTTAGATGCTTAATAAAGTGAAAACTCCCTGGCTGTTTATGCCTATGATGTTGGTCTGAGGCTCTAGGATTTTAAGTCCTAGTTAGTTGAGCAAATGGTTTGTTTGTAACTTGCAAGATTAGAGGTGCTACTCCCTCTGGGAGATGTGCCCTGGTCTGATAAGAACAAATGAGGAATTATTTAAGTTGCATGTGCTAACACCAAACTCTGTGAGGCTGGTCTGAGAGATTGGTGCTTTTGGCTTAGTTTGATTCCTGATCTTTATACTTAAAATCTCTAGGATAGATTCACCTCACTTGGGTGATTATTGAGAGATTGTTTCATAAAACAACACATGCTTCTGTCTAGATAATATGATTAGATCTTGTGATGGTTTTATGATACTCACCACAAACACTGATGATTATGGAATTGGGTGGTGATGTTGATATTGCTGATTGGATCCTATCCTTCACCTATGATGTTGTTCATGTTTTGCTGAGCTCCTGTGCTTGACCTTGAGCTAGCCTGCTCCTCCTAGCTCCTGCACTTGTCCTTGCTGTCCACCTGATCCTTCCCCCTCCTTATGTCACCATTTGGTGATGTTTGGTTGATCTTTAGTGGTTTGGTTTGGCTGCTGTGCTTGATGTGTATGAGCAAGAAATGGTGTTGGGGTTGCTTCCCACGGCTGTGCTGATCAGTTTTGTTTGTATGGCCTGTTGTTGTTCTTTGTCTTTGACACACCATGCATTTAGGTGTGTGTGATGCCTGTGTGCTTGCTGCACCTTGTGGATATGCTCAAGGAATGGAAGTTACTTTTTATCTGATTACACTTACTTGTCTGGTGAAATTTGCCCCTTCTTACTATTTGGAGTTATTTGACTTATGGCTTAAAAATGATGAAAGATTTAGTTCTTTCATATTGGTGAAACTTGCCCCTAAAAGATTTACTCAATGATGTAAAATGGAACAGTGCATCTCACTGTCACTACTGAGAGTAAAAGAAATATCTTAACCTTTTATTTTCTTTCCTTTTTGTTTATTCTTTGTTTTGTAGGTACAAGACTTGAAGATTCAAGATTTAGATTAGGTTTTCTTTTTCTTAGAGAATAGTCCCTTGTAATATTTCTTTTATTCTTTTGTAATATTTTATTTTATCCTTTTGTAAGAAAGATTGTAATATTACTCAATATATAGATTTCCTTTTTATTTCATTTACCATTGTAAAGATTCTTGATTAATTTCATAAGTTACATTTTGTAACTTATTTATGGAATAAAGATATGGAATGAATATTCATTTTCTTGATTGTGTTATATTATTAAAGTTTGAGTTACTAAATGTTATTGCTTGATTAAATCAATTTACTCAAACATAATTCTAAATTCTTTTAAATTATAAATCCAACACTCAGGTTTGAATTCAAATTTCATTTCCCAAATCACACTAATCCACAAAGATCATATCAAAGTTTATAACGATCATTCTCCAAGGCTATTCCTAATCTTAAAGAGTGAAAGAAACTTTGATCACTTTAGGTTTTTATTTGGCGAAAAATTTACCCACATTTTAACAGATGAATGCATGCAATTGCACAGATTCCTAAATCTACCCTTCGTTGGTTCCTAAATGTTGGGATATTACAGACTTCCCCCCTTAAATTAAACTTCATCCCAAAGTTTGTTGAGGTGTACCTGAACAGTTCTGGATAGGCTTTCCTTAAATCATCTTCTTTCTCCCATGTGGCTTCTCTTTCTGGATAATGTTCCCACTGTACCTTGCAGTACTTGATTGCCCTGTTCCTCAACCTTTTCTAGTTCTCTCCCAAAATTTTACAGGGTTTTTCAACATAGGTCAAGTCTGCTTGTAATTCTATCTCTTGATGTGTGATTGCATCATCAGGAACTTTAAGACATTTCCGGAGTTGTGACACATGGAAAACATTATGAACTTGAGCGAATCTTGAGGGTAACTCTAAAGCATAAGCTATAGTTCTGTCCTGACTTAGTATCTTGAATGGCCCGATATATCTTGGACTCAATTTTCCTTTAACTCTGAACCTTTTAACTCCTTTCATTGGACTTACTTTCAAATATACCATGTCTCCTACTTCAGGATGCCATGATCTTCGACTTTGATCAGCATAACTTTTCTTCCTACTTTGAGCTATTTTCAGTCTATCCTTGATCTTATCAATGATATCTTTTTTTCTTTGATATAGTCTGGCGCACATTCCTTGCTGCTTCCAGGCTCATACCAACATATTGGTGACCTACATTTCCTTCCATACAAAACCTGATATGGAGCTGCCTTCAGACTACTCTGATAGCTATTATTGTAGGAAAATTCTGCCAATGGTAGATGATCTTCTCGCGAACCTCCAAAATCTAATGCACAAGCCCTTAACATGTCTTCTAGTATTTGATTTGTTCTTTCTGTTTGACCCCCTGTCTCTGGATGATAAGATATGCTGAAATCTAACTTTGAACCAAGTGCTTCATGTAATTGCTTCCAAAATGCTGAAGTAAACACTGATCCCCTATCAGTAACAATCTTCTTGGGCACCCCGTGCTTACTTACTATTTCTTTGATGTAAACTTCTACTAACTTCTCGTCATTATCCTTCTGATTTACCGGAATAAAATGTGCACTTTTAGTGAGTATATCCACAATTACCCATATCACATCCTTCCGTTTAGGCGTCATGGGCAATCCTGTGATAAAGTCCATACCTATTTCTTCCCACTTCCATTCGGGAATTTCCAAGGGTTGCAATGGTCCTGCTGGACTTTGATGTTCAGCCTTCACCATTTGGCAAGTATGGCATTCTGATACATATTTAGCAATGTCCCTTTTCATGTTATTCCAACAGAATAGTTCTTTCAAATCCATATACATCTTAGTACTTCCTGGATGTATAGAATATGGTGTTTCATGTGCTTCTGTCTGAGTATGACATCACGAATCTCAGTCACATCTGGAACACAAAGACGGTCTTAAAACCATAAAGACTCATAATCTCCTAGGCAAAAAACTAAAGTTTGCCCTTGGGATATCCTCTGAATTTCCTTAGCAATGAAAGGATCTTCTGCTTGATGTCTAAAGGTTTCGTGCTTAAGATCACTGTCCTACTCTGCAACTACCTGCATAGTAGCTAATCCTCCAAAAACCTTTGTTCTAATAAATTGAAGCTCTAATCTTTCCAAGTCCATTTGTAACTCTTTTGGTAGCTCCCGATTGCTAGGTTGAATATCTGCACTTTTACGACTTAAAGCTTCTGCTACAACATTTGCTTTTCCTGGAGTATATTGATTGTTAAATAATAATCTTTGATTAGTTCCAACCAACGCTTCTGTCTCATATTCAATTCCTTTTGAGTGAAGAAATATTTAAGACTTTTATGGTCAGTGTATAACTCACATCTGGCTCCATAAAGAAAGTGCCTCCATCCTTTCAGTGCAAAGACTACTGCTGCTAACTCTAAATCATGAGTTGGATAATTGACTTCATGTGGTTTCAGTTGTCTTGAACCATAAGCAATCACTTTCAGATCTTGCATTAACACACAACCCAAACCTTCTTTAGATGCATCACAGTATACTGTAAAGTCTTTCCCTGTTTCTAGAACTGCTAAGATTGGAGCTGTGGTTAACCTGGTATTCAACTCCCAAAAACTTGTTTCACACTTCTCATCCCAATTGAATGGTGTATTCTTTCTTAGCAACTTGGTCATTGGTCCAGCTATTTTGGAGAAACCTCCAGTGAATCTCCGATAATAACCAGCCATCCCTAAGAAACCTCGAATTTCATTCACATTGGTTGGTGCAGTCCATTCTAGTACTGATTGGACTTTGGATGGATTTACAGCAATTCCATCTTTACTGATCACATGACCGAGGAATTCTACCTCATCTAACCAGAATTCACACTTATTGAACTTAGCATAAAGCTTATGTTCTCTTAGGGTCTACAATGCTATTCTCAAATGATCAGCATGCTCTTCCTTATCCTTGGAATATATCAGAATATCATCAATGAAGACTATGACGAACTTATCCAAATATGGCATAAAGATTTTGTTCATCAGATTCATGAATATTGCTTGTGCATTGGTCAAACCAAATGGTACTACTATATACTCATGGTGTCCATATCTTGAGACAAATGCTGTTTTTGGAACATCTTCAGGTTTAATTTTCATCTGATGGTATCCAGATCTTAGATCGATCTTAGAAAACACTCCGACTCCTTTTACTTGATCAAACAAATCTTGAATCCTTGGTAAAGAATACTTATTCTTTATGGTAACATTGTTCAGATTTCTATAGTCTCCACACGTCCTTCTACCACCATCCCTTTTATCCACAAAGATTACTGGTGTTCCCCATGGGGATACACTTTCCTGGATAAATCCTTTTCTGGCCAACTCATCAATTTGCTCTTTGAGTTCTTTTAATTATTTTGGTCCCATCTTATAGGGTGCTTGAGCTATTGGTGTTGTACCTGGAATTAGATCAATAGTGAACTCTATCTCCCGATCTGGTGGCATTCCAGGTAGCTCTGCTGGAAAAACATCCTGAAACTCATTTACTACAGGAATATCTTCCAACTTGACCTCTTTCATTGAGTTCAACTGAAGATCCACCATGATATGACTGTGCTTATCTGCTTGGTAAACTATCCTTGCTCCACTTGGAGTTTTGATTGAGACAGTTTTTTCCTCACAATTTATCTAAGCTCCATGTTCCATCATCCAGTCCATCCCCAGCACTACTGCAATTCCCTTCAAAGGAATCACATAAAGGTCCACAAAGTTTGTACAAACACAGATCTAAATAACCTGATCTTGTTTAATGTGGCGTACAATCACATTTCCCCCTGCCGTAACTACGGTCATAGGGTTTTCTAACGTTGCCCTTCTAATCCCGAACTTATCACAGAATTCTTCAGAAATGAATGAAGTAGTTGCACCAATATCAAATAGAACTTTGCCGGGATTGGTAAGGATATTGAGCGTACCTATCACTGCATGCTCCGAGTTATCCACCTCTTCTAGGGTTGCACAATTCAGCTTTCCGATAGGTCTGTTCCTCTTGCCATTGTTGTTCTTGACATTATTCCCTCCTTTATTGGGTTGTCCATTTCCTCCACTGGCTTGCCTTCCATCTCGAACCGGCCAACCTCCTTGTGGTTTGTTTGGACAATTTGGCTTTATGTGACCTCTCTGACCACAAGCATGGCACACAATTACTGGTTTCGGGCAATCCCTGCTTATATGCCCTGGGAGTTTGCAATTGTGGCATATAATATTCTTTACGTTTGGATTTGCACTCCGATTGGAATTGTTGCTATTATAGGGTCTATTCCTTGGTTTGAATTCCAGATTGGGATTGGGCTTACTTTCTTGTATCCTCTTGGTTTCCTTCTTAGATCTCTCCCTTCTATCCTCTTGGACATTCTTGTAGTCATCTTCGAAAGTAATAGCTGCATCCAGCAACTGCTGATAAGTTTGCTTATTAGCCAACCTCAACTGCATCCTCACAAATGGATTTAATCCACACAGGAAATGCTTCTTCCTCTTTTCCTTCGTATTAACTTCTTCCTCCGCATATCGAGACAGTTGACTAAACTCCCAAATATACTTCATAACACTAGTATATCCCTGCTGCAGCTCCTCAAATTATCTCCGCTTCAACTCCATAACACTCTCCAGAACATGATATTCACGGAATCTCTGTTTAAACTCTTCCCAGGTGTACTCCCTTCCTGGCTGTTGCATGGCCAACTGATTTTCCCACCATGATGCTGCAGGTCCAGTCAGAAGATGAGTTGCATGCCTCAATTTTTCCTCATCATTGAAACCTACAGTCTTCAGCTTTCTTTCTGTATCTGCTATCCAATCTTCTGCATCCATTGGTTCAGGAGCTGATGCAAAAGGTAACGGCCTTGCATTCTAGAAGTCAGAAAGACTCACTCCTCCACCTTCAGGTGCTCTCAGATTTGCTCGTCCCAGCAACTCCTCCATAAACTTGTTCTGGGTCTCTTGCATCATTTGCATACACTGCATAAAGTTCTGCTCCACTAACTGGTGGTGGTGGTGGTAACGTTCCCTGATTTGCTGCATCTGCATCGGCCTTCTCCTTGGCCTCATGTTCCATCCGCTGCTGCTCAGGTTCAGTCTCTACACCCGTATCCATGACCCCCTAGTCTTGCAACATAAAGAAAATACTCATAGTTACATTATGCACATGTGTTCTGAGCTCGACTTTATGCACAGAACTAGTCACACAATGAAAATCCAAATAAAATCCAAATACGCATTTCACATATTATACATTACAATATCTTACAAAGTCATTACAACATATACCATATGAGTATAATCACAACACTACCTCGTTATCTAACTACCTTATTTTCTTGGATTACAATACAAAGTACTCGATACTTCTTACTAAGTGTCCTGCTTTTAGTAATAACTACGCTCATCATACATGCCTGATGTCCAACCATGATGACGTGACGTTCGTCGCACAGTTTGTGGAACAAATGGCCTTCCAGAAGGAACATACTCAGTATCTGAAGTGTCAGGACTTGAGTCATTACTCAACCTGAGCGCATTGACTCCCTCCAGCTCAGCTGAAAAGTCTTCAGAAACATATTCAACATTATCTCCCACTTGCATCTCCTGAGCTTCATTCCTTGAGTTATCAACAGAATACGCAGATCATGCTGCTCCCCAGGTGCTCCTTTGGGAAAGATATTTAAACAGAGGATAATGTACATTCCCTGGGTTTTGAGAAGGTGTTGATGATTCTAACACTCTCTCCTCAGGATCGTTTTCTTCATCCTGATTATTTATGAATATGGTATTGCTACTACTGTTAGTAGGGTTAATTCTTACACCCATCCAGCTAGATTGTCCAACATTTCTGTCAGAACCATCTATGGACATCTGGTGTTCCTGGAATCCTTCAGATGATACCATTCTCCAACCATCAGAATTCTCAATAGGAAGTTCTGAATCGGAACCATCCTCTGAACCCTGTGGTACTGCATACCTCATATCCATAGTAGGATCATATATAGGTTCAGGCCTTGGTGAATAAGGATATGGTGTAAAAGATCCAGGATCTATAGGTATATCCTTAAAGATAGGCTTTGCACTACACTTGCTTCCTTCTCCAACGGGAATGCTAACTGCTTCCTTCTTTCCGGATAAGTTAGATCCTCTAACATGTCATTTTTATCTTCGACAATCACTTGATGTGTCTTATAAAAAGATGCAACGAGTGTTCGGTATCTATCCATAAACTTGGAAGCTAACTTAGGATGCTTCTTAACTAAAGTAAGATGATTCAGTGCAGGCTCCGAGTCTATAGAATCATGAGGTATCACAGAAAATGTGCTACCATCCAACTCCTTGGATTTATGCTCCCGGATATTAGCTATCGCCTCCATAACATCAACATGATATGCTGCTAAGTGACTCCTACCTTCACCTATAGGTAGATCGTGATATAATCCAAGCTCCTCGGGAAGTTGGATACTCACACGATACTTGGATAACATTTGACCATCATAATAGGTTATGGTGTTCACTGGAATTCTAGTTGGACAACTAAAAATCTTTAAAAATTGACAAAGTTGGTCGGTGAATGATCCTTGGTAATCATCAAGAGTCTCTTCTTTCCTTACCAAAGTCTGTTTTGGAAACTTTGGTGCCATAGCTCTGTATATAAGAAAAATATTTTTATTAGTAACCAATAATATATTGCATCATAACAAATAATTATCGCACTAAAACATATAACGGAATATTCTCATTTGAATACCCATTATATTCCTTTTAGAGAATTCTTTATCGTTGATACACCCTCCTACAGGTAATACCCTTTACTAGGTTTCCAACCTAAGGTCAAAGCAATTTGCTCTGATACCAACTGCGGTGACCCAGCATACCACTGCATGTGTATTACACTATAGTCGTTGACATGACATCCACAGAACACCGTTCCGTAAATATCACATCCCTCAGAGTGGTACAACAGAAACATTGCGGGTCCATATTACAAACATACACACATTATTATTATTATTACAATACCGGAAGTTCAAGACTTCGAAAAGATTCAACTTGCAAAATCCAAATATACGTGTTTCAGCGGAAGTTTCGAATTTAAAACTTAAACTCCAAAGTGAGCTCAATAACTTATTGCTATATATTGTTCAGGTTGCTCGGTTTAAGTGGATACTAGAACTATAGTAACTATTCAGACTCTTGGAACTCTCCTCCGTAGACTATATCTTAGTCCTCCCCTTCTACGGCTCCATACAGGTGGGTTCTTCATAGAAGACCTCCTCCTGGCTCTCAGTTGCATACATTGGAGTATCCTCGGATTCTCAGAGTCTAAGCAAGGATTCAAAGGAAAGGATGAGTAACAGCGTTACCCAGCAAGTTCATTATATGCAAGGTAGGAAGTTTGATGCTCTATCTACCACCTCGGACTATCAGTCCTTGGCGCTATGCAATTTTCATAAATCTTTCTTCAAAGATTGATTTTATTATGAAAATCTATGATCATCAGCCTTCACAGGTTGACCAGAACTTTTATGGAGTTCCTTTCCTGCCGCGTTCATAGCTCCTTCCCGGATGTAACATCCCTAAAATCATGATTTCAAAGATTGCATATCATTCATGCATGCATATAGAATTGAGATCATTTCCAAACTCATTTCAGAAAAAAATAGAAGCACATAGTGCTATCATTTTATGTGAGCAAACTTAAATCAAATGGCCATTCCCATTTGAGAGTTTAAATGTTTATGAACCTAGATTTTTTGCCCTCTTTGTTGAAAGGATTGAGTGTGGAATTTAAACCAAGATTTACAAAATTGGAAATGGTTTCAAAACCCTTTTTCAAACAGTGCAAATCAAGTGCCAAGTCTCTGATTATTTTGTTCTCCAAGTTTGACCAAGCCTTTGCAAAGCAACCCCATGGTTTTATGCCTATTTTTGAGACCATTGCACCACTACAAAATCCCAAGAAGATTTGAATTCAAATGGAACTTGAATTCATTTGAAAACCAATTCAGAAAATCGAAACAGAAAAAGAAAAGGAGAAAGAATTGGAAAAGGGCCGGCGCCAGGATTCTAGCCCAGCAACAGAACTGGCCCAACCTGCCCACCCGGCCTTCCTCTCTCTCTCTCGCACGCGCAAGCGCACCCAAACAGTCGCTGATAACCAGACCCCACTCCCTCTCTGCGCGTTTCGCCGACAAGCGGGCCCTCCCCACGTCACCCTCGTCTTCCCCAAATCGTGCCCGCAGACCACGTTGCCGCTGCTGTTGATGCCGGTAATGGCGCGGCGTAATTAGCCTTGATGCCACAGGCGTTTCCTGTCGCGCTTAGGCCTATTTAATCCCCACTGCACCGCGATCATTTTCCCCCACTCTCCTCGCTCACTCCGCCACCAGGCTGCGCGCATTTGTCTTTGAAGCACCGCAGTACTGACGGCTCCGGCGACTAATTCCGGCGAGACTCGACCGCCCCCCTCTTTCTCGTTCAAACCATTGCAACCAGCTTGATCTCACGCACCCCCTGATACCCTCCGTTTGCTTTCTCATGACCAGGCCATCGTCCCCGTTCGTGCCTGCAACCATCTGCGCCGCCGCTAGACTCCGGCGACCAATTGAGGTAAAACCCGAGTGCCCCTTGCCCCCTCTTTCATGCGAGATTGTTCGCCTGCGTCTTGTGCACCCCCTGACAGATTTGGATTCAAATTTGATTAGGCTATAACTTTTGAATCCCACGTTAGAATTTTGCAAATTTTATACCGTTGGAATCAGGGAGACAAGCCCTTTCTAAATCTGCAATGTGTTTAGTAAAAAGTTTCTGTTAAAATGACTTTATTTGCAGTAACTTGTTTAAGGCTATTTTGAGTATAGAAAGTGTTTGGGAAATTGTTTAAGTGTAAAATAAACTTGGTTTAGCAAGTTTTTGACTTGTTTATAGATCAATACCTTGCACTTGCTTGGTTAGATTTCAAAAATCATCACTTGGCATTTTCTTTTGCATGCATGCATATATTTATGTTTGTATATGAATTGTGTGTAATTGTGTGCTACCATTTTTGTGTAGACTTTGGTGCTAGTGACTGTGATTGTGAAGAGTGCTACTCTCCCCATTACCAAGGCAAGTGGTACTTCATGTTTATTTCCATCCCTATATTTTGTATAAGCATTAGAAATATTTTGCTAAAGTCTTTCATGTTACTTTTGCCAAATGCTATGTTGGGAAATCCTAAGTAGTTGTAGAATTGCTAGGAAATTCCTAAGTTAAGTTACTATGCCATGCTTAGCCTAGCTAGTAGCAAACAAGGGTTGGTAAAGTATATACATGCTATGATTAAATTGTTTCTAAGTCTTTGGACTTATGTTTTCTTAATAAAACAACTAAGTCAATAAATCTCCTGGGTGGAATGGGACTTGAATGGTGGTTTTTGGTTGAGTGGTTACACAAGGCCCATGGATATGGTTTACCTTGTGTATCTAACTTGTGGTTGCCACCCAGGCACAAAGGGATTTTAGAGGCCAAGTGTTGAGAAGCTTATAGTGCAGCCACTTGGCAATATGGGCTCTGCCTTGATCATATAGGTTGCTAGAACTTAGTCATTTGGACAGTTGGTGGTAGTGGGAATGATAGGTTGGAACGCGTCCATTTGGCTAAGGGAAGGCTTCTGAAAGGTCCTGTCTTGGGAAACCAAGTCTGGTGGGGAAAGTGCACAACCTCTGCAGATGGAAAATCTAAGTACTTAGCCAAGTCCATGGCAATGGACAACTTGAGCATCAAGACATGGAAGCTATCAAGAATCTCATCACTCCAACTTCTAAGTAAAACTTGTGGGTGAACAAGGGTGAAGGACCTCAATGTCTATTGATGGTTTCTTGGGAAAGTTTTTGACAAAGAAAAACTTAGTGGTTTCAACTAATAGGAAAAACTATTTTGAAGCAAAGCAAGCCAAGCTACACTTAGCCAAATTGCATATAGTAATATAGTCCACTTGAAAACTTACTAAGGTATCACTTGCCAATACTATTCCAAAGTATTGACCCACTGTGGCTGTAACTTGTGATGTTGCAGGTTATTCTGATGATTAGGTGTCATGAGTCTACACTCAACATGCTTGCCTGTGGCACATGAAGATGAAGACTTATGTTTATTTACTTATTCCAAACTCTTGTATTAGGCCTGTGGCCTTGAGTTGTAAAAGACTATGTTTTGTCTCTAGAATGGATGTAATAAATGACCTTTGTATCTGTGTACTTCATCTTAAACTGTGGATGCTAGCAATGATCCAGGGACTAGCATTGCAATCACAGGGATCCTTTTCCTTTACAAAGGAGGGATCTTACAGATGGTATCGAGCAACCTTTGTTGCCTGTAGGATTATGACCCTACGATTGGAAACCACTAAGGAAAATTTTTCAACTACTTCTACACTGTCTATTCTTCTCGTAAACTTTTCTAATCTTCTTTCTCATCTCTATTTGTAGATGAACTCCATCAATGAAGCCGTAAGGAAAGGACCACTCATGACCATGACCTTAGAGTGTGAGACAGAGTTCCCCAAAATTCTCAAGGACCTCATGGTGGCAATGGAAATACATGGTGCAGCTGTGTACAAAGGCTTTCCAGTGATGGATGAAGGAGTTGAGTACTGGTGGGTGCAACTTCACTTGTACAAAAACAAGGAAGACAACCACAAGGAAAAAGGATTCTGCATGTACACCAACACTGTGGTGCACACCACATTCTTTGAGTCAGCAAGAGAAGCAACTTGGAGGACCATCAAAGAACTTAGTGCTAGAGTCAAGTGCAGAATGCTCAATCTCCAAAAAGACTTGAAGAAAGAGAAAGAACATACTCAAGAGTTGGAAGATACCAACCAAACCTTAAGAGGAGACATTATAGACTTAGTGATGGAGTCATGTGAGCAAGATAGGCTAATTGCTTCTAGGAACATTGTGTTAGCCAACAGGTCCAGTGAGATAGGATTGTAAACGTACTTCGTTAGTTAGACCACCACCTATCACCCTATTTTCCAAAATGTTGTCTTAAAATAAGAGTGAACCTTGATTGATGTAATGACTTCATGTATGCATGACTTGTGTGTTTTGTTTTCCCAAGGATATGTATGTGGTGTTTTGTCTTTTGTCTATCTTAAATTGTGTTGTTCTAACTTTTCTATCTTATAAATAGATGCCTATTACCATCAGCACTGTTGAGGAGTTCCAGGCTACCCGCTTTGGTCCTCGTATTGTTGAGCTTACTACTCTTCTCAATCTCCCTCTTCCCACCATCATGGTGCACCCACTCACCAAGTTCGAGAGGAAGGACCTCTAGGGCTTCAAGGTGAACCAGCCAGGACGCCAGACAGAGCCTACTACGGAGGCCATCATCTTCAAGCTTATGCACGATGACAGGGAGAGAGGCATGGAGGTAGTTATGCAGGACCTGATAGGACGTCTGCTAGGACGACACTCCCGACAGGTTAGAGGCACTCACTTCCACGTCTTCGGAAGACGTGATGATGACGGAGAGTCCATCGACTTCGAGGACGACTCGAGGGACGCAGCAGAGCCGATACGCCTGTACTTCCAGGACTTAGAGTCTCTTATTAGGCCCGTGTACACTGACAGGACCAATGTCATGCTCAGTAATGACGAGCTCCAGGTGCAGCTTCGCGAGAAGGACAAGCTCTTCAAGGCAGGGGACGAGATAGTCAAGGAAATGGAGGCAAAGTTCGAGACCCAGGACAGGAAGTTCAAGAGTCAGGAGAAGCGTGTCCAGGATAGGAACAAGAAGATCCGGGACATGACTGAAGAACTGCAGTCCAAGGACTTCGAGCTAGAGCAGCAGCAGACGGTGATAGAGAGGCTTCGTTCCCAAAAGAGGGCTCTCAAGACCAAGATTGAGTCCTTGACCACTACTATTGAGGAGAACAAGACCGCGATGGAGAATGCAGGTCTTACCTTTGTCGAGGAGGAGATTGATGCTGACGAGTAGACTTGACTACTCGTTTATATTTTATTATCAGACTTGTTATGTTGAGAACTTGTTATTGGACCATCCGACATGTGGATGGCTTGCTGCTTGTGTGTTTTACTTTGTGAACTTATTATCTTGTTGTTGATCTTTTACCTTGTTGCATGCTTTTGTTTGCTTATGTGATGTAATGTGCATAAAACATCTATGGGTATCTCATTCTTATCTCTATTTGAACAAACCACAGATGCCTCCCCGTCGTGCAAACCCCAACCCCAACAACATCACCCCAGAAATGCAACAAATGATGACTGCCCAAACTCAGTTGATGCAGATGATGACAACGTTCATCCAAAACCAAAACAACAACAACAACAATAACAACAATAACAACAACAACCCTCCGGGCTTTGATATGCTCACTAGATTCTTGAGGTTGAGGCCAGCTAAGTTCTCGGGGACAACGGATCCCATGGTGGCCAATGATTGGCTACGTTCTATAAACAAAGACTTAGTGACCGTGGGCTGCACGGATGCTGAAAAAGTCAGATTTGCAGCACATTTGCTGGAAGGGCCAGCCGCCACTTGGTGGGACAATTTTCAGATCACTACTCCCATTGATGAGGTGACTTGGGCTATTTTTGAAGAGGGCTTTCGCACTGCTCACATCTCGTCAGGAATAATGAGCCTGAAAAAGAAAGAGTTCCATAATCTGAGGCAGCGCCACCATAGCGTGGCTGAATACATTGAGGAGTTCAACAATCTGGCGCGTTATGCACCGGATGAAGTTGACACTGATGCCAAGAGGAAGGAAAAATTTAAGGAAGGCTTGAATGATGAGCTAAACCTGCAGTTGTCTGTGGCATATGTTCCCACATACCAGTCTCTGTGTGACAAGGCTGCTATTTTGGAGAACAAAATGAAGCAAGTTGAGAGTAGGAAGAGAAAGCACTCCGACAAGCACAGCTCGGGATCGTCTCACAAACGATATCACCTTGATGACAGTGGAAGCTCAGGATTCCACAAGCATGGGAAATTCAACAAGCACCACAACCACAACCGTCATGACAACAAGCATCACCGTGGTCATGACAATGACAAGTACAAAACCACAAGAGTGGACATAAGAGCCACCACAGTGGCAATGGAAGTGGAAGTGGAAGTCAATCTGCTAAGAGAGACATCAGTCAGGTTGAATGTTTCAAATGCAAGAAGCTGGGGCATTATGCAAATGAGTGCCCTGAAAAGAAAGTTGAAGAACCTAACAAGCCCAATCCTTTTCAGAAAGGACAGGTTAACCACATCAATGTGGAGGAGGTCTATGAGGAACCTGATGTTGTTGCTGGTAAGTTCAGACTCAATTCTATTCCAGCATTTGTACTCTTTGATACTCGTGCATCTCATTCATTCATATCAAGAGCATTTGTTGAAGGAAATGAACTACCGGTAGAAACTATTGGGTGTCCTATAAGAGTAAGTTCTCCTGGTGGAGAAATGATAGTGAATTCGGGATGTCATGACTTAGTCATAGAGTTTGGAAAGCATAAGTTTCCAGTGAGCCTGATAATCCTAGATTCCCAAGGATTGGATGTAATTTTGGGAATGGATTGGATGGCTAAGTATGAAGGAGTACTAGATTGTGCCAATCGTACTGTTGCACTCACAACCCCGGAAAGAAAACGGATTAAATTCAAGTCTAACTTTGAACCAAAAGGGAGTAAGCTAAATTCTCTTAAGGGGGTTAGCATGGACAGTGTGCCAATTGTGAGTGAGTATCCGGATGTGTTTCCGGAAGAACTACCGGGAATGCCACCAGATAGAGACGTGGAGTTTCTGATAGATTTGGTACCAGTTTCTGGACCAATAGCAAAGAGACCATATAAAATGTAAGTTGATGAACTGAAGGAGCTCAAGAAACAACTTGGAGAACAGTTGCAGAAAGGATTCATCCAGCCAAGTTCTTCATCTTAGGGAGCTCCAGTTTTATTTGTAGAGAAGAAGGATAGAAGTCAAAGGCTATGCATAGACTACCGTTCACTCAACGAGGTAACTATCAAGAACAAATACCCTTTGCCTAGAATCAACGACTTGTTTGATCAGCTAGAAGGAGCATGTGTGTTCTCTAAGATTGATCTCCGATCAGGCTATTTTCAACTCAAGATAAGAGAACAAGACATACCTAAAACGGCATTCACCACAAGGTATGGATTGTATGAGTACACCGTGATGCCTTTTGGTTTAACCAACGCTCCAGCATACTTCATGAATATGATGAACAAGGTGTTCATGGAATTTCTTGACAAGTTTGTTGTCGTTTTCATCGATGACATCTTAGTCTACTCCAAGAGCAAACAAGAACATGAAGGACATTTACGTTTGATACTTGAGAAATTGAGGGAACATAAACTTTATGCCAAATTCAGCAAGTGTGAGTTCTGGTTGGAAGAAGTTGGTTTTCTTGGTCATGTTATGACAAAGGATGGTGTAGCAGTTGATCCTGCTAAAGTTTCAGCTGTGACTGAATGGGAATCTCCTAAGAACGTGAAAGAGGTTCGTAGTTTCCTTGTCTTGGCAGGTTACTACAGAAGGTTCATTGAGAATTTCTGAAAGGTTGCTAAGCCAATGACTGAATTGTTAAAGAAGGACAAGAAGTTTACTTGGTCTGAAGTTTGTGAAATCAGCTTTCAAGAATTGAAGAAGAGACTTGTGACAGCACTAGTTCTATGTCTGCCAGATTTGGAAAAGGATTTCCAAGTATATTGTGATGCATCTCATCAAGGTTTGGGTGCAGTACTTATGCAAGACGGTAAAGTCGTGGCTTATGCCTCGAGGCAACTCAAAACTCATGAGGTAAACTACCCTACTCATGATTTGGAGTTAGCCTCTGTTGTCCATGCACTCAAAACATGGAGACACTACCTTTTGGGAAAGCGTTGTGAAGTGTTCACGGATCACAAAAGCTTGAAGTATATCTTCACTCAGAAGGAAATTAATATGAGACAAAGAAGATGGTTAGAGCTTATCAAGGACTATGACTTAAGTTTGCAATACCACCCCGGTAAAGCAAATGTTGTAGCAGATGCTCTAAGTCGTAAGGTATTTGTGAATGGCCTTACCAAAGGAGAATTGCCAGATGATTTGTGTGCCCAATTCAGAAAACTCAGAATGGAGATTGTGCCTGAAGGACATCTCATGTCTTTGGATGTTCAACCCACTCTGTTGGATAAGATCAAAGAAGCCCAGAAGACTGACAAAGAAATTGCAGAGATTAAAGAAAAGATTGGCCAAGGAAAAGCCAAAAATTTCCATGAAGATGAACAGGGTACCTTATGGCATGGGAAACGTATTTGTGTTCCACAAGACCCGGAGTTGCAGAAACTGATTCTGCAAGAAGCCCACAACTCTCCATATTCTATTCACCCGGTAACACCAAAATGTACATGGACATGAAAGAAAGGTTTTGGTGGAACAATCTCAAAAGGGACATCGCCGAACATATTGCTTTGTGTGATGTGTGTAGTAGAGTAAAAGCGGAGCATCAGAAACCAGCAGGTTTGCTTCAACCACTACCTATTCCTGATTGGAAGTGGGACAAGATTGGTATGGATTTCATTACCGGATTACCAAGGACCAGGTCAGGGTATGATTCCATATGGGTAGTAGTGGATCGCCTAACTAAAGTGGCTCATTTTATACCCGTGAAGACAACTTATACAAGTGCCAAGTTAGCCAAAATCTACATGAGTAGAATTGTATGTCTTCATGGTGTACCTAAGAGCATTGTGTCTGATAGGGGAACTCAGTTCACTTCTCATTTTTGGAGACAGCTTCATGAATCATTGGGAACGAGGTTGGAATTCAGCACTGCTTTTCATCCTCAAACCGATGGACAAACAGAAAGGACTAATCAAATTCTCGAAGACATGTTGAGGGCATGTGCCCTAGACTATGGAGCAAGTTGGGATGAAAGTCTGCCTTACACGGAATTTTCTTATAACAATAGCTATCAAGCTAGTATTGGGATGGCACCATTCGAGTTTCTCTACGGAAGGAAGTGTACCACCCCATTGCTATGGAATGGTGTGGGAGAAAGAAGTTTATTTGGACCAGATCTTATCAAAGAAGCCGAAGAGAAGGTCAAATTGGTTAAGGACAGATTGAAGATAGCAGGTCCGAGTAAAAGCTACGCAGATCCTAAGCGTAGAGAAGTCACCTACGAAGTTGGGGATAGAGCCTATCTTAGAGTATCACCACTTCGTGGAGTAAAAAGATTTGGAGTCAAAGGAAAGTTGGCACCAAGATATGTTAGGCCATTCAAGATTCTAAGTCGCAAGGGAGAAGTTGCATATGAAGTCGAATTGCTAGAATCTCTGTCAGCTGTCCATAATGTGTTTCATGTGAGTCAGCTTAAGAAATGTCACCCAGAAATGGAAGAAACTTCTTTGAAGGATACCATACCTTTGGAAGAAGTTCAACTAGAAAATGATCTCACTTATGAAGAAAAGCCTATCAAGATTCTTGAGACTGCAGAAAGAGTCACAAGGACAAAGACTATCAAGTTTTGCAAAGTACAATGGAATCATCATTCCGAAGAGGAAGCAACATGGGAAAGAGAAGATGATCTTCGGAAAGACCACCCTCACCTATTTGCTAGCCAATCCTAATCTCGAGGGAGAGGTTCACCTTAAGGGGGTTAGATTTGTAACATCCCTAAAATCATGATTTCAAAGATTGCATATCATTCATGCATGCATATAGAATTGAGATCATTTCCAAACTCATTTTAGAAAAAAAACAGAAGCACATAGTGCTATCATTTTATGTGAGCAAACTTAAATCAAATGGCCATTCCCATTTGAGAGTTTGAATGTTTATGAACCTAGATTTTTTGCCCTCTTTGTTGAAAGGATTGAGTGTGGAATTTAAACCAAGATTTACAAAATTGGAAATGGTTTCAAAACCCTTTTTCAAACATTGCAAATCAAGTGCCAAGTCTCTGATTATTTTGTTCTCCAAGTTTGACCAAGCCTTTGCAAAGCAACCCCATGGTTTTATGCCTATTTTTGAGACCATTGCACCACTACAAAATCCCAAGAAGATTTGAATTCAAATGGAACTTGAATTCATTTGAAAACCAATTCAGAAAATCGAAACAGAAAAAGAAAAGGAGAAAGAATTGGAAAAGGGCCGGCGCCAGGATTCTAGCCCAAAGAAGTAATGGCCCAACCAGCCCACCCGCCTTCCTCTCTCTCTCAAGACGCAGTGCACCCACAAGCGACAAGGCACCCCACTCCCTCTCTCTGCCGACAAGCGGCCCTCCCCACGCCACCTCGTCTTCCCAAATCGTGTCTGCACCACGCTGCCGCTGTTGATGCGGTAATGGCGCGCGATTAGCCTTGATGCCACAGCGCTTTCACGCGCTTGGGCCTATTTAATCCCCATCGCACCTCGATCATTTTCCCCACTCTCCTCGCCACTCCGCCACCAGCGCTGCAAGATTTGTCTTCGCACCGCAGAATCGACGGCTCCGGCGACTAATTCCGGTGAGACTCGACCGCCCCCATCTTTCTCGTTCAAACCATTGCAACCAGCTTGATCTCACGCACCCCCTGATACCCTCCGTTTGCTTTCTCATGACCAGGCCATCGTCCCCGTTCGTGCCTGCAACCATCTGCGCCGCCGCTAGACTCCGGCGACCAATTGAGGTAAAACCCGAGCGCCCCTTGCCCCCTCTTTCATGCGAGATTGTTCGCCTGCGTCTTGTGCACCCCCTGACCCCTCTGGTTCGTGCTAGGGCGACGCCAAACCTCGGCAACAACTTCATCTGCAAGCGACAGACGCCGCCCGCAACTCCGACGAGCCTCAATGCGTGCCGCGCGCCTTCCCGAGCCATCGCCACCTTGAGCATCAGCAGCCTCCTGCGGTTCGTAAGCCACTTACCCTTCACATGACCTAGAACGCCAGCGCCATCATTGACGGGCCGCCGCAACGCTAGGCCGCTCGCCAGATTTGGTCAAAGCAATTAGGAGCGTTAGATGCAGATCCTGCGGCTGAGATTAGAAATTAAGTGAAGGGGTAAGCGCGCATCTGAGCCGCCAGATCTGACTTAGATCCTACGGCCCGCAGAGCTCGATCCGTCCAAACCGGTACGCGCCAGTAAGAACTTGACGCGTGGCTAGGGTTAGAATTTAAAACAGATTTGGATTCAAATTTTATTAGGCTATAACTTTTGAATCCCACGTTAGAATTTTGCAAATTTTATACCGTTGGAATCAGGGAGACAAGCCCTTTCTGAATCTGCAATGTGTTTAGTAAAAAGTTTCTGTTAAAATGACTTTATTTGCATTAACTTGTTTAAGGCTATTTTGAGTATAGAAAGTGTTTGGGAAATTGTTTAAGTGTAAAATAAACTTGGTTTAGCAAGTTTTTGACTTGTTTATAGATCAGTACCTTGCACTTGCTTGGTTAGATTTCAAAAATCATCACTTGGCATTTTCTTTTGCATGCATGCATATATTTATGTTTGTATATGAATTGTGTGTAATTGTGTGCTACCATTTTTGTGTAGACTTTGGTGCTAGTGACTGTGATTGTGAAGAGTGCTACTCTCCCCATTACCAAGGCAAGTGGTACTTCATGTTTATTTCCATCCCTATATTTTGTATAAGCATTAGAAATATTTTGCTAAAGTCTTTCATGTTACTTTTGCCAAATGCTATGTTGGGAAATCCTAAGTAGTTGTAGAATTGCTAGGAAATTCCTAAGTTAAGTTACTATGCCATGCTTAGCCTAGCTAGTAGCAAACAAGGGTTGGTAAAGTATATACATGCTATGATTAAATTGTTTCTAAGTCTTTGGACTTATGTTTTCTTAATAAAACAACTAAGTCAATAAATCTCCTGGGTGGAATGGGACTTGAATGGTGGTTTTTGGTTGAGTGGTTACACAAGGCCCATGGATATGGTTTACCTTGTGTATCTCACTTGTGGTTGCCACCCAGGCACAAAGGGATTTTAGAGGCCAAGTGTTGAGAAGCTTATAGTGCAGCCACTTGGCAATATGGGCTCTGCCTTGATCATATAGGTTGCTAGAACTTAGTCATTTGGACAGTTGGTGGTAGTGGGAATGATAGGTTGAACGCCCATTTGGCTAAGGGAAGGCTTCGAAAGGTCCCGTCTTGGGAAACCAAGTCCGTGGGAAAGTGCACAACCTCTGCAGATGGAAAATCTAAGTACTTAGCCAAGTCCATGGCAATGGACAACTTGAGCATCAAGACATGGAAGCTATCAAGAATCTCATCACTCCAACTTCTAAGTAAAACTTGTGGGTGAACAAGGGTGAAGGACCTCAATGTCTATTGATGGTTTCTTGGGAAAGTTTTTGACAAAGAAAAACTTAGTGGTTTCAACTAATAGGAAAAACTATTTTGAAGCAAAGCAAGCCAAGCTACACTTAGCCAAATTGCATATAGTAATATAGTCCACTTGAAAACTTACTAAGGTATCACTTGCCAATACTATTCCAAAGTATTGACCCACTGTGGCTGTAACTTGTGATGTTGCAGGTTATTCTGATGATGATTAGGTGTCATGAGTCTACACTCAACATGCTTGCCTGTGGCACATGAAGATGAAGACTTATGTTTATTTACTTATTCCAAACTCTTGTATTAGGCCTGTGGCCTTGAGTTGTAAAAGACTATGTTTTGTCTCTAGAATGGATGTAATAAATGACCTTTGTATCTGTGTACTTCATCTTAAACTGTGGATGCTAGCAATGATCCAGGGACTAGCATTGCAATCACAGGGATCCTTTTCCTTTACAAAGGAGGGATCTTACAGATGGTATCAGAGCACTGTGTTGCCTGTAGGATTATGACCCTACGATTGGAAACCACTAAGGAAAATTTTTCAACTACTTCTACACTGTCTATTCTTCTCGTAAACTTTTCTAATCTTCTTTCTCATCTCTATTTGTAGATGAACTCCATCAATGAAGCCGTAAGGAAAGGACCACTCATGACCATGACCTTAGAGTGTGAGACAGAGTTCCCCAAAATTCTCAAGGACCTCATGGTGGCAATGGAAATACATGGTGCAGCTGTGTACAAAGGCTTTCCAGTGATGGATGAAGGAGTTGAGTACTGGTGGGTGCAACTTCACTTGTACAAAAACAAGGAAGACAACCACAAGGAAAAAGGATTCTGCATGTACACCAACACTGTGGTGCACACCACATTCTTTGAGTCAGCAAGATAAGCAACTTGGAGGACCATCAAAGAACTTAGTGCTAGAGTCAAGTGCAGAATGCTCAATCTCCAAAAAGACTTGAAGAAAGAGAAAGAACATACTCAAGAGTTGGAAGATACCAACCAAACCTTAAGAGGAGACATTATAGACTTAGTGATGGAGTCATGTGAGCAAGATAGGCTAATTGCTTCTAGGAACATTGTGTTAGCCAACAGGTCCAGTGAGATAGGATTGTAAACGTACTTCGTTAGTTAGACCACCACCTATCACCCTATTTTCCAAAATGTTGTCTTAAAATAAGAGTGAACCTTGATTGATGTAATGACTTCATGTATGCATGACTTGTGTGTTTTGTTTTCCCAAGGATATGTATGTGGTGTTTTGTCTTTTGTCTATCTTAAATTGTGTTGTTCTAACTTTTCTATCTTATAAATAGATGCCTATTACCATCAGCACTGTTGAGGAGTTCCAGGCTACCCGCTTTGGTCCTCGTATTGTTGAGCTTACTACTCTTCTCAATCTCCCTCTTCCCACCATCATGGTGCACCCACTCACCAAGTTCGAGAGGAAGGACCTCTAGGGCTTCAAGGTGAACCAGCCAGGACGCCAGACAGAGCCTACTACGGAGGCCATCATCTTCAAGCTTATGCACGATGATAGGGAGAGAGGCATGGAGGTAGTTATGCAGGACCTGATAGGACGTCTGCTAGGACGACACTCCCGACAGGTTAGAGGCACTCACTTCCACGTCTTCGGAAGACGTGATGATGACGGAGAGTCCATCGACTTCGAGGACGACTCGAGGGACGCAGCAGAGCCGATACGCCTGTACTTCCAGGACTTAGAGTCTCTTATTAGGCCCGTGTACACTGACAGGACCAATGTCATGCTCAGTAATGACGAGCTCCAGGTGAAGCTTCGCGAGAAGGACAAGCTCTTCGCGCAGCAGGACGAGATAGTCAAGGAAATGGAGGCAAAGTTCGAGACCCAGGACAGGAAGTTCAAGAGTCAGGAGAAGCGTGTCCAGGATAGGAACAAGAAGATCCAGGAGAAATTGTTTCTAAGTCTTTGGACTTATGTTTTCTTAATAAAACAACTAAGTCAATAAATCTCCTGGGTGGAATGGGACTTGAATGGTGGTTTTTGGTTGAGTGGTTACACAAGGCCCATGTATATGGTTTACCTTGTGTATCTCACTTGTGGTTGCCACCTAGGCACAAAGGGATTTTAGAGGCCAAGTGTTGAGAAGCTTATAGTGCAGCCACTTGGCAATATGGGCTCTGCCTTGATCATATAGGTTGCTAGAACTTAGTCATTTGGACAGTTGGTGGTAGTGGGAATGATAAGTTGGAACGCGTCCATTTGGCTAAGGGTAGGCTTCTGAAAGGTCCTGTCTTGGGAAACCAAGTCTGGTGGGGAAAGTGCACAACCTCTGCAGATGGAAAATCTAAGTACTTAGCCAAGTCCATGGCAATGGACAACTTGAGCATCAAGACATGGAAGCTATCAAGAATCTCATCACTCCAACTTCTAAGTAAAACTTGTGGGTGAACAAGGGTGAAGGACCTCAATGTCTATTGATGGTTTCTTGGGAAAGTTTTTGACAAAGAAAAACTTAGTGATTTCAACTAATAGGAAAAACTATTTTGAATCAAAGCAAGCCAAGCTACACTTAGCCAAATTGCATATAGTAATATAGTCCACTTGAAAACTTACTAAGGTATCACTTGCCAATACTATTCCAAAGTATTGACCCACTGTGGCTGTAACTTGTGATGTTGCAGGTTATTCTGATGATGATTAGGTGTCATGAGTCTACACTCAACATGCTTGCCTGTGGCACATGAAGATGAAGACTTATGTTTATTTACTTATTCCAAACTCTTGTATTAGGCCTGTGGCCTTGAGTTGTAAAAGACTATGTTTTGTCTCTGGAATGGATGTAATAAATGACCTTTGTATCTGTGTACTTCATCTTAAACTGTGGATGCTAGCAATGATCCAGGGACTAGCATTGCAATCACAGGGATCCTTTTCCTTTACAAAGGAGGGATCTTGATACTGACAGTAACACTGTCAGTAATGATTCACTGCACTAGAGTTTACTGGCTTGTATGTTTATCTATAGCCTAAAGTTATTCACTAGAATCTGATGATTCTTTGATAAGAAATGGGGATATTGAATGATATCTGATTGGTCTCAGGGAAATGATGTATATTGGTCTGCTATTTGATTCCTGTAAGCTAGGCTATCATGTTGGCTTAGCTGTAAGATCATTTCTTGTGAAACCATCCTGTAATGGTACACAAGTTGATCTGGTTGTTGGCTTTACTTATAGTTAGTACCTGAGACTTGTTAGATGCTTAATAAAGTGAAAACTCCCTTGATGTTTATGCCTATGATGTTGGTCTGAGGCTCTAGGATTTTAAGTCCTAGTTAGTTGAGCAAATGGTTTGTTTGTAATTTGCAAGATTAGAGGTGCTACTCCCTGTAGGATGTGCCCTGGTCTGATAAGAACAAATGAGAATTATTTAAGTTGCATGTGCTAACACCAAACTCTGTGAGGCTGGTCTGAGAGATTGGTGCTTTTGGCTTAGTTTGATTCCTGATCTTTATACTTAAAATCTCTAGGATAGATTCACCTCACTTGGGTGATTATTGAGAGATTGTTTCATAAAACAACACATGCTTCTGTCTAGATAATATGATTAGATCATGTGATGGTTTTATGATACTCACCACAAACACTGATGATTATGGAATTGGGTGGTGATGTTGATCTTGCTGATTGGATCCTATCCTTCACCTCTGATGTTGTTCTTGTTTTGCTGAGCTCCTGTGCTTGACCTTGAGCTAGCCTGCTCCTCCTAGCTCCTGGACTTGGCCTTACTGTCCACCTGATCCTTCCCCCTCCTTATGTCACCATTTGGTGATGTTTGGTTGATCTTTGTTGGTTTGGTTTGGCTGATGTGCTTGATGTGTATGAGCAAGAAATGGTGTTGGGGTTGCTTCCCACGGCTAGGCTGATCAGTTTTGTTTGTATGGCATGTTGTTGTTGTGCTGACAGCACACACCATGCATTTAGGTGTGTGTGATGCCTGTGTGCTTGCTGCACCTTGTGGATATGCTCAAGGAATGGAAGTTACTTTTTATCTGATTACACTTACTTGTCTGGTGAAACTTGCCCCTTCTTACTATTTGGAGTTATTTGACTTATGGCTTAAAAATGATGAAAGATTTAGTTCTTTCATATTGGTGAAACTTGCCCCTAAAATATTTACTCAATGATGTAAAGTGGAATAGCGCATCTCACTGTCACTACTGAGAGTAAAAGAAATATCTTAAACTTTTATTTTCTTTCCTTTTTGTTTATTCTTTGTTTTGCAGGTACAAGACTTGAAGATTCAAGATTTAGATTAGGTTTTCTTTTTCTTATAGAATAGTACCTTGTAATATTTCTTTTATTCTTTTGTAATATTTTATTTTATCCTTTTGTAATAAAGATAGTAATATTACTCAATATATAGATTTCCTTTTTATTTCATTTACCATTGTAAAGATTCTTGATTAATTTCATAAGTTACATTTTGTAACTTATTTATTGAATAAAGATATGGAATGAATATTCATTTTCTTGATTGTGTTATATTATTAAAGTTTGAGTTACTAAATGTTATTGCTTGATTAAATCAATTTACTCAAACATAATTCTAAATTCTTTTAAATTATAAATCCAACACTCAGGTTTGAATTTAAATTTCATTTCCCAAATAACACTAATCCACAAAGATCATATCAAAGTTTATAGCGATCATTCTCCAAGGCTATTCCTAATCTTAAAGAGTGAAAGAAACTTTGATCACTTTAGGTTTTTATTTGGCAAAAAATTTACCCACATTTTAACAGATGAATGCATGCAATTGCACAGATTCCTAAATCTACCCTTCGTTGGTTCCTAAATGCTGGGATGTTACAAAACCCCCCAGGAGAGGCCACAGGTGGGCCCATGCCTGGCTAGGGTTTGGTGCCCCTGGCCGGCCCCTCTGCCTCCCCCTTCGCCTATAAGAAGCCCCCGATGGAGAAACTCTGAGTACCCGATCAAATATCCACGAAACTGTCTGTAGCCGCCGCCACCATCGTCAATAGATCGGGGGATCTGAAGTTCTTCCCGGCACCCTGCCGGAGGGGAGATCATCCCGGAGGCCTTCTCTCCGGTATGATGCGTGAGTAGTTCCACCTTGGACTATGGGTCCATGTAGTAGCTAGATGGTTGTATCTCCTCCTTTGTGTTTTCATGTATAGATCTTGTGAGCTCCATTCATGATCAAGATATAATCTATTTGTAAACATGCATGTTGTGTTTGCGGGGATCCGATGGATATTGAGATTATTATGTTGGTTTGATTAATGGTTTTGTCTTTATGATTCTATCATGTTTGTGTTGTTTGTGATCTTGCATGTTCTCCGTTGCTAGTGGTTATCTTGGACAAGTAGTTGCTAGTGACTCCTAGAGGGAGTATTTATGCTCGATAGTGGGTTCATGCCTCTAGTTTCCAAGGGAAGTGACAATAATCTCTTCGGTTGTAGATGTGCTGTTGCTACTAGGGAGAAAACAACGGTCTCTTGTTCATGGAACATGTGGACTGTTTACCTTACACACTTTGCTTAAAGAAGTTGTCTGTTGCTTGCAACTTAATATTGGAGGGGGTTCGGATGATAACCTGAAGGTGGACTTCTAGTCATAGATGCAGTTGGATGGCGGTCTATGTATCTTGTTGTATTGCCCAATCGAATCTCATAGGATCTTTCTGGCTAGTAATTGCATTGTTATGCCTTGCTCAGTTCCTGTCAATTGCCCTGCTGTAATTTGTTTACCCTTCATGCCATGTTGTTTATCTAAGGAGAACACCTCTAGTGAACTATGGACCCCGGACCAATCTTTACCATTGATACATCTTCCACTTTTACTGTTTACTTGCTGCAAACCATCATCACCTTCCACACCATACAGTAAATCCTTTGTTACAGCAAACCGGTGAGCTTGACAACCTCACTGATTCGTTGGGACAAAGTCTTGAGTTTGTGTTGTGCAGGTTTCCATGTTTCTTGCAACACCTTTGAGACATTTCCTTCCTCCTACTGGTTCGATAACCTCGGTCTCTACTGAGGGAAGACTTTCTGCTGTGCTGCTTCACACCTTGCTCTTGGGGTTTCCAACGAAGTGCTCCTACATCAACTTAAGTGCCATCAAGGATCTAAAGGAGCTTTCCATTAACAAGCATAGCCATAATAACATCAATCTTATCACTCAAAGAGGAGGTTTCTTCAACAGAATTTACGTTCTTACCATGTGGATCTCTTTCAGTGTGCCATTCAGAGTAGTTAACCATCATATTATCAAGGATTCTTGTTGTGGCACCCAGAGTGATTCCCATAAAGGTGCCTCCAGCAGCTGAATCCAACAGGTTTCTTGAAGAGAAGTTCAAACCTGCATAAAAAGTCTGGATAATCATCCAAGCAGTGAGTCCATGAGTGGGACAATTCCTAACCAAAGATTTCATTCTTTCTCAAGCTTGAGCAACATGTTCATTATCAAGTTGTTTAAATTTCATAATGTCACTTCTCATAGATATAAACTTAGCAGGAGGGTAGTACTTTCCAATAAAAGCATCTTTGCACTTAGTCCAAGAATCAATACTATTTATAGGCAAGGATAGCAACCATTCTTTAGCTTTTCCTCTCAAGGAGAAAGGAAAAAATCTTGAGCTTAATAATATCTCCATCTACATCCTTATACTTTTGCATCTCACAAAGTTCAACAAAGCTATTGAGATGGGCAGCAACATCATTAGAACTAGCACCAGAAAATTGCTCATCACAAGATTCAACAAAGCAGGCTTAATTTCATAAAAGGTAGCATTAGGAGCAGGTGGAGCAATAGGAGTGATAAGGAAATCATTGTTATTGGTGCTAGTGAAGTCACACAACTTGGTGTTCTCAGCAGAGTTTATTTTGGCCAAGGTGGGAAAGCCAAAAACAGCAGCAGCTAGAGCAGAACTAATTTTTTGTGTGTTTTTGAATAAAGAAAGCAAACCAAACTAGACTAATTTTTTTGGAGTTTTTGAAAAGAGACAAACAGAACCAAGCAAAATAAACTAAGCAAACTGAAAACAAAGTAAAGAGAAAGGAAGTGGAGGACTCCCCTTGTGAAGACATCCTTAGCCTCCCCGACAACGGTGCCAAAAAACTTGTGTTGGCTGGCGCGTGGTTGACGTGGGAGTTTCTACTTCTTCTTCGTCCCCGGCAACGGTGCCAGAAAACTTGTTGGTGCTTGATGTGGAGCACTTCGCTGGAAACCCCAAGAGCAAGGTGTGATGAGCACAACAGCAAGTCTTCCCTCAGTAGAGACTGAGGTTATCGAACCAGAAGGAGGAAGGAAACGTCTCAAAGGTGTTGCAAGCAACGTGGAAACCTGCACAACACAAACTCAATACTTTGTCCCAACAAACAGTGAGGTTTTCAAGCTCACCGGTTTGCTGTAACAAAGGATTAACTGTATGGTGTGGAAGGTAATGGTGGTTTTTAGTCAGTAAACAATAACAGTGGAAGATGTATCAATGGTAAAGATTGGACCGTGGTCCATAGTTTACTAGAGGTGCTCTCCTTAGATAAACAACATGGCATGAAGGGTAAACAAATTACAGCATGGCAATTGACAGGAACTGAGCAAGGCATAACAATGCAATACTAGACAAAAAGATCCTATGAGATTCGATTGGGCAATACAACAAGATACATAGACTGCCATCCAACTGCATCCACCTTCAGGTTATCATCCGAACCCCCACCAGTATTAAGTTGCAAGCAACGGACAACTGCTTTAAGCAAAGTGTGTAAGGTAAACAATCCACTTGTTCCATGAACAAGAGACCATTGCTTTCTCCCTAGTGGCAACAACACATCTACAACCGAAGAGATTTCTGTCACTTCCCTTGGAAACTAGAGGCATGAACCCACTATCGAGCATAAATACCCCCTCTTGGAGTCACTAGCAACTACTTGGCCAAGATAGCTACTAACAACGGAGAGCATGCAAGATCACAAACAACACAGACATGATAGAATCAAATAGACAAAACCATTAATCGATCTAACATAGTAATCTCAATATCCATCGGATCCCCGCAAACACAACATGCATGATTATAAATAGATTAGATCTTGATCATGAACGGAGCTCACAAGATCTATACATGAAAGCACAAGGAGGAGATACAACCATCTAGCTACTACATGGACCCGTAGTCCAAGGTGGAACTACTCACGCATCATACGAGAGAAGAAGGCCTCCGGGATGATCTCCCCTCCGGCAGGGTGCCAAGAAGAACTTCAGATCCCCCCGATCTAGGGTCAATGGTGGCGGCTGCTACAGACAGTTTCGTGGAGTTTTGATTGGGTGCCTAGGGTTTCTGCATGAGCCAGGCTTGGCAGCGCTGGGGGTGGCCACCCCGTGGTGCCCCTCTGTCTCGTCTTCTGGATTCATGTCACCCACGATAAAATATTGGCTTTGGTTTTTGTCCCATCCAATTCCAAGAATATTGATTTTCTGCCTTTCTGGAACCAAAAACAGAAGAAAACAGGCAACTGGCACTATGGCACTTGTTAATAGGTTAGTTCCAAAAAAGATATAAAAATACCTCAAAGTGTAGACAAAGCAAAGCAAAGTAGATACGAAACAAGCATGGAACATCAAAAATTATAGATACGTTTCCAACGTATAAGATGATAAAAAGAATAATTTTTTAGGTGACATGCACCATCACAATATTGATCAAACTATTATAAAGCATTGAAAGCTGGGATCAAAGTACTCTAAACATGAGCATGGAAGATGAAGTTCTAACAATAAGACAAGGTAACTATGATGCAACATGAAAGGATACAAACAAAGGTTCATGAATAACAATGCATTGAAATGCGTTTATTTGTTTCACATATAGAAAACATAGCATAGTGGCATTCAGCTTGTCCCTCATGGAGTAGCAAAACATAAATGCACAGGACACCTTCAAAGTTCATAAGGGTGACTAGATACAAATAGTTCATGAACAAGCAATATCAACATTATGAATCAATCAATAAGTTTTGGGACAATGCACATAGAACTAAGAATGACAACTATGCTCTCTTAATTGGTGCCTAAGGATAGAAGGTGGAGACTCAATATAAAAGTAGAAGAAATGCCCTTCATAAAAGGGAAGCAAGGATTTCAAGTCTCAAAAAGAGCTTCCAAAAATTATGGTACTTGTTAGCTTTTAGCCCTCATTGCCCCTAACATAAGCATCTTGAAGTGATTAAGGTTAAAGTGAACAAACTATGGAGTATATGCTTGACAAAGTATAAGTTGGCAATCTCATGTACCTTGAATACGAGGGTCGCTCCTCATGCTACTAAAGTTTAGTTACTTGCAAGTTCTTGTCATAGTAAGTATATGTGTATCATAGAGAACCGCCAACGGGGTACCCCTTGCACATGATACATGAGCTATCCCATAATCAAAATGACAAGGCAAGCAGACAATGAGCATCTCAGCAATCTTCTTATTTACCATGGGAATATGGTGCTTTTTTCTCTCTTTCCTCTTTTCAATATGTATCTTTTTTATAAGAAGAATGCTTCATAGATGTCATTATGGTGATGCTGCAAGTTTCCACCATGATTAGGCATGGATTAGGCTAGCGGCCCAGGTGTTTTTCTAACACACATACATAACTCCAAGGACTTACAAGCTCCCCTTTCAATTCACACCGACGACATCCATAGACAAAAGAGCATGATATCAACTATGTACAAAGTACAAGTGCAATGTTGAAAGCGTTCCCCGTGACAACACGGTTCTGCTAATTCCAACGTATAAGTGCAAGCATATACAACTTAGATGACACAACGGGTTCAAGTTTATTAGGGGCAAGAAAAATAAAGTGTGCCATCAAGTTCGTGAGAGCTTTAATCACTAGTTTTTTACATAACAAAATACTTTTTAATTGGAAGGTGGATGAAACAAGAATATACTTGGAATGTTGTAACACACCATGCATAGGAATTTATAGTGGACACTTTGGAATAACTTGGTTTCTTGGGAGTTGGATGCATGAGTAGAGCTTACTCAGCAAAAGTGAAGGCTAACAAAAGACTGGGACCGACCAACTAAGAGAGCAATAATGACCATAATCATGCAGAGCGACAAAACATTACTAATCAAAGCATAAAGTGGTACCACAAGTCAAAAACTAAACGATCATAGAAGCTAATGGTGACTGGTTAGAGTCATAAAATTGTGTGAGCATGTGCCAAGTCAACCCAAACAAAGCATCAAAGGAGAATACCACAATACTATGCTTTTGTATGCTAAAACAACGCATGATTCTTTCAAGGCACACTAAGCAATCTCAATTGTTTGGAACAAGTCATGCTACAGAAATAATCACTAAGCATCAGGTCAAAACAACATCTAGCATGACATGATAAAGTCTAGGCCACAGTCAAAGCAAGCTCACTTTTGTAGCAATATAAGCATGAAACTTTCTACTCTTTTCCAACACCAATCAACTTATTTGAAACAACTCACAAAGATAGTACTCCCTCCATTCCATTCTATAGTGCCTATAGTTTCTGGCATGAAAATTAAGAAACACATGTGGAGAGAAAATTAAAATAGTTTTGAGTGGGATTTTTCGTGCCTAATTGACGTGATAAAATAGAGGAGTTTGCATGAGGCATGAAACGATATATACTTTATATAAACTCCCCAAATAAGTTGTCTAGACGAGTTGTGTAACACACTATATCTTATATTTTGGATTTTTCTTAAAAACTATAAGAACTATAGAACAGAACGGAGGGAGTAATCAACAAATATTAGTGAGCATGTCTCACAAATCCACAGAAAGAACTAAAAATTTCAAAGCTGAAAGCACAATAAAACTAAGGCTAAACACAGTGCTAGCAAAAGTGAACACTTAAAAGACAATAAGAATGAAAACTAGAGTGTTCTAGGCAATGAAAATGGAGTGTGTCCCTCTCCAAAATAAGTGTGCTGGGATCAAACCAACTTATTCAAGAAAACTAAGCAAATTAAAACCAAAAATGAAAACTAAGATGCTCCAAGAACAACACAATAGTGCTGGAAACGATAAAAACAAAGTGTCTAGAAAGACCTGTGATTTTTATTGATGAAGAAGGGGATGCCTTGGGCATCCCCAAGCTTTGACGCTTGTACCTCTTGAATATTTGTTGGGATGACACGCGGTGGCATCCCCAAGCGTGATCTTTTGTCCATTCTTCATCTCATTACATCATTCTCTCTCTACACCTGAAAATTTTCCTTCATACAAAACTTCACACAATCTTCATTAGCAACATTAGTGTATTCAAAATATAATGGGCCCTTGGGGTTTAGTTTTAAAACAGCAAAACTTTCACTAAAACACACAAGCTATTGTATAAATTCCCTAAAAAATCTCAATTTCCCAAAAATAACCCAAAAAGGAATCAATAAGAAGCAAATGCAAATAATGGCAGAAATCTGTCAAAATAGACCATCAGGTAGAAATCGATTTTTTCAAAGACCTTCTGTTGATCAAATCAAAAAGTGTTGAACTAACGAAAATTATCTAACATGCTGGGGGATTTATTCAGAAAATTATAGCTCAATCCGACTTATAAATATTTTACACGAATTTTTGCGATGAAGCTCAAAAATCTGTTTTGGGACAACAACTTCCCCAAATCTTACTTCCCTCTCATTAGAGGTTATTCTTGGCACAAAAAGCAAATAAAAAGGATAAGGAGAGGTTATTAAAGAAGTAATAACTTCCAAGACTCAATAAAACTTTTTGGTTATCTCCCAATAAGTATTTTTCTTTAATGCCTTTAAGTTAGGCTTGATAGTTTGAGAAGATGCTCACATAAGAAATATGAATTGAAGCAAAAGAGAGCATCAAGAAGAAAATTCAAAACACATTTAAGTCTAACCCACTTCCTATGAATAGGAATCTTGTAAATAAACAAGTCATTAAAGCACAAAGCAACAAGCATAGGAAAGCAAAACAAGTGCAACTTCAAAATTTTCAACATAAAGAGGGGAAACTTAATATTGTTGAGATATATAAGACCATGTTTCCCTCTCTTATAATAACTTTCAGTAGCAACATGAATAAAGTCAACAATGTAACCATCACATAAAACATTCTTATCATGAGCCACATGCATACAATAATTATTACTCTCCGCATAATCATAGTCATTCTTATTAATTGTAGTGGGAGCAAATTCAACAAAATAACTATCATTATTATTCTCATCACCCTAATCATCAAATATAGGAGGCATATTGTAATCACAATTAATTTCCTCCTCAATAGTAGGTGGACTGAAAATATCATATTCATCATTGTAATTATCATATATTGGAGGTAAAGTATCATCAAAGTAAATTTTATCCTCCGTGCTTGGGGACTAAAAATATCATGATCATCTAAACTAGCATCCCCAAGCTTAGACGTTTCCATAGCATTAGCAATAATGGTGTTCAAAGAATTCATACTAATAACATCGCTATTAGCATGAAAATGAAGTTCCATAGGTTTTTTAATTTTCTCTTCAAACGCTTCATGTCCTAACTCAAGATAAATACTATAAAGCTCTCTAATTTTGTTGTTGTTTTCCATTAAGCCTAACTAGTGAAAACAAGAAACAAAAATACAAAATTGCAGAATCTAAAATAAATAACTTTGAGCACTCACACCCGAGGATGTGAGTACCTTTTACCTTACCTCCCTGGCAACAGCGCCAGAAAATAGCTTGATGTCTACGCACTTCTATTCTTGTAGACAGTTGTTGGGCCTCCAAGTGCAGAGGTTTGTAGAACAGCAGCAATTTTCCCTTAAGTGGATTGCCCAAGGTTTATCGAACTCAGGGAGGAAGTGGTCAAAGGCATCCCTCTCAAGCAACCCTACAATCAAGATACAAGAAGTCTCTTGTGTCCCCAACACACCCAATACACTTGTCAAGTGTATAGGTGCACTAGTTCGGCGAAGAGATAGTGAAATACAAGTGGTAACGGTGCCAGAAAAGAGCTTCTGACTTGTTGACGTGGGATAGACTAAAGGCAGACTGAAATAAAGATGGAAGCAAGCAAACATGTAATAGATCTAGATGCAAATGGTGTTTAAATGTTTAGAAATAAGGCCTAGGGATCATACTTTCACTAGTGAACACTCTCAATAAATATATTCTCTTCATGATACTACCCTGAGCTACTGTTTGGTTGGACACTCTAATCCATGGTAGGGCTACAAAAGCACACCTCAAAGTCCGCCTTCCCCACCTAGATAACCCCACACTGTCGCCTTGAGCGCTAGATGGTACCAACAAACACCACAATTTCATAAAGACATCCAACTCCAAATATAACTCATGATAAATATATATGTAACCTAGCTTAAGTGCCACACACACATGGCATGCACGCTGTCACTTTCACACGCATGGGGAAAAGCATAAATCTATTAAATCAATTGAGTAATTATGCAACCTCTAGCCTAAGTGCCACCACGATGCACACACTGTCACTTTCACACACGTGGGGAGAGCTAGAGATTGGTTTAAGCACTTGAGTAACATAGCAGATCTACTTGATTACAAAGTTCATTACCATAACATGATCGTGCATAGAGAGAGAGAGAGGAACACATAGCTACCAGTAGAGCCCTTAGCCTCGAGGAAGAACTACTCCCTCCTTATCATGGGAATTAGCAACAACGATGGAGATGGTGGTGGAGATCGATGGAGATGGCTCCGGGGGAACTTTTTTGTCCCCCGAATCTCCCCTTCGGTATCGGCGGCGCTGTGAAACTTTTCGTGGATTTTTGCTAGACAACCTAGGTTTTTCTCCCCGGGGTCTTCATATAGGCGAAGGGGCAAGGCGAGGAGGCAGCCAGGGGGGCCACATCCCTGGTGGCGCGGCCTAGGTGGGCTTGCGCCACTCTAGGGTGTGCCCACCCTGGTGCCCTACTCCGTCTCTACTTTGATTTTCCGTATCGCTCTAGGGAAAATAGTAACTTTGGCTTTTGTCCCGTCCAATTCCAAGAATATTCATTTTTTAGCTTTTCTGAAACCAAAAACAGCAGAAAACAGGCAACTGGCACTGTGGAATCTTGTCAATAGGTTAGTCCCAGAAAGTGTATAAAAATACCTCAAAGTGTAGAGAAAAAATAAGACAAATGATATAAAACAATCATGGAGCATCAAAAATTATAGATACGTTTACGACGTATCAGCTATCATAATGTAAAGTGCATAAGTAAAGAGCTCAGGTATAGAGATAACAAAGGCACGCGGGGATGACGATATTTTACTGATTTCCTCCCAACATGGAGTATGTCTCGTTTGGAGAGGGGGTGGTATCAAACCACCAACGCCACAAGAGGCCTGCCTTATTCTCCTGTGAATCTCACCCCAACGGGATCGATCCACGCTTCCACTATCGGTGCACTTGTCGGTGGCAATCTGGAACCTCTCACAAGATTGGGGCACTTCTTCACAACTTAATTGGAGGCTCCCAACAAACAAGCTTGGGGAAAGCTCCACAACTTAATTGGAGGCCCCAAGAGTAAAAAGCTTCTCACCTTTCACTCAATCGAATCCTCACCGAGAACTCAAACCGATGCACCAAATGCAATGGTAAGAACACAAGTAGTGCTCAAATACCTCTCTCCCAAATTCCACCAAAGCTACAAAAGCTTGTGGGGGGAATAAGAGAGGAAGAACAATGGAGGAAATTTACAAAAGACTCCAAGATCTAGATCCCAAGATGCTCCCTCACTTAGAGGAGAGATTGATTGGTGGGATTGTAGATCTAGATCTCCTCTTTAAAATCCCTAAAGTACATGCAAGAATCAAAGGGGGGATTGAAGGGGAGCAAGCTCAAGAGGGTCAAGAATGGAGGAGAAAGCTTGTAAAACTCGAGCAGAGTCCATTGGGGAAGAGGGCCCTTTTTATAGGCCCACAGATTTCTGACCGTTTTCTGCCCATTGGGGACATGTCAGACCAGAGACTCCGCTGTGCAGACCGGAGACTCCGATCTACACCGGAAATTTCGGCTAACCTCCGGACCAGACTCCGGACCACCTATCAGACTGTCCCAGCGCCTTTGGGAACCAAGTGGACCGGAGACTCCGGTCTGAGGCATGGACCGGAGACTCCGGTCAGTCTCCGGACCTTCCTCCGGACCACCCATCAGACTGTCCTAGGCTGAATTCTGGATCCCCCTCTAGGGACTTTTGGTGTAACTCCGGACCACACCGGAGACTCCGGTCTGGACCAAAAATAGAGATAAACTTCAAATGGCGATATCTAGAGTTTGGAAACTCTGATTGACCCAAAATCAATTTTGTTGGAAAGAGGACAACAAGAGCTACCCAAAACCAATATTGGATACCAACAAGAGAGAACATTTCATGTATTATAATTTTATATACCTCCCTCAGTGAGAAACCGGAAAACCTCAAAGATAAAAAACGCAATGTGATATAAAAGGGAAATCTGTTTTTTGATGAACTAGAGCTTGTTATGAATATTACCACAAGCTCTAGAAACTCACATGGATAAGATCCAAATAACAACTAAGAAAGGATGATTCTAAGTATGCAAAGGTTTGATCTCTCCCTGAAAGATATGATCGAGTTACTCACTTGAGAGCCCCTCTTGATAGTACGGTTATCTATCCTATAAACCGGTCTCCCCAACTAATACCACGAGACCGGTAAGAAGGAAACCCTATCAATATCATACCTTTGCCTTGAGCATATTCCACTTGATATTTATGTAGACGATCTTGTCCTTCTCAAGATGGAACACCTTTCTTGATAGCTGTGGCACGCACTTGCTTGATGAAGACTTGCAAGTTGCTCCTCCATACGACATGGGGCAACCTTTACTTTGACCTTGTGTTCATCTATCCATGATCACCAAGGATGGCAAGCTTCAAGTATGAGATCTTCTAGATATGGCACATCTTTAGCTTGCAAAACATTTCTTCTAACACCATTTGGATTATGTATTGAAGATACATATGATGAACTCTATCTTCTTCTTCAAGACACCCTTGCAATAGGCTCAACTCTCACATGACCAATCTGTGGATCACTCTTTGAATACCTTGGTCACCACTTGATCCTCTTCACTTTCTTATTCTCCAAACCTTGAAGCCAACATATGGTTCAAGCATTGCCTACGGACAATTACTACAAGTACAACTTGATACAAGCATTGGTCCATAGAGATTGTCATTAATTACCAAAACCACACATGGGGGCCCACATGTTATTTCACCTTCCTCTTGGGGTTTCCCAACAAAGCTCTATAGTGATCTGAGCCGCATCACTCACCGACACCACAAAGGGTCACTCTATTCTCCCGAGTGCGCACCACAAAAGGCAGGCACTCGCCCCACTATGGGACACTTGAGGGTGGTCACCGAACCCGTAAAAGATTGGGGCAATCTCAACAACTCAATTGGAGGACCCCAACAACAAGGCCACAAAGGCTACAAAGCCACAACAGGCTACAAGACCACAAAAGGTCACAAGGCCACAAGAAATCAACACACCAACCATCTAGGGTTCCAAGAACCCAAGAGTAACAAGCCCACCATCTTGCACTCGCCGAATATCCGTGGAGAACTCAAATCTATGCAACAAATGCAAGGGCAAGTCCTTCGCTCCCAAATTCCAACAAAGTTACGAAAGCTATTGGGGGAATAAGGGAGGAAGAACACAAGAGGGGAACACAAAATTCTCCAAGATCTATATCCCAATGATTCCTTTACAAAGAAGGGATTTGGCTTGGGGGATTGTAGATCTAGATCTCCTTTCTCAAATCCTCAAAAAGGTGCAAGAATCATGGAAGGGGGAAGGAGAGAGGACAAGCTCTTCAAGGTCAACAATGAAGAGAGAGAGAAAAAACAGACCAAAGAACTCATGCCCATGAAGGGGAAGAGGAGCCCCTTTTAAAAGGATCCCAGATCTGCCCGTTATGGGCATTTATGACCCTGGACGAAACTTACGGTGGGAGGCCGGAATTTTTGTTGGCACTCAGCCAATGGTTAGAAATCTACATTGCGAAAGACAGAAAAAGAGTCTGGCCGGAACTTCCTCCGGTTCACCGGAACTTCCGCTGAGAGCGGAACTACCGGTAGAAAATCCGACCAAAGTTCCTTCAAGTAGAGCATATAAAACACATAAATTACTATACGTGCGCGGAACGAGAGCCAGATTTTCAATCGGAACTTCTGGCGACAACTAGGCCCGAGCAGAATTTCTGGTGCAACTTTCAATCCAAATTCCATCAATACAACAAACCAGACAAAGAGGATACAATACTGAGCGGAAGAAGAACCAGATCTTCCACCGGAACTACCAACAGCAAAATTCCCTAGCGTTACTACCGGTGGCTAGCCGGAACTTCCAGTCAGGAAAACTCCAAAAACCGAAACTGCAATAACTTTCGCATCTGAACTCCAAACGAGATGAAACCAATTTTGTTGGAAAGATAACAACATGTAGAATCCAACAAGGTGTGGAGCCGGAAATATTGGGTATAACCTAGGGAGAAAATACCATGAATATATATGTGATGTATCTCCCAAGTTGTGGAGTCAGAAAACTCGCAAGATCAACAATCACAATAAGGTATGCAAGGGAAATTATTATCTGATGAACTAGAGCTTGTTATGATGATAGCCATAAGCTCTAGATCCTCTCATGGACAAGAACCAACTAACAACCAAGAAAGATGATGCTATATATGCAAAGGTTTGAACTCTCTCCGAACGATGCAATCGAGACACCCGCTTGAGATTCCATCTTGATAGTATGGCTATCTATCCTAAACCCAGTATCCCAATCAACAACACGAGACCGGCAAAAGAGAAGACCTATAAAGATCATACCTTTGCCTTGAGCAATCCACTTGAGCTTAATGTATATTGCCTTGACCTTCTCAAGATGGAACACCTTTCTTGATTGCTCTTGCTCATCCTTGCTTGATGGATACTTGCAAATTGCTCCCCCATACTCCATGGGGAAACCTCTTCTTTGAGCTTGTCTTTATTACTACATGATCATGAGGATGGCAAGCTTCAAGCATGAGATCTTCAAGAGAGGGCTTGAGCTTTCCCTTCTTCATTCCTTCTTTCTTCAGGATCCCAAGGAGCACAAAGCCCTTGGACATTTCTTCTTCTCCTTCTTCATCTTTTAACCTTGAGACCAACACATGGCCCAAGCGATGCCAATGGACAAACCTACAAGTGAAACTCAATTTACACATTAGTCCATAGAGATTGTCATCAATTACCAAAACCACGCATGGGGGCATATATGCCCTTTCAATCTGCAACCATTGATTTCCTCCTACTCGATTATAGGCTATTCCACCGTATCCCTCGATCACTTCTACGGTGGTTGTACCCTCTTCCCCCTCTAGCATGTCGGCGGTGGTCTTGCCTGTTTCTCCCTCGAGCAAGACGACTACGACCATGCTGGCTTCCCCCACGTCCTCAACATCTTTGTTGCATCCTACATGTCTGGTTGTAAGATAACCTCCACCCCTTAATGTTGTATATATATTTCATACCATGCTTCCCATTGTTCTCATTCATACCATGCTTACCATGTTGTATCGTTCATGCCATGCTTACCATTGTTCTCGTTCATACCTTGTTTACCCTCATGTATCGTTCATACCGTGCTTACCATTGTTCTCGTTCATACCATGATTCATGCCATGCTTACATGACTATAGAACAATATGTGTACTAGCCACCGAATTTGTCTGCTCCTTTAGTGGGGAACTTCGACATGAGCTAGATGTAGCCTTCAAAAATGCCAGTTCTTTATGCCACTAAACCTTCAATGGTTTGGGACCCTGCTTTATCAGAGTCCTTCCTGATTAGGATGGTTGATCTCATGAACAACGGGGCAATGAACTGTGCGTTCGAGCTCAAAGAGATGTACATGTAGAGGATTGCCAATGATGTTCTTGACTCACTAGGATCACAGTGACCCCTCTTTAACTGTACAACCACATGAGGAAGTGGAGAATGAAGTGGAACCTGATAGGCAAGCTTAGAACTAAAGAGGGCGTCAGATGGTGTGCGACGAGCATGACCTTTATGATCGATGATGAGGACATGCTTAAGCATTACCTTTAGGTAGGATTGCATTGTAGTGTATTATGGTTTTACATGTCTATAATGTACAAAGCGATCTGCACTAACACATTGTCCTCTCGATCTTAGGCTTGCCCGAAGCTTCTTGAGTTGGTACACACCTCCATAGCTAACTACGCTCAGATGAAGACAATCTTCACACCCAAGTATGTCAATCATAGACAACTCCATGCTCCAAAATTGTATGTGAATGTCATAGACTTCCTTGCGAACAACAGAGAAGACTGATGTCTACGCACTTCTATTCTTGTAGACAGTTGTTGTGCCTCCAAGTGCAGAGGTTTGTAGAACAGCAGCAAGTTTCCCTTAAGTGGATTACCCAAGGTTTATCGAACTCAGGGAGGAAGTGGTCAAAGGTATCCCTCTCAAGCAACCCTTTAATCAAGATACAAGAAGTCTCATGTGTCCCCAACACACCCAATACACTTGTCAGGTGTATATGTGCACTAGTTCGGCGAAGAGATAGTGAAATACAAGTGGTATGGATGATTATAAGTGGTAACGGTGCCAGAAAAGAGCTTCTGAAGAGGAGGAAAAGACTAAAGGCAAAAAGATGGAAGCAAGCAAACATGCAACAGATCTAGTTATAAACGGTGTTTCAATGTTTAGAAACAAGGCCTAGGGATCATACTTTCACTAGTGAACACTCTCAACAAATATATTCTCTTCATGATACTACCCTGAACTACTCTCCAGTTGGACACTCTAATCCATGGTAGGGCTATAACAACACTGCTCAAAGTCCGCATTCCCCATCTAGATAACCCCACACTGTCACCTTGAGCGCTAGATGGTTCCAACAAACACCAAAATTTCATAGAGGCATCCAACTCAAAATATAACTCATGATAAATATATATATAATCTAGCTTAAGTGCCATAGACGTGGGGAAAAGCATAGATCTATTAAAGCAATTGAGTATTTATATAACCTCTAGCCTAAGTGCCACCACGGTATGCACGTTGTCACTTTCACACACGTGGGGAGAGCTAGAGATCTATTATAGAACTTGAGTAGAAGAGATGATCTACTTGATTACAAAGCTCATGATCTCATAAAGATCACGCATAGAGAGAGATGAACACGTAGCTACCGATAGAGCCCTTAGCCTTCAGGAAGAACTACTCCCTCCTCATCATGGGAATCAGCAACGGCGATGGAGATGGTGGTGGAGATCAATGGAGATGGCTCTGGGGGCAATTCCTCGTCCCCCCAGGGTGCCAGAATAGAGACTTTCTGTCCCCCGAATCTCCCCTTCGGTGGCGGCGTCGTTGTGGAACTTTTCATGGATTGATGATGGATGATTTAGGGTTTCTCAGTCGGGGGATTCTTATAGGCGAAGGAGGCAAGGTCGATGGAGGCCCAGGGGGGCCACACCCCCTGGTGGCGCGCCCATGGTGGTCCCGCGCCACCATAGGGTGTGGCCACCCTGGTGCCCTACTTCGTCTCTACTTCGATTTTTCGTATCGTTCCGGGAAAAATATGAAGATTGGCTTTTGTCCCGTCCAATTCCGAGAATATTTATTTTTTAGCTTTTCTGAAACCAAAAACAGCAGAAAACAGGCAACATGCACTGTGGCATTGATACGTCGGAAACGTATCTATAATTTTTGATGCTCCATGCTTGTTTAGTATCTACTTTGCTTTGCTTTGTCTACACTTTGAGGTGTTTTTATATGTTTTCTGGAACTAACATATTAACAAGTTTCCACAGTGCCAGTTGCCTGTTTTCTTCTGTTTTTGGTTCCAGAAAGGCAGAAAATCAATATTCTCGGAATTGGACGAGACAAAAGCCAAAGTCAATATTTTACCGTGGGCAACATGGAGTCCAGAGGAGAGACGGAGGCGCACAGGCGGCAGACTATGCGCAAGCCTGTCCGCGCACCGGGCAGGTGGCCCCGGCCGCCTCCCTCGCCTCTTCGCCTATAAGAATCCCCCGATGCAGAAACCCTAGGAACCCGATCAAAACTCCACGAAACCTTGTGTAGTCGCCGCCACCATCGTATCTAGATTGGGGGGACACCCTGCCGGAGGGGAAATCATCACGGAGGCCTTCTTCTCCGGTATGAAGCGTGAGTAGTTCCACCTTGGACTACGGGTCCATGTAGTAGCTAGATGGTTGTATCTCCTCCTTGTGCTTTCATGTATAGATATTGTGAGCTCCGTTCATGATCAAGATCTAATCTATTTGTAATCATGCATGTTATGTTTGTGGGGATCCGATGGATATTGAGATTACTATGTCAGGTTGATTAATGGTTTTGTTTTATTGATTCTATCATCTCTATGTTGTTTGTGATCTTGCATGCTCTCCGTTGTTAGTAGCTATCTTGGCCAAGTAGTTGCTAGTGACTCCAAGAGGGGGTATTTATGCTCGATAGTGGGTTCATGCCTCTAGTTTCCAAAGAAAGTGACAGAAATCTCTTCGGTTGTAGATGTGATGTTGCCACTAGGGAAAAAACAACGGTCTCTTGTTCATGGAACAAGTGGATTGTTTACCTTACACACTTTGCTTAAAGCAGTTGTCTGTTGCTTGCAACTTAATACTGGAGGGAGTTCGGATGATAACCTGAAGGTGGACTTCTAGTCATAGATGCAGTTGGATGGCGGTCTATGTATCTTATTGTATTGCCCAATCGAATCTCATAGGATCTTTTTGTCTAGTATTGCATTGTTATGCCTTGCTTAGTTCCTGTCAATTGCCCTGCTGTAATTTGTTTACCCTTCATGCCATGTTTTTTATCTAAGGAGAGCACCTCTAGTGAACTATGGACCCCGGTCCAATCTTTACCATTGATAAATCTTCCATTGTTACTGTTTACTTCCTACAAACCACTCATCACCTTCCACACCATATAGTTAATCCTTTCTTACAGCAAACCGGTGATCTTGACAACCTCACTGTTTGCTGGGGCAAAGTCTTGAGTTCGTGTTGTGCAGGTTTCCACGTTGCTTGCAACACTTGTGTGATGTTTCCTTCATCCTACTGGTTCGATAACCTCGGTTTCTTACTGAGGGAAGGCTTGCTGATGTTCTCTTCACACCTTGCTCTTGGGGTTTTCAACGAAGCACTCCTACATCATCCCAGCATTCCATCAAGCATCTTGTCAATAGGTTAGTTACAGAAAGTGTATAAAAATACCTCAAAGTGTAGACAAAGCATAAGACAAATGATATAAAACAAGCATGGAGCATCAAAAATTATAGATACGTTTGAGACGTATCAAGCATCCCCAAGCTTAACTCCTGCTCGTCCTCGAGTAGGTAAGTGATAAAAAGAATAATTTTTTAGGCGACATGCACCATCACAATCTTGATCAAACCATTTGCAAGCATTGAAAGCTGGGATCGAAGTACTCTAAACATAAGCATTAAAGATGGAGTTCTAGCAATAAGACATAGAAACTATTGTTGCAACATGAAAGGATACAAACAAAGATCATGAATAACCTGCATTGAAAAACGTTTGTTTGTTTCACATATAGAAAACATAGCATAGTGGCATTCAGCTTGTTCCTCATGGAGTAGCAAAACATAAATGCATAGGACACCTTCAAAGTTCATAAGGGTGACTAGATACAAATAGTTCAAGAACAAGCAATATCAACTGTAAGATCCCTCCTTTGTAAAGGAAAAAGGATCCCTGTGATTGCAATGCTAGTCCCTGGATCATTGCTAGCATCCACAGTTTAAGATGAAGTACATAGATACAAAGGTCATTTATTACATCCATTCCAGAGATAAACAGTCTTTTACAACTCAAGGCCACAGGCCTAAAACAAGAGTTTGGAATAAGTAAATAAACATAAGTCTTCATCTTCATGTGCCACAGGCAAGCATGTTGAGGGTAGACTCATGACACCTAATCATCATCATAATAACCTGCAACATCACAAGTTACAGCCACAGTGGGTCAATACTTTGGAATAGTATTGGCAAGTGATACCTTAGTAAATTTTAAGTGGACTATATTACTATATGCAAATTTGGCTAAGTGTAGCTTGGCTTGCTTTGCTCAAAATAGGTTTTTTTCCTATTAGTTGAAATCACTAAGTTTTTCTTTGTTAAAAACTTTTCCCAAGAAACCATCAATAGACATTGAGGTCCTTCACCCTTGTTCACCCACAAGTTTTACTTAGAAGTTGGAGTGATGAGATTCTTGATAGCTTCCATGTCTTGATGCTCAAGTTGTCCTTTACCATGGACTTGGCTAAGTACTTAGATTTTCCATCTGCAGAGGTTGTGCACTTTCCCCACCAGACTTGGTTTCCCAAGACAGGACCTTTTAGAAGCCTTTCCTTAGACCAAATGGACGCGCTCCAACCTATCAATCCCACTACCACCAACTGTCCAAATGGCTAAGTTCTAGCAACCTATGTGATCCAGGCAGAGCCCATATTGCCAAGTGGCTGCACTATAAGCTTCTCAACACTTGGACACTAAAATCCCTTTGTTCCTGGGTGGCATACCACAAGTGAGATACACAAGGTAAACCATATCCATGGGCCTTGTGTAACCACTCAACCAAAAACCACCAATCAAGTCCCATTCCACCCAGGTGATTCATTGACTTAGTTGTTTTATTAAGAAAACACAAGTCCAAAGACTTAGAAATATTTTCATCATAGCATGTATATATTTTACCACCCTTGTTTGCTACTAGATAGGCTAAGCATGGCATAGTAACTTAACTTAGGAAATTTCTAGCATTGCTATATCTACTTAGGATTTCCCAAACATGGCATTTGGCAAAATATTAACACATGCAAGACTTAGCAAAAATACTTCTAATGCTTGTATGAAATATAGGGATGGAAATATTCATGAAGTACCACTTGCCTTGGTAGTTGGGAGAGTAGCACTCCTCACAATCACAATCACAATCACTAGCACCAAAGTCTACACAAAAATGGTAGCACAAAATTACACACAATTCATATACAAACATAAATATATGCATGCATGCAAAATGCTAAGTGATATTTTTGAAACTCAACCAAGCAAGTGCATAGTACTGAACCATAAACAAGTCAAAAACTTGCTAAACCAAGTTTATTTTACCCTAAAACAATTTTCTAAACAAATTCTATACTCAAAATAGTCTCAAACAAGTTTCTGCAAATAAAGTCATTTTAACAGAAACTAAACACTAAACACATTGCATAAACAGAAAGAGCTTGTCTTCCTGATTCCAACGGTATAAATTTTGCAAAAATCTAACGTGGGAATCAAAAGTTATAGCCATTTCAAAATTGGATCTAAATCAGATTTCAAATCTGTTTTTGAATCAAACCCTAGCCACGCGTCATATTCTTACTGGCGCGTACTGCTTCGCTCCGGATCACGCACGCGAGCCGTAGGATTTAAGTGACGATGCACGGTTCTGATCTAAACATAATGCTTTGCTAAGTGGTTCTATCGCACGCGTTGGATCTAGATCCAAGGGCTCTCGATCAAGCGACCACGTTACGGCGGTCTTGGCGGCGGCGGCGGCGAGCATTCATCGTGGCGGTGCTAGCGTTCTAGAACGCTCGGGGAGGGAAGGGTGTGCTTACCAGAACCGCAAGGTTGAGGCGAAGCTCAACGTGGAGGTGGCTAGGCAAGGGGCGCTCGGCAGGGGCTGCTGGAGCTCGTCGGAGTCGTGCACGACGTCGGGAGGTTGTTATCGAGTTGGTTGCCGAGGTTTTGCGTCGCCCTAGCATGAACCAGAGGGATTAGAAGATGCACAAGACGAAGGCGAACATCCTCGTATGTAAGAGGAGGCAAGGGGTGCTCGGGACTTACCGCGATTGGTCGCCGGAGTTGAGCGGCGGCTCAGTCGGTTGCGGGTACGAACGGGGACGACGTTCTGGGTCACGAGAATGCAAAAGAAAGGTGTCAGGAGATTCACGAGACCACGCTGGACACGATAGTTTGAACCAGAGGGAGGGGGGCGGTCGAGGCTCACCGGAATTAATCGCCGGTACTGCGGGGTTTCGAGGTCAAATGCGCGCAGCCTGGTGGCGGAGTGAGCGAGGAGAGTGGGGGGAAATGACCGCGGTGCAGAGGGGGTTATGTAGGCAAGAGGGGAGCAGCGATTAAGCGCAGAATCAAGGGCAATTAAGCGAGGAATCAACGCGGCAGTGATGGGCGGAGGAAACGGCCGGCGACGTGGTCGGGCGCGATTTGGGGAAGACGAGGGTGAGCTATCGAGGTCCACCAAATGAGTGAGACGGAGAGGGGTGGGTCCGAGTATCGGTGCCTATGGGTGCGTCTGCGTCACGGAAGCGAGAGAGAGGCCGGGTGGGCTAGCTGGGCCGGTTCTGCTGCTGGGCTAGAATAGGAGCGCCTGGCCCTTTTCCTTTCTTTATTCCTTTTCTTTTTCTGTTTTGATTTTCAGGAATGGTTTTCAAATGAATTCAAACTCTTTTTGAATTCAAATCTTTCTGGGGTTTTGCAGTGTGCAACAGTCTCAAATCTAGGCATAAAACCATGTGGTTACTTTGCAAAGGCTTGGTCATTTTTGGAGAAATAAAATAACAGGGACTTTGCACTTGATTTGCAAATGTTTGAAAAATGGTTTTTGAAACCATTTCCATTTTGTAAAGCTTGGTTCAAATTCCACACTCAATCCATTCAACAAGGAAGACAAACAATCTAGGTTTAAAACATTCAAACTCTCAAATGGGAATGGCCATTTGATTTAAGTTTGCTCACATAAAATGATAGCACTATGTGCTTCTGTTTTTCTGAAATGAGTTTTGAAATTGATCTCAATTCTATATGCATGCATGAATGATATGCAATCTTTGAAATCATGATTTTAGGGATGTTACAAATCTAACCCCCTTAAGGTGAATCTCGCCCTCGAGATTCGGATTGACTAGCAAATAGGTGAGGGTGGTCTTTCCGAAGATCTTCTTCTCTTTCCCATGTTGCTTCCTCTTCGGAATGATGATTCCACTGTACTTTGCAAAACTTGATAGTCTTAGTCCTTGTGATTCTTTCTGCAGTCTCAAGAATCTTGATAGGTTTCTCTTCATAAGTAAGATCACTTTCTAGTTGAACTTCCTCCAAAGGTATAGTATCTTTCAAGGAAGTTTCTTCCATTTCTGGGTGACATTTCTTAAGCTGACTAACATGAAACACATTATGGACTGCTGACAGAGATTCTGGGAGTTCAATTTCATAGGCAACTTCTCCTTTGCGAGTCAGAATCTTGAATGGCCCAACATATCTTGGTGCCAACTTTCCTTTGACTCCGAATCTTTTCACTCCACGAAGTGGTGATACTCTAAGATAGGCTCTATCACCAACCTCGTAGGTGACTTCTCTACGCTTAGGGTCTGCGTAGCTTTTCTGTCGGGACTGTGCTATCTTCAATCTGTCCTTAACCAATTTGACCTTCTCTTCAGCTTCTTTGATAAGATCTGGTCCAAATAAACTTCGTTCTCCCACACCATTCCATAACAATGGGGTGGTACACTTTCTTCCGTAGAGAAACTCAAACGATGCCATCTCAATGCTGGCTTGATAGCTGTTGTTATAAGAAAATTCTGCGTAAGGCAGACTTTCATCCCAACTGGCTCCATAGTCTAGGGCACATGCCCTTAACATGTCTGCGAGAATTTGATTAGTTCTTTCTGTTTGTCCATCAGTTTGAGGATGAAAAGCAGTACTGAATTCCAACCTCGTTCCCAATGATTCATGAAGCTGTCTCCAAAAATGAGAAGTGAACCGAGTTCCCCTATCAGACACAATACTCTTAGGCACACCATGAAGACATACAATTCTACTCATGTAGATTTTGTCTAACTTGGCACTTGTATAAGTTGTCTTCACGGGTATGAAATGAGCCACTTTGGTTAGGCGATCCACTACTACCCATATGGAATCATACCCTGACCTGGTCCTTGGTAATCCGGTAATGAAATCCATACCAATCTTGTCCCACTTCCAATCAGGAATAGGTAGTGGTTGAAGCAAACCTTTGGTTTCGATGCTCTTTCACTCTACTACACACATCACACAAAGCAATATGTTCGGCGATGTCCCTTTTGAGATTGTTCCACCAGAATCTTTCTTTCATGTCCATGTACATTTTGGTGTTACCCAGGTGAATAGAATACGGAGAGTTGTGTGCTTCTTGCAAAATCAGTTTTCGTAACTCCGGGTCTTGTGGAACACAAATACGTTTCCCATGCCATAAAGTACCTTGTTCGTATTCATGGAAACTTTTGGCTTTTCCTTGGCCAATCTTTTCCTTAATCTCTTCAATTTCTTTATCGGTCTTCTGGGCTTCTCTGATCTTGTCCAATAAAGTGGGTTGAACATCCAAAGACATGAGATGTCCTTCAGGCACAATCTCCAATCTGAGTTTTCTGAATTGGGTACACAAATCATCTGGCAATTCTCCTTTGGTAAGGCCATTCACGAACACCTTACGACTTAGAGCATCTGCTACAACATTTGCTTTACCGGGGTGGTATTGCAAACTTAAGTCATAGTATTTGATAAGTTCTAGCCATCTTCTTTCTCTCATATTGATTTCCTTCTGGGTGAAGATATACTTCAAACTTTTGTGATCTGTGAACACTTCACAACATTTTCCCAAAAGATAGTGTCTCCATGTTTTGAGTGCATGGACGACAGAGGCTAACTCCAAATCATGAGTAGGATAGTTTACCTCATGAGTTTTGAGTTATCTCGAGGCATAAGCTACAACTTTTCCGTCTTGCATAAGTACTGCACCCAAACCTTGATGGGATGCATCACAATATACTTGGAAATCCTTTTCCAAGTCTGGCAGACAAAATCTAGGTTTAAAACATTCAAACTCTCAAATGGGAATGGCCATTTGATTTAAGTTTGCTCACATAAAATGATAGCACTATGTGCTTCTGTTTTTCTGAAATGAGTTTTGAAATTGATCTCAATTCTATATGCATGCATGAATGATATGCAATCTTTGAAATCATGATTTTAGGGATGTTACATCAACATTATGAATCAATCAATAAGTTTTGGGACAATGCACATAGCACTAAGAATGACAACTATGCTCTCTTAATTGGTGCCTAAGATAGAAGGTGGAGACTCAATATAAAAGTGAAAGAAAGGCCCTTCAAAGGGAAGCAGAGATTTCAAGTTTCATAAAGAGCTTCCAAAAACTATGGTACTTGTTAGCTTTTAGCTCTCATTGCCCCTATCATAAGCATATTGAAGTGATTAAGGTTAAAGTGAACAAACTATGGAGTATATGCTTGACAAAGTATAAGTTGGCAATCTCATGTCCCTTGAGTACGAGGGCCGCTCCTCATGCTACTCAATTTTAGTTACTTGCAAGTTCTTGTCATAGTAAGTACATGCGTACCATAGAGAACCGCCAACGGGGTACACCTTACACATGACAGATGAGCTTTCCCATATCACAGTGACAAGGCAAGCAGACAATGAGCATCTCAGCAATCTTCTTATTTACCATGGGAATATGGTGCTTTTTTATCTCTTTCCTCCTTTTTTTTTTATTTTTTTCTGTATATCATGTCTCTTTTTTAATAAGAAGAATGCTTCATAGATTGCTCACTATGGTGATGATGCAAGTTTCCACCATGATTAGTCATGGCTTAGGCTAACGGCCTAGGCGTTTCTCTAACACATATACATAACTCAATGACTTACAAGCTCCCCTTTTATTTCACACCGACAACATCCATAAACAGAAGAGCATAATATCAACTGGGTAGATATTTACAGGTGTTGAAAGCGTTCCCCGTTACAACACGGTTCTGCTAATTCCAACGTATAAGTGCAAGCATATACAACATAGATGACACAATGGTTCAAGTTTATTAGGGGCAGGAAAAATAAAGTGTGCCATCAAGTTTGTGAGAGACTTAATCACTAACTTCCACATAACAAGTTTAATTTGGAAGATAGATAAAACAATAATATACTTGGAATGGTGTAACACACCATGCATAGGAATTTATAGTGGAAATTTTGGAATAACTTGGTTTCTTGGGAGTTGGATGCATAAGTAGAGCTTACTCAATACAAGTCGAGGCTAGCAAAAGACTTGGAGCGACCAACAAAGAGAGCAATAATGGCCATAATCATGCAAAGCGACAAAACATTATTAACTAAAGCATAAAGTGGTACCACAAGTCAAAAACTAAATGATCATAGAGGCTAAGGTGACTGGTTCATAGTCATAACATGGTGTGAGCATGTTCCAAGTCAACCCAAACAAAGCATCAAAGGAGAATACCACAATACTATGCTTTTGTATGCTAAAACAACGCATGATTCTTTCAAGGCACACTAAGTAATCTCAATTGTTTGGAACAAGTCATGCTACAACAATAATCACTAAGCATAAGGTCAAAACAGCATCTAGCATGACATTATAAATCCTAAGCCACAGTCAAAACAAGCTTCCTTTTGTACCACTATAAGCATGAAACTTTATACTATTTTCCAACACCAATCAACTTATTTGAAACAACTCACAAAGATAATAATCAATAAAGATCACTAAGCTTGTCTCACAAATCCACAAATAAGTACTAAAAAGTTCTAAGCTTAAAGCACAAGAAAACTATGGCTAAACACAGTGCTAGCAAAAGAGAACACTCGCAAGACAATAAGAATGAAAACTAGAGTGTTCTAGGCAATTAAAACAGAGTGTGTCTCTCTCCAAAATAAGTGCGCTGGGATCCAACAAACTTATTCAAGAAAACTAAGCAAACAAAAACTAAAAACAAAAACAAAGACACTCCAAGAACAACACAACAGTGCATGAAACAATAAAAACGAAGTTTCTAGAAAGAGACCTGAGATTTTTATTGATGAAGAAGGAGATGCCTTGGGCACCCCCAAGCTTTGATGCTTGTACCTCTTGAATATTTATTGGGATGACACGGGGTGGCATACCCAAGCTTGAGCTTTTATCCATTCTTCATCTCATTACATCATTCTTCCCCTACACTTGAAAATTGTCCTTTATACAAAACTTCACACAATCTTTATTAGCAACATTAGTGCATTCAAAAAGTAATAAACCTTTTGGGTTTAGTTCAACACAGCAAAACTTCCATTAAGAACACAAGCTACTGAAGCTATTCCCTCAAAAAGATCAATTTACCCAAAAAGAACTCAAAAAGAAATCTATAAGAAGCAAATGCAAATAATAGCAGAAATCCGTCAAAATAGACCAGCAGGTAAAAACCGATTTTTTCGAAGACCTTATGCTGCTGAAATAAAAAGTGTTGAACTAATGAAAGTTAGCTAACGACCTGGGGGATTTATTAAGAAAATTACATCTCAATCCAACTTACAGATATGTTTCACAAATTTTTACAGTGAAGCACAAAAATCTGTTTCGGGACAACAACTTCCCCAAATCTTAGTTCTCTCTCATTATAGGTTATTCTTGGCACAAAGATAAAATAAAAAGGATAAGGAGAGGTTATTACAGAATTAATAACTTCCAAGACTCAAGGAAACTATTGGGTTATCTCCCAAGAAGTACTTTTCTTTAACGCCTTTAAGTTAGGCTTGATAGTTTGAGAAGATGCTCACATAAGAAATATGAATTAAGGAAAAAGAGAGCATCAAGAAGCAAATATAAAAAAATTAAGTATAAACCACTTCCTATAAAAAAATCTTGTAAAGAAACAAGTCATGAAAGCACAAAGCAACAAGCATAGGAAAGCAAAACAAGTGCAACTTCAAAATTTTCAACATAAATAGGGGAAACTTAACATTTTTGAGATGCATAAACCATGTTTCCCTCTCTCATAATAACTTTCAATAGAGTCATGAATAAAATAAACAATATAACTATCACATAATACATTCTTATCATGAGCCACATGCATAAAATAATTATTACTCTCCACATAAGCATAGTCATTCTAATTAATTATAGTGGGAGAAAATTCAACAAAATAGATATCATTATTATTATCATCACCATAATCATCAAATATAGGAGGCATATTGTAATCATAATTAAATTTCTCCTCAATAGTAGGTGGACTGAAAATATCATATTCATCATTGCAATCATCATACATTGGACGTATAGTATCATCATAAGCAATAGAATAGCTATCTTCCCAAGTGTGTTCATTTGTAAACATATCACCATTAGAAGGAACATGGATAGCACTAATAGCACAACAATTATAAATATCATTATTTTCAGAATTGGTACCAAAGAGATTTTTAATATCAAAAGTAGTGTGCTTTTCCCAATCATGATCACTACTATAGGTAACAGGCATAGGAACATCATCTAGTTCAGACTCATCAGCAAAAACTATGATAGGAGCAATGTGCTTAGGGGAAGATACCGTTCTTCTCCTATTCAGGAGGGAGAGGCTTGAAAGTAAGCTTCTCCACATACCATGGTTTATTGTTAGAGACAATAGAAGAAACTTTGGAGGATTCCTCCTTTTTATTAATAAGAACAAAAATCATATCAGTCCTGTCATATTTTGGTAAAATATCATCTTTTATAAGATTTAGTATGTAAGTATTTGCGTGGAAATTATCAACACAATAAAGATGACAACCATGCAGGATGCTATTCATATCAAAAGCACTCATGTCTACCAAAGAAGTTTTTCTTGATAACTCTTCACACCCCAAAAACAATGTAAGTTCATCATGTTGATTATCAGTGATCGCGTTATCACAATACAAACTTGTAGTATTCATTTGGATTAGAAAGGTTATTATTATGGCCTGAGCATTGAAAATTCAAATGACCCACTTCATAGCAGAGTTCACAAATAAAAGGATAGAGGGCACAATTGTTTTTACCAAGACCATTTAGAGCCTTATACCATGTTCTGGTTTTTCATTCCAGTGGGTGATACAATATTCTTCTTAAATTTGATTATTCTCACAAGGTCTATGCATTCCACAAAAATTAACATGCTTATAAGAAATAGTACTTTCAGAAGTTTGAGCATGTTTACTACAATCATTAATAACATTTTTATTTTCCATGCAAGTGTCTTTAAAAGGTTCATGATACATGTCCCATTTTTCTTTAGGAGCATTAATATGAGAAGCAAAGGTTCTACAACAATCAACAATAATTTGAGTATCAAGACCATATTTAGCACTAAGCTCTTGAAAATCAGCAATTTCAGCGGAAGACTTAATGCAATCATACTCATAGTTTATACCTGGTTCTTTACCTTTGTCATTATCTCAATCTTCAGTATTTATTTTAATTGTTTAAAGAAGATCCCACTTAGCTTTGACCTCCTTACTTGTGAAGGATCCCTCTAAACAAGTATCTGGATAGTCCTTGTAATGTCCTGAAAGCCTTGCATAAAAATTATTAATGATAATATTACTGGGGAGATCATGAATGGGACATTTGAGCATCAGTGACTTCAATCTCCCCCAAACTTGGGCAATACTTTCTCCATCATGAGGATGAAAATTATAAATATAATTCCTACCTTTATGAATTTCATGAGGAGGATAAAATTTAGAGTAAAAGAGAGATTCAAGTACCTTCCATTTCAAATGATGAGGATCATCTAGTAGCTCATACCACTCCCTTTCTTTGTCCTTAAGTGATAAAAGGAATAGCTTCCTCTTAACTTGGTCCATTGAAATACCTGCACACTTGAACAACTCGCATAATTCATGGATAAAAAGCAAGTGATCACCAGGATGGACAGTTCCATCCCCAAAATAATAGTTATCCATGACACGATCAACAATTTTTGTAGGTATTTTAAAAGGGAAACTTTCAGTATGTGGCTTTAAAATATCACGAGCATCATTAGAATTACCACATATGGGAGATAAAGTATCATCAGAGCAAATTTTCTTCCCTAAAGCTGGGGAAGTAAAAAGATCTTTCTCATAAAAACTAGCTTCCCCAAGCTTAGACGTTTCCATACCATTAGTAACAATGGTGTTCAAAAAAATCATATTAATAACATTGCTATTAGCATGCAAAGAAAGTTCCATAGGTTTTTAATTTTCTTTTCAAACCACTCAAGTTCTAACTTAGGAAAAATACTAAAAAGATCTCTATTTTTGTTGTTGTTTTCCATTAAGCCTAACTAGTGAAAACAAGAAACAAAAAGACAAAATTGCAGAATCTAAAGGAAATAACTTCAAGCACTCACACACCAAGAGTATGTGACTAAAAATATCATGCTCATCTAAACTAGCATCCCCAAGCTTAGATGTTTCCATAGCATTAGCAATAATGGTGTTCAAAGAATTCATACTAATAACATCGCTATTAGCATGAAATGAAGTTCCATAGGTTTTTTAATTTTCTCTTCAAACACTTCATGTCCTAACTCAGATTAATACTATAAAGCTCTCTAATTTTGTTGTTGTTTTCCATTAAGCCTAACTAGTGAAAACAAGAAACAAAAATACAAAATTGCAGAATCTAAAGGAAATAACTTCGAGCACTCACACCTAAGGATGTGAGTACCTTTTACCTTACCTTCCCGACAATGGTGCCAGAAAATAGCTTGATGTCTACGCACTTCTATTCTTGTAGACAGTTGTTGGGCCTCCAAGTGCAGAGGTTTGTAGAACAGCAGCAAGTTTCCCTTAAGTGGATTGCCCAAGGTTTATCGAACTCAAGGAGGACGTGGTCAAAGGTATCCCACTCAAGCAACCTTGCAATCAATATACAAGAAGTCTCTTGTGTCCCCAACACACCCAATACACTTGTCAGGTGTATAGGTGCACTAGTTTGGTGAAAAGATAGTGAAATACAAGTGGTATCGATGATTATAAGTGGTAATAGTGCCATAAAAGAGCTTCTGACGGGGAGGAAAAGACTAAAGGCAAAAAGATGGAAGCAAGCAAACACGTAACAGATCTAGATGCAAACAGTGTTTCAATGCTTAGGAATAAGGCCTAGGGATCATACTTTCACTAGTGAACACTCTCATATAAATATATTCTCTTCATGATACTACCCTGAACTACTCTCCGGTTGAACACTCTAATCCACGGTAGGGATATAACAACACACCTCAAAGTCCGCCTTCCCCATCTAGATAACCCCACACTGTCACCTTGAACGCTAGATGGTTCCAACAAACACCACAATTTCATAGATACATCCAACTCCAAATATAACTCATGATAAATATATATGTAATCTAGCTTAAGTGTCACACACGGCGTGCACGCTGTCACTTTCACACACGTGGGGAAAAACATAGATCTATTAAAGCAATTGAGTATTTATGTAACCTCTAGCCTAAGTGCCACCACAGCGTGCATGCTATCACTTTCACACATGTGGGGAGAGACGGAGATTGGTTTAAGCACTTGAGTAACAGAGTAGATCTACTTGATTACAAAGCTCATGACCTCATAAAGATCACGCATAGAGAGAGATGAACACATAGCTACCAGTAGAGCCCTTAGCCTTGAGGAAGAACTACTCCCTCCTCATCATGGGAATCAGCAACAATGATGGATATGGTGGTGGAGATCGATGGAGATGGCTCCAGGGGAAATTCCCCGTCCCGGCAGGGTGCCAGAACAGAGACTTTGTGTCACTCGAATCTCCCCTTCAGTGGCGGCGGTGCTACAAAACTTTTCGTGGATTGATGATGGATGATTTAGGGTTTCTGAGTTGGGGGCTTCTTATAGGCGAAGGAGGCAAGGTCGGTGGAGGCTCAGGGGTCCCACACCCCTTGGTGGCGTGCCTAGGGTGGGCCCGTGCCACCATAGGGTGTGTCCACCCTGGTTCCCTACTCCATCTTTGCTTCGATTTTTCGTATCGTTCCGAGAAAAATATGAAGATTGGCTTTTGTCCCGTCCAATTCTGAGAATATTCAATTTTTTAGCTTTTCTGAAACCAAAAACAGCAGAAAACAGGAAACTGACACTGTGGCATCTTGTCAATAGGTTAGTTACAGAAAGTGTATAAAAATACCTCAAAGTGTAGATGAAACATAAGACAAATGATATAAAACAATCATGGAGCATCAAAAATTATAGATACATTTGAGATGTATAAAAGACAGTGTCGCCTATGCTAACATGGGTCCGAGTGAGAGGAGGTCCTGGCTTAGGACCTGGGTACACAACCACTCTGATTAGGGCATCTTCTTTGTTTCTGATGATTATGTTCATGATTTTTTCATGCGGTCATTTACACTTTGGGGGATGGTCTCATATCCATCGGTTAGCTAGGCCTTGCTGAAAACTGGTCTCTAGGTTTTAATATTGTGGGAGGTGGTATATATTAATGACAAACTCTTAATGCATCACTAAGTTGTTGTTTTTTGTGTTGACCTCATGGCGCATCAGCTATGCAAGTAACTATTGCTGAAGCGCTTAACTAGTACCATCCCCTTCTGTTGAAATTATTATGTACTGAATATTGTATGGTAACCTCACCACTCATTTGAAGAGGTGATAGTACCAGCTGTTTTGGACACAAACAAATAACTGTTATTTGATTTTTCTTCCTCACTGGGCTACAAAAGTGTAACCAAACAACCACCACACCTATCTCCACCAGAAAAAAAAAGGTTGGATAGATAACCAAACGAGATGCCAAAGATGGCTAAAAGGCCGTTTTGTCTGAATAGGCCCCAGGGGGCCTATCCAGAACGAGGCCCAAAATAGATGTTGGTTACCAAACACGCGCTTATCTCTACTACCATAGTACACGAGTTTTGATTTGGATTAGCCATCCCGGGTGCAGAACCAAATATTAGTCATTGATATGTTCCATTGGGTGAGTATCTACCGTCCATCGGTATCCAAGCCAAGTGATGGAACGGCTAAAACTTCAGGGATTTGTTCCCTATGGTCACATGCCAAAACAAAATATGGTAGGATGCTCTATAATTCTCACGGCCCTTTGCTCCCGGGCATTTTACTGGTGGGAAAATTTATGTATAAAATATTATGTGTTGTTGCATGCATAAATGCTCAGCAAGAGGATACTAAGTCACTAGATGTACCTATATTAGTTTCATGCCAAAACAAACAATTTCGAAAATTCGGCCAACTCAAGAACAAAATATTGCATTCCCTCTAGTTCGATTTATTGTCACAGATTTAGGCAATTTTTTGTTTAAATCTTATCTAAACCTACAATAATTTTAAATTGAAAGGAGTAGATTTTTTTGCGAATAAGAACTGGCATTAAAAACATTTACAAAGCACCTAAAAATGAAAATTACAACGAGATCCTTGAGAAGCCCTTCATCTTTAACCTGCAGACTGTGCCGACAGCGCGCCACTAATAGATGTGAGATTCTACATTTTTTTATGGTATCTATCGATGGTTTTCGTTTGGATTTGATGGTTTGCTAGCTTTATCTAACGCTAATACTTCGGTAGCAAAAAAAACTTGGTTTTTAATGTGTGTTTCAGGTTCTGAACATCAATATAGAGATTTAACAACAAAAACACAATATTCAGACGAAAACAAGCAAGTTCCTTTTTGGGAGCAATCGAGGGGAATTTACTACGAGCTTAACGACCAACTATACGGGCCGCCGCCATATAGTTGTCGTTGTATAGTTGCCATCTCCTTCGTCTTATTAAAAGGGACAACTTTTGTGAAGAGGCCAAGGTCGAAAATAGAACACACGAGCCGCCACACCATCTGATACGTTGTAAACGTATCTATAATTTTTGATGTTCCATGTTTGTTTAGTATATACTTTGCTTTGCTTTGTCTACACTTTGAGGTATTTTTATTCGTTTTATGAGAGTAACGTATTAACAAGTTGCCATAGTGCCAGTTGCCTATTTTCTGTTGTTTTTGGTTCCAAGTTAGAAAATGAATATTCTCGGAATTGGACGGGACAAAATCCAAAGTCAATATTTCACCAAGGATAACATGGAGCCAGAAGACAAGATGGAGGAGGGCCTCGAGGGGGCTACACCCCTAGCTGCGCGGCCTGGCCTGGCCCACGCCTGGGGGGTGCAGCCACCTCGGGCACTCCCTCGGCCTCCCTCTTCGCCTATAAGAAGCCCCGATACCTAAACCCTAAGTACCCGATCAATCTTCCATGAAACAATCCATAGCCGTCGTCACCATCGTCCCTAGATCGAGGGATCTGAAGCTCTTCCTGGCACCCTGCCGGAGGGGCGAGATCATCTCGAAGGCCTTCTTCATCACCATGCCAGCCTCCGGTATGATGCGTGAGTAGTTCCACCTTGGACTATGGGTCCATGTAGTAGCTAGATGGTTGTTTATCCTCCTTTGTGCTACCATGTTTAGATCTTGTGAGTTCCGTTCATGATCAAGATCATCTATTTGTAATCATGCATGTTGTGTTTGCGGGGATCCGATGGATATTGAGATTATTATGTAAAATTGGTTAATGGTTTTGTCTTATTGATTCTATCATGTTTGTGTTGTTTGAGATCTTGCATGCTCTCCATTTCTAGTAGCTATCTTGGCCAAGTAGATGCTAGTGACTCCAAGAGGGAGTATTTATGCTCGATAGTGGGTTCATGCCTCTATTGAATCTGGGGAAGTGACAAAAATCTCTAAGGTTATAGATGTGATGTTGCTACTAGGGAGAAAACAACAATCTCTTGTTCATGGAACAATTGTATTGTTTACTTTACACACCTTTCTTAAAGCAGTTATCTGTTGCTTATAACTTAATAATGGAGGGAGTTCAGATGATAACTTGAAGGTGGATTACTAGTCATAGATGTAGTTGGATGGAGGTCTATGTATATTGTTGTGATGCCCAATCAAATTTCATAGGATCATGAATGTCTAGTATTGCATTGTTATGCCTTGCTCTGTCCTGTCAATTGCCCCGCTATAATTTGTTTACCCAGCATGTTATGTTGTTTATGTTAAGGAGAACACCTCTAGTGAATTGTGGACCTCGGTCCAGTCTTTCCCATTGATACATCTTCCATTATTATTGTTTACTTTCTGCAAGCCACCATTACCTTCCACACCATACGGTTAATCCTTTGTTTTCAGCAAATCAATGAGATTGACAACCTCACTGTTTGTTGGGGCAAAGTCTTGAGTTTGTGTTGTGCAGGTTTCCAAGTTGCTAGCAACACCTTTGAGTCGTTTCGTTCCTCCTACTGGTTCAATAACCTTGGTTTCTTAATGAGGGAAAAACTTGCTGTTGTACTCATCTTACCTTCCTCTTGGGGTTTCCCAATGAAACTCTACAGTGATCTGAGCCGCATCATGCATTTTTCTAGCGCTGTTGCCGGGGAGGCTAAAGACGGCTTCACAAGGGGAGTCCTTCACAGCCTTTCTCTTTACTTTTTTTTGCTTAGTTTCTTTTGCCTTGTTTTGTTTGCTTCTTTTTATCAAAAACTCCAAAAAAATAGTTTCGTTTGGTTTGCCTTTTCTTATAAAAACACCAAAAAAATAGTTCCTACTCTAGTTGTTGGTCTGTTATTGCCTTGCTTTGTCATGCTTTCTATCAATGGTTGGTTTCTTTGAAACTAGTTCTTATTGGCAAGGTGGGTTCACGGAAGAACAAAAGTATTATTATAAGGAACACCTCTTGTCACAAAAAGGGAAACACTTATGGGAACAAATTGATAAATTAAATACCATTGCTAGAAACACGTGTTCTACTTATAATGTTACTTGTTGCTTTGATAAATTTTATTGTTGTAGGAGGTATAAACACCTCCCTTTTCTATATTAGTATAATGATAATGTTACCATATCTTCTTATGTTAAAGGAAATTATGACTTTTATGATGTGGAACAAATTGAAGAATTTATTGCTTGGAAGGGTGCATTTGAACTTGATAGTTTGCTTGAAAATACTGATGATTCACCTTATGAATATGAGGTTTATGATATACTAAATTTTGCTTTGATAATTACAAGGAAGAAAATGGCTATATTATTGAACATTTTAATAGATGCTTTCCACGAACAGAAGAGACTAATGCCTTGAAGGAGCTTATGGAAGAAGAAATTACTGAAACGAGAAGCTCATTAGATGAAAAAGAGGAGGAGACTGGTGAACAAAAGGAGGAAGAATGGATCTACCCATGCCTACCTTCTAATGAGAGTAACTCTTTATCCCTTACATTATTGGGATTTAAATTTTCATGCCCCTAGTTCGTTAGTTGTACTCACTTTTACCCAGCCGCTTAACTTTTCCTCACTTTTCCCCTCTCCATGTTAAGAAACCCTCGCGGGCGCTCGGATGGAGGGATGCCGTCAGGTCAAAGGCTTAACCATTACATGCTGACTGGTGGGACCGCATTAGGGCGGGTGGGCGTTGAGCGTTACGTTACGAGGCCTCGATCGTTACATGCCTGACCGGTGGGGCCACGTTGGGACGGGTCCTGCATACGTGGTGAAGGGTGGGGGCGTTGGGATGGGTCTTTCATACGTGGTGAAGAGTGGGGCCACATGGAGACACGTCGGACCGGCCATTCTCGCTTCCCTCCAAGCCTATAACAACTCCCACACCGCCGCTCTGTTGCTCCGCTGTCGTGCCCTCCTACCTTATGTCGTCCTCGGCCCTAGAGCCGCCTCTCCCCCTAGACGTGGATCCCACTCCACCTCCGGCTATGCTCCCGCCTTTGCTAGATCTACCCCTTTCGCAGAACAGTATGCAACGCCGGCTGGTGCACCGTCCATCCCCGTCAAGCACGGAGAAGATTGGGTGGAATCACAGGGATCTAACGCATGAATTCCATCTGGGTAAGCATCATTTCCCTTTTGTGGGTTGATTATTGGCAGTATTTGAATATGAATCGCTGGTGCTCAACTAACTGCCTTGCTTGTCGAATAGGATTGATCCAGTGCTGGCATAATTCATGGTTGTGAACAATATCTCTTTGGATTTTACTTCCCAGCGGTGGTTTCAACCTCCATAACTCTCAGAGATAGATAAAATCTTCCTAAAATATATTGTAAATTCCCCTGGAGCAGTGGAGATTCAGTTGGTTTGCAAGAGTGTTTATAATTATGAAACTCTCGCGTGGTCTGAAACTATAATTGACACAACTCTCGCACGGCTAGCGATTCACTTTCAAATTAAAAAAATTATACAACTCTTAATTGGCAAGAGTGTTTATAATTGACACAACTCTTGAACACTTTCAAATTGAAAAAAATATACAACTCTTAATGTAAAAGAGTGTTTATAATTGACACAACTCTTGAACACTTTCAAATTTTAAAAAATTATACAACTCTTAATGTAAAATAGTGTTTATAATTGACATAACTCTTGAACACTTTCAAATTAAAAAAAACCATACAACTCTTAATGTAAAAGAGTGTTTATAATTGACACAACTCTTGAACACTCTCAAATTGAAAAAATTATACAACTCTTAATGTAAAAGAGTGTTTATAATTGACACTACTCTTGAACACTTTCAAATTAAAAAATTATACAACTCTTAATGTATAAGAGTGTTTATAATTTACAAAACTCTTGAACACTTTCAAATTAAAAATATATACAACTCTTAATGTAAAAGAGTGTTTATAATTGACACAACTCTTGAACACTTTCAAATTTAAAAAATTATACAACTCTTAATGTAAAAGAGTGTTTATAATTGACACTACTCTTGAACACTTTCAAATTGAAAAATTATACAACTCTTACTATAAAAGAGTGTTTATAATTGACACATCTCTTGAACACTTTCAAATTGAAAAATTATACAACTCTTAATGTAAAGGAAAAGGGTGTTTAACTTTGAACACTGTGAAATCGCACCTAATACGTGATAATGACGTGATAAGAAAATCTTCAGAGATTATCATTTTCATAGAATGTAGGGATGTAATGCATAAACTTGCATATGACAAAAATTATACACCTTTGAACTCTTTGAAATCGCACTTATGACATGGAGTGAAATATAATGCAAAAATTATACACCTTTGAACACTTTCCCTTCAAATTATACTAAAAATTATTTGTTTATGGAGTTAAAGCATCGGTGCAAAACTCGTTATTTTGCATGGATAAAGGGTGCACCCCAAAAGATATAGGGGTTATCATGTCCCCTAGATCACAGAGGATCAATAGTTGGTGGGTATGATCCGCGTGACAACTGTCTTAACCAATCAAAGCGTAGCAGCCAAGATGAGCACAGGTGTGACAGTTTGTCACTAAGAGGGAGGGGAAAACTGAGTAGAACTTAAAAACCAAGGGCAAAACTGACAAGGGGGTTCAAATATAAAACAAAAAGAGATTTAAAAAATGGAAAATGCTTCTTTTATACAATAAAATACATATTGGCATACATCATACTATTTGAAATTCAAATATACATTACTTTGACAATTATTGCCTCATTCAGATAAATTATGTTTTGGGGAGAGGCTTGAGTAGAAAGCCATGAACCTTCAGAGATAGTAGGTGATTTGAGAAGTGGTGATTTAGGTTAAAACTTGATTTATATACATTTCTTATGGTGGCAGGTCACATAATAAGACTCCCTGGGTAGATGCCACTATGTTTTGATCTTTTTGAATTTGTTGTGCATAAAATGACTCAATTAGCTAGCTAAAACCCATTCGTTGACTCTCTGTTGACCAGCCATGTAAGAGGTGCCAACCTTTAATAAGGTAGAGATCCCTGTGTTTACAATGCTAGTCCCTGGATCAATAGCTAGCATCCACAGTTAAGATGTAATATCAAGAAACAAAGGTCATAATACAACTTTATAACCAGGAATAAAATAATTCATTATATCTTACATAGATCATTTGGCTATTTCATTACAATGCAGCAGAAATATCTATATAGCATGGAGTCCTTTATCTTCAAAGTGCCACAGATAATCATGTTGGTTGTAGACTTGTAATCCTAATCAACACACTTCACTAACATCAAACAAACCTGCAACATAATAAGTTACAGCCACAAGGGTCAATACATTTGAATTATATTGGCAAGTGATACTATGGTAGAATAGTGGTATCTATCATCTATATGCATTTGGCTAAGTAGAGCTTAGGCTTGCTTTGCTCAAAATAGATTTTCCTTATCTTTTAAAAACACTAATTTTTTGTTTGGCAAAAATCACCCAAGGCATCTACCAATCATTGATTGAAGATCCTTTAACCCTTGTTCAACCACAAGTTTTTAACTTTAGAAATTGGGATGAGGAGATTCTTGATAGCTTCCCTGTCTTGATGCTCAAATTGTCCATTGCCGGGGACACGGCTAAGCACTTAGATTTTACTCTCTCGAGAGGTGGTGCACTTTCCCCACAAGACTCGACATGCATCGAGACAAGATCTTTCAGAAGCCTTCCCTTAGACCAGAATGGACGCGCTCCAAACCTATCACCCCCTACCACAAACTGTCCATTTGGCTAAGTTATTGCAACCTATATGATCTAGGCAGAGCCCATAATGCCAAGTGGCTGCACTTGAAGCTTCTCAACATTTGACATCTCAAATCTCTTTGTTCCTGGGTGGCTTTCCACAAGTGATACATTAGGGTAGTCCATAAATATGGGCCCTGTGTAACCACTCAACATAACCCATTCACAACCATTCCACCCAGGTGATTCATTCACATAGTTGTTTTATAAAATAAAACACAAGTCCTTGACTTAGAAATATTTCATAGCATGAATATAATCCACCCTTGTTATCTACTAGCTAAGCTAAGCATGATAGTAGTAGGAATCTTAACTTAGGAAAATTCTACTAAGGTTTCATCTACTAGGATTTCCCATGGCATAGCATACTTAGTAAAATTCCATGCAAGCCCTACTTAGAAATATCACTAATGCATAGTGAAAATAATGGGACAAAAGTATGAAGCACCACTAGCCTTTTTTTGGTAGAGAATATAAGTTCACTTCTTGATCTTGCAATAGTCACACTCTTCAAATTTCACTACAATTCAATCAAGGCACAAATTCAATCTAGCATTCAAACAATTCATCACATAGAATAATAAAAACAAAGCAATGCATGCAAGCATGCAAAATATTGTTTTATTTGGAACAATGGTTTCTAATAGGTTATAAAAATTTTAAAACACCTATTGGTCATTTATCAAAGTGGCAAAACCATTTGATAACAAGTTAGTGAAAATGGCCACTTTAAATCCCTTTTGTTTTGCTAGAATTGATTTTATTCAAAGAATAATTTCTAATGTTAGCCAAAATGTTTTTAAACACCATTATTAATGTTTATGGTCATAATTTTTTAAAATAATTCCATTTACAAAGGGTTTCATCCAAAATCCATTTTTAAACCAAAGCAACATTTTATTTTGTTGGAATTGTCTTTTATCAAAGTAATAATTTTATAGGATTCACCAAATATATTTTTAAATCCCCAAACTTGGTTATTAGGGTCAGAGAGTTTAATTCAAACCATTTTCAAAAGGTTTTACTCAAAAATCATTTTAAAAACATAAACAATATTTTTATTTAACTACAAATGCTTTTATTCAAAGATTTATTCCTAAGTGTCACAAAATATATTTTCAATCCAAAAGTTGGTTTCTATGGTTAGTAGGTTCAAAACAAACCATTTACAAAATATTTTATTCTAAAAACATTTCTAAAATAATTTTTATATTAAAAATATGCCTAAACAAGTTTTTGCAAAAACAACCAATTTTACAAAAGCAATTCATTAAACAAATGGCATGGTTGGATAGGATTATTTTTGCTGATTCCATTCATATACAGTTTGCAAAATTTGGACATGTAGATTTAAAGTTATGAATTTTACAAAATCAAACATCTAATAGAACCTTTTTTGTTTTTAAACTCGAGTCTGGCTACGTGTCACAACCTCATTGGCTGGTACCAGTTTGTGAGGATTGCGCTACTTGGGGCGTTGGATCTAATTAGATCTGTGCAGCCCAAATCAAAATATAACATTTTGCTTAAGTAATCTATCGCGTCCATAGGATCTAAATCGAACGACGCTCAGCAGATTGACCAGAGATGGGAGGCGCGGCGACGGTGCTGGCGGCGACGTGGCTCTGGCGGTTGCATTGCCGATGATTTAGGAAGTGCGGGAGAGGGAGGAATAGCTCACCGAGTTCGTAGGGTCGTAGTGAAGCTTAAGGTGGTCTCCGTTACTCGAGGGGCGCACGGTGTCGACGTGTATTACTCGTCGGAGTTGTCGTGGCATCGGGCACGTCCTGTTGTTGACGGGGGCGGGGCTGCAGACCACGAGAAGGCGATTGGGAGGGGGCGTTAGGATCACGTGGAAACTGAGAACATCTGAGTGTCATCGAGAGAGAGGGGGTCAAGGTTCACCTGGGGAGGTTGCCGGAGAGAAGGCAGACGACGACGGCGCTCGGGTGTCGAAGTTGCCGAGCCGCTGGGGCACGCGCGGGCGAGCTGGGGCTATGGGCAGGTGCGCCTGATGATGGGTATCACGCTAGTGGGTACTGGGAGTGGAGGGGTGGCCGGAATTGCTAGAATTTGGTCGGAGAAGGTCGTCGGTGCTGAGGTGGTGTGGCTCAAAATCCGAGCAGCCCTGGGGCAGAGAGAGCCTGACGAGCGAGAGGAAAGGTAGAGGAGAGAGGGGCGAATAAGTACGCACGGTCACGGGACGGTTTCATGGCGTCGTTAACGCGTATTAACGCCGGCATTCAACGGCAGTAAAATGACCAGAGAGGGGCGTGGTCAGCGGCGGGTGAGGAAGAAGGTGATTGCGTGGCAGTGGGGCCTGGCTGCAGTGAGAGAGAGAGGGTGCGGTGGGGTCAGCAGGTCATGGACTGAGTGGGTGCACTGATGAGTGAAAAGAAAACAGTTTGGGGAAGGAGAGAGGTGGGCTGGCTAGTTGGGCCTGGGCTGGGCTGGTTCTTTATTTATTTTTCTTTCCTGTTCATTTTTCTTTTTCTGTTTCTTTGATTCTGTTATGAATTTGTTCAAACAATTCAAACAAACATTTGAATTCAGAACCCTCCAAACTTTTTAGTAAGTTTTTAATCTGTTCATTTATGTAATTAAACAATCCATTTTGAATATTTTTTTTTCTCTTTATGGTTTGTTATTTATTTAAAATAGACATTTTGTCTCAATTCAAATAAGATTTTAATTACATTTTCAAACTCTTTATTTGAATTCTAATTTTCACCAAACCTTTTCCAGTAGGTTTTATTTATTCCATTGTGTAAATAATTCACTTGAATTATTATTTAAAATATTTTAATAGGATTTATTAATCATTCTAACTGGGCAATTATCTTTATTCCAATAAAATCAAATATGGTTTTAATTCCATATAAAATTTTATTTAAATGATTGCTTTATTCCATTTAAGTTAATTAAATAACTTTTATTCCACTTGGGTAAATTCCAATTATTATTTTCCCATGATTTAATTAATCATTTCTATTAGGGATTTTGTCTTTATTCAAATAGAATAGAATTTGGTTAATGCCATATAATTTTATTGTAATAATATTTATCCCTTTATTTTATTTGGATTATCATTATTTTATTTGCATATGGATTTGGCCAAGATTTAATTTGGCTTCTAAATATTCCTTATTTCTTTCTTTCTTTATCTTATAAAATCCATATCTTTTTATTTATAGATCCAAAATTGGTGATTCCAATTTGCATAGTTTTATTTAATATTTGTTTATCCTTTTAAATCCTTTTAGGATTAATTCACAATTTGGTATGGATTTTAGATATGAGCTTTATTAGCTTTGAAAATTAATTCCTTTTAACTTATTAAATTCATAAGTTTTTATCTATGGTTCCAGATTAAGTGAAACCAATTTCTATGGTTTTATAATATTTTTATTTGTCATTTTGATCATTTATAAATGTTTGTTGACCAATTTTTACATGGATCAAATCCATAGTCTTAGAGTGGTCTTGGAAATGATTTTCTTCCATTAGGGTTTTTGGGTTTTGGTTTAACTTTTCCAAGTGTATAAATTTCAAGATACATTATTTGATGAATGCATTTCTCTTGATTTGAATTTTGTTGGATTCCATTTTCATCAAAGTTTGTTCAAGATGGGTTTTTATGTTTCCTTTTGGAAAAAAGTTTCTTTTCACCCTAAATTTCAACAATTATTTATTTTTCACATTTCAAAATTTGGAAAATTTTGGGATGTGACAAGCCACCGGAGGGTAAAAGTGAGTATATCGCACACGACAGTGTTAGTACTGGAGGGCAAAATTGACTACAACCAAACTGCTAGTGCTACACTCGAGGGTATAACGGATCACAACTAAGTGGCCAAGGTTAGACACGAGGGGGAAAATGTGACGACGCTGTGGTCGGTGCAGGGCCTGGCGGTGCAGCAAAAAGACGCGCCTTGTTACGCGGTGCATGGTGGTGCAAGGAAACGTCTCCTCCCTTCAACTTTATATAGGCCTCCTCACTCTCACTCACACAACCATCTCCACTGTCCCATCACCTTCTACAAACCCCCCAAGAAAACCCTAACCACACTGGCGATGGAGAAGAACGACGTGGTGGCCATCGTCGCCTCGAAGGAGGCCGACGAGGAGGACCCCATCCCCGTACTGGCCCCTGTCGAGGCATTGAAGGCAGCCGCCATCCCTGTCTAGACCCCCGTCCCCGCTTCCACCATAGCCACCGGCGAGGAGGCCCCCGTCCCCGTACATGCCCCCGCCGTTCTCCTACAGATCCCGCACGGCTGGGACCCCTACAGGGACAACGATTACATCAGGCCAGAGAACCCCTTCGACAAACAGCTTAGTCGACCCATGGTCAGAGGTAACTAGGGTTTTATCTCCTTCCTTTGTTATTCCCCCATTCCCATTGTTGGATGCTAGATCGTGTGTTATTAGGGCTCGGATAATCGGTGGATGCTAGGTATTTTTACAGTAGCTAATCCTATTGTGTTAGATCTCGTATTTCGATGAATGCCCCTAGTTGGGACCAGTACTAGCACCGATCTGTAGTTGGTATCAGTACTAGCACCAATCTGTAGTTAGGACCAATATTCGATTTGGTTTGAGATTTGTGGATTGGGGAATAATCAGGGGATCTCAGTCGGTTAATTTATGCAAGTAATCAATCCCGATAATCATGGTATCTCAATCATGTCCTTATTGCATGCTACTGTTTTTTTTTTTGTAATAGGTGGATAACAGTGACGTCTGCAGCGATGTCCATGGACACCAATACTCGTTAGGTGCCGAGGAAGATGAAGTCCGGCCAGTTCAACGGCTTCTTCGCTGACGACGTCTATAGGTGCCCCTTCTGCACCAGGAGCCTCGCCACCGACTTCAACTCCCTCGTGATGCATTTCGAGGACGTGAAGACCTGCGGTCCGTCAAAGAACGCCAACGCCTTCAGAGCCGAGCACAAGGCGCTCGGTTTTCACCACCGCAACCTCCAGAAGGTGGCCGTCGAGGAGGGTCGGATGCCCCGATCAAGCCCAAGGCGCCCAAGGTCAAGGGACTGGGCAGCAGGAAGTGGAGGAAGCGCCACAGGGAGGAGGCGGAGGCCCTCCTAGCGCAGGCCATGAGGGGCCACTGATCTTGTGCTGCTGCTGCTGTTGTAAAGTAGCTTATTTTGTTTTGTTGTCTGTGTTGAACTTGTAAGCTGTTGCTGCTGAGCAGCCTACTTATCGAACCTGGTTTAAGTATCGTACTATATAATCCTTTATTAGCTGCTTTATCTACATCTGCTCTATTCATTTACATATTTATGGTGCTGGTTAGATTTGCTGCTAGATTGGGAAAATACGAGGGCCAAAAGGAACCATGAATGAAGAGAGAAGCTGCTCTAGATTCGCTGCCTTTTTGGGCAAAAATAACAACTGTTAGCGACATATAGGGGAAAAGACGCTCTTAAAAATGCCAATCATAAAAATAACAAAAAATAAATCTTCCAATTTAGGCGACAGGGCGCACGTAACTACCATTCGCGCCCCACATGGTCCCACACCACATCCCCCAAAACGCGTTCCCAACAAGCCGACCCCACACCATGGGGGGTCCTACTATGGGACCCGATTGAACTTGGCCCCACCTGTCATCACGTAACGGGGGTGGGTCCTACTTGTCAGCATGTAATGGCGAGGGTCCACTACGGGACCCATCTGAATGCGGCCCTACTTGTCAGCATGTAACGGAGAGGGTCCACTAGCATGACCCGACGGAGAGCGAGTTTCAGACCGATGTGAGAGTTCCATAATAGGAGTTGAACAAAAGTGAGGAAAAACTAAGCGGCTGGGGAAAAGTGAGTACAACTAACGAACCAGGGGCACGAAAATAGAAATCCCTACATTATATGATTGTCCCCCTTGCTTACCAAAGGAGGATGAATGTTATGTTCCTGTGGATCCTTTTCAAATACTACTTTGGCTAAAGCCTGTGATAATAATTGTGCTCCTGTTATTTATGATAATCCTTTATTTGCGCCTAATTTCGAAAAGCATGGTACTAAAGAGTTTTTCTTAGAAAATGTTTATGATAAAGCTCTAGATGATGGTCCTCTTGAGAATGATCAGTCATCTTGTTATAAAATTGTTAAAACTGGGTTTAAAGATTTTAATCCCACTATTTTTGAGCTTGCCAGAAATTATGTGTTTATAGATCATGAAAAGCATGCTTTATGTGATAGTTATATTGTTGAGTTTATTCATGACGCTACTGAAAATTATTATGAGAGAGGAAAATATGGTTGTAGAAGTTTTCATGGTACTGAAACACCTCTCTATGAGCTAAAAGTTTTGAAGTTGCTCTTGTTTTATCTACCCATTCTTGTTACTATGTGATTCTTTGATTTATTTTCTTACAAGATTCCTATGCATAGGAAGTGGGTTAGACTTAAATGTGTTTTGAATTTGTTTCTTGATGCTCTCTTTTACTTCAATTCATATTTCTTATGTGAGCATCTTCTCAAATTATCATGCCTAACTTAAAGGCGTTAAAGAAAAGTACTTCTTGGGAGATAACCCAATAGTTTTCTTGAGTCTTGGAAGTTATTACTTCTGTAATGACCTCTCATTATCCTTTTGTTTGATTTTTGTGCCAAGAATAACCTCTAATTAGAGGAAAGTAAGATTTGAGGAGTTGCTGTCCCGAAACAGATTTTTGTGCTCCACTGTAAAAATTCGTGTAAAATATCTGTAAGTCGGATTGAGCTGTAATTTTATGAATAAATCCCTAGGTTGTTAGCTAACTTTCGTTAGTTCAACACTTTTCATTTGAGCAACATAAGGTCTTCGAAAAAATCGGTTTCTACCTGCTCGTCTATTTTGTCAGATTTCTGCCATTACTTGCATTTGCTTCTTATTGATTCCTTTTTGGGTTCTTTTTGGGAAATTGAGATTTTTGTGGGAATTGATACAGTAGCTTGTGTCTTTAGTGAAAGTTTTGTTGTTTTGAAACTAAACCCCACAGGTCTATTATCTTTTGAATGCACTAATGTTGCTAATGAAGATTGTGTGAAGTTTTGTATGAAGAAACATTTTCAAGTGTAAGGAAAGATTGATGCAATGAGATGAAGAATGGAAAAAATCTCAAGCTTGGGGATGCCACCCCGTGTCACCCCAATAAATATTCAATAGGTACAAGCGTCAAAGCTTGGGGATGCCCAAGGCATCTCCTTCTTCATCAATAAAAATCTCAGCTCTTTCTAGACACTTTGTTTTTATTATTTAATGCACTGTTGTGTTGCTCTTGGAGAATCTTAGTTTTTGTTTTTGGTTTTTGTTTGTTTAGTTTGCTTGAATAAAGTAGTTTGGACCCTCGTTATCACTGTGTTATTTCAAATAAGTCGATTGGTGTTGGAAAGGAGTAGAAAGTTCTTGCTTGAAAAGTGCAAGAGGAGCTTGCATTGACTATGACTTAGAATTTATCATGTCATGCTAGGTGTTGTTTTGACCTTATGCTTAGTGATTATTGTTGTAGCATGTCTTGTTCCAAAAAATTAGGATTGTTTAGTGTGCCTTGAAAGAATCATGCGTTGTTTTAGCATACAAAAGCATAGTATTGTGGTATTCTCCTTTGATGATTTGTTTGGGTTGACTTGGCACATGCTCACACCATGTTATGACTATGAACAAGTCACCATAGACTCTATGATTATTTAGTCCTTGACTTGTAGTATCACTCTATGCTTTGATTAGCAATGTTTTGTCCCTCTGCATGATTATGGCCATTGCTGCTCTCTTAGTTGGTTGCTCTTAGTCTTTTGCTAGACTCCACTTGTATGAGTAAGTTCTACTCATGCTTCCAACTACCAAGAAACCCATTTATTCCAAAGTGTCCACTATAAATTCCTATGCATGGTGTGTTACACCATTCCAAGTATATTCTTGTTTTCAGCTATCTTCTAATTAAAAAGTATTTTGTTATGTGAAAACTTAGTGATTAAAGCTCTCACGAACTTGATGGCACACTTTATATTCCTTGCCCCTAATAAACTTGAACCATTGTGTCATCTATGTTGTATATGCTTGCACTTATACGTTAGAATTAGCAGAACCATGCTTTCATGGGGAACGTTTTCAACATTGCACTTGTACTTTGTCCATGGTTGATATCATGCTATTTTGTCTATCGATGTCACCGGTGTGAAATAAAGAGGGAGCTTGTAAGTCCATGGAGTTATGTATTTTGTGTTAGAGAAACGCCTGGCCGCTAGCCTAAGCCATGCCTAATCATGGTGGAAACTTGCAGCATCACCATAATGAGCTATCTGTGAAGCATCCTCAATAAAAATCTATGCAAATAGTAAATAAAAATATCGTTGAGATGCTTGCCTTGTCATTTTGGTTATGGGAAAGCTCATGTACCATGTGCAAGGGGTACCCCATTGGCGGTTCTCTATGAAACGCATGTACTTACTATGACAAGAACTTACATGGGACTGAAGTCGAGTAGCATCAGGTGTGGCCCTCATATTGTCACATCCCAAAAATTTCCAAATTTTGAAATGTGAAAAATAAATAAACAAAAGAATTAATTGTTGAAATTTAGGGTGAAAAGAAACTTTTTGTTTCTAAATGGAAACATCAAAACCCTTCTTGATCAAATTTAAATAAAAGGGAATCCAACAAATTTCAATCAAGTGAAATGCGTTCATCAATGAACGTATCTTGAAATTTAAACACTTGGGAAAATAAACCAAAACCCTAAAACCCTAATGGAAGAAAATCATTTCAAAGATGTCCCTAAGACTATGGATTTGTTCCATATAAAAATTTCAGCAACAAACATTTATAAATGATCAAAATGATAAACAAAAATATTATAAGATCATAGAAATTGGTTTAATTTAATTTGGAGCCACATATAAAAACTCATGATTTTAATAAGGATTAAAAGAAATAATTTCTAAAGCTCATAAAGCTCCTAACTAAAATCCATACCAAATTGTGAGAAAATTTAATCCTAAAAGGATTAAAAAGATAAAAAAATATTAAAAAAATTATACAAATTGGAATCACCAATTTTGGATCTATAAATAAAAATATATGGATTTTATGAGATAAAGAAAGAAAGAAATAATAAGGAATTTTTAAAAGCCAAATTAAATCTTGGCCAAATCCATAAACAAATGAAAGTTTATTGAATAATAAAAAGGAGTAAAATATTATTTAAATAAAATCATAAGTATTGAACAATATCCAATTTTATTTAAATAAAGGCAAATTGCCTAGACTAAATAATAAGAAAATTATTTAGAAGACAATTTAAATCTTGAGTTAAATCCATAAGCAAATGGAATAAAGATAATCCAAATCCAAATAAAATAAAGGGATAAATATTATTCAATTAAAATTATATGGACTTTAACTAAATTCAATTTATTTGAATAAAGACAAATGCCCAATTTAAATGAACATTAAATCATATTAAAATATTTTATATAATAATTCAAGTGAATTATTTGCACTAAAGAATAAATAAAACCTACTGAAAAGGGTTTAGTAAAAATTAGAATTTAAATGGAAGTTTGAAAATATATTTAAAATGTTATTTAAATAAAGACAAGTGCCTATTTTAAATAAATAATAAACCATAAAAGGATAAAAAGAATTATTCTAAAATGGATTACTTAAATACATTAATAAACAGATAACCCTACTAAAAAGATTTGATAGTTATTTGAATTCAAACAAGAGTTTGAATCATTTGAATAAATTCAAAATAGAAAATGAAAACAGAAAAAGAAAAAGGAAACATAATAAAAAAAGGGAAAAGAACCAGCCCAGCCTAACCAGCCCAAGCCTCCCCTCTCTTTCACCTCTCTCTCTTACCCCCCACTTTGTCGATTTACCCATATCCCAGGAACCCGCCTCGGCAACTCCCACCGACCGACACAAATAGAACCGTCACCATTCGTCATTGTCTACGACGGTTCTCCCCTCTCTCGCCCGTTTCTGTATTTGATTTCGCATGTTTAATTCGCTGTGATGACGCGTTGATTCAGCTCAGTAAGCTCGCCCATTTAAGCGCCCCCTCTCTCCCTTCCTTTCCCCTCAGACGTTGTTGCCAGAGAGCCACCAGGCTGCTCGAATCGTAGCCCATACCGTCGCTGCTCCGACGATACTCCGGCCACGATTCTGGCCAAGCCTCACCTCTCCACTGCCTCTAACCTCCACGATCATGATCCCCATTGTCCCACGCACCTGCCTGTAGCCCCAGTTCGCCCGAGCAAGCCCCACAGTGTCGGCAACGTCAACGTCTAAGCGCCACCGACGATGAGCTCGACTCCGGTGAGCCATAGCCGATGACCTCGTGCGCCCCTTGCTCACTGGTGAGTGTTTCCGCGATCCTTGAACCCGTGTGCATCTTCCTGACGCGTTGCTTTGCTCGCTTGCATTCTAGAGACTCGCCTCCGACGAAGTCATGCGTGACCCGACGACAGTGACATCTCTGGCGAGCAATACACAGCGATACCGTATGCCCCCTGCCCAACGGCGACCACCTTGAGCACCACCGAGCCTCTGCAATCTCAGTAAGCATCTCCCCCACCCCCTTACCCCTTGAGTCACCGTAACACATCTGCCCAAGCGCACCATCGCTGTCCACCATCGTCGCGCCGCCCATCTTTGGCCGCTGGAGTTTGAACCGTAGGATGTGGATCTGTCGGCTAGGATAGAATCACTTATCAAAGGGGTATGATTGTTTTTGTGCCGTGCGATTTAAACAGATCTGATAGCTGTGTTAGTCAATCCAACTGAATCGTTTTCAGCCAATAGGATACAGACACGTGGCCAGTGATTTGTTTTAAAAACAGAAACTTGTCTATTAGATGTTTAGATTTGTAAAATTCATAACTTTAAATAGACACGTCCAAAATTTAAAAAATTTATATCATTGGAATCAGGAAAAAGAATACTTTGCAACCATTCCCTTGGTTTAGTGTTTTTCTTCTGTAAAATTAGTTGTTTTTGCAGAAACATGTTTAGGTATATTTTGAGTATAGAAATTATTCTAGAAATGATTTTTGAATAAAATCTTTTGCAAATGTTTTGTTTTGAACCTACTGACCATAAAAACCAAATTATGGGTTTAAAAATATATTATGTGACACTAAGGAATTATTCCTTTGAATAAAAGCATTTCTAGTTAAATAAAAATGTTGAATATGATTTAAAAATGCTTTTTGAGTAAAACCTTTTGAAATTGGTTTTATTTAAACTCTCTGACCCTAAACACCAAGTTTTGGGATTTAAAAATATATTTGATTAACCCTAGAAAATTATTACTTTGATTAAAGGCATTTCTAGTAAAATAAAATAATGCTTTGATTTAAAAATGATTTTTAGGTGAAACCTTTTGTAAACAGATTTGTTTTAAAACACTTTGACCATAAACATTAATACTAGTGTTTAAAAACATTTTGGCTAACACTATAAATTATTACTTTGGTTTGAATCATTTCTAGCAAGACGAAATGATTTAAATGGCCCATTTTCACTAACTTGATTTTAAATGGTTTTGCTACTTTTATAAATGAACAATAGGTGTTTAAAAATGTTTATACCCTATTAGAAACCACCTATCCAAATAAAATAATCTTTTGCATGCTTGCATGCATTGTTTTGTTTTCATTATTTTATGTGATGAATTGTTTGAATGCTAGTTTGAATATTTGCTTGCTTGATTGAATTGTAGTGAAATTTGAAGAGTGTGACAGTTGCAAGATCAAGGAGTGAATCTATATTCTCTACCCAAAAGGAAAGTGGTGCTTCATACATTTTGTCCCATTATTTTCACTATGCATTATTGATATTTTGAGTAGGGCTTGCATGGAATTTTTCTAAGTATAAGCTATGCCTTGGGAAATCCTAGTAGATGATGCCTTAGTAGAATTTTCCCTAAGTTAAGATCCCTACTACTATCATGCTTAGCTTACCTAGTAGAAAACAAGGGTGGGTTATATTCATTCTATGAAATATTTCTAAGTCATTGACTTTTGTTTTGTTTAATAAAACAACTATGTGAATGAATCACTTGGGTGGAGTGGGACTTGTATGGATTATGTTGAGTGGTTACACAGGGGCCCATATTTATGGCCTACCCTAGTGTATGTCACTTGTGGAATGCCACCCAGGAACAAAGAGATTTGAGATGTCAAATGTTGAGAAGCTTCAAGTGCAGCCACATGGCAATATGGGCTCTGCCTGGATCATATAGGTTGCAATAACTTAGCCATATGGACAATTGGTGGTAGGGGTGATAGGTTTGGGAACGCGTCCATTTTGGTCTAAGGGGAGGCTTCTAAAAGATCTTGTATCGATGCATGTAGAGTCTTGTGGGGAAAGTGCACCACCTCTTGAGAGAGTAAAATCTAAGTACTTAGCCATGTCCCCGACAATGGACAATTTGAGCATCAAGACATGGAAGCTATCAAGGATCTCCTCATCCCAATTTCTAAGTTAAAAGCTTGTGGTTGAACAAGGGTAAAGGTTAACCAATATTCATTGGTTGTTCCTTGGGTGATTCTGACAAATAAAAACATAGTATTTTCAAATGATAAGGAAAATCTATTTTGAGCAAAGCAAGCCTAAACTCCACTTAGCCAAATGCATATAGATGATAGATACCACTATTCTACCATAGTATCACTTGCCAATACAATTCAAATGTATTGACCCTTGTGCCTGTAACTTATTATGTTGCAGGTTTGTTTGATGTTAGTGAAGTGTGTTGAATAGGATTACAAGTCTACAACCAACATGATTGCCTGTGGCACTTTGAAGATGAAGGACTCCATGCTACATAGTTATTTTTGCTGCATTGTAATAAGATAGCCAAATGAGCTATGTAAGATGTAATGAAATATTTTATTCCTGGTTATAAAGTTGTATTATGACCTTTGTTTTTCTTGATATTACATCTTAAACTATGGATGCTAGCTATTGATCCAGGGACTAGCATTGTAAACATAGGGATCTCTACCTTATCAGGTTGGGACCTCTCTACAGATGGTATCAGAGCACTGTGTTGCCTGTAGGATTGTAACCCAAGGATTGGACAAAACCCCTTAGAAAAATAGGAGTTGTATTTGTTCAAAACTTATTTACAAACAATCTTGTAAACTCTTGCCTCAACCTTTTTGGTTTTGATTCCACATCTCTTCCTTTTCAAACTTGTTGGACAAAGCCTCCACCATGAGCAAAGACTTCAACATGAGCGAAGGACTTCACCAACTCAAATGACTTCAACTTTAGTTTCATCAAGGACTTCAACTTGGACATCACTAAGGACTACAAGTTAGACAAGAATAATATTAAAGACTTGAAGACTAAATAAACACAACTTAGAAGGAACCATCATCACCTTTGAAGCTTAGTGACCAAGATACAAGAATTTTTTCCAAGGAAGCCATGATCTCATTCATGAAGAAACAACTAAGAAGAATGGAATGATCTCAAGTGAACCCATAGTTGGACCACCATACTAGTGTTTAGTTTAGATCATATATTGATCACACCAACTTAGGTGGTGTAGCAAAAATATTTTGTTGCCTAAAAATGTGCTTGAACCTTGTTGTTTGAGTGGAATGTTTGGTTGTGATTGCTTGCACATTGCTTTGTATGAATTGTTGTGTGTGAGGAGAACTCTTCCTCTAGAAATATTTTGCCTATTCTAACCCCAATCCAACCCAAATAGATGACTTCTCCAAGAGACTCCAACATCAAGAATGGTGACAACAACAACCAAGAGATGCACATGAGAGAACAACTTCTAGCAACCCAAGCCCAGTTAAATCAAGTGACAACTCAGTTTTTATCCAACAACAATGAGTTAGACCCAACCATGCAATTTTTTTTGGAAATCCAATCCCAATTGTTGCAAAGGATGACCAATCAAATGATCAACATGAGAAGCAACTCTTCCCAAAGTGATTGTGACAACAATGATATCAAGGATGATGTTATAGAAGGAACTCAAGCTTGAAATATTTGTGGAGACATGGAACACACTTATAAAGAGCACGTGGATCAATGCCCTAATTGTGAAGAGAATCATCCACTAAACAATGCCCCACATCTCAAGTTACTTGTTTCCTATGTGAAGGAAATGATCATGTCCCTATCCAATGCCCCATCTATCCCATAGTCCAACAAATGAAACAAGATGGAATGCATCAAATGTTTGGAAATCTCCATAAGGAACAACTTCTACCAAGAAGGATGAAGGCAAAGTTAGAACCATGCCTCATAAAGCCACAACCAAAGTGACCACAAAGTGTTGCTACTCTTGTGGAGAAGAAGGACACATCTCTAGTAACTTTTCCAAGAAAATAGAAAGATTTCCCAACTTTGAGGTGAGATATGAAGAACATGAACTAGAAGAACTCCTAGCTTTGGAGAGACCCAAAAAGAATAAGAAGGACAAAATCCAAGTGTAATGTTACAATTGCAAAGAGATGGGACACTATGCCAGTGATTGCATAGAAAAGAAGAAGAACCAAGGAAACAAACAAGAGGCAATGATACCAAAGGAAAAGAAAGATATTAGCTAAGTGATGTGTTTCAAATGCAAAGAGCTAGGCCATTATGCCAACAACTATCCAGAGAAGATACATCAAGATCCCAAGTAAGCCAAGATGTAATCTAGTTAAAAACCTTTTTAAGGATGGTAGTACCCTAGTTGTCTTGAAGCCAACTTGTAACCTCTAGACTTCCCAAATATCGGGACGAGATTTCTTTTAAGGGTGGTAGCCTGACACATCCCAAAATTTTCCAAATTTTGAAATATGAAAAATAAATAAACAAAAGAATTAATTGTTGAAATTTAGGGTGAAAAGAAACTTTTTTGTTTCTAAATGGAAACATCAAAACCCTTCTTGATCAAATTTGAATAAAATGGAATCCAACAAATTTCAATCAAGTGAAATGCATTCATCAATGAATGTATCTTGAAATTTAAACACTTGGGAAAATAAACCAAAACCCTAAACCCTAATGGAAGAAAATCATTTCAAATATCTCCCTAAGACTATAGATTTGTTCCATATAAAAATTCAGCAACAAACATTTATAATTGATCAAAATGATAAAAAAATATATTATAAGATCATAGAAATTGGTTTCATTTAATTTGGAGCCATAGAAAAACTCATGATTTTAATAAGGATTAAAAGAAAATAATTTCTAAAGCTAATAAAGCTCCTAACTAAAATCCATACCAAATTGTGAGAAAATTTAATCCTAAAAGGATTTAAAAAGATAAACAAATATTAAATAAAATTATACAAATTGGAATCACCAATTTTGGATTTATAAATAAAAAGATATGGATTTTATGAGATAAAGAAAGAAAGAAAGAAATAAGGAATATTTACAAGCCAAATTAAATCTTGGCCAAATCCATAAACAAATGAAAGTTTATTGAATAATAAAAAGGAGTAAAATATTATTTAAATAAAATCATAAGGATTGAACAATATCCAATTTTATTTAAATAAAGGCAAATTGCCTAAACTAAATAATAAGAAAATATTTAGAAGACAATTTAAATCTTGAGTTAAATCCATAAGCAAATGGAATAAAGATAATCCAAATCCAAATAAAATAAAGGGATAAATATTATTCAATTAAAATTATATGGACTTTAACTAAATTCAATTTTATTTGAATAAAGACAAATGCCCAATTTAAATGAACATTAAATCATATTAAAATATTTTAAATAATAATTCAAGTGAATTATTTGCACTAATGAATAAAAAAAACCTACTGAAAAAGGTTTAGTAAAAATTAGAATTTAAATGGAAGTTTGAAAATATATTTAAAATGTTATTTAAATAAAGACAAGTGCCTATTTTAAATAAATAATAAACCATAAAAGAATAAAAAGAATTATTCTAAAATGGATTACTTAAATACATTAATAAATAGATAAACCTACTGAAAAGATTTGATAGTTATTTGAATTCCAACAAGAGTTTGAATCATTTGAATAAATTCAAAACAGAAAATCAAAAAATAAAAAGAAAAAGAAAACAAAATAAAAAATGGGAAAAGAACCAGCCCAGCCCAACAAGCCCAGCAAGCCCACCAGAGGCCTCTCTCTTTCTCCCCACAGAAAACGTTTCACACCGCGCAGTTTACCCCCTCTGTCACTGGCAACCAGGCCCCACCGAACCCCACTCAACTCGCTGACAAATAGACCCAACCGAACACGTCACCATTGTCTACCCCGCGACCAGTTCCTCCCACTCTCTCGCCCGTTTCTGTCTTTGATTTCGCAGGTTTAATTCGCCGTGATGACGCGTTGATTCATCTCAGTAACCTCGCCCATTTAAGCGACCCCTCTCTCTCTTCCTTTCCCCTCACACGCTGTTGCCAGAGAGCCACCAGGATGCTCGAATCGCAGCCCATACCGTCGCTGCTCCGACGATACTCCGGTCACGATTCCGGCCAAGCCTCACCTCCCCACTGCCTCTAACCTCCACGAGCATGATCCCATTGTCCCACGCACCTCCCCGTAGCCCCAGTTCACCCACGCAAGCCCCACAGCGTCGGCAACGTCAACGTCTGAGCGCCACCGACGATGACCTCGACTCCGGTGAGCCATAGCCCACGACCTCGTGCGCCCCTTGCTCACTGGTGAGTGTTTCCACGATCCTTGAACCCGTGTGCATCTTCCTAACGCATTGCTTTGCTATCTTGCGTTCCAGAGACTCGCCTCCGACGAAATCCTGCGTGACCCGACGACAGTGACATCTCCGGCGAGCAATACACTGCGATACCATACGCCTCCTGCCCAACGGCGACCACCTTGAGCACCACCGTGCCTCTGCGATCTCAGTAAGCATCTCCCCACCCCTTACCCCCTAGAGTCACCGTAACGCATCTGCCCGAGGGTGCCGCCGCTGTCCATCGTCGTCGCGCTGCCCATCTTTGGCCACTAGAGTTTGAAACGTAGGATGTGGATCTGTCGGCTAGGATAGAATCGCCTATCGAAGGGGTATGATCGTTTCTGTGTCGTGCGATTTAAATAGATCTGACGGTTGTGTTATTCAATCCAACCGAACCGTTTTCAGCCAATAGGATACAGACATGTGGCCAGTGATTTGTTTTAAAAATAGAAACTTGTCTATTAGATGTTTAGATTTGTAAAATTCATAACTTTAAAAATACACGTCCAAAATTTACAAATTTTATATCATTGGAATCAGGAAAAAGAATACTTTGCAACCATGCCCTTGGTTTAGTGTTTTTCTTCTGGAAAATTAGTTTTTTCCAGAAACATATTTAGGTATATTTTGAGTATAGAAATTATTCTAGAAATGATTTTTGAATAAAATCTTTTGCAAATGTTTTGTTTTGAACCTACTGATAATAAAAACCAACTTATGGGTTTAAAAATATATTTTGTCACACTAAGGAATTATTCCTTTGAATAAAAGCATTTCTAGTTAAATAAAAATGTTGAATATGATTTAAAAATGCTTTTTGAGTAAAACCTTTTGAAATTGGTTTGATTTAAACTCTCTGACCCTAAACAACAAGTTTTGGGATTTAAAAATATATTTGATTAACCCTAGAAAATTATTACTTTGATTAAAGGCATTTCTAGTAAAATAAACCTTTTGTAAACAGATTTGTTTTAAAACACTTTGACCATAAACATTAATACTGGTGTTTAAAAACATTTTGGCTAACACTAGAAATTATTACTTTGGTTTGAATCATTTCTAGCAAAACAAAATGATTTAAATGGCCCATTTTCACTAACCTGATTTTAAATGGTTTTGCCACTTTTATAAATGACCAATAGGTGTTTAAAAATGTTTATAACCTATTAGAAACCACCTTTACAAATAAAACAATCTTTTGCATGCTTGCATGCATTGTTTTGTTTTCATTATTTTATGTGATGAATTGTTTGAATATTTGCTTCATTGAATTGTAGTGAAATTTGAAGAGTGTGACAATTGCAAGATCAAGGAGTGAATCTATATTCTCTACCAAAAAGGCAAGTGGTGCTTCATACATTTTGTCCCATTATTTTCACTATGCATTAGTGATATTTTGAGTAGGGCTTGCATGGAATTTTTCTAAGTATAAGCTATGCCTTGGGAAATCCTAGTAGATGATGCCTTAGTAGAATTTTCCCTAAGTTAAGATCCCTACTACTATCATGCTTAGCTTAGCTATTAGAAAACAAGGGTGGATTATATTCATGCTATGAAATATTTCTAAGTCATTGACTTGTATTTTGTTTAATAAAACAACTATGTGAATGAATCACCTGGGTGGAATGGGACTTGTATGGATTATGTTGAGTGGTTACACAGGGCCCCATATTTATGGCCTACCCTAGTGTATCTCACTTGTGGAATGCCACCCAGGAACAAAGAGATTTGAGATGTCAAATGTTGAGAAGCTTCAAGTGCAGCCACATGGCAATATGGGCTCTGCCTGGATCATATAGGTTGTAATAACTTAGCCAGATGGACAGTTGGTGGTAGGGGGTGATAGGTTTTGGAACGCGTCCATTTTGGTCTAAGGGGAGGCTTCTAAAAGATCTTGTCTCGATGCATGTCGAGTCTTGTGGGGAAAGTGCACCACCTCTCGAAAGAGTAAAATCTAAGTACTTAGCCGTGTCCCCGGCAATGGAAAATTTGAGCATCAAGACATGGAAGTTATCAAGGATCTCCTCATCCCAATTTCTAAGTTAAAAGCTTGTGGTTGAACAAGGGTAAAGGTTAACCAATATTCATTGGTTGTCCTTGGGTGATTTTGACAAATAAAAACTTATTGTTTTCAAATGATAAGAAAATCTATTTTGAGCAAAGCAAGCCTAAACTCCACTTAGCCAAATGCATGTAGATGATAGATACCACTATTCTACCATAGTATCACTTGCCAATACAATTCAAATGTATTGACCCTTGTGGCTATAACTTATTATGTTGCAGGTTTGTTTGATGTTAGTGAAGTGTGTTGAATAGGATTACAAGTCTACAACCAACATGATTGCCTGTGGCACTTTGAAGATGAAGGACTCCATGCTACATAGTTATTTCTGCTGCATTGTAATAAGATAGCCAAATGATCTATGTAAGATGTAATGAAATATTTTATTCCTGGTTATAAAGTTGTATTATGACCTTTGTTTCTTGATATTACATCTTAAACTGTGGATGCTAGCTATTGATCTAGGGACTGGCATTGTAAACACAGGGATCGCTACCTTATCAGGTTGGGACCTCTACACATATTCAAGGGACATGAGATTGCCAACTTATACTTTGTCAAGCATATACTCCATAGTTTGTTCACTTCAACTTTAATCACTTCAAGATGCTTATGATAGGGGCAATGAGGGCTGAAAGCTAACAACTACCATAATTTTTGGAAGCTCTTTTTGAAACTTGAAATCCGTGCTTCCCATAGAAGGGCCTTTCTTCCACCATTATATTGAGTCTCCACCTTCTACCTTTAGGCACCATTAAGAGAGCATAGTTCCCATTCTTAGTTCTATGTGCAGTGTCCCAAAACTTATTGATTGATCCATATTGTGATATTTCTTGTTCTTGTGCTATTTGTATCTAGTCACTCTTATGAACTTTGAAGGTGTCCTATGCATCTATTTGCTACTCCATGAGGGACAATCTGAATGCCACTATGCCATGTCTTCTGTATGTGAAACAAACAAAAGTTTTTAAATGCATGTTATTCATGATCTTTGTTTGTATCCTTTCATGTTGCATGCATAGTTGCTGTGTCTTACTGTTAGAACTCCATCTTTCATGCAATGTTTAGAGTTCTTTGATCCTAGCTTTCAATGCTTGCAAATGGTTTGATCTTGGTTTTGATGGTGCATGTCACCTCAAAAATTATTATTTTATCACTTACCTACTCGAGGACTAGCAGGAGTTAACCTTGGGGATGCTTGGTACGTCGGAAACGTATCTATATTTTTTGATGTTCCATGCTTTTTTAGTATCTACTTTGGTTTGCTTTGTCTACACTTTGAGGTGTTTTTATATGTTTTCTAGAACTAACCTATTAACAAGTTGCCATAGTGCCAGTTGCCTGTTTTCTTCCGTTTTTAGTTCTAAAAAGGCAGAAAATCAATATTCTCGTAATTGGACGGGACAAAAGCCAAAGTCAATATTTTACCGTGGGCAACACGAAGCCAGAATACGAGATGGAGGAGGCTCACCAGGGGCCACACCCATGGCAACGTGGCCTAGGGCTGGGCGCGCCTGGGGGTGTAGCCGCCCTGGTGGCCATCTGCCTCGCCTCTTTGCCTATAAAGTCCCCCCGATGCCAAAACCCTAAACACCTGATCAATATTCCACGAAACCGTCTGAAGCCACCGTCACCATCGTCCCTAGATCGGAAGGATCTAAAGTTCTTCCCAGCACCCTGTCGGAGGGGAGATCATCCCAAAGGCCTTCTTCTATGGTATGAAGCGTGAGTAGTTCCACCTTGGACTACAGGTCCATGTAGTAGCTAGATGGTTGTATCTCCTCCTTTGTGCTTTCATGTATAGATCTTGTGAGCTCCATTCATGATCAAGATATCATCTATTTGTAATCATGCATGTTGTGTTTGTGGGGATCCGATGATATTAAGATTACTATGTTAGATTGATTAATGGTTTTGTCTATATGATTCTATCATGTCTGTGTTGTTTGTGATTTTGCATGCTCTTCGTTGTTAGTAGCTATCTTGGCCAAGTAGTTGCTAGTGACTCCAAGAGGGGGTATTTATGCTCGATAGTGGGTTCATGTCTCTACTTATCAAGGGAAGTGACAGAAATCTCTATGGTAGTAGATGTGCTATTGCCACTAGGGAGAAAACAACGGTCTCTTGTTCATGTAACAAGTGGATTGTTTACCTTACACACTTTGCTTAAAGCAGTTGTCTATTGCTTGCAACTTAATACGGGAGGGGGTTCGGATGATAGCCTGAAGGTGGACTTCTAGTCATAGATGCAGTTGGATGGCGGTCTAGGTATATTGTTGTATTCCCAATCGAATCTCATAGGATCTTTTTTGTCTAGTATTGCACTGTTATGCCTTACTCAGTTCCTGTCAATTGCCCTGCTGTAATTTGTTTACCCTTCATGCCATGTTTGTTTATCTAAGGAGAGCACCTCTAGTGAACTATAGACCCCAGACCAATCTTTACCATTGATACATCTTCCACGGTTACTGTTTACTTGCTGCAAACCATCATCACCTTCCACACCATACAGTAAATCCTTTGTTACAGCAAACCGGTGAGCTTGACAACCTCACTAATTCGTTGGGACAAAGTCTTGAGTTTGTGTTGTGCAGGTTTCCATGTTTCTTGCAACACCTTTGAGACATTTCCTTCCCCCTTCTGGTTCGATAACCTCGGTCTCTACTAAGGGAAAACTTGCTGGTGTGCTCCTCACACCTTGATCTTGGGGTTTCCAACGAAGTGCTCCCAATTCAACACCGGACGCACACATCAGGGACAAGTTGAATGCCACTATGCTATGTTTTCTATATGTGAAACAAACAAACGTCTTTCAATGCATTGTTATTTATGAATCTTTGTTTGTACCCTTTCATGTTGCAGCATAGTTGCTTTGTCTTATTGTTAGAACTTCATATTTTATGCTCATGTTTAGAGTTCTTTGATTCCAGCTTACAATGCTTGCAAATGGTTTGATCTTGATTATGATGGTGCATGTCACCTCAAAAATTATTTTTTTATCACTTACCTACTCGAGGACGAGCAGGAGTTAAGCTTGGGATGCTTAATACGTCGTAAACGTATCTATAATTTTTGATGTTCCATGCTTGTTTAGTATCTACTTTGCTTTGCTTTGTCTACACTTTGAGATATTTTTATTCTTTTTCTGGGACTAACCTATTAACAAGTTGCCACAGTGCAAGTTGCCCGTTTTCTGTTGTTTTTGGTTCCAGAAAAGTCAGAAAATTAATATTCTCAGAATTGGACGGGACAAAAGCCAAAGTCAATGTTTCATCGAGGAGAACACGGAGCCAGAAGACGAGACGGAGGAGGGCCTCGAGGGGGACACACTCCTAGCCGCGCGACCTGGCCTGGCCCGCGCCTGGGGGTTGCATCCGCCTCGGGCACCCCCTCGGCCTCCCTCTTCTCCTATAAGAAGCCCCCGATACCTAAACACTAAGTACCCGATCAATCTTCCACGAAATAGTCCGTAGCCGCCGCCACCATCGTCCCTAGATCGGGGGATCTGAAGCTCTTCCCGGCACCCTGCCGGAGGGAAGAGATCATCCTGGAGGCCTTCTTCATCACCATGCCAGCCTCCGGTATGATGCGTGAGTAGTTCCACCTTGGACTATGGGTCCATGTAGTAGGTAGATGGTTTTTCTCCTCCTTTGTGCTACCATGTTTAGATATTGTGAGCTCCGTTCATGATTAAGATCATCTATTGTAATTATGCATGTTGTGATATTGAGATTACTATGTCAGATTGGTTAATGGTTTTGTCTTATTTATTCTATCATGTCTGTGTTGTTTAAGATCTTGCATGATCTCCGTTTATAGTAGCTATCTATAGTAATATGTATAGATGGTGTTCTGGCACATGCATACAAACCTATTATAAAAATGCATAAAAACAGAATTTAAAATGTTAAAAAGTTATGAAACAAAATTTCCCATGTACATCTAGACATTCAATGTTCCTTACACAAGTATTTGAAGAATTGTTTTTACGTGGTTTGTGTAAAAAGCACAAAAAATCATCCATAGTCCTATTGGAGCATCGGAATTTTTCTTTTTTTCACGGGATATAATTTTTTTTGAAACCGACCATGGAATGTCCAGATGTACGTGTGGATTTGTTTCTGAAATTTTTGACATTTTGAAATGTGTTTTCAATCAATAGGTTTATATGCACCCGTGAGCAGAATAAAAATTGTTTTTTTTTTTGAAAACTTGCATCTGGACATATAGTTTTCAGATGTACATGTGGATTTATTTGAATTTTTTGATAATTAAAAATGTGTTTTCAAACAATAGGTTCGTACACACCCATGAGTCAAATTGGATTTTTGTATACATCAGTATTTATTTTACAATTTTTAGCATAGAAACGGGGCGTATTACTTGTTGTCAAAGCATATGTATACCGTATCCGAGGCCGTACCACGCCTTTCTTGACCGGGGAAGGTTCTGGAAGTAAAACAGAGAGCGCGCTCCTGCGTCCCCCAAAACGAAAAAGAGCGCGCTCCTCCTGCTGGGCCTCTCCCCGGCGGTGGTCCGCCCGCCCCGCCTCCTCGCCCCCCTTGTTTTCTCCGGTGGCCGCATTCCCCGGCGATGACGGCGTCAACCTCGAGTCAGTGCTCATTTACTCGCGCCCCTTCCCTTTATTTTTCTGTTCTCTCGATTTGGCTCCGCCCCTCCGCGATCACGCTAGTCGCTAGTTCAGGTATCGTGTGGGGAAAACTACTAGGAGAGATGCAGCGACCCCAACTCCGTGATTAGGTTTATGAGAAAAATACGATTCGCTTGCTTTTTCTTGCAATTCCCTGTCGCAATTCGTCTTCTTTTGCGTCGGGGAGCTGGCGGTTCTTGCTGCTACCGAGTTCTTTCTCGGTCAGATAATCTTTGAGCGAATCGCTCCTAATTTTGGCAAGATTCGTTTATAGTTGCCAAAGCAAGCGGGTTTCTTGTTGACAGATCCCTTCAATCTTGTGTAAGAAAATCTTTAACTGAGGTGAATCCCTTCAATCTTGCGTGAGATTCGTTTTGGCAATTTTGCTGCCAGCATTCTTCTTTCTTGTATATTATGTGAGTTCTATGCACATCACTATCATTTCTCTGATTTGGCATTAGCTGCACAGGGTTATGTGTGTTGATTGGGTATTTACCCCTCTTGTCTTAGTTCTAACTTATCCGCAATGGGTGGTAAGCAATGCAGCTCTGATCAAACCGTGATTTTGGCAGTGTCTTCCCCTGTGACGATTTACTCCTACCACTAGAGCACATGTGTTCTTGTGTAACTTGCTGGGCTCAATCCTGGATCAGGAGTTTGATGCGATGTTGTCTTGCTTTGTTGGCGATATTATGCCCATTAAAAACAGGGAGAACGTTTGCACCATAGATATTTGGTTTTAAAAAATGCCTATCTGCCTGTGTCTCAGAAATCTAACTGGTTTATGTTAGCGATTTAATAGCAATTGGGGAGACTCTGTAAAAATTGGTGGTCACCTTTTGTGTTGGGTTGCAGGATAAAGTTGCAATTCAGCTAGGGACTTATTTGTATGAGCTCTTAACATTGGCATTTGCCTTGATTCTGTTTCTTTCGCAGAACTGAATGCAACAGAACAGTTGTAAGTGGAATTGATTATAGGCATTCAATGCAGTGAATGTGAAATGTTTGTGATAGTCTCAACATTGTCCACTTGGTCATGCTCACAATTTCCTGGATCAGGAGTTTGATGTTACGTTATCTTGCTTTCTTGGTGATATTATGCCTGTTAAAAAAAATAGGGAGAATGTTCGCTGTAGATATTGTGTTAAGAAAATGCCTATATGTCTATGTCTCAGAAATCTAAATGGGTTATGTTAGCGATTTAATAGCATTTAGGGAGACTGTTAAAATTGGTGGTTACCGTCTGTGCTGGATTGCAGGATAAAGTTGCATTTCAGCTATGGCCATATCTTCAGTTCTTATCTTTGTCATTTGTGTTGAGTTTGCTTCTTTTGCAGCACTGAATGCAACAGATCATCTGTATGTTAAATTGAAGATAGACATCCAATACAGTGAATGTTAAATGTTAGTGATAGTCAACATTGTGCATTTGGTCATGTTCGCAATTTTTGATGTATGGATATATAGGGAAGTAACCAAAAAAAGAAACTACCACATGACTATTATTGTTTGCATCCTGTTTCATTGCTCCTACCTAGTAAAAATATCTCTGAGTTTTCGTTTGCTTCTACATTGTTGGTTACTTGGTCAAACTGCATATTAGTATAGAACAACTAACTACTATAAAGAGGATCAGTTTTTTTATCGTGCAAGTATGCTATGTCAAAATCATGTTTCTTGGAACAACCTCATGCACCCCTTACTATCAATAACATCCCGGCAACTGAATGCACTAGTTTTTTCAAGTAACATTTGTGTCTAGCAACATATTAGTCGAACAATCTGGGCATATATATGCCTCATATTGTTTATTTAATATAGATGTTTGTCAGCAGAATTCAGTATCATCTGTCAATTTAACGCGCAGCTTCGTAATTCTTGTTATATACTCTTGGGTTAGGATTGTGGATCAGACTAATTTGGTTGGGTTCACCTACTAAGTGAAGCATTGGTTTAAATTCATTCGTAGATAACTGTAGTCCTACCAAAAACACAATCGCAGTTCCAGGTCGTACTGATTTCTTATACTGGCATTGAATAGCTAGCATACTGGTGGTTTGTGCGGAGAACAGTATGAGATAACCTTCCGAAATCACGCTGGCATTTACTGTGCTCTACAATCTTTGTTGTAGGTGAATATTGTTACCTCACAAGGACCATTCAAGCTTATATTCATGCTGAAGGACAGAATGTCAACGATGGCTTAATGGAAGATATGTCACATCTTATCCTGTACAATTCCGAGACTGCAGATGACAAGAGAGCACTTGATGCTGCAGATGACACTGAACACTCTCCCCCACTTCACCCCAGGTTACATGGATACAGCAAAGCTTTACCATCTGGAAGGGCTTATAGTATGCAGTGTGCTTTCTGCTTCAAATGGAGGACCGTGCCTTCAAAAGAGAAATATGAAGAGCTATGTGATGATACTTCTGAGAAACATTTCGTATGTGCAAGGGCCCGCGAATGGAACTGCATTTTATCGTGTGATGATCCCGAAGAAATGTTGCAGGATGGAATAAGGGTGTGGGTAACTGAGACACCAAGTATTTCTCAATCTCCTCATGGCCTAGACTGGGAGTTCAAAACCAGGGGGGATGGGTACACAAAGTTTGCGTGTGGGTATGTTTCTGTCCTTTTCGTGGATTTACAGTAATGATTGTGTCTTTTAATCATTGGGTTTGTCTTTTTAGCAAATTATGCCAACTGATCATCTTATCAGAATATTGCAAACTTTCAGGCCCCAGAAAACTGTAGCCCAACACCTAGTACCCCATCCGGAGGCTCCTCTGATCATATTTGCTGCAACAAAATCTTGGCAAACAGACATATCTGGCCCAGTGCTGCTTCTGTCCAACTTTGCACATCCTGGAATGTGCTGTTTCTTTCCATACACAAGAAACTCCTACTGGAGAGATGCCATGGACATAGATATAAATGATGTTCTGCACTCAAATGGAGAGTGGTTTTTACTTAGAGAAGATAGAAGAATCTCCCTTTGGGATGTTAACATGGAGCAGAAGTGGACGATATCTGAGGTGGAAGAAATAGTTCATCAAGGCTATTTTACTGGAAAACCACCTTTTCATGCTACAATAGTTTTGGCGCAGCAACACCCACCAAATAATGGCGACGAAGCTATTACTAGGATTTGGCTTAGAACAGCCGGAATTGATGCTAATTGGCGCAAGGAATCCGTGAGATGCAGCAATGAGCACAAAGGCTTAAATAGCCTCGCCATCCACAATGATATGCTTTTCTGGCTTAGTGATGCTGGCCATCTATGCTGTGTTAGAGAAACACCCACTGGCTTACAGATTAAGCACTGTGAAGATGTTGCCCAAGTCCAAGGAATGACTTTCTCATTGGTACAACACTCAGATGGGCTTTTTCTTGTGAGAAGTGGAGGATTTTTACCTCCGGAAGCTGCTGTGGTGTGCCAAGTTAGACCTGGTGGTGACTCACTGGACATGGTAAATGATGGATTAAATGGCAAAGATGTATTCACCATCCCCAAACAATGTGGATTTGCTCTCTCGTCACCTAACAATGAAAAGAAGCTTTTTACCGCCAACATGTTCCCAAATGTTGATTGTGCCATGTAAGCCACTTAATTTACTTGATATGAAAATATGATACTTGGAAACTGGAATATCTAACATAAGTCTTGCATTTTGAGTGCAGGTACAGCTATGAGCACAACTGCAGTTTTAATATCAAGCCATGCCCATATATGCACCACCTAGCTTGCAGTGCTGTCTGGGCAGTGCTTCGGACTTCAAGAAGCTTTTAGAATATAGCATCAAGTAAGTACAGATTACCATGAACAAAAAAATGTATTTATTCGAATGATCTGGCATGCTGTTGGCTTTAATGTATTAGCAGTTAGTGCACCATCTTCATCAGTGTTGTTTTACCATGAACAAAAAAATTTGCCGACTCAGATAATTAGCACATAAAAGTGCTTCTGCAAACTCTGCATGTGTACCGCAAATGAACTGCATGTATCATTCACTATGCAATGTTTCATCTCAAATTCTCCACAGTTTCGTCTCAAAACCCAGAAAAATATTGAACACAAATTTGCACTTTCTACACATGGGGCGTGCATGCGTAGCAATGATTAACTCAAAAGATACTGTTATTCTTGGAAATTATGCATATTAGGGGGATCAGTTGTAATGCATTTAGTAGTGAGCTCTGCTTTGTACTCTCGACAACGATTTCTCTGCAAATAGATAAGAACACAAGTAGAACCAAGTTTGCAATTTTTATTGCCTATTAAGTTAAAGATTTAGGATCATGCGAGCACTTTTTGTTTAGTCTTTTGCATGTCCAAGTACTTAGCTACCACATATTATTTCAAAAGGCAGTCTACTAGTCTAGCGGGGTTCAAAATATTTTGAACTAAAAAAAACAATTGTAACAAACATCATTGTTCATAAAAGCTTTATAGCTCAGTTAGTTTGCGAAGGATTGGATTGATAACTGGTTGTTCTAAGCAACTGGAACTAGAAAATGTAAATGCCAATTGGCCTTCTAAAGGCTATAGTCCTGTTTCTTTTAAAAAAATGTCTTGTACTCCCTCCGATCCATATTACTTGTCATTAGATTGGATGTATCTAGCACTAAAACATGTCTAGATACATCCATTTCCGCGACAAGTAATATGGATCGGAGGGAGTACTGAACTGCAATCATGATATGCATTTCAAAAAAATCGAATCAGTATTTCCCTAGAGATAAATTTGGCACGTATTGCAAATGTCATGGTCTAGATAGCAGTAGCATGTGAGCTTAGAAGCCAAATTGATGTGTCACACTGGATTGACATACTTCTATTTCTGCCTCATAGTTTGTTTCTTCTCACAACTAAACTAGATTCTTGACTTTGAATGTCCAGTCATGAAATTCTTCGCTCGCACTGAATGAATCTTTCAATGCAGAACTCGTTATTTATTTCTCTCCATATATATTTGCAATCAAGGCAATGTATTCTATTGTTAGATCAGTCATGATGTGCTGCCTAGGATAACTTTTGAGAAATATCTAACACTGAATATTTGTTTCACAGAGATATAGATCATTGGACATCTCATGTGCAGCAGCTTAGCATGGTCTTGGAGTTTTTGCAGTTCATCCACAGGGCATCAAATGCACGCTACGCAGTAAACATAGCAACTATTAACTGTAGTTCTGTAAATAACCATTTGTAAAGCTGAAGGCTAGTATTAGACTAATTCTTTCATACCAGATGTAAAGTTCCTGCTTTTCTTTCTTTCATACTGGATGATGTACCTCTTATGCACTGATGCAAAGGGATGCTACAGCTCTTCCGTACTGATGTAAAGTTGGTGTAACTCTTTTATGGCTTACATAAAGAATAGATAAATATTTTTTCTAACAACCGTGTGTTCTTTTTTAGATCTTTGAGTAAACGAGTCTCTCTTTTTGGTGTACCTCTACTTTTTTTATGCCCACACATATTAGGTTTTGGATTTTTTTTCATGCTATAACATTCATGCGCACCAAATTTGTTGGTCGAGAAAGACTAGCTTCCAAAATAGAGGTGCCACATGTTTGAAACTAATTTTAAAACTCCAAACAGCTGATTTGCTCAAACAAAGTGTCCAAATTGAAATCTATGTTTACCTGTATTTGTTTTGACATGTTTTTCAAAACTAGATCACAGCTTGATATCTTTTGACAGCAACTTGGGAGACAGCCCTAGAGGAATAGTGGCCATACTTTAGGTGCCACCGCCCTATTGATGAGTCTGAGCAGCTACACTCGGTCTTTAGGAGAAACCATGGTACACCACACCCCAAGCTTCCTCGGTCATCATCTAAGGGAGATTTCTTATGATATTTCTTTTTTCCTTTTCCAAACATTCTAACTATGCTTGTTCTCATTTGCTTATAAATGATACAGACGAATTTACAAGAGAACTTCAGAGCAATAATAATAATGAAGATTTTTCGCTAATCATCATTCCTTGAGAAGTACAAAGCTGCTACAGCTAAAAAAAGGAAGAGAATGAAGATGCTCTTTAAAGAGAGAAAGATCTACAGGAATTCAAGACCTAGAGTGAGAAAAACAAAGTAAATCACCTTTGGATTATTAAGTCCTCCTCGGTACATCAGATTGTTTGGTTGGAATAGCAAACATACTAGGTTGAACCCAGCGCCGCACTTCCGTTACGATCGACGTCGGTATAACCGCCTCGACAGTCCCAGCAACTAAATCATATGCATATATATTTGTGATGGTCTTCAATGTGGGAGGCCCCGATGTGCCAGTAAAACATATGGTTCCATTTGTTCCATCTGAGCTCTCTGTCACCGAGTCATTGCATCGTCTTGGACCGAATGTGTAGACTTTCCTCTTGCCTTCCTCCTTCACACGGATAGACTGACCCTTGCAAAGGAACCAGCTGGTGTCATCCAGCTCCTGGCCATCGAGCGGCGACCACTCCAAAGCTTCCATGTCCAGCCTGAAGAACTTGAAAGCACTTCCCGTCGCTGCACGAAGACATGATACCATCACAACTTCCCCATTGGACGCAACAAGGTAATGTGCATCTTTTATGCTCCACTCTGGACAAGAGGCCGTTCTCCAGGTCATCTCTGCGATGTTGAAGATCAGAATCTGCCCGAAGAATTCGGCGCAGACAGCCAGTGTCCCTATCAGAGCCACATCCATGATCAGAGTGTTGTCGATCGATCTAGACATTGCTTTCGACAGGTGCGGCTTACTGCCGTGCCTGTGGACGCACCAGTACACGTCCCCAGGACACGCGACATGGACAGTCGGAACAACGCTCATGATCTGGACGCACGCAACAACCAGAGGAGTTCCACGGGGATCAACATAGAAAACAAAGTACCCTTGGTCGGGAGAGCGAAGCACCGGCAGGTCGATCCGCCTGCCGGTGCTAGGGTGGACTAGGAAGACGATCTGCTCTCGGAAGTCAAATGGCCTGTGTCGGACCATGAGAAGCCAGCCGCGATTCTCGAACTCAACAAAGGCACCTGGAAATAAGGTGCTGCTTATTCCGCGGATGTTCCCGCTCGAAACATCAAATAGAAGCCGCTTCTTGCTGTCGCATTCCACAGCAAAGAAGGCCAATGGCGCCGTCACCTCGTCTGAACCGCCGTTCCTGTTGACAGCATTTGCTTCCATTGCTCAAGGATATCTGGCAGAAGTAATGTGGACTGATTAGAACATCTGTGGAGCACATGCTTTCTAGTTTGGTGGTAACCCTATACAAAAAGGGTTATGGTTATGAGCCTTCAAGCCTCGAATCTGTGAATAATTGTTTATCAACATCACTTTCTGTACAAATCAAGTTTTGCCAGGCACCACTAGGTGTAGATTTAGTGCCCTCCCATACTTAATTCGCCAGCAAAAACCTACCAGAAACCAACACTGAATAGCTACAGGTTATCGTTCTATCTTCAGTAATTGACACCGTTACAACCCCACAAAAAAATGCTATTACGGAGTAATTTGTACTAAATCAGCGACACTTATTATGAATCGGAGTAATTTATAATTAACAAGGCTACTCTGAATTGCATCAACTGTTAGGAATCGATAAATAAAAAGTGCAAAAAGATCCTGATTTGGCTGCAATGGACTAAGTAGCTCTAATTCTAATGATTCCATGAAGCAGCAACGCCGAACACAGAAGGTGGATGCTGACAACAACCCTGTACCTGAAGCCGGGCGGATGCGATCGGCAATGGAGCCGGAGACGCCGGTGGAGAGCGAAGCTACTACTGGGTGTACGGATAGCGCAGGTCGTATAAATTGGCAAAGGACTCCGATTTCGGGTGCCGATTCGGAATTGGAAGCTTGGTTCGCTTCGAGAGGGGATCGGAGTAGGGAGCTGCACGGCGGCCGGAGAAGGTCGGGGCCAGGGGAGGGACCGAGGAGGGAGTGGGGAATTGGGGTCGGTAACAGGAGGAGGCACGCCGTCGGATCTGGCAACGGTCCAGATCAATGCGCGGCAGTCATTAAGAGCATTTTCAATACAAGACTCCATTGTCCAATAAACTGTTTTTCACGGCGCCGACGCGGCAAAACTTAGCTCCAGCAGCTGCCGGTGTCCAATATTTCCTTTTGACAAAAAAATGTCAGTCTCATACTGCATATATACTGCACACGAGCGGACACATCCTAAAAAAATCTAGCCTCACCTCGGCCACCAACTGCTGCTGAAACTTCTTCATCCTCTTCCCGACACGAGCGATCTCGTCTTGCCGCCAGCGATTCTAGCCGTCTTCGTCCCGTCCCGCCCCGTCGCAATAGTGAACAGACGTGGCCTACCCTTGCCCGCTCGATTTTGGCCACCCGCTAGGCAAACCCTATACGCCGCCGGCCGCTAAAGAGATGCCGCCAAGGGCCACGACGCAGATCACGGAGCACTAGCGGTTGGGCGTCTGCTAGTGGGTCGGCCAAAATTTATTGCCGCCACGAGAAGCTCTGGCTCGGCACCTTTGACACGACGGAGCTCGCAGCGCGTTCCTATAACGTCGCGGCATGGCGTTTCAACCGTTCACACTGGATGGATTTATTTCCCGGAGTGTGCCTCTCTCGTTGAGGCAAAGATGCTTGCTCCGGAGGTGCGTTACACCATCTCCGAGGAGGAGAGGGAGTATCGGTGGGCGATGCAGTAGATCGCGGCGAATGAAGCCGACGAGAGGAGGATGTCACAGTATGCGGAGAAGCATACAAATGAGGTGCACGCGGAGCTCGACTTTTACATAAGAAATGAGAACGCCGAAAAGAATAATAATAATAATAAGAAGGGTGCGGAGAAGCATACAAATGAGGTGCGCGGTCCAAACTCCTCATCGCGCCCGGTGTCGTTGGAGTCTGACGACTCCGAGGGGTGGCTCGACTACTACTTCCGCAGCTCTTCTGACAAGAAGTAGTAGTAGATGTAGGGTTTGATATGCAGTATGAACTCTATTATGTTTAGTTTTCGAATCATCATGTTTTAGGGTTGTAGTAAATGCGTAGGGTTTAATTTCGAAGTGTCATGTTGAAATGTCGTTAAAATTTGTCAAACTGAATTTGAATGCGTCCCATGGTACCCTATTTTAGAGCATCTGAAATTTTACTACTCTATCTTCATCGTTGAAATGGCAGTGGCAGTTTTGGTGCCGAAAATCAGTGCCATAAACGAAAAAGTTGTGCCCCAATAAGCTGCCTTGTGTTCTGTTGTGCCGAACCAGAAAACAGAGTGGATTGGGGAAAAAGAAAAGAAAATGGCCGCCTCCTCCGCCTCCGCCTCCGCGCCGGCGCGCGGCTAAACCCCCACTAACCCCACACAGCCAGACTGCTTCCGCCGCCGCAAAACCCTAAACCCCGCCACCATGCGCCGCTTCCCGCCCCTCTCCCAGCGCGCCGCCGCCGCCGCATCCACATCCACCCCGGACATCGTCGCCGAGCTCGGCCGCATCCTCTCCACGCGCCGATGGAACAAGGGCCGGGCCTACCAGCGCCTGGCCCCCCTCGTCACCCCCGCGCTCGTCGCCGACCTCTTCCGCGCCCCCTCCGCCGCTCCGGAACCCGCCACCGCGCTCGCCTTCTTCGAGTGGATCGCGCGCCGCGAGGGCTTCCGCCACACCGCCGCCTCCCACGCCGCGCTCATCCACCTCCTCTCGAGCCGGCGCTCCCCCGCGCGCTACGAGAAGCTCGTCTTCGACATGTTCGGCTGCTCCCGCAGCGCGGAGGACATGCGCGTGTCCGCCGACGCCGTGCAGGCCATCTGTCGAACGGGTGCCGCGCGCCACGCGCTGTCCCCGGCCTGCTACAACTTCGCGCTCAGGTCGCTCGCGCGCTTCGACATGACGGAGGAGATGGAGAGGGTCTACGCGCAGCTCGTGCGGGACGGGCTGCTGCCGGACACCAAGACCTACAACGCCATGATCAAGTCGCACTGCAAGGAGGGTGATCTCGCCACGGCGCACCGGTACTTCAGGCTGCTGCTGGAATGTGGGCTGGAGCCAGATACGTTCACGTGTAATTCTCTAATCTTGGGTTACTGTCGGACGGGTGACCTGAGGAGGGCCTGCTGGCTGTTACTGATGATGCCGCTGAGGGGTTGCCACAGAAATGAGTACTCCTACACCATTTTAATTCAGGGTCTCTGTGAGACGCGGAGTGTAAAGGAGGCACTTTCGCTGTTGTCGATGATGAGGCGGGATTGGTGCTCCCCGAATTCGCACACATATACGTTCTTGATCGGCGGCCTATGTAAGGAGGGCAGGGTTGGCGACGCCAGGATGTTGCTTGAAGAAATGCCTCGGGGAGGTGCTGTTCCAAGTGTTATGACGTACAATGCAATGATCTCAGGGTACTGCAAGGCAGGAAGGATGCAGGATGCACTGGAGATTAAGGAACTGATGGAAGGAAATGGGTGCCGCCCGAATGATTGGACATACGCCAGTTTGATCCATGGCCTCTGTGATGGGAAAATAGATGAAGCTGAGCAATTAATGGATAGTGCTGTTGAAGGAGGTTTTACACCTACAGTTGTTACATTCACTAACTTGATCGATGGGTATTGCAAAGCTGAAAGGATTGATGATGCACTCAGGGTGAAAAATAATATGATGTTGAGTAAATGCAAACTTGATGTAAATGTTTATGGAAAGCTTATCAACAGCCTGATAAAGAAGGACAGGGTAAAAGAGGCTAAAAAGTTGTTAGCTGAAATTTCGACAACTGGTTTAGTTCCGAATGTGGTCATCTATACGTCTGTTATTGATGGCTATTGCAAGACCGGGAAGGTTGATTTGGCACTAGAGGTCTTGACAATGATGGAAAGAGTTGGGTGCCGGCCAAATTCCTGGACCTACAACTCTCTGATGTATGGATTGATTCAGGGTAAAAAACTTCACAAGGCAATGGCGCTAATAACTAAAATGCAAAAAGATGGGATAGCTCCTGGTGTTATCACCTATACTACTTTGGTACAAGGTCAGTGCAATCAACATGAATTTGATAATGCTTTCAGGTTATTTGGAATGATGGAGCAGAATGGTTTGACACCGGATGAACAATCGTACACTGTCTTGACTGGTGCACTATGCAAAGCTGGAAGGGTTGGAGAAGCTTATTCATTTCTTCTTAGAAAAGGAGTAACCCTAACAAAGATGCTATATACTACTTTAATTGATGGTTTCAGCAAGGCAGGCAATAGTGACATTGCTGCCGCCCTCATAGACAGCATGATCAGTGAGGGATGCACGCCAGATTCGTACACATACAGTGTACTGTTACATGCTTTATGCAAACAAAAGAAGCTGCAGGAAGCTTTGCTGATACTGGATCAGATGACTGAAAGGGGTATAAAATGTAACATTGTTGCATATACAACTCTAATCAACGAAATGCTCAGAGAAGGGAAGCATGACCATGCTAAAAAGATGTACGATGAAATGGTTTCATCAGGTCATAAGCCAAGTGTAGCCACATATACTGTTTTCATCAACTCATACTGCAAGGAAGGTCAATTGGAGGAAGCTGAGAAATTAATTGTGGAAATGGAGAGAGAAGGTGTTGCCCCTGATGCGGTGACCTACAACAGATTCATTGATGGCTGTGGGCAAATGGGATATATTGACCGCGCATTTCATACTCTGAAGCGCATGATGGATGCATCATGTGAGCCAGATTATGGGACCTACTGTCTTCTGCTCAAGCATCTTCTGAGAGAGAATCTTAGTGCCCTTTATGTAGACGCTTCTGCCTTTTGGAACTTGATAGAGTTGGATACTATTTGGAAGTTTCTTGAAAGGATGTCACAACATGGTTTAAATCCCACAATAACAACGTACAGTTCTCTCATTGCAGGATTCTGCAAAGCCAGACGTATTAAAGAAGCATGTGTGCTTCTTGATCATATGCGTGGAAAAGATATAACACCCAATGAAGAGATATATACGTTGCTTATCAAGTGCTGTTGCGATACCAAGTTCTTTGAGAAGGCCTCGTCCTTTGTTAACAACATGATAGAATGTGGATCTCAGCCTCATCTTGATTCGTACCAGCTTATTATACTGGGACTTTGTAACGATGGAGAATTTGAGAAGGCTAAATTGTTATTCAGCGACTTGCTTGAATTGGGCTATAATCATGATGAAATTGCATGGAAAATTCTAAATGATGGTTTGCTCAAATTTGGTTATGTTGATATATGTTCCCAGATGCTGTCCACCATGGAAAATAGACACTGTTGCATTAGTTCTCAGACATATGCTATGGTGACCAATGGCATGCATGAGGCATCTGGCAGTCTTGTTGGTGAACTCCAAGGAGAAGCTACTTGAGTCAGCCTGACTGATGTATTCATGCTAATAAGTTGTAACTTTCATTGGCCACTCTCATTGGTGATGAGTTTAATTAACTGAGCGCTTTCTTAAAGCAGCTCAATTTCATCTGGAACTTTCTGCCCAATGGTAAGTGTTTCACAAAAATCATGTACTCCTCCGATCCGATTTAATTGTCGCAGGTTAGACCATATTTTATGCAAAAATGTTATTGCCTTGCCCATTAGCACACTTTTCTTTCCTGATTTTATAAGTGAATCAAGGAAATTCTTGCGTACAAAGCAACATATTTCTAGAAATCACAGCCTGTATCATCCCAGAAACTAACACGTTAGTGTACTTCTCTTTCCTGATTTTATAATTGAATCAAGGAAACTCTTGCTTAAAAACCAAAATATTTTTAGAAATCACAGCCTGTATCATTCCAAACTAGCCATGTCACATGACTATACATGTTTTGCTGAATATGTTGGTTATAAAGTTAGACTTGAATTTGATCAATTAATGATTATGGTAGTCCAATCCAACAGATGCAGTCTTTAGAAATTTGTACAAAACCTTCCATCATAGCATCAACTAACTAATCCCTTCATTTTTATTGGCCAGGAAGACAGGTGCAGTTTTGATATTAGTGAGGCACCTATGCAGGTTGCATGGAGCGCTGTATTGTACAAAGATGAGAAACATCCAGTTAGGATGCTGTTTGATCAGCTAAATGCCAATACATGTTTCTCAAACTGACCAGTTTGCCAAAACAGGATTATCGTATCAATTCCTGTTTCTAGTCAAATGGAAGGCACTTCTCATCATCTCAGTTGGGAGGTATGTACTGCATGGCTTCTGCAGGCTATGTACTACCTTGCTAGTTAGTCATAACTCCTTTTTCTTATGTCGATCTTACAGGCATCATCCTTCCTTTTTATGCAGATAGTCAGTGTCAGGCTCACCCACACCTAGGACTTAAGGAGTTCCATTTCTTGCTTTGCTTTGGGGGTAATAAATTTTAAGTTTCATTATTTCCCTTTGTATTACGATATTGGTGGTATGGATGCCATACAGTTCTTTTACATCGGAGAAGTTTAGTTTTGTATAATATTAAATAGTGTACCTCTCCAAGACATCAGAGTATCAGACCATATAGTGTGGTGCCAAATAATGTATCAACTGAAAGAACTGAACTTAAAAGTTGTTGGATAGATATACTTACTGTATTGAAAAATGAATATGTGATAAACTTGTTTACTACTAGAGTACTAGTACCTCTGTTCTCAAACATATATCACCCTGGGATGCTTGTAGTCAACCATTAAAAATCTTAACCATAATGTGTGAAAGTACATTTGATTCATCTTGCAGAATTGTTTTCTATAAAACATATTAAAAAAGTGGGTACCCAGTGCCAAAAGCCCGCACACGTCATGGGGTCTGCGGAAGGGAATTTGTAGGCAGCCTTTCTGTAAAGCATATTATGTTCAGAATTGTAGTCATAGTCTCGCATTGGAGACTGAAAAGTACCGGAGGGAGTAGGTTTTCCCTTTTTCTAGCCCATGTTTGATATACTTTCATGTTTAGCCAAGAAAGAATAGTGGTTTGGGTTGAATATTTCCACATTGAGATATCAGTTGTCCATGGTGAGACTTTGACAACAGGAAACATGATACTTCGAGGGGGTCTTTTGTAAACATGGAAAACAATAATAGAAAAATTTATATGGACAAGTAACTTGCTACCAGCCTTTGTCAATGTGACCGTCTACCAGCCTTGCTCATATAAATTGTTGAAATTTGGTTCTTCTCACAGCTTTAAACAACAAAGGCTTAACATAGATGCAATATTTACAAACATATTTGATTCCTTTCCTACATGACAACCTTCAGAGTGACAATACCAGCATTTGCAGCCTGATTTGATTCATATTCATAGACTAGGAGAACCAACCTCAGTCCAAGGTTAAGTAGCATGATGATAATAGATTCACCGTCGGGAAACAACAGCGGACAGATCCCAGCCTCTCTTTTGTCCTCCTATAGCATAATGGTCTGTAGTATGTGAGCCTCGAACAAGAAATGCAGTATTCAGCTCTAGTTCTGATTGACGGAATCCCGCGAGATTATAAACTGATCTGATACCGTTGTGGCTTTGCTTACATACTTGATGGCGCGCGTTGCCTTGCCCGTCCATTTCTTCGATATAATAACAACAGATTATCTAAACATATGGTGAAATGAAACATGAAAGCCAAATACAAAATAATTTGCTTGGAATTTAAGGACGGCAACAAACTGAACTTTCTGGATGGCAAAACAAAGCATCAGCATTTCGTAGTACCTTGAAATGTGCATCATACATATGTCTAGTGCTGCTGTAGGATTAGTCACCAACCTCAATATTCATTCAGGATACGCTATGCAAAATATAAACTTGAAAGTAACAAAATATTTAGTTCCCAAGTCTCTAGTATACAGTAAGTGTAAAAAATAATATGCTCATTATGCTAAGCACTCAAGATCTTGGCAGGATTACATAGGTGTTTCCCAGGAGGGTTAGTGTTACATGATGCTAAGCATTATAACTATGCTATGTAGAGGACATGATAGGAACCATCAGTTTAATTACATTCCCCTGTAACTGCCTTTTAGTTAAATGTATTCTTTCCTCGAGGGAATAGGTAAAAGTTCTGCATCAAGTCATAAGAGCGATGGTGACATGATTCATGTGAGCAGTTTTGGTCTTCATAGGTCCTATCTGATAAAAAAGAAGATGGTAAAATCAGTAGGCAAAGTTTGGTCGTGACCAGTGAGTATTACATGGACAGAGTATTCATAAGGGTATAATTTCCTTGGAACTGAAATTGTATCAGCACACCAACAGTGGAATTTCATCAAACAACTTTAGTGCAAACTGCTAAGACCAAAAAGGCCATATCTACAGCAAGGCATCTAGCTGCCGGCTGGCCGTGTAAGTAGCAGTGGTGGAGCTAGGTGGGAGGCAGCAGGGACCCTGGCCCCCTATGGCAATGTGCAGCAAGGGAAATTGTTTTAGAGGTGATTTCAGCGTCTAATTAATGGAGATTAGCTTGATCGGCCCCACTTATATGAAAATTACCTCAGTCCCCCCCCCCTTTGGTGATCCTGCTTCCGCCACTGGTACGTAGCATATAGATGCGAGGATGGTGGCTGTCATCACCCATGCTTGGTTGAGTGCAACGACGAGGAGAACAGTGGGCCATGAGGCATTACCCAAAAGGAAGGCTTTTCTCTGGAAGATCTCCATGCTTGGACATCGAGGCGGCCAGCAGCACACCTTGAGGAGGAGTTGTCGGGGGAGCAGAAGTTGGGAGGCAGAGGTGTTGCTGTTGCTGCCAGTCTGCCACCGTGAGCCAGCCTCCTGATTCAGAACAAAAGAAACCACCGAACCAAGAGGAGGAGGAACCTCAATGGGTAGGAAACAAAGAAATTGACTAAACATGGCGCAGGTTAGGTCAATCGAGTAGGCTGCCCACCAGGGCATTAAGTGGTGAGATGGAGCGGATGAAACTTCAATCGCCAACGGGCAGCCGCAGCCGAACAACCGCTGTAATTGATCCTTCATCCTTTGCATATTGCTACGCGGGCTTCCTGTGATCCAATTGGCCCAATCAACCAGCGGGCTCCAGTTTTACGCCCAGAGTAGCGTCCCTCGGGATATCAGGGCAACAAAGTGGAAAAGGCTGCGCTGAGAGAACATGAGCCAGGATCCGACGGCCGAAAATGTACAAACATGAAATTTGACGGTAGAGGGTGTGAGAGCGCTCCTAGTTTGGCTCAGTTATAATGTTCCTAATACCACTCTCTAACAATTTATTTCAGTACTTTAACTCCTATAATAGTAAGTTGCACCAAAGGTTGTATCTGGATCCATGACTAGAAATCTGAATATATGCATGAAATATAAATATTTCATTAAGTATGGTAAATCAATTTATTCCCACTCCCGTTGCTGCCCTTGTGGCTGTGGTGCCAGTGCGTCTGCCATCGAGGCGTCATCCTTGCCATTTGGCTACAGGGAAATCTCGGATAGGCCTTAGGCCCCATGTCCTACCATGATTAGTAACACATGCATGGTCTGAAGCATCACCTTTTCTCTAAACCAAATAGGTATAAGAGTTTACTTCAGGTGTTATTAGTCTAGTGATGAACTGAAATGATGTTTAGCTAGTCAGGCGCAAAGTTCACCCTTGACCGAAAGGTCGAGTTCAGGTATTGCACTTGGAAATTAGTATCTCTTGATGAGTGTGTTGCGCCTACGTGAAGGCTGCCATCGATGCTTAATTCAGAGACACCAAGGACTTAAAATTCTTAACGGGAGAGTATCAACCTCAGGTATGTCTCAGGTATTGCACTTTGGAAATTAGTATCTCTGGATGAGTGGGTTTCCTTCGTGAAGGCTGCCATCGATGCTTAATTCAGAGACACCAAGGCATTGAATATTCTCAACTTAACAGTATCAATCTCAGGTATGTCTTCTGCCATTGGTCTGTCACACTAGTCCCACTATCCTGTGATTTCTAGTGATCTCAAGCGCAGCATGCTAGCTATCCTGTACAGATCTAGTATGATTTTGGTCTTGCCGAATGGCTTTCTGCAAATCGTGTTGTGTTCCCCATTGGATTTCCATTGCTCAAGAATGATTCGATATTAGCCAGAAGACAGAACAGTAGTGTAAGTAACTGTTGTTTTAACTTTGACTTTACACCCTTATACAGGCATATGGCTCCAGAATTCTTCAAGCATGGAATCATAGCGAGAAGATTAATGTGTTCTGATTGCTTCTCGAATTATCAATCTATTCTTGAAGCTAAAACCGCTGCTTGACTGGACAGCATGAAAGAGGTAGTGGATATTGGACATGACTCCGAGAAGAACAAAGACTGCAGCAGTTGCCTTAATGTGCATTCACCACAGCGCAAGCTCATGGCCTAGTATGAAATCGGTGACTCGGTAAGTGAGTTGGACGTATCTGCCATTTGAAGTGCAAAATGAGCATTAAAATTGACGAGGTGATACGACGGTTGTTGGTTGCAGGTGCTCCGTTTCTTGAAGGTAGTGAAGACCTTAAAATCGCAATATGCTTTTGCTCGTGATTCAGAAGACTGGGCTGGACTCGCAGTCTCTCGTGCTCAAGTTACCTTTAATAAATTGGATTGCGGCTCAAGCAGCCTGCCTTGGAGCACTGATATTTATTTTAATTTTTGGACATGTTTTATCATCTTTAAGCGCACCATCACTCTCTACATTGTGATCCTCTGGCTTTGCAAATAAAGTTTATATGGATGGCCGTGAGATGAATCATCACTGCAGAAATTTTATACTAGCATTCATAAATATTTTCTGTTTCATGATTGTGGTCTTCTTTTTTGGGACAGTTTTTACACGTAGGCCCTTCTGTACTCGCAGATGAATAAGTTACAGTATATGCACGAACAAGTCGAGCTGTGACTAGTGTGGGTTTTCGGGGACCGCAACTGCGTGTTACATTGTCCAAATGAATCTGTTGATGTACTAAGCTCCCGTCTCTTGGGAGTTGGAACACTGTTCTTGTGAGTTGTGACGGTAGTTCAGGTGTCAGGCAGCCTTTTTTTTTTGGAAAAAGAAACAAATTTTTCATTTGAAAACTCCAAAAATTCCCACAAAGAACATGAGTTACACCTATTAATGTTTATTGACATGTCATTTCAGATGTGTTCTAGAAACTCCCTCTGTCCTAATCAGGATGTTGCACATTTATCTAAATTTGATAAATCTATATACTCTTATTTTAGTGTGTAGATTCATTCTATTCATTCTACATACTAAAAGAAGTCTAGATACATTTGCTTCACAAAGCTAAAACATCTTATATTTTGAAACGGAGAGAGTACTAAACAATGTCCAGATGTATTCGAATTTAGACAAATGTGCGAGTCATTTTCAGAACAGAGGGAGTAGCATAAAAGTAGCATAAATGAGATTGAGATTATTTTTTGCCTTTTAAAAATCTTTTTACATAGACGGGAGCTTTACAGACATATGCATACATCGAGTTTCGGATTTTTCAAACTTTGAAGTACAGTATCGTTTTCGAATTTTCCAGATCGCAACTTTGCTTCCCTTTTATTTTAAGCATAAATACAGTTTAAAACCTCTGTCGGTAGAATTACGACAGCAAACTGAAACAGTCCCGCCGCCGTGGCCGAGAACTGAGCCTTCGCAATATTCAAGCAGCACACCGGATCAATAGAGGTGCCCACACCTTGAATCCGCCACTTGCATCCACCCACGACACCACCTGCGGTTTACAGCTCGACCTTCGCCGCCATGGCCGCTCAGAGCCCGCTCCGCCGGTGGAAAACGTTCTTCGGCGCCTTCGACGTCGTCGCCGCCGCCATCGAGATGGCGATTATGTATGTGCAATAGGTGACACCTGCCTACCGTTCCTGATGAAGTTTTCGTGGCGCGCGCGCAGCGGTGACACTGATGAAGTTGGACTCGGACGGGAGCGAGACGCGCTTCCGTACTCACTCCATCTTCGATCCTGATTCTTACTCCGAGCTACTCTAGATCGATGAGATATAAGCTGAGGGAATTCCACGCTTTCTTGATCGCCTGCCTCCCTGTTCTGACTTCTGCGTACATCCACCAGAGCCCTAGATCTGCAAGCTCGTGATTCCCCGCCATGGCCGCGCCCGCGCAGAGCCCGCTCCGCCGGTGGAAGCCCTTCTTCGGCGCCTTCGACTCCGTCGACGCCGTCATCGAGGCCTCCGACCCCGTCCTGTCGCGCCGGGAATTCCGGGGCTTCAGGGTCGACCTCTTCGAAATGCTCTGCAACGTCGCCGACGACGACCACGCGGAGGCGGAGCGTCTCTGCCTGGTGCTCGACGACCTGATGGCGGAGTCGCTCAAGACGCTCAGGCTGATCCAGGCGATGCCTACGGTGCTTGCCACGACGGACCTCGCCAAGTCGCTCCGCGCGCTGCGGAATCACGAGTCCGAGCGCGTCCGCGCCCTCGCCAGCGGCATCGTGAGCGGGTGGAGGGCGTCGATGCAGGACGACCTCGCCAAGGTCACAGAGGCGATGCACAAGCTGGACAAGGAGGAGGAGGAGATCGTGGACCAGCAACCGTCCACCAAGCAGACTTCCAAGACTTCCAAGAAGACGGCTACCATCGTGGGCAACGATCGTGTCAAGACGGCGAAGATCGCAGCACGGCCGCCACTGCACAAGAAGACGGTGGAAATCACCAAGAAGAAGGCGTCTGATCCGGCCATCGGCGATGTCCACCATGCCGAGCTCTGTTCCGAGGAGAAGATGGAAGCCGCAAAGCGCAAGTTCCAGGATGCCTACAAAGAAGCAGAGGACGCGAAGCGACAGCGTCGGACACAGCGAGTCGTGGAGTCGCCGGAGATACTGAAGCAGCGGCAGAAGATGAGCCCCGTACCAAGGGAGAGGAGCCGAGCGAGGTGCGCCGGCTCCATGACCAAGAAGACCTTCCAGATGACGAGGCTGGCTTCATAGAGTTTAGGGCTCATGTTGACCCACAGCTCGTGTCTGTCTTGTTCACCCTGTGTCTGTACACTCTGAATCGACTACTCAAACATGCAGTGCAACACTGCAACTGTAACTGTAACTAGCACGAATATGGCAACCAAGTTGCTTGTTTGTCTGCTCTGTACATGTGATTGTAGGAAGCTGATGAATTGAAAGTGAGATTTAGTACTATTGCAGAATTTGTTGAACTCTGGAGAACAAAGAACTTGGAGAAAAATGATACTATGAGTCTTCTTCACGTGGTTTAGGGCTCTAGCTAGGAGAGCTTACTCGACTACAAATGTCTATGCTCAAAATTGTAATATGGTGCAATAATATTAACTACTAGTGTAGCATAAACTGTGAACTGATATGTGATATACTGATATCAATAGAATAGCTATACGGAGTACTGTACTAGCTTGTTGCATTCCAGTAGTCTACCATAGTATTCGAAATCATTTTGCTGCGAGACTTATTCGAGATTGCTGAAGAGAAGCTTTTGCTGCTTTGTATAAGGCTGATCACAGTGCAGGAAACTTCAGCATAATATGGTGTCCAGCTCAGCAAATTTGTCCATATGGCATTCAGTTAACGAGGAGAGAGGTATTTGGAGTAACTTAGCTAGTTACAATAACATAGCGCGGTTTTGGAGTGTTTGCAAATACTACACTGTCCTACACCGAACAAAACCCTACCCCATGTGTCGCTCACCACATGACACCGGGGGCGCCCACCTCTGCTGCCACTCCCACTCCCTCTCCGGCGTTCCCCCTCCGCCACTGCTGCCGGATCCCATGCCACGGTGCCCCCTACCAAACGGTGCCAGGGGAGGTCCTTCTCTCGCAGTGGCGTCGGTGCCCATCAGAACTAATGGGGAAGAGGACGACGGCCATCGGCACAAGCAGGCCGGGAGGCGGCGCCGGGTTCGCGGTGGTGGTGGTGCGGTGCGCCGCCAACTCCTTGACGTGGAGGTCGCACGGAGGCCGCAGATCAAGGCCACACCCTCATCTGCTAGATGCGGCGGCTCCTGTAGGGGCCATTGCCTGTGGCAGGCTAGCCGGTTCATGTAGCTCCACGGTGGTGGTGGCCATGGAGTGAAGGTGGCGCGGCGGCGCCACAGCGAGGAAACCGGCGGGCTTCTGCCTTGGTCGTGCCTTGTGGTGGCTAGAGTCTAGCCCGTTTCGGGCTCTAGGAGATCTGCGAACGAGCGGTGCTTTGTGGTGTGGTGTCGGCGGCATGGCGGAGTTTGGACGGCGACGTGGCGGCACCACTTTTGGAAGGTGGGGCGTTGTTTTCAGCGTCTCAGTACGGTGGTAGTTGACGCGGCGTCATCCTGCTGCGTGTGGGTGCCAGGGAGGCGGCTCCAGGAGCTTGGTGTTGGCGGTGAGGCTTCTCCTTTGGCCGTGTCAGCGGCGGGGCTTGCCTCTATTGGTGTTCGAGTCTTCTCCCTGGCCGGTGTTCGTGCTCACCCAACAACATGGGCTGCCTTCGTGACGGCCCTTGGAGGTGTTGAAGGGTCTCAAAGTTTAGCTCGACTAGGTCGGTGCCGATAGCGGTGGCGCTCGAGAGCGCCATTTTCCTTCTTTGGGGGCGTTGTTGTGGAGTACCGACACCCCTCCGTCTATCACTCTAGGGCGAAAGCAGAATATGGCTTGCCGGATTGGTTGACAAGCGTCATTTGACATCGTGACCTCCTCGAAGGCGTTAGTTTTCGTAAGATTGGACGCCACTCTCGGAATTGCTAGTGCTATAGGTCGAGTCGACATCTTCGGCCCCGTCGGCATAAGAGTGCCACTGGCTTGTTCCACTGCGGCCTGCCTCTCGCCATGAAGCTTGAATGGCCTAGTCGTTTTGTCCTTCGGCTCTGACTTCCTTTCCATGGACGTGGACCAAGTAATCGGAGTGGCCGTCGTGCCGGTGTCGTCTTCGGTGCTCCATACCTAGTTGAGCTAGGTAGTGCGGCCTTGTGTGAGGTTTTCGCCAGCTTTCCTAAGAATCTATGCCATGTTGGTTTTTCTTTTATGGTTTCCTTATAAACCGGACCCATGTGTTTTGCGGTTGTATTGGTTTTTTGCCAGTTTCCCTTTAAACTGATCATTTTTATTTCTCCTAAGAGCAAGTACAATAAGCTTACATAAGTAGACTATAAGACTTTAAATAATATATTTGAGATGATGTGGAGGAGAGAAAAGGAGAGAGAGAAAATTAGTGGGCTCTAATGCAAGAGCTAGCTATAGCACATGCTCCTATGCACTTTGTGTTAGTGTAAGGTGGATCTTGGCCAAATAAATTACTAAGTACATCGTTATAACGAACTATTGTATATGTTGGCTATTAGGTTGACTATAGATGACATGACATTATAGTCAACGATGGACTTTATTATTGAACTTGCAATACAGACCTCCTGCCCCCCTCCCCTCCCCAAAAAAAATAGCGCAATTTGTAAGATTTGTTTATTTTTAGAATAACAGGGGCACACCACGATTGAACTGGTCATGTCACCAAAAATAGGGCACACCCGGATTGAACTGATCTGCGTTGAGGGCCTGTGGTGGCTGGGGCAAGACGGCAAGGTTGGAGATACTGCTTCGCTTGCCGGCAAGGTTGGTGCAGCGAAGCATGGTCGGAGGGCTCGTCGCGGCGGCACGGGCTCGTTGGCGTCGGTGTTGATGCTGGGCGTAGGATGGTGTCGTGCGAAGGATGGCGGTGGCTATGGTCTTTGGTCCCGCTCGCGGTGGCGGATGCTCGGGTTCTCTTCTATCTCCTGGGCAGCGGTGATGATCCGGACGACGGCTTTTGTCGCGGCGACGGGTAGCCTAGGCGTGGCGGCGTGCGAGATGCTGGATCTGGCTGCTCCTTTCTGAGGCTTCGACGACGAACGCCGTGACGTGGTTTGGTGTGGTGGTTTGGCCGGTCCTTGCGTGGCGGGCGTGTGGTTTGCGACTCATTGCTGGGCGAAAGCCTTGTCCTGGCGGCTGGCTAGGACCGATGACGGCGACGCCTTTGGGCGCTGTGTGCTTCTTGAAGTCGTCGTGGAAGAGGTGTGTTCGCTCCTCCGCCCGGGTTCTCCGGGGGAAACCCTTGATCCCTTGCGGTTTTGGGCATGTGTGGTGCTCTTGCGTTGTTTTTCCTCTTGAGGCCTCGCTTTGGATGTTCCGCCGGCCGGAGGGACCTCTGGAGTGTGTTGGTGGTTGGCGTTGGCGTTTTTGTCTTCGGCTAGAAGGAGCGCGGCCCCGTGGTCGGCATGGATGTCGGAGCGGCGGCTCCGGTCTTTGCCTCCGCCTTGTTGCGTTGAGGTGTTTGTGTTTAGGTGTTGACCTTGTTCGCTTGGGCGTCTTGGTCATTGCTACGTTGATAATTTTTGATGTTCCATGCTTGTTTAGTATCTACTTTACTTTGCTTTGTCTACACTTTGAGGTATTTTTATATGTTTTCTGGTACTAACCTATTAACAAGATGCCACAGTGCCAGTTGCGTGTTTCTTCTGTTTTTGGTTCCAGAAAAGGCATAAAATCAATATTCTCGGAATTGGATGGGACAAAAGCCCAAGTCAATATTTTACCGTGGGTAACATAGAGCCAGAGTACTAGACGGAGAAGAGCCACCAGGGGCCACACCCCCTAGCCGCGCGACCAGTCCTGGCCCGTGCTGGGGGCGGGATGCGGCCACCCTGGGTGCCCCTACCTCGCCTCTTCACCTATAAGAAGACCCCGATACCAAAACCCTAAGTACCCGATCAATCTTCCATGAAATAGTCCATAGCCGCCGCCACCATCGTCCCTAGATTAGGAGGGAGAGGGGATCTGAAGTTCTTCCCGACACACTGCCGGAAGGGAGATCATCCCGGAGGCCTTCTTCATCATCATGGTAGCCTCCGGTATGAAGCGTGAGTAGTTCCACCTTGGACTACGGTTCCATGTAGTAGCTAGATGGTTGTTTCTCCTCCTTTGTGCTACCATGATTATATCTTGTGAGCTCCGTTCATGATCAAGATCATCTCTCAGTAATCATGCATGTTGTGTTTGTGGGGATCCGATGGATATTGAGATTACTATGTCAGATTGATTAATTGTTCTATCTTATTGATTCTATCATGTCTGTGTTGTTTGTGATCTTGCATGCTCTCCATTTCTAGTAGCTATCTTGGCAAAGTAGATGCTAGTGACTCCAAGAGGGAGTATTTATGCTCGATAGTGGGTTCATGCCTCTATTTAATCTAGGGAAGTGACAGAAATCTCTAAGGTTGTAGATATGCTACTAGGGAGAAAACAACGGTCTATTGTTTACCTTACACACTTTGCGTAAAGAAGTTATCCGTTGCTTGCAACTTAATACCGGAGGGGGGGTCAGATGATAACCTGAAGGTGGATTACTAGTCATAGATGCAGTTGGATGGCGGTCTATGTATCTTGTTGTATTGCCCAATCAAATCTCATAGGATCATGAATGTCTAGTATTGCATTGTTATGTCTTGCTCTGTCCTTTCAATTTCCCTGCTGTAATTTGTTTACCCAGCATGCCATGTTTGTTTATCTTAAGGAGAACACCTCTAGTGAACTATGGACCTCGGTCCAATCTTTACCATTGATACATCTTCCATCACATCGCTACTTTCTGCAAACCACCATTACCTTCCACACCATACAGTTAATCCTTTGTTTTTAGCAAACCGGTGAGATTGACAACCTCACTGTTCGTTGGGGCAAAGTCTTGAGTTTGTGTTGTGTAGGTTTCCAATTTGCTAGAAACACCTTTGGGTCGTTTCCTTCCTCCTACTGGTTCGATAACCTTGGTTTCGTTTTGAGGGAAGACTTGCTGTTGTCCGCATCATACCTTCCTCTTGGGGTCTCCCAACGAAGCTCTACATTGATCTGAGCGCATCAAGCTGTTTTCTGGCGCTGTTGCCGGGAGGCTAAGGACAGATTCACAAGGGGAGTCCTTCAAAACCTTTCTATTTACTTTGTTTTTGTTTTGCTTAGTTTCTTTTGCTTTGTTTTGTTTGCCTCTTTTTATCAAAAATTCCAAAAAAACAGTTTCGTTTGGTTTGCTTTCCCTTATCAAAAACACAAAAAATTAGTTTCTACCCTAGTTGTCACCTTGCTCTAGCTCACCATGTTGATCCCCAAGTTCATCCTTAAAGACCTTTCAATAGGTAGTGGCTCTATAATTGGGGAAGAAAATATTGAAGAATTATTTAATCATGTTAGCAAACATGAGGATATTGAGGATAGATCATTAGCAGAACTTGCTCCTAATTATGAAATTGTTGCTACTTCTTTAGTTCACATGTTGGAGGATAGGTTTGTTAACCTTAACCCCATGATGCAAATTTTGTTTCTTAAACTAAAAGAAGAAGAGGATGCTGAAAAGAGAGAATTTATCCTAGAAACTTTACTAAAAGAGTTTAATGATGTTGCTAAGGAAGCAAAAAAGGTCTTTGAACGTTTTAATATGCTAGGATCATGTGTATATGTTATGGGTACTTTAGAAAAGTAAGATAAAACCAAACCCATTGGAGAGGAAATTAAGATACCCATACCTTTTAAACTTGCAGGAATGCATGAAGCCTTAGAAAAGAATTTTGATTGGATTGTTCCTGAAAACCCATTTGATGAAAGTAGTGAACCTAAGAGAGATGATAAATGATCCTCTAAAACTCATTTGGATGAGATACCTTTCCTAGATGAAGAGATTTCGAGTATTGATCTTAATGCTTCTTTATTTGAAAATACTTGATTCTTGCTTCTTGTGCCTAACTTAAAGGCGTTAAAGAAAAGTACTTCTTGGGAGATAACCCAATAGTTTTATTGAGTCTTGGAAGTTATTACTTATGTAATAACCTCTCCTTATCCTTTTTATTTGCTTTTTGTGCCAAGAATAACCTCTAATGAGAGGGAAGCAAGATTTGGGGAGTTGCTGTCCCAAAACAGATTTTTGTGTCCCACCGTACAAATTCATGTAAAATAGCTGTAAGTAAGATTGATCTGTAATTTTCTAAATAAATCCCCCAAGTCGTTAGCTAACTTTCGTTAGTTCAACACTTTTTGATTTCAGCAACAAAAGATCTTCGAAAAAATTGGTTTCTACCTGCTGGTCTGTTTTGACAGATTTCTGCCATTATTTGCATTTGCTTCTTATTGATTCCTTTTTGGGTTCTTTTTGGGAAATTGAGATTTTTGAGGGAATATCTATAGTAGCTTGTGTTTTTAGTGAAAGTTTTGCTGTTTTGAAACTAAACCCAAAGGTCTATTATCTTTTGAATACACTAATGTTGCTAATGAAGATTGTGTGAAGTTTTGTATGAAGGAAAATTTTCAGGTGTAGAGAAAGAATGATCTAATGAGATGAAGAATGGAAAAAAGCTCAAGCTTGGGGATGCCACCCCGTGTCACCAAATAAATATTCAATAGGTACAAGCGTCAAAGCTTGGGGATGCCCAAGGCATCCCCTTCTTCATCAATAAAAATCTCAGGTATTTCTAGACACTTCGTTTTTATTATTTCATGCACTGTGTTGTTCTTGGAGCGTTTTAGTTTTCGTTTTTGTTTGCTTGAATAAAGTAGTTTGGACCCCCGTTCTCGCCGTGTTGTTGCAAATAAGTTGATTGGTGTTGGAGAGGAGTACAAAGTTCTTTCTTGAATAGTACAAGAGAAGCTTGCTTTGATTGTGACTTAGACTTTATCATGTCATGCTAGATGTTGTTTTGACCTTATGCTTAGCTATTATTGATGTAGCATGATTTGTTCCAAACAATTAGGATTGCTTAATGTGCCTTGAAGGAATTATGCGTTGTTTTAGCATACAAAAGCATAGTATTGTGGTTTTCTCCTTTGATGCTTTGTTTGGGTTGACTTGGCACATGCTCACACCATGTTATGACTATGAAACATTCACCATAGCCTCTATGATCATTTAGTTTTTGACTTGTGGTACCACTTTATACTTTGATTAGTAATTTTTTGTCGCTCTGCATGATTATGGCCATTATTGCTCTCTTAGTTGGTTGCTCCCAGTCTTTTGCTTGCCTCCACATGTATGAGTAAGCTCTATTCATGCATGCAACTTCCAAGAAACCAAGTTATTCCAAAGTGTCCACTATAAATTCCTATGCATGGTGTGTTACACCATTCCAAGTATATTCTTGTTTCATCTATCTTCCAATTTAAAAGTTATTTTGTTATGTGAAAACTTAGTGATTAAAGCTCTCACAAACTTGATGACACACTTTATTTTTCTTGCCCCTAATAAACTTGCCATTGTGTCATCTATATTGTATATGCTTGCACTTATACGTTGAAATTAGCAGAACCGTGCTGTCACGAGGAACGCTTTCAACATTGCACTTGTACATTGTACATAGTTGATATCACGTTATTTTGTTTATGGATGTCGTCGGTGTGAAATAAAAGGAGATATTGTAAGTCCATGGAGTTATGTATGTGTGTTAGAGAAACGTCTGGGCCGCTAGCCTAAGCTATGCCTAATCATGGTGGAAACTTGCAACATCACCATAGTGAGCAATCTATGAAGCTTACTTCTTATAAAAAAAGAGACATATTGAAAAGAGGAAAGAGATAAAAAAGCACCATTTTCCCATGGTAAATAAGAAGATTGCTGATATGCTCATTGTCTGCTTGCCTTGTCATTTTGATTATGGGATAGCTCCTGTATCATATGCAAGGGGTACCCCGTTGGCGGTTCTCTACGATACACATGTACTTACTATGACAAGAACTTACAGATGACTAAAGTTGAGTAGCATGAGGTGCGGCCCTTGTATTCAAGGGACATGAGATTGCCAACTTATACTTTGTCAAGCATATACTCCATAGTTTGTTCACTTTAACTTTAATCACTTCAAGATGCTTATTATATGGGCAATGAGAGATGGAAGCTAACAAGTACCATAATTTTTGGAAGCTCTTTATGAGACTTGAAATCCCTGCTTCCCTTTTATGAAGGGCCTTTCTTCCACCATTATATTGAGTCTTCACCTTCTATCCTTAGGCACCAATTAAGATAGCATAGTTTCCATTCTTAGTTCTATGTGCATTATCCCAAAACTTATTGATTGATGCATATTGTTGATATTACTTGTTCTTGAGCTATTTGTATCTAGTCACTCTTATGAACTTTGAAGGTGTCCTATGCATTTATTTGCTACTCCATGAGGGACAAGCTGAATGCCACAATGCTATGTTTTCTATATGTGAAACAAACAAACGTCTTTTAATGCATTGTTATTCATGATCTTTGTTTGTAACCTTTCATGTTGAATGCATAGTTACTTTTTATTATTGTTAGAAATCCATCTTTTATGCTCATGTTTAGAGTTCTTTGATCCCAGCTTTCAATGCTTGCAAATGGTTTGATCTTGATTTTGATGGTGCATGTCACCTCAAAAATTATTCTTTTTATCACTTACCTACTCGAGGACGAGCAGGAGTTAAGCTTGGGGATGCTTGATACGTCGGAAACGTATGTATAATTTTTGATGTTCCATGCTTGTTTTGTATCTATTTTGCTTTGCTTTGTATACACTTTGAGGTATTTTTATATGTTTTCTGGTACTAACCTATTAACAAGATGCCAGAGTGTCAGTTGCCTATTTTCTTCTGTTTTTGGTTCCAAAAAAGGCAGAAAATCAATATTCTCGGAATTGAATGGGACAAAATCCCAAGTCAATATTTTACCGTGGGGAACACGGAGCCAGAGTACGAGACGGAGAAGAGCCACCAGGTGGCAACACCCCTTGGCCGCACGGCCAGGCCTGGCCTACGCCTGGGGGGGAGGGCGGCTGCGACCACCCTGGGTGCCCCTGCCTTGCCTCTTTGCCTATAAGAAGACCCTGATACCAAAACCCTAAGTACCCGATCAATCTTCCATGAAACAGTCCGTAGCCGCCGCCACTATCATCCCTAATCGGGGGGATCTGAAGTTCTTCCCGGCACCTTGCCGGAAGTGAGATCATCCCGGAGGCCTTCTTCATCATCATGTCAGCCTCCGGTATGAAGCATGAGTAGTTCCACCTTGGACTACGGGTCCATGTAGTACCTAGATGGTTGTTTCTCCTCCTTTGTGCTACCATGTTTAGATCTTGTGAGCTCCGTTCATGATCAAGATCATCTATTTGTAATCATGCATGTTTTGTTTGTGGGGTTTCGATGGATATTGAGATTACTATGTCAGATTGATTAATGGTTCTATCTTATTGATTCTATCATGTCTGTGTTGTTTGTGATCTTGCATGCTCTCCGTTTCTAGTAGCTATCTTGGCCAAGTAGATGCCAGTGACTCCAAGATGGAGTATTTATGCTCGGTAGTGGGTTCATGCCTCTATTTAATCTGGGGAAATGACAGAAATCTCTAAGGTTGTAGATGTGTTGTTGCTACTAGGGAGAAAACAACAGTCTCTTGTTCATGGAACAAGTGGATTGTTTACCTTACACACTTTGCTTAAAGCAGTTATCTGATGCTTGCAACTTAATACTAGAGGGGGTTCAGATGATAACCTGAAGGTGGATTACTAGTTATAGATGCAGTTTGATGGCGGTCTATGTATCTTGTTGTATTGCCCAATCAAATCTCATAGGATCATGAATGTCTAGTATTGCATTGTTATGTCTTGCTCTGTCCTGTCAATTGCCCTGCTGTAATATGTTTACCCAGCATGTCATGTTTGTTTATCTTAAGGAGAACATCTCTAGTGAACTATGGACCCCGGTCCAATCTTTACCATTGAGACATCTTCCACTGTTACTATTTATTTTTTCAAACCACCATTACCTTCCACACCATACAGTTAATCCTTTATTTTCAGCAAACCGGTGAGATTGACAACCCCACTGTTCGTTGGGGCAAAGTCTTGAGTTTGCGCTGTGCAGGTTTCCAAGTTGCTAGCAACACCTTTGGGTCGTTTCCTTCCTCCTACTGGTTTGATAACCTTGGTTTCTTTCTGAGGGAAGACTTTCTGATGTGCTCATCATACCTTCCTCTTGGGGTCTCCCAATGAAGCTCTACATTAATCCGAGCGCATCAGTCGTCGACCCGTGTGGAGCGCGGCCTCGGAGCCGGCGTGTTGTGTCGACTTGTATCGGTTTTTAGCTAGTTTACCTCATAAACTGTTATTTTATTTTCTACCGTATAAATAAAAAGGCAACTCTTTTGCCTCGTTAAAAAAAAGAATTGGAACGTCGATCTGGAAAGATAACGACGACTGATACGTCCAATTTGCATCACCATTCTATATCATAATTTGCCTCTATTCATTGATATATTTCATATTAAGAGGTGTTACTTATGTCTTTTCATCTGTTTTTGCATGGATGATTCTTGGAGGATGAACTGCTAGAGACAGGATTCTGATGGAAAAAGAGGCGTTTTGATGCAATTTCGCGAAGAGCATAAAAATACCAGAAAAACTACGGAAAATCCTATTTTCCCAGAAGACGAAGAATGCCAGAAGGGGAGGCGGAGATAGGCCATAGGGGGCCCACACCCCCAGGCGCGGGCTACCCCTAGGCCGCTCATACAGGGGGTGTGGCCCACCTGGACCACCTCTGGATCCGCCCTCTCGCCTATATCTTCTCCTCGAAACCCTAATACACGGGGAGCGACCACAAAAAGATTCCGCCGCCTCTGCGGGGCGGAAGACACCAAGAGAGAAAGAGCTCTCTAGAAGACAGATTTCTGCCGGGGAAATTCCTTCCCGGAGAGGGGAGATCGTCGCCATCAACACCATCATCAAGCTAGACTTCATCGGGGTCATCATAATCATCATCATCCACACCATCATCTCCACCAGCACCATCATCACTCCATCCCGCTGTAACAATTGTGTTGAATACTTGCATAGTTCTTGTAAGTGTTGGAATTATGCCCTAGAGGCAATAATAAAGATGTTATTATTATAATTCTTGTTCATGATAAAGTTTATATTCCATGCTAGAATTGTATTAAGCGGAAACTTTAATACTTGTGTGGTTTGTGAACAACACCGTGTCCCTAGTACGCCTCTATGGACTAGCTCATTGATCAATGATGGTTAAGGTTTCCTGACCATAGACATGAGTTGTCAATTGATAATGAGATCATATCATTGGGAGAATGATATGGTGGACAGACCCAAACTAAGCGAAGCAATTAGATCGTGTCATCGTGTTCGTCTTTGCGAAGCTTTTCCTATGTCAAATATTGTATTCCTTAGACCATGAGATAATACAACTCCCTGGTATCGGAGAGATATACTTCGGGCCCACTCGGTAATCGATATCAACACCGCTTGCAAGCATGTGGTTAAGGAGTTAATCACAAAGTGATATTGGATTACGGAACGAGTAAAGTACTTGCTGTGAACGAGATTGAACTAGGTATGACGATACCGACGATCGAATCTCGGGCAAGTAAAATATCGCGAGACGAAGGTAATATATATATGGGATTGATTGAATCCTGGCATCGTGGTTCATCCGATATGATCATCGATGAATGTGTGGGAGTCAATATGGGTGCCTAGACCCCGCTATTGATTATTGATAGAAGATCATGTCTGCATATTCTCGAACCCGCAGGGTCACACACTTAACGTGTCTCGACGCTAGGATAGATTGGATAATTGGTTTATGAGTTTTTGTTCGGAGTCTCGGATGGGATCCGTGATATCACGAGAGGTTCCGGAATGGTCCGGAGAATAAGATTTATATAAGGCAGTGCAGTTTTTGGAGTTCGGAATTGTTCCAGATTAATCGGTATTGTACCGGAAGCTTCTAGAACCTTCCGGAAGGGGGCCAACGTGGTCCCACCTTCCGGGAGGGGGCATGGGCCTATGAGGGAGTGTCCTGGCCGCATTGGGCCAGGGGCACAAGGCCCCATAGGGCCCAGCCGATTCTAGATAGATTTAACTCGTTTAAATCTAGGGATAGAATTTCTAGATAAGGGGAGAGTTTAAATCGTTTAAACTAGAGATAGGCTTGGAGGAGGGGCTAGGGCTGGCCGCCGCCACCCCCTCTATATATAGAGGGCTGGTGCGCCCCCTTCCCCCCCCACACATCTCCCTCCAAGCCCTAGTAGCCCTGCTGCCTTCCTCTCTCCCTCCCGACTGTTTGTAGGCGAAGCCCTGCGGCAGAAATTCTCCACCATATACACCACGCCGTCGTGTTGTAGATCCAATCTATCTCTCCACCCTACTTGCTGGTTCGAAGAAGGAGGAGACGTCGAGGTGCTGCACGTGTGCATCTCACGGAGGCACCGCCACTTGTGGTGCTAGATCGGATCGGATCGCGAGGAGGAGAAGCGAGTACGACTACATCACCCACGTTCCGATTTAACGCTCCGCTGTCTGAATCTTCAAGGGTATGAAGATCTAATCCAATCTCTCTCGTTGTTTGCATCTCCTAGATTAGATCTTGGCTTTCCTCTGTTCGCTCAGAGAAAATTTTGATTTACTATGCTAAAACCCTTCGGGTATCGAGCTAGATCTATGCGTAGATGTGTTTCATAGAACGCAACATGGTTGTTGCGGCGTTGATGTTTTCTGTTGCAAGCCTCTTGTTTGTGTTCTTCTTATGACGCGGGATAGTGAGATTGAAGCGTCCAGACCAACCTTACGCGACGTCGTTCATGAGACCGCTCGCACTTGACGTGGCTTGTACCACACATGCGGGTGGATGCCGCTTTCTCACTATAGTTGTCATGGGATTAACACCGGAGTTTGGCAACCATAATATCACCGTTGTGGCTTTCCGTAGGTAAGAATCGTTCTTAGCATCTACTCCCATAAGCCACGTAAAACATGCAACAACAAAGTAGAGGCGTCTAACTTGTTTTTGCAGGGAGTGTTTTCTGTGATATGGTATGGCCCAAGATGTGATGTGTATATTGTATGCGATGATCATGTTTTGTAATGTTTCACGACTTGCATGTCGATGAGTACACAACCGGCAGGAGCCATATGGTTGTCTTTATAATTGTGTATGACCTGCGAGTCAACTTCTTATACGCCATGTAATAGCTTTACTTTATCGCTAAGTAGTTAGCAATAGTTGTAGTTGCTATTCGTGGTGGAGGCAATCATGGTGGAGTGATGGAGATCATACCGGAACGCACAAGATGGAGATCATTGCGCGAAGATTGGCTATACCATGTCACATAAAGTTATATGCATGTGATGTTTATCCTTTTATGTATCTTATCATGCTTAGATCGCGACGGTAGCATTATAAGATGATTCCTCACTTAAAGATCAAGATAAAAACTGTGTTCTCCCCGAGTATGCACCGTTGCGAAAGTTCGTCGTGTCCAAGCATCACGTGATGATCGGGTGCTATAGACTCTACGCTCACATACAACGGGTGCAAGCCAGTTTTGCACACGCGGAAATACTTGGGTCTAACTTGACGAGCCTAGCATGTACAGACATGGCCTCGGAACACATGAACCGAAAGGTTAAGCATGAGTCATATGAATGATATGATCGACACTTCGTTGTCCACCATTGAAACCACATCTCTTCTCGTGAAGATCGGATTAGGTGTGGTGAATTTGGATCGTGTTCACTAAACAACTTGAGGGATGTTGAATTTAGTGGGAGTTCATCTAGTAATTTGATTAAGTTGAACTATTTATCATGAACATAGTCTAAATTGTACTTGCAAATACTGTAGATCACATGGCCAAATCCAACTTCAACTTCAACGTTTTTGCTGAGAAAGAAAAACTTAGAAACAATGGGTCTAACTTCACCAACTGGTTCCGCAATCTGAGAATCATTCTGTCTGGAGGACAAAGGGACTATGTCCTTGAGAAAGCGTTAGGTAACCCCTCACTTGCAATCGCGCACCGATGAGAAAGCTGTCTATCACGGCGCAAAGATGATTATGGTGATTAAGAGCACCATGTTGTTTGCTATGGAACCGAACTTCAAAATCGTTTTGAAAACTATCCCGGGCCCTTTGAGATTCTCAAAGAGTTGAAAACCATGTTTCAGACTCAGGCCCGTTCTGAGAGATATGAGATCTCCGAGAAGTTCTTTAACTGCAAGATGGAGGAAGGGAGTTCCGTTAGTGAGCACACCATTAAGATGTCGGGCTACACTCAACGCCTTGAGCAACTGGACTGCAAGATTCCAGAGGAGCTCAAGATTGACAGGGTTCTGCAATCACTCCCTCCCAGCTACAAAAGTTTTGTAGTGACTCATAATCAGATTGGTTCCACTGATACGATCACCGAGCTCTTCGCAAAGCTGAAGGCTGCGGAGGTGGACATCAAGAAGGATAATCATGTGTTGATGGTCAACAAGCCCTCCTTTAAGAAAGGTAAAGGTGCAAAGAAGCCCTTCAAGAAGGGCGCGTAAGCTTAATGCCCCGCTGAGAAGAAGCTCAGTGTCCGGTCCCAAGCCGGACATCGAGTGCTTCTATTGCAAGGACAAGGGTCATCGAAGCGAATCGTCCAAGTACTTAGCGGACAAGAAGGCTGGTACCATCAAAGGTATATTCGATATACATGTTATTGATGTTTTCCTTAGCCCTCGTTGTAGTGCCCGGGTATTTGATACCGTTCGTTGCTAATATTTGTAACTCAAACAGAGCTACGTAATAGACGGCGGCTTTGCGAGGGATGAGGTGACGACGCTTGGCAGCAACGGATCAAGAGTTGATGTGTTGGCCGTCGGCTCGCTCTACTTAGTTTTACCTTCGGATTAGTTTTAAACCTTAATAAATGTTATTATGTGCCTCGTTGAGCATGAACATTATTTCGGATCGTGTTTATTGCAAGACGGTTATTCATTTAAATCGGAGAATAATGGTTGTTCTATTTATATGAGTAACATCTTTTATGGTCATGCACCTCTTGTGAGTGGTTTATTTCTTCTAAATCAAAGGGATGAAACACACATCCATAACATTGAGGCTAAGAGATGCAAAGTAGATAGTGATAATACTACTTATTTGTGGCAATCGCTGCTCAGGTCATATTGGTGTAAAGCGCATGAAGAAACTCCATTCTGATGAACTTTTGGAGTCTCTTTAAATTGAAACAATTGACACATGCGAACCATGCCTCATGGGCAAGAAGATCAAAACACCCACCTCCGCTATGATGGAGCGAGCAACCGAATTGTTGGAAATCATACATACCGATGTATGCGGACCAATGAGTGTTTCGACGTGCGGTGGTTATCACTATTTTCTCAGTTTTACTGATGACTTAAGTAGATATGGGTATATCTATTTAATGAAACATAAATCTGAAACGTTTGAAAAGTTCAAAGAATTTCAGAATGAAGTGGAGAACCATCGTAACAGAATGATTAAGTTACTATGATCCGTTCGTGGGGGCGAATATTTGAGTTATGATTTTCTCACGCATCTCAAAGCAAGTGGAATCGTTTCACAACTCACGCCATCCGGAACACCACATCGCAATGGTGTGTCTGAACGCCGGAATCGAACCCTATTAGATATGGTCCGATGATGTCTCTTACCGATTTGCCGTTATCATTTTGGGGTTATGCATTAGAAACCGCTGCATTCACTTTAAATAGGGCTCCATCTAAATCCTGAGACGACACCGTATGAACTGTGGTTTGGTGCTAAACCTAAGTTGTCGCTTTCTTAAAGTTTGGGGATGCGAAGCTTACGCCAAGAAGTTGATGCCGGACAAGCTCGAACCCAAAGCGAGAAATGCGTCTTCATAGGATACCCTAAGGAAACTATTGGGTATACCTTCTATCATAGAACCGAAGGCAAAGTGTTTGTCACAAAGAACGGTTCCTTTCTTGAGAAGGAGTTTCTCTCGAAAGAAGTGAGTGGGAGGAAAGTAGAGCTAGACGAGGTTATTGAACCTTCTCTTGAATTGGAGAGTAGCGCAGCACCTGAAATTGTTCCAAAGGTCTTTGCACCAACAATAGAGGAAGCTAATGACAAGGATCATGAAGCTCGGATGATGTCGCCATCGAACGCCGCAGATCGACAAGGTCGCATGCCCTCCGGAGTGGTACGCAACCTGTCTTGTTGCCTTGTTAGTAGAAGACAGTGAACCTACGAACTATGAGGAAGCAATGATGAGCCCAGATCGAGAAATGGCTAGAAGCCATGAAATCCGAATTGGGATCCATGAGCGAAAACCAAGTATGGACTTTGGTGGACCTCCTAGCACCAAAAGGCCGTGGAGTGCAAATGGATCTTCAAGAAGAAAACGGATGCGATGGTAATGTTACCGCCTATAAAGCACGGCTTGTTGCGAAAGGTTTCGACAAGTTCAAGGTGTTGACTACGATGAGACTTTCTCTCCGTAGCGATGTTTAAGTCCATTCGATTTTATTAGCAATTGCTGCTTTCATGATTATGAAATATGGCAAATGGATGTCAAGATCGCTTTCCTCAATGGCAACATTGATGAAGAGTTGTATATGATGCAACCCAAGGTTTTGTCGATCCTAAGGATCGATAAAGTATGCAAACTTCAGCGTTCCATTTATGGATCAAGCAAGCATCTCGGAGTTGGAACCTTCGCTTTGATCAAGTGATCAAGAGCTTTGGATTTGTTCCAAATTGCTACTGAAGCTTGCATCTACAAGAAAGTGAGTGGGAGCTCGGTGACGCTTCGTACTATATGTGGATGACATATTGATTATTGGAAATGACATCAACATGCTTAACGATGTGAAGAGTTATTTGAACAAGTGTTTTTCAATGAAAGACCTAGGTGAAGCCGCTTATATATTGGGCATCAAAATCTATAGAGATAGACAAAGACGCCTGATAGCTTTAAGCCAGAGTACATACCTAGACAAAGTTCTAAAAAGGTTCAGAATGGATAAGGCATTGAAAGGTTCAGTGCCTATGTTGTCAGGTAAGATATTGAGCAAGGCTCGATGTCCATTCTGATGAAATGATAGGAAGCTATGAGCAAAGTGCCTTATGCCTCGGCCATAGGTTCCATCATGTATGCCATGCTGTGTACTAGACCGGATGTGTCCAATGCTCTTATTTTGACGAGCAGATATCAAAGTGATCCAGGAGTGGAACACTGGACAGCCGTGAAGAACATCCTAAGGTACCTAAATAGGACTAAAGAAATGTTCTTAGTCTATGGGGGTGATGAATAGCTCGTCATAAAAGGTTACGTCGATGCTAGTTTCGACACCGACAAGGATGATCATAAATCTCAGACAGGATACGTGTATATTTTGAATGGAGGAGCTGTGAGCTAGAGAAGCTGCAAGCAAAGCGTGATCGCGGGATCTATAGTAGAAGCGGAATACATGGCTGCTGCAGAAGCGTCAAGTGAAGGAGTTTGGATCAGAAACTTCATCACTGAGCTTGGCATGGTTCCAAGTGCATTGGACCCACTGGAGATATTGTGTGACAACACTGGCGCCATAGCACTCGCTAAGGAACCAAGATATCATCCAAAGACCAAGCATATCAACCGCAAGTTTCATATAATCCGAGATTATATAGCAGATGGAGATCTGAAGATCAGCAAAGTACATACAGATCTAAATGTCGCAGATCCATTGACTAAACCTCTTCCACGTGTAAAACATGATCAGCACCTCAATGCCATGGGTGTGAGATTGTTGCCAAATGTAAACTAGATTATTGACTCTAGGGCAAGTGGGAGACTGTTGGAATTATGCCCTAGAGGCAATAATAAAGATGTTATTATTATAATTCTTGTTCATGATAAAGTTTATATTCCATGCTAGAATTGTATTAAGCGGAAACTTTAATACTTGTGTGGTTTGTGAACAACACCGTGTCCCTAGTACGCCTCTATGGACTAGCTCATTGATCAATGATGGTTAAGGTTTCCTGACCATAGACATGAGTTGTCAATTGATAATGAGATCATATCATTGGGAGAATGATATGGTGGGAGACCAAACTAAGCGAAGCAATTAGATCGTGTCATCGTGTTCGTCTTTGAAGCTTTTCCTATGTCAAATATTGTATTCCTTAGACCATGAGATAATACAACTCCACGGTATCGGAAGAAAGCTTTGAGGTCATCAAACGTCATCCTATGAGAGGTGATCATAAAGGTGTCTCTCGGTGATCGGAAAGTATCATTGGGTTGTATGTATCAAGATGGGATTTGTCCTCCCAAGTCGGAGATATACTTGGGCCCACTCGATCGATATCAACACCGCTTGCAAGCATGTGGTTAAGGAGTTAATCACAAAGTGATATTGGATTACGGAACGAGTAAAGTACTTGCTGTGAACGAGATTGAACTAGGTATGACGATACCGACGATCGAATCTCGAGCAAGTAAAATATCGCGAGACGAAGGGAATATATATATGGGATTGATTGAATCCTGGCATCGTGGTTCATCCGATATGATCATCGATGAATGTGTGGGAGTCAATATGGGTGCCCAGACCCCGCTATTGATTATTGATAGAAGATCATGTCTGCATATTCTCGAACCCGCAGGGTCACACATAACGTGTCTCGGCTAGGATAGATTGGATAATTGGTTTATGAGTTTTTGTTGGTCTCGGATGGGATCCGTGATATCACGAGAGGTTCGGAATGGTCGGAGAATAAGATTTATATAAGGATTGCAGTTTTGGAGTTCGGAATTGTTCCGGATTAATCGGTATTGTACCGGAAGCTTCTAGAACCTTCCGGAAGGGGGCCAACGTGGTCCCACCTTCCGGGAGGGGGCATGGGCCTATGAGGGAGTGTCCTGGCCGCATTGGGCCAGGGGCACAAGGCCCCATAGGGCCCATCCGATTCTAGATAGATTTAACTCGTTTAAATCTAGGGATAGAATTTCTAGATAAGGGGAGAGTTTAAATCGTTTAAACTAGAGATAGGCTTGGAGGAGGGGCTAGGGCTGGCCGCCCCCCCTCTATATAAAGAGGGCTGGTGCGCCTCTTCCCCACACACATCTCCTCCAAGCCCTAGTAGCCTGCTGCCTTCCTCTCTCCCCTCCCATTGTTTGTGGCGAAGCCCTGCGGCAGAAATTCTCCACCATATACACCACGCCGTCGTGTTGTAGATCCAATCTATCTCTCCACCCTACTTGCTGGTCCGAGGAAGGAGGAGACGTCGAGGTGCTGCACGTGTGCATCTCACGGAGGCACCGCCACTTGTGGTGCTAGATCGGATCGGATCGCGAGGAGGAGAAGTGCGACTACATCACCCACGTTAAATGAGCGTTCATTGTCATGAATCTTCAAGGGTATGAAGATCTAATCCAATCTCTCTCGTTGTTTGCATCTCCTAGATTAGATCTTGGCTTTCCCTCTGTTCGCTTCCGTAGAAAATTTTGATTTACTATGCTGCGAAACCCTTCAGTAAGACCCCACCTTTATAAGGTAAAGGTCCCTGTGATTGCAATTCTAGTCCCTGGATCAAATGCTAGCATCCACAGTTTAAGATGAAGTACACAGATACAAAGGTCGTTTTTACATCATCATTCCAGCGATAACATAGTCTTTTACAACTCATTAGCCAAAGGCTAGTACAAGAGTTCATAGCATAAAGTAAATAACTATAAGTCTTCATCTTCATGTGCCACAGGCAAGCATGTTGAGTGTAGACTCATAACCCTAATCCTCATCAGAGTAACCTGCAACATCATAATTTATAGCCACAGTGGGTCAATACATTTGGAATTGTATTGGCAAGTGATACCATAGTAGAATAGTAGTATCTAACATCTATATGAATTTGGCTAAGTGTAGCTTAGGCTTGCTTTGCTCAAAATAGGTTTTTCCTATCAGTTGAAAACACTAAGTTTTTGTTGGTCAAAAACTCCCAAGGAACCACCAATAGACATTGGTGAACCTTTACCCTTGTTTCACCAAAAGTTTTAACTTAGAAATTGGGATGAGGAGATCCTTGATAGCTTCAATGTCTTTGATGCTCAAATTTTCCGTTGCCGGGGACACGGCTAAGTACTTAGGTTTTACCCTCTCGAGAGGTGGTGCACTTTCCCCAAAAGACTCGACGTGCATCGAGACGAGACCTTTCAGAAGCCTTCCCTTAGACCATCATGGACGTGTTCCATCCTATCACCCTACCACCAACTGTCCATCTGGCTAAGTTATTGCAACCTATATGATCAAGGCAGAGCCCATATGCCATGTAGTTGCACTAGAAGCTTCTCAACACTAAATATCTCAAATCCCTTTGTTCCTGGGTGGCTTTCCACAAGTGAGATACACAAGGTAAACCATAGACATGGGCCTTGTGTAACCACTCAACATAAACCATCATACCATTCAACCCAGGTGATTCATTCACTTAGTTATTTTATTATACAAAACACAAGTCAAAGATTTAGAAAAATTTCCATAGCATGATTATATTCCACCCTTGTTTGCTACTATCTAGACTAAGCATGATAACATAACAAGTATCTTAACTTAGAGAAAAATTCTACCAAGACTACAACTACTAGGATTTCCCAAGCATAGCACATAGATACTTAGCAAAATTTCATGCAAGCCCTACTCAAAATATCACTAGTGCATAGTCAAAATAATAGGACAAAATATATGAAGCACCACTTGCCTTGGTAGTTTGGGGAGTAGCAACAATCCTCACAATCACAATCACAATCACCACTAGCACCAAAATCTACACATAAAATGATAGCACCAAATTCACATTCAAATATTCAAACAAAAATAATATGAATGCATGCAAATGCAATGAAATGACTTTTCTATACTAAAAAAGTCAAACTAAACAGTACTGAACACAAAGCCATCTATTTAAAGTCTAAACAAACCCAAATTTGCATTAAAATCATTTTATAAACATTTTATATAGTCAAAATAAGCCTATAACGTGTTCTGCAAATAAATCCATTTTTCAGACGAAAAATACAAAATTAAGCCCACAGTAATGTAGATCTCAATTTTCTGAATCCAATGGTATATTATTTGCATTTTTTTGGATAAACAGAACAAAACATATGAATTTTACAAGTTTGCAATTCTAATAGATTCAAAAACAGATTTTAAATCTAAAATCCAGACACGTGGGCGCTTCTGATTGGCCCGTACTACTTCGTGCGGATCGACCAACGCGAGCCGTTGGATCTAAGTGACAACGCACGACCAGATCTGTTGATACCGATTCACATAAGTGATCTATTCTACGCCTTTAGATATAAATCCAACGGTGCTCGATCAAGCGACCATGGATGGGTGGCGCAAATGGCCACCGACGGCGGCGACGCTACTGGTGGTGCTGCTCCGGCGATTCTAGAGGGGGATAGGGGCGGTGGAGATGCTTACCAGCATCGCAAGGTCACGAGGAAGCTCAATGTGGGCTTGGTTCGGACGGGGGTGAGATGCTGCGGCCGGAAAAGCATGTCGGAGTTGCAGGCAACATCGGGTTCTAGCAAACGACGATGGAGGCGACGACCTGGATCACCCCAGCGCAAACAAAGTGCATCAGCATGTGCACAAGGACAAGGCGAAGTAGTGAGTTTGAACTAGGGGACAAGGGGCATTCGATTTATACCATGATTGCTCGCCGAAGTAGGGGACGACGTCGGTTGTTCGCGGTGCTCGACGGAGACGACGTTCTGGGGCAGTACAAGGCGAACCAAAGACAGAGTAAGCTACACAAGGACAAGAGAAGCACGCCAGCTTGAACGAGAGGGGACATGGTGGACGGTGCTCACCGGAATACCTCACTGGAGTTCATCGGATAGCGGAGTTTTGAGCTCAAATGCGCGCAACCTGGTGGCGTTCTAGTGAGGGGAGTTGAGGGAAAATGGCCGTGGTGGTGTGGGGATTAAGTAGCAGGTGAGGGCCAGGCGAATTACTGCCTGAATCAAAGGAATTAGATCGAATTGATTCGGCGAGGTAACGGGCGGAGACGGCGTGGTCGTCGCTCGAGATTTGGGGAAGAAAGAGCTGAGCTGGCTCGGGCCCAGTGGCAGTGGCTGTGGGGTAAGGTGAGCGTGGGTGAGAGAGGGGGAGGGGGAAACGGCCCGGGTGGGGTTTTGGGCCTGTTCTGGTGCTGGGCTCAAAGTGCAGCGCCAATTTTTCTTTTTTCTTTTAGCTTTTCTTTTTATGTTTGATTTTTCAGGAATAGTTTTTCAAACCCTTTTCAAACTTGTTTGAATTCAAATCTTTTCTAGATTTTTGTAGTGTGATCCTTGCACTCAAATGTGTGTCAAACACTACTGTTTACACAAACAAACCTTAATCCTTTGAAAATAAGAGCAAAACCATGCCTCATATGAATATTAAAGTAGGCATATAAATGGTTTTGTTTGATTTCAAACTTTGAGTTTTTTTGTGCCAACCCTAAATGCTATGAAAATATGAATGCAATGCATGATTTTACAATTCATGATTTTTGGGATGTTACAGTTCTTAGCGGAAACTTTCCCGGTGTTGATTACTATTGTAGTTGATGCTTATGAGTGGAACCATTGGATTATTGTTTATGTTCAGATTGTTATCCATCACCATATCATCTTTGATCTTGATCCATATGATGTCTTGTGAGTAGTTCGTTTAGTTCTTGAGGACATGGGAGAAGTCATGTTGTTAGTAGTGGATTTGTGTTGAGATATTATTCAATGGTTTAGTATTTAAGTTGTGGTGCTATTCTTCTAGTGGTGTCATGTGAATGTCGACTACATGACACTTCACCATTTATGGGCCTAGGAGAATGCATTGTGTATTTGGCTACTAATTGTGGGGTTGCCAGAATGACAGAAACCTGAACCTCCGTTAGGACACCATTGCACAAGGGAGTGTAGGATCTCAGAGTTTAAGGCCGTGGTTAAGTTTATACCTTAATTGCTTTCTTGTAGTTGCGGATGCTTGCAAGGGGTTTAATCACAAGTATGTATTAGTCCAAGTAAGGTCGGTACATTAGCACAGGTTCACCCACACAACACTTACAAAACCAAAGAAAACTACTCAGCTATTTGAAGTGAAAGCACTAGACAGAAATCCCATGTGTCCTCGAGAACGTTTGGTACTTATAAGTATTTCCACCGGCTTGTACTTTGCTAAGAAAGGATTGGGCCACTTGCTGCATTTTTTGCTGTTTTTATTACTTGCACTTTATTTCCTTGCTTATTCAGAAAACCCCTAAAAATCCGTTTGCTAAGTATTTACAGATACTTCCTGCTCCATACCACTAGTCAACACCTTCTGCTCCTCGTTGGGATCAATACTCCTATTTATCGAAAGTACTACGATACACCCCCTATACTTGTGGGTCATCAAGACTATTTTCTGGCGCCGTTGCCGGGGAGTGAAGCGCTATTGAAGAGTGGAACTTGTAAAGGAAACTTCTACTGTGAGTATTGCTTTTTATTTTTGTTTGTTACTTTGTTTCCAATATGGATAACCCACTTCGTTTTCTATTTGGGATAACTACTACCACAGTTAGGGTAGTAGATGAACCACCACCTGTTGAGATAGATCCTTTTAAGATACCTATAAGTATTGTTGATCGTGTTATGGATAATTATTATTTAGGGGGTGGATCTGTCCACCCCGGTGATCATTTGCTTTTTATCCATGAATTATGCGGGTTGTTTAAGTGTGCATGTATCACAACTGAACAAGTGAATAAGAAGTTACTCTCTATATCATTGAAAGGAAGAGTTGAAGAATTGTATAAACTGCTGAAGAATGGACAATCTATGGAATGGGAGGAAATATTACCTCTCTTTTATTCTAAATTCTATCCTCCCAGTGAAATTCATAAGGATAGGAATCTAATATATAACTTTTGGCCTCGTGATGGAGAGAGTACAACTCAAGCTTGGGGAGATTGAAGTTATTAATGCTTAAATGTCCTATTCATGAACTCCCTAACAATATTATTATCAATAACTTTTATGCTAGGCTTTCTCTTCATGATAAAGATTTACTAGATGCTTCTTGTGCTGGATCATTCACACGTATGAAGGAAGAAGCTAAATGGGATCTCCTAGACCATATTCAAGAGAAAACTGAAGCATGGGAGAATGACAAAGGAAGAAAGTCAGGTATAAACTATGATTATGAATGCATTAAATCTTTTATGGGAACTAACGACTTCCGTGATATTAGTACTGACTATGGTCTTGATTCTCAAGTTCTTGCAAAGTGTTTTAAGGACTTTGCTTCTTATATTGAAATTCCCAAAAAGGAGTGGGACAAGTACCATGCTCCTTATAAAGACATTGTTACCCATGTTCCTGCTAGCATTGAAGTTTGTACTGTCGATCCTATTTTGCCTCAGCCTTATGTTGAGAAAATCCCTTTTCCTGCTAAGGTGAAGGAACATTCTATCATTGCTAATGTGGTTAGCAAAAGTGCAAAGAAAACAGTGGAACCTGATGAGAAAATAAACATTGAACCTGTGGTAGCTATTGTGAAATATCTTGTCACTAACACTACAAGAAATGTGTCAGCCTATGACCTTTTGATAGTGACTGTGGACAAAATCGTCATAGAGTTATGACGATTCTGTACCAGATCGTCATGAGCCATTTGGTAGGGCGAAAACCTTATTAAACTATGACGATGTAACTAAAAAATGTCGTTATACTGTGGACAAAATCGTCATAAGCGCCAGACAGATAGAGATAAAAGGGAAGGGCAATATCGACCGTTGGATGTGAACAAAATGAACGGATCAGATGATGATTTGTGGAAACCTGTTGTGGATCGATGACCTGGCGCCCATCATTCGCACACCTGGAACCCTTATTTAACCCTAACCTTATCTCTCCCCACCGCCACAACGCGCCCATCTCGGCTCGCCAGATCCAATCCAAGCCGCCGCCGATTCTCTCTTCCCTACACCGCCGTCCGCCTCTATCCCCGCCGCCAACTCCTCTGTTCTTCTCACCCCATCGCCAACCCTCTCCCGTCGCAGTCATCATGCTCTCTTCCCCCGCACTCTTTCCCTCCAAATCTAGCCTTCGTCTCACCCTCGCCACCTCGACCTTGAGGTTTCTCCACGGCTTTGCGGCGGCGAAATTCTTCCTCCCATGGCCAAATCGGTGCTCCCTACGGCTCCTTGAACCGTTGACCACTTCTCCCTGCTGTTTTCCTCGAGGTGCTGGATCCCGCCGCCAATGAGTTCTTCCCCCCATCGATCCCCTCCCCATATCGTTCCTCATCAACACCGGCGACATCGGCACGGTATGTTCGAATTGATTAACTCGCCTTGGATTTTTTTCTGTATTTGTTTTCATCTAGTGATGTAACTTAATCGCCACCTCGTTACAGGCATGGAGCGACAGTGGGGGCTCCACACTGCTAGCCGCGCGTCCCAGTGACCATGTCCCTGCTCGATCCCGAGGACGTCCTTGACGGCTACTTCCTGGATCCGGTCAACAACATCAGGAGGAGATTTTGGATCCACGGCAAGTTTCTCTAGATTCGTTTCCAGCATTTTGTGATTTTCTGGTTGAGTTAATGGTTGTTTTAGTAGTTAGTATTGTTGATTGGGACTAGTAGTTGATAAGCAGAATTTTGGTGGTAGCTGGAGTCTTGCATCGATGGGATCTGGTATGTGCAACACGATGGGGGCAAGCCCAAGCCATTTTTGACCGAGCATGGTAGCTCACGGGAGTGGATTTGGCTGTAAGAAGGGAGCATGGCGGCGGTTGTGTGTGCCTATTCAATAGGATGCAGCAAACGACCGGCACAAGGAAGCAATAATGATTTGGATACATAAGAGTCTCAGGGAAACTGAAATTTCATTTAGTTCATAACTGTCGATTTCATTCAGTTTATAACTACACTGCATAGCACACAACAAGCTAGCAACACACGCACATCAAAAAATTCCACTGTCCAACCTTTTATCCTGCTCCACTCGTCAGCCTGGTTCCTTGTGGACTATGGTGGAGAAAAAATCGACTATTGTTGGTAATGGTGTTAGTTCATACGTAGGGTGCAAAATGTCCAATATGCTAATCCAATAGCTGGAGTCCACCATGCTGCATCCACATGAAAATTATGTTCTCTGGATTATATAAGTCATTGGTTTGTCTTGTTCTCTTCCTGTGGTACTTACTTTGGTACCTGCTCGAAATGCTACGTCACAAATCTATACAAGTATATGTTGGCTTTGCAATTGCATCTTGTTTACCTGATGTTCACCTTGCTAAATTAGCTTATTCTTTGACTTGCTGTTATGCTACATGTCTAATTAGATGAAATATGTAGAATATGGTCAAGTTCTACTAGTTGCAGATCTAATGGGTTCGATTGTTGGTGTCAATTGCGGATAAAGATAGTGTTGTATGCTTTGCACTAGGTTGATTCCAATCTTGAGGAACCTGCTCCTGCTCCTATGTTTTCGGATGGGGCTCGTGTAGCGATTGAATTCTAGTGGTTGATATCTGATCTTATGATGTGAGTATGGTTGCTTAGATGTTCCAGTCGCTCATTGATCTTTTTTGTGTTACTTCTTCATGCATGATTACCTTGTGTGGCCCTGATTAGAATCTGGTTTTTGCTGCAGGGTTGGATGGAGGAAGATATTAAGGTTTTTATGTAGATTCTTGAAGTTATGCTTTGGATTATTGTGGTGTCATTCCCATCTGTACATTATTGAAGTGTTGGTGTGCGAATAAGTTCTCATCTATTCTTTGTGATGGCTGATGGTTAATCTAATATGGGCCATGCCTAGGATCATTCTGATTGGTCTGATACAACTGTTTTTGTGTCAAATTTCTTTCTAATATCCTAAATTCTTCTTTGATGTTAAATCATGTCAGTTCTCTAGATTTTTTATGTCCATTCTAGGCTGTTGTATGCATCTGTAATACTAACAGTACACTCTACAAGTCACATTCATTAGTTAGTCCTAATTGCTGAGTTATGAGCATGGTCTATTTTCAATATTGCTGGAAGTAGGCAATTAGTACTGATAAGATAATTAAGTACTGTCATATGTGTTGTCAGCCAGATGCTTGGTATGGTGTCATTGAATTCTGTCACTAAATCCATTGAATAGGTGGTATGGTGTTTGTTTGCTTTTAGTATCTAGTACCTCATGCGTGTTTAGATGACACATTTACATGAAAAATTTATATGTTCAGTGTGCTTTATACTATAAAAATACCTTTTTTATAGTTGTAACAACTTCGGGCGAACCTTTCAAGTTGTTCAACAACAATGTAGACCATATCTTTAACTACTGCCACATCCACCGAATCAACACGAAGTCAGGTATCTACTTGTCCTCTTAAATAGATATGTGCCTGATGCTTTATTACCAGATGCTTGATGCATGTATCATGTGACAAAAATTAGTAAAATTTATTTTCTTGACATATATAGTTACTCTGTTATCTTGCACTGAGTTAACTTGATTAATATTTCTGCCACTGTCTAATCATAAGTGCTTGTTGCACTTCTTGATATAGTTTGTTTTGTTTAGAGAACCAGATCTGCACTTGTTGCTTGAAGCACATTCATAGTTTACTGCATCATGTCAATTGTCATTATGTTGTTGACAAAGAGTAGTTAGGTTTGCAACAAGTACATTGTAAAAGAGTCAACAATAAGCTTGAAAATCTGGGTGTGTTAGCTCTCCTATTGTACACATTCAAGTTTATCCATGGCTAGCCTGATTATCTAGGTGCATTGCCCATCATTCTTTTTTTACTCTACTGTTTGTTAGCCAGACTAGAGAGGTATTTTTCCGTTCATTTCTCAATATAGTGTAAGAAAAATAGGTTTCCATTGAATTGTCTTCTCCAAAACACCTATGAGCTGTTGATATCAAACATGCACTTGAGGATATAGATATTTAGTGGTTGTTGGCAGATGTACTGATATTGTGCCATGTCCTCTTGTTCATTTTGTATCCATTCCGAGACTCCTGTTATCATATTCTTGAAGTCATATATGAACTACACTAACATCCCTCCCTTTCCATGAATAGGTAAAGAAAGTCGACTGATAGCCATAGGCATAACCAGCATTTCCTCTCTTTACATGAGCTCCAGGCTGAAGATGGAAGAACTGAAGGCTTAATACTTAGCCAAGATTTGATATTCATATTTTTGTGGCCATGGGTGATTTGGACTATGGAATGTTTGTAATATGTGAATTATGTCTCTGATTCTAATATATCTTGTGTGAATTATGTCTCTGATTGTAATATATGTTACAATTTTGGTTACCATTATTGAATGTGATTTGAGCTATGCTTAACGAAATATTATTTGTGTAATGATTTTTTGTTCATCCAAATACTACTCTTGGGCTGTTTAAAGGCCACGGCCTGAAAAAATATTGGTCTGGAGCAGTTTACAATTCCTGGAAAAAATGGTTCGAAATAAAAAAGAGCTGGCTAGTAAAAAGGCCATGGCCCTAAAAATAAAAGGCCAAAATGTTAGGCTTGGCCCATGCAGCAACGAGAATTGATAGGAAAATCTTAATGGACTAAATTATTGGGCTTGGCCCATATAAATTTTGAAATGGACTGGGCTAATTTTTTGCCACGTTGGATCGGCCACGTGGGATCTGACCTGGCCAGGCCAGTTTTCTCATGACGATTTTGGATCGTCATAACGCTTATGACGATCCATTATCGTCATAGAGTATTATGACGATTTTTATAAAAACGTCGTTATAGTTCATTTGCGACGCCCAGCTTTCGACGATCTCAAAATCGTCATAGAATCGTCATAAACGGACTACTATGACGATTCTGTGACGAAAATAGAGGGTCATATATAGCCAGATTCCTTGTAAAAATATAGAGGATGAGCACATTGTCTTCTGTGAAGATGCTTCTAATATTATCTCTCATCATAGGAAAGTTAGAAAAGCTAGTGTCGATGTGCTTTCTGTTAGAATTGGTAATCATTGCTATTATGGTTTATATGATATTGGTGCTAGTTCTAGTGCTATTCCTCAGGAGCTTTAAAGGTAAATTATGCATGAAATTGGTCCTTGTGAGCTTGAGGACATTGATGTGGTTATTCACCTTGCTAAGAGAGAGACATTCTGTCCCATTGGCATTGTAAGAGATGTGGAGGTTCTTTGTGGTAAGATTAAATATCCTGCTGATTTTCTAGTACTTGGTTCAGAAGCTAGTAAAACCTATCCTATTATCTTTGGTATACCTTTCTTGAATACTTGTGGGGCTATCATAGATTGTAGGAAAGAAAAAGTTTTGACTAAGTTTGATGGAGAGTCTTATGAGTTTATTTTTTCCGAATTTGCTAAAACTCCTTATGAAAATGAATTGCCTAATGAGGATTTTAAGGTTGAACAACTTTCTGCTATTTCTCTTGCTCCTAACAATGCCCTGCAGCAATTTATGGAAGATCATGAAAGTGAGGTCTTCATGAAGGAAAAAAATGAGATTGACGAGGTTATCCTTCGTCAACCCAAGTTACTTAAGCATAATCTACCCGTGGAAGACTTGGGTACCACACCACCACTTAAAGGGGACCCAGTTTTCGAATTAAAACCTTTACCTGATGATCTTAAATATGCTTATCTAGATGATAAGAAAATTTCCTGTTATTATTAGTTCTAAACTTTTAGGAAAGGAAGAGGAAAGGTTATTAGATATATTGAAGAAACACCGAGGAGGTATGGGGTATACTCTTGATGATTTAAAAGGGATTTCTCCTACTATATGTCAGCATGCTATTAATATATAACCTGATGCAAAACCATTTATTGAGCACCAACGCCGTCTAAATCCTAAGATGAAGGATGTGGTAAGAAATGAGGTATTAAAACTCCTTGATGCTGGTATTATTTACCCTATTGCTGATAGTCAATGGGTTAGCCTTGTTCATTGTGTCCCAAAGAAAGGGGGAATCACTGTTGTACCTAATGAAAATAAGGAGCTTATACCCCAAAGAGTAGTGGTTGGGTATAGGATGTGCATTGATTTTAGAAAGGTTAATAAAGTTACTAAGAAAGATCATTATCCTCTGCCCTTTATTGATCAAATGCTAGAGAGATTGTCCAAAAAGACCCACTTTTGTTTTCTTGATGGTTATTCTGGGTTCTCTCAAATTGCTGTGAGAGCGCAAGACCAAGAGAAAACCACCTTTACTTGTCCCTATGGAACTTATTCTTATATGCATATGCCTTTTGGTTCATGTAATGCTCCTGCTACCTTTCAGAGATGTATGTCTGCTATCTTTCATGGTTTTTGTGAGGAAATTGTGGAGGTTTTCATGGACAATTTTTCCGTCTATGGAACTTCTTTTGATAATTGTTTGCACAATCTTGATAAAGTTTTGCAGAGATGTGAAGAAACTAACCTTGTTCTTAATTGGGAGAAATTCCATTTCATGGTTAATGAAGGGATTGTTCTTGGACACAAATTTTTTGAGAGGTATTGAAGTGGACAGAGCCAAAATTGAAGCAATTGAGAAGATGCCTTGCCCTAGAGATATAAAAGGTATTCGTAGTATCCTTGGTCATGCTGGTTTCTATAGGAGGTTTATTAAAGATTTTTCCAAAATTTCAAAGCCCCTTACTAATCTTCTCCAAAAAGATGTTTACCTTTTGTTTTTGATGATGATTGTAAGGAAGCCTTTAAAACTTTGAAGAAAGCTTTGACTACTGCTCCTATTGTTCAACCACCTGATTGGAGTTTATCTTTTGAAATTATGTGTGATGCTAGTGATTTTGCTGTGGGTGCTGTTCTTGGGCAACATGTTGATAAGAAGTTGAATGTTATTCATTATGCTAGCAAGAATCTAGATGCTGCTCAAAAGAATTATGCTACTACTGAAAAGGAGTTCTTAGCTGTAATCTTTGCCTGTGATAAGTTTAGACCCTATATTGTTGATTCAAAGGTTACTATTCATACTGATCATGCTACTATTAAGTACCTTATGACAAAGAAAGACGCTAAGCCTAGGCTTATTAGATGGGTGTTGGTCTTACAAGAGTTTGATCTGCATATTGTAGATAGGAAATGTGCTGAAAAACCTGTTGCTGACAATTTATCTCATTTGGAAAACATTTCTTTTGACCCTTTGCCTGTTAATGATAGTTTTCCAAATGAACAGTTGGCTGCAATAAGGGTAAGCCCGCATGAAAGTCCTTGGTATGCTGATTACGGTAACTTTATTGTTTTCAAGTATTTTCCTCCAACCTTTACAACTCAACAAAGAAGAAAATTCTTTTATGATACGAGGCATTACTTTTGGGATGACCCATATTTATATAAAGAAGGAGTAGATGGAATTATGTGAAGATGTGTTCTAGAGTATGAACAATAAGAGATATTGAGAAAATTTCATGGCAGTGCTTATGGGGGACACCATGCTAGGGATAGGACTGCACAAAATGTTTTACAATCGGGATTTTATTGGCCTACCCTTTTCAAGGATGCAAGGAAGTTTGTTTTATCTTGTGACGAATGTCATAGAGTTGGTAACATTTATAGACGCAATGAAATGCCTATGAATTATTCTCTTGTTATTAAACTTTTTGATTGTTGGGGATTTGACTTTATGGGTCCTTTTACTCCTTCATAAGGGTATACTCATATTCTTGTTGCTATTGACTATGTTACAAAGTGGGTAGAGGCCGTACCTACAAACAACGCTGATGGTAATACCTCTTTGAAAATGCTTAAAGATGTTATTTTTCCTAGGTTTGGTGTGCCTAGATATCTCATGACTGATGGAGGATCTCATTTTATCCATGGTGGTTTTAGGAAAACTCTTGCCAAATATGATGTTAACCATAAAATTGCTTCAGCTTATCACCCCCAAACCAGTGGGCAAGTAGAACTTTCCAATAGGAAAAAATCTATCTTGTAGAATACTATTAATAGATCCAGGAAGAATTGGGCTAAAAAGTTGAATGACGCCTTATGGGCTTATAGAACTTCTTATAAAAATCCTATGGGGATGTCTCCTTACAAAATGGTTTATGGGAAAGCTTGTCACTTGCTCTAGAATTAGAACACAAAGCTTATTGGGCAGTGAAAGAATTGAATAGAGATTTTAAACTTGCTGGTGAGAAAAGATTGCTTGACTTGAGTACTTTAGACGAGTGGAGAAGTGAAGCTTATGAAAATGCTAGACTCTTTAAGGAAAAAGTAAAAAGATGGCATGATAGGAGAATTCTCAAAAGGGAGTTCCATGTTGGCGAGAAAGTTCTTTTGTATAGGTCTCGTCTTAGATTTTTTGCAGGGAAACTACTCTCAAAATGGGAAGGATCTTTTGTTATTGAGGAAGTGTATCGTTCAGGGGCTATCGGAATATCCTCTTTGAAGGACAACACTACACAGGTGGTGAATGGTCAAAGGCTCAAACATTATATTTTTGGAGATTCTTATAATGAAGATGTTGATATCATTCAAATGGTGACTCCGGAAGAATTTATTAGAAACCAAACGCCAGAATCTGCAGAGTCCGTCTTTGAGTAGGTAAAAGTGGTGAAATCTGAAGGTTCGTGAAAGCCTAATCTTTTTATATTTTTGATGTTTTTATTACATACAGAAGGTTACATGACAAAACAGAGGAGGAAACAGAGGCCAGGGTGGCCACACCCACCCTAGGCACGGCCCCCCAACTGGCCGCGCCTAGAGGGGGTGTGCACCCCCTGAACTCCATCTCCGCCTCATTTTTGCATAATATATTCCTTATGCATTGATACTTCGTAATATATAACCCCCCCGGATCCCCCGAGGTTCGTGTATCGTGTTCTCGTCGTGTTTCTGTTTCGATCTGTTTCTGTCAGGAAGGTTCTCAGTTTTTGGATCTACAATGTCTTCCTCTAGATCACACATAGAGGATTCCTCCGCGGATGTCATCAACCCATATATGTATGAGTTGAAGATTCATCCTAAGGAGTTGATTCTCAAGGACGGGAAGGTACAAATGAAATAAGTTTGAGGCCCTAAAGGAGAATGTAGTCTGGAAGACAGGATGGAAGCATTGGAGCAGGAAGTTTTTAGGTACAAAAATATGGCGGAACGCGAAGTGGATGTCATCCATAAGATAAGTTCAGAACTCATCGCCAAGCACGGGGAGGTTGCTGAGCTCCGAGATGAAATCTCCTTGCTCCGTTAGACTACCAACCAATTACAAGCACAACTCTATGACATGCAAAATCAAAACTATGAGTATGAGGCTAGATTTAATCGCATAAGCTCTGCTGCTAGTTTTAGGATTGTGGAAACCAGGACGTCCTTTTTGGATGGGGAACCTTTGCCTTGGAAGTTTGATGATGACAATAGAACACCACCGCCACCGAAGGAGTAATTCGTCATCAGGTCTGGCATCCTCTTGGCTTGTTCCAAGCTTGGGGGAGTGCCGCGGTATCACATCATTATCTTTTATCTTTTACCTTTTTAGTAGAGCTATGTCTTTGGTAGAGAAGTTATCTTATAGGTTGGTTTGTATTGTGGAAGTATCTCTACTTTAGTTGGTTATCTATGTATCCCTTGGTGTGAGTGCCTTTATGGAATATTAATGAGAAGTTTCATCTTTTACTTTTTGCACTTCTTATTTTAGTTTGCAATCTCTATTATATGATTGATCTTGTTGATCAGTATTGGTATCACTTTGGGAGCATCAAGTAGATCTAAATTGGTTTTGGCAAACCGAGCTCTGGTCAGTAGCAACACTTTTTGAGGTTTGAAAGGAAAAGAGAAAAAACTTACAGGTATTTTATGTCATTTATTTTCTTTCTTGATTGGCTCATAAGCTTAGTATTCTTTATTTAAGATCTTTTTGTGTCTTCAAGGAAGATTGCATGTTTGGATTTATTGCTTGTATGTTTGCTTGTTTCTTTCAACTCTTTTGCTTGCTACCCAACCTTGCTAGCCAAAAAACCTGTTTTGAGAGGGCATACTTCTCATGCTTCTAACCCATTTAAACTAAAACCTATGCCATTTGTGTCCACCATACCTACCTATTAGCATTATTGCTATTCCAAGCAAATTCTCAAGCTTCATCTACCTTTCGAATTAAAAATTATTTTGTTATGTGAAAACTAGTTAGTAAAGCTCTCACAAACTTGATGGCACACCTTATTTTCCTGCCCCTAATAGACTTGAACCTTTGTGTCATCGAAGTTGTATATTCTTGCATCTATACGTTGGGAATAGCAGAACTGTGCTGTCATGGGGAACGCTTTCAACACTTATGGATACTTATCTAGTTGATATCATGCTCTTTTGTTTGCGGATGTCGTCGGTGTGACATAAAAGAGGAGCTTGTAAGTCCATGGAGTTATGTATGTGTGTTAGAGAAACGCCTGGGGTGCTAGCCTAAACCATGCTTAATCATGGTGGAAACATGCAGCAAACCATAGTGAGAATTATATGAAGCATCCTCAATTAAAACCTATGCAAATAGAAAATAAAAAGATCGCTGAGATGCTCACTCTCTGCTTACCTTGTCATTGTGATTATGGGATAACTCCTGTATCATGTGCAAGGGGTACCCCGTTGGCGGTTCTTTATGATACACATGTACTTACAATGACAAGAACTTACCGGTAACTAAAGTTGAGTAGCATGAGGAGCGACCCTCGTACTCAAGGGACATGAGATTGCCAACTTATATTTTGTCAAGCATATACTCCATCTTTGTTCACTTTAACCTTAATCACCTCAAGATGCTTATGATAGGGGAAATGAGAGCTCAAAGATAGTAAGTACCATAATATTTTGGAAGCTCTTTATGAACTTGAAGTCCCTGCTTCCCTCTATGAAGGGCCTTTCTTCTACTTCTAAGTTGAGTCAGTAAACCTACTTCCTCTCCATCTCCAGCAAGCATTTGAGTTGTTGTGTTTCAAGCATTCATATGATGATTTATTCAATCATGTTCTTTATATTCCTTGTTTGCACAAGACTCTTATCTATTGAGTATTACTTTGAAAGCCTTCATTGTGAAAAAACCTTTTATGTTTGAGCAAAGAGTACTCTTGTTGTGAAACTTCTACAAAATCTTTATTTGTGAAACTTTTTGTTAGCTGTTCTCTGACCAAGAACAAAGTTTGCCAACTCCAATTATGATTTATCTTTATGCATCTCTTTTGTGACTCCCATACTTGTTGCAAGCTAAGTTATATAATGTTGAGTTGCTTTCTTCTTTGAGTTGTGTAATGGTAAGTGTGATGCTTCTTGTCCGTATTGTTTTATCGACACCTCACTCCATAAACCTGTGGACATGTTTACTGAGCTTAGTTTTCGCTTAGGGACAAGCGAAGGTCTAAGCTTGGGGGAGTTGATACGTCCAATTTGCATCACCATTCTATATCATAATTTGCCTCTATTCATTGATATATTTCATATTAAGAGGTGTTACTTATGTATTTTCATCTGTTTTTGCATGTTGGATGATTCTTGGAGGATGAACTGCCGGAGTCAGGATTCTGATGGAAAAAGAGGTGTTTTGATGCAATTTCGTGAAGATCAGAAAAATACCAGAAAAACTACGAAAAATCCTATTTTCCTAGAAGACGAAGAATGCCAGAAGGGGAGGCGGAGATGGGCCACAGGGGGCCCACACCCCCAGGCGCAAGCCACCCCTAGGCCGCGCCTACAGGGGGTGTGGCCCACCTGGCCCACCTCTGCCTCCGCCCTCTCGCCTATATCTTCTCCTCGAAACCCTAATACACAGGGGAGCAACCATAGAAAGATTCCACCGCCTCTGGGGGGCGGAAAACACCGAGAGAGAAAGAGCTCTCCGGCAGACAGATTTCTGCCAGGGAAATTCCTTCCTGGAGAGGGGAGATCGTCGCCATCAACACCATCATCAAGCTAGACTTCATCGGGATCATCATCATCATAATCCACACCATAATCTCCACCAGCACCATCATCATCACTCCATCCCGCTGTAACAATTATGTTGAATACTTGCATAGTTCTTAGGGAAAACTTTCTCGGTGTTGATTACTATTATAGTTGATGCTTGTGAGTGGAACCATTGGATTATTGTTTATGTTTAGATTGTTATCCATCACCATATCATCTTTTATCTTGATCCATATGATGTCTTGTGAGTAGTTCGTTTAGTTCTTGAGGACATGGGAGAAGTCATGTTGTTATTAGTGGATTTGTGTTGAGATATTATTCAATGGTATAGTATTTAAGTTGTGGTGCTATTCTTCTATCGGTGTCATGTGAACGTCGACTACATGACACTTCACCATTTATGGGCCTAGGGGAATGCATTGTGTATTTGGATACTAATTGTGGGGTTGCCGGAGTGGCAGAAACCTGAACCCCCATTAGGACACCATTGCACAAGGGAGTGTAGGATCTCAGAGTTTAAGGCTGTGGTTAGGTTTATACCTTAATTGCTTTCTTGTAGTTGCGGATGCTTGCAAGGGGTTTAATCATAAATATGTATTAGTCCAAGTAAGGTCGGTACATTAGCACAGGTTCACCCACACAACAGTTACAAAACCAAAGAAGACTACTCAGCTATTTGAAGCAAAAGTACTTGACAGAATTCCCATGTGTCCTCGAGAACGTTTGGTCCTTATAAGTATTTCCGCCGGCTTGTCCTTTGCTAAGAAAGGATTGAGCCACTTGCTGTAATTGTTTGCTGTCTTTATTACTTACACTTTATTTCCTTGCTTATTCAGAAAACGCCTAAAAATCCGTTTGCTAAGTATTTATAAAGATTTCTTGCTCCATACCACTAGTCAACACCTTCTGCTCCTCGTTGGGATTGACACTCCTATTTATCGAAAGTACTATGATACACCCTCTATACTTGTGGGTCATCAACGACCGCATCAACGCTTCTCCAGGCCAATTCCTCTCATGGTCTTGGCTAATAGAGCGAGGCTGAGCTAACTTAGCGACACAATAAGGAGAGGGGAATCACATATACTGAATTGTGATGCATTTTTTGTTTGTCCGTGGAGAAACCGTAACGAGACCGGCAACCAGGCACTGCCAATGGGCCCTACGTACTTAATTTGCTATTTGCCTTGTTGATGACGAAATTAGTGTTTTGTGCAACAATTTCAGCAAAACCTGGTGTTTTGTGCAAAAAAATCTTAAACTGTGTTATGTGCAAAACCGGCACCAACGAGTGATGTTAGGCCTTTCATAATGGATGGTTCTTAGCGGTGTATCCTAGGCACTTTGCCTATATGGCACTATAGTTAATGAGAAAATAGATTGAGGTTGTATCTTAGCTAAGAAACACCTCTTGCACTAAATCATAGGCAAAAAAACATGGTTAGACCAATCAAATGCGTACATGTCATCTAAATCATTAAATGTGGATACACCACTTAAGAAACAATGTATTGGAGGAGTTGTCTCTTAACCATTTATTTCTTCTAGGATAATATGCTAAGATACATCCATTGTGGAAGGCCTTATGTGCAATTTCCTCCTCCCGTGCACATGGCTGTCCCTCCATCGATCTCGTCAAATTTGAGACGCCGAAATCGAATTGGCCATGAACTCTTCTTGTTGTCCCACATTGTCCACGCTGGTTCCGACTGCCACCGAGGAATAAAACAATGCCACCCTGATTGATCTCGCCGGCCTCTGCCGTCTCCACCTGAACAGATCAGAGTCAGCACCGCCAGCTTCTTGCACGATAATCGGCAAATATTCTGCAATCTTCCTCTAGATCAACAATCCGCAGCCTAAAACTTGGATCTAATACCACTTGATACACTCATAGGCGCATAGTCGATCTACCGAGGACCAAGAAGTCACACATCACGATGACAACACTGAGATTTGTTAACGCAGTTTGACAAATTGCCTACTCTGCGGGGCATGACTACGGGCGCTCTTCCCCATTAATACCGCTGCACCGGCCGCCTTGGTCGCTGACACAAGGCGTCGGCTCCCTTTGCACGCCTGCTGCTATCAAGTCGTCATAGGTTACATTGTGTGACAGCTCTCACATTATATGGGAGGCCTAAGCTACAAGAGTCCGACTCTAATACTACTCGTATCCTATCTACAATACAACACAAGTCCAAACCGTAACCTAACTTGTATACTAATATTTGACACAAACACAACAGAACCGATGAGGCGACTGGTTTACTGGTCGGACCACTGGTTCATTCGATTTGATGGTGACAAAAACCGTTCTTTTTCATTAAAATTTAAGCAAATTTTAGAACAAAATGACCATAAAAGGTATATATAATGTATATTTCAATATGTAATCACAAAAACATGGCATGTCCAAGTGGTATTGAAGCTTTACGTATTGCTATTTATGCATAGTATAGTGTTCACGAGTTTGATTAATCTAGTAAACATTTTTTTCTGGTTTTTACTGTTTGGACTGCCTCTTACAAAACCAATGAGTCTATTGGTTTAGATTTTTTTGGTCAAACCATCAAACCTGTCCGGTTTTTAAGACTATGCCTCAAACGTCAACGACATCTGGTCTTAGTAAAAAGTAAAAACACATTATTGGATACTGTCTAGCTAGCTGGTTATTAATCAACGGTTATCTCTACGGTTGGTGGTCACATACAGCCAGCTAGGGTGTATTTTTTTCAGTTGTTAATCACATGCAGCCAGATAGACTGATAGAGTGTATATTTTCTTTTGCGGGCAAATAGAGTGTAGTACTTTAGTATGGCAGCCAACTAGATTCTTCATGTAATGCAATCTAGCTAGCTCCTACATACAATGTACAAAGTCCCTGATAGATACATCAATGATCCCTGCAAACTTTGGCCGCTAACTGTTGCCTTTCCAGCACTATCATCGAGCGATCCTGCGCAATCTAACTGGTTTCTAAGGGTGGGGGACCAGCGAGTGTTTCTGCTGCCAGCTCAGTTGTCATCCACATGGACCCGCGCAGGGTGAGCATTTTCACTACCAGCTTGGCTACAGATGATCACCCTGAATTGGCTATGATCTAGACATCTCTCACCACCGTGATCTGCGGCCGCTGACACATCACTACAGAAAAACTGGACAACTCCAAGGGGCAGGATACTACGCCGACAGCCGGAGCTCTCAGATGAGGTCCCTCCCCACCCCCCATCCCAGACCAGCAGGGCGGCCCTCGACATAGCTATGACCTTCGGCATAGCTACCGCTCGCCGGACGACGTTAAGACTACGCTGATGGCATTGTTTTCGGCATATTTTCACAGCTAGGCATAGCTATTTTTTATTTTACCATCTTAATCTTTGAAAAATCATAACTAAATTATTCTAATTTACAAAAATACAAATAATATATCAAAATTTGCAGAAAAATAAGATCTATCTATCTACACTCAAATATTATACATTTATGAATAAAAATTAAGTAAAACATAAAATATTATATATATAGTTTAAAACGGGCATACGAAATTTAAAAATGATCGAAACAATGTAAAACCTTCACGTGGTGTCATATTATGTAATATAGTTGCAAGAAAAAATATCAAACTTAAAATATTGTAAATATCATAAAAACAATCTTCTCAAAATGAGCTATCATGTTCGAGGTTTCATAGTTTTCAGGACAAACTATCAATGTTATGGCTAGAATTATGGCATAGTTTGTGATAATATGCCCTTATTATGCATGCATGTGCATCTTGGGATGGCAAACAATGTTGCAGGAGGAAGTTTTCCTTTTCGTCGTATAGAAAGCCATTTTTCAGTTTCCGAGTGTCAAAAAAACGAGGCGTTTTGTAAAGCAACCATCAAATGCTTAATTCAAAATGGCACCATCCTATTTTTCAAAAATGCTAGACCACCTTAAATGTACAATATCCCAACTAGGATATCTCAAACCTTTTCTTCCACCCCTCGCGAAAAAGACAAATTACTGTCGAATCGGTAGGAAGTGGGTTCTATTTAAACTACATGTACATGATCTAATGCTCATGATTTTTAAAAAAGTCATTTTTAGTTTCACAATATGATATTTTATCAGAGATCCAATGCAAGTTTAGCAAGACTTAGCCCCTATCTAAGAACCTTCGTGCCCACCATTTTGACCGTAGTTTAACACATACATAAAATTTCAAAAATGGTCCGAACAATATAAAACCTTTGCGTTGCGTCATGTTATGTGACATAGTTGCAAGGAAAAATATCAAACTTGGTATATTGATTATGTCTTGAAAAAACCTTCTCAGAAATGAGCTATCATGTCCGAGGTTTCATAGATTTCAGCCTATACAACAATGTTATGGCCAGAATCATGGCATAGTTTGTGATAATGTGATTATATTGTGCATGCATGTGCATCTTGGAATGGCGAACAATGTTGCATCAGGAAGTTTTCCTTTTCGTCACATAGAAAAGACATTTTCCATTTTTCGAGTGCCAAAAAAGAGCGTTTTGTGAAGCAACCGTCTAATGCTTAATTCAAAATGGACGACCCTATTTTTCAAAAATACTAGACCACCTTAAATGGACAATGTTCCAACCGGGGTATCTCAAACCTTTTCGTCCACCCCTCGTAAAAAGACAAATTTCTGCTGAATCGAAAGGAAGTCGCTCAGATTTGAACTACATGTACATGATCTAATACTCATGATTTTTTGGAAAAATCATTTTTAGATTCATAATATGATATTTCATCAGAGATCTACTGAAAGTTTAGCGAGGCTTAGCCCTGAGCTAAGAATCTTCACGCCCGCCGTTTTGACCATAGTTTGAAACGGGCATAACTAATTCATAAGAAATCAAATAAATGGAAAACCTTCGCATTTTGCCATTTTATATGACCTAGTATCCATATAAAATAACAAACATGCAATATTGCAAATATTTTTAAAAGGTGATCTCAAAAAGGGTTATCTAGTATGAAGATTCATGGCTTTCAAGCCAAATGACGAATGTTATGGGCACATCCATGGAATAGTGTCAGGGATATGACCCCAGGTACCCCAGAGTTGAGGTATCAAGTGATTCAACAAATCCATGAGTAACTTAATAGAGGATGTGAAGATAAAAGACATATATGTAAGAGGATGAGAGGTATAAAAAGAATAGGATAAAAGGAAAGGAGGAAAAAGGCCAACTCGGCCGACTTAGGGAAAACTAGGTTGGGCTACCCTTGACTCGGATCCTTGACTCGGATCCTTGACTCAGATCCTTTACATGGATCCTTGACTCGGATTGGCCAACAGGAGCAATCTAGGCCGAATCTTCTATTCATCCAAAGCACTTGGGATGAGTTAATTCACCCCAGGTGACCTCGTATTCATCTCCAGATGCCCTCTCAACATCTACATCGACATACCACTCGCTAGGTCAAGATCTTACGCCAGATGCCAGTCTTGGGACGCCCCTGGCTCAGACTGGCACAGTTGGTCCAAGATGCTAAGGAATATGCTGGGCATCTCACAAGATGCTAAGGAATATGTTGGGAATCTCAGAAGATGCTAAGGAATATGCTAGGCATCTCAGAAGATGCTAAAGAATATGCCGAAGGAATAAGACTGATGACTCACTAAAGGACAAGCCAAAGGACAAGATGACCTGGCAAGGACCCATTATCCAGCTCATAGGCAATACTTGTGGGACATACCTTGTCGCCTGGGCTCCCCTTTATAAGGAGCACCAGGGGGATTGTTCCCAGGGAGGCCCCATAGGGATCCTCTCCTCTCAGTTCACGTATGAACACTTCTTCTTCTTCCTTAAGCTCCAAGTAGCAACTAGGGAAACAGCTCAAGGAGCACTTGTAACCAATATACAAAAGCAATAAGAGAAGGAGTTGATCATACATTGATGATCTCTGGGGTTCTTCCCTATTCTTCATATGCGGTCTTCACTTTATCATCCCTCCCCGGATTCCTCCAGTGTCCATCGGCCCCAACTTTAGCCTACCGATAGCATATGCCGTGACACCACCACGACATTTGGCGCCCACCGTGGGGCAGATTAGAGGCGCTGGTTGGGTTTCCATCCGGACGGGAACATCTTCATCAACCTCTGCTTCACCATCGAGTAACAGCTTCTTCATCTTCTTCCCTAACATACAGAGATCAGGGAGGTTGGCGTACGAGCCTTCCTCGTTGACTCAACAAGGGTGACTCAACGTCTTCACCGAGAGTACTTTAAGTATGAATTGACTCAACAATCATGACTCAGCAAGATGACTAAACCCGGGGACTAGCCAGCGTACCTATAGATTCACCCATAGATGGAAAAAAAGTCTTTGGGACTCGGTCATTATTTAACCTGGCATCCCCGTGCATAGAATTGTTACTTATAGAAAAGCATATAATATATCTCAGATTACTGTTTACCTCAGTTTGCGAGGTTAAATTTTATCTCGGATTACTGTTTTTATTAGTTTGCCAGGTCATCTTATGACTGGAATTGCTATTCGTATTAGTTTGCCAAGTTAACTTATATCTCGATTACTGTTTACCTCAGTTTGACAGGTTAAATATATCTCGGATTACCGTTTATATCAGTTTGCCAGGTCATCTTATGACTCGGATTGCAATTGGTATCAGTTTGCTAGGTCAATCTATATCTCGGATTTCTATTCATGGTAGTTTGCCAGCATATCATAGAGTCAAATGATGACTCGGATTTATATCTCGGATTTCTATTCATGGCATTTTGCCATCATATCATAGTCAAATAATGACTTAGATTTATATCTCGGATCTACATCTCGGATTTTTATTCATGGCAGTTTGCCAGCATATCATAGTCAAATGATGACTCGGATTTATATCTCGGATTTATATCATGGATTTCTATTTATGGCAGTTTTACAGCATATCATAGTCAAATTATGACTCGAATTTATATCTCGAATTTATATTCATGGTAGTTTGCCATCATATCATAGGGCCAAATGATGACTCGGATTTATATCTCGGATCTCTATTCATGGCAGTTTGCCAGCATATCATAGAGTCAGATGATGACTCGGATTTATATCTTGGATCTATATCTCGTAACTCTATTCATGGAAGTTTGCCAGCATATCATAGAGTCAAATTATGACTCGGATTTATATGTCGGATCCATATCTCGGATCTATACTTATGGTAGTTTGCCAGCATATCATAAACTCAAATTATATCTCGGATCTATATCTCAGATCCAGGCTTAGGGCAGTTTGCCAGCATATCACCAAGTCACACTAAAGCTCAAAATTATAACTCGGATGAGTATCATATAACTCGGATTTGAGACATATGTCAGATTTAAGTCATGTAACTCAGGAGGATAAATCATATGGATGACTCAGATTAGAACTTATATGTCAAAATTATGACAGGATGGCCAGATTCAAACACATGAAAACTCACCCAAAAAAGGGTTATATGACTAAGTGCCCATGAAGGCTAGATGTCAAAACTTACCCAAAAGGGTTATATGACAAGTGCCCAAGAAGGCTAGATGTCAAAACTTACCCAAAATGGTTATATGACAAGTGCCCATGAAGGCCAGATGTCAAAACTTACCCAAAAGGGTTATATGACCAGTGCCCAAGAAGGCCAGATATCAAAACTTACTCAAAAGGGTTATATGACCAGTGCGCAAGAAGTCCAGATGTCAAAACTTACCCAAAAGGGTTATATGACCAGTGCCCAAGAAGGCCAGATGTCAAAACTTACCCAAAATGGTTATATGACAAGTGTCCATGAAAACCAGATGTCAAAACTTACCCAAATGGGTTATATGACTAGTGCCCAAGAAGGCCAGATATCAAAACTTACCCAAAATGGTTATATGGCAAGTGCCCATGAAGGCCAGATGTCAAAACTTACCCAAAAGGGTTATATGATCAGTGCCCAAGAAGGCCAGATGTCAAAACTTACCCAAAATAGTTATATGACAAGTGCCCATGAAGGCCAGATGTCAAAACTTACCCAAAAGGGTTACATGACAAGTGCCCATGAAGGCCATATGTCAAAATTTACCCAAAGAGGTTATATGTCAAATGCCCATGAAGACTATATGTCAAAACTTACCCAAAGAGGTTAAATGACGAGTGCCCAAGAAGGCCAGACGTCAAAACTCACCCAAAAAGGGTTATATGAAAAATGCACTTGAAGCCTATATGTCATTTACCCAAAGAGGTTATATACAAGTGCCCATGAAGGCCCGGTGTCAGACCTTGAGGTTATATGATGAATGCCCATGAAGGTTGTATGTAAATTTGGCTAATAAAGGCGGTATATCAAATTTTGTGTCACTTAACCTGAAGTCTGAATCATACGAGTCGGATTTGGACATATATGTCAGAATATGACAGACGAAAAGAGTCAAATTCATATGACTCGGATTTGAGTCATATGACTCGGATTAGGACATGTATGTCAAAATATGACAGACAGAAAGAGTCAAATTCATATGACTCGGATTTGAGTCATATGACTCGGATTAGGACATGTATGTCAGAATATGACAGACGGAAAGTGTCATATGACTCAGATTTGGACATGTATGTCCAAATATGACTGACGGAAAGAGTCAAATTCATATGACTCAGATTTGAGTCATATGACCCGGATTAGGACATGTATGTTAGAATATGACAGACAAAATGAGTCAAATTCATATGACTCGGATTTGAGCCAGATGACTCGTATTAGTACATGTATGTCAAAATATGACAGACGGAAAGAGTCAAATTCATATGACTCGGATTAGGACATGTATGTCAGAATATGACAGACGGAAAGAGTCAAATTCATATGACTCGGATTTGAGTCATATGACTCGGATTTGGACATGAATGTCAGAATATGACAGACGGAAAGAATCAAATTTATATGACTCGGATTAGTATATGTATGTCAGAATATGACAGATAGAAAGAGTCAAATTCATATGCCTCAGATTTGTATCATGTAAGTCAGATTTGAGTCATATAACACGGATCTGATCATCTAACTCGGATTTGTGGCATATATGCCAGATTTTGGATCGTATATGTTGAAATTGTATCTCAAAATTGCCTAATGAAGGCTATATGACAAATGTCCGTGAAGGCTATATGTTAAATTTATGTCAAGTTATGACAAGTGCCCATGATGGCCATGAGTCAAATTCTTCTAGTAAAGGCTATATGTCGGATTATGAGTCAAGTAACTCGAATTTGATCACAATACTCAGATTTGGGTCAGATGACTTAGCTTGAAATTCAAATGACTTGTATTTGGGTCATGTGACTTGGATTATGAGTCATATAACTCGGATTTGGATCACACCACTCTGGGGATATTATAATATGAAGCCTACGTGTGACTCTATGAGTCCCACATAGCCTCGGGGACTAATGTCGGGGATATGACCCCGGGTACCCCAGAGTTGAGGTATCAAGTGTTTCAACAAAGCCATGAGTAATTCAATAGAGGATGTGAATATAAAAGACATATATGTAATAGGATGAGAGGTATAAAAATAATAGGATAAAAGGAAAGGAGGAAAAGGCCAAGTGGGCCGGCTTAGGGAAAACTGGGTTGGGCTACCCTTGACTCGGATCCGTGACTCGGATCTTTGATTCGGATCCATGACTCGGATCCTTGACTCGGATTGGCCAACAGGAGCAATCCAGGCCAAATCTTCTATTCATCCAGAGCACTTGGGCCGAGTTAATTCATCCCAGGTGACCTCGTATTCATATCCAGATGCCCTCTCAACCTCTACATCGACATACCACTCGCCAGGTCAAGCTCTTATGTCAGATGCCAGTCTTGGGACGCCCCTGGCTCAGACTGGCACAGTTGGTCCAAGATGCTAAGGAATATGCTGGGCATCTCACAAGATGCTAAGGAATATGTTGGGCATCTCAGAAAATGCTAAGAAATATGCTAGGCATCTCAGAAGATGCAAAGGAATATGCCGAAGGGATAAGACTGATGACTCACTAAAGGACAAACCAACGGACAAGATGACCTGGCAAGGACCCATGATCTAGCTCATAGGCAGTATTTGTGGGACATACCTTGTCGCCTGGGCTCCCCTTTATAAGGAGCACCAGCGGGATCGTTCCTAGGAAGTCCCTAGAGGGCTCCTCTCTTCTCAGTTCACGTATGAACACTTCTGCTTCTTCTTCCTCAAGCTCCAAGTAGCAACTAGGGAAACAGCTCAAGGAGCACCTATAACCAATATACAGAAGCAATAAGAGAAGTAGTTCATCATACATCGATGATCTATGGGATTCTTCCCTATTTTTCATATGCGGTCTTCACTTCATCATCCCTCCCCGGATTTCTCCAGTGTCCATCGGCCCCAACTTTAGCCTACTCATGGCATATGCCGTGACACCACCACGACAAATAGTTTGTTTAAATGAGCCAATATTTCAGAGACATTGGTGTCTTGATATGGCAAACATATGATATGGATGTCATATTTGGATTCCTCTCATTTTTCTAATCAATTTGGATTACTTTAGATTTTCAAATTTTGAAAGGGAAAAAAGTTATTTTTTTATAAAAAACTTTAATTATTTTATATTTGGATTTCTTACTTTTTTGATAATAATGGATATATAATTTGTCGAATTTCGATTTACAGATTTTAATATATTAATTATGATATATTATATCATAATAATGGCAAAAATGAATATAATATTATTTTTATTAATTATTTTATTTCCATTGGAATTCAATATTATTACTATTATGTATTCATTGTTGTTTACTTAAATAATTGTTTGGAATTTCAAAAAATAAAGACGTGTGACATAGTGGTATAAGAGTTAATAGGATTGATACGCTAGTTTTAACAACAAGGTATAATTTGTTTCACAGCTTATTTGAAGGAAACCGAGAAGTTAAGCGTGTTGGTAGTGAAGTAGTGTGAGGATGGGTAACCGATCGAGAAGTTTGACCAAAACTGCAATTTTAGCTAATATTAAGTGTACTTAGTGTTAAAAATGTCCCAAGTGAGAGAGAATCAAACAATTCAAAAATTTGAAAAAAATAAAAAATGATTTTTTTGAAAAATATAAACGGACATCAGTCTATGCCGATGGGGCTATGCCGAGGGCAAATCCGTAGGCACATGCTGTGTCGAGGGTGGCCATCGGCATAGCACCTGCGGCGACGGGCTGCTACGCCAAGAGGTCTACGCGGACGCCTATCCTCGGCACAACCTGTGCCAACGACGATTAGGGGATGTGCCGAGGATGCCCGGCCCTCGGCGCTGCCCAGTTTTCTTGTAGTTCATGGCCCAGGTGATGGTGGGTGGTCCACCGAACGACGAAGCGGGGCAAGATAGCGTGCGAGCTGCCCGTGCCAAGGAATCCCGAGCTCCAGGCCCACCTCCCCGGGAGGGCTCCACTGCAATGGAGACGCATGTCCTCTCGGAGTCCATCCCAAGGCCAGAAAAAATCAGAACGAAACTTTCATGCACTATCATTTACTCTGATATAACATTCCACCTCCAACCAATATCACAAATATATTTGAGAATAGGTTAATCGGAATTGATAAGGAGGATCAAGATAGAATACGTATTGGTGTATCGCCTTTATGTTAGCCTATTTGGACATGTAAAAATAACTTTATTTTTAACAAGGCATGTGAAACAAAAAATTGCAAGTTATTGATGTCTCCCAAATGTCGAAGATCTACTGTAGTACCTTTTAAAGAAAAAAGGTTGTCAAACCCACAGTCTGACAAGTAAAACAATAAAAGATGCAAATATTTGGTGTCTTTGAGTTTCTAGTTTATAGAAAAGTAAATGACAAGTTAACTAAATTGCAATTAAAGTAATGCCCTTTTCAGAAAAAGTCCAATCCTTTATACATCAAGAGGACAAGCTAAGTTTATGTTCTTATATGTGACAAACGTTCATGAGAGCGGCATGGATTTATCTGGCATAGATATTTTTACAACAATATGTATGTATCTTGTTAAGTTTTATTCTCTTTGGACGGAGCCTAAAATAGATGCAGCCATATACATGAGCAAGTACATCCCTTATGGTTGGTCCTAAGGCCATTATTGTGAGCAAACAAAGGATTTATTAAGACATAAAGTCTAACCACATCATAAAGTTCTAAGATCCCCAATATAAAACCCCCTCAATACAATTCCAAGACTCGGGACACGGTTTCTATCATTCCATCTCTCCTTACTCCCTTTATTACACTAAGGTGTAGCCCTATGATCCCATAAAGGTGAAGTAATATATAGTCAAAGTTCGCATATTACCATCATCGAACCAAATAAAATATTAAAACTTAATCAAATACTCATTGCATACTATATGAAGATCATAGCCAATTCGACCTATGCCCTTAGAAACATGGGGAACTATCACAACGGTGAAACATTATATAGACCAGAGGCATATGGAATACATCACAACCTGAAATTATAACTTCACCATGAAATAATGACAGGTTACCAAGTACAATCATGCACAAGACAATAAAACAATATCCAGGGTTCAATGTGATTACAAACTATGAGGGGAACGAGATGGATCTTTAAGATGAAGATGATGCCGATGTTGGATGATGAGGATGGTGACGGATATGCCTCCTCCTATGCCAAGGAGGAGTGGTGATGATGAGGGATTCAATTTCCCATTATCTAGAGGCGGAGGAGCTGAATCTTCCCTCTCCCAGAGTAGGAGAAGACTTTCGCCTTCGCCGCCGCTTTGTAAATCATGAGAAAAAAATGGCATAGGTTTTTCTGTGATACGAAGCCTTCTGTAAAAAGGAGAGTCGAGGCGATGCTCGAGGCCCAAACGGGCCTAGGTGGCGCGGCCTACATGTGGGCATGCGCCACCTGGCCTTGTTCATCCCTCGCGTGCTTCCAAGGCCTATTGTACTTCTCGCGATGAAAAGCTTTCGTGGTATTTTTACTAGAATTAATTGGTGTCTAGAAAGTTCCTAAAACAACAAAATACGAAAAAGAAGATTTTCTGCCTCCCAAAAATTAAATACCAAAACAAGGAACTTTGTAGGAAAGACCCATAAATCATCTGAAGTTGTATAAACAATGATATATCAATGCTAATAACAATATAAACTAGTTCTATATGTGGCTATTATGATGATACAAAATGCAACTATTAGTCATCCGCTTGGTTACCCACTAGATTAAACTAAGGTTGTATCTTCCCCTGACGGATTAGCGAGATGCTATTGTTAGTGGATGCAACTGTTGCACATAATATTTACTTCCAAGCTAGCAGACGGCATATTAGTAGACTACTAGACTTCATGACTATCTACTTTATGCTTTTGTATTTTCAGATGGTTAATTCATACGGCAACACTCTGTGTGATCCTCGATTTGTAATACTTTTGAACTCTTTGAACGATGCAATAAATGAGGCTGCATGCATCTGTTGATGCAGTGGTCGGGGCTATGTTCTCCATTTTGAAAAAAAATAGTCATTTGTCCACTAGTTAGGATTTTCTCCTGCGTCATTATCATTATCTCCTCGTCGATCCCCACAATACATGATTGGGAAGTAGTCCAACCCATGGACCATGGTTTTGTTGTGTTACCATGACCATATCTCTATGTATGTTATCATTGTTTAGACCGAATGAGTTTCCTACATGATTACAAAATTATTTTCCGAATTCCTAATTATGTACAAATGAAAATAGTATAGATATTCCTCGATATGTATATTTCCCCAATGGAAGAAAATATGGCACTATATTTTAAATTTCTTTTCTGTTTTGTTGCCCAGAGAGATCTTTTCCCAATGAGTTGTTGTTTAGTTTTGGTTCATTGTATTCATCACCCAAATCTGAAACCAGATGCTGTATCTGTTTATTGTATTTTATTTGTATCCCTGTCTTTCCTGGAGTGCACATGCATGGAAAACTAGAAAAATATATGTTCACCTACGATACGTTTACCCAAAAGCTAACTGATAAACAAGAGCAGAAAATAATAGATCCTTTTTTTCCTGGCTTGCTAAGTGAGGAACTAGGGGAGATAAGGCCCTAATGGCCACTTATCGATCTGTAGCACGCAGTACGAAGATACTGACGGAAGGCTTATCGATCTGTGTAATATAAAACGCCGATAGCATCTGGTCTTCGTATATACAAATCTTTCATACTGTCTTAGCTAGCTAGTTATTAATCAATGGTCAATTATCCCTACAGTTGCTAATCACATGTACCCAGACAGGGTGTACTTTCTTTTGTGGGCAGATACAGTGTACTTTACAAGTACTACTATGTGAGGCAGCCAACTAGATTCTCTTCATGTGGTGCAATCTAGCTAGCTCCTCCATAAAATGTACACCATCCCTTCGATGATCTCTGCACACTTTGGCGGCTAACTGTTGCCTTCCTAGCACCATCATCCAACGATTCTGTGCAATTTAACTAGCTGCTAAGGGCCTGAGGCTACCTGTTGCCTTCCCAGCACCATCATCGAAAGATCTTGTGCAGTCTAACTAGCCGTTGATCGACCTACGTCTGCTATGGGAAAGAACCAACGAAGCTGCTGATCTGGTCAAGATATTACGACTTAGTACCTAGCCGCGCGCACAAGATCACTTCTCATGCATGCAGATGCAGGACGTCTTTGTTTTATGCTACTCACACCTGCAGGGAACTACCATAAGCTAGACAATGTTGGTCTTACCCAAGCTGTCAGGTGAAAGTGCTAGTCGAGCGAGATCGATTGGAGCTTTCTGATACTTACTACCTCCCTTCTTTAAAATAAGTCAAACAATGTCAGTCTTACCCAAGCTTCTAGAAATAAATTGATAACTATAATACTATGCAAATATGATATAAAATTACATCTATTATGTATTTTATGATACTGAATAGGTATTGCAGATGTTAATATAGTTGTACTATGTCTTTGGTCGATTTTTGTATTGATTGACTTTGACTCAAATTTGTAGGAACCGAGGGATGAGTTTTTTTTTTTCAAAATGGGGGAATGCCCCCGGCCATCCTAGGATACACACTGCCCTTTATTGCGAAGTTTGATGTACCAAATTATTACTGATCAAGGGTCAAAGAGGGTTGAGACAAACATCAACCATCCCAGTCAGCGGGAACCCTCCAACACGAGGTGGTGCTCGAGTGCAGAGAAGCTCTGGGTCAATGACGATGCAGGGGATGACCGGGACCGCGACGTCGAGAAGGGTGGCAGAGCAGGGACCTGGATCGAGGAGGACCGGAGCGATGGAGCTAGGGTGGCCAATAGAACAACACATGCTGGAGCAGAGCTCCTAGTGGTGAGCATCGGCATGCGTGCACACGAGACATCATAGGCGGAGGAGGGCGAGGCCAGAAAGGTCAGAGGGATTCCAGAGCTCGCGGAACAGAGAGTGGCGCCGGGGTTCATGCCTCACGTGCAAGTGATTGGCGTGGGGTTCGTCACAACGAGATTGAGCTCCCACGCAGAGAGGAGCAGGGCCGGAGGCGGCGGTCGCGCGAGATTAGGGAGGCACAGGCGAGTTCGCCGGAGAAGCGATGGTGGTGACCACTTGGTAAACGGGGGAGAGATAGGATAAATGGGTTTTATTTTTAGTTTTTACATATTTTAGATGATTTACTTTAGATTTTAGATTCGTCTTAGGAAATTGCTCAGATTTTTGCCATGTCATCGATTTGGTCCTGACAAATGGGTCCCACCAATCAGAATCAGTGTCAATTTATGATTAATTCGAGATTGGTGTTTTTTGAGACAACCTCAAAAAAAATACGGTAGATTTTGGTACCCAAAACACAAGGTGGTACTGAAGCCGGAATTTTGCTATAAATATGGTGGTTTTGTGCAATTAACTCGCAGAGATTGACATGGAATGGCAGGAATGCAGTTCAATGCCCTGTCAAATGTCAATACCTCCCGATCAACTAATAAATCTCACCCAAACAGAACAGGCCGTAAGGAGACACGGTGGATTAATCTGATGACGGCTGAGCAATTTGTCGTATCCAGCCGCCCTACGTCACATACACGCCCATTAATTTGTGCATTTTGCATCCATTTCTCCCTATGTGAGAAGTGGATTTCCTCGTACGTACTTCCCTTTCCTATCCACAAAAATACACAGGTGCCTGTGTGCATAGCTGGAGTGTTCCCAACTTCCCATGTATACTATATGTAGTCTAGCTCTAGCATAGAGAAAACAAAAGGAAAACCTGACAGAGCTACTTAAACCGTACCCTACAGCCGCCGCTGACTTTCATCGGTTTCGTCGATCTCGCGCGCCGCGCCTGCCCACGACAGAACTAGCTTCTATATAAGCGCCCACCGTATTACCGGTTTTCGTCAGTCGCCTTCGCCTACCCTTCTCTCCTCGACGAGAGGAATCATAGGACTACACAAAAACAGCGTAGCTGATTAGCTAGATTGTGTATCTCCCCATGGAAGCTCACTACGACTACAACTACTACGACCTCTCCTACACACACCAGCCACAAGAACAGCAATATGGCCATGATTTTAGCCACAGCCACCACCTCCACCCTGCTGAAGCGCCTTCTTCCTACCATGCCCAGTCCGACTACTCGTCATATGATCATTACGACCATACCTCCTCCTCTTCCCCCATGGCCTCTTTCGCGCACCAGCAGCAGCTTCATTTCGGCGGCGCCGCTAACTACCATGAGTACGACATGCAAGCAGTAAGCGCCAGCTGGGAGGAGCAGAACTACGCCGTCGTCCACAACCACGGTGGCGAGGCGGCCATGATGCACAACCCTATTGCCAATGCCAGTTCGGCGCCGGCCGAAGAACCACCCTACGGGAGCAGCAGCGAGTCGTCACTGATTGGGGTGCGGACTCGGCCGTGGGGAAAGTACGCGGCGGAAATCCGGGACTCCACACGCAACGGCGCGCGGGTGTGGCTCGGCACGTTTGATACCCCGCAGGCCGCCGCGCTCGCCTACGACCAGGCTGCATTCGCCATGCGCGGCCCCGCCGCCGTGCTCAACTTCCCGGTCGATTGCGTGGAGGAGTCACTCAAAAGGCTGGGAATCGGCTCCGCCGACGCTGCTACCGGGGAAGTGGACTCGCCTGCTCTGGCTCTCAAGCGGCGGCACTGCATCAGGAAGAGAAAACCCAAGAACACCGAGACGGCAGCCGCGTGTAGGGATCAACAGGGAACGGGCACAGCGGCGGCGGGGAGGAAGCAGAACCGACACAAGCTGCAGGTGGCGGCGACAGCTAGGTCGTCGTCGTCGTCGTCGTGCGTGCTGGAACTTGAGGACCTTGGAGCGGACTACCTAGAGGAGCTGCTTAGTTTATGCGATGGATGATGGATGATGGTTATATTATATATCTCCACTTGCCAGCTGCTAGCTAGCCTCCACATCTTGACGATCCAATGATAGATATCGATATATGATGCCAGGTCTCCCTCACGAAATATCGTTATCAGCTCGTAGGGTTGTCATTAGTTCATTATTTGTTTATTCGTGAATGCATGCTTAGTTACTTGTGATATTGTGATCGTTCCATTAATCTCGTCTCTTCACTGCTGCGCATGCACTTAGTATTTCTATTTTTTCAAGAAAAATATTCAGTATATATTGTGCTCAAGTATTATTTTGTCCCTTGCTTTCTGAAATTCCATATGTGCTATATGTTCCATCTTCCATATCACTAGTGGAAACGAGACTTTTGATTGAGGTCGGAAATGGGGTTTTAACACCGGTTTTTCTATGAATCGGTGTTAAAGGGGGCGTCTGTAACAGCGTGGTCCAGAAAGCAAAAAGGCGCACCCCTTTAACACCGGTTCGAGCCATGAACCGGTGTTAAAGGCCCTGCACCACCGTCCCGCGCAGCCCCCCCTTTAACACCGGTTCGTGGCTTGAACCGGTGTAAAGGGGGTGCGCCTATATAACACACCGCAGCCCGCACCCCTCTCTCTCATTTTTTCACTCTCTCATTTTGGAGCTTAGCAAGAGGGTGAGAGGTGTGCTAGTTTGTGTTTTTTTCCTATGGACAAGAGGTGTTCTGTGAAATGCCCGAGAGCTCGAATTAAGTTTTCTCGTTGCTCTTTCCTTCTCGGTCGAGGTCGGCAACTTTATCCTTTCATGTGTTATTGATGTACTGTATAAGTGGTCATCTCCCTATTAATGTTTGATATACTATATAATGCAGATGAACCGGCAATGGATGTACGGTGACCGACGCACTTCCGAGTACATTACGGGCCTCCAAAATTTCATCGTTGTGGCTAAGGCAAATCGTGGTCACAATGATTTTATGTGCTGTCCGTGAATTCACTGTCAGAACAAGAAAGACTACTCAAATACCAAAACCATTCACGCCCACTTGCTTCGATCCAGTTTCATGCCCAGCTATATTTGTTGGACCAAGCACGAAGAAAGAGGGGTTATGATGGAAGACAACGAAGAAGAAGAGGATGATGACAACTATCATAATATGTATCCTGGATACGATGATACTGCAACGGAGGTAGATAATGAAGATCAAGAGGCAGCAGATGGGTCCGCTGATGACGATCTTGGTCGGGCCATTACTGATGCAAAGGAAGAATGTGAAACTGAAAAGGAGAAGGAGAAGCTGGAGCAGATGTTAAAGGATCACAAAACATTGTTGTGCCCAACTTGCGAAGATGGCCACAAAAAGCTAGATACCACACTGGATTTGCTGCAATGAAAGGTAGAGAACGATGTGACTGACAGCGCATTTTCAAAGTTGTTGGTAAAAATGAAGAATCTGCTTCTAAGAAATAATGAATTGCCCGACAGTACATACCAAGAAAAGAAGGTTGTCTGTCCTCTAGGATTAGACGTGCAGAAGATACATGCCTCCATTAATGACTGCATCCTCTACCGCGTTGAGAAGTACGAGAATTTGGATGCATGCCCGGTATGCACCGCACTGCGGTATAAGATCAGACGAGACGACCCTGGCGATGTTGAGGGCGAGGCCCCTAGGAAGAAGGTTCCTGCCAAGGTTATGTGGTATGCTCCTATAATACCATGGTTAAAACGTCTCTTCAGAAACAAAGAGCATGCCAAGTTATTGCGATGGCACAAGGAAGACCGTAAGAAAGACGCGATGTTGAGACACTCCGCTGATGGGTCACAGTAGAGAAAAGTCGAGCGGGAGTACCCGGACTTCGTACGTGACGCAAGGAACTTAAGGTTTGGTCTAAGTACAGATGGCATGAATCCTTTTGGAGAGCAGAGCTGTAGTCACAGCACCTGGCCCGTGACTCTATGTACCTATAACCTTCCTCCTTGGTTGTACATGAAGCGGAAGTTCATTATGATGCCAGTGCTCATCCAAGGCCCGAGGCAACCCGGCAACGACATTGATGTGTACCTAAGGCCATTAGTTGAAGAACTTTTATAGCTGTGGGCCAAACCAGGTGTACGTATGTGGGATGAGCACAAAGGGGAGACATTTGACCTACGAGCGTTGCTTTTCGTAACCATCAATGATTGGCCCGCTCTTAGTATCATTTCAGGGCAGACAAACAAGGTATTCAAAGCATGCACGAACTGTTTAGATGAGACTGAAAGTGTATATTTGGATAAATGTAAGAAGGTTGTGTACCTTGGGCATATTCGATTTCTTACGAACATGCATTCCGTCAGAAAGAAAGGCAAGCATTTCAAACGTCTGGCAGAACCCCGGAGGAAGCCTATCCTCCGTACATGTGAGGAGGTATTTGGTATGGTCAAGGACCTAGAAGTAATCTTTGAAAAAGGTCCTGGTAGTCTATCTGTTCCGAATGACGATGCCGGACACGCGCCCATGTGGCAGAAGCAATCTATATTTTGGGACCTACCCTATTGGAAAGTCCTAGAGGTCCACTCTTCAATCGACATGATGCACGTGACGAAGAATGTTTGCGTGAACCTGCTAGGCTTCCTGGGAGTGTATGGGAATACAAAAGATACACCGGAAGCACGGCAGGACCAGCAACGTATGAAAGACCCTGAAGAGCCTATGCATCCTGAGAAGGAGAAGGGTAAATGACGCCACTTAACTACTTCAAGCTACGCTCTTACCAAAGCAGAGAAGGAAATCTTTTTTGAATGCCTGAGCAGTATCAAGGTCCCGTCTGGCTTCTCGTTGAATATAAAGGGAATAATAAATATGGCAGAGAAAAAATTCCAAAACCTGAAGTCTCATGACTGCCACGTGATTATGTCGCAATTGCTTCCGATTGCATTGAGGGGGCTTCTACCTGAAAATGTTCGAGTACCCATTGTGAATATTTGTGCATTCCTCAATGCAATATCTTAGACGGTAATCGATCCAGAAAGCCTACCAGGGTTACAGACAGATGTGGCCCAATGTCTTGTCAGCTTTGAGTTGGTGTTCCCACCATCCTTCTTCAATATTATGACGCATCTCCTGGTTCAACTAGTAGAAGAGATTGCCATTCTCGGTCCTGTATTTCTACACAATATGTTCCCCTTTGAGAGGTACATGGGAGTCTTAAAGAAATATGTTCATAACCGTGCCAGGCCAGAAGGAAGCATCTCCAAGGGCTATGTAATAGAGGAGGTCATTGAGTTCTTGTTGACTTTATTCCTGATCTTAAGGCGATTGGTGTTCTAGAATCACGACATGAGGGGAGACTGCGTGGAAAAGGCACCCTAGGATGTAAATCAATGATATGTAGGGACGGGCATTCTCTCAATCAAGCACACTACACGGTTTTACAAAGATCTATCTTGGTTGCCCCATATATCAATGAACACAAGAATTTTATACGCCTCAAACACCCGGGGCAGTCTGATGAATGGATTGTAGGGGTTCGTAGCATGGAAAACAAAAAATTTCTACTGCATGCACACAAACAAGCCAAGATCGATCTACTAGATTGTAGCAACGAGTCGATAGAAGCACTCACCCTCGAAGATTCCAAAGCGGTTAACGAGAGGAGATTCTTGTGGGTGATGTAGTCGTACACTTGCCGATCTCAAGATCGCGTAGACGATCCTTCTGGCGCTGCGTTCCGACAGCGCTTCCGTAGTCGGTCACACATTCGGTACTCGATGAAGACCTTCCTCTCCCCTGTTCCAGCAGGCAGCGGAGGTTGTAGCACTCTCCTCGTGATTTCGGCAGCACGACGGCGTGGTGTTGGAAGTAGAGGGAAGATCCCGCAGGACTTCGCCTAAGCCGGAGCGAGTATGGTGGAGTAAGACAGAGCCTTGGCGATCTACGGATTAGAGGCACCAAAGGGTGTGGCTTGGCCAGCGGCTAGGGTTTTGGGGAAACCCTAATTCGGCGACTAGAGAGCCCTAGGTGGCGGCAACACTTGGAGGGGTGGTGGCGCCTAGAGCTAGGGTTTTGGGTGTGTTGGAGAGGGCTGCCCTACCCCTCAATATATAGGAGGGGAGAGGCGGTTTGGGAGGAGGGAGTCCTCCTCAACTCCTCCTCCTTGGCCGGCGGGTGGAGGGAGTGGGATTCCTACCCTAGGTAGGTTTCCTATTCTCCCTCCACCAAGCAATGTTCGGATTTGACTTTTCAAATTGGCGTTTGACTTTCAAACTTGAATTTGATTTCTCTCTTCATATTGCCCAGCCAAGTGACCTAGTACATGATGCAATCATTCCACATTGTCATGACACATAAATGTACCCCTCCCCCTCCGGAGTGCCGGACCTTCCAGACCCTTCTAGAACATTCCCGGCGGAAACACCGAAATCATTTCCGAACTCCGAAACAGTACTTTCCTTATATGAATCTTATTCTCCGGACCATTCCGGATCTCGTCGTGATATCCCGGATCCTATCCGAGACTCCGAACAACATTTGGTCTCTTAGTCATCATTCCATAACTACACAACAACATCAAATCCTTAAGTGTGTCTCCCTACGGTTCGTGAATTATGCGGACATGACCGAGACACTTCTCCAATCAATAACCAATAGAGGAATCTGGAAATTCATATGGCTCCCACATATTTCTACAATTACTTTGCGATCGAATGAACCACTTACATTCGATACCAATTTCTCTTTGTCTCACGATAGTTTACTTATCTGAGGTTTTGATCGTCGGTATCTCTGCATACCTAGTTCAACCTCGTTACCGATAAGTACTCTTTTCTCGTTCCCGTGATATGTGATCCCTTGTGAGCCAGCCACATGCTTGCAAGCTAATTGGATGACATTCCACCGAGAGGGCCCAGAGTATATCTATCCGTCATATGGATGGACAAATCCCACTCTTGATCCATGTGCCTCAACCCATACTTTCCGAACACTCAATGCCACCTTTATAGCCACCCGCCACGGTGTGGTGTTTGATGTCATCAAAGCATCCTTCCGGTGATGGTGATTAACATGATCTCATGGTCGAAGGAATTAGGTTACTATGTATCAGAAAGCTTATAGCAAATGAACTATATTAAATGACTTTATCTTTATGCTACGCTTAACTATAGGAGTATGTCCATCACATCATTCTCCTAATGATATGACCCTGCTGTTAATAACATCTCTATGTTCATGATCAGGAAACTATGATCATATATTAACCAACAAGCTAGTTTAACAAGAGGCTTTACTAGGGACTCTGTTATGTTTACAAATCACACAAGTATTAATGTTTACGGTTAATACAATTATAGCATGGTATGTAAACATTTATCATAAGTATGAAGATATGATAATAACCACTTTATTATTGCCTCTTGGGCATATCTCCAACAGTCTCCCACTTGCACTAGAGTCAATAATCTAGTTTCAAACTTTTGTGCATTTAACACCTATGGCTTTCCAGTGTTGTGTTTTCACGATTGCTAGTGGTCAACCGATCTCCGGATCCGACACTTTCAGGTCCATGTGTAATTGCTTGTCTTTGCGTCTCTACGCATCACTCATTCTCTAATGAGATGGCTTTGTACGAATTTGGTCCTTGGTGAGACCTTTAGTTCCTTGGGGTTAAAACATGTTGATAATATTGTCGTACAATATATCTTCATAGTACTATCCCATTGTGAACTACACCTAGTTTGGTAACAAACTATTTGACACAAATGCCCTCTTATGCTGCTATAACAGCAGTCATATACTTAGCCTTTTGTTGTAGTATGTGTCACAATGTCTTAACTTTAGGACTCATCCAAATTCATTATGGAACTGACTTTCCATCATATTGTGCCACCCTTAGTTTAGATTGAGATAAACTTAATTTGTACTTTGTGACAAAACTAGTATCAATGTAATACTTTTACAATGAACTAACCATCTATTTGTCACTTATACAAAATAATATATTCTTAGTTCTTCTAAAAGATCATAAGAATATCTTTACTATCGTCCAATAATCATCTTATGAATCATTCTGGTATACGCTCATAACATTTAGAGCATAGGACATATCTGGAATTGTACACATCACAACATGATTGATAAAATACTCTTTGTGATTGTATCTATCAAGTATCAAAAATACTTAAATCTTTATTCAATCCTTCCTGTGCAACAAGAACTTTTCTTGTAGTTTCTATATTGAACTCATTCAATATCTCATCTATGTATACAGCACAACCATATTGGCGTCACAATTTATCCATATAGACATTGATGCCAAATATTCGGGTTCTGCCTAAGCCTTTCATCGAGATGAAATTCTTATCCCGTGTTAATAAAAAGATACATCATTTCCAATCAACAATATGTCTTCCACATAATGTATTAAAAACATGTCTTAGCTCTCCCACTTAATTTCTTGCAAATGCAAGCATCTTCATCGTCTCCGATGAAATTAAACTCTTTTAACAGTTTCATCATAGTGAAGATTCCAACTATGCGATGCTTACTTCAACCATTGAAGTTTGCATATGCTTTTAGCATCCTTTGAATTAACAAAACCCTTTGGACCGTGTCATGCACACGTCCTAGGTAACCATTCTATTAGAAGAACTTGTTTTGTTTATTCAACACATAACAAAATTATATGTTGTGGTTGCTACATTAATCCGTCTAGACTAAATATCGCTTAATAAAAGATCAGATCTTGTCATAGTCAACTCTTTGAACATTGTCGTGAACTCTTTCCCGACATGTCGATAATTTCATAGATGTGAAACATCCACGTCTATTTCTTTATAGATCCAAATATGACTGTAAGGTCTTGTACCTTTTCAGAGGGTCTTTCAAGTTCAAATCTTGATCTCTCGTATATGGAACTATCAAGGATTTTATGGCTTCAGGCCATTTGACGGAGTCAGGGCCCATCATCGCTTCTTTGCATGTAGTCGGATCATTATTGTCAAATATTGATTTAACTCTCAAATCTTGGTATTTGATTGTTTACCCGACCTACTTGTTTCAATAGGAACTTAGACCTCCGTGACCACAACCTTTGAGGCACGTGAGCCATGAGCATTGTTGCTGCCTCCGGAACACTTTTCGGCGCTGCGCAACTTTGCACATATAGATAAGGTTCTTTTAACCTTATCAAAGTTCTATTGTCCCCCCACTTAACTTTTCACGGAAAATTTCTTTCTCAAAGAAACTTGACGTTTTAAACGACAAACATTTTTGTCTTTGGTGTTATGGAGGAATACTCAACGATTATTCAAAATAACATACAAAGATATGTTCATCCGATTTTGGTTGCAAACATCTTTCTTATGCATAGCATACCAATGTTTAAGAAAGGACAACTTGGGTTTTATCCCAAACCATAACTTTAGATGGTGTCAATTCAACGGATTATGACGGATCTCTTTTCAGTGGGAAAACGGTAGTCTCTAAAGCTTTTAATCTTTAAAATATAATGGCAGTTTTATGAATTACATCTTTGATATTACCATGTCAAACAAGGTTCAATTACATATCTCGAATGTTCCATACTCTTATGGTGTTTCGGGAAATGCAAATCCACGGAACGATTCCTTAAATCTTAGGTATTTTATGCTAAACTTATAACTCAAATATCTTCCTTTATGATCTTATCATAAACTATTTATATTCTTGTTACAATGATTTTGCACTTCATCTTGAAAGTCTTTGAATTTTTCAAATGTTTCATACTTTATCCTTATTAAGTGAATATTCATATATTCACTCAAATTTTCGAAGAAAGCATATGAAGTTGAAATCCATCACTCTTGACTATACATAATGGACTTCATATAACATTATGTACAAGTTTCAATAAGCTAGTCATCCGTTGCCTTTGGCCTATGAACGGAGTTTTAATTATCTCTAGGAAAGTTTCACAAGCGTCATTTGATCAAAAATCAAAATACTCCAAAATTCCATCCTCATGGATTTTCTTCATGTTTTCTTTCCAATATAATTTAAACGGCGATGCCACTTCCTAAGTGATCTTTCAATTAACTGTCTTTTGAAATTTTTAGCACTTGTTTTATGGATGTGATTTATCCAACGAGATTTGTAAATCATCCATCTTTTATGGATTATCGCAATTATTTGAACAACCCTTTTGTTCTCATAATACCCGATAGAACAAATCTTGAAGGAAAGCTTTGATGTTAACGAGAAACACATCAATACTTTATTTGTTCTCGATGAACATCATCACATATTATTTTGCTAGTTACTTAGGCCATTGTAGTTCATGAATTGTGTTGTTTCGTATGATGATTCACACCAACAAGTTCAGTATCAAATACTTAAGAACCACGTTGTTTAATAAGCAAAGAATATAGCCATAACATGTATATCCTCTATATACCTAAGCTGAACAATTCTAGTCTTTTCTTTTTGCCATATATTTATGAGATTCTCTTTCAGTATTTCCTTTTCTGTTTGAAAGAATCTATCAACATCAATAGTGGAGTCACACACATGACACATAGTCCAAAGCGTGTATAGTTAAATACCAATGTCTATGGACTTGCACTTTATAGTAGATCACCATCATCAAATACTTGGTGTTCTTTCAAATTCCATTCTTTAGTAATCTTTTAGTGTAGTAAACATTTTATCAAATATTCACCCTTATCATGGAAATTCATGATCAAGCTAATTTTAGCTTATAACGGTGAATCACGAGTATAATGTTGCTCTCCAAAACCTTTTGGAGAATTAAGACGACCAACGTCTCCAACCTTTTGCAAATTCTCATCAAATATGAGAACATGACTTTTGCCATATTATATTCTATCATGTTTCAACCAAAACTTCGTTTCAGATATCACAATATCTTCCACACATCATGGTTTCTGAAACAACTCTTTCAGATCCTAGGTAACCTTGATATTAAGACAATCTTTTGAATATCGAGAATCATGGAGACAAACATGATACTTATATACTAACACTGGAATTGTCACTCTTGATTTAATACCAATTATTAAACTTCATGGAGTAACCGGAACTTACTGAAAGTTTGCAATAGGACTTTTAAACTTTAGATTAACACTTCAAAACAATACGATACTAGTTCGTAAAGTAACTAACCAGAATTCTATAGTTCTATCATCTCAATTATAACTAAGCGCAAGGTGGTAAACGGATGCCAATGACTACAACAACTATGCACATTCACTTTGATTTAATTTATGATAAATAGTGTTCAACTTTTAATCATATTGCTATTGAACTCCCACTCAAAACAATATTCCTCATATTGTTTTAGTGATTACATGAACCAAATCCACCACATCAGAACCCATCATCACGAGAGATGATGTAGCTTCAAAGGCGAACAATCAACATGTTCATCATATCTACTATATGGCTCATGCTTTACCTTTCGGTACTCCGTGTTCCGAGACCATGTATGTACACGCTAGGCTCATCAAGATCAAACCTTAGCTTCCGCATGAGCAAATCTGGCTTGCTCCCGTTGTATACACTCGCAGAATCTAACACACCCGATCATCACGTGGTGCTTCGAAACAACGAGCTTTAGCAACGGTGCTTACTAAGGATGAACACTTTATAACTTGATATTTTGTGAGAGGGATCATCTTGTAATGCTACCGTCGCGATCTAGGCAATACAAGATGCATGAAAGGATTAACATCACATGCAATTCATAATATGTGATATGATATGGCCTTTCTTCTTGTGCTTCCGATCTCCATATTCAAGCATGAACATGATCTCCATCATCACCGGTGTGGCGTCAAGGTCAATGGCGCCGCTTCATGGTCGTCGTCCACTAGCATCAACTATTACAACTACTTTGAATAGACACACATGTCTTAATGGAATTTAAAAAACAACCATATGGCTCCTGGCGGTTGCCAACTTACAATAAGGATCATTGCATACATGATATATAATCACAATTATGGCCATATCACATCACTGCACACCCCTGCAAAACAAAGTTAGACGCCTCTAATTTTCTTTGCATATTTTACGTGGTTTGGAGCTTTCAATAAGTGTCGTTCTAACTTACGAACAAGAACCACAACGCTGATGCTTGAATTATCAAGTGCCCGTTGTAAATTGAATCTTTACTATGATGGGAGAGACAGACACCCGCAAAGCCACTTATGCAATACAAGTTGCATGTTGAGCATGGAGCAAGTCTCATGAACGATGTCATGTAAGGTTAGCCAGGGCCTCTTCATCCCACCATACCGCAAGATGCAAAGTATACAAGAAGCAATTGATAATAAAAGCACCACCACCCATAATGACCATTGTGTTCTACTCATGCAACAGATCTACATATAGACCTGGCTCTGATACCACTTTAGGGGTTCGTAACATGGAAAACAAAAAATTTCTACCACATGCACATAAACAAGCCAAGATCTATCTACTAGATTGTAGCAACGAGTCGATAGAAGCACTCACCCTCGAAGATTCCAAAGCGGTTAACGAGAGCAGATTCTCGTGGGTGATATAGTTGTACACTTGCCGATCTCAAGATCGCACAGACGATCCTTCCGGCACTGTGTTCCGGCAGCGCTTCCACAGTCGGTCACACGTTCGGTACTCGATGAAGACCTTCCTCTCCCTTGTTCCAGCAGGAAGCGGAGGTTGTAGCACTCTCCTCGTGATTCCGGCAGCACGACGGCATGGTGTCGGAAGTAGAGGGAATATCCCGCAGGGCTTCGCCTAAGCTGGAGCGAGTATGGTGGAGTAAGAGGGAGCCTTGGCGATCTACGGATTAGAGGCACCAAAGGGGGTGGCTTGTCCGGCGGCTAGGGTTTTGGGGAAACCCTAATTCGGTGGCTAGAGGATCCCTAGGGGGCGGCAACACTTGGAGGGGTGGTGGCGCCTAGAGCTAGGGTTTTGAGTGTGTTGGAGAGGGCTGCCCTACCCCTCAATATATAGGAGGGGAGAGGCAGTTTGAGAGGAGGGAGTCCTCCTCCAACTCCTCCTTCTTGGACGACGGGTGGAGGGAGTGGGATTCCTACCCTAGGTAGGTTTCCTATTCTCCCTCCACCAAGCAATGTTCGGATTTGACTTTTCAAATTGGCGTTTGACTTTCAAAATTGAATTTGATTTATCTCTTTATATTGCCCAGCCAAGTGACCTAGTACATGATGCAATCGTTCCACATTGTCATGACACATAAATGTACCCTTCCCCCTCCGGAGTGCCGGACCTTCCAGACCCTTCTAGAACATTCCCGGTGAAAACACCGAAATCATTTCCGAACTCCGAAACAGGACTTTCCTTATATGAATCTTATTCTCCAGACCATCCGGATCTCCTCGTGATATCCCGGATCCTATCCGAGACTTCGAACAACATTCAGTCTCTTACTCATCATTCCATAACTACACAACAACATCGAATCCTTAAGTGTGTCTCCCTACGGTTCGTGAATTATGAGACACTTCTTCAATCAATAACCAATAGAGGAATCTAGAAATTCATATGGCTCCCACATATTTCTACGATTACTTTGCGATCGAATGAACCACTTACATACGATACCAATTTCCCTTTGTCTCACGATAGTTTACTTATCCGAGGTTTTGATCGTGGTATCTACGCATACCTAGTTCAACCTCGTTCGATAAGTACTCTTTTCTCGTTACCGTGATATGTGATCCCTTGTGAGCCAAGAACATGCTTGCAAGCTAATTGGATGACATTCCACAGAGAGGCCCAGTATATCTATCCGTCATATGGATGGACAAATCCCTCTTGATCCATGTGCCTCAACCCATACTTTCCAACACTCAATGCCACCTTTATAGACACCCGATTCTGATTGTGGTGTTTGATGTCATCAAAGCATCCTTCTGGTGATGGTGATTACCATGATCTCATGGTCGAAGGAATTAGGTTACTATGTATCAGAAAGCTTATAGCAAATGAACTATATTAAATGACTTGATATTTATGCTACGCTTAACTATAGGAGTATGTCCATCACATCATTCTCCTAATGATATGACCCTGTTGTTAATAACATCTCTATGTTCATGATCAGGAAACCATGATCATATATTAACCAACAAGCTAGTTTAACAAGAGGATTTACTAGGGACTCTTTTATGTTTACAAATCACACAAGTATTAATGTTTCCGGTTAATACAATTATAGCATGGTATGTAAACATTTATCATAAGTATGAAGATATGATAATAACCACTTTATTATTGCCTCTTGGGCATATCTCCAACATGGATTATAAGTGAACACATGGCGAGTTTTGGAGGCTGGCTGCAAAGACTTCTCACGAATAACACCACTGTTGGAGATCAGCTGTACTTGTTGACCAGGACACCATCTTCGACTGTATGTACTTCCCAAGGGTACGAGATAAATGGGAATACATTTTACATGATAGGCCAAGATAAAAAGAGCACCAACCAAAACAGTGGTGTCCGCTTCGATGAAGCAGAATACAATGGGCAAAAGACCACGTATTATGGGTTCATAGAGGAGATATAGGAACTTGACTATGGACCTAATTTTAAGGTTCCCTTGTTTCGATGCAAATGGGTCAAGCTGACAGGTGGAGGGGTTGAGGTAGACAAGAAGTACGGAATGCCAACAGTGGATCTCAACAATCTTATGAAGGTAGAAAAGAACTTAGACGAACCATTCGTCTTAGCCAATGATGTGGCTCAGGTTTTCTATGTGAAGGACATGTCTACCAAACCGACAAAAAGAAAAAATAAGCAAATAGATACATCACACGATGAGCCAAAACGTCATATAGTTCCTTCAGGGAAAAGAAACGTCGTGGGAGTGGAGGACAAGACAGACATGTCAGAAGATTATAATAAGTTTGATGAAATTCCGCCCTTCAAAGTGAAGACTGACCCAACCATCCTGCTAAACGGTGCTGATACTCCATGGTTACGGCCGACGCGATCGTAAGATTGACTATATGTACTAAATGAGCCATTTTTGGCATGCATATGTATGTCAACATGGAAACCAATGTCATATTTTTTCCGTTAACACTATATATGTATTGAATGAGCCATTTTTGGCACATATGTATCTCAACATGGAAATCAATGTCATATTTCTTCTGTTAACACTATATGTATTAAATGAGCCATTTTTCTTCCCGTCATTTTTCTTCCTGTCATTTCTTCCCGCCAGTTCTTTCCGCCATTTCTTCCCGTCAGTTCTTCCCTCCAGTTCTTCGCGTCAGTTTTTTCCCGCCATTTCTCACTATATATATGTAGGATTGGCCTTCATTGTCATTGCACATCTCTAGACTCATACATGCAACCTCATCACTCTTTCCCATGGCTTCCACCGTACCACTAACCCCTAGGGAGGCGGAGGCGCTTTGCGCCTCGAACTACCCCTGCCTGCCGGGCTAATGCGTCCCCGTTGGCTGGATGCTGAGCGCCAGAGGCTTGCCGGTTCCTCCTGTCCCTCTAGGTGTGGCGTGCCGTATGGCCATCACGAACCACTACTACTTCGAGCTCACGCCGGAGCAGCGGAGGAATCCCAACTGACATCCCGGCTATTTCCCGACTTGGGAAGTCTTCTTCGTGGATCGGCGTGAGAGGGCGCTCGCCAGGCACGAGGAGGACGTCCCACCTCCTCCGAACTTCAACGAGGCCAGCCGTCGGCTGTGGTGGCGCGACCAGACTCTCCAGAGCGTCATGACCTACGACACGGCCTCCGACTCTAACCCCCGCCTGTGCTACCCTCAAGTCCAGCCCACGCGTACTCAGCCTTCAAGGTTCAACTACGGTGACCCCGACGACGACAACAACGACGGGCCCGGCAAGTACGATGACTACAGTGGCGAGTATTACAGGTGTAGGCAGGAGCATGATTAAATCACTCCAACATTCCAAAACAAGTTCGGCCGATTGTGACTTAATCTGGCCATGTATCTTAATTTTCAGTTCTTTTATGTATTTTAATTTTCAGTCGTGATTTATGTAACTTACTATTAGTTGTGTTATGTACTTTAATTCCAGTTCTATCGTAATAAAAATTTCTTCTCGCCCATTATTTCCCGCCCTTTTCTTCCCGCCCTTTTCCTCCAGTGCATTCCGCCCGCCCTTTCCCCATTTTTACTAGTTTGAATAGTTATAATTTTATTTTTTAAAAACAAAAAATGTTTTAGGATTAATTATTCAAATGCAAACAATTTTCATGTTGAAAGTTTTGTACGATTCCAAAGTATACAAAAGATGCTAAATTTAAATATCCAAACAATTCAAAAATGTTAATACAAAATATAATATGATTTGCTCTAATAAAATAGGGTTAGATCTTATTTTTAGGGTTTGACTATTTTATTTGTCTTAATTGAATAATCAAAATTTATATGTAAGTGTTTTAATCATTTTGAAAATTTTCATCTACAGTAACTATAAAATGTTTTTATATGAATGGATAGATCTTATTTTTCTGAAATTTAGGATATATTATTCATATTTTTCTGAGTTGAAATGAAAAAGATATGAATTTTATAAATTTTATCCTATTTTTTGAATTAAAATTCCCCCACCCCTTTAGTGTATGAAATAAATGCCCCCTTTAACACCAGTTCCAACCATGAACCGGTGTTAAAGGGAGGCTTGACATGACGTCTGAGGCGTGGAAAGCAGTTCTGCTTCTTCCTCTGCGCGCTTGTTCGATCTAGCTGGGGGGAAGAAGGAAGAGGCGCACGTTATAAATCCCCCCACTTTAACACCGGTTCGTGGCTGGAACTGGTGTTAAATGGGGGGAGCCACGAACCGGTGTTAGAGTGGGGGGATTTATAACGTGCGCCTCTTCCTTCTTCCCCCCAGCCAGATCGAACAAGCGCGCGCAGAGGAAGAAGCAGAGTCGTCGCCTTCCACGCCCTCGTCGTACGTCGCCGCCGTCACCGTCCACGCCCTCGTCGTCACCGGGTCGTGACGTTCCATACGCCGCGACTGCCGCCGCTGGCTGCCTCCCAGCCCGCGCCTCTCCCCGCGTGCACCGCGCCCTCCCCGCACCTCTCCCGCGGCGCCGGCGGCCACCTCCTGCGTCCCGCCACTACCACAGCCACCGCCACCGCCTGCGCCACCACCACCGCACCTCCCCGGCCCGCCACCACCACAGCGCCACCGCCTGCGCCACACCTGGCCACCTGACGGCCTCCTCGGTAATTTTAGTTGGTTTTTATATTAATTAGTATTGCTATATTAGGTAATTAGTTGGTAATTTTGATAGGTATATAGTTGATAGAAATAATATTGTTGATAAAAATTAATTAGTTGGTAATTATAGTTGTTAGAAATAATATTGTATAGAAATTTTGTATATATAGTTGATAAATATTTTATAGTTGATAATTATATAGGTATATAGTTGATAAATATTATATAGGTATATAGAAATAATATTGTATAGAAATATTATTTGTATAGAAATAATGTTATATAGAAATATTATTTGTATAGAAATAATATTTTATAGAAATAATATTATAAAAATTCAGAGGAAGAAGAAGAAGAGGAGCTGTCGTCGTCCATGCCCTCGCCGTCCCGCGGGAGCGCCGTCGCCGGGCCGTGCCGCGGGAGCGCCGTCATCGTTGCCCTCGCCGTCGCCGTGTCCACATACGGCCGCCGGCGGTGAGCTACTTTTTTTTTGCATAGACATGTTGTATCTTTTTTTTGCATAGACATGTATATTGAATCTATATATGTATATATGTATATATTTGTATGTGGCCTGACCCTGACCGATTCAACTCTATTCGGTGAGGAGCAGGCCTATTCCATGTGGTCGGCTTAGGGCTTACTTTTTCAATCGGTTTGCACTTGACCGGTTACTTTTCCAATGCCGTTGACCCTGACCTCCTCTGACCTTGCTGATCCTACGCACGCGTCGAGCGTGAGTCGCCCATCTTAGGTAGCCCACGTCGTGCTGGTTCGAAGGCACACCCCTACGCATCCCGGCCCCGCTCTCGCCCTAGCGCCGCCAGCCGCCGCCCTAGCACACCTCCCGTTGTCAATATAGCATTATAATAACCATGCATTGTTAATCAACTTTCATGATAAGTTAATTAGAAGAAGTAAATGTATCCTCTCATATGAATCGGGGGTTTTTCTGAATTAGGGTTTGGAATGACCAAGCATGTATTAGGGTTACATTTCAATACTTTTAACCTGTCATATCATCATACTTGCTTGAGCATTTTAATAGATGTATTACTGATATTTGTGTGATAATATTATTGTTTTAGAAACTATGGATCCACTCAGTAGAAACCTTGAAGAGGAAGAAATAATGGAGAACATGATCCACGAGGACATCTCACAATATCTGAACTTGGAGGGACATGATGACAGCTCAACTAGTAATGGAGAAGATGACGACTCCGGTGAACGCACTTTAGTGATTACAAAGTCCTTCGAGGTATATGCATGGATTAAGCCTCTACTGACTTGCACCGATTGATTTGTATATATGTACATATATTAATTAATGCTTCTTTCTTCTTTTAGCCCTTCGTATCGACTAGCCAGCAACAATCTTCTTCTACGAAAAAGAGCAAGCGAGGCACGAGCCATCGGTTGAAAGATCGTGCAAAGTTCACGATCGAAGCAGTCCGTGTTTATGGCAGGCCGATGGAGCCCAAGAAGGCCGCAGAAAAATTTATATGTCAGGCTGGAGTTCTTGTTAGGGACCAAATCCCAATCATAATTGAATATTGGAATAAGCCAAAGAAGGGCGACGGTACCTTTGTTGATGAAAGATCCAAAGAAACGCTTTGGACTTTGCTGTTGGTAAATTTCACCCTACCGCTAGAGGAGGATGAAAATAAACCGGTTATAAAGGAAAAGGTCAAAGAGTGGACTCTAAAGAAGATGGCTGACGCTCAAGAATGGAAGACAAAATTGAACAAATTTGTCAAAGCTCGCGAGACTCCAGATTTCGAAGACGCATATTATGCAAAGATAAGACCTCACTGGCCCAAATTTGTGGCATACAAGGAAGATGCTATAGCTACAAAGAGGTCAGAAACCAATACGCTAAATGCCCAGAAGAAGGAATATCACCAGAGGACGGGGTCAGGTGGCTACATATCTCAGAGGCCTAAGTGGGAGGAAGCTGAGAAGGCCCTGCGCGCTAGAGGGATCACACCCCAGACAAAGGGGTGGGACCTACATGCAAAGACATGGTTCTACGGAATCGGGGCAAGGTTGGACCCAGAAATGGTGTTGTGTATCTTCCCAACAATTTTTGCCAAACCCGTCACTAAACTCATCACGGCATACGAGGAAACAGCTGCTAGGAACTTCCATCTCGACAGAGAGAATGACCAGCTGTCACGCGCCATCGCTAAAAAAGAACACCCTGGACTTGCACGAGGCACATGGGGTATGACGTGGAAGGATGGGTTTGCCGAGTGGGGCGACTCTTACAGATGGCGCGACAGAAAAGAAAAAGAGCGTATAGACCGGATGACACAGATAGAACATGCACTTGTGGCGCTGCAGGCGCAAGTGAATGCACAAAATATCCAGCAAGCTACTGGCCCATCTCAGCGGCACGAAGAGCCTGCATTGGAAGCTACCGGCGGTCCAGAACTCTGCGCGGAAAAGCAGCATGGCTTCCACGGAGAACGTGCAACCCACGCTTGAAATGGCGGGTCCTCGATACCCCGTGGATGAGATCACAGAGAGCAAACACGCTGAGCTGCATGTGAGATTAATGGGCTTATCCATTAAGATGACGGTCGGCTATGCCTTACCTCCTGTAGCTGGTGGAACTTACCACTGCCGACCGATTCCAGATGGATATGCTATTGTAGGGGTGGATGAGGTTGTGAAGGAATATGAGGAAGAACAACTTGACCATGCTACAGGTGAAGGGGAAACTCAACTCAAATTTGTAGTGAAAACAACCATTCTTTGGAAGAAGGAACACATCGTGCTTCCAAATTGGAGGCCACTGGCACCCCCACCGTCTCCGCAGTGTCAGCAGTCTGAGCCACCTCAGCCGTCTCCAAGTCATCAGAATACTACCCTGTAGTCTCCGCCATGTCAGCCGTCTTCGGCGCTTCAGCCATCTCATGCGCGTTAGCCATCTCCAGCACACCAGCCATCTCCTGCGCGTCAGCCATCTTCGGCACGCCAGCCATCTCTGGCGCTTCATCCATCTCCTGCGCGTCAGCGTAAGCGGAAGAGCACTGCCACGAAGAGCATCACTAGCACTGCCACGAAGAAATCCGCAGGAAACCGTACGCCAAAGAGTACAAGAAACTACGTCCCGTAGCCTTCCACCAAGCCATTGCCGGTATTACCGTAGAATCACAGTGACGAGGAGAACAAGAGGATATTAGAAGAAGAGGTCAAGAAATTCTTTGCACCTAGACGGGCCGAGCCAAAGGAGAAACTAGATCCGACGGTGGTGGAGAAGTTTTACAATAATCTTTTGAAACCTGATACCCCACTTGTGCCGAACTACAAGCGCCATATTATGAAGGGGGATGCAAGGCAGAGGGACTCTGAAAGTAGTAGTCATGCGGCACCCCAGAAAACAGTTCCCATGCTTGGAGAGCAGGAAAAACAATCGTGCACCCGCTCCAAGTGTTCGACACACGGATAGCTCCTCCTGTAATGATTACGAGGAAGAGCTACAAAGAAAGGCCAATGAGATGGGGATGACCTACATTGCATACTTGAACATCATGGGAGACCACTTGCCCAAAGGCGATGTCAACCCCATATAGCCATGGAAGTACGGGAAGAATCTCGTCAAGAAAGAGGAGCTCAAGAATCTACCAACAAAATGCAAAGATTGCATAAGTGGTACCTTGATTTCTGCAAGACGAGAATGGTAGAATGGATCATGGCGCATATAAGAGATCAGATTTTCTTGTGCAGAGACGACGAGATCACCTTCAACATTCAAGACTTGCATTTTTTATTCAATCAGAAGGAACTCGACAAAGCTGCCATCAGCCTTTATTTTGTGTAAGTACTATTTCTGTAATTTCTATCTCACCTCATTCAATTCATTAATTGCATGTATATATATGCTCACCATATATGTATATACTATTATGCAGGAAAAAGGTTATGGAATGCATGAAAGGAGGCCCTTTTGACATTGGGTTCGTTGACCCAAATAGAGTTCATGAAGAAGTGGTAAAACATAAACCCGGGAAAACAGAAGATTTCTTGCTAACGTCTTTACTGAGACAACAAACCAAAAGGGAAATACTATTGCCTTACAACTTCTCGTGAGTGTTACCCTCTCTTGTACACATTCTGTTTCGGCTTACTCGATGTTAAGTGTAACTGAAGATGAGTTATGCGTGCGTAGGTTCCACTTTATTCTGCTAGTCATTCAAGTTGACTCAGGAAAAGTCCTTGTCATGGACTCATTACGAAAAGACCAAGATCTACGAGCAGACTTTAAAGAGATGCTCCAGAGGTAATTTCAATCATATTATCGCACTAGATCGACAACTTTCATAACAACAAGTAATTAATTACACCTTTATCCATTTTCTTTGCCGGACAGGGTTTGGAAAAGGTTCACGGGCAGGGCCGTGGGTGAATGGTCAGAAGAACTAAAATTTGTAGACCAAAATGTAAGTAATACTAGCCAGCTAGGTCTGTATATCTCTTTGATTCTGCTTCCAATTACATTATATCATGCTTTATTGATTATTATTTTGATTGAACTCTCTATTCTCGTAAAGTGCGCACATCAGGGACCCGGCAATAACTTATGTGGATACTACGTTTGCGAGTTCATTCGCAACATGATATGTGTGACGGGCCAAGTCGCACTAGAACAACTTAGAGTAAGTAAACGAAGTACATAACATTATTTTATTACCATCAGTTGTGTTGAGTTTCATTCTTATATATATATTGACCTCATTCTTCATATATATTTAGATCGAACGGATGCGGGACAAACTCCTACCATTTGACCACATACGAGCCATTCAAGAGGAATTGGCGGGGTTCATACTTGATGAGGTCGTCACGCCTGGCGGAGAACTCTTTAGATATCCAAAATTAACGTGTACGGAGATGTTGTATTGTATATATGCTTGAACGTGTTTGTCTTGTACTTGATGCTTCAACGTGTATGGAGAATACCACAATGACGATGTTTGTGTATAATAATAGTTGCTTAATTATTCATGTACTCGTATGTACCGATGATGTATGTGTTTACCTCTCCTGATCGATCCCCCTCCCCGTCCCCGCCGCGCCGTAGAAATCCGCCCAAAACGGGGCAACGTCAGAACTCTGCTGCGATAGAGGTTTATGCCGTTTTTCTGCCGCGACGGAGAACCTTAACACCGGTTCGTGTTACGAACCGGTGTTAAAGGGGGGGCCCTGAGCGCTGCGGCAGCCCCACGTGCACCACCCTTTAACATCGGTTCGTATAAGAACCGCTGTTAAAGGGGGTGTCGTGGTATTGCCGACGAGTACGCCATGGAGGGGTCCTCACAGTGCGTGTTTAGAGACGTGGGGTAAGGCGGATGGTTGACGGGTACGAGGTAACAAAGCTTACCCAGGTTCAGATTCCACGACGATGGCGGAATCCTACTCCTGCTATAAATCACTATAAGGGCAATACGCCGAGTTACAGAGATAGGTTCGCTGTGCGAGGTTGTGTGTATCGATCTATAATCGTATGAGATTGTCTGCCCTAAAGGCTCCCATAGGCCCGACTTATATAGTCGCCAGGTCCTAGGGTTACAGGGAAAAGTCCTAGCCGGACAGGTTACAGAGTCCTACACCGCCTATCACTAGTCTTGTGTATCTTGCACTCCAAGGGTCCGGGTACGCTGGTGACTCCACCGTAGACTTCCTTTATCCGGCATGGGCCTCCCTTCTGGATCCACCTAACTGGGCCGCCCAGCAGGCCATAGGCCATGCTACCGACTATGGGCCACCCGGGTTAGTCGGATAAGAGACATGCTATTAGGATACCCATATAGCATATCCAACAGTAGCCCCCGGAGAACTCCGAGATCTTGCGCCGTCTTGCCTCTTCTCGTGGAATGCTCCGTCTAGATGGATGTCGGCAAATCGTCAAGCAATATCTTGTAGTCCTCCCAAAGAACCCTGCAAGTTTTTCTCCGTCTTTGATTTGTAAGTCGGAGAAATGCTGAATCTTCCATCATACTCTTCCGTAGTCGGATTAAATCCGTCCATGCCGGAATATTTGATGCGACGGCTCATCTACCCATGTCAGTTATGACGACGTAGGCTTAAGTCAGCGACACCTCGTAACTCACACATGCAGAGAACACAATCATATCCGATTTTCCCGCACGAGCGATACGAACCGTTGGCGACGGCGGTTGGAGACGTGGCGAAATTACCGCGCACGTTCACGAACACGTCGTCTACGCGACAACCGTCCGATTAGCTACACGAATCTTGACGCAGAGCATGATAAATAGTAACCGTGGGACACTTGCCACTTTTTACCTCATTCTCTCACGTCATCATCTTCTTCCTCTAGCCGCACGCCTCCTCGAGCTCTCCGCGAGAAACCTCGAAAACCCTAGCCTCCCTCTGCATCAGACGCCTCCTTCCATCACTCCATGGCCAGCAGCAGTTCTTCCCCATTGATGGCAGCGTCGGGCGAAGTCGCGGTGAAGCCGGCGAGCTCCATCGTCGTGCCCCTAGAGGGCCTGGTCATCCCCGCATCGGAGGTGATCGAGACCACCGGCGGCGACCACAATCTGGCGGCGCTGGAACCACTGGAAGAAGAGCCAGACTCGCACAAGGGCGACTGGCGCGGCTCGGTCATCACCGACCGCGACATCCAGGAGATGGCCGCCGAAGGCTACCTTCCTTCGACGGAGGGGCTCGCCTGGCGGGCGGCGCCGGCCGGCGATGTGACACCTTCTCCCCAAGTCGGAGAAAAGGTGTACCTCAAGGCTCAGCTGGTACGCGGCATTTCCTTGCCCATCTCCCACTTCTTTCTGTCCGTCTTGAACCACTACAAGGTCTAACCCCACAACCTCTCCCCCAATAGCATCTTAGTGCTTAGCAACTTCGCGGCACTTTGTGAGGGTTACCTAGGGATAAGGCCTAGGTTAGACTTGTTCGTGTACTTCTTCACCGTCAAACGTGAAGCTGGACATAGTATGGAGGAGCTTAGAAACTGCGGCACCATAAGCTTCAAGATTCGTCCTGGCCGGCGGTTCCCCGACATCGTCGGCCATGAGTCCTGCAAGAACTGGCAGCGGACGTACTTCTACGGCCCCGACATTCCTTTGGCGGGCCGAGAAGTGACGTACCCGGACTTTGTGGATGGAGCCGCCGCTGAAGTTTCCACATGGAGATCCCATGCCTCCCTTCCCTCCGACCTCGACGCTTCTCGCGCAATAAGGCGGATCGAATGGTTCGTAGAGACGGGTTTGACCGGCTTGGACCTAGCCATGTGCTGGTTCATCAGGCGAATCCAACCTCTGCAGCACCGCGTGAAGTTCATGCACGAGTACACCAGTGATCAAAGGGATACCCTCCAGATCTCCGTGGATAACTTCTCGAGCGACTCCGTCAAGCTCCTCCTTAAGGACATCGTCAAGGTGAAGGATAAGAAGCGTGGGTTCACCATCACCTACGACATGTTCGTAGATGGCAAGTGCCCAAAGGTAGGTATTTATTTTCCATGTATGACATTGCTCCAGTTTTTCCGTCTTGCCAATACCACCTTATCTAACACGGTGATTTCTCACTTAACAGCTTAGCGATCTAGATGAGGGCAACCTAGCTGCCCAAATCTACGATCCAAAGATGAAGGAAGTCACGGTCGTGTCCGATGACGATGTCCCGTCGGCGCTAAAGCGGAAGAGATCCACATCTGACGCTGCCGACGGAGGCAAGAAGAAGACGGAGGGTGGAGCCTCCAAGAAGACTACCGTCGCCCTAGAGGCGGAAAAGAGAAAAGCCACCGGGATTTTTTCCAAAGTGCCCCCCCTAGTGTAATCCTCTCATTCTCTGACATTGTCTATTTATCTGTCTTGTTCCTGTACTTATGCACTTTGCACGTTTCAGGAAGAAAGCCACGACCAACCTCAAGAAGTCCTCCAAAACTTTGAGGGCTTCTAGAAATATCAAGGACATGCTGCATCGCGACTCCTTCCCCGCCATCGCCCCTGCTACTCTTGCCGTCAAGCCCTCCTCTGCCCCGACAAGCTCTCAAGCTGAGGAGGCACCAGGCCCTTCCGCCATGGAAGTGGATTCAGCCGCCTCTACCGAACTCGATGTTGTCAGCGAGCAGGCGACGCATGAGAGCGCTGCTCTACAAATGGCTGAAGCTCCAGCTAAGGATGCCATCGGTAGCGGCAAGGCGGTGGTGGGAGCTGGTACCTCTGCCGAAGGCGGTGCCTCTACTCCCCAGAAACCTTTTGAGTTTTTGAAGATAGTTTACTCGGCGCTCATGCTGAGTAACATAACTCTGGTTCCTGGAGGAGTACCGTCATCTCCGACGTGCGGTCTTGAGGAGCTACTCCGACAAGCTGATATCTTGCGAGGAAATAGCATTTCCTTTGGCAAGCTGCTAGCCGAGAGTGCTACAAACCTCAAGATTATTGCACTTGTAAGTTTTTACTTTGCCTTTTGCATTTCTTATGAGTATCCCACTGTAGCTCCCGAGGATGTAGACGGAAAACCATAGGTTTTGCATCTATATGCTCTAAGAGTGACTAAGTTAGAAAGAACTCTCACTATAGCCCCCAAGCATTTAGATGGAACATACTATTCCGACTAGATGCTTTAAGAGTAGCATACGCAGTGTTTATAATTTTCAATGCTGTAGCCTCCAAGCCTCTAGTTGTAACTGAATTAGTTCCGACTAGATGCTTAAAGAAAAGCTAAGCAGATCCCGAGTTAAAAACTTTATACTGTAGCCCCCAAGCTTCTAATCGAGAACTGAATTAGCTCCGACTAGATGCTTAAAGAAAAGCTAAGCATATTGCTAAGTTAAAAACTCTCGCTGTAGCCCCCGAGCGCCTAGGTGGAAAATATCCGACTAGATGCTCTAAGTAGACCAAACAACGGTTTAACTTTATACCTGTTTTCACAGAATGAGAATGCTCAGAGGGGCATGGCCAACGACAAGTATCAGAAGATGCGCGCAGATCTTGAAGCCGAAAAGGGTAAAACTGCCATCTTGAAGGAACAGATCATCAAAAACAAGAGTCTGTTTTCTTTTTGCGCATTTCCGTCTTGTTTTTGTGCCCATAATCTCCGAGTACTCACTGCGTACTTTGTTTTCTCCGACTTGCAGAACATGTCGCCAAGGCCAAGGACATTGTCGAGCAGTCCAAGCACATCCAGCAGCTGGACAGCGAGAACAAGATCCTTAAGAAGGAGCGAGAAGAGATGCTGAAAATGCACGAGGATTCCATGAAGGCCCTGCAGGATTCCGCCTCCGCGGAAATCAATCGCTTGAAGGAGTAGCTTGCGATCCTAAAGGATCAGAAGCATGCTGCTGATGAGCAAAACCAACACCACAACGAGGCGTTTAAGCTCCTCCAACAGGAGAAGGAATCCCTAGCGGACACCCTCTAGCAAGCCAAGGCCAGCATCTTCAGTAAGTTTCCTCCGCCTTGTATTTCTGTAGTCTGGATACTTCGAGTTTATTGAACTCATGCACTCCTTGTCGGAATTTGCAGCTCCTATGGGTTTAACCTGCTCGCCTCCTTCGGACAAGGAATGCATGGTTCTTGCCGGCAACTTCATCAACACCGCCATCACCCAAGCCAAGAAGATTGCCAAGCCCCTCCAGATATACATCAAGGCATCAGACTCCGTGACGAAGTACTCGGAGATTCTGCGCCGAGCCCCCGAGTGTGTCACGAGCTGGAAAGCTTCATGTGCACGGGCTGGCGCAAGGATGGCGCTGTCAATGGTGAAGGCACACTACGACGATGCCGACATCGATACGGTGACCTCTGGCATCCCCGACATGGATGATGACGGCAAGGAGATTGATCACGAAGCCATCCTGTCATCACTCGTGGGTTATGACACCAGAGTTGCCGAGTTGGTGGATGTTGACGTCTTCGTGCCCAGGAACACCATCGATAGCGTCAACCAAGATTCCTCCGAGTCTCATCACAACGCCGACGTTGGGGGTGATTCTCCGGCTGGTGATGATGCGGCCTCCAAGTCTCCTGCGCCCAAAGAATGAAGAACACTTTGTAATTTCTGTTTCACCTTTAGTGTGTGCACGGGAAAAACTTGGTGATGTAATCTTAAGGCGGAAAACAATGATTGTTATGTCCTGGTACTTAAGAACTAATTCCCAGTATGTATATATTTTTTAAGCAAGTGCTGGCTTATCCATTACTCTGGTTCTTATGCTTGACTTTTCGTGAGTCGAAAGACTCGTTGTCGGAACCATGCGCTTAGGTGATGATGCCCAATGGCACCGTCAATAACCTGAGCACAAAATCACCGACAATAAGTGCCAAAAGTCACTACTCCAGAATCCACATAAAAACGACAAAGAACGTGTAGACCAGAAAACTTAAGCTAACGCCCGTAGGCGGAATTTTCACAAGTGCAATCGCAATACTTGTGCATAAAGGTTTTATATGATCCAAAAATGAACACTAAAGGAGGTAAAAGACTCAGCAATATGAGTGAACCAAAGAGCTTTATTTCATTGATCATATAAGAGGTACACAATTAGATAAAAAATGCTAAGTGTAAAAAGGACGTAGCTGTGCTATGTTCCATGGCCGATTAAGCTCCGGGTAGTCATCATCTGGGTCACGTTGCTTACTCTTATGATCCTTGTTGGGTCTATCCTTGAGTTCACGATTTTCAACAAGGTAGTAAGACCCATTGAGCAGCACCTTGCTTATGATGAATGGTCCTTCCCATGGCGGGGATAATTTGTGCGACTTCTTCTGCTTAAGTCGGAGCACCAAATCCCCCTCTTTAAACGAGCGATGCCGAATGCGGCGACTATGGTAGCTACGTAGCTTCTGCTGGTAGATGGCAGATCTTTGGCATGCCAAAATGCGCTCCTCCTCGAGAAGGTCCACATCTAGGCGTCTGGATTCTTCAGCATCATCTTCGTCGTAGGCGGCAACTCTTGGTGCATCGTGGAGGATGTCGGACGGTAAGATGGCTTCTGCTCCATATACCATGAAGTAAGGGGTGTAGCCGGTGGATCTGTTGGGTGTAGTTCGTAAACTCCACAGCGCAGATGGCAATTCTTCCGCCCAGGCTCCAGCTGCTCTATGTAGCGGTGCCTCAAGACGTGGCTTGATTCCCTACAGAATTAATCCATTGGCTCGCTCAACCTGACCATTGGATTGTGGGTGTGCCACAGATGCAAGGTCAAGTCGAATGCCTTTGTCCCAGCAATAGGCCTCCACTTCTCCGAGTGACAAGTTGCTTCTGTTGTCGGTGATGATGCTATGTGGGAGACCAAATCTCACCACTAGATCCCGGACAAACCTGAGGGCAGTTGCCCCGTCAAGCTTTATAATGGGTTTAGCTTCTATCCATTTGGTGAATTTGTCAACTACTACAAGCATATGCGTAAATCCACAAGGTGCCATCTGTAACAGCCCCACCATGTCTAGCTTTCTCTATGGACTTCTGCGCGTTGACCAGATCTCGATCTAGTTTAGCGCCTTGCTCCGTGATGGCTTGTGCCTCCTCCAGCAGCTGCTGGCGCTTCTCGTCAAGCTGAGTCACGTTCCGGATATGAGAAACGGTTAGTGGCTCGACGAGGAGATTGCCGTACATCACTCTATTAGCTGGAGTAACATGGGATGCTGCCGACGTGGATGCTGGAGGCGGAAAGTTTGCGGTGTTGTTGTTGCTCGGGCCGGTGCCGAGTTCCTGCGGCTGCTGCACTGGGTTAGGTGGAGGAGGCATGACCTTTGCGTGATCATCGTCAGCAGCAATAAGTGGCCCCTTCCCCTTGTCCAGCACCGTAGGCGGAGCTTGCCCAGGTTGATCTTCATCCATCACCTTCCCAATGGTGACGAACACCCCTCAAGACATGATGGTGTTGTTAGCTTGCTCGTCGCGCGAGTACTCCTCCTCCATCACCTGCATAGTGGAGTCTAGATCTTCTGGACTGAAGTCTATCTCCTCTGAATCTGCACTGAAATCTGCATAAAGCGCGTCAATGACAGAGTCGGAGGGTGCCAGGACTTCCTCGATGACGGGCGGTGGAGGTGCAACGGCCTCGACGATGACTGGAGGTGGTGGTGCTGCTCTGACGATGGCGGCGGGAGGCGGCGGCGGCTGCTGAATCGGAGGTTCTCCGTCTCTAAGCGCAAGCTCCATCTAGGCTGCCGCGTCAGCCGCCGTGTAATTGTTGACGGTGCTCACCATCTCTTCGAGGGTAAGGCGTCCTGTTGCCTGCTGCTGTCTTAAAGAATGTTGGAGAAGTGTGCCGCGGTCCAGTCCTTCCACGAAGTGATACAAAGCATTATCATCAGGGTAGTTGGCTAGATCAGCTCGTATACGGAGCCACCTGGCCAGGTAGTCGCGGGGGTTTTCACCCTCTCTCTGAACGCATCGCGCCAGATCGAAGATGGTAACCACGCCGACGAACTTGGGTCTCTGCTGTCCAGACGCGCGGACGAAGCCGGCGGACTTGCAGTGATCTTCCACCTTTATATCCTACACAAGGGCGGTTTGGGTGGGTCTTGAATTTTTCCGATCTTTGCCGGCGAACTCCGAGGAGAGATCTGACATTGATCCTTTCGCGAACGTATCCTACCCATGGGCGGTCCGTGCGGGCCTTGGTGCTTTCCGATCTTTGTCGGCAAACTTCGAGGAGAGATCCAACATCGATCCTTCCGTGAATGTGTCCTTCCCGTAGGCGGTCCGTGCGGGTCTTGATGCTTTCCGATCTTTGTCGGCAAACTCCGAGGAGAGATCCGACATCGATCCTTCCGCGAACGTGTCCTGCCCGTAGGCGGTCCGTGCGGGTCTTGATGCTCCTCCGACTCCCAGGGAACTAGTGCTCGAGTCGGTCTCGCCGATGAAGAGGTGGATTTCTCTGATAGGAACGATCGAACACCGCATAGGGTTCGTCTTCGCCGGGACCCAGAATTCGTCAGGGGGATGATCGAAATATTGCCGGAGAAGAGAACACGGCCGATTGCTACGGTTTCGCCGATTCCCGCGAAGATCTTGGTCCTCGCCCGCTGAAGAGCCTGAAGCGCCTCTTGCCCCACGGTGGGCGCCAACTGTCGTGGTATTGCCGACGAGTACGCCATGGAGGTGTCCTCATAGTGCGTGTTTAGAGACGTGGGGTAAGGCGGACGGTTGATGGGTACAAGGTAACACAGCTTATCCAGGTTCAGATTCCACGACGATGGCGGAATCCTACTCCTGCTATAAATCACTATAATGGCAATACGCCGAGTTACAGAGATAGGTTCGCTGTGCGAGGTTGTGTGTATCGATCTATGATCGTATGAGATTGTCTGCCCTAAAGGCTCCCATAGGCCTGACTTATATAGTCGCCAGGTCCTAGGGTTACAGGGAAAAGTCCTAGCCGGACAGGTTACAGAGTTCTACACCGCCTATCACTAGTTTTATGTATCTTGCACTCCAAGGCTCCGGGTACGCTGGTGACTCCACCGTAGCCTTCCTTTATCCGGCATGGGCCTCCCTTCTGGATCCACCTAACTGGGCCGCCCAGTAGGCCATAGGCCATGCTACCGACTATGGGTCACCCGGGTTAGTCGGATAAGAGGCATGCTATTAGGATACCCATATAGCATATCCCCAACAGGGGGGCCTCTAACACCGAACCCTCAACAGCGGTTCTGAAACCGTTGTTAGAGGATGTTCTGAACCGCTGTTAGAGGGTGTGTTCTGCACTAGGTGTATGTAGAGCATTTGTGGCTCTCAAGATCAATTGGTCAATTCCTTCCTTGCTTATACCAAATAGAATATTCAGATTCAGGTATGCAATTTCAAAGGTTTGATCTCCTTGTGTATATTTTCGAATGGTCACATGTTAACATGTTAGTTCATGTGACCATATCGATAAGTACATGTCTACCACAGATTTTACGATAGGAGTAAATTTAATCCAATTATTTATGTAATCCAGTTAGCTAGAACACGACTACAACTAATTGAACAAAAGGAGTAAAACTAAGTTGGTTTTTATTTAATGTTATTTCCTTAACATTGTTGATTTCTAAAATATAACGAAGTTTTATTTTGACATGAAAGTTTGTTACTTTGCATCTATACAATGAAGTTTGTTAGTTTAGGAAACAAGATGCAGTACTACCACTTAAAACAGTGGGCTCTCGTGTCGCTCGGCTAGGCGACATGAGAGCGATCCCTAGCGTTGCCGAGTCGTGCCCCTTCCCGTCACCAACCTCGCCACAGCTGCCGCCACCCCTAACCAAGGTGGCGGCAGGCCCTGTCGCCAAAGGTGGGAAGGGGTATTCTTGCTGCGACTAACGCAGTAGAATCCGGAGCCCGAGGCGGTGGACCTGGGTCACGGGGGTTGGTGGAGTTACCTCATGCTATTATGGCCGTGCGGGCGGCACGGTGATGTGCTCCAACACCAGCGGGAGTGGGACGCTCGGAGGAGGGTTTGGAGATCTAGTGCCCAGATCTGTGGCTTTGGTGGGTGTTCGAGCAGAGGCTCGCTAGATGTGTACTTGTGTTTGGAGATGGTGGTCTATGCTGGGTCTTTTCGGATATGCACTAGTAGAAAACAAGCCTTTCGTCCAGGCCATTAGTCCCGGCTGTGGCTGGGGCCGGGACTAATGGCCCGCGCCAGACGTCCCGAGCCACCCCAATCCATAGGTCCCGGCCCGTTAGACCCCATTAGTCCCGGTTTGAGACACAAACTGGGACTAAAGGGCCCTGGCCCTGCCGCTCGCTGCGGGCACCCGCTTTAGTCCCGGTTTGTATCTCAAACCGGGACTAGTGATCTGGCCCTATATATATGCACAGGCCCCTCCCCCTCTCAACTAGTTTTTTTCCTGGTGGGAGAGGTGGTGTTGTTGTGCTATTTTTTTCTTGTTCATATGCACTAGAGGTGTTCGGTGAAATGTACATTAGAGCGATGCGAGTTTAGGTCACACAAGACAGACATGATATGAGGTTCCCGAGCCATACTTAAGTTTTACCATCTTTGTTTCCAAGTGTAATAAAAGGTTAGCAACTAGTTTCTCATATAGACCGCGCGGTACTAATTTTAGCATAGTGATTGCGTTTAACATATATTTGTATGATACAGATGAGCCATCCATGGATGTACGGTGACCGACGCTCTGCCGCTTTCAGAGAAGGCGTGTGTTCTTTTCGAGTTGTGGCCGAGGAGAACAAGCGGCGGGATGGTTTTATGTGTTGTCCATGTGTTGACTGTAGGAATGAGAAGGCTCACACTTCCGCAAGAGTCATTCAGAGCCACCTGCTTCGGTCTAGTTTTATGTCTGGCTATAATGTTTGGACCAAACACGGAGAAAGAGGGGTTGTAATGGAAGACAACGATGAAGAAGAGAACGATGATGACAACTACCAATCTATGTTCCCTATATATGCTGATACCGCAATGGAAGACAATGAAGAAGAAGGAGGTGAAGAACGGGAACCAGACCGGCCCGCTGATGATCTTGGTCAGGTCATTTCTGATGCAAAGTGAGACTGCGAAACAGAAAAGGAGAGGTTGCAGTTTGAACAGATGTGATAGGACCACAAAAAATTGTTGTACCCAACTTGTGAAGATGGCCAGAAGAAGCTAGGTAGCACACTGGAATTGCTGAAGTGGAAGGCAGAGACCGGTGTGACTGACTCGGGATTTGAGAAGTTCCTGGTACTCATGAAGAGGTTGCTTCCAAGAAATAACGAATTACCCGCCAGCACATACGAAGGAAAGAAGCTCGTCTGCCCTCTAGGATTAGATGTGCAGAAGATACATGCGTGCCCTAATGACTGCATCATCTACCGCGGTGAGAAGTACGAGAATTTGGATAAATGCCCGGTATGCACTGCATTGTGGTATAAGATCAGAAAAGATGACCCTGGTGATGTTGATGGCGAGCCACCCAGGAAGAGGGTTCCTGCCAAGGTGATGTGGTATGCTCCTATAATACCACGATCGAAACGTTTGTTCAGAAACAAAGAGCATGCCAAGTTGTTGCGATGGCACATGGAAGAACATAAGAAAGACTGGATGTTGAGGCACCCCGCTGATGGTCGACAGTGGAGAAAAATCGAGAGAGACTTCCCAGACTTTGCTGGTGATGCAAGAAACTTATGGTTTGGTCTAAGTACATATGGCATGAATCCTTTTGGGGAGCATAGCTGCAGTCACAACACCTGGCCCGTGACTATGTATCTACAACCTTCCTTGGTTGTGCATGAAGCGGAAGTTCATTATGATGCCAGTGCTCATCCAAGGCCCGAAGAAACCCGGCACCGACATTGATGTGTACCTAAGGCCATTAGTTGATGAAATTTTATAGTTGTGAGCTGAACCAGGTTTACGTGTGTGGGATGAGCACAAACAGGAGCCATTCGACCTATGAGCGTTGATGTTCGTAACCATCAATAATTGGCCTGCTCTTAGTAACATCTTAGGACAGACGAACAAGGGATATAATGCATGCACACACTGTTTAGATGAGACTGAATGTATATATCTGGATAAATCTAGGAAGAATGTGTACCCGTACAATCGTCGTTTTCTTCCGCCCAAACATCCCTTAAGGAAAAAAGGCAAGCATTTTGATGGCGAGGCAGATCACCGGAAGAATCCTGCCCCCGTACTGGTGCTGATGTATTTGGTATGGTCAAGGATTTAAATGTAATATTTGGAAAGGGTCCCTGGGGACAACCTGTTCCGAAATACGCCGACGGGCGCGCACCCATGTGGAAGAAAAAATCTATATTTTGTTTAACACCCCAGCATTAGAGCTTAGAAATAAGCTGAACACAGATGTGTGCATTGCATTCATGCATAGAAAATCTGAATAATTTTCATGCTTTTGAATAAAACTTGCCAAAGTAATTGAAGCTCCTCTCAACTTGATGGAATTGAAGTAAAGATGATTTGATCTAAGGGTAGATCAAATGTAATAGAAATAAACCACAACACAATATTTAATGATTAATATCATAACCTTAAGAGATCATGTCATAGTATTTATTACAATAACCCATGAATACCAAGCTATAAATCTAGCTCAAGTAACAAGAATGTAATACCTAACTATTGACCTATTCTATCCTTATCTATTTCTACCATGAGGATCATGGTAATACTTCACCTTAACCCTTTAGTTGTATTGAGTAGGAGGGAAATCAAGTCAAGACCATTTACCACATATCTTTCTTTCCATATCAATCCTTAGCATCTCTTATCTTAATATCTGTTGTTCATCAATGTTGAGTAATCAACTATTGATCTACCAATCCTTAGACTATCAATTCTTGATCTATCAACTCTTGTTCTTATCATAGAATTCACTTTAAATCCTTTAAAGAAGGAGGTAAGAAGAGGTAAGTGGTGATGCTAGTTTTGGATATCATCTATAGGATGGGAGTGATTGAAGGGAACCAAATCAATATGGTAATTGAAGGATTTAACTCACTCCTGAATGGATAGAAGATTTATATGGAAGATATAATTATATGGTAACAAATAGGGATGAATATTGAAGATAGATACCAAGGAGTAATCCTATTGGATTAAGTAGGCATAGTCCATGAATAACATCCCTTAATCCAATAGAGAAACTAAGAAGATAATTTCAATACAACTGTAATGTTGTATTGATGAAGCTTTGATTAGCCAACTGGAAACCTAAACCATAAATGATCAAAGGATTATAATGATCATGCTTTAGTCACCAAGATTGAATGATTATACCATGTATAAGTGACATTGGTGGATAGAACATGATTGAACCCTAGTATAGATATGTTATCCTAGGTTAGCCATGACAAGTCACCATGATATGATGTAAGGTCTGTATATAAGATCATGGAGTTAAGTAGAAATAAGACAGTATAATTAAGCTGAAGCTAGAGTAGCATGGAGTTATTGAAGTAGTGTTATTCCTCTTAAAGAATAGTAAGCTTTTGAGGAAAGTAGTTTGATATATACATCTACTGGAGTAATATGAGTGGTGGATGATTATGGAAGGGTATGAGTGTTGTTAGAAGTAACTACTTGTTGGATTGAAGGTTATCAGTAGTAGAGTATTTGATATAACCAAGTACGGATATGAGAAGATTATGAAAGCTTTAGTGTCAAGCTCATTGGATTTATAAATGGATTTAGAAGAATAAAAGGTGGATAAGAATATTCTTGTGAAGTAAAGCTCATCATGTTAGCACATGATGATGGATATGAAGGAGTAGTATATCTAGGAAAGGAATTCTTTAAGTAGAAGTCAAGAATTATGAAATATGGAAGATATGAATTCTTGGTAAACATGCAACCTTAATTCTATAACCAAACCTAATATCCATTTCAAATGATTTATTTATCATCTTATTCCCACAATGCTTTATAGGAATATTTTACTATAGCAAATCACTTAAGCACATCTTTGGCATTTCCAATTATCATAACCATATGTGCTTAGGAGTTATCTTTATCAATTCTTTCCCTTAAGTCACTCCAGAAAATAACTTACTATTTTAAAAGGTGATATCATTCTTGATCACCAACATAAAGACAATATGTCTTAACCAATAATCTTTATTCATATAAATAAAAGAAATATGAGAATATTAAATCTCCTAAGAACTTATGGTGAGCATTTTCAATTCAAACCTTAACTCATATGTTAATTGTAATAAACATTTACATTGCTATTTCCTAAATTCATGAGAATAATATTAATCATATTAATTCCCTAGAACTTTATGTATTAGATAGAAATGAAAGATCACCATATAAAAATTCATTTAATAATATAAGTTAATAAGAATCAAATCCCTTGAGTTAATAGGAATGCATTCTTTAATGAGTTTATGGATATTAGGTAAATTAAAATTCATATCAAAAGCCCTTACAAATACTAAAACGAAAAGTATATATATAAATAAAATAAAGAAATAATCATATTATACAATAAAAGTTCACAAATGATACTGAATACATTTTAATATTTCTACAATTAACTAGCATATAAAATTCTATGGGAAATATTCAAACAAATGAGTAATATATAAATCTAAAAGGCAAAACTAAAAACAGAAAAGAAAAACAAGCAAAAACAGCTTCTGGCCGCAACCCATCTTTCCTTCTCTTTATCTGCTACCCACGCGCAGCCCGTAGCAGCCCACTTCGGCCCAAGAACCAGCCCGGCTCATATCATTCTGTGATTGACAAGTGGGATACTTCCAAGGACTGCGGGTTGAATCGTGAAACATGCCAGGGGGTATTTGCAAAACATCCCGTCGTCGTCTTCCTCCAACTAGAAGAAGCTCGGTGTGATGTCGAGGCCATCCGCCGCCGTCCTTGCATCAAGATGCACGCCGCCGTCACCAGGAGAGGATAAGGAGGCCACGGCGACATCCCTGCTCGTCCTCATCCCAATTTTCCCTCTGAATCTCTCTCTATCTCATTTTCCTCTTCTAAACCGAAACCCTAGCTTCAAGTTGCCATAGATTGCCGTCGTTCTGATCTCTCCCGTGCTCCGTTGATCAAGCAACCATCTTCGCCTTGTCCTTCTGAGCCTCTTAGTCAAAGGAATCGAGGCGATGCGGCGGGAATCGACGCCACGATGTCATCTTCCCGAAGACCGGCCACCATGGTCCTCGTCGATTTCGACCACCTCCGGTCACGTCATGCACTCCTCTACAATCCTGGTGAGATTCCGAGTCTCCTAGGCCTCTTAGATTCATCTCCTGCTCACCGTAGAATCTTGCACGCGTGTGATCTGACCTCGCCACCGCAAAAGCTCATCGCCGGTGTTCTTCCGGTGACCATTTGGTGGTGGTGCGAGTACTGAGGTATTCCTCGTGTCCGTGTGGTTTGAACAAACACTTCCGCGCTCACCGACGTGCACAGGTTCATAGCCGGCGACCATACTCTGGCCGTGGCAGCCGTGCTGTCGTCAGCATGACGCCATGCATGCGCCGGTTTTGACCGAGTCAGCATGTTGACTCGTCCACGCCAACGTGGCATCCAACGTGGCCAAAGCCCCACCAGTCAGTGACTAAGGCTAGGTGTATGTGCGGTGTAAAAAATTAATGTCTCTTAGAAAATAAATAAACAATATACATTCAAACACAAATAAATTCCACAAATTAAAATAAAGTGATTAAATCTTGTTAAATTAATAACTTTTGTTTTATAATTCAGAAAAATATATGTAATATATGAAAATGTTTAGAAAAATAAAATCTATAACTTAGTTGTATTATCAAATATTATTATGTTAATTATTTAAGTAAATATTATTTAATAAAGGTTTTATAAGTAATAAAACTTCGATAATTTATATATAAATAATGGTAAATGAGAAAAATATAAATAAAATACCAAAAATCTCAGAAAAATAAGAACTATAATTTAAAATTATAATCATGTATTATTATTTCACTTAATTAAATTTCTATTATTTATTAAGTGTTTATAAAGTAATAAATCTTATAAAAATCATATCTTATTATTTATAAATCACAAAAATAAATGTAATATACCAAAATAATCACAAAAATAATACCTACATGGTAAAAATATAAAATTCCACTTTTAAGGTAAATAAAAATTTACAACACTTTAATAACTTGATTTAATCTATTTCCTTAGTTGATAATTCATATAAGGGTAAATAAAACTTGCTAATTATTCTAAAAATTAGCTAATGTAGACTAATAAATAGTATTAGTCTTAAATGTTGATAATTTGAAGTCAAAATGGTTGAATACATTTTAAATACAATCTTAGTAAATTATAATTCAACCATAAGTAATTAAGTAATGTTATTCCCTTGTTTTCAAACTATAAACACTCATATATAAAGGGGTAAATGACTCTATTCCGTTATAATATTAGAAAAACCACTACTCAAAGAATAGTAGTACCATTCCTAGTTAACTCTAAAGGAACCCTTATAAGATGAACACGGTACAATTTTCGTAAGCATTGTATCTTGAAATCATATATGTTCTTAAAGTTAACTTTAGTCTATAAGATTTTAGGTATAATGCTAAAAACCTTGTTATATGTTTTATAGTTAACTTTGGTCTGTTATAATTAAGTCATAGAACATCTCAAGTCCAGACCACTTAAGCAAGTGTAAACAACATCAATCATATTTGTAACATCCCAAAAATCATAAATAGAAAAGTTTGCATATCATTCATGCATTCATAAGCATCTGGTTATTTTCAAACAAGATTTCAAAATCAGACACCATTTATATGCTTAGAAAGGCAATGGTTCTATTTTACTCTCAATGTATGAGAATACCTTGTTTTGATCAGGATTGTTTCAAAGATGAATGCAAAGCTATCACAAAAACTTTAAAAACAAAATTCTAAAATAAAACCATTTTATGCCTATTATCTATATTTATTTTAAGGCATGGTTTTATTTTATTTTTCTTTATGAAAAAGTGTCTTGGACTAAACAGTAAGGTTTTATACTCATTTGAGTACAAGGTTTACACTGCCAAAATCCAAAAGAAATTTGAATTCAAACAGATCTATTTTAGCCATTCAAATCCAAACCAGAAAATCAAAACAGAAAAAGAAAAGAGAAAAGGAGAAAAAATAAACACAACAACCTATCTAACCCAACCCAACCCGTGGCCCATCTAACAGCCCACCTATCCCACCCGGGAAACCCCCTCCACCTCTCTGTTTCTCACCTAACCGTGCACACCCATCTCGCTGACGGACAGGCCCCACTGCCACGTCGACCCCGTCGTCTTTCTCGCGTCGGAGGACCTGTGCCCTCTCTGCCGTTTCCTCCTCGTTTCAATTCGATTGATTGTGCTTGATTTCCGACGTAATTTCCCCGCTCAGCCCTCCTACTTAAAACCCCCACTGTCCCTCTCCATTTCCCCTTAAACCCCAAGCTCTGAGCGCCGCCAGGCTGCAAGAATTTCTCGCCCGAAACCTCTCTGCTCCGACGAGTTGCAGCGCCGATTTCGGCCAACTCCGGCCACCCCTCTGCTCCTGGTTCCCACAGGCACACTCCACATCGCCTCGTGCATCTCCAAGTACCTTTCCCTAGCCCGTGCGCGCTTCGGAACATCGGCAAGGACAACGCCAGCATGCCACCGTCCTCTGCAACAACTCCGGCGAACCTTTTCGGTAAACCCTGACCGCCCTAACCCTTCTGGTTGATACGCGTGTACTCGCCATGCTTGTGTGCGTCTAACGCCACATCTGGCTTGTCGTTTCATGCCTTGTAGCATCGACAACATCCACACCCGAGCGATCCTGACGCCAACTCCGACGAGTAATTGATGTCGTGCCCGTACGCCCCGCCCTGTCCACGACCACATCGAGAATCACTATGTTCCTGCGATCTCTATAAGCACCTGCACTACCCCCATACCCCTAGCCTCGCTGGAGCACCATCGCCAGACGCTTCGCCGCCACTGCTCGCCATTTGCGCCTCCAGTTCTTGGCAGAGCGATTAGATCCGCTGGATCTAGATCTAGCGGTCACGATTAGATCAGACCGCGAAACGGTATGAGTAGATCTGGTGCGTTGGACATGATAAGATCCAACGGAACAGAGGCGTGATCCACCCCGAAGCGGTACTGGCCAATCAGAAGCCGCTGCGTGTCTAGATTTTTCTTTTAAAATTCAGATTTGATTTAATTAGATGATTTAACTTGTAAAATTCATAACTTTTGTTCTGTTTATCCAAAAATGCAAATAATATACCAATGGATTCAAAAAACTAAATCATACACATTCGTTGGCTTTTTTTGTATTTTGTTTCTGTTAAAATGGGATTTTATGCAGAGACATTTGTAGGCTTATTTTGTGTATAAAAATTATTTAGAAAATGTTTTTAAAGCCAAATTGAGTTTATTTAGTTTATAAATGTTTAGTTTGGTTTGAGAAAAATCATCACATGGCATTTGTAAGCATTCATATATTTTTGCTTGATTAAGTTGAATGTAATTTTGGTGCTATCATTTTATGTGTAGATTTTGGTGCTTGTGGTGATTGTGATTGTGAGGATTGTTGCTACTCCCCCAAATATCAAGGCAAGTGGTGCTTCATATTTTTGTCCCAATATTTTGACTATGCACTAGTGATATTTTGTATAGGGCTTGCATAATATTTTGCTAAGTACTTATATACTATGCTTGGGAAATCCTAGTAGTTGTAGACTGATAGAATTTTCCTTAAGTCAAGATACTTGCTATGTTTCCATGCTTAGCCTAGCTAGTAGCAAATAAGGGTGGATTATAGTCATGCTATGGAAAATATTGTTAAGTCTTTGACTTGTGTTTTTGCTTAATAAAACAACTAAGTGAATGAATCACCTGGGTGGAATGGTATGTTTGGGTTATGTTGAGCGATTACACAAGGCCCATATCTATGGTATACCTTGTGTATCACACTTGTGGAAAGCCACCTAGGAACAAAGGGATTTGAGATACTTAGTGTTTAGAAGCTTTTAGTGCAACCACATGGCATATGGGCTCTGCCTTGATCATATAGGTTGCAATAACTTAGCCATTTGGACAGTTGGTGGTAGGGTGATAGGTTGGAACGCGCCCATTTGGTCTAAGGGAAGGCTTCTAAAAGGTCTCATCTTGATGCATATCAAGTCTTGTGGGGAAAGTGCACCACCTCTCGAGAAGGAAAAATCTAAGTACTTAGCCGTGTCTCCGTTAATGGACAATTGAGCATCAAGACACTAAAGCTATCAAGGATCGCCTCATCCCAATTTTCTAAGTTAAAAACTTTTGGTTGAACAAGGGTAAAGGTTCACCAATGTCTATTGGTGGTTCCTTGGGAGTTTTTGTCAAACAAAACTTAGTGTTTTCAACTGATAGGCAAAACCTATTTTGAGCAAAGCAAGCCTAAGCTACACTTAGCCAAATTCATATAGAAGTTAGAAGCTATTATTCTACTAAGGTATCACTTTCCAATACTATACCAATGTATTGACCCACTATGGCTGTAACTTGTGATGTTCTAGGTTACTCTGATGAGGATTAGGGTTGTGTGTCTACACTCAACATGTTTGCCTGTGGCACATGAAGATGAAGACTTTATTTTATTTTGTTAAGTTGAAACTCTTGTACTAGCCTATGGCTATGGAGTTGTAAAAGACTATGTTATCTCTGGAATGAGGATGTAATAATGACCTTTTTATATGTGTACTTCATCTTAAACTATGGATGCTAGCATTTGATCCAGGGACTAGCATTGCAATCACATGGACATTTACCTTTATAAAGGTGGGGTCTTACAGATGGTATCAGAGCACTGTGTTGCATATAGGATTATGACCCTAGGTTGGATTAGACTAATAAACCACTAAGGAAAATTTCAACACATTGAAAAATTCCACACTTTTCTTTTTCTTCTCGTAAACTTTTCTAATCTTCTTTCTCATCTCGATTTGTAGATGAACTCCATCAACGAAGCCGTCAGGATGGGACCACTCATGAACATGACTTTGGAGTGTGAGATGGAGTTTCCCAAAGCACTCAAGAACCCCTGTGATGGATGAAGGAGAAGAGTATTGGTGGGTGCAACTTCACTTGTACAAAAACAAGGAATACAACCACAAGGATTCAGGATTCTGCATGGTCACCAACTCTTAAATGCACACAACATTCTTTGATTCTGCAAGAAATGCAGCTTGGAATGCCATCAAGGATCTTGGTGACAGGCTCAAGTCTAGAATGCTCAACACTAAAAATGACCTTAGAGAAGAAAAGAAGCATACACAAGACTTAGAGGCTACCAATCAACGACTAAGGGAAGACATCATAGACTTAATATGGGAGTCTTGTGATCAAGATAAACAGATTGCCACTAAGGATGCCCTGATAGCTATCTTGTCTAGTGAGTGAGAATTGTAACGTACCCCGTTAGTTGGACCACCATACTTGTCGCTTTTACTCACAAAAATTTGTCTAAGTTATGTTGAACCTTGGTGATTGTATTGGATTTGTGTATGCCATGACTTGTTTGATTTATGGTAGAAAGTGTGCTTGTGTTTTTATTGTCATGTGATTTTTCCTACTTGCATTAATTATAACCTTCCTCTATCTTATAAAATAGATGCCTAACGTTGTTTTCAGCACCGCCGAGGAGTTCAAGGGAACTTGTTTTGGTTCTCGTCTCGTGGAGCTTACTAGTGTGCTCAACCTTCCACTTCCTAGTATCATGACACTTCAGCTCCCCAAGTTTGAGAGTAAGGACCTTTGGGGCTTCAGAGTCACATAGCTAGGACGCCAGGTAGAGCCACCCACAGAGGCTATCACCTGCAAGCTGATGCATGATGACAAGGAGAGAGGCTCAGATGTAGTCATGCAGGAGTTACTTGGACGCCTGGTTGGGAGGCACTCCACCGAGCTTAGAGGTCTCTACTTTCACCCGTTCGGGAGACGCAACAAGGAGGGTGAGGCTGTAGAGTACAATGACGCTACTAGAGAGACGATGGAGCCAATTTGTCTGTATCTTCAGGACCTAGAGGGTCTTATTAGACACCTTGACACTGATAGGACCAACTTCATGCTTAGCAATTAATGACGAGCTCCAGGTTCAGCTGAGGGAGAAGGACAAGCTCTTCGCAGAGCAAGACGAGATCGTCAAAGAGATGGATGCCAGATTTGAGAGTTAGGAAAATAAGTTCAAGAGTCAGGAGAAAAGAGTCCAAGACAGGAACAAGAAGATCAGGGAGATGAAGGATGAGTTAGAGGCCAAGGACTTTGAGCTTGAGCACCAGCAGGGAGTGATCGAGAGGCTTCGCTCACAGAAGAGGGCCCTCAGGGCCAAGATTGAGGCCTTGACCACTAGTGTTGAGGAGTACAAGGCCGCCATGGAGAATGCAGGTCTTGATCTTGTTGACATGGAGGTCGACATGGAGGAGTAGTGTAGACTACTCGACTATCTTTCATCTACCATACTTTGATTATTGAGTCGCAATGACCATCCAACATGTGGATGGCTTGCTATGGTGTGTTTGCATTTTCAAAACCTGTTATTATGTCATTCAAACTTTATGTTATTTTGAGCTTGGTTATTGTGATTGTTTCTATGTGATGTATTGTGCATGTTTAGAATCTATGGGTATCTCATTCTTATCCTTATTGAAACCACAGATGCCTCCCCGTCGTGCCAACCCCAACCCAAATAACAACAATAACGTTACCCCCGAGATGCAGCAGTTGATGACAGCTCAAGCTCAACTGATGCAGATGATGACACAGTTTATGCAGAATTAGAATCAGAACAACAATAACAACAACAACAACAATAACAACAACAACAATCAGAATAATCCTCCAGCATTTGACATGCTCACTAGATTTCTGATACTAAGGCCTGCAAAGTTCTCAGGAACCACTGATCCAATGGTAAACAATGACTGGGTACGTTCGGTGAACAAGGACTTAGTGACTGTTGGCTGCACATACAAGGAAAATGTCAGATTCACAACACATCTGCTCGAAGGACCAACAACAACATGGTGGGATAACTTTCAGATCACCACTCCCCTTGAGGATGTGACTTGGGATATTTTCGAGGATGGATTCTATACAGCTCACATCTCATACGGAGTGATGAACTTGAAGAAAAAGGAGTTCCATAATTTGAAGCAGCGTCACCGCAGTGTGGCTGAGTACATTGAGGAGTTCAACAATCTAGCGCTCTATGCACCGGATGAAGTTGATACTGATGCCAAGAGGAAGGAGAAATTCCTAGAAGGGCTTAATGATGAGTTGAACCTGTAGCTGTCTGTTGCCTATGTACTAACCTATCAATCACTTTGTGACAAGGCTACCATCTTGGAAAACAAGATGAAACAAGTTGAGGGCAGAAAGAGGAAGCATAGCTTTGATAAGCACATCTTGGGATTTTCTCACAAGCGTTCCCATCATGATGATAGTGGAAGTTCTGGATTCCACAAACATGGGAAGTACAATAACCACCACAACCACAACCGTCACCATGATAACAAGCATCATCGCAGTCATGACAATGACAAGTATAAGAATCACAAGGGTGTACACAAGAGCCACCACAGTGGGAGTGGAAGTGGAAGTCAGCCTGTAAATAATGATCTCAGTCAGGTTGAATGCTTCAAGTGTAAGAAAATGGGACACTATGCAAATGAGTGCCCAGAAAAAAAGTTGAAGGTGCCAACAGCCTAATCCCTTCCAAAAGGGACAAGTGAACCACATAAATGTGGAAGAAATATATGAAGAATCTGATGCTGTGGCTGGTAAGTTCAAGCTCAATTCTTTTCCAGCATTTGTTCTTTTTGATACTGGCACATCGCATTCATTCATATCAAGATCATTTGTTGATAAAAATGGACTTCTAGTTGAGACTATTGGGTGTCCTATAAAAGTAAGCTCTCCTGGTGGAGAAATGATAGTGAACTCAGGATGTCACGATCTAGTGATAGAATTTGGAAAGTATAAGTTTCTAGTTAGTTTGATAATCCTAGATTCCCAAGGATTGGATGTCATTCTAGGAATGGATTGGATGACCAAGTATGAAGGAGTACTAGATTGTGCCAATCGTACTGTCACACTCACAACCCCGGATAATAAAAGGATTAGATTCAAGTCTAACTTTGAATCAAAAGGGAGTAAGCTAAATTCTCTTAAGGGGGTTAGCATAGACAGTGTGCTAATTGTGAGAGAGTATCCGTATGTGTTTCTGGAGGAATTGCGTGGAATGCCACCAGATAGAGATGTTGAGTTTCTGATTGACTTGCTGCCAGGATATAGACCAATAGCAAAGAGACCCTACAAGATGTCGGTTGATGAGTTGAAGGAACTCAAGAAACGTCTTGGAGAACAGTTACAGAAAGGATTTATTCAACCAAGTTCTTCATATTGGGGTGCACAAATTTTGTTTGTTGAGAAGAAAGATAGAAGTCAAAGGTTATGCATAGATTACCGTTCACTCAATGAGGTAACTATCAAGAACAAATATCCTTTGCCTAGAATCAATGATTTGTTTGATCAGTTAGAAGGAGCCCTTGTGTTCTCAAAGATTGATCTCCGATCAGGATACTTTCAGCTAAAGATAAGGGAACAAGACATACCGAAAACTGCTTTCACCACTAGGTATGGATTGTATGAGTACACCGTGATGCCATTTGGTTTGACAAATGCACCAGCTTACTTCATGAATATGATGAACAAGGTGTTCATGGAAATTCTTGACAAGTTCGTTGTCGTTTTCATCGATGACATTTTGATCTACTCCAAGAGCAATGAAGAGCATGAAGAGCATTTGCGTTTAATTCTTGAGAAGCTTAGGGAGCATAAGCTGTATGCCAAATTCAGCAAGTGTGAATTCTGGCTGAATGAAGTCGGATTTCTCGGACATATTATGTCGGGAGATGGTGTAGCCATTAATCCCGCAAAAGTGTCAGCCGTAACTGAGTGGGAATATCCTAAGTCAGTGAAAGAGGTACGAAGTTTCCTTGGTTTGGCAGGATACTATAGAAGATTCATTGAGAATTTCTCAAAGGTAGCTAAGACAATGACGAAGTTACTTAAGAAAGACAAGAAATTCAATTGTACTAAAGGATGTGAACTCAGTTTCCAAGAGTTGAAGAAGAGACTAGTGACATCACCAGTCTTATGTCTGCCAGATTTGGAGAAAGATTTCCAACTGTACTGTGATGCATCTCACCAAGGATTAGGTGCAGTTTTGATGCAAGAAGGGAAAGTTGTGGCTTATGCCTCGAGACAAATCAAAACTCATGAAGTGAATTACCCTACTCATGACTTAGAGTTAGCATCTGTCGTCCATGCACTCAAAACATGGAGACATTATCTTTTGGGAAAGCGTTGTGAAGTGTTCACGGATCACAAGAGTCTGAAATATATCTTCACTCAGAAGGAAATCAATATGAGACAAAGAAGATGGCTAGAACTCATCAAGGACTATGACTTGAGTTTGCAATACCACCCCGGTAAAGCAAATGTTGTAGCGGATGCACTAAGCCAGAAAGTCTATGTGAATGGCCTTACTAAGGGAGAATTGCCAGATGATCTATGTGCCCAATTCAAAGATCTCAGATTGTAGATAGTGCCCGAGGGACAGCTGATGTCATTGGATGTTCAACCCACCTTGTTGGACAAAATAAGGGAAGCCCAAAATATAGACAAGGGAATTGAAGAGATTAAGGGAAAAATTAGCAAAGGGAAAGCCAAAGGATTCCATGAAGACGAACAAGGCACTTTATGGTTTGGAAAACGTATTTGCATTCCGCAAGATCTGGAACTTCGGAAACTGATTTTACAAGAAGCAAACAACTCACCATATTCCATTCATCCGGGTAATACCAAAATGTACATGGATGTGAAGGAAAGATTTTGGTGGAACAATCTCAAGAAGGACATCGCCAGACATTTTGCTTTGTGTGATGTGTGTAGTAGAGTGAAAGCAGAACATCAGAAACCAGCAGGATTGTTACAACCACTACCTATTCTTGATTGGAAGTGGGACAAGATTGGCATGGATTTCATCACTGGACTGCCAAGGACTAGATCATGATATGACTCTATTTGGGTCGTGGTAGATCGCCTAACTAAAGTGGCTCATTTCATACCCGTGAAGAGTATTGTGTGTCTGCATGGAGTGCCCAAGAGTATTGTGTCAGATAGAGGAACTCAGTTCACTTCACATTTTTGGCGACAACTGCATGAGTCATTGGGAACAATACTAGAATTCAGCAATGCTTTTCATCCCCAGACTGATGGACGGACAGAAAGGACCAACCAGATTCTAGAGGATATGTTGAGGGAATATGCCCTAGACTATGGTGCTAGCTAGGATGAAAGTCTGCCTTACGCAAAATTCTCTTACAACAACAGCTATTAAGCCAGTATTGAGATGGCATCGTTTGAATTTCTATATGCAAGAAAGTGTACTATACCATTGCTATGGAGTGGTGTTGGTGAAAGAAATTTGTTCGTGCCAAAACTAATCAAGGAAGCTAAAGAGAAAGTCAAGTTAGTAAAAGACGGATTGAAGTTAGCACTATCCCGAAAGAAAAGCTACGCAGACCCAAAGCATAGAGAAGTAACCTATGAGGTAGGTGATATAGCGTATCTTAGAGTCTCACCACTTCGTGGAGTGAAGAGATTTGGAGTCAAAGGGAAATTGGCACCAAGGTATGTTGGACCATTCAAGATTTTGAGTCGCAGAGGAGAACTGGCTTATGAAATTGAATTGCCTGAATCACTGTCTGCCGTTCACAATGTGTTTCACGTGAGTCAGTTGAAGAAATGCCATCCGGAGATGGAAGAGACTTCTTTGAAGGATACTATACCTTTGGAAGAGGTTCAGTTAGAAAGTGATATCACTTATGAAGAGAAACCTTTCAAGATTCTTGAGACTGCAGAAAGAGTTACTCGGACAAAGACTATCAAATTCTGCAAAGTTCAGTGGAACCATCATTCCGAGGAAGAAGCAACATGGGAAAGAGAAGATGATCTTCGGAAAGACCACCCTCACCTATTTGCTAGCCAATCCGAATCTCGAGGGTGAGATTCACCTTAAGGGGGTTAGATTTGTAACATACGAAAAATCATAAATTTAAAAGTTTGCATATCATTCATGCATTCATAAGCATCTGATTATTTTCAAACAAGATTTCAAAATCAGACACCATTTATATGCTTAGAAAGGAAATGGTTCTATTTTACTCTCAATGTATGAGAATACCTTGTTTCGATCAGGATTGTTTCAAAGATGAATGCAAAGCTATCACAAAACTTTAAAAACAAAATTCTAAAATAAAACCATTTTATGCCTATTATCTATATTTATTTTAAGGCATGGTTTTATTTTATTTTTCTTCATGACAAAGTGTCTTGGACTAAACAGTAAGATTTTATACTCATTTGAGTACAAGGTTTACACTGCAAAAATCCAAAAGAAATTTGAATTCAAACAGATCTATTTTAGCCATTCAAATTCAAACCAGAAAATCAAAACAGAAAAAGAAAAGAGAAAAGGAGAAAAAATAAACACAACAACCTATCTAACCCAACCCAACCCGCGGCCCATCTAATAGCCAACCTAGCCCACCCGGGAAACCCCCTCCACCTCTCTGTTTCTCACCTAACCACGCACACCCCTCTCGCTGACGGGCAGGCCCCATTGCCACGTCGACCCCATCATCTTTCTCGCGCTGGAGGACCTGTGCCCTCTCTGCCGTTTCCTCCTTGTTTCAATTCGATTGATTGTGCGTGATTTCCGGCGTAATTGCCCTGCTCAACCCTGCTACTTAAAACCCCCACTGCCCCTCTCCATTTCCCCTCAAACCCCAAGCTCTGAGCGCCGCCAGGCTGCAAGGATTTCTCGCCCGAAACCTCTCTGCTCCGATGAGTTGCAGCGCCGATTCCGGCCAACTCCGGCCACTCCTCTGCTCCTGGTTCCCACAGGCACACTCCACATCGCCTCACGCATCTCCCAGTACCTTTTCCTAGCCCGCGCGTGCTTCAGAACGTCAGCAAGGACAACGCCAGCATGCCACCATCCTCTGCAACAACTCCGGCGAACCTTTTTGGTAAACCCTGCGCCCTAACCCTTCTGGTTGATATGCGTGTACTCGCCATGCTCGTGCGCGTCTAATGCCACATCTGGCTTGTCGTTTCATGCCTTGTAGAGTTGACAACATCCACACCCGATCGAGCCTGACGCCGATGCCAACTCCGACGAGCAATTGACGCCGTGCCCGTACGCCCCCGCTCCGTCCATGACCACATCGAGAATCACCACGTCCCTGCGATCTCTGTAAGCACCTGCACTATCCGCCATACCCCCTGTCCTTTCTGGAGCACCGTCGCCAGACGCGTCGCCGCCACTGCTCGCCATTTGCGCCTCTAGTTCTTGGCACAGCGATTAGATCAGCTGGATCTAGATCCAGCGGTCACGATTAGATCAGACCGCGAAACGGTATGAGTAGATCTGGTGTGTTGGACCTGATAAGATCCAACGGCACAGAGGCGTGATCCACCCCGAAGCTGTACTGGCCAATCAGAAGCGGCCGCGTGTCTATATTTTTCTTTTAAAATTCAGATTTGACTTAATTAGATGATTTAACTTGTAAAATTCATAACTTTTGTTCTGTTTATCCAAAAAATGCAAATAATATACCAATGGATTCACAAAATTAAATCCTACACATATGTAGGCTTGGTTTTGTATTTTGTTTCTGTTAAAATGGAATTTTATGCAGAGACATTTGTAGGTTTATTTTGTGTATAAAAATTATTTATAAAATGTTTTTAAAGACAAATTGAGTTTATTTAGTGTATAAATGTTTAGTTTTGTGTTTAGTACTATTTACTTGTCTTATTTGGTTTGATAAAAATCATCACATGGCATTTGCAAGCATTCATATATTTTTACTTGATTAAGTTGAATGTAATTTTGGTGCTATCATTTTATGTGTAGATTTTGGTGCTAGTGGTGATTGTGATTGTGAGGATTGTTGCTACTCCCCCAACTATCAAGGAAAGTGGTGCTTCATATTTTTGTCCCAATATTTTGACTATGCACTAGTGATATTTTGTATAGGGCTTGCATGATATTTTGCTAAGTACTTATATGCTATGCTTGGGAAAACCTATTTTGAGCAAAGCAAGCCTAAGCTACACTTAGCCAAATTCATATAGAAGTTAGAAGCTATTATTCTACTAACGTATCACTTTCCAATACTATTCCAATGTATTGACCCACTGTGGCTGTAACTTGTGATGTTCTAGGTTACTCTGATGAGGATTAGGGTTGTGTGTCTACACTCAACATGTTTGCCTGTGGCACATGAAGATGAAGACTTTATTTTATTTTGTTAAGTTGAAACTCTTGTACTAGCCTATGGCTATGGAGTTGTAAAAGACTATGTTATCTCTGGAATGACAATGTAATAATGACCTTTGTATCTATGTACTTCATCTTAAACTGTGGATGCGAGCATTTGATCCAGGGACTAGCATTGCAATCATAGGGACCTTTACCTTTATAAAGGTGGGGTCTTACAATATTCCAAAAGCTATCTGGATTATTTACACCTTCATAAAGGAATCTTCTCTTCAAAAGTGATTTGTTTTGCCACTTCAATCAACAAATCTTATAATAATATTTCCAACTCTTAACAAATTAAATTCAAGGACTCTCATCATAATCAATAGATGACAATTAATCACAATCACATTGCTTCAAACTTTACTTGTGTAACACCCGTATTTCTACTAATAGTAATTAGGGTTTGTATGTGCATAGCATGAGCATCATATAATCTTGCTAAGATAAAAATCCACACAAGATTAAATAAACCCTAACTCTAGTTTTCCCTCTCTATTTGAAACACATTCAAAATGGTTTTGAATTTTGAAATCACAAAAGGTATGGAGCCCAAACAGTAAGCAGGGCCCCTACAAATGTTTGAAATGTTTACAAATTTTTGTTGTTTTCAAAATAACATAAAACAGATTTGTATTTGAAATTACAAAAGAGAGAACAAAAACAGAAAATGGAAAATTGTTTCAGGAAATAAAAACAGAGCCAGCAAGCCGTAGTAGGCTGGCCTAGCTCGCCATCTCCCCCTCCCCTTCCTTTCTCTGCCGCTCAGCGTGTGCAGCCGCAGCCTGGCTGAAGCCCACGCAATGCCCAAGCCCACATACCGCTTCATGTCGTCTTCCTCGTGCGCGCAAGCTGCTGCGTGGATCTTGTGACGCCGTCAAATCGCCATCACCCGCCATACGATTGTTGCTGTGCTCGCATGAAGATAAGATAAGATCACCACGCGAACCGCCATGATCCACTCTCTCTCCCCATACCCATTTCACCTCTCCTCGTGATTTCTCGCAGCTTTCCCTCTCCTAGCCTAAACCCTAGCTCCGGCCGCCGCTCGTCCCCGCTGTCCCCGGTCACCCCTCGCCTAGACGATGGTCCTTGGAGCTCCGCTGCATCTCCCTCGACCTCCATGCTGAAGATTTCAAGACGGGACGCCCTCTGTGAGTCGCAATCGAGCTCGACACCGCGTCAGCCGCTGTAGTGCTCGTCGTCGATTCACCGGCTCCCGACCTCGCCTTGCCTCCCCGATGCCACCACCGCACTCCTAGTGAGCTGCTGGTCCCGATGGACCTTCTCTCTCGCTTCCTCTCTTCCTGGTTTACCTCTGCAACGCACGCTGTCGTCTGCTGCCGCTGCCCGTCATCGAACCACCGTCTCCGGCGACCAATAGCCAGCGGCACCGCCGTAGTTAGGTCTGTCGTGCTACGCTTGATCGAACACGCCTTCTCCCACGTCTCCGCTCGTCCTCCAGCGCTGCCAACCGCCGCCGCCTGACCGTCCTCCGTCGAGCCCATGTGGCGTCTAGGTGGCATCGACATGGAGCTTGTGTGGCAGTGACGTGGGCGCTGACCAAGTCCTGCTTGCGTGGCTAGTTGACGTGTCCCAGACCCCACACATGCGTGGATCGGGCTGAACCAGCCCGATGAAAACACCCAACCCCTGTCTTTGGCGTGAGTGTGACGCAGTAAAGGTTTTATTTAATTAAATAATTCCAGAAAAAGAATAAAAAAACCCTATTTCTACTAATATTAATTAGGGTTTGTATGTGCATAGCATGAGCATCATATAATCTTGCTAAGATAAAAATCCACACAAGATTAAATAAACCCTAACTCTAGTTTTCCCTCTCTATTTGAAACACATTCAAAATGGTTTTTAATTTTGAAATGACAAAAGGTATGGAGCCCAAACAGTAACCAAGGCCCCTACAATGTTCGAAATGTTTACAAAGTGTTGCTGTTTTCAAAATAACATAAAACAGATTTGTATTTGAAATTACAAAAGAGAAAACAAAAACAGAAAATGGAAAATGGTTTCAGGAAATAAAAACAGAGCCAGCAAGCCGTAGCAGGCCGGCCCAGCTCGCCATCTCCCCCTCCCCTTCCTTTCTCTGCCGCTCAGCGCGTGCAGCCGCAGCCCGGCCGAAGCCCACGCGCGGCCCAAGCCCACATACCGCTTCGTGTCGTCTTCCTCGCGCGCGCAAGCTGCTGCGTGGATGCGCCGACGCCGTCCGTCGCTTCGCCGCCGCGATTCGCGCTGCCGCTGTGCTCGCCTCGCGAAGATAAGATCACCACGTGAACCGCCGTGATCCACTCTCTCTACCCATACCCATTTCACCTCTCCTCGTGATTTCTCACAGCTTTCCCCCTCCAAGTCGAAACCCTAGCTCTGGCCGCCGCTCGTCCCCGCCGTCCCTAGTCACCCCTCGCCCAGACGATGGTCCTAGGAGCTCCGCCGCATCTCCCTCGACCTCCATGCTGAAGATTTCAAGACGGGACACCCTCTGTGAGTCGCAATCGAGATCGACACCGCGTCGGCCGCTGCAGTGCTCGTCGTCGATTCGTCGGCTCTCGACCTCGCCTCGCATCCCTGACGCCACCACCGCACTCCAGGTGAGCTGCTGGTCCCGGTGGACCTTCTCTCTCGCTTCCTCTCTTCCTGGTTTGCCTCTGCGATGCGCGCCGTCGTCTGCTGCCGCTTCCCGTCATCGAACCCCCGTCTTCGGCGACCAATAGCCAGCGGCGCCGCCGTAGTTAGGTCTGTCGTGCTACGCTTGATCGAACACGCCTTCTCCCGCGTCTCCGCTCGTCCTCCAGCACCGCCAACCGCCGCCGCCTGACCGTCCTCCGGTGAGCCCATGTGGCGTCTAGATTGCATCGACATGGCGCTTGAGTGGCAGTGACGTGAGCGCTGACCAAGTCGTTCTTGCGTGGCTAGTTGACGCGTCCCTGACCCCACACTGCGTGGATCGGGCTAGACCCAGCCCGGTTAGAAAACACCAACCCCTGTCTGACGTCGATTGTGCGCAAATAAAGGTTTTATTTAATTAAATAATTCTAGAAAATGAATAAACCTTATAAAATCAATAACTTTTATTCTGTAATTCAGAAAAATACAAATAATATATCAAAATGTTCAGAAAAATGAACTCTGCCTATTTAAGCTATAATCATGCATTGATAATCAACTTACATGACAAGTTTAATTATATAAGCAAATGCACCCTTCCATATGCATTCGGGGTTTCTCCGAATTGGGGTTTGGACCCCTCGGACCCCGATTAAAATGACCAAGCATGTTTAGGGTTTCAATTTCAATAACTTTTAACTTGTCATATCATCATCCTTTCTTGAGCATTGCATCGATGCCATGTGCTGATTGTTTCCTTCCTTTCCAATGTTTGGTTCTTCTCCGGTAGAATACGATATCGGAATCGAGATCGAGTCCAAGACTGAAGATCAAGATCATCGAAGGTCATCGACAAACAATGCCAACAAGATGAACCCTGGAGAGCTATATCCTTGTGGTTGTCGAACAAGTCAAGCTGATGAATCTGAAGATCTGTATTGGGTATCAATAGGCAAAGGCAAGCGAAACCCCACACATGATATGATCCTATGCTTTCAAGCATTTTAAATTCCTGCCATGTGCATACGATTCCAAAGTATTTTATCAAAAGATAGAGTTATCCTATCTGATGCATGTTTCCTTTGAACCTATAATCCCTGATCCACTGCTCCTAGCATAACTAGGGTTTGGCTTTGTGATCGCTTCTAGAGCTACTTTATCTGTTGTGCTTTGCCATGCTTAGTTGTTCTGTTGATTCACCTGGTTGATGGTTCTGACCTTCGAATGAACCTAGTTGGACAGGATAACGTGGTATGACAGGTGATGTGAAGTAAACATGCTAAGGCTTGTATGGGAGGCCACGAGGGTTGTGGTTTTTGCAGTCCCATACTTGCCACCCTTAGGACCCGAGGTTCTTGCCTCTTGAACCAAGACGAGCGTACAGTCACACGGGGGTTTATGGGGACCCCCTTGACCCCAACTTGCCTAGTCTGATCCATGAGTCCATAGTTTGAAGATTTATTCGGCACCCGCATGGAAAAAGGTTTTGGAAAATGGTGCAAGCATATAGGATGTGGTCGGGTGAAGGATGCTCGACATTGAACTGGATCCCGGTACACAGAGTCGAGGACCGCCTGGGAGTATGGCCAACTACCGCAGCCGGGAGCCCTTCTGGTGACTCATGGATTAGGCAAAAGTAAGGGAAAGGTTTCGGTCGATCACCCTCTGTCAGCACACCAAGGAAGTGTGTCATGTGATGCTAAGAGTCGGTCGGCGCGTGTGGGTAAAGTTGTACACCCCTGCAGGGTATTAATCTTTTCGAGAAGCCGTGTCCACGGTTATGGACGACTTGGGAATGGACGTGGGATCATAGAGAACTTGAACCTAATCATAAAACTTGGCAAGTTAAGTAAAGTGTGCTTAAGGATGCTTCCTCATGGGTACGAGGGGGTGATCCTAGATGAGGTTCGATGATGACTTGGTGGATATCAAAAGATGATGATCAATACCTTGGAGATGTCGCTTTCTTATCCCCTTTTAAAACACTCTGATTAGACGATCTCCCTCTTGTTTTACAAAACAAAGATGGCTTTATGCAAAACAACTCCACCAGCCATAAGTCTTGCGGAGTACACCCTGTACTCACCCTTGTTTCGTTGATATTTTTGCAGCAGAATACGTGTTACCATAGAAGATGAGTTTGGTACGACATCGACATTGACGAGTAGCTTGGGGTTCTCGGCCGGCAGCCTGGAATCTATGGAATGGGACGTCATCGTTATGCTTCAGGCCTCTTAGGCCATTTGTTAACTTTGCTATACTTAATAGCATAATTTGCCTTTCGTTGTTTGGTGTTTGTGGTCAGGGACCTCTGCTTGTAATATTTTGGTTCTTAGCTCGGTTATGAGCTTGCTGTAATAATTTTTGTGTCGTAGGGTCACTGATGTGTTACCAATTCTTCACTGGATATTCTCGAGCTCAAGGTTAAGCTTATTTCAGACGGAGGTCTGGGATTTGTTTAGCCCTGATCCCGGGGGTGTCACAACTTGTATATTAGGATTGTTAACACTTAAGTTCTTTATAAGTGACATTACTTGTAAAATAAAATTTAAAGATAAACAATTATAGTATAATCAATCTTAAGTAGCGTTTCACATTTGTGTGTATCTCATTGTTTTATGACATTATAATTAAATGTTGTTTCATAGACACTCACAAGCCTTAATAAGAAGCACTAGTGTGAAACTTAATCTAAAGGGGCAACATTCCGAAGAAACCATTTCCAGCATCCAAAGTCTAGATCAACGCTTATTTCGAGATTCGAGTTTATCAAATTGCATTGCATTACTTATGCATAATAGCATCTTGCTTCTTTAAACATTAGTCCTGACCGGACCAATGATGCTGATTTCAGATATTGGATCTTATATTGTCTCGAAGACCGTGAGCGCATAATCTTGCAATCACAAAAGGCAAGTTCACACTTGCTCATGTCCTTTGATTATTTTCTATAAAGTATTTTGCAAATCCAGTGTTATCATCACTTGCATTTGAAAAAGGTTAGGAAAACACTATTTTCATAATAATATGATTATAGGTTATTTACCATGAGGTAATAACCTACTATGAAAGTTCCGGTGGTAAAGGAACATATTATCTAGGACTTAACAACCAATGTCGCCAGTGATTCTTGCGCCGTATATTACGCGTTAACCATGAGATTTGGAATGGGACGGAGAAGTCATCTGTATCCTTTTCCTCTCATATGGAGGCAACACGACCTTAACGTGACGTTGTGTTTCCTTGTGTGGATCCAACATATGGGTGGTCACCCTTATGCCCCGCACTTTTGGTGTCTAGATTATATATGAATGGTTTTTAGTGGTATAGTCCATTTAATATGGCACTTGCTAGGGCATCACCAGGTCGTAGAGTCCTCGGGAACTCATCAGGGTTTTAGCCTACCCGAAAGGGGGCTTAACAGAGGTGAGTCGGCCCCGAAGGATCGTGAAGACATATGGGGTCACGGAGAGGGCAGTGATTGGCTTGGATCTTAGTCTGGACCTCATACCAAGGAAGTATGAACGGGTTGGCTGCTCGGATGTGCAACAAAGCTAAGATCTCTCATGGGTAAAGTAACGCACCTCTGCAGAGTGTAAGAAATGTAACTTGTTACTCCCTGTTCCGGGAAGGAGCTGTGAATGCGACGGGAAAGGAACTCCATGAAAGTCTAGTAAACCCGTGAAGGCTGACGGACATAGCTTTTCAGAATAAAAGCAACCTTTGAAGAAATGTTTACGAAAGCTTGCATTGCCTACGACCTACGGTCTGTGGATGTAGTTATAGTGCATCAAACACTCCTTTTCTAGTGAACTTGCTGAGTACGCTCGTACTCAACGTATCTTCTTAACCCTTTCTAGGTTCTAAAGCCAGTACAGACGATGTCTACATCAATTTATGCTCTAGGAATCATCACTAGAAGCTAAAGTTCTTCAATGAAGTAAAAAAGTCAACATATACATCAACTCAAGTGAAGAAGAAGTTACTGATTAGATAGGAATATAACCTCTAGCCATAGAACCTATTTCTGTAGTGTATTGCAATAGCAGCAATGCCAGACCAATAGTTCAGATACTAGTCTGATTAGTATGATAGTTTTTGAGTTGTTTATCTCCGATTCTTCTTTGTAAGAAGTTTCTTTCTCTCTCTTTAACTAGAGTGTTCTCTGGATCTTGTGTAAAGAGTTGAGTTGTAACCTATAGTCATATCTTGGACCTGCTGTGTTTCTGTTGTACCACTCTGAGGGATGTACTACTAGTGAACGGTGTTTCATTGGTGTTATGTCAATGACTATAGTGTCCTACACCATGCAGTGGTATATTGGGTCACCGCATTTTGGGAGCTACCCTATTGAAGTCCATGAGGTCTGCTCTGCATGAGTCACGTGATGCACCTGACAAAGAACCTTTGCGTGAATATTCTAGGCTTCTTGGGCTTGTATGGGAAGTCAAAAGATACACCGGAAGAACGGGAGGACCAGCAATGTCATAAAGGACGAGACGGCAAGCATCCAGGGCAGTTTCAAGGGCCTGCCAGCTATGCTCTTACCAAGGAAGAGAAGGAAATCTTTTTTGAAGTCCTTTTCAGTATCAAGGTCCTGTCTGGCTTCTCGTCTAACATAAAGGGAATAGTAAATATGAAAGAGAAAAATTCCAAAACCTAAAGTCCCATGACTACCACGTGCTTATGACGCAATTACTTCCGGTTGCATTGAGGGGGATTCTACCAGAAAATGTTCGGTTGGCCATTGTGAAGGTATGTCCATTCCTCAATGCAATTTCTCAGAAGGTAATCGATCCAGAAAGTCTATCAGGGTTACAGATTGATGTGTTCCAATGTCTAGTCAGCTTCGAGTTGTTGTATCCTCCATATTTCTTCCATATTATGACGCACCTCCTAGTTCACCTAGTCGAAGAGATTAGAATTCTCGGTCCTATGTTTCTACACAATATGTTCCCCTTCGAAAGGTTCCTGGGAGTCTTAAAGAAATATGTTCATAACCATGCTAGGCCAGAAGGAAGCATCTCCAAGGGCTATGGAACAAAGGAGGTCATTGAGTTTTGTGTTGACTTTCTTCCTGACCTTAAGTCCATTGGTGTTCCTAAATCTCGATATGAGGGGAGGCTGACTGGAAAAGGCACACTAGGAAGGAAAACAATGGTATGTATGGACAGGGATTCTTTCAATAAAGCACACTACAAAGTTCTACACAATTCCACCTTGGTGGCTCCGTATATCGAGAAACACAAGATTATTGTACGCTCGGAAAACCCGGGGAAGCCTGACTCTCATGATTAAAGTGGAACACGAGGACACTTTCGGCAGTTGGTTGCAGAAACATCTCATGAATAACAACACTGTTGAAGATCATTTGTACTTGTTGGCACGGTTATCATCTTCGACTATATGTACTTTCCAAGGGTACGAGATAAATGGTAATACATTTTACACGATCGCCCAAGATAAAAAGAGCACCAACCAAAACATTGGTGTCCGCTTTGATGCAACATATGACAATGGGAAGAAGGACACATATTATGGGTACATGGAGGAGATATGTGAACTTGAGTATGGACCTACTTTTAAGGTCCCTTTGTTTCGGTGCAAATGGGTCAAGATGACAGGAGGTGGGGTACATGTAGATGAAAAGTATGGCATGACAACAGTGGATCTCAACAATCTTGCATACATGGACGAACCATTCGTCCTAGCCAACGATGTGGCTTAGGTTTTCTATGTGAAGGACATGTCTACAAAAACGAGAAAAATAAATCAGCAAAAGAATACATCGTCCGATGAGGCAAAGCGCCACATAGTTCTTTCAGGGAAAAGAAACATCGTGGGAGTGGATGACAAGGTAGATATGTTAGAAGATTATAGTAAGTTTCATGAAATCTAGCCCTTCAAAGTGAAAACTGACCCAAGCCTCATGTTAAATGATGAAGATTCTCCATGGCTATGGCGCAGAAGAAAACAACAACACTAGATAGGGATGTTGGTGATCTATGTAATATATTAAACCTTTTTATGTAATCATATTGCAAATCATATTGTGGGTCAAACATTTTACCCAGATCCACATGCATGCAACATTGGTCATCTTTCTCAATCAATGTAGACGACGACTCCCAGTGCCTAAGCCGTGGGAGGTGAAAACCCAAAGAGAAGGAACCATCACACGAGCATAGCTCGGGTGAGATCCCTGAAGAATCTTCCAGGTATCATCGACCCTGGTTTCCAACGCAGCCATATAGCAACGGACGTGCTCGTCCTCCTCCCTGACACGACGATGTACCACCTCCTCAGTGGCCAGCTCCCTTTGCACCCTTCCTGGACCAGGCGACCTCCACCAAAGAAGCTCCGGGTCGATGACGACACCCGGATTCCTCACCAAGCTACGCGTCCTGGAAGGTAGCACCATCCAAGGCTGCCCGGGCGGTTTAGTCTCGACATGCTCGCGAGCCCAAGACTCCATCGTTGCCGCTGAGTCGACTACGAGGATGCGGGATGGGCATCCTAAATTAGGCGGCGAGGAATTGTGTATGTGTGGGTGGCCATGATGGTCCCTTATAAATAGAGGGAAAGGGTGGCCATGGCATATACCGGGGGCACCTGCCACTCCGACCTCAGATTCATGGCAGGCGGGTGGACTTGTGGGAACCGCATGCGAGGATGGTCTCCCCGGTGACGTAGCGCATCACGCCGATGATAGTACGGTTCGCCCACCATAGACGGTGGCCGGCTTCGTTGTGGTTCACCGGGGGTGGGCACCCTCGTACCTGGCGAGCTCCCTTTCCCACCGGTTAGCGAAGAACACATTCCAGGTGTCGTAGTTGTCGGGATCCCACTGGGGATCCATCCGCTGCTCCGGCGTGAGCTCGTGGTAGAAGTGGTTTGTGATGGACGCCTGTCGGGCGGAGCCTTGAGGCACAGGAGGGACAGGAACCCCTCCAGCGCTCAACATCTAGCCGGCGGGAGGCCGGTAGCCTGGTGGGAAAGGGTAGCTTGAGGCGCATAGCGCCTCGGTCTCTTCGAGGGTCAGAATGGCTCAGTAGGCGTTGTCCATTTCTATGAGAGAGGAAGGTGTGGATGTGTGCATAACCATGGTGCGGTCAGCCTATATATAGATGGAAAGGGCAGGAAAACATGGCGAGAAGCAGTGGGAAATGGTGGGAAATATCTTTAGTCCATCTTAGTGGCTACAACCGGGACTAAAAGCTCGGTTCAGAGGAAAGGGCAGGAAAACATGGCGGGAAGCGGTGAGAAATGGCGGGAAATATCTTTAGTCCTTGTTAGTGGATACAAACGGGACTAAAGCTTATTCGGAAAATGGATTTGGATTAATTATTCAAATTCAAGAACTTTTCATGTTGAAAGTTTAGTGAGATTCAAAATTATGCAAAAAATAATAGTTAATGCATTTTTAAATTCATAATGGCAAAATGGTTAATAATTTGACTATTTGAAATAATTATTATTTTATAAAACATAAAATGGATTTGAATTAGTTATTCAAATTCAAGAACTTTTCATGTTGAAAGTTTAGTGAGATTCAAAATTATGCAAAAAATAATAGTTAATGCATTTTTGAATTGATAATGGAAAAATGGTTAATAATTTGACTATTTAAAATAATTATTTTATAAAACAGAAAATGGATTTGGATTAATTATACAAATTCAAGAACTTTTCATGTTGAAAGTTTTCTCAAACTCATAAGTATGCAAAAAAGTATAATTTTAATTTTTTAAATGATATATTCGAAAATTTGAAAAAAAAGCACAGCGCGTGCTGGTTTTAGCCCAGCGCGCGCAAATTTGGGCCTTTAGTCCCGGCCCAGGTTACCAGTCAGGACTAAAGGGTCTACGTAGCGCGCGAAAATGAAACGCCCCCCTCTAGTCCATGCATCGGGAGAACTTGGAGGCCAAATCGAAGACGAAGTGCTGCCAGGCTGCCAGATTTTTCAACGAACCACGCCTCCGCCCTCCACGCCGGCCGCCCGAGCCGACCACGCCACCACCGCGCGCCTGCGCCTTCCCGCCTCTCGCCCGCCACTGGCCACCTCTCTGCAGCACTGCCTCACCCGCCCCTCGGCCTCTCCTCTGACTATAGGTATGATTATATTTATATGATTCTATTTAGTTTATATATAATGATTATAGGATTATTATGATTATATGATTAGTGTATATTAGTTTAGGATTATGATTACTACTACGATTATGACTATAGTTTAGTGTATATTTGTTTAGGATATATAGGATTATGATTAATTAGTTTAGTACTATATATGATTTTTTTAGTGTATATAGTTTAGGATTTTTCGGATTTTTTAGTGTATATAGTTTAGTGTATATAGGATTTTTAGGATTTTTAGGATCTTCTTTGATCTTTAGTGTATATAGGATTTTTGAGTGTATATAGTTTAGTGTAAGTTTATCGGTGAAGGGCATGGGCACGGCTAGGTGTCGAGGCCTAGGGTTAGGGTTAGGGTAATTATTGTAAGACCCTCTTTGTAACCGGAGTTAGGGTTAGGGTAATTAGGGTGTTGGTGCTCAGTGGTGACCGGAGTTAGGGTTAGGGTGGTGGTTCTCGCGGGAAGCCGCTTATTAGTCGCCCACCTTTCCCGTGGCCACCATTACCGGCCACCACCACCGCACCTCTGGGTTTAGGGTTTATTTGTTAAGTTCAAATAAATATTGTGTGCATTTTCAAGGAACTATGGATCCACCTAGTCCAATTCGCAGACCTAGTTTCAGAACACTTTCTCGAGGATATGATTCACGATGCCGATGAGGGATGTCCCTCGAGGTATCTGAACTCATCCGGTGAGGGAGAGGAGACCAACAGACAAGAGGAAGAAGCCCATGGACGCGTAACGGAGACCAACAAGGTATATATATATATGATGTCCGATGATTGTCACTAGATGTACCTAGTTGTATATATATTATGTTGACGAATGTTTCTTCTCTTAGGCCTCTACATCGAGCAAGAAAACCAAGCGCGGCCCAGCCAAAAAGTTGCCCTAGGGTACTATCTATGAAATTACAGATGTTTCAGGAGACGGCGAACCATTGGAACCAAAAAACAAAACAAATATTTGTACAACAATGCGGAGTTATTGCTAGAGATCGCACCCCGATCACTGTTCGAGAGTGGAATAAGCCCAAAGAGGCGGAATGGAGTGATGTGTATATTGACAATAGGTTCAAAGATGGACTATTTAATGACCTCATGGCACATTTCAAGCTGCCAGAAAGTGACACTGATGACGATACAGCTGAAATGAGAAAGAAAGTCAAGCAGTTTGCACTAAAGAAGATGGCCGAACTATTCAAGAACTAGAAAAAGTCATTATGGCAACAGTATCAGAAGGACAAGAAAACTCCATTATTCGAAGGCTATCTAGCGAAGCAGCAGCCTTACTGGGATGCATTTGGGAAGTATAGGAAGTCAGGAGTTGGAGAGGAAAAGTCTAGTAAAACAAGATAAATGCTGCGAAGAAGAAATATCACCATAACATGGGGCCAGGGGCTACGCGGCTGCCATGCCTAAGTGGGATGCAAAAGAGAAAGAGATTCATGCTAAAGGGGTCATTCCAGAACCAATTCGTGAAGAATGGGATATGAGGGCAAGAAACTGGTTCCTTGGGCATGGGAGTACGTATGACGAACTTTCAGGGGACCTTGTTTGCAGTGACGGGATAAAGGTACCCAGGACTACATGGCTAAAAGTGGTGAAAGATATTAAATATGGAATAAAACAGTTTCATCCTGATAGAGATAAAGACATGCTGACCTTGGTCCTCAGGAATCGCGAACACGAAGGATGAGTCCGAGGCCTTGACGGGAGTTTCACGTGGGAGACTGGGTTTCCTAAGGACCAAGGTACCTATAGAAGCCGAGCAAGAGCAAAGCAGCGACGGGAGGAGGAGGAGGCATACAAGTTCAACCAGCTACTAGCAAGACTTGACAAGCAGCAGTAGCATATCGACGAACTTAGAGGAATAGCGCGCTTGCAAGATCCTCCACTCGATATTACCGCCAACCCATCTCAGTAGAGAAGTAGCATGGCTGAATCGGAGGTCCCGTCTAATGATGCACCCTATACAGATGGCGGTCCCGGCTACCCCGTGGATGTAATTAAGGAGAATATATCTTGTGAGCTCCATAAGAAATTGAAGAACGTATCTGTGAAGGTGGCGGTCGGATCTTCTTTGCCTTGTCCGCCTGACGCACGTTGGCATGGCCGTGAGATTCCACCTTGCTATGCTAAATTCGGAAATCGTAAAGGAGTGGGAGTCAATGGAGCTTGACATCCCTGGACCTGAAGGTGAGAGCACACTCGGATAAGTACTTGGTGGGATCATTCTATGGGACAAGAACAACATATGGTTTCCAGGCTCGAACCCAAGGATAACACTACCGCCTCCGAGTCATCGCAGGTCTCCTTCACCTCCACCTCCACCTCCACCTCCATCACCTCGAAGAAACCCACCCCATGATGACTACGACCACCACATCTCGAGTCCATCTCGATCTCCGCCGCAGGCTTAGCGGTCTTCGCCGCCTGCTAAGGATAATAAGCGGAAGCGTGCTCCGTCAGTGAGTACTAAAGGACACGGCAGCCCAAAACGTAAAATGTCGCCCCTCGCAACAGTGGCTCATAAGAATCTTCCCGTCAGACCTTACGATCATACTGATGCGGAATCTTCAGCGATAGCAAAGGCCGAAGTGCCGGCGCATTTTGAGAAGAAGAAACCCGAGCCTGCTCCGGTATACACCAAGAAGAAAAAGTCATATGCAATTGATTTTCTGAACATAAAATAATAATAGGAGTTGCACCATAAGCCAGATGACTATCTACGCACACTTCAAAAAGAAGTGGCGAAGAGAAAATCAAGCAAATCAAGTGCAAGCGGTAAAAAATCAGCAAGCACAGGTGCAAGTGGGACCAAAACTGCAATGAGTAAAAAATCAGATGATCCCCTTCTCGGACAAAAGGCCAAACAAACGATCGCACCCCTCAAGGTGTTATCAGAAAATGTTCCCCTTCTCGCACAACAACCACTAGATATGTTAGTAGCTGCGGAGTTGGCGGCCAGCATGGAAATTAGTCTTGATGAACTGTTAGGCCCCCAAATCGACCTTCTACCCAAGGCTGCTATAGCCCCTAGATATGTCGCAGGTAAGGATTTGGTCATCAAAGAGAGGTTGAAAGAACTGCCAACACAAATGCGGAATCTCCATCAATGGTACTCGACGGTCATGAAGCAGGGGAGAATAATGATCGTAGCCAATGTCCCACCTGAGTACTACTTTAGACCCAAAGAGGTCCATATTAAGTTTCTAGAACTATTCCAGTTATACCATCTTGATGCCCTGGACAAATCCATCATCAGCTGCTATTGTCTGTAAGTTGTTGAATTCATTGTCTACATGTTCAGTTTTTCAGTTGTTTAGTTCAGAACATGTAATTATCCTTATTATGCAGAATGAAGATCCTGGAATGTAAACGAAAAAGAATCTACAATATTGAGTTCATTGACCCATATAAAGTGCATATAACCACGCTAACGGATAACCCAGAGGAGATGGAGGAAAACATTCTAAGGTTTCTAATGGAGCAAAATTTCTCTGACCACATACTGTTTCCTTACAATTTCAGGTGAGGGTCTTACTCTGTTGTACACATTCACTTTTTATTAGTCGATGCTAATAAGTGTAACTGATGAGTTACTGATGTATATATAAATGTTTGCATCTTCCTCTGGGTTCTGCTAGACATTTAACTTGATAAGGGAAGAGTTGATGTCATGGACCCATCAAAGAGAAACCTGGAAGATTTCCGCAGCATGCAGGACATGCTCCAGAAGTAAGTTCCGCTCTATATTGGTCTCTTTCATTGATTTCCTGAGATATCAGGTAATGAATAACTCATTCATTCATTTTCTTCGTCGACAAGGTTTGCTTCCGGTTCAAGCGCGAGGTTACCGGTGTATTTAGTGAGAAGCTGACGTTTAGGACGGTCTCGGTAAGTATCACGTGATATGTCCGCGCATCTCTTTACTTCTAGTTTCAATACAATAATGATGCTAGATTATTTTGATTGAATTAATTCTATTCTTGTAAAGTGCGCGAGGCAGCCACAGGGGTCGAATCTATGTGGATTCTACGTATGCGAGTTCATCCGTACGTTTACCACCGAACACAATGATTATAGAGTCGATGTAAGCAATGCATTCACACCATCATTTTATTGCCGTCACCTTTTGTTATCATGATTTATATTCATATTGATCTTCTTTTTCTTATATATAGTTCGAGAGAATGCGGGATTAACTACTACCATAGCAACGCGTACTAGCAATTGCGGAGGAGCTGGCGGGATTTATTGTCAAAGAGATCGTATACGATGACAGAGAATTTAGTGTGAAAAGGCGCTACTGATCTCCATGTAATCGAACAGACATGCTCTAGTCCCGGTATTTTGTGATATCCATGTAACTATGTAAATTCTATATATTTGTATGCTCGATATCGTAATACAAGTTATCTTATATATGCACGAATGTGTACGATATGTGGTGGCGTAGAAATATTCAAAAACTATGTTGAAATGAAAAATAAGTAAATAAGACAATAAAAAATGAAATCTCTGCCACGACAGAGAAAGGGCACAAAATGCTGCCGCGGCAGAGAACCACTAGTCCAAGGTAATGCTCTGTCGCGGCAGAGAAAAGGCACAAAATGCTGTCGCGGCAGAGACCCACTAGTCCCGGTCCTTAACACCAACCGAGACTAGTGGGGGTGCACCCCAGTGCAGGCAGCCGAGACATCCACTAGTCTGGCCGGTAATCGCCAGGACTAGTGGTGGGCCTCTAGTCCTGCTTGATTAGTCTGGGTTCCGAAACCGGGACTAAAGGCCCTTACGGCCTGAGACTAGAGGCATGTTTCCTACTAGTGATGGTTGCTGGTTTGTGCATGCTGCTTCGATGCGGTGTTGTCGAGATTGTATAGCGGGGCGTGACTCTACATTGAGCGTAGGGCCTCAGAGTACACTAGGACGACGACACTGTGAGGTCGTCGATGGTTTCACCAACGAGGTGTTCGTGATGGATGGATTTGGCATCTTCGCCGATCTGCTGCCCGGGAGGTTGTGTTTGCATTTTCCACGAGGGGAGGTGCTTCTGCAGGTATAACACATGGTGGAGCTTAGAGGTTGTCCATGAGAAGATGGTGTGTAGCATGTCATGTGCTTCGAAGATCTAGGTACTTGTTGGTGCCACTAATCTACACGGACTTTCGGCCCATTCGTTGGGAGTTGAGGATAAAGCCTTGCCTAACCTTTGATCGGTCCCGGCAACGACGGTGCCCTAACGTTGTTTCACTTCTTGAAGGCATCAAAGTACGTTCAAGTGCATAGTTTGAAGCCGGAGTGTGTTGATAAAGATAGAGCATCACTTCCACAGTCCTTGTCTAGATTAGATCCAGCATGAGATTGAAGTCGATAGTGCTCCAATTATGACGATGAAGTAGATCCCCTCTGTGTGAATAGGACGACGGGCTCGGCATAGGGAGGAGGAGAAGGTCAGTGCAATGGTAGAAATCGGTGGCGGCATGGGCGGCGATGATAGCTTTGGTTGGGGTGGGGTGGACCAGGCTAGGGTTGGCCTTGGCCGCCCCCCGCTCTCCCCTCCTTATATGGGGTCGGCTGGCCCATTTTCCCATTCCGGGTGGGGAGAGGTCCAGTCCCATTAGTACTCCCTCCCTCCTAAACTAACTTAGGGGAGGGGTTAGGGTCCAACTCGGACCCCTCCCCCACTACCTCCACCTGCTTGCCTAGGGGAATCCCTGGATGACTCGGCCAGGGTCCCCCCTCTTGCACGTGCGTCCCTAGTGGGCCTATGTGGCTCTCATGTCCATGGTTCACTACTAGGAAAAAGTTCATCAGTGGCACACCATTTTTCAATTTCTGTGGCGCATGAGATGAGCCACTGTTATCACGCCACTAAACTTTAGTTCTGTGGCGCATATCACCACGGAACTCTCAAAAACTTCTATGGCGCATATTGCCAATATGCGCCACAGAAGTCCCCAGCCAGATCTCAAACTTCTGTGGTGCATATTGGCAATATGGGCCACAGATGTTTTTTCAAATTTCAAAAAAAAACGGCCAGATCTGGCCGGAGTGGGAGGTGGGTGGTGGGTGGTGGGTGGAGGGGGGAGGAGGGTCGCTGGAGTAGGAGGTCGCTAGTGTAGGAGGAGTACGAGGAGTAGGAGGAAGGGTTGCCGGAGTAGGAGGCCACCGATGTAGGTGGAGTAGGAGGGGAGGGGTCGCCGAAGTAGGAGGGGTCACCAGAGTAGAAGGAGAAGGAGGCCATCGGTGGAGGAGGGGTCACCGGAGTAGTAGTAGGAGGAATAGTAGGAGGCGATGGAGGAGGTGTCACCGAAGGTGGTGGAGGCCATGGACGTAGTAGGAGGAGGAGTTGGCCGGAGAGTGGAGAAGGAGGAGGATAAGGGGAGGAGAAGGGGAGGAAGAGAAGAGGAGGAAGAGAGAAGAAGGGGAGGAAGAAGAGGAAGAGAAGAAGGAGAGGAAGAGAAGAAGAGGAGGAAGAGAAGAAGGAGAGGAAGAAGGGGAGGAAGAAGGGGAGGAAGAGAAGAACTGGAGGAGAGAAGTAAAGGGCAGAAGGATAAAAGAGAGGGGGAGGGCACCGCAGAAATTCAAAACTCGAATCCCAACACTTTTGTGGCGCATATGGGAGAAATGCGCCACAGAAGTTTCTCCCCCTTTTTTATTTTTTTTTTCAGGAAAAAATCTTCTTTCTGCCATAACTTTTTTCTCTTTTCGAATTTGGGAATTCTGTAGGAAATCGAGCAGGAAATTTCGAGACGATCATTTTGGTATATTAAACTTTTTTTTCCGACATTGTATGCAAAAGTTATGGCCGTTTTATTGTTCCATGACATTTTTTTTGAAAAATACATCGAAATTCATGTTTTTCAATTTTCCCTATAACTATACCCCAAAATATAACTACATCTCAAAGGAATTATTTTTTTGAAATTTTTACCATTTTCATTTATTTTTTACAAAAGTTAAAAGACGATCCGGGGGGTGGGATCTGTTTTTAACTTCTGTGGCGCATACATCTATATGCGCCACATAAGTTACAACTTTTGTGGCGCATATAGATGTATGCTCCACAGAACGTTGGTCAACTGAATTTTGTGGTGGGGCCTACCCTCACTTTTTGTGGCGTATATGGTCGTATGCGCCATAGAAGTTGGAAATTTTGTGGCGCATATGGACATATGCGCCACATGAAGTGAGGGAGCTTAACCCCGGTGGCGGGTCCACCAAAATTCAGTGGTGCATTGTTTCCCTATATGCGCCACATAAGTGTGAAGATTTCTGTGGCGCATTGCCTGAAATGCGCCACTGGAGTTTATCTGTGGCGCATGGTCACACATATGCACCATAGAAGATTTGTCTATCTATAGATGGTTTCCTAGTAGTGTTTATCATTAGGTATCTAATCATATATTGAATATTTATGATTTCTTCGAAGTCTGGAATAATTCTGTACACCTACGAACTTATGCCAGAACATTCCTAAATAATTCTAATACGTTCCATATAGTGTCCGGAACCATTCATCCACTCTTGGTTATATCCCGGAGACCTGGAATTACTTCATTAACATATCTTTAATCGCACTCACATTCTATATGTTGCTAATCCTTTAAGTGTGTGACCCTATGGGTTCGGATATGAGTGGACATGTCCGAAACTCATTCCGCAAAAATGATCAACATAGGTATCTTGATATATACTTATTGATCCCCACCTCATAACACGCAGGTCTATATCGTGTGAACCTTTTGTATTAGTTATCGATACATGTTGTATTTCTTCTCGATACTTGACATATCCCTAGGTGAAATACTAGGTTATCCTCGTTACTTGGTATGTACTATTTTACTCATTCAGTATTATTGATGTTCCTGTGATCGACACATTGCTTCTTTGGTCAGAAGATAATGGACATCATAATACATTAGTGGACCCAGATTTTATCTCTGCGTCATTACGAGTAGCAATTCCCATAACTACACCTTATATAGAACATTTTCATACTATCTGATAAGGACAAAGAATGATGCTATGATTACCAAGTCACCAAGTAATGTTTGAAGGGATCCGTTACGTCCATATCGTATCCAACTCCATATGTTTCTTATGGTCTAACAATCACATAGTAATGATAATACCTTATATGAGAAACTATCGGTAAAAATATTAATGATGCGTTTCTCAGTATTTCATGTTGGATCTATCCATCGACATTGTTCTCTCAACAAATCCAATCTCATATGTCATTGGCAAAACCTGCAACACTTTGTACTTATCCAATAGTCAGGAAACCAAGACTATCAATACATATGAACTAGTCTTAGAGGCGAGTCTAGGGATATCTAAATGACATTTATAATTCCACACATGAATTAGGGGGTTTCCTCCAAATACCCATTATCTTGAACTAATACAATTGTAAAATAGAACAATAAACTTTTATTATGAAACATAAATATAAAAAACAATACATTTATTGTTTCCTATAGGGCATATTTCTATCAGTCTTCCACTTGCACTAGAGTTAATAATCTAGTTTACATTTTGTATCCTAACACCCATGGATTCCCGTTGATGTTTTGGAAGAATCAACGACATCGTCAAAGGATCCAACACATTCAAGTCCATGCAAATTTTACACATCTTGATATCACCATCATCCACGAATTGGCAGATGAGATAAAATCGACATTGTACATGATTATTTTTATGGTGGGACCTTGGTTTTTAGTTTGAGCAATGGCACCATTTTTGTCACACTGAATCTACATCAACTCTTATGCATTCAGAATCACACCAAGTTATGTAATTAAGTTCTTCATCTAGAATCCTCCTTTGCAACTTGTAATGTTCCTATGTAGTCCCTTGTATTGTAGTATCTGCAATTGTATCTTGTTTAGAACTCTTCTAGCTCACTGTTCCCCCATTTAAAGTAAACACTTAACCCAATTGAGATTTGAAATCATCAGGATCAACAATAAAGCTAGCATATGTGTAACCTCTTGCAAAAAACTTTATCACCTCCATAGATGATAAACATATTTTTAGTTCTTCTTAAGTACTTAAGTACATTTGCAATGTTGTCTTGTGATCCTTTCCTAGATCACTCTAGTATCTAATTGTAACACTTAAAGCATATGAAACATCTGGTTTTATACATATCATGGCGTACATGATGGAACCAATAGCTGAAGCATATGGAACTTTACTCATATATTCTATCTCAACATCTGCCATTAGACATTGCATATTTGCTTAATGCCTTGCCATGCACCATTAGAAACTTCCATTTTGTGTAATCTTCCATATTGAACCTATTCAATACTTTGTCTAGATATGTATCTTGAGTAAGCCCTATTAGGTTGGGATCTATCTCTATGGATCTTTATGCCTAATATTTAAGCTTCTTTGCCCAAATATTTCATTGAAAAGTAATCTTCAATGATTCCTTTATGGTGTTAAGAAATTCTTTATCATTTCCAATTAACAATATGCCATACAAAAAAAATTAGAAATGCTATTGACATCCCACTTACTTTCTTGTATACACAAGCTTCTCTGTCATTCTTGATGAAGCCAGAACCTTTAACTACTTCATCAAAGCGGAGATTCCAACTCCGTGATGCTTGCTCCAGTCCATTGATTGAAATATGAAGTTTGCACACCTTTCTAGCATATTTTAGATCGACAAAACCTTCGGGTTGTACTATGTACATGTCCTAAGTGAGCATTCCATTTAGGAGCACTATTTTGACATCCATCTGCCATATCTCATTGTCGAAATATGCAACTATAGCTAGGAGTATCTGAATATATTTAAACATTGCTATGGGATAGAATGTCTCATCTTAGTCAATTTCTTGAATTTATCAAAACCCTTTTGTGACACTTTATGGTTTATGGATAGTAACATTACTGCCCGCGTCTATTTTCTTCTGATTGATTCGTTTACATTCGATAGGCTTTACACCTTCTGAAGGATCTATCAAATTCCAAACTTGATTCTCCTAGATGGAGTCTATCTCGGATTTCAAGGCATCTTGTCATTTAACAGATTCAGGGTCTATCATTGCATCTTTGTATATAGTTGGTTCATCGTTGTCCAACAACAATACTTCATCTTTAAATATTACAACTTTGAGGTCAACTCTACCAGACCTATGTGGTTCAGCAGGTGTTGTGATTTCATGGGCTACAACTTTTGTAGGTGCGGGAGCATCATGCGCCATAGCCATCTCTGAAACATTTTATAGTGTAGCGCTACTTTGCACTTCTTGATCAGGTTCAATAACCTCATCAAGTTCTATTCACCTCCCACTTAAACGTTTTAGCAAGGAATTCCTTATCAAGGAATACACCACACCTGCGACAAATACTTTTCCTTTAGTTTTATGGCAGAAGGAATACCAATTGTTTCCTTGGGATAACCTGCAAAGATGCACTTTTCTGATTTAGGTTCAAGTTTATTCAGCTGTAACCTTTTCACAAAAACCTCGCATCCCCAAATTTTAAGAAATGATAACTAGGTTTCTTCCAAAACCATATTTCATATGCCATTGTTTTAGTAGAATTTGATGACACTCTATTTAATGTAAAGCTGCAGTCTCTAACACATTGATACGTCCATTTTGCATCACTATTTTATATCATAATTTACTGTTATTGATTAATATCTTTCATATTAAGAGATGATACTTATGTTATTTCATCTGTTTTGCATGTTTGATGACTTTTGGAGGATCAACTGCCGGAGTCAGGATTCTGATGGAAAAAGCGTTGTCCAGATGCAATATTTGTGAAGATCAGAAAATACAGGAAAATATATGGAAATTCCTATTTTTTCCAGAAGACAAAGGAGGCCAGAAGGAGGAGTGGATATGGGCCACAGGGGGGCCACACCACCCCCTGGCGCGGGTCCCCCTGGGCTGCGCCACCAGGTGGTGTGGCCACCCTGTCCCATCTCTGGCATCGCCCTTTGGCGTATTTAATCCTCTCAAAACACTAAGACTCGGGGAGCGACCATAGAAAGATTCCACCGCCTCTGCGGGGCGGAAACTACATAGATAGAACGAGCTCTCTGGCTTTTAGAATTCTCTCGAGGAAATTCCTTCCTGGAGAGGGGAGATCGTCGCCATCAACACCGTCATCAAGCTAGACTTCATCGGGATCATCATCATCATCTTCACCATCATCTCCACCAGCACCATCATGACCACTCCGTACCGATGTAACAATTGGGTTGAATCTTACATAGTTCTTAGGGGAAACTTTCCCAGTGTTGATTACTTGTTGTAGTTGATGCTATTGAGTGGAACCATTGAATTATTGTTCATGTTCATATTGTTACTTATCATTATTTCATCTTTGATCTTGATCCATATGATGTCTCGTGAGTAGTTCGTTTAGTTCTTGAGGACATCAGTGAAGTCATGTTGTTAGTAGTGGAATTGTGTTGAGAAATATTCAATGGTTTGATATTTAAGTTGTGGTGCTATTCTTCTAGTGGTGTCATGTGAACGTTGACTACATGATACTTCACCTTTATGGGCCTAGGGGAATGCATTGTGTATTTGGCTACTAATTGTGGGGTTGCCGGAGTGACAGAAACCTAAACCCCCGTTAGGAAACCTTTGCACAAGGGAGTGTAGGATCTCATAGTGTAATGCTGTGGTTAGGTTTTTATCTTAATTACTTTCTTGTAGTTGCGGATGCTTGCAAGGGGTATAATCACAAGTTTGTATTATTTCAAGTAAGGTCGATACATTAGCATAGGTTCACCCACACAACACTTGTCCAACCAAAGAAGATTAATCAACTATATGGAGCGAAAACACTTGACAATATTCCCATGTGTCCTCGAGAACGTTTGGTCATCTTAAGTAATACAACCGGCTTGTCCTTTGCTAAGAAAGGATTAGGCCACTTACTACAATTATTATTATTGTCTTTTATTTACTCATACTTTATTTATCTGCTTTATCAAAACCCCCTAAAAATCTGTTTGCTAGTATTAAAGTGAATTCCCGATCCAAATCATTTGTCAACGCCTTCTTCTCCTTATTGGGTTTGACACTCTTATTTATCGAAAGTACTATAATACACCCCCTATACTTATGGGTCATCGTCATGTCTATTTCTGGCACCGTTGCCAGGGAGTGAAGCGCTATTGAAGAGTGGAACTGGTAAAGAAAATTTCTACTGTGATTATTGTTCATTTCTGTTTGTTATTTTATTCCAATATGGATAACTCACTTAGTTTCCTATTTGGGAAAGATGCTACCACTGCTAAGGTAGTAGATGAACCACCACCTGCTGAAATAGATCCTGTTAAAATACCTACAATTTTTTTGATCGTGTTATGGATAACTACTATTTTGGAGATGGAACTGTCCATCCTGGTGATCATTTGCTTTTTATACACGAATTATGCGGGTTGTTCAAGTGTGCAGGTATTACAACGAAACAAGTGAATAAAAAGTTATTCTCTTTATCATTGAAAGGCAATGCTAAGGAATGGTATAAGCTGATAAAGAATGGCCAATCTCTTGAATGGGAGGAAATTGTACCTCTCTTTTATTCTATATTCTATCCTCCTAGTGAGATTCATAGAGATCGAAATCAAATATATAACTTTTGGCCTTGTGATGGAGAGAGTACTGCCCAAGCTTGAGGGAGATTGAAGTTACTAATGCTCAAATGTCCCATTCATGAGCTCCCCAATACTATTATTACTAATAACTTTTATGCAAGGCTTTCTATTCATGATAAGGATCTATTGGATCTTCTTTTGCTGGATCATTTACACGTATGAAATAATAAGCTAAATGCGATCTTCTCGACCGTATTCAAGAAAATACTGAAGCATGTGAGAATGACAAAGGAAGAAAGTCAGGTATAAATTATGATTATGAATGCATTAAATCTTTTATGAGGACTGATGACTTTCATAATATTAGTACTGAGTATGCTCTTGATTCTCAAAGTATTCCAAATTGTTTTAAGGCCTTTGCCTCTTATATTGAAATTCCCAAAAAGGAGTGGAACAAGTATCATGCGCCATATAAAGATGTTGTTAATTGTTTTCCTGCTAGAAATATTGAAGTTTGTACTGTTGATCGCATTTTGCCTGAACCTTACATCGAGAAAATACTTTTTCCTGCTAAGGTAAAGAAACATTCTATGATAGCTAGTATGGTTAACAAAAGTACAAAGAGAGTTGTAGAACCTGATGAACAAATACATGTTGAACCTGCAGTAGCAATTGTGTAAGACCTTGTCACTAAAAATGTAGAAGATGGACACATTATCTTTTGTGAATATGCTTCTAATATTGTTTCACATCCTACTGGAAATAGGAGAGCTAGTGTCCCTATTCTTTCTGTTAGAATTGGTGATCATTTCTATTATGGTTTATGTGATATTGGTGCAAGTTCAAGTGCTATCTCTTATGAGCATTATAAAGAAATAATGCATGAAATTGGTTCTTGTGAACTTGAAGAAATTGATGTGGTTATTCACCTTGCTAATAGAGATACCATCTCTCCAATTGGTATTGTAAGAGATGTGGAGGTACTTTGTGGTAAGGTTAAATATCCTGCTGATTTTATGGTACTTGGTTCAACTGGTAGTAAAACTTGTCCTATCATTTTTGGTAGACCTTTCTTGAACACTTGTGGAGCTATTATAGATTGTAGGAAGGAGAAAATTTTGACCAAATTTGATGGAGAATCTTATGAGTTTAATTTTTCAAAATTTTCTAAAGCTCCTTATGAAAATGAATTGCCTAATGAGGATTTTAGAGTTGAACAACTTGCTTCTATTGATCCATTTTTCAATCTTAAACCTCTATTTGATGATTTAAAATATGCTTATTCTGATGATAAGAATGCCCTATGTGATAGTTACATCGTTAATTTTATTCATGATGCTGAAAGTTATTATGAGAGAGGGAAACATAGTTGTATGCATCTCAATAATATTAAGTTCCCCCGCCTTATGTTGAAAGTTTTGATGTTGCACTTGTTTTGCCTTCCTATGCTAGTAGCCTCTTGTTTCAATAATTTGTTTTCTTATAAAATTCCCTTGCATAGTAAGTGGGTTAGACTCAAATGTGTTGGATATTTGCTTCTTGATTCTCTCTTTTACTTCAAATCCATATTTCCTATGTGAGCATTATCATGCCTATCTTAATGGCTATAAAGAAAGAGCTTTTGGGAGACAACCCATTATTTTTGCTTTAAGTTTGATTTTGTTTTGTTGAGTCTTGAAAGTTATTGCCTCTGTAATAAACTCTCCTTATCCTTTTTGTTTGGTTTTTGTGCCAAGATCAACCTCTAATGAGAGGGAGGTAAGATTTGGGGAATTTGTTGTCCCGAGACAGATTTTTGTGCTTCGCTTTAAAAAATCATGAAACATCCCAAAACGTCGTACTGATATGTAATTTTTTGTGTGCATGCCCCAGGTTATTATCTAACTTTCGACTTTTCGATTTGAGCAACATAAGATTTTCGAAAAAATCAATCTTTACCTGCAGGACTGTTTTGACAGATTTCTTCCATTTTTGCATTTGCCTCTTAAATCGATTTCCTTTTTGAATTCTTTTGGGATTTTGAAAGAAGTTGCTACAGTAGCTTATGTTTTGATGGATTTCAGTTGAAATTGAACCCAAAGGTTTATTATTTTTGCATACACTAATGTTGCTAATGAAGATTGTGTGAAGTTTTGTATGAAAGAAATTTTCAAGTGTTGGAAGAGAATGATGTAATGAGATGATGAATGGTCAAAGACTCAAACATTATATTTTTGGAGATTCTTATAAAAAAGATATTGATATTATTCAAGTGGTGACTCTGGAAGAATTTACTAAAGACCAAATTCAGGTATCTGCAGAGTCCGTTTTCGAATAGGTAACAATTCTGGTAAGAAAAGGTTCACGAAAAACTTTCGAATCAATATTTTTGCAATTTTTATTTAATATGGAAGATAATGAGCAAAAAGAGGGACGGAGACAGAGTCCAGGGGACTCACACCACCCTGTGGCATGGGCCCACCTGGCCACGCCACCAGGTGGTGTGGCCACCCTAGAGCTCGTCTTCGACCCGTTTTTGCCCAGTACCTTCCTTATGTCGTTAAATTTTGTAATATATAATCCCTCGGATCCCCTGAGGTCCGTATATCGTGTTCTTGTCGTGTTTTTGTTTCGATCTGTTTTTTCAGGAACTATTCTCAAGTTTAGAAGCACAATGGTCTCTGCCAACGACAAGGGAAAAAGGTTGTGGAAGATGATATCCAAGACCCAAAGCGAGAGGAGAAGATCAAGATTGAAGTTGAGGAAGAAGTGGAGGAATACCAATGTCCGCACTCTCGCGCTACCATTGCAAGCATTGGAGTGGTGGAAAATCCTGCCAAGCTCAAGAGGACTGCATGGATGTCCATAGGAGGGAAAGTTCCGCGTATTTTCTTATCTCCACGGTCACTTCCTCCATGTATCAAGAACTCCTTACAAACTCTTATACATGCACAGCAATTCCAAAAGATGCCTAAAGAAAATTTGCCCTCCAATTTGGATATGCCTCGTTCTAACCATGCAGGGAAAGAATACTTTAAGGAGGAAGAGTGGGGAAAGAATCACAAGGACTGGGATTCATAGTCTGACATGATCATGAATTGCATTGAGCACAATTCGGAGATGATTCGTACTCTCACCTTTGAGATTGAGGATTTGAAGAAATTGATTGAAAACCTTATCAAGGAAACACCACCATCGAAGGAGTAATTCGTCATCAGGTTTTGACATCCCCTTGGCTTGTTCCAAGCTTGGGGGAGTGTCGCGGTATCACATCATTATATTTTATCTTTTTACCCTTTTTAGTAGAGTCATATCATGAATAGAGAAGTTATCATATAGAATGGTTTGCATTGTGGAAGTATCTCTCCTCTAGTTGTTTATCAATGTATCCCTTGGTGTGAGTGCCGGTATGGAATACTAATGAGAAGTTTCATCATTTACTTTTTGCACATCTTATTTTAGTTTGCAATTTATGTTATATGATTGATCTTGTTGTTAGTATTGATATCACTTTGGGAGCATCAAGTAAATTTAGTTGGTTTTGGCAAATTTAGCTTTGGTCAGTACCAACACTACTTTGAGGATTGAGTGGAAAAGATAAAAAGTACTTATAGATATATTATATATTTTTCTTTCTTTCTTGATTGGCTCATAAGCTTAGTATTCTTTAGTTAAGATCTTTTGTGCTTCCAAGAAAAATTGCATGATTGTTTTTATCACTTGTATGTTTGCTTGTTTCCTTCAACTCTTATGCTTGCTACCTAGCCTTGCTAGCGAAAAGCCTGTACTAAGAAGGATGCTTCTCGTGCATCCAAGCCTTGAACTAAAACCTATGCCATTTGTGTCCACCATATCTACCTATTAGCATATGCTATTCCAAGTAAATTCTCAAGTTTTATCTATATCTTCCAAATTAAACTTTTGTTATGTGGAAATTAGTGATTAAAGCTCTCACAAACTTGATGGCACACTTTATTTTCTCGTACTTAATAAACTTGAACCATTGTGCCCATATATGTTGCTTATATGCTTGCAAATTATAAGTTGTGAATTAGCAAAACCATGTTGTCATGGGGAACGCTTTCAACATTGCACTTATTCTATTCAGTTGATATCATGTTCTTTTGTTTATGGATCTCGGCGGTGTGAAATAAAAGGGGAGTTTGTAAGCTCATGGAGTTTGTATATGTGTTAGAGAAATGCCTGGGCGGCTAGCCTAAGCCATGCCTAATCATGGTGGAAACTTGCAGGGTAACCATAATGAGCATTCTGTGAAGCATCCTCAATAAAAACCTATGCAAATAGCAAATAAAAAGATCGCTGAGATGCTCATTGTAGGTTGCCTTGTCATTTTGATATGGGAGAGTTCCTGTGCCATGGGGAAAGGGGTACCCAGTTGGCGGTTCTCTATGATACACATATACTTACAATGACAAGAACTTGCTTTTGACCAAAGTTGAGTAGCATGAGGTTCGGTACTCGTACGCAAGGGGCATGAGATTTTCAACTTATAACTTGTCAAGCATATACTTCATATTTGTGTCACTTTAATCTTAATCACTTCAAGATGCTTATGATAGGGGCAATGAGAGGTCAAAGCTAGTAAGCACCATAATTTTTGGAAGCTCTTTATGAGACTTGAAATCCCTTCTTCCCTCTATGAAGGGCCTTTCTTTTACTTTTATGTTGAGTTAGTAAACCTATGCCTTTCTTTCTCAAGCAAGCATTTGAGTTTTTGTGATTCAATCATCCATATGTTGATTTATTCAATCTTGTTTATTATGTTCCTTAGTTTGCACAATGCTCTTATCTGAATGAATATGACTTTGAAAGCTATCTTTGCAGGTGAAAAGACCATTATGTTTGAGAAAGAGACTCTTGCAGTATAAACTCCATTATTAAAGCTTTCCTTAAAACTAAGTATGATTTGTTAATTGTTTTCTGACCAAGAACAAAGTTTGCCATCACCAATTATGATTTTTATTGTGCATCTTTATTGTGACTCCCATACTCGTTGCAAGTTAAGTTATATAAGAGTGAGTTGTTTTCTATTATGATTTATGTATTGGTAAGTGTGATGCTTCTTGTCCGTATTCTCTTTATCGACACTTCACTCCATAAACCTATGGTCATGTTTATTGAGCCCAGTTTTCGCTTGGGGAGAAGCAAGGTCTAAGCTTGGGGGAGTTGATACGTCCATTTTTCATCACTATTTTATATCATAATTTACTATTATTCATTGATATATTTCATATTAAGAGATGATACTTATGTTATTTCATCTGTTTTGCATGTTTGATGACTTTTGGAGGATTAACTGTCGGAGTCAGGATTCTGATGGAAAAAGCACTATCTAGATGCAATATTTGCGAAGATCAGAAAAGCCCAGAAAATATATGGAAATTCCTATTTTTTCAGAAGACGAAGGAGGCCAGAAGGAGGAGTGGAGATGGGCCACAAGGGGCCTACACCACCCCCTAGCGCGTGTCCCCCTAGGCCGCGCCACCAACTGGTGTGGCCACCCTGGCCCACCTTTGGCATCGCCCTTTGGCGTATTTAATCCCACCGAAACCCTAAGACTCAGGAAGCAACCATGGAAAGATTCCGCCGCCTTAGCGAGGCAGAAACTATAGAGAGAGAAAGAGCTCTCTGGCAGGCAGAATTCTGTTGGGGAAATTTCTTCCCGGAGAGGGGAGATCATCGCCATCAACACCGTCATCAAGCTAGACTTCATCGGTATCACCATCAACATCATCATCATCATCTTCACCATCATCTCCACCATCATCACCACTCTGAACCGCTATAACAATTGAGTTGAATCTTGCATAGTTCCTAGGAGAAAATTTTCCGGTGTTGATTACTTGTTGTAGTTGATGCTATTGAGTGGAACCATTGAATTATTGTTCATGTTCAGATTTTTACTTATCATTATTTCATCTCTAATCTTGATCCATATGATGTCTCGTGAGTAGTTCATTTAGTTCTTGACGACATGGGAGAAGTCATGTTGTTAGTAGTGGAATTGTGTTGAGAAATATTCAATAGTTTGATATTTAAGTTGTGGTGATATTCATATAGTGGTGTCATGTGAACGTCGACTACATGATACTTCACCTTTATGGGCCTAGGGGAATGCATTGTATATTTTGCTACTAATTGTGGGGTTGCCAGAGTGACAGAAACCTAAACCCTCGTTAGGAAACCTTTGCACAAGAGAGTGTAAGATCTCAGAGTTTAATGATGTGGTTAGGTTTTTATCTTAATTACTTTCTTGTATTGCGGATACTTGAAAGGAGTATAATCACAAGTTTGTATTAGTCCAAGTAAGGTCGATATATTAGCATAGTCTCACCCACACAACACTTGTCCGATCAAAGAAGATTAATCAACTATATGAAGCGAAAGCACTTGACAATATTCTCATGTGTCCTCGAGAATGTCTGGCCATCTTAAGAAATACAACCGGCTTGTCCTTTGCTAAGAAAGGATTGGGACACTTGCTACAATTATTATTATTATTATCTTTTATTTACTCGCACTTTATTTATTTGCTTTATCAAAAACCCCTAAAAATCCGTTTGCTACTATTTACAGTGAATTCCTGATCCAAACCACTTGTCAACACCTTCTGCTCCTCGTTGGGTTCGACACTCTTATTTATCGAAAGTACTACGATACACCCCTATACTTGTGGGTCATCACACATATCCTCGAAATGAGAAAGGCAAATCATTTAATGACATCATAGCTCTCAACATGTCCAGTAAAGTTTGATTACGTCACTCAGGCACTCCATTATGTTATGGTGTCTTGGAGGGCGTAAGTTGCGAACAAATTCCATAATCTCTAAGATGTTCGCTAAATTTGTGATTCAAATATTCTCCTCCACAATCCAACTGTAGAAACTTTATTTTCATGTCGGAATGATTTTCTATATCACACTAAAATTAGATGTAATTTCCCATCTTGTATTTTCTACTTTATCTCTGAGTCCACTATATTTCACCATCACTTTATCCTTGATCCCTTCAAGCATTGTCAGGATCGGCTTGTTCCTCACACTACAATAAATGTTTCCTTCCGCAACAATAATGACAGGGTCCGTCAGCGCGACTTCCACGATGAAATTATCGGCTCGACCGTGGCCGATGGAAAACTTATTTTTTCAGTTTCGCGCCCCTCTACTATGAAGAAACTGCTAAAAACATGGACAAATCTCGACGGGTGCATGGTAAAAGTAAGATTTCCGCTTCCTCGCAAGATGTTGAGTCGCCAAAGTTTTTTTTTGAGTGTCGGTCCCGGACGTCAGTGACTCTTGCGAACCAAACTTTTCGGTCGCGCCTTCCTGATTTAAAATCGATGACGTTGTTCGATGCCTCTTCTGTTTAGTCAGGCTACTGGGTCCCATATGTCTGCCTCTCATTAGAAGAATTGTGTGGATGATGCAATTTTTCCCTTCCCTATTCTGAACTTGATTGCGTTGCTCGATGCATCTGCCGTTTAATCAGGCTGCTGGGTTCCACGTGTCTACCCCACATTAGAGGAATCATGTGTATGATGGAATTTTTTTCCTTGGCTCGTGCCTCCTTGATTTGAACTCGATAACGTTGCTCGATCTATCTACTGTTAATCACGCTGATGGGTCCCATATGTCAGCCTCTCATTACAAGAATCATGTGTATAATGATTTTTTTCCTTCGATCCTGCTACCTTGTTCCGAACTTGATTGCACTGCTAGATGCATCTACAGTTTAATCATGCAGTTGTGCCCCACATGTCATCCTCTCATTAGAAGAAACGTCTGTATGATGAAATTTTTGCCCTCGGTGGCACCTCCGTGTTAATTTGATAGCGTTGCTCGGCGAATCTGCCGCTTAGTCACGCAACTTGGTCCCACATGTCAGCATCTCATTTGAATAAATGTGTGCATGTGGACTTTTTCTCGCTCATGCCTTCCTGTTCCAAACTTGTCAACGTTGCTCGATGCAACACCTATATAAGGTATCGCTGGTGGGTCCCACATGCCAGCCTCTCTATAAATAAAATGTCCTATGATGGATTTTTTTGGCCGTCTCCATTGTTCTGACCTTGGTCCGTTGCTGGGTCCCAGATGTCAGTCTCCTCTGTGCACGACATGTGTCTAGGCTGGGTCTCAGATGCCAGCCTCCATTTGAAAGAAACGTGTGTATGTTGGACTGTTTTTTTGGGTCGAGTTCGCCGTTCTGACCTTGGCAACATTGCTAGATGCAACAACAGGTTATCTGTGTCCCAGGTGTCGGCCTTTAAAACTGTTAATCTATACTCTGTTGCTGGGTCACACATGTCAGCGCTAGTATATAATAACAGAAATTGCCACGACCACTATTTTGACCTTGTTGTGATGCTGGGTCCCATATGTCAGTCTTCTCTGTGCAGGAAACATGTCTATGCTGGGTCCCACATATTATTCTCTATTTGAAAGAAGGGGTTTATATTTTCGTGCCCCTGGTTCATTAGTTGTACTTAGTTTTCTCCAGCCGCTTAAAGTTAGCTCACTTTTCCACTCCCTCTATTATGAAACCCTCGCAGGCGCTTAGACAGAGGTATGCTGTCAGGTTAAAGGCTTGACCGTTACATGCTGACCGGTGAGACCGCATTGGGGCGAGTCCTGCCGTGGCTGTTACGTGCTGATGAGTGGGGCTAGGATACATGTTCGACTAGCCATCCATATCCCGCCGACTTGTGGGCCGCTTTTTTCCTAATTTTGTGGCTGGTGCAGCCAATGACAAATGAGGATGTTCTGTGGGGCCATCGAAGCCAATGAACGATGGGGCCTGATGGCTGTGAAATATAGCCATCCAAATTCACATTTAAACTGGATATTATTCATATATTTGATGAAATATCTCTCTAAACTCTGCCACTAATGCCTAATGATCAAAGGGGTATGCAATCCTTTCTTTATATTTTTTCTGCATAGATAATGACGTTTGATGATAGGAATCACTGCATTAAAGTCAAAGATACGAGATTTCCAACAACTCAAAGAAACCTGGAGCCGTGAAGTATAGGCGGTGCCTTTAACGACCAACATCGCCGTATAGTTTCGTCCATATAGTTCCGGCCATATAGTTCCGGCCGTATAGTTGGCACCGACATCGCCAGGTCAAACAGAACAACTTTCATGAAGGGACCCCTATATAAAGATGCCTCTGGCAACGAGAAAACCGCTCCTCGACCTCTTCCCTCGACTGTTTTCCTCCAAAAGCCACCACACCGGAGGAATAGATCAAGATCTAATCTCCGAACCCTTCTCCACCACCATAGCCATATTCCACCACTTGTAATAGTAGATCTCATCTCCAATTGGCGACATTGTAACATTCTTTGCTATCAATCTCATGATTTCTATTACAATGTTTTTGGTTGTTGATTTCATCTCTATGTGTGATTAATTATCCTTGGGCTAAGGGCTTTGTCCTAGCCATGTAGCTCTTGTTCATGTTATTTATCATAGATGGGATCATGTATTAGTTTGTATGACATGATGATTATTGTACCCTCTCTTTCCTCAATCTAAGGGCTTGTCAGGTACCAAAGACCCCAAGGATTGATCTAGGTATAGGGAGTGTGAGTGATGACTGATCTGCAAGTTAGGAACCCCAGTGACAGAAGGGGTAGTATGGTTGTATGTGAGGAATTTACTTGGGATTAATGATGACATCACTATGCATATCATTATTTCTCTTTCTTCTATGGATGAGACTAGTAGGTTATTGCTATAAGCGGTTGCGGAGGCAATACCAATAATGGATGCACTGCCCATATATAATTATCTTTCTCTAACAATTACATGCATACTTTATTATTACCTTTTATTCTCATCAGATGTTTTGCACAATTACTGGTGAAATCGAAAGCCCCAGGCCCTCTCTCTCCATCGTCAACAGCAACAAAAATATCGCAAACTCTTGGTCCGGTGAAAACACAAAAGGAATTCTAAAACTCCCGAAGGTTCGTTTAAGTAACCTTACTACGCTTTCTGCTTCCCGAGGATTCGATAAACCAAGGTCTACTAGGGAAAAAGAACTATACTACATCCGTAATCCGGATCGAAGGTATCAACCCTTTTTTTGGCGCCTTTTCCAAGGAAGCAATAGCTACCCTAGTGAGGTTAGTAGGAACCTTGCTAGTTTTAATTTTTGTTTTTAATTTTGTTAGTTTGCTTTCAGTCTTTAATTGAAAAACCAAAAAAAATTAGGTAGTCTTTTAATTCTTGTTTTTACTATCATTAGTATTTGTTTAAGAAAATCCAAAAACATAGGAAATACGGCTAAAAAGAAGCTTGGGGAGTTTGCAACTCCCAACAATGATTATTTGCATACTCCTATTACATAGCCAGCAATTACTGCTGAAGATTATGAAATTAAGCCCCACTATTTAAGTTTGGTTTAACAGAATCAATTTGGAGACTCTGCTGTTCAGGATGCAGGTATGCACTTAAAGACTTTCACTAAAATATGTGATATGATGCGCATTAAATATGTTAACCCCGATGAGGTCAAGTTAGGCTTATTTCCTTTCTCTCTTAGAGGAAGAGCAAAAGAATGGTTGCTATCTTTGCCTAGAAATACTATTGCATTATGGGTGGAATGTACTTCATTATTTATGACTAAATTCTTTCTACCTACAAAGACTATGCAACTAAGATCTAATATTACAGGTTTTAGATAGGAAGAGCGTCAGCCACTAGCGCTTGAATGGGAGAAAATGAAAGAATGTATGATAAACTATCCCATCCATGGGATGGAAGATTGTTTAATTCTCCATTTATTTTATAATGCTCTTAAACTTGTATATAAGTATATGCTTGATACTGCATCTGGAGGAATATTTATGTGTAAACAGATTACCGATGCAAAGAAGCTATACAATATGCAAGACAACAATGCCCAATGTCATGTGGAAAGATCAAACACAAAGAAGGTGAACTCTGTCACACCTCAAGAAAATGAATAACTCAATGCTAAGTTGGATGAGCTCATATTAGCCGTCAAAGGTAAGGAAATCTAGATAAGAGCTATCCCATAACCAAATATTGAAAAATAGACTTTATAGATCGTAGTGATTATAACCCTGTAAGACTAATTCATATATCATTGTTACTCCTGGTTTCCTGACTATTGGAAAAAGCTTCAAAGTGTTGTAAAGTTGCCGGTGATATATGAAATTAGATTTGTTGAGATAACAACAACGATGGATAGATGCAATATGATACACGTGAAACATATTGTCAATATTGTTATCGATAGTTTCTCATAACAAGTATTACCATTACTATAAGATCGTTTGACTATAAGACTTATATATACTTGGATACGATATGGACGTGGTGGGATCCTCAAACATTTTTTCGTGATTGGGGTAACTATAAAGTCGGTCTTTGCTCTTACAGGATAGTATGTCAATGTTCTATGTGAAATAGTTACGTAACTTATACTCCTGATAATGAAGAGATACACTCTGGGCCGAACACGTGATCAAGTTGTTTATCACAGAAACATCAATGATACAGAATGAGTAAAGAGTACATACTGGGTAATGAGGATAACTCAAATGTTTCACCTCGGGTTACGTAAAGTATCAAGAAGCAATTCAACAACTATCGATTAAGTAATACAAAAGGTTCACATGATAAACATATTCGTGTTTTTTGCAGTGATCATTAAGTAAATCGAGGTGCTTATGTTGATCATTGTTGTGAAATATGTTCTAGACATGTCCACACATATCCGAACACATAGGGTCATACACATAAAAGATTAACGGCATATAGGATACGAGTGCGATTAAAGGTATGTGAATGAAGTAATTCTGAAAGTGGTTCAAAGAAGTCTTGGAATATTTTTGGAGTTCTCCGAAATATCACTAAGAGTGTGCGGAATGTTTCCGGACATTCAATAAAAGGTATTGGAATGATTTAGGAAGGTTCCAGAATAAATTTGGTTGTGTTTGGAGTTTTTCCAGACTTTGGAAAAATCATTTTTATTTAATTATGAAGTAAAAATATCTAGTGGTCACCATGGGCCCGAGGAACCTCATGGGCCCTCTAGGATGCGCGGATAGAGAGAGAGAGAGAGAGAGAGAGAGAGAGAGAGAGAGAGAGAGGATGAACCCTGGCAGAGTCGACCAAGGCCTCCCTTGGCCCACGACATGAGGTAGTGAGGTGGAGGGGAGTCCGAGTTGGACTCAACCCCCCTTTTGGCGCTTTGGGGAGGTAGGAGTCTCTCTAAGACTCAAACTCCCTCCCCTATTTGGTTTGGGGGAGGAGCCAAGGTTGGCCGCCTCCACCCATGTAGAAGGAGAGGGAACACACCACCCCAAGCCATGTTCCCCCTTGCCCTAGCCACCGACGCATCCACCACGCCGTGACCGCCTCCCTGCTACGGTGCCAGGCTACTCCCTCTTCCCCTTGTTGTGTTGACACAATCAACACTTGAAGGAGAACTACTGTATCACCATCGCCGGAGTGCTGCCAGACTTCTACCATTGATTAGATCTAATCTACTCGGGATTGCGAAAGTGCTATCGGATCTTCATCAACACGTTCCCGCTTCGACCATGTGCTTGATCAAACCTTGACGCGGTGATGTTCATCTTGTATGTGTGGATACCATGGAGTTGTTGCGCTTAGGTATTAGATCGCCAGAGCCATTCATGAGATAATACATCTCCTCTCGACTTGACAAGTCTCGTTGCGGGATCGACACACGTCTTCATCAACCTCACCATCGGCAACTTCTGCTAGATTGACCTTCGAGGGTATGATTCGTTGTCTCTGCTTCTCGCATAATTGGTCTTGGTTATGCGCTAGAAATTTTTTATTTTGCGTAGGGCGTTTTCCAATGGCGCCACCATCGCCTTAGAGGGGTAGGGTAGAAGGGGGCCAAACACCCACGGTCGGGGGGAACCTCGAAATCTAATCGATTGTTCCCCCTTTATAGACCGAGCAGTTAACGAAAGCCAATGGCATGCCGTCAAAGAAATGTCGCGTAGACAATACATGTGGGGTCCTACTGTTAGTTTCCTGTCAATTAGCGATCAATACTGAATCAATGTTTTTTGTGAATACTTGGTTCAAATGCGGTGTTTTTTTGTGATTGAAACATCAAGTGATAACCATTCAGGAAATTTAGCTATGAGTGTGGTGGTTTCATGCTACCAACTCTCCCCATTAAGTTGTTGTTTAGTTTTGGTTAGTTGTATTCATCACCCAAATCTAGAACCAGATGTTCTATCTATTTTATGTATTGTATTTATGTCCTTGTCTCTCCTGGAATGCATATGCATGGAAAATTACAAAATTACATGTTCATCTACAATAGTCTACCCAAAAGCTAGCTGATAAACAAGATCGGAAAACTATAAATCTTATTCTAGGTGAGAAACGAGGGGAGATAAAGCCCTAATGGCCACTTATTGATCTGTAACACGCCATATGAAGATTAGATACTGCCCGAAGGCTTACCGACTGTGTGTATAATATGAAACGCTGACAGCATCTGGTCTTCGCATAAACAAATATTAGATACTGCCTTAGCTAGCCTGTTATTAATCAATGGCTCATTATCTCTATAGTTGTTAATCACATGCAGCCAGATAGGGTGTACTTTTTTTTTGCGGCAGATACAGTGTACTTTAGAAGTACTATGTATGGCAGCAGCCAACTAGATTCTTCATGTTGTGCAATCTAGCTAGCTCCTCCATACAATGTACATTTTGATAATCCCTGCACATTTTGGCGGCTAACTGTTGCCTTCCCAGCACCATCATCGAAAGATCTTGTGCCTAGTCTGGTCTTGTGCCTATGGGAAAGAAACAACGAAGATGCTGGTCTGGTCAAGATCTATTCTCATTCATGCAGATGCAGGAGGTCTTTGTTTTATACAACTCGGACATGTAACTCATTGGGAACTGCCATGCGGCAGACCTGTCGGGCTTGAAAGGATGACCTCTCAGGAGAACTTTTTCAACCTCTGGAGTCTGATCCAGGATGTGCAGATCATTGATCAACATGATTCTATTCGCTGGATTCTTACCGATGAAGGCTGTTACTCTGCAAAAACAGCCTATGAATTCAAATTCAAAACGAGGATTCCATTGCCTCATCTCAATCAGATTTGGAAGGTCAAAGCTGAATCAAAGGTGCAATTGTTGGACTAGGGAAAGAAGTCCAGATCACCCCCACAACTATCGCGTCCCGTCCAATAGCACCCCTTATGTTTTAAGTGGGACAAATCACACCCATAACTATCCAAAACCAGGCAAAATACACCCCCAGAGGATTATGGCTGTTTTGACACCGGTTTTGGACACGTTAGACACCGGATTAGGCCACATAAGCACCTGGATCAAATAACACCCCCAGGTTTCGTTGACTCCCATCACCCCTCCCGTCCCCATCACCAATCCCGTCCCCTCGGTCCACCACCCGCCCCTCGCCGCCCCTTACTCCTCCGTGCCCTTGGCCACTCGCCCGCCCCAGAGCCGGCCTACACGGTGGTCGACGGGCACCTCCGCCCCCGCACAGCCTTGCCCGCCCATCGTCGCGGCCTCCCACTGCCGGTCGACGCGGCCGGCCCCTCCCGCCCGCCACTGATACCCCCAAACCTCGCATACTTGTCACCGGAGCATCCCGGCGAAGCTCGTGCTCCGGCCGCCGTGTGACCGTGTTGCAGCCAGTGGATGCAGAGTACGTCCGGTATCCTTGCGCCTCACCTGAAAAAAAGTGCACGAGCTTACCATCTCAATCAAAACCCGACCTTATTTCAGTCCAACCTGAGTATCCCAACTCATAATCCGTAAGTATTTACCGACATAATCGGAAATTCCATTGGAGAAACACTAGTACGAACATTTACTGATAGTGGCACCGCCCTCGAATCGTCAAACTCCCCCGCCGATCATCCGCTCAGATCGTCAACGAGCGAGAAGAGCAGTGCGGCGGAGAGAGGAGGAGAACAACAGTTCAGTCGAGACTATGAGAGATACGGCGCATGATCAACTAGCTCGACCAGGCCAGGTGTGCCAGATGGGATCAGTTGGCTCGACTGGACCAGGTGCTTGCATGTCAAACCGGGACTGTCCACTTCGACCAAAACTAGAGCTAAAATAGCCATCAGCCTCGTAAACCACCTTTGGGGTGTAATTTGCCTGGTTTTGGATAGTTACGAGGGTAATTTGTCCCACTTAAAACATAAGGGGGGATATTGGCCGGGACACGATACTTGTGGGGGTGATCTAGACTTCTTTCTTGGACTAGGTAGCTCTCGGTAGTAGCTTCTAGGACTTGGATCTTACAGAGAGAGATAGAAGTGAGGTATACCTTCTCCGGTGGATGAACTCGAGGACCCGTTGGCCATCTTGGTCGACGGCGAGAGCGTGGCTATAGGGCCTAAGCGGTAGCGGCGACGGAGCTTCCCGTGGCTAAGCGCTAGGAAACCCTAGATCGATAGGGATGTAGGTGGGGGAGCGGCGGCAGCATTGAACCTCGTATGTTGTGCCCCGGCCCCCACCTCCTATTTATAGAGCTGCCACAGGGGCCCACCAACCATGAGAGGGTTGGGTTCCCCCGATCAGGGCGCGGATAAGGGTTCGATGAACCATTGGGTTCGTACGTGGAGAGGTCAACCTAACACCCCCCCCCCTTGATATCGACTTTACTTTTTTACTTTATACTTTACTCGTTTCATCACTGTTTGGTACATAGAGCATCTTTCATCGTCACATCTCAACTACCGATAGAATCAGACAGCTACAGTATACCTCTTTTTTTGAAACAAGAAACTCTTTACTTTTGGGCCTCTTTGATCCAGAAATCATAGGCTTTACCTTAAACCCATTCCGGCTAAGTGCTCCTTGAACACATTGGGTGGTAAGCCTTTCGTTAACGGATCCGCAAGCATTTCCTTTGTCTTTAAATACTCGAGTCTTATAGTGTGATCCTGGATCTTATCTTTTACAACATAATACTTTATCTCTATTGGTTTAGAAGCACTACTCGATTTGTTGTTGTGAGCATAAAATACTGCGGGCTCGTTGTCATAATACATCTTTAGTGGCTTGCTAATGCAATATGCCACTTTCAAGTCGGGTATAAATTTCTTTAACCATATAGCCTGTCCCGTGGCCTCATAGCATGCTATAAATTCTTCATACATCGTGGATGATGCAACTATTAACTATTTGGAGCTTCTCCATAAAATAGCCCCTCCTGCGAGAGTAAAGACGTATCTTGTGGTGGACTTCCGATCGTCTTTGTCTACCGCAAAATCAGCATCTGAATACCCTCTTATCTCTAGGGAATCATACCTTCTATATGTTAGCATGAGGTCTTTTGTGCCTTGCGCATAACGCAAAGCTTTCTTTACCATTTTCTAGTGCTCTATGCCTGGATTCTCTTGATATCTACTGAGTACCCCAGTGATAAAAGCTAAGTCAGGGCGAGTGCACACTTGTGCATACTGTAAGCTTCCAACGGCCAAAGCATATGGTACTGACTTCATTTGATCGATCTCATATTGACTTTTGGGACATTGAAATTTCCCAAAACTGGGCCCTTGACTATTGGAGCAGGTGTGGTATTGCACGCATGCATACTATAATTTTTTAGGATCTTCTCTAGGTATGCCTTTTGTGACAGCGCTAGGACCCCATTTTCTCTATCTCGATGAATTTCTATGCCCAAAACATATGAAGCTTCACCAACATCTTTCATGTCAAAGTTTGAGGACAAGAACTTCTTTGTTTCTAGTAGTAGACTGACATCGCTGCTACCAAGGAAGATATCATCCACATATATAATTAGGAAAATGTATCTCCCACTTTTGAATTTTTCGTAAACGCAGTTGTCCTCAACATTCTCTTTGAATCCAAATTTATTAATGGTCTCATTGAATTTTAGATACCACTGTCGCGAACCTTGCTTTAATCCATAAATGGATTTCCTTAGGCGGTATCCCATGCTTTCTTTGCCTTCCATGACAAAACCCTTAGGTTGTTTCATGTAGACTCTTTCTTCTAAATCCTCGTTTAGAAATGCCGTCTTTACATCCATTTGATGCAGCTCTAAATCAAAATGTGCAACTAGTGCCATTATGATTCTGAAGGAATCCTTACACGAGACTAGATAAAATGTCTCATTGTAATCTACTCCTTCTATTTGTGTGAATCCTTTTGCCACAAGTCGAGCTTTATATTTCTCCACATTCCCTCTAGAGTCATACTTTGTTTTGTAGACCCATTTACAGCCTACTGTTTTGGCTCCTTCAGGAATTTCCTCTAAGTCCCAAACCTCGTTGGAACTCATCGACCTCATCTCATCTTCCATGGCTTCTAGCCACTTCGATGAGTGAGGGCTACTCATGGCTTCTTCAAATGTAGCGGGATCATTCTCCATTTGAACTATTTCTGTGTTATAAACTTTATAATCTTTAGAAATTTCTGACTTTCTAGCTCTTTGAGACCTTCTAGGAGCCTCATGAACTGGCTCAGCATGTGTCTCAACATGTGGCGTATCCTCTAGAGGTGGCTGTTGTTGCTCCCTTTCATGCTCAACAGTGGGTTCGGTCGGCTCCTGACGGACAGGTTCCAGATCCTCACTCACTACCATCATGGGTGGAGTCACAATAGGTTCTTGCACTACAACCTTTGGGGTTGTTGATGCAGGAACAACAGGTAGCGAGAAGAATGGCTCCCGAATCATCAGATTAGATGCATGCACCCTCTTCTCCTCAAGATTAATTTTTCGTGCTATACCATGCTCCACCTCATCATTTCGTCCTATAAGAAGATAGTGTGTCTCGTTTCTTCTAACTTTGTGTATCTGTCTGGACAGTAGAAACGAAAACCTTTTGACTTTTCAGGATAGCCAATGAAATGGCAACTGACTATTTTAGGGTCAAGATTTGATATATTTGGATTGAACACTTTAGCCTCAGCTAGGCTTCCCCACACCCTTAGGTTCTGTAGCAAGGGAACTCTCTCTGTCCATAGCTCATACGGTGTTTTGGGCACCGACTTGCTTGATACTCTGTTGAGAATATGAATGAAGGTTCTTAATGCCACCATCCACAAACCGAATGGCAATGTGGAGTAACTGATCATGCTGCACACCATATCCATAAGGGTACGGTTGCGCCTTTCAGCTACTCCATTTTGTTGAGGCTCGCCCGGCATCGAGTACTGGGCCACTATGCTAGTCTCCTGTAAGAACCTTGCAAAAGGTTCAGGGACTTGGCCATATGGGGTGTGTCGACCGTAGTACTCCCCTCCACGGTCAGACCTTACTATCTTTATTGTTTTACTATGTTGGTTCTCAACCTCGACTTTGAATATTTTAAATTTATCCAACGCTTCCGATCTTTCTTTAATTGGATAAATATAACCATATCGAGAGTAATCATTTTTAAATGTTATGAACGAGTCATAACCATCCACATTTTTCACTGGAAATAGTCCACAAATGTCGGTGTGAATAATTTCAAGTGTTTCAGCGCTTCGATTTGCACCCTTTTTGATTTACTTTACATGCTTTCCTTTAATGCAATCGATGCATTGCTCTATGTCGGAGAACTCTAATGGAGGAAGAATATCGTTTTTAACTAGTATTTCTATTCTCTCCCCCGAAATATGGCATAAACGACAGTGCCATAATTTTGACGAGTCTTGAGTTCTCTTTTTTCTTTGGTTCTTTATCCGACGAGGAAACATTCTCTTTCACTTTACATATAGAATTAACTTTATCGCGAGTGGATAATAAATAAAGCTCATTATGAAGGAAATCAATACCAACATAATCTTCATTACAATAAATGGCACACTGGCCATGTCCAAAATGACATTGATAGTTTACTTTGTCCAAACGTGACACACTTATTTAATTTCTATGCAAAGAAGGAACATAAAGAACATCCGAAAGCAAGATCATTGATCCATTAGCAGGATCCAAGGAGATGTCACCAACGGCCTCAACGTCCGCTTGGACTACATTTGCGACTTCAACACGTCCTTCGTTTCTTTTCATAGTCCTCGTAGAATGGAACCCTTGTAAAGAATTTGCAACATGAACAGTTGCCCTTGAGTCAATCCACCAAGTAGATTTTGAAAACTGTGTATATAGGAATTCATTTACAAATGAAACTATATTGTTACCTTTTCTTGCCATTAGCTCCTTTAGAAAAACGGAGCAATCTCTCTTAAAGTGCCCTTTCTTGCCGCAGTGGAGACAAGCATCTTTGTCCACTAGGAGGGCAGGCCTATACTGAGGCTGATGGTGCATGGGAGCTTTACCGTGTGGCTTAGAAGGGGAGCCATGGTTGCTGTGAGTGAAGGGCCTTTTCTTGTTGTCCTTCACCAGGTTCAATGAACCACCATTCTGGGCTTGGAGCCTCTCCTCTTCTTGAGCGCACATGGCGATGGTCTTTTCTATGTCCCATTTTTCAGGGGCCATGTTGTAATTGACAACGAAGTTGTCAAACTGTTGAGGCAATGATGCCATCACCAAGTGGACAAGCAGAGCAGGCTTTAGCTCCAGATCAACATCCATGGGCTTCAGTTTGGCAGTCATGTTGCTCATCCGGAGTATATGCTCCCTCATGTCGTGTCCACCGCCGTGGTACTTTTCTGTCACCAGCTGCTTCAGCAACTGGGTTGCATATGTCTATGAAGAGCCACTAAACTGGCTCTTTATCTTTCCCAAGTACTCCGGGACAGAAGTATACTCTACGATAGATCCAACAATAACTTGCTCTATCGTGTTCTTTATAAATGTCATGCATTTTTTATTGGCATTCTGCCACTTTCTGTTCTCTAAAGTATAGGACATCTCCAGTGGAGCATAGTCCCTTTGCTTTTTATCCCATGCCGCATCATCATCAACGGCATCTAGGACTAGCTCTGTTGGCTTTGGAGGAGGCTTGGTCTCAAGGACTCAATCCACCTCAGCGCAAATGAAGGACAGATTCACCTTCTTTCTCCACCCGGAGTAGTTGTCGCCTCTAAGTGTGGGGACATCCTTGATACAACTCATCAAGTAATATCCTCCTGAAAACCACAAAGAAGTGAGAACAGTAACAATTGCAAATATTATTCCAATGTTGGTCAAAATCAAGACATGCAAATGTTTATGCAAATAATTCTACATCACCGTTGGGCAGAAAATAGAATCAAAAGCAAATGATTTTAATTACTTTGAAATAACAAACTAATCATAATCATGTTATTTACAATGTTGGTTAGAAAAATAACATGAATTTGACCAGAATATTACTTTAACATGCTCTCAAAAATTTAATATCACTTTTATTAAATTTTAAAAGAGCCCTTTTGACTATTTGCAGCGGAAGAATTAATTAAAAAAATCATTTAACTTTACATCTTAAAGAAACTTTACTGTTACTTTATTATGTTCTAGACAAAATTTCATTGGATAATTTTGTATAGAAAAAACTTTGCCAAAATAACTATTGAAACAGATAAAAAATAGTAAAAAAGCTTCGGTAAAAAAATAAACATAAAAACTGTGTTGTTTGCGCATAGGGCAGAAAACAAAAGCCCACTGCTTCTAAGTGGCGCGCAGCACTCTCCGTCCCGTATTGGCCCAAGGAAGACCGCGAACAGTTGTGCACGATGTCTCTGTACTACGCAGGCGGCGCTCTCCTGGCCCAACCGAAGAGCCCACGACCCGCAGGCGGCCTGTCACCACTCTAGGAGCTGGTCGCCGTGCCATTTCCCTCAATCCAACGGTCAGCCGCGATCGTAGCTAGGTCAAAAATGACCCTGTCCCCAACCCCTGGAAACATAACCCTCATTCGCCCCCTCCCACCCCGCGAGCCCCCACGTTCCTCTCTCCGGCGGCAGTGTCGAGATACGTTGGTAACGTATCTATAATTTTTGATGCTCCATGCTTGTTTAGTATCTACTTTGCTTTACTTGTCTACACTTTGAGGTGCTTTTTACATGTTTTCTGGTACTAACCTATTAACAAGTTGCAACAGTGCCAGATGCCTGTTTTATGCTGTTTTTGGTTTCAGAAAAGTTAGTAAAGAAATATTCTCGGAATTGGACGGAATGAAGGACAAAGTCAATAACTTTCCATCAGGAACAAGAAGTCCAGAGGAGATCCCGAGGGGCCAGACCCCAGTAGGGTGGGTGCTACCCTTTGGCTTTGGCACGCCTCAAGGCCGCCTCAGTCTCCCCCGTCGCCTATAAGAATCCCCCGATGCACAAACTCTTAGTATCCGATCGGAAATCCACGAAACCGTCTGTAGCCGCCGCCACCATCGTACCTAGATCAGGGGGATCTAAAGCTCTTCCCGGCACCCTGTCGGAGGGGAGATCATCCCGGAGGCCTTCTCTTCGGTATGATTTATGAGTAGTTCCACCTTGGACTATGGGTCCATGTAGTAGCTAGATGGTTGTATCTCCTCCTTTGTGCTTTCATGTATAGATCTTGTGAGCTCTGTTCATGATCAAGATCTAATCTATTTGTAATCATGCATGTTGTGTTTGCGGGGATCCGATGGATATTGATATTATTATGTTGGTTTGATTAATGGTTTTATCTTTATGATTCTATCATGTCTGTGTTGTTTGTGATCTTGCATGCTCTCCGTTGCTAGTGGTTATCTTGGCCAAGTAGTTGCTAGTGACTCCAAGAGGGAGTATTTATGCTCGATAGTGGGTTCATGCCTCTAGTTTCCAAGGGAAGTGACAGAAATCTCTTCGATTGTAGATGTGTTGTTGCTACTAGGGAGAAAACAATGGTCTCTTGTTCATGGAACATGTGGACTGTTTACCTTACACACTTTGCTTAAAGCAGTTGTCTGTTGCTTGCAACTTAATACTGGAGGGGGTTCGGATGATAACCTGAAGGTGGACTTCTAGTCATTGATGCAGTTGGATTACGGTCTATGTATATTTTTGTATTGCCCAATCAACTTCATAGGATCTTTCTAGCTAGTAATTGCATTGTTATGCCTTGCTCAGTTCCTGTCAATTGGCCCGCTGTAATTTCTTTACCCTTCATGCCATGTTGTTTATCTAAGGAGAGCACCTCTAGTGAACTATGGACCCCGGTCCAATCTTTACTATTGATACATCTTCCACTGTTACTTGTTTACTTGCTGCAAACCATTACCTTCCACACCATACGTTTAATCCTTTGTGACAGCAAACCGGTGAGCTTGACAACCTCACTGATTCGTTGGGGCAAAGTCTTGAGTTTGTGTTGTGCAGGTCTCCACGTTGTTTCCAACACCTGTGTGACGTTTCCTTCATCCTTCTGGTTAGATAACCTCGGTCTCAACTGAGGGAAGACTTGTTGCTTGCTGTTTCACACCATGCTCTTGGGGTTTCCAACGAAGCGCTTCCACATCAAACACCAGGCTCCATCAAGATTTCTGGTGCCGTTACTGGGGAATCTACTTCAACCTCTTCCACCTCGTCAAGCGCTATCAACAAGTTTTCTGGCGCCGTTGCCGGGGAGGCTAAGGACGTCTTCACTAGGGGAGTCCTTCACTTCCTTTCTCTTTACTTTGTTTTTAGTTTGCTTTGTTTATTTTGCTTGGTTTTGTTTGCCTCTTTTCAAAAAACCCAAAAAAATTAGTCTAGTTTGGCTTGCTTGCCTTATTCAAAAACACAAAAAATTTGTTCCTGCTCTAGTTGCTCGTCTGTTGCTGCCTTGCTTGGTCATGCTTCCTATCAATGGATGGTTTCTTTGAAACTAGTTCTTATTGGCAAGGTGGTTCACGGAAGAACAAAAGTATTATTATAAGGAACACCGCTTGTCACAAAAAGGGAAACGCTTATGGGAACAAATTAATAGGTTGAATACTATTGCTAGAGACGTGTGCTCTACTTATAATGTTACCTATTGCTTTGATAAAGCTTGTTGTTGCAAGAGGTATAAACACCTACCCTTTCAATGTGAGTATAATGATAATGTTACCATATCTTTTTATGTTAAAGTAAATTATGAATTTTATGATGTGGAACAAATTGAAGAATTTATTGCCTTCAAGGGTGCATTTGAACTTGCTAGTTTGCTTGAAAATACTGATGATGCACCTTATGAACATGAGGTTTATGAGATACTTAAATTTTGCTTTGACAATTACAAGGAACCAAATGGCTATATTCTTGAATATTTTAATAGGTGCTTTCCACAACTGGAAGAGACTAATGCCTTGCAGGAGCCTTTGGAAGAAGAAATTGTTGAAACTGGAAGCTCATTAGATGAAAAAGAGGAGGAGAGTGATGAACAAAAGGAGGAAGAATGGATCTAACCATGTCTACCTTCTAATGAGAGTAACTCTTTACCTCTTATATTATTTGATTGTCCCCCATTCTTACCAAAGGAGGATGAATGTTATGTTCCTGTGGATCCTTTTGAAATATCTACTTTGGGTAAAACCTTTGAAGGTTTTAATCCCACTATTTGTGAGCTTGATAGAGATTATGTGATTGTAGATCATGAAAATAATGCTTTATATGATATCTATATTGTTGAGTTTATTCATGATGCTACTTAAAATTATTTTGAGAGAGGGAAACATGGTCTTATGTATCTCAACAATATTAAGTTTCCCCTCTTTATGGTGAAAATCTTGAAGTTGCACTTGTTTTGCTTTCCTATGCCTATTGCTTTGTGCTTTCATGACTTGTTTCTTTACAATATTCCTATGCATAGGAAGTGGGTTAGACTTAAATGTGTTTTGAATTTGCTTCTTGATGCTCTCTTTGACTTCAATTCATAATTCTTATGTGAGCATCTTCTCAAGCTTTCAAGCCTAACTTAAAGGCGTTAAAGAAAAGTACTTGTTGGGAGATAACCCAAGAGTTTCCTTGAGTCTTGGAAGTTATTAATTCATTAATGACCTCTCCTTATCATTTTTGTTTGCTTTTTGTGCCAAGAATGACCTCAAATGAGAGGGAAGTAAGATTTGCGGAGTTGCTGTCCCGAAACAGATTTCTGTCCTCCACCAAAAAAATCGTGAGGAGGCTCTGTAACTCGGATTAAGCTCAAAATTTACGAATAAACCCCCCAGTATGTTGGATAACTTTCGTTAGTTCAACACTTTTTGATTTTAGCAACAGAAGATGTTCGAAAACATTCGTTTCTACCTGCTGGTCTGTTTTGACAGATTTCTGCCATTATTTGCATTTGCTTCTTATTGATTCCTTTTTGAGCTCTCTTAAGGTAAATTGAGTTTCTTTGAAGGAGTTACTACAGTAGCTTGTGTTTTTAGTGAAAATACTTTCTATTCCAAATCTTTGCCAAGCGGTCTAATATCTTTTGAATAAGCTAATGTTGCTAATGAAGATTGTGTGAAGTTTTGTATGAAGGAAAAATTTTAGGTGTAGAGAAAGAATGATGCAATGAGATGAAGGATGGACAAAAGCTAAAGCTTGGGGATTCCACCATGGTTTCACCCCAAGAAATATCCAAGAGGTACAATCGTCAAAGCTTGGGGATGCCCAAGGCATCCCCTTCTTCATCAATAAAAAGCTCAGGTCTGTCTAGACACTTCACTTTTATTGTTTCATGCACAGTTGTGTTGTTCTTGGAGCGTCTTAGTTTTCATTTGCTTTGCTTAGTTTGTTTAGTTTTCTTTAGTAGTTTGGACCCCCGTTCTCGCTGTGTTGTTTTGCAAATAAGTTTGCTTGGTGTTTGGAAAGGAGTAGTAAGTTCTTGCTTGAAGTGCAAGAGGAGCTTGCATTGACCCGGACTAAGACTTTAGCATGACATGCTAGGTGTTGTTTTAGAATTATGCTTAGTGATTATTGTTGTAGCATGTCTTGTTCCAAAAAATTGGGATTGCTTAGTGTGCCTTGACGAAATTATGCATTGTTTTAGCATGCAAAAGCATAGTATTGTGGTATTCTCCTTTGATGTTTTGCTTGGTTTGACTTGACACATGCTTATACCATGTTATGACTATGACAAGTCACCATTATCCTCTATGATCATTTAGTTCTTGACTTGTAGTACCACTCTTTGCTTTGATTAGTTTGCTTTGTTGCATTACATAATTATGGCCATTATTGCTCTCTTAGTTGGTTGCTCCCAGTCTTTTGCTAGCCTCCACTTGTATGAGTAAGTTATACTCATGCTTCCAACTCCCAAGAAACCAAGTTATTCCAAAGTGTCCACTATAAACTCCTATGCATGGTGTGTTACATCATTCTAAGTATATTCTTGTTTTCAACTATCTTCCAATTAAAAACTATTTTGTTATGTGAAAACTTAGTGATTAAAGCCCTAACGAACTTGATGGTACATTTTATTCTTTGCCCCTAATAAACTTGAACCATTGAGGCAACTTTGTTGTATATGCTTGCACTTATAAGTTGGGATTAGCAGAACCGTGCTTTCACGAGGAACGTTTTCAACATTGCACTTGTACTTTTTGTACTCCGTTGATATCATGCTATTTTGTCTATGGATGTTACCGGTGTGAAATGAAGTGGGAAGTTGTAAGTCCATGGAGTTTGTATTCTGTGTTAGAGAAATGCTTGGGCCGCTAGCCTAAGCCATGCCTAATCATGGTGGAAACTTGTAGCATCACCATAGTGACATCTATAAAGCATTCTTCTTATAAAAAAAGAGACATATTGAGAAAAGAGGAAAGAGAAAAAAAGCACCATATTCCCATGGTACATAAGAAGAATTGCTGAGATGCTCATTGTCTGCTTGCCTTGTCATTTTGGTTATGGGAAAGCTCCTGTGCCATGTGCAAGGGGTACCCCGTTGGCGGTTCTCAATGATATGCAAATACTTACAGTGACAAGAACTTGCTTGGGCCCTAAGTTGATTATCCATGAGGTGTAGCTCTCATAGTCAAGGGACTTGAGATTGCCAACTTATACTTTGTCAAGCATATACTCCAGCTTTGCCACTTTAACCTTAACCACTTCAAGATGCTTATGATAGGGGCAATGAGGGCTGAAAGCTAACTAGTATCATAATTTTTGGAAGATCTTTTTGAAACTTGTAATCCCTGCTTCCTTTACAAAAAGGCCTTTCTTCCACCAATATTGAGTCTCCACCTTCTACCTTTAGTCACCATTAAGAGAGCATAGTTGTCATTCTGTGTGCAATGTTCCAAAGCCTACTAATTGATGCATATTGTGTTATTACTTGCTCTTGTGCTATTTGTTTCTAGTCACCCTTGTGAACTTTGCAGGTGTCCTGTGAATTTTATTGCTACTCTATGAGGGACAAGTTAATTACCACTATGCTATGTTTTCTGCATGTGAAACAAATAAATGTTTTTTAATACATATTATTCATGATCTTTGTTTGTAGCTTGCCATGTTGCATGCATAATTACTATATCCTATTGTTAGAACTCCATCTTTCATGCATATGTTTAGAGTTCTTTGATCCCAGCTTTCAATGCTTGCAAATGGTTGGATCTTTATTGTGAGGGTGCATATCACCTCAAAAATTATTCTTTTATCACTTACCTACTCGAGGACGAGCAGGAGTTAAGCTTGGGGATGCTGATATGTTGGAAACGTATCTATAATTTTTGATGCTCCATGCTTGTTTAGTATCTACTTTTCTTTACTTGTCTACACTTTGAGGTGCTTTTTACATGTTTTCTGGTACTAACCTATTAACAAGTTGCAACAGTGCCAGATGCCTGTTTTCTGCTGTTTTTGGTTTCAGAAAAGTTAGTAAAGAAATATTCTCGGAATTGGACAGGACAAAGGAAAAAGTCAATAACTTTCTGTGGGGAACAAGAAGTCCAGTGGAGAGCCCGAGGGTCAGAGGGCAGACCCCCCACAAAGCTGGTGGGCCCTACCCATGCCAGCTGGTTAGGTTTGGCCGCCTGGCCGCCTCGTCTCCCCTTCGCCTATAAGAAGCCCCCGATGCAGAAACTCTCAGTACCCGATTAGAAATCCACAAAACTGTCTGTAGCCACCGCCACCATCGTCCCTAGATCAGGGGATCTGAAGCTCTTCCCGGCACCCTACCGGCAGGGAGATCATCCTAGAGGACTTCTCTCCGGTATGATTTGTGAGTAGTTTCACCTTCGACTATGGGTCCATGTAGTAGCTAGATGGTTGTATCTCCTCCTTTGTGCTTTCATATATAGATCTTGTGAGCTCCGTTCATGATCAAGATCTAATCTATTTGTAATCATGCATGTTGTGTTTGCGGGGATTCGATGGATATTGAGATTATTATGTTGGTTTGATTAATGGTTTTATCTTTACGATTCTATGATGTCTGTGTTTTTTGTGATCTTGCATGATCTCTGTTGCTAGTGGTTATCTTGGCCAAATAGTTGCTAGTGACTCCAAGAGGGAGTATTTATGCTCGATAGTGGGTCCATGCCTCTAGTTTCCAAGGGAAGTGACAGAAATCTCTTCGGTTGTAGATGTGTTGTTGCTACTAGGGAGAAAACAACGGTCTCTTGTTCATGGAACATGTGGACCATTTACCTTACACACTTTGCTTAAAGCAGTTGTCTGTTGCTTGCAACTTAATACTGGAGGGGGTTCGGATGAGAACCTGAAAGTGGACTTCTAGTCATAGATGCAGTTGGATTACGTTCTATGTATATTGTTGTATTGCCCAATCAACTTCATAGATCTTTCTGGCTAGTAATTGCATTGTTATGCCTTGCTCAGTTCCTGTCAATTGCCCCGCTGTAATTTGTTTACCCTTCATGCCATGTTGTTTATCTAAGGAGAGCACCTCTAGTGAACTATGGACCCTGGTCCAATCTTTACCATTGATACATCTTCCACTGTTACTTGTTTACTTGCTGCAGACGATTACCTTCCACACCATACGTTTAATCCTTTGTTACAACAAACCGGTGAGCTTGACAACCCCACTGATTCGTTGGGGCAAAGTCTTGAGTTTGTGTTGTGAAAGTCTCCACTTTGTTTCCAACACCTGTGTGACGTTTCCTTCCTCATTCTGGTTAGATAACCTCGGTCTCAACTGAGGGAAGACTTGCTGCTTGCTGCTTCACACCTTGCTCTTGGGGTTTCCAACGAAGCGCTTCCACATCAAACACCAGGCGCCATCAAGCTTTCTGGTGCCGTTACTAGGGAATCTACTTCAACCTCTTCCACCTCGTCAAGCGCTATCATGCCGCCCTCTTTGAGCGAGGCGAGGCGAGGCCGCAGCGTCGCCTGACCCTTGGCCAGCGACGAACCCCTCCTGTCCTTTCTTCCTTTCTTCACTCCCCTGTCCACTCCCCACCATCCCACGCATCTACGGCGAGGCAGAGAGAGAGGTGGACTTAGAGGAAGCGATGGAACCTTCTTGGCTTGTTGCCGACGAGCGCATCCACCTGCCGGTGGGTGCGCCGCCATCAAGCAGCCCAGTGGAGGTGCCCTTTTCCGGCGACAGTCGGTTACCCTTTTTCTGTTCTTTGACATCTCTATTTCGATTTGGGGAAAAAACGGGGACTTTCTCTGTGGGGTGGAATTTGGGCCTTTTTCTTTCTTTGTTCTTTGCCCCGAAGGGTTGGTTCTTCTTACCGATGCCTCAGTTTGCCGATGCGCATCGGGATCGAGAGGAACGGCGCGGCCATGTGGCGACGCACTGTGTAGGGTTAGGAATTTATTCTTTGCCTTTGGTTTCTTTCTACCCAAAAACTACAAAGCCAAAAGCTCTGATACCATTGTTGGACTAGGTAGCTCTCGGTAGTAGATTCTAGTATTTGGATCTTATAGAGAGAAAGATAGAAGTGATGTATACCTTCTCCGGTGGATGAACTCGAGGACCCGTTGGCCATCTTGGTCGACGACGAGAGCGTGTCTATAGGGCCTAAGCGGTAGCGGCGGCGGAGCTTCCCGTGGCTAAGCGCTAGAAAACCCTAGATCAGTAGGGATGTAGGTGGGGGGCGGCGGCAGCGTTGAACCTCGTACGTTGTGTCCCGGCCCCCACCTCCTCTTTATAAAGCTGCCACATGGGCTCACCAACCATGAGAGGGTTGGGCGTCCCCGATCAAGACACGGAGAAGGGTTTGAAGAACCGTTGGGTTCGTACATGAAGAGATCAACCTAACAGCAATTCCATTGTTGGTTGTTGATGCAGCAAGAATTTGGACCGCGGATAAATTAGAGAAGCGAGGTCTACCAAATCATGGCATGTGTCCTCTTTGCGATCAGCTTCAGGAGTCTGCAACTCACATTTCTCTGACTTGCCCTTTCGCAAAGGAGGTGTGGCAAATCTTCTCTACTTATTTTGCTCTCATGGCCAACATTGGAGCGTGCTCGGTTTTCCTTCAGTCTTGGTGGCAAAAACTTTGGAAGCTGCACAAATCTAAGGAGACAAGGCCGCATATCTCTACGGCGATGTATGTGGTTTGGAGTTTGTGGAAGGAGCATAATAGGCGTGTCTTCAATAAGAAGTCTACTCCTTCTAGTGTTGTTGCGGGTCTAGCGCGAGAAGAGTTTGATCTATTTAGAGCATCTTCACTCGTTGGTCGAACCCAGCCTAAAATCCGGACTAAACTTTGACTGGACGAAACATGTTTTCGGTCTGGAAACGCTGATTTTCTCACTCGCGTTCCCAGGACGAGTTCCCGGGACGCCTGTTTCCGCTCAACACTGGTGGAAACGGGGCTATAGGTCACGGTTGGTATGGGGCTTTAGTCCCGGTTGCCCAACCGGGACGGGGAAATCGGGACTAAAGCTCTAACCTTTAGTCCCGGTTGCCCCACCAACCGGGACAAATGGGGGCACACGTGGCGGCATCAGAGCGCGAGGGTGGGTGGAGCATTAGTCCCGGTTCGTAACACGCACCGGGACTAATAACTTCTGCCGCTGCAGAGATTTGGCCATTTCCGCCATGCGTAGAATTCATTTTGGCACATTTTGTTGCCGCGGCAGCATTTTCGCCACTTTTTGTGCCGCGGCACAGAATTCATTTAGGTTGTTTTATTGTTTATTTAGTGTTTTGCACTTATCAATGAAGGAACCTTATATTACATAAGATCATCATGACAATATTACATTCAATACACGGATCGAGTTCATGCACTACATACAAAAGTTGCTATTCGATGCTACCGGCCAATTCCTTCAAAGTTGCTATTTTTACAATCCCTATTGTCTATACACAGCAGAATAGTATTCCCCTTTCGGGTCTAGGACTTCTGCATCCAAGAATCCCGCAAATTCCTCCTGAATTGCTCGTACGCGATCCTTTGGCAGAAGACCGTCCCGTAGACGTTCTATCTGATTTAAAAAAGGAGTCAGCCTATATGAATGAAACTAAACACAATTTGTTTCAAATTAAAAACTATAGAAATTGTTTACGTACATGGAGTTGCTCTAAATTTCTGCCCTTCTCATCGCATACGCCCCACGGATGAACTCACAAACATAGTATCCACATAGATTGTTACCGGTCCTGCGTCGGGCACTTTACGAGAACGAGTTCAATCAAAATAATAATCAAGCATGATAATAATTGTATCAAAAATAGAATCAAAGAGATGCGCTGGATATAGCTAGTGGTGCTTACATTTAGTGGTTGAAATGTAAGCTCCTTCCAAACACCCCTAGCCTTGTTGGTGAACCGTTTCCAGCGCTTGCGCAGAAAACGAATAAAATAAGTTATTAAGTACTTGATATCATAAAATTCACGAACGTTGCCGATATAGTGTCGTAATGATTAGAATTACCGCTGGAGAAGTATCTACATGTCCTTCCACGTCTCAAGGGGTTTATGTTTCGAGTCCATGACTAGTACACGCCCTTTGTCAAGTTGAATGATTAACAGAATATAGTGTAAGCTGCAAATGCATAACTAATCAATTATATACTTAACATCGAGTAAGCGAAATAGAAAGTGTATACAAGACAATAACACTCACTCGAAGTTGTAAGGAAATAGTATTTCCTTTGGTTTCTTGAAACCTTAACGTGTACTATATTATCCTCCGTATCCCGGGGCTTATTTTGAGATTAGCTTCATGAACCCAATATGGTTCAATGAAGCCAATGTCATAGATTTGTCCTCTCATCGCATTCGAGAATCTTCATTCTGCATATTACAAAGATGATTATATACATGCAATAAACAAAATAATATAGCTGGAGACTAAATTAATTACAGAATTAGTACTTACAGACAATAGGCACTGATGATCGATTTGTCCAAGGCGTCTTGATTGAATAATTGAAATAGTTCATCAAATTCAATGGATATCATGTCATCCTTTTCTTTCCCATGATGCTTTTTTGTAACCCTCAGCACTATCCAGTTAGCCCCGGCGGACGTGGCATGCATGTACCAGTTATGCAATCTTCGCATTTTTGTTGAAAGATTGTTTACCTCCTCAGGTTTGACGAGAGGTTTGTCGTACTGGTATTTGTATGCTACTTCACTCACGGGGAAGAATTCTAACTGGGATAAGTACTGGGCAATACTCATACCTTGAGCAGCGGCAACTTCTTCGTATTATGCAACTACCTCTGGATCATACTGCTCTTCGGCCCCATATTTGCTCGACCCCACATTGGTTTGAGAAATCACCTTGAGAGGGGCGCAAGTCTGTTTTGCTTGTTCTCCGAGCTGGGCAACAGATTTCCCGCTTGCATCAGTACTGCTCTTCGAGGCTTTTTGTGCCGCATGTGACTTGAGAATAGAACGGTCATAGTCTGATGACAGCTTTGGCTCGGGTTGATGAAGATTCTTTAGCATTTTAAACACTTTGGATTTTTCTTCTTTGGTGCTAGGGAACTATGGCTCTTTTGGCCGCCTCAGCTTAGTGAAAAACGCTGTCGTTTCCGCATCAACGATCGCCGCAGTCTCCTCTTCAGTACAGTCATAAGCTCTCTTGGGAGGAACCTTTGGTACTTTTGGAAGAGGCTCTTGTTTACGTTTCGGCGATCGCTTACGACGCACAGTAGCGGTACGCTTACGCTTTTTATCCTGAGGCGCCGGCGATGGCTCCCGCGGCGATGGCTGCACCGGAGATTGGTGAGGCGACGGAGCCGGGTGAGGCGACGAAGACGGCTGCCGCGGCGGCGACGACCTCGCTGGAGACGGGTGAGGCGGCGGCGAAGATGGCCTTGGCGTGTGATTTCGAAGCACGATACATTCCTTCGGCCATAGAATGGTGACGTTTTTTGCGTCACCCAGCACAGTCACATCCCCTTCACCAGCAGGGTAGTGAAGATCTAAAACCTCAAAGGTGGGCATGATTTCATCCACGCCGACAACAGCGTAGCCCTCTGGAACCGGACGACAGTGGTAAGTTGGTGTGGGTCCAATTGGTAAGGCATAGCCGACCGCCACCTTCATTGATATGTTCACAACTTTGACATGTAGCTCATAGTGTGTCATCTCTGTGATATCATCCACTGGGTAGCCAACAGGAGCCATCGTCGGTGCATCATCGTCATCGCCATTGTCATCACCCGGGACCTCGGTGGAAGACACACTGCTTTTTCGATTATTCGATAGGCTGGTAGCATCGAATGCAGTGTGATGCTGAGATGGGCCGGTAGTACTTTGCTCTTTAAGTGCGTTAATTTCATCTTGTTGTTGCTTTAATCGTTCTTCAATTAAACACATTCGCTCTTTCTGACTATCTGCTTCAACTTCCGCCCTGTCCTTTCTCGTCTGACGGCTTCTATCAGGATATTTCTTCCTCTCTTCGGGAAACCCAGTCCTCCATGGTTGGGAGCCTCTTGTGCCTCCTGTTCGTCCATCATGTTCCTTATTTCCAAGGGCGAGTGTGAGCTCATCATTCTCTATCGGGAATGAAGTCCCCATCTTTAACAGCCTTTTATCGCTTTCTGATCCTCTCGATTGGCAAGGGGTCTTCTTTATGTCGTATGTTATATATACACCTCCCTTCCGAGTCCAACGTGCCCCCATGCCCGTAAAACCAATTCCTTGCACGTTCTACCCAATCGTCTGTCTCTGGGGTGATCTTTTTATCACGCAGTTCATTCTCAAGTTTCTCCCACTTAGGAATGCCACTCAGAGCCACCTTGCCCCATAGTATGGTGATACTTCTTGTTAGCGATTCAGCTTATTCGTTTTACATTTTCTTAGCTTTTTCTGATTTCTTGTATTCCATAAACTCAGCCTGTAATGGTTTTATCTTCTCAAACTGAATATTCTTGAAATCGAGTCTTCTTTTTCACGACATAGTCAAGGTGCAATTTTTCTTCAGTTGGTGAAACATCGGGCCATCTTCTTCAAAGCCCACTCACGACCTTAGCCTCCATGGCTCTCCCATGTTGTGGCGTCCTCAATCGGATCCTCCGCATTTGGATCCAGCTCTATCTTCGGTAGTTTGAAATTAACCATGAGCCTCTTCCACAATAAATCTTTGGCGTGGTTAGGGACAAATAAACATGTTCCCTCTTCATCCGCATTAGCAGGCCTATTCCAATTTCTAATGGTGATCGGGATTAAGTCCCTAACGATTACTCCGCATTGTGCCACAAATTTGGTTGCGACAACTTCGGGAGCCGTCGGTTTGCCGTCTTCAGCGACATCTTCGATCCTGAACCTCTTCGATCCGGAGGGATAAAAGAAGAAAGATCGTCGTTACTATTTCTATATAGATAGCAGATGATTAATTAATGAATTGATTTATATTACATGCACCTCGCCGGAGCGGTCGTCTTCTCGATTACACAAGGCATCGCTTTCCTCCCTGGAAGGCAACACCTTCAACCTCAAACAAGTTGTCTATTCCGTAAAAGAGGATCACCCTCACCGGAGTTGTTCAGAAACGTTGATACGTCTAAATTATCTTCCCCACGGATCACACCTTGGATCAACTCTTCCTTTTCTTCGTCTCTGACGTGTGGGTCCATATTTTCTGCATAGGTGGAAAAACGAATAAGTCAAAGCGGCTAAAGGAGAAAGTTAAGTACGGTGTTGAGAGATATAAACCTTAATTCAGAGAAACCCTAATATATACATACACAATAATAAAAATGAAGAGAAACCCTAAACCCTAAACCTAGCTACAAAAAGGAAACCTTGTAGTAGATAGGCACATCGTCGAACCCACATGCACCTAAGTTGCTTGACAATGTGAATCGGGTCTGGGGCTACCCACGGATCCACCAGTGGGCAAGACCAATAATACCAAAGTAATTAATAAACCTAATAATACCTAACTAATAATAAACCTAATAATCGAAACACCGAAAAGAAAGGGAAACAATCAACACATGGCATCGATGCAATGCTCAAGCAAGTATGATGATATGACAAGTTAATTTGCATTGGAATGTAACCCTAAGACATGCTCGACGATTTAATCGGGGTTCCGAGGGGTGAAAACCCTAACTCGGGGAAACTCCAGAACATATGAGAGGGGTGCATTTGTTCTTCTAATTATACTTGTCATTTAAGTTGTTGAACAATGCATGATTATAGTTTAGATAGATAGGTTTCATTTTTTTGAACAATTTGATATATTATTTGTATTTTCCTGACTTATAAACAATAAATTATTGATTTTACAATATTAAATCATTTTCTGGAATTAAAAAAAAGGCAAATAGTTTTTACACCGGGGCGCCCTAGCCAGTGAGATCGGCATGAAGGGCCCCAGTGCCAACTCAGCCTCCACGCCAGACAGATCATTTTATACCACAGAAGCCTACCCATCGAGGTCGATCGATGGGCCCTAGGCCACATCACCGCCACGCGAGCACGAGTGACGCCAAGACGACGGCGTCACGTGGCGGTGAGCTCCCGAGCAGCGGCGGCGAGAAGCGGCACCCCTGGACGCGCGGATGGGCGCGTTAGAGAGAGCGCGATGCAGGGAGAAAGGGAGTGGCGGCGCCGCTCCTTGTTGGTCACCGGAGCGTCGCCTCCGGCGAGCTCGGCGGCCACAGCACGCGGGGAGAGTAGTACAGGAGGAGAGGGAGAGAAAGAAGAACACCGTGAGGATCAGCAGCTCACCAGGAACACGACGGAGGTGGTGGCGAGGCCGGGCGAGCTCGGGAGACGCCGGAATCGACGGAGGCGACGCGCGGACGGAGCTTCCAATCCAGGCGATTGAGGTCACGCGCGAGGGGGAAAAGTAGCAGGGGCGCGCGTGGACGGAGGCAGCGGCGGTGGCGGACGGAACGCGCGGGTGGCGGCGAGCTCGGGCAGCCTGCCGGCGTCGGGGGTGCGCGCGTCGGTGAGAAGCAGAGAAGTGAGATGGGGAAGAAGAAGAGGAGGCGCGTCAGTTATAAACGAAGGGCCTTTAGTCCCGGTTGGTGGCTCCAACCGGGACTAAGACACTCGTCGGTTGGAGCCACCAACCGGGGCATATACTCCAATATTTTCAGCAGACCAAGGGTTGGCGTGCAGGGGGTCTTTAGTCCCGGTTGGTGGCTCCAACTGGGACATATTCCCCTGATTTCAAATTTTTTCAAATATTTTCTCTCTGTTTCCGCCTTATTTTTTATTTTGGGGTTTAAATTTGTATTGTTTTTTAAATGATAATTAATTTGGAATTTAGAAAAACTTTAAACATAAAAAGTGTTTGGATTTGAATAAATAATTCAAAACCATTTTCTGTTTTAAAAAATAATTAATGTAACCATTTAAAATATGAACTATTTACAATTAAAAATGAGTTAACTTATATTTTTTTAATATCAATTTGGAATTTAGAAAAACTTTAAACATAAGAAGTGTATGGATTTGAATAAATAATCCAAAACCATTTTCTATTTTTAAAAAATAATTAATGTAACCTTTTAAAATGAATTAACTTATATTTTTGAATATTAATTTGGAATTTAGAAAAACTTTAAACATAAAAAGTGTTTGGATTTGAATAAATAATTCAAAACCATTTTCTGTTTTAAAAAACAATTAATGTAACCATTTAAAATATGAACCATTTACAATTAAAAATGAATTAACTTATATTTTTTTAATATCAATTTGGAATTTAGGAAAACTTTAAACATAACAAGTGTATGGATTTGAATAAATAATCCAAAACCATTTTCTATTTTTAAAAAATAATTAATGTAACCTTTTAAAATGAATTACCTTATATTTTTGAATATTAATTTGGAATTTAGAAAAACTTTAAACATAAAAAGTGTTTGGATTTGAATAAATAATTCAAAACCATTTTCTGTTTTAAAAAATAATTAATGTAACCATTTAAAATATGAACCATTTACAATTAAAAATGAATTAACTTGTAATTTTTTAATATCAATTTGGAATTTAGAAAAACTTTAAACATAAGAAGTGTATGGATTTGAATAAATAATCCAAAACCATTTTCTATTTTTAAAAAATAATTAATGTAACCTTTTAAAATAAAGATAGGGGACGAGCATCGTTAGAACTTGCATTGGATCTCTGAAGAAACCACATATTGCGAGTCTAAAATGATTTTTTCAAAAAATCACGGGCGATAGATCATGTACCTGTAGTACAAACCGGACCCAGTTCCTTCCGATTCGGCGGACATTTGTTCTTTTTACCCGGGATGGATGAAAAGGTTTGAGATGTACCGGTTGGGAGATAGTCCATGTAAGGTGGTCTAGTATTTTAGGAAAATGGGACGGTAGCATTCTCAGAACGGCATTTTGGTGGTTACTTCACAAAACGACCCGCTTTTTTGCGCCGGAAAATGGAAAAGGGCTTTTCCGATGCGACAAAAAGGAAAACTTCCTCCGCAACATTGTTCTCCATACCAATGTCCACACACATGCATAATATGGGCACAACATCACAAACTATGCCGTGATTCAGCATAACATCGGTCATTTGGACCGAAAGCCATGAAATCTCGAACATGGTAGGTCATTTTGTGAAGGTTTTTCAAACATGATCAATATACCAAGTCTGGTATTTTTCCTTTCAACTATGTAACAAAATATGACACCACGAAGGATTTTCATTGTTCGGATTTTTTTGAATTTATTATGCCCATTTTGAATTATCCGAATTTCTAACTATGGTCGAACCGGTGTGCATGAAGATAGGGACGAGCATAGTTAGAACTTGCATTGGATCTCAAGAAACCACATATTGCGAAGTCTAAAATGATTTTTCAAAAATCACGGCGATAGATCATGTACGTAGTACAAACCGGACCCACTTCCTACCGATTCAGCAGACATTTGTCCTTTTTACCCGGATGGAAAAAGGTTTGAGATGTACCGGTTGGGAGATAGTCCATGTAAGGTGGTCTAGTATTTTAGGAAAATGGGACGGTAGCATTCTGAAACGGCATTTTGGTGGTTACTTCACAAAACGACCCGTTTTTTGCGCTCGGAAAATGGAAAAGGGCTTTTCCGTGCGATAAAAAGGAAAACTTCCTCCTGCAACATTGTTCTCCATACCAATTTCCACACACATGCATAATATGGGCACAACATCACAAACTATGCCGTGATTCAGCACATAACATCGGTCATTTGGACCGAAAGCCATGAAACCTCGAACATGATAGGTCATTTTGTGAAGGTTTTTTCGAAACATGATCAATATACCAAGTCTGGTATTTTTCCTTTCAACTATGTAACAAAATATGACACCACGCGAAGGATTTTCATTGTTCGGATTTTTTTTGAATTTATTATGCCCATTTTGAATTATCTGAATTTCTAACTATGGTCGAACCGGTGTGCATGAAGATAGGGGACGAGCATAGTTAGAACTTGCATTGGATCTCTGAAGAAACCACATATTGCGAGTCTAAAAATGATTTTTTCAAAAAATCACGGGCGATAGATCATGTACCTGTAGTACAAACCGGACCCACTTCCTACCGATTCAGCAGACATTTGTCCTTTTTACCCGGGATGGACGAAAAGGTTTGAGATGTACCGGTTGGGAGATAGTCCATGTAAGGTGGTCTAGTATTTTAGGAGGTAGCATTCTGAAACGGCATTTTGGTGGTTACTTCACAAAACGACCCGTTTTTTGCGCTCGGAAAATGGAAAAGGGCTTTTCCGTGCGATAAAAAGGAAAACTTCCTCCTGCAACATTGTTCTCCATACCAATTTCCACACACATGCATAATATGGGCACAACATCACAAACTATGCCGTGATTCAGCACATAACATCGGTCATTTGGACCGAAAGCCATGAAACCTCGAACATGATAGGTCATTTTGTGAAGGTTTTTTCGAAACATGATCAATATACCAAGTCTGGTATTTTTCCTTTCAACTATGTAACAAAATATGACACCACGCGAAGGATTTTCATTGTTCGGATTTTTTTTGAATTTATTATGCCCATTTTGAATTATCTGAATTTCTAACTATGGTCGAACCGGTGTGCATGAAGATAGGGGACGAGCATAGTTAGAACTTGCATTGGATCTCTGAAGAAACCACATATTGCGAGTATAAAAATGATTTTTTCAAAAAATCACGGGCGATAGATCATGTACCTGTAGTACAAACCGGACCCACTTCCTTCCGATTCGGCGGACATTTGTCCTTTTTACCCGGGATGGACGAAAAGTTTTGAGATGTACCGGTTGGGAGATAGTCCATGTAAGGTGGTCTAGTATTTTAGGAAAATGGGACGGTAGCATTCTGTAACGGCATTTTGGTGGTTACTTCACAAACGACTGCTTTTTGCGCTCGGAAAATGGAAAAGGGCTTTTCCGTGCGACAAAAAGGAAAACTTCCTCCTGCAACATTGTTCTCCATACCAATGTCCACACACATGCATAATATGGGCACAACATCACAAACTATGCCGTGATTCAGCACATAACATCGGTCATTTGGACCGAAAGCCATGAAACCTCGAACATGATAGGTCATTTTGTGAAGGTTTTTTCGAAACATGATCAATATACCAAGTCTGGTATTTTTCCTTTCAACTATGTAACAAAATATGACACCACGCGAAGGATTTTCATTGTTCGGATTTTTTTTGAATTTATTATGCCCATTTTGAATTATCTGAATTTCTAACTATGGTCGAACCGGTGTGCATGAAGATAGGGGACGAGCATAGTTAGAACTTGCATTGGATCTCTGAAGAAACCACATATTGCGAGTCTAAAAATGATTTTTTCAAAAAATCACGGGCGATAGATCATGTACCTGTAGTACAAACCGGACCCACTTCCTACCGATTCGGCAGACATTTGTCCTGGTTACCCGGATGGACGAAAAGGTTTGAGATGTACGGTTGGGAGATAGTCCATGTAAGGTGGTCTAGTATTTTAGGAAAATGGACGGTAGCATTCTGAAACGGCATTTTGGTGGTTACTTCACAAAACGACCCGCTTTTTTGCCGGAAAATGGAAAAGGGCTTTTCCGTGCGATAAAAAGGAAAACTTCCTCCTGCAACATTGTTCTCCATACCAATTTCCACACACATGCATAATATGGGCACAACATCACAAACTATGCCGTGATTCAGCACATAACATCGGTCATTTGGACCGAAAGCCATGAAACCTCGAACATGATAGGTCATTTTGTGAAGGTTTTTCGAAACATGATCAATATACCAAGTCTGGTATTTTTCCTTTCAACTATGTAACAAAATATGACACCACGCGAAGGATTTTCATTGTTCGGATTTTTTTGAATTTATTATGCCCGTTTTGAATTATCTGAATTTCTTACTATGGTCGAACCGGTGTGCATGAAGATAGGGGCGAGCATCGTTAGAACTTGCATTGATCTCGAAGAAACCACATATTGCGAGTCTAAAATGATTTTTCAAAAATCACGGCGATAGATCATGTACTGTAGTACAAACCGGACCCACTTCCTACCGATTCGCAGACATTTGTCCTTTTTACCCGGATGGACGAAAAGGTTTGAGATGTACGGTTGGGAGATAGTCCATGTAAGGTGGTCTAGTATTTTAGGAGGTAGCATTCAAACGGCATTTTGGTGGTTACTTCACAAAACGACCTGCTTTTTGCTTTCGGAAAATGGAAAAGGGCTTTTCCGATGCGATAAAAGGAAAACTTCCTCCTGCAACATTGTTCTCCATACCAATTTCCACACACATGCATAATATGGGCACAACATCACAAACTATGCCGTGATTCAGCACATAACATCGGTCATTTGGACCGAAAGCCATGAAACCTCGAACATGATAGGTCATTTTGTGAAGGTTTTTCAAACATGATCAATATACCAAGTCTGGTATTTTCCTTTCAACTATGTAACAAAATATGACACCACGCCAAGGATTTTCATTGTTCGGATTTTTTTGAATTTATTATGCCCATTTTGAATTATCTGAATTTCTAACTATGGTCGAACCGTGTGCATGAAGATAGGGGCGAGCATAGTTAGAACTTGCATTGGATCTCTGAAGAAACCACATATTAAGTATAAAATGATTTTTCAAAAAATCACGGGCGATAGATCATGTACCTGTAGTACAAACCGGACCCACTTCCTGCCGATTCGGCAGACATTTGTCCTTTTTACCCGGGATGGACGAAAAGTTTTGAGATGTACCGGTTGGGAGATAGTCCATGTAAGGTGGTCTAGTATTTTAGGAAAATGGGATGGTAGCATTCTGAAACGGCATTTTGGTGGTTACTTCACAAAACGACCCGTTTTTTGCGCTCGGAAAATGGAAAAGGGCTTTTTCGTGCGACAAAAAGGAAAACTTCCTCCTGCAACATTGTTCTCCATACCAATGTCCACACACATGCATAATATGGGCACAACATCACAAACTATGCCGTGATTCAGCACATAACATCAGTCATTTGGACCGAAAGCCATGAAACCTCGAACATGATAGGTCATTTTGTGAAGGTTTTTTCGAAACATCACGCGAAGGATTTTCATTGTTCGGATTTTTTTGAATTTATTATGCCCATTTTGAATTATCTGAATTTCTAACTATGGACTACCACGCGAAGGATTTTCATTGTTCGGCAGACATTTAGTCCCGGATGTAGTCACAAACCGGGACTAAAAATATTTTCCGCCATTTCCCACCTCTTCCCGCCAAGTTTTCCGCCTTTCCTTTCTACTAGAGCTTTTAGTCCCGGATGTAGTCACTAACCGACTAAAGATATTTCCGCCATTTCCCAAAGCTTCACGCCAAGTTTTCCGCCTTTCCTCTATATTTAGGGTGATCGTGTCATGGCTATCCACACATCCACACCTTCCTCTCTTAGAACAATGGACAACGCCTACTGGGACATTCTGACCCTTGAGGAGACCGAGGCGCTGTGCGCCTCCAACTACCCTTGTCCGCCGGGCTACCGCCGCCACGACTGGATGTCGAGCGGAGGGGTTCCTGTCCCTCCTGTCCCTCAAGGTTCCGCACGCCATGCGACCATCACAAATAACTTCTACCACGAGCTCATGCCAGAGCAGCACATGGATCCCCAGTGGGATCCCGACAACTACGACACCTAGAATGCCTTCTTCGCTAATAGGCGGGAAAGGGAGCTCGCCAGGTACGAGGGTGATGGCCCGCCACCGGTGAACCACAATGAAGCCGGCCGTCGTCTGTGGTGGGCGAACCGTACTATCATCGGAGTGATGCGCTACATCGCCGGGGGAGACCATCCTCGCCTACGGTGCCCACGAGTCCACCCGCCACAGGCCCCACACTGTCTCGGCGGTAGCGGCATCGTCTTCCAGGAGACCCCTCTCCCACCCGCCGTGAATCCGAGGCTGGAATGGCCCCTGGTATATGCCATGGATGGGCTGAGGATCCCCGGAGTGGTAGGTGACGATGACGATGATGATGACGACGACGATGAAGACCCTGAAGCTGCGTACTATAGGACTAGGCATGATTATGACTAAAGGGGGCGGCTTTAGTCCTGAGTGTTAGCTAGTCCCGGTTTGTCCTGGTTTGTCCCGGTGAGTGTCGACATTATGTCGTGCGGCTTGTATCTTGTCCCGGATGGTGTCACCAACCGGGACTAAAGATGAAACTTTAGTCCCGGTTGGAGACACCAACCGGGACTAAAGATGAGTCAGCACTAATAATAGGGGTGAGTGTCGACATTATGTCGTGAGTGTCGACATTATGCCGAGCTGCTTGTACTATAAATATGCATCCTTGTGAGTCCAGTCCTCCAGCCAGTTTGAGGCATCTCCAAGATGGTTTTAGAGAGCAGGGACACCACTATGGCCAGTTTCAGGGAGATGCCGACGGAGCCCAGTCCTCCGGCATCTCCAAGAAACTGGTCATAGAGGCACTCCCTAATATGTGAAATTAGTTAGCTCCGAGGCGTATTGATCTAGTTAGTGAAGTTACAAGCTGCAAGATGGTTTTCGAGAGCAGGGACACCATCAAGGCCAGTTTTAGGAGATGCCGACGAGGGCCTCCTCCGGCATCTCCGAGAACTGGTCATAGAGGCACTCTAATATGTGAAATTAGTTAGCTCCGAGGCGTATTGATCTACTTAGTGAAGTTACAAGCTGCAAGATGGTTTCGAGAGCAGGGACACCATCTGCGGCCAGTTGAGGAGATGCCGGAGCCAGGTCCTCCGGCATCTCCGAGAAACTGGTCATAGAGGCACCCTAATATGTGAAATTAGTTAGCTCCGAGGTATTGATCTAGTTAGTGAAGTTACAAGCTGCAAGATGGTTTTGAGCCGGGACACCACTATGACCAGTTTCGGAGATGCCGGAGCCCAGTCCTCCGCATCTCCAAGAAATCGGTCATAGAGGCACTCCGGTCTAGCCACAAAACAGGACTACCACTGAAGACATTTATTAATATTAAAAACTGAGACTACAAAACCGGGACTAAAGGCCACAAACCGCGAAAGATATCCTTCGGTCAAGCCACAAACCGCGAAAGACATGAACTAGAGTTACATAATATGAGCATGAACTTCTTGGCATATGTCATTCCTTATGACCGCTTCAGACGTAACCATGGAGCATCTTCTTTACTTAACGGAATGCTTGGGTCAGTTTTCACTATGAAGGGCGGAATTTCATCAAACTTATTATAATCTTCTGACATGTCTGTCTTGTCCTTGATTCCCACGATGTTTCTTTTCCCAAAAAGAACTATGTGACGCTTTGGCTCATCATATGATGTATTCGTTTACATATTTTTTCTTTTTTTCGGTCTGGAGGACATGTCCTTCACATAGAAAACCTGAGACACATCATTGGCTAGGACGAATGGTTCATCTCTATAACCAAGATTGTTGAGATCCACTTGTCATTCCGCATAACCGGTCTATCTTTACCCCTTCCCCATTCAGGTTGACCCATTTGCAGCGAAACAAAGGGACCTTAAAAGAGACTCCATAGTCTAGTTCCCATATCTCCTCTATGTAACCATAATATGTGTCCTTTTGTCCATTCTCGTCTATTGCATCAAAGCGGACACCACTATTTTGGTTGGTGCTCTTTTTATCTTGGGCGATCGTAGAATGTATTCCCATTTATTTCGCACTTTGAAAATTCAATACAAGAAGATGGTGACGGCCAACAAGTATAGCTGATCTCCAACAGTGGTGTCATTCAAGAGATGTGTCCGCATCCAACCACCAAAAGACTTCATGTGTTCATCTGAATCCATGATTCAGGCTTCCCGGGTTTTGAGCGCATAATATTCTTGTGTTCCTCGATACGGAGCTGCCAAGGTGGAATTATGTAGAACTGTGAAAGCGCTTTAGTGAAAGAATCCTCATTCCCTACATATCATTGCTTTCTTTCCCAGTGCCTTTTTCCACTTAGTCTTCCCTCATGCCGCGAGTCAAACACCAATCGGCTTAAGATCGAATAAAGTCAACACAAAACTCAATGACCTCCTCTGTTCCATATCCCTTGAGATGCTTCCTTCGTCTAGCACGGTTATGAACATATTTCTTTAAGACTCCCATGAACCTCTCAAAGGGGAACATATTGTGCAGAAATACCGACCGAGAATGGCAATCTCTTCCACTAGATGAACCAGAGATGCGTCATAATATTGAAGAAGGATGGTGGAACACCAATTCAAAACTAACAAGACATTGTACCACATCCTTCAGAACCTTGGCAGAATATCTAGATTGATTACCTTCGAGATATTGCATTGAGGAATGCACAGCTTCACAATGGGTACTCGAACATTTTCCTAGAAGCCCCTCAATGCAATCGGAAGCAATCGTCATAATCACGTGATCCATGAGACTTCAGGTTTTGGAACTTTTCTCGCCATATTTATTATCCCTTTATATTAGATGAGAAGCCCGACGGCACCTTGATACCGTAAAGGACTTCAAAAAGATTTCCTTCTCGCTTTTGTAAGAGCATAGTGGCACAACTTAAGTGACTCCTTTATCCGTCTTGTTATGTGTATGCATGTTCTTTGGGTCTTTCATAATTTGTTGGTCCTCCGTTTGTGTGTATCTTTTGTCTTCCCATACACGCCTAGGAATCCTAGCAGGTTCACGCAGAGATTCTTCGTCCACGTGCATCACGCCGATTGAAGAGCGGACACGCAGGACTTTCCAATATGGCAGCTCCCAAAATATAGATTTCTTCTTCCACATGGGTGCGTGTCCTGAGCGACGTCGTCGAACTGATTGACCGCCGACCCTTTCCAAAGATTACTTCAATTCTATGTCCTTGACCATACCAAATACATCATCACCAGCAGGAGTTCAGGCTTCTTCGGTGATCTGCCTCACCTTTGAAATGCTTGCCTTTCTTTCTTACGGATGATTGGTCGGAAGAAATCGTCGATTCGCCAGTACACAACCTTCTTGCATTTATGCAAATATGTACCTTCGGTCTTATCTAAACAGTGGGTGCATGCCTTATATCCCTTGTTTGTCCGTCTCCGAAAGGTTACTAAGAGCAGGCCAATCATTGATGGTTACGAATAACAACCCTCAGATTAAATGGCTCTGTTTGTTCTCATCCCACACGCATACCTGGTTTGCCCCACAACCGTAAGAGTTCTTCAACTAATGGCCTAAGGTACACATAAATGTCGCCGGTTGCTTCGGCCTTGGATGAGCACCGCATCATAATGAACTTACGCTTCATGCACAACCAAGGAGGCAGGTTGTAGATACATAGAGTCACGGGCCAGGTGCTATGACTGCAGCTCTGCTCCCCAAAAGGATTCATGCCATCCGTACTTAGACCAAACCATAAGTTCCTTGCGTCACCTACAAAGTCTGGGAAGTCTCTCTCGATTTTTCTCCACTGTGACCCATCAGCAGGGTGTCTCAGCTTCCCGTCTTTCTTACGGTCTTCTTTGTGCCATCGCAACAACCTGGCATGCTCTTTGTTTCTGAACATGCGTTTCAACCTTGGTATTATAGGAGCATACCACATAACCTTAGCAGGAACCCTCTTCCGGAGGGGCTCTCCTCAACATCACCGTGGTCATCTCGTCGATCTTATACCGCAACGTTGCATACCGGACATTTATCTAAATTCTCATACTCCTTATCATGTAGAGGATGCAGTCATTAATGCATGCATGTATCTTTTGCACATCTAATCCCAGAGGAGAGTCTTCTTTGCTTCGTAGGTACTCTCGGGAAGTTTGTTATGTTTTGGAAACTTCGGCTTCATTATTTTCAGCATCTTTTCAAATGAGGAGTCAGTTAGACCACACTCTGCCTTCCATCGCAACAATTCCAGTGTGTATCGAGCTTTGTGCTGCCATCTTCACAATTTGGGTACAACAATTTCTTGTGATCTTCTAACATGCCCTCTAACTTCAACTTCTCATTTTCTGTTTCACAGTCTCGCTTTGCATCAGAAATGACCCTACCAAGTTCATCAGCCGGCTCATCTGATGCTCGTTCTTCACCTCTTTCTTCTCCATTCTCTTCCATTGCAGTATCACTGTATTCAGGAAACATATGATGATAGTTGTTATCATCATCTTCTTCTTCACCATCTTCCATCATAACCCCTCTTTCCCCGTGCTTGGTCCAGCAATTATAGTTGGGCATGAAACCTTTCATAATCAGGTGGCCGCGAATGATTTTTGAGGAAGAGTACTCCTTGTTGTTCCGACATTGAACACATGGACAACGTATAAATCCATTCTCTTTGTTTGTCGTAGCCACATCGATAAATTTATCCACGCCTTTGATATACCCGGCTACGCGCCGGTCACCGTACATCCATTCTCGACCGTTCATCTGCATCATATAAGTAAGTTTATCAAAAAACAGGACATCATAAATAGTGAAATAACCAATTCACACCGACACATTAATTGTATCAATGACCTAGAAAAGATAAGATTGCTAACCTCGATCGAGGGAAATAAAGAGGAGAAAGCTCAAGTGCGTCTCGGACACCTTCTATATTTTTGTTCTATGAGAAATTCAACGGGATTATTCACTCAAACATTTCAACAAACACCTTCAATGCATGCATGAGAAAAAACTAGCACACCCCCTCACACCTTCCACCATTCGAAAAAACAGAGTGGAGGCAGAGGGGGCTGGGGCGTTGCATTTATAGAGGGCAGGGGGTCTTTAGTCCCGGTTGGAGCCAGCAACCGAGACTAAAGGTGCGTGCCATGCCACGTGGCTGTGGACGCAATCTTTAGTCCCGGTTGCTGGCTCCAACCGGGATGTATTCCCCTTACCAACCGGGATGCATGCCCCTGGCCCCGTGCCCGCTCCAACCGGGACGCGTGCCAGCATTAGTCCCGGTTGGTGGCGCAACCGGGACAAATGCTCTGAGGGGTCGCGAACGGATAGCCCTTTTTCCACTAGTGCAAATTCGGCTCAAGTTCGTTCAGATTTCGGCATAGTTCGGCATACTATGAATACAAAACATTTTACGGCCAAAGTTCGGCGAAATTTTAAACATAGTTCGGCGTAAATGTAAACATAGTTCGGCCTGCAGTGAAAATACAACATATTTCGGCCAAGTTCGGCAAGTTCATGCTCGAACCATATATGCTCAACAAGATCATCCTGCAGCTGTTGATGCACTGCCGGATTTCGGATCTCCTGACGCATGGCGATGAATGCAACCTAGGTTGGAGGCACCTGATGATCAGGCTCGGCAAGAGGATCCTGTCTGTAGTATGGCTCGTTCTTCTCGATCAAACTCACTGGATCATTTCTCTCATCCTCAATGATCATGTTGTGCAAGACCACACAACAATTTATCACTTCCCACATCTGATCTTTCGACCAGGTCATAGTAGGGAACCAGACAACTGCAAACCTCTGCTGGAGCACACCAAATGCCCACTTCACGTCCTTCCTACAAGCTTCCTGTTCCTTGGAAACTGAGAATGCTTGGGGAGCATTGGGTTTCAGATAGTCTTCACAAATGTTGACCATCTTGGATAGATGACATCTGCTAGATAGTATCCCTTGTTGTAGTGGTGCCCGTTGATCTCAAATTCCATAGGGGGAGCAATGACCCTCAACAAGCTTGGAAAAGACAGTTGAGGAGTTGAGGACGTTGATGTCATTGTTCGATCCTGCCATGCCAAAGAAGGAGTGCCAGATCCAAAGATCATGTGTAGCAACTACCTCAAGTATCACAGTGCAACCTTCTTTGTGGCATTTGTACATTCCTTGACATGCAAATGGACAGTTCTTCCACTCTCAATGCATGCAATCTATGCTTCCAAACATACCAGGAAATCCTCTACTTTCATTGACTACGATGATCCGAGCAGTGTCTTCAGCAGTGGGTGATCTCAAGTACTGTTTCCTAAATACTGCAATCACTGCCCTACAGAACCTGTACAAGCAATCGATGGCGATGGACTCGGCCATGCGGAGATAGTCATCGTCACTGTCAGCCGGCGCTCCATTTGCAAGCAACCTCATCGCCACGGTGCAGTTCTATAGTGAGTAAAACCTAACCAAGCCGGTGCAGTCCTTGTTGCAAACGAAATAGGTGTCGAACTCCCGGATGGCATGCACGATCTTGAGGAAGAGCTTCCGGCTCATCCTGAAACGGTGCCGAGACACGTCCTCTCCATGGAGTGGCTCGTCGGCGAAGTAGTCAGTGTACAACAAGCAGTATCCCTCTATCCTTTGCCTCGCCTTGCACTTTCGGCGACCTGGCGCCGAACCACCGTGCTTCGGCTTCGCCATCTGCAGGTACAGCTGGGCGAGGGAGGCGAGTATCTCCATGTGCTCTGCATATTCGGCGACCTCAGCGTTCTCCTCTTCCAGCAATACGACGAGTATCTCCTCGGCGGCGGAGTCCATGGCCGAACCGGCCAAATGCCGAACGCTTGGCGGGCGTGGTGGTGGGAGCTCGCAGCGAAACCGAGCTACGGCGAAGTTCGGGCATCGAAAGCGGCGGCGGAATGGGCGGCGACTACGGCGAGCATATCTAGAGGTGTGGGCATGTCTCGGCATGGAGGAGCTCCACCGGCGAAGTCATGGCGACAAAGGCGCTGGGAGCTCTTCGCCGCAGTCTGGGCGAGTGGAGTGGGGGGATGGTACTGTCTCGCTGATAGAGCTGGCCCACGCCCGTTTTCATTGCGTCCGGCGTTCCCAGGACGTTCCCGGGAACCTGGGTACGGTCTGGGAAGCCCGGACCAAAGTTTGCCCGAATCCGGACGAAAACAGGTTTCTGGGAACGCGACTAGGCCGATTTTCTGAGTCCGGACCTATTTTCGGCGTCCGGATCGGCGTCCCAGGTAGCCGAGTGGATATACTCTTAGCATAGCGTGTAAAAGACAGGCTTAGCTAGCATGGTTGCCCGGTCTTTTTGTTTTCTGTTGCTGGTAGTTACTTTGTTACCTTGTACAGCTTTCCCTCTACTGAAATGAAATTGGCAGAGCTCCTGCCTTGGTTGTCAAAAAAAGTGCTAGTCAAGTGAGATCGATTGAGGTTTCTCTTACTTACTAGTACCTCACTTCTTTAAAACAAGGCCTATATTTTTTCTGAAAAGTCAAACAAGCTTCTAAAAAAGAGGTTATTTTTTTGCAGGGAAAGAAAAGAGGTTATCAACTATAATATACTATGAAAATATGATATAAAAATACATTTACTGTGTATTTTATGATACTGATTTTATATTCCAGATGTTAATATAGTTTTACTCTTAATTTGGGAATTATTTTGTTTGACTTTGACTAAAATTTATAGGAAAAGGAGGGATATGAGTACTACTTATCCCGAAAGTATGGTTGTGAGACTGATTTGAGTACATATATTCCTTATCAAGACCTTGCTCGGTTAGACCCGAGTTAGCACTTAGCAGAGATTGACATGGAATGGCAGGGGAATGCAGTTCAACGCACTGTCAAATGTCAATGCCTCACGATCCATGTTAATTACTATCCCACTAAAACCGAACAGGCCGTATGGAGACACGGTGAATTAATCTGATGACGGCTGAGCAATTTGTCGTATCCAGCCGCCCTACGTCACGTACGAACTGCCTTTCCTATCCACAAATACACACAAGTGCATGTGTGCATAGCTGGAGCGTTCCCATGTACTACTTTTGTAGTCTAGCACAGAGAAAACAAAAGGAAAACCTGACAGAGCTACTTAAACCGTACCCTACAGCCGCCGCTGACTTTCATCGGTTTCGTCGATCTCGCGCGCCCCGCCGCCGGCCCACGACGACAGAACTAGCTTCTATATAAGCGCCCACCGTCTCGCCGGTTTTCGTCAGTTGCCTACCCATCTCTCCTCGACAAGAGGAATCATAGGACTACACAAAAACAGCGTAGCTGATTAGCTAGATTGTGTATCCCCCCATGGAAGCTCACTACGACTACAACTACTACGACCTCTCCTACACACACCAGCCACAAGAACAGCAATATGGCCATGATTTTAGCCACAGCCACCACCTCCACCCTGCTGAAGCGCCTTCTTCCTACCATGCCCAGTCCGACTACTCGTCATATGATCATTACGACCATACCTCCTCTTCCCCCATGGCCTCTTTCGCGCACCAGCAGCAGCTTCATTTCGGCGGCGCCACTAACTACCATGAGTACGACATGCAAGCAGCAAGCGCTAGCTGGGAGGAGCAGAACTACGCCGTCGGCGAGGCGGCCATGATGCACAACCCTATTGCCAATTCCAGTTCGCCGCCGGCCGAAGAACCGCCCTACGGCAGCAGCAGCGAGTCGTCACTGATTGGGGTGCGGACGCGTCCGTGGGGCAAGTACGCGGCGGAGATCCGGGACTCCACACGCAACGGCGCGCGCGTGTGGCTCGGCACATTTGATACTCCACAGGCCGCAGCGCTCGCCTACGACCAGGCTGCATTTGCCATGCGCGGCCCCGCCGCCGTGCTCAACTTCCCCGTCAACCGAGTGGAGGAGTCACTGAAAGGGCTGGGAATCGGCTCCGCCGACGCTGCTGCAGGGGAAGTGGACTCCCCTGCTCTGGCTCTCAAGCGGCGGCACTGCATCAGGAAGAGAAAACCCAAGAACAGCGAGACGGCGGCTGCGTGTAGGGATCAACAGGGCACGGGCACGGCGGCAGCGGGGAGGAAGCAGAACCGACACAAGCTGCAGGCGACCGCAGCAGCTGCAGCTGCGTCGTCGTCGTGGTCGTCACCGTCGTCGTCGTCATCATCGTCGTTGTCGTCATCTTCGTGCGTGCTGGAACTTGAGGATCTTGGAGCGGATTACCTCGAGGAGCTTCTCAGTTTATGCGATGGATGATGGATGATGGATATATATCTCCACTTGTGACTTGCCAGCTGCTAGCTTAGCTAGACTCCACATCTTGACGATATCGATGATGCCAGGTCTCTCATACGAGATATCATACGCATTGTTGTCATTAGTTCTTTCTTTTATTCGTGAATGAATGCTTAGTTACTTGTGATATTGTGATCGTTCCATTAATTTCTGATCTCTTCACTGCTGCGCGCATATGCACTTAGTATTTTATATTTTTTTCAAGAAAAATATTCAGTATATTATGCTCAAGTATTATTCTGTCCCTTGCTTTCTGAAATTCCATCTATGCTATATGTCCCATCTTCCATATATAGAGCATTATTTGTGGCCCTCAAGATCAATTGGTCAATTGCTTCCTTGCTTATACCAAATAGAATATTCAGATTCAGGTATGTAATTTTAAAGGTTTGATCTCCTTGTGTGTATTTTCGAATGGTCATATGTTAACATGTTAGTTCATATGACCATATCGATAACTATTGCAGATTTAATGTCAGGACTAAATTTAATCCAATTATTTCTGTAATCCTCAAGACAGGCTTTACGCCTAGCTTTATAAATAAATCAACAGTCATTACACAAGCGAGTTACTGATGCCCATGCGTTAAAAGAAAGAGAAAAAAAGAGTTTGATGGGATACAACATAACACGCCCAGGGAAACAATCCAAACTCCTTGCCCTAAGGCTGGCGCCTATCCTGCCTGAAATCGTATCGAAATGCCAGAGCGCCTTCGTCAAAAAGAGGAGCATACATGATAACTTCCTTCACGTGCAAAACCTGATCAAGGAGCTACACGCTTCTAAGACGCCGTGTCTTTTCATGAAGCTTGATATTTCCAAGGCCTTCGACTCGGTGGGGTGGGCTTATCTCCTGGAAGTTTTGGAGGCAATCGGTTTCGGGCAACTTTGGAGAGAATGGGTTTGCCGCTTGCTTTCCTCGGCGACCTCCCGTGTGCTTCTAAACGGGGACCCCGGTTCGCCTTTCTGGCACGCAAAGGGTTTGAGGCAAGGAGACCCTCTCTCTCCTATGCTTTTCATCCTCGCCATTGACCCCCTACAACGCCTCCTGTCCATGGCCACTAGTCACGGAATTCTAAGTCAGATTCGCTCGCGTACGCCGAGATGCCGAATTTCCCTCTACGCCGACGACGCCGGGATTTTCGTCAACCCTATCAAGGAGGAACTTCTCGCCATCAAGGCCATCTTGGACTGCTTTGGCAAGGCTAGCGGGCTCGTCACCAACATGGACAAGACCGAGATTTTCCCTGTCAGATGTGCGGACATCGAGATCGCGGACACCCTGCAGGTGTTCCCGGCTAAGATTGCTACCTTCCCCGGAAAATATCTTGGCTTGCCTCTACACTTTCGTCGCCTCCGCAAGATTGACCTCCAACCCCTCATCGACAAAATCGCCGGAAAGATGCCTGGATGGATGGGAAAAAACATCGCGCGCCCGGGAAGGATCGCTCTTGCGAGATCTGTTCTCATGGCCACGGCAGTCTACCACGCAACTGCCATTCCTCTATCAAAATGGGCCAGGGATAAAATCATCCGAGTTGCGAGAAATTTCGTTTGGGCTGGCGATGAGGGGGAGCACGCCGCCAAGGGAAAGGCCTTGGCCAGTTGGACGACCATGTGCAGGCCGAAGTATCTTGGCGGCCTCGGTATGCCAGATTTGAAGCGCCAGGGCCGCGCCCTCAGACTACGCTGGCCATGGCTCCAATGGACGGACCCCCAGCGCACCTGGGCTGACTCTAGGCTTCCATGTGACAAGAAGGACATGGCGCTGTTCAGAGCTGCAACGAAGATCACGATTGGCAACGGAGAGACCGCCTCTTTTTGGCACGACAATTGGTCCGATCACGGCCCCATCTGCTTCCTTGCGCCTGACCTCTACAAAATTGCAACCAGAAAGAACCGTTCGGTGGCTAAGGAGATTAACGCAAACAACTGGATCAGGTCCATAGCACGCTTGAGCACTCCAGTACATCTCACTCAATACCTCCGTCTCTGGGAGGTTGTTCATGCCACGACCTTGGTGGAGAACCAAGACGACACCGTTAGATGGAGCTTAACCGAGGACGGAAACTACAGCGCTAACTCCGCCTATCTCGCTCAGTTTCACGGGAGTTACCCCAGGTTCAAGGCGGAGAAAATTTGGGAAGCACATGCGGAACCGAAGTGCAAGCTTTTTGCTTGGCTTGCCATTCACGGCAAGCTTCTTACGGCTGACAACTTGGCAACGCGTGGTTGGGACCATGATCCAATCTGCGCTCTTTGCCTAAGTGCCAACGAGACGATCGACCACCTGCTAAAAGACTGCCAATTCACCGCCGCAGTCTGGAGCCTGGTCCAGCTCAGGGACAACAATGGTGGTGCTGCACTGGGCCTGGAAATGCCCTCAGTCTCGGACTGGTGGGATAGCCTCATTGCGGACCACCCTGCAAAGGAGAAACAAAGAATCAGTGGGCGTCTTCTCTACGTTCTATGGAACGTTTGGAAGGAAAGAAATCGGAGAATTTTCACGGGCAAACGACTAACATACATTGAGGTCGCGGAGCTTGCCGAAAAAGATATCAGGCAACGTGCTAGAGCGTTCGCTACAGGTGGAGAGGCAATTCCTGCGGAACCAGACTAGACTAGTAACTCTTTCTTTTCCTTTCATCTTCTGTTGCTTTGGTTCTTGCCTTCTGACATGAACCTTTGCATGAACCACCGCTCTGTACACCTTGTTGGGGCTTTCTCTCTATCTTAATGAAAAGGCAGTGCTCCTGCCGGTTGCCCTAAAAAAAAAAAAAAAAAAAAAAAAAAAGGGCGGAAAAGGGGAACTCCGACTAAGAGGCTGCAGCGGCAGAAGCAGGTGCCGCAAAGCGCTGTGCCGACGTTCTGAGCGCCTGCAAAATACCGTCCACGCACTCACAGTCCCGCTGTCTAGATGGGGGTACCACTGCTAGAGGTAGGCAAGCAAAGAGAACATAGAGTCAGAAGCCCGGCGAGGAAAGATCCGCTCAATCACCATCTTATTCCAGATAACACCAACCAGAAGAGGTGGCGCCTTCTTCCGGTACGGTTTGTCTCTGTCTCTAAGAACTCGCCGAGGTCCTGGGCCTGCCAAGAAGGCCCAAGTGCTTCTCGGATGAAGTTCCATAGAAACTAGTAGCAGGACAAGTGAACATAATATGGGTGCACGTCTCCGGCGTTCCACATAGCGGACACTATCCATCGCCCAGATCAAAGCGTTTTAACACCTCCACCCTCGAAGGCAAACAATCACGTAGCAATTGCCACACGAAAATCCACAGGCTCAGGGGCAAAGGGGCCTTCCAAAGATGTGACGTCCTGATGACTGCAGGTGCACATATCGTTTATAGCTAGTTTTCAAATAAATATATCGATATCACAGGGAGCAGGAATCTGAAGTCTAAGAATTCTTGAAATAAATACTGAAAATAGAAATACAAAATAAAGTTCTAAGTGACAAGCTAAAATGCGAGTATTGTGTAAAAAGGTGTTTTGGGGTTTTTGGTATAAAAGAACAATGAGTAAAATAAATAAAACTGAATACAGAAAATAAGTATCGCGTGTGTAAAAGATATTTGAAACTTGAGTGGGAAAAAGCATTCTCAGGGATTAGCGGATACACCACTAGCATTATAAAGGGCTAAGGTAAAGATTATTACCATGAATATTCTCAATTATGTATGTGTGGGAGGAACTCCGTATTTAGATAAAGAGGCAGCAACCACTATTCAAATCATCCTCATAACCACAGCAGACAGCAATCAACATCAATTGAATTACTCCGATATTAAGGGACATAATCCCGCAAGACGTATCCCATGTCATGGATAGTGTTTTGTGAGTTTTCTCGATTTCCAAGTTGATACGTAAGGGGAGCCAACAACTTTATAGTCACTATAAGTGTTAACATCCCTCCGTCTACCAACAAGTAGGTCCCTCCATCAAGTCCCCACAAGAGGCAAATTTTGAGAAGTCGACTTCTCCCAACATCAAGATGTAGACAATCTAACACATGATTACAGCGATGAATATCATAATAAACTTTATCTTATTCCAATCTCATACTAGGGTTTCTTCATCTCCCCAAGAACTAATGATCTACTCACACACGGAGGCAATCAACATCATGGCAAAAGTAATGGAATCTATCATTGATGAATAGTACTTGTATAAATCCACAATAAGTAGGGAAATTACAACAAGATCTAGACAAGATGTAGATGGGATGGATTGAGATGGTGGTGATGCAGCGGTTCATGACGAAGATCGATGCCTTAGCCTCCCGGATCTACGCAGGGCGAAGATGGATCCCCGGTGGACGAGTTCCCCCTTCAGATGCCTTCTGGAGGTTAGGTTTCGGCGATTTCTGGGTGTTTTGTATGTCGTCTCTCTGATCCAGGTGCACGGGGTGAAACTATTTAAGGAGGCGGTGTCGGTGCCAACTATATGGCAGGAACTATACAGACAGAAAAGTTCTCCCATAGTTGGTCGTTAACCCTTATGTACCCTCCAATTGCTTCGGGTTTTCTTCTGGTGTTATTAATATTTCCCAAATAAGCAATTTACGTAGTTTTTGGCTCCTTTTCACTCCAATATAACTGGTCCAAGAATTGTGTCCATCGGATCCATCATCTGTCCTGATTCTGGTGAAAATAAACATAAAAAGTGCGTGCGAACACCGTAAAATACCAAGATCCTACCACTACAATGAAAAATAATAATATAAAATATGATGCAAATATGCACTCATCAAATTCTCCAATCTTAGACTCTTGCTCGTCCTGAGCAAGTTTAGCTTAATAGATGTGATCCTCATATTCATGAAGTTGAGTCGATAAAATAAATGAGGTATTTGCAGCATGCATTTATCATAAAGGATACATATAAATAAGTTCATGATTAGTACCTTACTCGAACTATCCGAATAATATTAGCATGGCTTTCACACTTTAGCAATCAACAGTTCTCAACAGATTATTCTCAACATGATGTAAAAGCATTCGGTTCAACCGAATGAGTTAGTGAGACATTCCCAAGTGTTATTAGGATTAACATATTCACTTGGGATTCAAAATCTCAAACGTCTCTTTGTCTTACTACAATATAGTGGTATATGCCTATTTGCTCTTTGCACAATCGCTCTTTTTCTTCTTTTTCTATATATATTTGTGCTCACACTTTTGTTTAAGTGTTATGCAAAGGAGCTAGCCATATATTCCACTTCATGTAGGAATTTCAAGTTTAACGATCTGAATTACCAAATTCCAAATATATATGAAGCATCTTTATAACTTGAGTATTCTACCTCAACTTGTTCTCACTCTATTTAATAGCACTTATAGTTTCTCCTTTGTTTAAGGTTTTTCTTTTTCATCTTAATTAATTAGATCACCTCTCATTTTTGTAAATCAAAACATTGACCTACAACATATTGATCAAATTATCTTTATATGTTCCCTTAATACCAATGGTGTGGAAGTCTCCTATTGCTATCATCAAGTGCAAGTAAAATCATATTCAATCCATTCATATATCCAATAAGACAAACTCAAACTCAATAATGCTCCATATATTATAATAAACTCAGAATTTCATAAAAGAGATCAACTATTCCTGAAGGGAATTCTTGTTGGTATCCTCCAGAGCGGTGATACGGCTGTAGCACCTGCGCAAATCAGATTGCAGAGTGTCCACCCTATCTGCGATCTTAGCCATCATGGGGATAAGATCATCTTTCTCATCTATCGCCTTGAGCCGGTGATGGACTTCAACGCGATGGAGTAGCTCCTGCTTCTGATATATATATTGTGCCTGCATGCGATCCTTTTTCTTGGGGACAACTTCTTCTTCCTCATCCTTTATTGATGGATCGGGGAAGTAGAAGCTGCTCTTCCACTCCTCTTGAGGCTTCACCCTCATACGAGCGCTAGTGGTAGGCCTCGAGCGGGGCAATGCCGGTTCCTTGCTAGAACCTACACCAATTTTAGGTATTTCCTTACGCTTGTGCAGCCTCGGATCTGTAGTGATGAAATTGACGTTCTCCACACACCCTTTTTCGTGTGGTTTGTGGCATTCTCTCTCTTCTTGAGTCCTTTTCATCGCCGCCCAGTCGATCCCCGGGGGATCATAGACGTCACGGCAGATGTAAAGGTCGCTCTAGCCTTCATCGGGATCGCTGTTGTAGTAGCTTGGCTCGGTGTACTACTTGTACCCCGGGATAAACCTCTCCACCTCCTCATCGCCGTCCTCCATCGATAGGCTTCTAGAAAGGTCCCTAGGAGCAATGAGCCCCAAAGGTTTTCTATGGCCTCGGACGGGGTAGCGCATAGCTAGATTTTTTCCTGGTGATGAGGTCGGTAAAACTCGTGAGAAACACCAAATTCACGCCCAAGAAAACAATACAAACCAACTAGGAAAAGAAAACACAGATTTCAAGGAGTCCTGCTCCGTAATGACCAACTATACGGTCGCGGCCCGTATAGTTCCGTCCGTATAGTTGGTTCCAGGCAGATATTTCCAAATATCTCGAGCCCAGGTTGGTTAGTTTACTGACTAGGAACCAACAAAGCGTGTATTTTTTTAGATGAATATCAAGAAGAACGAAACGGGTCGATGATACAGAAGCTTTGACGACCAACTATACAGCGGGAGAATTTTCTCCGGCCGTATATTTGCGGCTGTATAGATACTGCACCTCGAAAATTATTTTGCGAGGAGGATACAGAATGTTTAATGACCAACTATACGACGGGAGACTTTATTCCGGCCATATAGTTGCGCCCGTATAGTTACAAAAACGCCTCAAAAACTTCAGAAAAACAAGAGGAATTCAAAGGCAAAAAAATTAGAAGTAGAAACTATAAAAACAAAGCACTTATTAGAGTAAGAAAACTTACCTTCCACTTACCGTTTGTTTAGTCGGGAGTGACAAGCTCCTCCAACAACAAGGACTTCTTATTGTTGGGAGGATTTGACCTTAGTTCATACAATAATTCGTGAAAGCAAAAATCACCAGGACTAAAGCTCCTCTCAATAAGATCAGTGTCTTGCTAGGTAAATATAGATGTTGTTTCCACTACCTTTGCTTCTTGTCTCTGCATAATCTTCAACTCAAAGTCTTGAAGTAAAAGATCCAACGGATTAGTCTTGGCTTATGGATCTTCCTCTCAAGGAGTTATTAACCAACACAATCTGTATGAACTCTTACTTTTGCATCAACAATATAAGAACAAAACTTATCACAAGAGAAAATACAACAAAGAGTTCTCTTTCTTCCTTAGGATAATTCTTTTGAGCACTATTGAGAGTTCTACTAGAATGATGTATAATATTAAATCTGTGACCTATGTGTTGTCCCAAAGTTACTCCTATAGCATCATCACTAGCTTCACATATTAAATCAAAAGCCATATCCCATATAGGTGGTTTAATGATGGGAGAACGAGATAAACCATATTTAAGTTTATCAAAGGCAATAAGGCATTTATCATCAAAATTGAATCTTACTCCCTTCCGCAACAGATTAGTCAAAGGGTTAGAAATTCCAGAAAAATTCTTAATGAATCTTCTATAAAAGCCTACATGACCAAGAAAACTTATTATACCTTTTATGTCCCTTGGTTGTGGCATTCTTTCTATTGCTTCAACTTTAGCCCTATATACTTCAATACCCTTACCTAATACTTTATGTCCAAGGACTATGCCTTCTTTGACCATGAAATGGCACTTCTCCCAATTTAGGAAAAGATTGGTTTCTTCACAACGCTGCAAAATTCTATTGAGATTTTCCAAGCAACTAGTAAACGAAGTTCCATAGACAGAGAAATCATCCATAAATACTTCCATTATAAGTTCTATAAAATCTATGAAAATAGCAGTCATGCATCTTTGAAAAGTAATTGCAGCATTACATAAACCAAAAGGCATGCGTCGGTAAGAATGTAAAACATAAGGACTAATGAAAGTTGTTTTAAGTTGGTCATCAGGATGAACAACTATTTGGGAAAAACCAGAGTATCCGTCCAAGTAGCAAAACTGAGTGTGGTTTGCTAACCTCTCTAAGGTTTGATCTATGAACGGTAAAGGATAGTGATCTTTCCTAGTATCCTTATTCAATTTCCTGAAATCTATGCACATCCTATGTCCAACAATATTTCTAGTACGTATCAATTCATTGTTTTTATTAGGAACAACAGTAAAGCCGCCTTTCTTAGGAACACAATGAACAAGACTTACACATTCACTCTCTTTTACAGGATAAATTATACCTACATCAAGTAGGCGTACTATTTATTTTCTTACCACTTCCTTCATTTCAGGCTTTAGTCTTGTATTAAATTATGCAAATGGTTTAGCACCTTCCTCCATAAATATTCGATGGACGACTATCATGGGACTAATACCATTCAAGTCATCCATTGAATACCCAAAGGCCTTGCGGTGTTCCTTTAGTACCTTCATGAGTTCTTCTTCTTACCCTAAAAGTTTAGCGCTAATAATAACAGGGAATTTATTAGTATTATCTAAGAATATATACTTAAGACTATCTGATAGAGTTTTTAATTCAAGGGGTGGTAATTCTTCATCCCCTCTCTTTTCTGGCTCTTTAAAAGCTTCATTAGTTGGAGATCCTAAGATGGGAAGTGAATCAAATTCACTATCACTTCTAGAGACCTGTCCTCCATAATTATTTATTCACAATATAAGTCTTCATTTATTTCTTCTTCTTGATTACTTAAGAAAATAGCTGCCATCTCCTCAATAGTCTTCTCTCTCTCTCTTCTTCTTGTATATACAGAGGTTTGTCTTTAAATTTGGAAAAGTGGAATTCTTTTTCCTCTTTCCCAAGCTTAAGGGATACAACCTCCATTTTGAAGTCGACTGTGGCACCTATATCACTCAAAAAGTTTCTTCCAAATTTGATTGGGCAAAGAGTGTCAGCTGGCATATCAACAACTACAAAATCAATAGGGAAATTTTTATTGCCAATTGTGACAGTTGTATATTCAACTACTCCCATTGGAATTCTAAGATTTGTATTGGCTAACATTATTGTCATATCAGTATTTCTATTATAGCCGGTGCTATCTCTTCTTTTATTTCTAGATATAAATCATAATATATAACATGAACTTCGGTGCCAAGATCACATAAACTATAATGTGAGGTTTCTTTAAATATGCAGGGAAGAATAGGCTTACCCACATATTTTACCTTATTTTTACCTTCAACCAATATAGAAGTATCTTCATCAAGTTTAACTATGTTACAATGTGCATACATAGCCATAATTGCTTCCTTGGTTACCTCTTCATATTTGATTTCATCCAGATGTTCTTCAATTATTGGCACACTTTCCTCTTCTTTTTCCTCCTATACTGCCTTGACCTATTCATATTCCAAAATATGCTTCTGTGCAGTATTAGGGAAAGGTATCTCATACATTGGTTCTAGGGAGGCCAATGATTCTTTAACTTGTATTTTCTTCTCAAGTTCGGATGGTGGATCATACTTGGCCAAACCCTCTTTTGGAGCCTTGATGTGTTCTGTAAAAGCTTTAACAACTTGCAACACAAGATCTAAATATAAATAAAGCTCTTTAGATAATCCATTAATATGGTCCTTTTTATTATAGTCGTGAATACATTCATAATCTATCTTTGTGCCTCCTTCACTTCCTAGACCAAAATTCCATGAAACTCTATGATCGCGAATTATATTAAGTAAAGCCCAAGCTTTAGTTATAGGTAAATTCATAAAAGCTCCTCTCGCGCAAGAGTCTAGTTCAATTTTATTAGATTCAATTAAACCGCCATAAAAGATATGCAATAAATACCATTTAGGCAAATCATGATGAGGAAAATGACTAAGTAAATCTTTAAATCTTATATAAGCTCTTACTATTCCTTTATTAGGACGGTTCCTCCAAGTCATTATAAGATGCCTGATTCCAAAATATTTTGATAATGGATAATATTTATATAAAAATTCGCAAGCTAAATTATCCCAAGTAGTAGTGGCTTCTGAGGATAGATATCTATACCATGAGAGAGTTGTACTTGTCAAAGTTTGACTAAAGTTTAACCCTTACCTCATTGGCGTTATACCCCGTTAATTGGAACGTGCCACATATATCTTCGAAACATGCAATATACTCATATGGATCAGGATCTTCTTCATCTCCACTAAATTTCTTCTTATGTAAAATACCAAGTAGTAGAGGATTTATTTCAAACCCCCTTGTCTTCTCGCTGGAGTTGTCTATTTTATAAATATCATAGGGCTTCCCAAAGTGGTTGAGTGGGTTAGCACTAGTCATATGCTCAGACTACATCATGTTGGTGGAAACCTGTAACTCAAAACAAAACTAAAGTAAATAAGCAAAAACCAAAATACCTACAGCGCTTAGCTCCCCAGCAACGGCGCCAGAAAATAGCTTGATGACTGCAAGTGCACAGATTATGTGTAGCTAGTTTCGAAATAAAGATACCGATCCCATAGGGAGAAGGAGTCTGAAGTCTAAGAATTCTTGAAATAAATACTAAAAATAGAAATGCTAAATAAAGTTCTAAGTGATAAGCTAAAATGCGAGTATTGTGTAAAAAGGTGTTTTGGGGTTTTTGGTATAAGAGAACAATGAGTAAAGTAAATAAAACTGAATACATAAAATAAGTATTGCATGTGTAAAAGATATTTGAAACTTCAGTGTGAAAAAGCGTTCTCAGGGATTAGCGGATACACCACTAGCATTATAAAGGTCTAAGGTAAAGATTATTATCATGAACATTCTCAATTATGTATGTGTGGGAGGAACTCCGTATTTGTACATAGAGGCAGCAATCACTGCTCAAATCATCCTCATAACCATAGCAGACAGCAATCAACATTAATTGAATTACTGCGCTATTAAGGGACATAATCCCGCAAGACGTATCCCATGGCACGAATAGTGTTTTGTGAGTTTCCTCGATTCCCAAGTTGATATGTAAGGGGTGCCAACAGATTTATAGTCACTATAAGTGCTAACATCCCTCCGTCTACCAACAAGTAGTTCCCTCCATCAAGTCCCCACAAGAGGCAAATATTGAGGGGTCGACTTCTCCCAACATCAAGATGTAGACAATCTAACACATGGTCACAGCGATGAATATCATAATAAACTTTATCTTATTCCAATCTCATACTAGGGTTTCTCCATCTCTCCAAGAACTAATGATCTACTTAGACATGGAGGCAATCAACATCATGGTAAAATTATTGGAATCTACCATAGATGAATAGTACTTGTATAAATCCACAACGAGTACGGAAATTACAACAAGATCTAGACAAGATGTAGATGGGATGGATGGAGATGGTGGTGATGCAGCTGTTGATGACGAAGATCGATGCCTTAGCGTCCCGGATCTACGCAGGGCGATGATGGATCCCCGGTGGATGACTTCCCCCTCCAGATGCCTTTCGGAGGTTAGGTTTCGGCAATTTCTGGGTGTTTTGTATGTCCTCTCTCCGATCCAGTTGCATGGGATGAAACTATGTGAGGATGCGATCTCGGTGCCAACTATACGGCGGAAACTATACATCCGGAAAAGTTCTCCCGCCGTATAGTTGGTCGTTAACCCTTATGTACCCTCCAATTGCTTCGGGTTTTCTTCTCATGCTGCTTTTCACTCCAATATAACTGGTGCAAGAATTGTGTCCATTGGATCCATCATCTATCCTGATCCTGGTGAAAATAAACATAAAAAGTGTGTGCGAACGCTCTAAAATACCAAGATCCTACCACTGAAATGCAAAATAATAATCTAAAACATGATGCAAATATGCACTCATCACGTCCAAGGTAGCTCCGGACCCTGGAAGAGAGTCTGATAGGGCAAATTAACAGTGAAGGCTCCCGAGGGAGACTAGCCCCAAGTAACCTTATCCCTCTTAGATGAGTTGGGTAAGGGTAAGGAGCCCCGCAGCCTCAGGAAGTCAGCTGCCTCGGCATTGTTTAAAGTCCTCCAGAACGGGATGTTCCATTGGCCATCACAGACCGCCTCGGCTACTAACATCGAGGGAGCTGCACAAAGGGCGAACAGAGTGGGGAAGGCCTAGGCCAGAGGGGACCCCTGAAGCCAGGGGTCAAGCCAAAACAGAACCTCACGACCATCCCCCACGACGAAAAGAGCGCCCCAGCGAATGAAGTGCTTAAGGTATTGGATAGCCCTCCAGAACTAGGAGCCCTCTCGGCATTCACACGCCAACAGTAGATGACCCCAGAGGTATTTGGCCTTTATGAATTGAAGCCAGAGTCCATCATCTTGGAGGATCCGCCAAACCCACTTCAGGAGAAGGGCCACATTGAAGCACCGCGAGTCAAGAACTCCTTACCCCCAAGAATTTTGGGAGTGCAGATATCTGCCCACTTCACCATATGCTACTTCTGGTGCCCATCTCTAGCTACCCAAAAGAACCTAGACACCACTTTTGCAAAGTCTGCATGGGTTCCTTCTAGGAGAAGGCACATGCCCATATGATACATGGTGAGGCTGGACATGCACGAATTGATCAGAATGGTCTTGCTTACCTTGGACGTGAGGCGAGCACGGGTTCAGCTTTGGTCCGAACCTTCACGGCCATGGGTGCAAAGTCTCTCATCAGGACCCGAGAGTCCCACATAGGCATTCCTAAGTAGGTAATAGGAAATTCTGCCAAGCGATAGTTTAGATGATCTGCAATGTGTTGCATATCCTCCTCAGGGAAGCCCAGGACCATAACCTCGCTCTTAAGCATGTCGAAGTTAATCTTGAGGCCCAACATGGACTCAAAGCATAGAAGAAGGAACTTGAGGTTAATGATGTCAAGTTCCAACCCTTGTACCATGATCTAGTATCGTCTGCATACTGGAGGTGGGAGATACCCCCTCCAAGAATTACATGCCCTACCACACCCGGGATGTGGCCAACGTTCTTGGCTTTATCCAAGATCTCTGCTATGGAATCCACCACAGTGTTAAAGAGAAGGGGGGATCGGGTCCCCCTGTCTAACTCCGCAGGAGGATCGAAAATATGCCACTTCCCCATTGACGTTGATCGCTGTGCTACCACTCATGACAAACTACATAATCCATGAGATCACCCTGTCATCAAGACCTCAATGCTCTAGGACTTTCCTAATAAGGAACACCCAGTCTAGTTTATCATACGCCTTCTGGAAGTACAGCTTGAGGAATACCCCTTTCTGATGACGAACCTTCACTTCATGAATGATTTCATGAAGTGCAAGAACGCCATCATGAATCACGCGTCCCTTAAGGAAGGAAAACTACAGAGGGTGGGTCAGGCGCTTCATGATGGGGTCGATACGAGTGGCATAGACCTTAGCGAAAATCCTCTGGATGACATTGATCACCATGATAGGACAAAATTGGCAGATATCCGTAGCCCCCACTAGCTTGGGGATCAGGGTAATAACACCAAAGTTTATCTGCGGACAAGATTTCTCGTGTAAAACTCCTGAAACATCGGCATAATCACAGGGCGAAGTTGGTCCCAGAAGGTCTAGAAGAAAACTACCGGGAGCCCATACGGCCCCAGTGCCGAGTTGGTTTTCATTGCTTTGATTGCCTTGGCAACCTCAGTATGGAGAAACAGGAGTGTCAGCTCCAGGTTCTCCTTCGTGGTTACCCTGGAAACATCTGGCCAGAAGTCCAAACTCAGCGCCAAACCTGACCTTGGGGTCGCCAAGAAAAGATCCTGGTAGAACGCATAAATATGGGACAAGATCTCCCTCTGGTCCTCCAGCAGGGAGTCCGTGTCCTAGAGGCAAGGGATCGAGCACTTCCTACGCCTGCAATTTGCAATGGCATGGAAATAGGCCGTATTCGATTCCCCCTGGATGGTCCACTTCTGGCGACTCCATTGTCGCTAGAACGCCTCCTCTCCCTTGTAGAACTCCATAATGAAGGTCTCGAGGGAGTACCTATGGACCAGGCGTCACCTCAGAGCGCCACCAGATCCACCGCTTGGTCTAGTGCTTGGATTTCCTACAGGATGGCATCCTGCTGCCCTCTAATCACCATGCCAAGGTTTGCCCCCGAGCCCCGCATAAGCTGTTGTGACATCAGGGCGCAATGGTGCCAGACATCAACATCACAGTATGTGCAGGGTGGGGAAGCCGCGAACTCTATCTACCTTGTCTGAACCGCCTCTATGAACCCTTGTTGTGTAAGCCAGAAGTTCTCGAAATGGAAGCGGTTCAGTCTTGGTGGGGACCCTCTACCCGAGGATAGGAGGAGGGGTGTGTGGTCAGAGCCAACCCTGGTGACCACACGGAGCGAGCACAAGGGGAATGACACCTCCCGCTCCACCGAGATGAAGACCCGTCGAGGATGCTGCAAATCGGATCCAGCTGCTTGTTGGTCCAAGTATATCTAGCTCCAACTCTAGTGATCTCTCTGAGGGTGAGGTTAGCAATGCAGTCATTGAACATACGAATCCTATGGAGGTCCACACTTTCTGAGCTCTTGTCTTCGGCGGAGCGAATGAGGTTGAAGTCCCCTGCCACAATGACTAGGGTCTCCGTACGCTCCACCTTAGTCTTGAGCTCGAGCAAGAAATCCTGGGACCTCCTATGGTCCGCAGGACCATAAACAATCTCACCTCCCAGCGCCATAGTCACAAAGAATTCCCCGGGGTCCATATCCTCTACCTCAAAGGTATCCTCCTTGACGCCAAGGAGAATGCCCCCCAAATGGCCATTAGCCGGGAGCCAAGTCTAGTTTAGCTAGAACATGACTACAACTAATTGAACAAAAGGAGTAAAACTAACATGGTATTTATTTAATGTTATTTCCTTAATATTGTTGATTTCTAAAATATAACGAAGTTTTTTTACATGAAAGTTGTTAGTTTTCTTCTATATAATGAAGTTTGTTAGTTTAGGAAGCAAGATGCAGTACTACCAGCGGGCTCTCTGTCGCTCGGCGGGGCAACATGAGAGCGATCCCTAGTGCCACCGAGTCGTGCCCCTTCCTGCCACCGACCCTCGTCGCTGCTGCCGCCTGCCCTCACCATGGTGGCGGCGGACCCTATCGTGAAAGGTGGGAAGGGGTCTTCTAGCAGTGACTCGTGCAGTAGAATCTAGAGGCCAAGGCGACGGCCCTGTGTCATGGGGGTTAGCAGCGTTACCTCATGCTATTGCGGCCGTGCGGGCGGCATGGTGGTGTACTCCAACACCGAGAGTGGGTCACGGTGGCACGCTTGGATGCTCGAAGGATGTTTTGGGAATCCAATGCCCAAATCTTGCAGCATCGGCGGCACTAGTGGAAAAAGGGCTATCCATTCGCGACCCCTCAGAGCATTTGTCCCGGTTGCGCCACCAACCGGGACTAATGGTAGCATGCGTCCCAGTTGGAGCGGGCACGGGGCCAGGGGGCATGCGTCTCGGTTGGTAGATATTCGTTGGAGCCACCAACCGACTAAAGGTTTGGCCACAGCCACGTGGCGTGAGACGCACCTTTAGTCCCGGTTGTTGGCTCCAACCGACCAAAGACCCCGCCTCTATAAATGCAACACCCCAGCCCCCTCTGCCTCCACTCTATTTTTTCGAATGGTGGAAGGTGTGAGGGGGTGTGCTAGTTTTTTCTCATGCATGCATTGAAGGTGTTTGATAAAATGTTTGAGTGAATAATCCCGTTGAATTTCTCATAGAACAAAAATATAGAAGGTGTCCGAGACGCACTTGAGCTTTCTCCTCTTTATTTCCCTCGATCGAGGTTAGCAATCTTATCTTTTCTAGGTCATTGATACAATTCATGTGTCGGTGTGAATTGGTTATTTCACTATTTATGATGTCCTGTTTTTTGATAAACTTACTTATATGATGCAGATGAACAGTCGGGAATGGATGTACGGTGACCGGCGCGTAGCCGGGTATATCAAAGGCGTGGATAAATTTATCGATGTGGCTACGACAAACAAAGATAATGGATCTATACGTTTTCCATGTGTTCAATGTCGGAACAACAAGGAGTACTCTTCCTCGAAAATCATTCGCGGCCACCTGATTATGAAAGGTTTCATGCCCAACTATAATTGCTGGACCAAGCACGGGGAAAGAGGGGTTATGATGGAAGATGGTGAAGAATAAGATGATGATAACAACTATCATCATATGTTTCCTGAATACAGTGATACTGCAATGGAACACAATGGAGAGGAAAGAGGTGAAGAACGGCATCGATGAGCCGGCCGATGAACTTGGTAGGGTCATTTCGATGCAAAGCGAGACTGTGAAATGTAAATGAGAAGTTGAAGTTAGAGGGCATGTTAGAAGATCACAAGAAATTGTTGTACCCAAATTGTGAAGATGGCAAAGACAAAGCTCATCACACCGGAATTGTTACGATGGAAGGCAGAGTGGTCTAACTGACTCTCATTTGAAAAGATGCTGAAAATAATGAAGTCAAGTTTCCAAAACATAACGAACTTCCCGAGAGTACCTCTGAAGCAAAGAAGACTCTCTCGTCTCCGGGATTAGATGTGCAAAAGATACATGCATGCATTAATGATCGCATCCTCTCATGTAAGGAGTATGAGAATTTAGATAAATGCCCTTATGCAATGCGCTATGTATAAGATCGACGAGATGACCGGTGATGTTGAGGGAGAGCCTCCTAAGAGGGTTCTGCTAAGGTTATGAGGTATGCTCCTATAATACCAAGGTTGAAACGCATGTTCGAAACAAAGAGCATGCCAAAGTTGTTGCGATGGCACAAAGAAGACCGTAAGAAATACGGAAGTTGAGACACCTGGCGATGGGTCACAGTGGAGAAAATCGAGAGAGACTTCCTGACTTTGCGGTGTGACGCAAGGAACTTATGGTTTGGTCTAAGTACGGATGGCATGAATCCTTTTGGGGAGCAGAGTTGCAGTCAAAGACTGCCCGTGACTCTATGTATCTACAACCTGCCTCCTTGGTTGTGCATGAAGCGTAAGTTCATTATGATGCCGTGCTCATCCAAGGTCTGAAGCAACCGGCAACGACATTGATGTGTACGTTAGGCCATTAGTTGAAGAACTCTTACAGTTGTGGGGCAAACCAGGTGTACGTATGGGATGAGAACAAACAGAGCCATTTGATCTACGAGGGTTGTTATTCAGAACCATCAATGATTGGCCTGCTCTTAGTAACCTTTTAGGATGCAAACAAGGGATATAAGGCATGCACCCACTGCTTAGATAAGACCAAGGTACATATTTGAATAAATGCAAGAAGGTTGTGTACCTAGCGAATCGACGATTTCTTCCGACCAATCATCCCAGAAGAAAGAAAGGCAAGCATTTCAAAGGTGAGGCAGATCACCGGAAGAAGCCTAAACTCCCCGCCGGTGATGATGTATTTGGTATGGTCAAGGACATAGAAGTAATCTTTGGAAAGGGTCCCGTGGTCAATCAGTTCCGAACGACGCCGCTACAGGTGACACGCACCCATGTGGAAGAAGAAATCTATATTTTGGGAGCTGCCATATTGAAAGTCCTGCGTGTCCGCTTCTTCAATCGACGTGATGCACGTGATTTAAGAATCTCTGCGTGAACCTGCTAGGATTCCTAGGCGGTATGGGAAGACAAAATATACACCAAGCACGGAGGACCAACAAATTATGAAAGACCCAAAGAACATGCATACACATAACAAGACGGATAAAGGGCGCCACTTAAGTCGTGCCACTATGCTCTTACCAAAGCAGAAGGAAATCTTTTTAAAGTCCTTTACAGATCAAGGTGCCGGGCTTCTCATCTAATATAAAGGGATAATAAATATGGCAGAAAAATTTCCAAAACCTGAAGTCTCATGATCACACGTGATTATGACGCAGTTGCTTCCGATTGCATTGAGGGGGCTTCACCGAAAATGTTCGAGTACCCATTGTGAAGTGTGTTCATTCCTCAATGCAATATCTCGTAAGGTAATCAATCCAGATATTCTACCAAGGTTGGTAAGGATGTGGTACAATGTCTTGTTAGTTTTGAATTGGTGTTCCCACCATCCTTCTTCAATATTATGACGCATCTCCGGTTCATCTAGTGGAAGAGATTGCCATTCTCGGTTCGGTATTTCTGCACAATATGTTCCCTTTGAGAGGTTCATGGAGTCTTAAAGAAATATGTTCATAACCGTGCTAGACTGAAGGAAGCATCTCCAAGGGATATGGAACAGAGGAGGTCATTGAGTTTTGTGTTGACTTTATTCCCGACCTTAAGTCGATTGGTGTTTCGACTCGCATGCATGAGGGAAGACTATGGAAAAGGCACGCTGGGAAAGAAAGCAATGATATGTAGGACGGGATTCTTTCACTAAAGCACACTACACAGCTTCTACATAATTCCACCTTGGCAGCTCAGATATCGAGGAACACAAGAATATTGTACGCCCAAAAACCCGGAAGCCTGAATCATGGATTACGATGAACACATGAAGTCTTTCGGTGGTTGGATGCGGACACATCTCTTGAATGACACCACCGTTGGAGATCAGCTATACTTGTTGGCCGGTCACACCATCTTCATCGTATTGAATTTCCAAGGGTACGAAATAAATGGGAATACATTCTACACGATCGCCTAAGATAAAAGAGCACCAACCAAAATAGTGGTGTCCGCTTTGATGCAATAGACGAGAATGGACAAAAGGATACATATTATGGTTACATAGAGGAGATATGGGAACTAGACTATGGAGTCTCTTTAAGGTCCCTTTGTTTCACCGCAAATGGGTCAACCTGAATGGGGAAGGGTAAATATAGACCAGTTGTACGGAATGACAACAAGGATCTCAACAATCTTGGTTATAGAGATGAACCATTCGCCCTAGCCAATGATGTGTCTCAGTTTTCTATGTGAAGGACATGTCCTCCGCATCAAAAAAAGAAAAAATATGCAAACGAATACATCATATGATGAGCCAAAGGCCACATAGTTCTTTTAGGGAAAAGAAACATCGTGGGAATCGAGGACAAGATGTACATGTCAAGATTATAATAAGTTTGATGAAATTCCGCCTTCACAGGAAAACTGACCCAAGCATTCCGTTAAGTAAAGAAGATGCTCCATGGTTACGTCCAAGCGGTCATAAGGAATGACATATGCCAAGAAGTTCATGCTCATATTATGTAACTCTAGTTCATGTCTTTCGCGGTTTGTGGCTTGACCAAGGATATCTTTCGCGGTTTGTGGCCTTTAGTCCCGGTTTTGTAGTCTCGCTTTTAATATTAATAAATGTCTTGAGTGTTAGTCCTGCTTTGTGGCTGGACCGAGTGCCTCTATGACCAGTTTCTTGAGATGCCGGAGGATCGATCCGGCATCTCCTCGAAACTGGTCGAGTGGTGTCCCCGCCTCAAAAACCATCTTGCAGCTTGTAACTTCTCTAACTAGATCAATACGCCGAGCTAACTAATTTCACATATTAGGGAGTGCCTCTATGACCAGTTTCGGAGATGCCGGAGGACTGGGCTTAAGCATCTCCTCAAATCGGCCGCAGTGGTGTCCCTCGCCTCGAAAACCATCTTGCAGCTTGTAACTTCTAACTAGATCAATATGCGCCGGAGCTAACTAATTTCACATATTAGGAGTGCCTCTATGACCAGTTTCGGAGATGCCGGAGGACTGGGATCCGTCGGCATCTCCTCAAATCGGCCGTAGTGGTGTCCCTACTCTAAAACCATCTTGGAGATGCCTCAAACTGGCTGGAGGATCGACTCACAAGGATGCCTATTTATAGTACAAGCAGCTCGCATAATGTCGACACTCACGACATAATGTCGACACTCACCCCTATTATTAGTGTCGACTATCTTTAGTCCCGGTTGGTGTCTCCAACCGACTAAAGGTTCATCTTTAGTCCCGTTGGTGACACCATCCGAGACAAGGTACAAGCCGCGACATAATGTCGACACTCACCCCTATTATTAGTGTTGCTCGCCCACTCTGCCAATCCTTCAACGCGGTTGCTTTCTCCAACCGGGACTAAAGATGAACCCTCTCTTTATATAGGCATTTTCCTCTATTTATTAGGTAACACTCAAGACATTTATTAATATTAAAAACCAGGACACACCAGGACTAGCTAACACTCAGGACTAAAGCCGCCCCCTTTAGTCATAATCATGCCTAGTCCTATAGTACGCAGCTTCAGGGTCTTCATCGTCATCGTCATCATCATCGTCATTGTCACCTGCCACTCTGGGGATCCTCAGCCCATCCATGGCATATACCAGGGGCCATTCCAGCCTCGGATTCACGGCGGGCGGGAGAGGGGTCTCCTAGAAGACGATGCCGCTACCGCCGGGACAGTGTGGGGCCTGTGGCGGGTGGACTCGTGGGCACCGTAGGCGAGGATGGTCTCCCCCAACGATGTAGCGCATCACTCTGATGATAGTACGGTTCGCCCACCATAGACGACGGCCGGCTTCGTTGTGGTTCACCGGTGGCGGGCCATCACCCTCGTACCTGGCGAGCTCCCTTTCCCGCCTATTAGCGAAGAAGGCATTCCAGGTGTCGTAGTTGTCGGGATCCCACTGGGGATCCATCCGCCGCTCCGGCGTAAGCTCGTGGTAGAAGTGGTTTGTGATGGCCGCCTGGCGTGCGGAACCTTGAGGGACAGGAGGGACAGGAACCCTCCGGCCAAAGATCTAGTCGGGCATGGGCGGCTGCAGCCTGGACAAGGGTAGTTGAGGCGCACGCCGGGTCTCCTCGAGGGTCAGAATGGCCCAGTAGGCGTTGTCCATTATTCTAAGAGAGGAAGGTGTGGATGTATGGATAGCCATGGCACGATCACCCTAAATATAGAGGGAAAGGGCGGGAAAACTTGGCGTGAAGCTTTGGGAAATGGCGGGAAATATCTTTAGTCACGGTTAGTGACTACATCCGGGACTAAAAGCTCTAGTAGAAAGGAAAGGGCGGGAAAACTTGGCGGGAAGAGGTGGGAAATGGCGGAAAATATTTTTAGTCCCGGTTTGTGACTACATCCGGGACTAAATGTCTGCCGAATCGGCAGGAAGTTATGTGCTGAATCACGGCATAGTTTGTGATGTTGTGCCCATATTATGCATGTGTGTGGACATTGGTATGGAGAACAATGTTGCAGGAGGAAGTTTTCCTTTTTGGTCGCACGGAAAAGCCCTTTTCCATTTTCCGAAAAAAACGGTCGCTTTTTGAAGTAACCACCAAAATGCCATTTCAGAATGCTATCGTCCCATTTTCCTAAAACACTAGACCACCTTACATGGACTATCTCCCAACCGGTACATCTCAAACCTTTTCGTCCATCCCGGGTAAAAAGGACAAATGTCTGCCGAATCGGTAGGAAGTGGGTCCGGTTTGTACTACAGGTACATGATCTATCGCCCGTGATTTTTTGAAAAAATCATTTTTAGACTCGCAATATGTGGTTTCTTCAGAGATCCAATGCAAGTTCTAACGATGCCCGTCCCCTATTATTATGCATGTGTGTGGACGCGCCATATTATGCATGTGTGTGGACATGCCATTTTTCATCTTTAGTCCCGGTTGGTGACACCATCTGGGACAAGGTACACTCTGCACGACATAATGTCGACACGCCATTTTTCCCGCCATTTTTCTTCCCGCCATTTTTTCCCGCCAGTTCTTCCCGCCAGTTCTTCACTATATATATGTAGGGTTGGCCTCCATTGTCATTGCACATCTCTAGACTCATATCTGCAACCTCATCACTCTTTCCCATGGCTTCCACCGTAGCACTAACTCCCAGGGAGGCGGAGGCGCTTTGCGCCTCGAACTACCCTCACGGGCGATCGTGTCTGCTGGCCGGATGTCGACCGAGGCGGCTGATTCCTCCCGCCCTCTAGGTGTGTCGCGTCGGATGTCAATCACGAACCACTACTACTTCGAGCTCACGCCGGAGCAGCGGAGGAATCCCAGATGGCATCCCGACTTGGGAAGCCTTCTTCGTGGATCGGCGTGAGAGGGCACTCGCCAGGCACGAGGAGGAGGGCCCACCTCGTCCGAACTTCAACGAGGCCGGCCGTGTGTGGTGGCACCAGGACTCTCAGAGCCATGGCTCACGACACGCCACCGACTCTAGCCCCGCTCAAGGCTACCTCAAGTCCAGCCCACTCAGACAACCTTCAAGGTTCAACTACGGCGACCGACGATGATAGCGACGACGGTCATGTGAGTACGACGACTACAAAGCGTAGTATTACAGTGTAGGCATGAGCATGAATGAATTATTCCAAAATTTCAAAACAAGTTCTGCCGTTTGTGGCTTAATCTGGCCATGTATCTTAATTTTCACTTCTTCTATGTAACTTTGTGTTAGTTGTGTTATGTACTTTAATTCCAGTTCTATCCTAATCAAATTTTCTTTCCGCCCATTATTTTCCGTCCTCTTTTTCCCGCCCATTAAAACCAGAAAATGGTTTTGAATTACTTATAAGTTAATTCATTTTTAATTGTAAATGGTTCATATTTTAAATGGTTACATTAATTCTTTTTTAAAAATACAAAATGGTTTTGAATTATTTATTCAAATCCAAACACTTTTTATGTTTAAAGTTTTTTTAAATTCCAAATTAATATTTAAAAAATATAAGTTAATTCATTTTTAGTTTTAAATAGTTACATTAATTATTTTTTAAAAATAGAAAATGGTTTTGGATTATTTATTCAAATCCATACACTTTTTATGTTTAAAGTTTTTCTAAATTCCAAATTAATATTTAAAAAATATAAGTTAATTCATTTTTAATTTTAAATGGTTACATTAATTATTTTTTAAAAATATAAAATGGTTTTGGATTATTTATTCAAATCCATACACTTTTTATGTTTAAAGTTTTTATAAATTCCAAATTAATATTTAAAAAATATAAGTTATTTCATTATTAATTTTAAATGGTTCATAGTTTAAATGGTTACATTAATTATTTTTCAAAACAGAAAATGGTTTCGAATTAGTTATTCAAATTCAAACACTTTTTATGTTTAAAGTTTTTCTAAATTCCAAAGTAATTATCATTTAAAAAACATTACAAATTTAAGTAATTATTTAAAAAATATAAGTTAATTCATTTTTAATTTTAAATGCTTACATTAATTATTTTTTAAAAATAGAAAATGGTTTTGTATTATTTATTCAAATCCATACACTTTTTATGTTCAAAGTTTTTCTAAATTCCAAATTAATATTTAAAAAATATAAGTTATTTCATTATTAATTTTAAATGGTTCATAGTTTAAATGGTTACATTAATTATTTTTCAAAACAGAAAATGGTTTCGAATTAGTTATTCAAATTCAAACACTTTTTATGTTTAAAGTTTTCTAAATTCCAAAGTAATTATCATTTAAAAAACATTACAAATTTAAGTAATTATTTAAAAAATATAAGTTAATTCATTTTTAATTTTAAATGGTTACATTAATTATTTTTTAAAAATAGAAAATGGTTTTGGATTATTTATTCAAATCCATACACTTTTTATGTTTAAAGTTTTTCTAAATTCCAAATTAATATTTAAAAATATAAGTTATTTCATTATTAATTTTAAATGGTTCATAGTTTAAATGGTTACATTAATTATTTTTCAAAACAGAAAATGGTTTCGAATTAGTTATTCAAATTCAAACACTTTTTATGTTTAAAGTTTTTCTAAATTCCAAAATAATTATCATTTAAAAAACATTACAAATTTAAACCCCAAAATAAAAAATAAGGCGGGAACAGACAGAAAATACCTGAAAAAATTTAAAAACAGGGGAATACTTCCCGGTTGAAGCCACCAACCGGGACTAAAGACCTCATGCGCCTTCAAATGCTGAAAATTGTTGTATACGTCCGGGTTGGTGGCTCCAACCGAACGATGTTTTTTTAGTCCCGTTGAGCTACCAACCGGACGATACTACCTCCCTTTATATAACTTCTTCTTCTTCTTCTGCTTCTCTTCGACGACGCTCTTCGCCTTCGCCACAGCCGCGCTTCGACGACCGCACTGGCTCATGGGACGGACGACCCGCTGCCTCTTCTTCCTCATTGACGATCATACGCCACGCTTTCCCCACCATCGCGTCAGTACGCCCTTCTCGCCTCCTCCTCCCCTCCCTCTGCTGCTGGTGGGCGCGGTTGCTAGCTGCATGGTGGGCGTGGCGCGGTCGCTGCATGGTGGGTCTGGTGGTGGCATGGCGGGCGCTGGGCGCCGCTCAGGCTGCCTCAGAATTTCAGGCCCCAGTGCAGAATGCAAATGGAGCCCTAAACTTTGAAAAATTCAGATAGCAATAATAAATAACTAGAACTTCATTACATAACTCCAATATGCGTTTTTTCGCAGAATATATGAAAATATATTTCGCTTAATATGATCAGACGAAATATGTGTTTTTTCGCCCAATTCAAACCTTAGTTCTGCTTGATCGGGGATGTTTTCCTAACGCGGATCGCTCTAGTCTTGTTTGGATTTGAGTCTGACCAGGAGATCGATCTAGGAAACATACGAGTACTATGGGCCCAGGATGGATCAGTTTGGGCCATATAGTACTATGGGTCGAGGAATAAAACGACAGAGACGCTGACGCTCGCCCAGACGACAAACTTGTAGACTCTCAACCATGGGACTGCACCAATTATTCATTTTCCTGTATGGGCCGTCGCTGGGATTTGGGGCCCCTAACTTTTGGGGGCCCTGTCTAGTCGCCCAGCTCGCACTGGGCCCTGGATAGGCCTGCTGCTGCTGGTGAACAGCAAACACTATGGATGCGGAAAAAAATCATATTTAGCGCGTTAGCGGTTTCTGTTGGAGGATGGGGCGTTTGGGTACGTTTTCTTTTTCGTACGTATTAATTTTCATCGCTTAAGCGGCTACCTAAACGCCTGGCGTAATACATGCCCTTAGAGCGGGTCTGCGGGTCTGCGGGTATGGGTTTGCCACCCCCATCCCGCCCCATTAAACTTGGAGGGTCTACCTTTTTACCAAACCCTCCCCATTTAAGGCGGGTATCCATTGGGTTTGTGGGTTTCGGGCCCCATTGCCATCCCTAATCGCATCCTTATCATCGGACTATCCTCATTTGCTATAGGAGTATCACATTTACTCAATGATAGATTTACACTCCCTCATGTCGGGTTTGTAAGGCTCGGGAAAAGGGGATGTCGGTGGCCGGTTCCGCAGGACATGGGAGGCGTGCAGGACGCTGCATGGGTGTATTGTGGCAAGAGAGAGGCGTAAGCCTGCTTTCTCGGGAAGGTGAGGAGAGGGGAGGAGGTGGCGCTGATGGGAGTTCCCATGTTCGCCACGCTGCAGTAGACATGGGCGAAGGGTCATGGGTCAAAACCATTGTGTTCGACGAGAAAGCTCGGTCTGCTCGATCACAGTAAATCTTCCCATGAAATTGCATGCCCCTTAGGTGCATGTGGGTTCGACGATGTGCCTTCGCCAGGGCATTCCGAACCCTCTTAAATCGATTCCAATATGGTATTTTGTTAGTATCTAGTGTTACCTATCTGCTGGATAGTTTTCCTTTTGTAGCCTTATACTCATGTTCCCCTCTCATATGCATCTGAGGTTTCTCCGAACTAGGTTTTACACCCCTCGGAACTCCGGAATATTGATTTTAGTTGATTTTAGCTAGAGTTACCTATCTACTACACGGTTTCTTTTTTGTAGCTAGGTTTAGGGTTTAGGGTTTCTCTTCATTTTTATTATTGTGTATGTATATATTAGGGTTTCTCTGAATTAGGGTTTATATCTCTCAACACCGTATCTAACTTTCTCCTTTAGCCGCTTTGACTTATTCGTTTTTCCACCTATGCAGAAAATATGGACCCACACGTCAGAGACGAAGAAAAGGAAGAGTTGATCCAAGGTGTGATCCGTGGGGAAGATAATTTAGACGTATCAACGTTTCTGAACAACTACGGTGAGGGTGATCCTCTTTTTACCGGAATAGACAACTTGTTTGAGGTTGAAGGTGTTGCCTTCATGAGGAGAAGGCGATGCCTTGTGTAATCGAGAAGACGACCGCTCCGGCGAGGTGCATGTAATATAAATCAATTCATTAATTAATCATCTGCTATCTATATAGAAATAGTAACGATGATCTTTCTTCTTTTAGCCCTCCGGATCGAAGGAATCTACTGAAAAGAGCAGACGAGGCCCAACCAAAAAGTTGCAAGACCATGAGAGGTCCAGGATCAAAGATGTCGCTGAAGACGGCAAACCGACAGCTCCCGAAGTTGTCGCAACCAAATTTGTGGCACAATGCGGAGTAATCGTTAGGGACTTAATCCCGATCACCATTAGAAATTGGAATAGGCCTGCTAATGCGGATGAAGAGGGAACATGTTTATTTGTCCCTAACCACGCCAAAGATTTACTATGGAAGAGGCTCATGGTTAATTTCAAACTACCGAAGATAGAGCTGGATCCAAATGCGGAGGATCCAGTTGAGGACGCCTTACAACATGGGAGAGCCATGGAGGCTAAGGTCAGGGAGTGGGCTTTGAAGAAGATGGCCCAGTGTTTCACCAACTAGAAGAAAAGATTGCACCTTGACTATGTCGTGAAAAAGAAGACTCCCGATTTCAAGAATATTCAGTTTGAGAAGATAAAACCATTCTCGGCTGAGTTTGTGGAATACAAGAAATCAGAAAAAGCTAATAAAATGTCTGAAACGAATAAGCTGAATGCTGCTAACAAGAAGTATCACAATACTATGGGGCAAGGTGGCTACAGGGCTGGCATTCCTAAGTGGGAGAAACTTGAGAATGAACTGCGTGCTAAAAAGATCACCCTGCAGAGATGCGATTGGGTAGACGTGCAAGGAATTGGTTTTACGGGCATGGGGCACGTTGGACTCGGAAGGAGGTGTATATATAACGTACGACATAAAGAAGACCCTTGCCAATCGAGAGGATGAGAAAAGCGATGCAGTTGTTAAAGATGGGGACTTCATTCCCGATAGAGAGAATGATGAGCTCACACTCGCCCTTGGAAATAAGGAACATGATGGACGAACACGAGGCACAAGAGGCTCCCAACCATGGAGGACTGGGTTTCCCGAAGAGAGGAAGAAATATCCTGATAGAAGCCGTCGGAGGAGAAAGGACAGGGTGGAAGTTGAAGCAAATAGTCAGAAAGAGCGAATGCGTTTAATTGAAGAACGATTAAAGCAACAACAAGATAAAATTAACGCACTTAAAGAGCAAAGTACTACCGGCCCATCTCAGCAGCACACTGAATTCGATGCTACCGGCCTATCGAATAATCGAAAAAGCAGTGTGGCTTCCACCGAGGTCCCGGGTGATGACAATGGCGATGATGATGATGCACCGGCGATGGCTCCTGTTGGCTACCCAGTGGATGATATCACAGAGATGACACACTGCGAGCTACATGTCAAAGTTGTGAACATATCAATGAAGGTGGCGGTCGGCTATGCCTTACCAATTGGACCCACACCAACTTACCACTGTAGTCCAGTTCCAGAGGGCTACGCTGTTGTCGGCGTGGATGAAATCATGCCCACCTTTGAAGTTTTGGATCTTCACTACCCTGCAGGTGAAGGGGGTGTGACTGTGCTGGGAGACGCAAAAAACGTCACCATTTTATGGCCGAAGGAATGTATTGTGCTTCGAAATCACACGCCAAGGCCATCTTCGCCGCCGCCTCAACCGTCTCCAGCGAGGTCGTCGCCGCTTGCCGTCTTCGCCGCCTCACCCGCCCGTCGCCTCACAATCTTGGCGCAGCCATCGCCGCGCCTAAGGGTCAAAAGCGTAGCGATCGCCATCGTGCCTCGTGGTAGCGATCGTCAAACATAAACAAGAGCCTCTTCCAAAAGTACCAAAGGTTCCTCCCAAGAGAGCTTATGACTGTACTGAAGAGGAGACTGCGGCGATCGTTGATGCGGAAACGACAGCGTTTTTCGCTAAGCTGAGGCAGCCGAAAGAGCCAGTGTTCCCTAGCACCAAAGAAGAAAAAGCCAAAGTGTTGAAAATGCTAAAGACTCTTCATCAACCCAAGCCAAAGCTGTCATCAGACTATGAGCGTTCTATTCTCAAGTCACATGCGGCACAAAAAGCCTCGAAGAGCAGTACTGATGCAAGCGAGAAATCTGTTGCCCAACTCGGAGAACAAGCAAAACAGACTTGCGCCCCTCTCAAGGTGATTTCCTAAACCAATGTGGGGTCGAGCAAATATGGGGCCGAAGAGGAGTATGATCCAGAGGTAGTTGCATAATACGAAGAAGCTGCCGCTGCTCAAGGTATGAGTATTGCCCAGTACTTATTCCAGTTAGAGTTCTTCCCCGTGAGTGAAGTAGCATACAAATACCAGTACGGCACACCTCTCGTCAAATCTTAGGAGGTAAACAATCTTCCAACAAAAATGCGAAGATTGCATAACTGGTACATGCATGCCACAAGGGCCGGGGCTAACTGGATAGTGTTGAGGGTTACAAAAAAGCATCATGGGAAATAAAAGGATGACATGATATCCATTGAATTTGATGAACTATTTCAATTATTCAATCAAGACGCCTTGGACAAATCGATCATCAGTGCCTATTGTCTGTAAGTACTAATTCTGTAATTAATTTAGTCTCCAGCTATATTATTTTGTTTATTGCATGTATATAATCATACTGTAATATGCAGAATGAAGATTCTCGAATGCAGTAGAGGACAAATCTATGACATTGGCTTCATTGACCCATATTGGGTTCATGAAGCTAATCTCAAAATAAGCCCCCAGGATACGGAGGATAATATAGTACACGCGTTAAGGTTTCAAGAAACCAAAAGGGAAATACTATTTCCTTACAACTTCGAGTGAGTGTTATTGTCTTGTATACACTTTCTATTTCGCTTACTCGATGTTAAGTATATAATTGATTAGTTATGCATTTGCAGCTTCCACTATATTCTGTTAATCATTCAACTTGACAAAGGGCGTGTACTAGTCATGGACTCGAAACATAAACCCCTTGAGACGTGGAAGGACATGTAGATAATTCTCCAGCGGTAATTCTAATCATTACGATACTATATCGGCAACGTTCGTGAATTTTATGATATCAAGTACTTAATAACTTATTTTATTCGTTTTCTGCGCCGGGCAGCGCTTGGAAACGGTTCACCAACAAGGCTAGGGGTGTTTGGAAAGAGGAGCTTACATTTCAACCACTAAATGTAAGCACCACTAGCTATATCCGCGCATCTCTTTGATTCTAGTTTTGATACAGTTATTATCATGCTTGATTATTATTTTGATTGAACTCTGTTCTCGTAAAGTGCATGACGCAGGGACCAGGTAACAATCTATGTGGATACTATGTTTGCGAGTTCATCCGGCAGACGTGCGATGAGAAGGGCAGAAATTTAGAGCAACTCCACGTACGTAAACAATTTCTATAGTTTTTAATTATAATCAAATTGTGTTTAGTTTCATTCATATAGGCTGACTCCTTTTTTAAATCAGATCGAATGTCTACGGGACGGTCTTCTGCCAAAGGATCGCGTACGAGCAATTCAGGAGGAATTGGCGGGATTCTTGGATGCAGAAGTCCTAGACCCAAAAGGGGAATACTACTCGGCTGTGTATAGACAGGGATTGTAAAAATAGCAACTTTGAAGGAATTGGCCGGTAGCATCGAATAGCAACTTTTGTATGTAGTGCATGAACTCGATCCGTGTATTGAATGTAATATTGTCATGATATTCATGATGTAATATAAGGTTCCTTCATTGATAAGTACAAATCACTAAATAAACAATAAAATAACCTAAATGAATTCTCTGCCGCGGCACAAAAAGTGGCGAAAATGCTGCCGCGGCAACAAAATGTGCCAAAATGAATTCTCTGCGGCAGAAATGGCCAAATCTGCCATGGCAGAAGTTTTTTAGTCTCGGTTCGTGTTACGAACCGGGACTAATGCTCCACCCCCCCCCCCCCTCGGCCTCTGCCGCTGCCACGTGTGCACCCAACCGGGACTAAAGGTTAGAGCTTTAGTCCCGATTGCCCCGTCCCGGTTGGGCAACCGGGACTAAAGCCCCGTACCAACCGGGACCTATAGGGCTGTTTCCACCAGTGCGGGTGTTTGAGCAGAGGTTGGCCAGATGCGTGCCTGTGTTTGGACATGGTGGTCTGTGCTGAGCCTTTCCAGATCTGGTGAGCTGGTTTTGCATGCTTTTTGTTGTTGGTCTTGTCTAGCGGTGCGTGACTCTACATCGAGCATAGGGCCTCAGAGTACGCCAGGGCGGCGGCACTGGGAGTCCGTCGGTGGTTTCACCGATGAGGTGTCCATGGTGGTTAGATTTGGCATCTTCGCCGATCTGCTTCCCGAGAGGTTGTGTACGCATTTGCGCGGGAGGGGGGAGGTACGGCAGCAGGTATGGTGGAGCTTGGCAATTGTCCATGTGAAAATGGTGTGTAACATGCCATGTGCTTCGACGATCTAGGTGGTTTTTGGTGCCACGGATTTACACATACTTTTAGCCCATTCGCATGGGAGTTGAGGAGAAAGCCTTACCTAACCTTCGGTCGATACCGCCAATGGCGGCACCCCAGCATCGTTTCCCTTCTTGAAGACGCTGTTGTTGGGTAACGCGCTACTCAAAACAAAAAATATCTATCACATAAACCAAATCAATTTATGCGGTAGTGAGGCAACAAATCATACCCTACAAGATCAAACTAGCATAAATTTGTCGATGACGAAGTTGATGAAAATCAGCCTCAATCCCCGCAATAAGACTAATAAAGTCATGAGGATATGTATTACCCCACGACCAGCTCCGCTGCTCTTGTATCGCACACGCATCACCTCTACGGTATCCACATGTACGAGATTAGCAACACTGCATCAAAGTGTGATCAAGTGCACAGTTCGAAGCGGGAGCGTCTCGATAAATATCCGGTAGAACTTCTGTAGTCATGTCCTAGATTAGATCTAGTCCAAGGCAGAACTCGACAGTGCTCTAGTGATGAAGATGAAGTAGATCCCCTCTGTGTGAATAGGACTACGAGCTCTAGATAGGTAGGAGGAGGTCGATGCAATGGTGACAATCGGTGGAGGCGTGGGAGGCGATGAATTCTTGGGCTAGGGCAGGGTGGATCAGGCTAGGGTTGGCATTGTCCGTCTCCTGCCCGCCCATCCTTATATGGGGTCGGCCAACCCCCTTGCCTAATCCGAGTGGGGAGAGGTCGAGTCCCGTTAGGACGCCCTCCCTCCTAAACCTACTTAGGGGAGGGGTTGGGGTCCAACTCGGACCCCTCCGCCACTGCCTCCACCCGCCAGCCTAGGGGAATCCCTGGACAACTTGGCCAGGGTTCCCCCTCTTGCGCACGCGTCCATAGTGGTCCCACGTGGCCCTCCGGTCCATGGTGCTCACTATGTATTTAATCATATATTAAATATTTATGATTTTTCCGAAGCCTGGAATAATTCCGGACACTAACGAACTTATTCCAGAACATTCCTAAATAATTCTGATACCTTCCATATAGTGTCTGGAACCATTTCATCCACTCTAATTTATATCCCGGAGACCTCTAGAATATCTCGAGACTCTCCGAACAACCTTTCACAATTACTTCAAGAACATATCTTTAATTGCACTTGCATTCTATATGTTGCTAATACTTTAAGTGTGTGACCCTATGGTTTAGGATATGAGTGGACATGTCCGAAACTCATTCCACGACAATTATAAACATAGGTATCTTGATATATACTTATTGATCCCCACCTCATAATACGAAGGTCTATATCGTGTGAACCTTTTGTATCACTTATCGATACACGTCATATTGCTTCTCGATAATTGACATATCCCGAGGTGAAATACTAGGTTATCCTTGTCACCTAGTATGTATCTTTTACTCATTCTGTATTATCGATGTTCACGTGATCAACACATTGATCACTTGTTTGGCAGAAGATAACGAACATCACAATACATAAATGGGCCCATAGTGTATCTCTTCATTGTTAGGAGTAGCAATTCCCATAACTACACCTTATAGAACATTTTCATACTATCTGGTAAGGACGAAGACCGATGTTATGATTACCAAGTCACCAAGTAACGTTTGAAGGGATCTGTCAGATCCATATCACATCCAACTTCCATATGTTTCTTATGGTCTAACGGTCTCATAGTAATGGTAATACCTTCTATGATAAACATGGGTAAAAATATTGATGATGCATTTCACGGTATATCATGTTGGGTATATACATTGATACTATTCTCTCAACAACTCCAATCCCATATGTCATTGGCAGAACCTGCAACACTTTGTAGTTATACAATAGTCAGGAAACCAAGACTATCAATACATATGTACTAGTCTTAGAGGCGAGACTAGGGATATATAAATGTCGTTTATGACTCCACACATGAATTAGGGATTTCCTCCAAATACTTATTATCCATAAATAATACAATTGTAGAATATAACAATAAATTTTAGTTATGAAGAAGAAATACCTATTTTCTCTAGGGCATATTTCCATAAGTCTTACACTTGCATTAGAGTCAATAGCCTAGTTTACATTTTATAGCCTAACACCTATGGCTTTCCGGTCATGTTTTGCAAGCGTCAATGGCATCGCCAAAGGATCTCACACGTTCAAGTCTGTGCGAATTTTACACATCTTGATATCACCATCATCCAAAAATTGGCAGACGAGATGAAATCGACATTGTACGTGCTTAATTCTATGGTGGGACCTCGGTTTTCTAGTTTTTGAGCAATGGTACCATTGTTGTCACAATGAATCTTCATCGGCTCTAATGCATTCAGAAGCACACCGGGTGGGCCGACCTGCTCACCCACCTCATGCCCAATGGGCCAGCGGCGACGGTCAGCGCCCTCTGGTGGGGTCAGGTTCCCATAGTGCGCCCGCATGGCAACGCTCGGGCGGGAGGAGGCGACAGTGGCCGGGTGGGCTGCATCACGGTCCACTAGCTAGCCAAGCACGTCAGCCCGCCTGGCTCCCCCGCGAGCTCCCTTTGGGACGAGGTTGAGCCGTTGTGGCGGCGGCTGGTAGTTGCTACCACCCCGCGTGACCTGTATTATAAACCGCCCACATGGGCTGGTCAAACCAGCCCCTTTTGCTATTTCTTTTTGGCTTTTCTTGCAGTTTCTTTTTAGATAAAATCGCTCTAGGGTTTTTGCCTATTAAGAAAGATAACTTTATAAATCTTAATTTAAATATTTATTTAGAATATATTAATTCACAATTAACATATAATAAATGTATATTTAAATTATCATTTATCCAAAACTCCTTTCGGTCCCTTTTTTTATTCTTTCTCCGAACACCTTCGGATCTTCCTGGAACAATTATGGTTTCTCTTTCTCTTTTCTTCAGTAATTCTAAATGATCCAATAACGATCTATGAGTTTCGTCAAACCCTTAAGCATGCTACCCAACGGTTCGGGAACACTCCAGACATGGTGAAGACTCCTCTATGACCAATGATCAACAACGAGACCTAGATGCCCATGATGACCACCTGTGCATTCCACGAAACTTGTTGTTGAACCATTAATGCGATGTATTATTCCTTTTGTCTCTATGATACTTGTATTGTTCGAGGCTTAATCAATGACATCACCATGTCGGGTTCAATCTCATCACTGACAATAGCTACTTTACTCGATCTAATAAGTGATATCCCACGTGACCTAGTCACACATTGTGAAGCTTATGGATATAACTCATACAAGTGGGCCTAGAGTATCTTCCATCACGCAGATGGACAAATACCTCACTTGACGCATACGCCTCTACCTATTCCTCCAAATACCCAATGTCACCCTTATGACCGTTCCACCGGGTGACGTTAGATGCCAAGTATTCTCAGGAGAACAGTGATTAGATATGGTCTCACGGTCTAAGGAATGAGTCACTACGTAGCCTAATCATCGCAACTTGAACATTGTGACATTATCGGGTTACAATGCTTTAGATAGGGTATGTTCACCATCTCATTCGGCAATGAGATGACTCCATTTTGAATTGATCCCGAGGCACGAACATGATCAGGAAACCTTGATCATCCGTTGACCAATGAACTAGTGACTAGAGTTTTACTATCATACTCTTGGATGTTTGTATATCACACGTGCATTAACGTTTCCATTTAATACAGTTATAGCATGATATAAAACTTAATCATAAACTTTGTGAAATATGCTGACAATCAATATTATTATTTTTCTTTAGGGCATATTTTATTCATTAATTTATTGTATACACAAGCCTCTCTATCATTCTTGATGAAGCCAGAACCTTTGATCACTTCATCAAAGCAGAGATTAGAACTCCGTGATGCTTGCTCTAGTCCATAGATTGAAATATGAAATTTGCACACGTTTCCAGCATCTTCTGGATCGACAAAACCTTCAGGTTGTACCATGTACATGTCCTAAGTGACCATTCCATTTAGAAATACTATTTTGACATCCATATGACATATCTCGTAGTTGAAATATGCAGTAATAGCTACAAGTATTTGAATAGACTTAACCATCGCTATGGGAGAGAATGTCTCATCGTGGTCAATTTCTTGAATTTTTCGAAACCATTTTGCCACATTTCATGCTTTATGGATAGTAACATTACTGTTCATGTCTATTTTCTTATTATTGATCCATTTACATTTCATAGGCTTTATGAAGTATTGTTTGTGTCTATTTTATTATTGTCCATTATTTTCCAACAACAATATTTCATCTTTAAATATTACAACTCGAATGCGAACTCTACCAGACCTCCACGGTTCAGGAGGTGATGTGATTTCTCGGGCTACAACTTTTATACGTGCGGAAGCATCAAGCGCTAGTTTGCACTGAACATTTTCAGAACATTTTCTAGCATTGCACTACTTTGCACTTCTTGACTAGGTTTAGTAACCTCATCAAGCTCTATTGTACTCCTACTTAAACTTTTAGAGAGGAATTCCTTATCAACTAATACACCACCTTGGGCGACAAATACTTTGCCTTCAGTTTTATGGTAGAAGTAATATCCAATTGTTTCCTTGGAATAACCTGTAGAGATGCACTTTTCCAACTTAAGTTCGAGTTTTTTGGTTGTAACCTTTTCACATAAACCTTGCATCCCCAAATTTTAAGAAATAACAACTTAGGTTTCTTCCAAAACAATATTTCATACTCTATCGTTTTAATAAACTTTGATGGCACTCTATTCCGTGTAAAGTTGCAGTCTCTAACACATAAACCCAAAATGACAAAGGCAGATCAGTTAATGGCATCATAGATCTTACCATGTCTAACAAAGTTTGATTGTCGTCACTCAGACACTCCATTATGTTGTGGTGTCTTGGAAGGTGTAAGTTGCGAAACAATTCCACAATCTCTAAGATGTTTGCTAACCTTGTGATTCAAATATTCTCCTCCATGGTTTCGAATGTAGGAACTTTATTTTCTTGTCGGGTTGACTTTCTACATCACTCTAAAATTAGATGTAATTTCCCATCTTGTACTGCATTTCACCGTCATTTTTTCTCTGATCATTCAAGCATTGTCATGATCAGCTTGTTCCTCACACTCAAGATCATTCTACTGAAAACCTCAATGGGGTTGTTGACAACAAGGTCTGTCTTGCAGTTAGTGTCAAACAAACTCATAGCCCAAGTTTTAGGAGGGTTCTGCACAACCCACTTGCACAATCTTTTTTAGAGATTACATTGCAAGGTCAAAACCACCTTTGCTATAGGAATAGTTGGCTGAAAACATGTATTTATTAAGTCTTCTCCTATGAACTCAACTGACTACAAAATTGCATAAATATGACTGACAGAATCTTATTGGAGAGTTTGGAATGACTTGAAAATTGCGTTCGGAGGTCCATGGTAAAATTCATGGTGAGTTACAAAGTATTTCATATATCTTGAACAGTACATACAATAATGCAAAAAGAGACCATCTATTTACCTATTTCCTCTTAGATATGATTGCATAATTTCCAAATTTTCTTGACTCCTATGCAATACTTAAGATGGGTTAGAAGCCACAACCATCTAGGATTATCTTACTTATCAACGACACCAAAAGCAACAGGAAAATGTTGTTGTTCCCATCCCTTCCCGTTCCAGCAAGAATTTTCTCTCGAGTTGTTAGTTTAATGAAACAACCATCTAGACCTAAAACGCATAACAAAGAGAAATATCTAGTGAACAGATTAACTAAATTTTGTTGATAGTGATACATTGGCAGAACGAAATAAAAAATGCATAATTGTTTTACCTATAAAAGGCTTGCATCCATGAGAAAACCCTTTTTGAAGCATTTGGGCAAATAAATAGCCCATGAAATCAAGGATTTGGGCTTGGATATGATGCTCCCAAAGGTCCTTAGTTGTCACAGTACACCTACTTCCTAGATTCGTGTCAATGACAACCTGCAAATAATCCCTCAATCTGGTGTATAGTGCCTTTTGATCACTAATGACAACCTCAAATGCTTTCTTCCTATCCCTATAAGCTTTACTTCTTGGCACTTCAACTCCATACTTCTATTTTCCATTATCCATCAAGGTGTCAACACATGTATTTGGAACTATTATCATAGCCTGCTATAATTGACAAGCTAGCCAATCAATGGTAACTTTGATGTTCTCTCCATGAGGTATACAAGTATGATGGATACTAAATTTCCCAATGCAGAATGTCTGCTCATAGAAAACCTTGTAAGCTATTATGTAAAAGGGGCACTTATGAGGGGCTCCTCTCGCAGTGCAATCAACTATGAGCCTATTTCTATTATTTCTATGACAGTGCAAGTTTCTCAGCTAAGAAATATGGTAAGTCCTAAAAGAAATTCTGAATTGATACACATCAGTGAAGCATAATTTCACATAGAATTGCTCAAGGGATCAACTCGGTTGGAATCATACCATATGCTATTTTTGGATCAACTCGGTTGGGATCATACCATATCCTATTTTTCTGCTTCTTTAGTTTCCTCTTCCATCCACTAGCAAGTGTGAAATGTTTCACATGACCATCATCATCATAATTACCCAAGTCATGAGGGTTGCATGTATCATCATTAGATGGTATAAAATAAAATAGTTCTTCGCCCTCTACCTTATAATGACACCTACTAGTTGGGCATGGCCTCAAAGCCTTCTTCTTCGTTGCAAAAATATCAACTTTAGGCAATTATTGAATATTTGATTCCTTTTATCCTTCTTCATATTGAAAAATTCTTCTACATCAATATCTCCTTCATAATGTAGGTAAGGGTTATATCTTTGCTTCTTCTAGTCATTGAGCATCTCCATTATTCCAATGACCTAAAGATCCTCTTCTCTCTCTTTTTATGCTTCACCAATCTTTGAATTAGTTGTAATTTCTATGGTATTACTATGTTCGGCTCTTCAGTTCTATATTCACCCATGTTAAACTGGAACCAACTTATTCATCTAAGTCAAAACTGACTTCAACCGAAATTCCTTTATTTCCCTTAAGGAAATTGGAGCTCTACTATGTGCCAATAAAAAGAACATCTGAGAAGTCCATAGCCAAGAAAATTAGACATTCATCCACAATTGTTATTATCTGTTCATCATTAAACAGATAATTAACACCATCTTTGTCTACTCATAACACTACTGGCTCATTCATTCCTTGACCTTTAAAATCTTCATGTTCAATTCAACAGGCCATCAGGCACTATTGTTTGATATAGTGATATTAAGAACCTTATCACTCTCATATTTTTTCTAGCATATTATACACCTATCCCAAGCTATCATCTTCATCCATTCCTTTCTCCTTTTATTCAACATAATACATGCTATCTCTAATTCCATAGACATGCCCTTCTACAAGTGCTAATGGATTATGGACTGTTATGTATGATTTTCTCAATGTCCTTTCTAGATTATCTTTAGTAGGAAAATGAAATCTTATCTACCATATGTCACTATCATAAATACTACAAAAAAATTGATACAGTTGTAAAATTAATCCACTTATTAAGCTAAATTTCTCAACTAAATTCACCTAAATTTAGCTAACTAAATCTTTGTGTGTACGTATAATAAGATAACTAATGCTAACTACTTGTCAATATCCAATGCTTTCACCTAAAAATCTGGCAGAGAAGTTATGAATCTGATAGTAAAGCTCCTATCTTCAGATTTGACAAAGAAGCTAAAATTGTTGCAACAAATGGATAACAAGAGGAGTAACTTACTTGTTTCCACCGTCGAATGAGGTAGCCTAATGGTGGTTGCTCCTCGCCGGCGAGTCCAACATTGATCTTTGGGAGATTAGTGGTGGTAGCATGCTCTAGTGAAGCATGCCATGAATACCCTCCGGCACCACCTCTATGAGAGCAACCATCCCAATCTATTTCACCACCTCCCGTGGAGTCAAAATCACCGCTTCTGCTAGGAGTCGCTACCTGATGGAAATATGCCCTAAAGGCAATAATAAGTGAATTACTATTTCTATTTCTATTTCTATTTCATATTTAAGTTTATTGTTCTATGCTACAATTGTATTATTCCGAATAGTGAGTATTTGTAGGAAAAGCCTAATATATGTGTGAAATTATAAACACCATTTAGGTATCCCTAGTCATGCCTGTAATACTACTCCATATATCATTGTTACTACCAGTTTCTGACTATTGGGAGAAACTTCAAAGTGTTGTAAAGTTGCCAGTGATATATGAAATAATTAGATTTGTTGAGATAACAACGATGATGGATAGACCCAATATGATACACATGAAACACATTGTCAATTTTTTATTGGTAGTTTCTCATAACAAGTATTACCATTACTATACGATCGTTGACTATAATACTTATATAGACTTGGATACAATTTGGATGTGTCAGGATCCTCAAACATTGCTTCGTGATTGGGGTAACTATAAAGTCTGTCTAGTATGTCAATGTTCTATGTGAAGTAGTTATGTAATTGCTACTGCTGATGATAGAGAGATACACTCTGGGTACACTCATATACTATGATGTTCTTCATTATCTAGCCAGACAGATGATCAAGTTGTTTGTCGCAAGAATATTAATAATATATAACGAGTAAAGAGTACATACCGGGTAATGAGGATAACTCAAATGTTTCACATGGGTTATGTAAAGTATCAAGAATCAATCTAAGGAGTATCGATAACTAAAATAGAAGGTTCACACCATAAACATATGTGTGTTATGTGTGGGGATCATTAAGTAAATTGAGGTGCTAATGTTGATTATTGTTGTGAAATGTTTTCCAGACATGTCCACACATATATCCGAACACACAGGATCACACACTTAAAATATTAATGACATATAGGATATGAGCGCGATTATAGATATGTGAATAAAGAAATTCCAAAAGTGGTTTAGAGAAGTCTCGTAATATTTTTTGAGTTCTCCGAAATATCACCGAGAGTGTATGAAATGGTTCTGGACATTTAATGGAAGGTATCAAAATGATTTAGGAAGGTTCCGGAATAAATTTGATGGTGATCGGAATTTTCCAGATTTCGAAAAAATCATTCATATTTAATTCTGAATTAAAAAAATACCTAGTGGGCACCATGGGCCCGAGGAGCCGCATGGGCCCACTAGGCCACGAAAAGAGAGAGCGAAGGGGCGAAACCCTGGAAGAGTCGGCCAAGGCCACTCTTGGCCTGCAACAGTGAGAGGGAGGGGATTCCGAGTTGGAATTAACCCTCTTGTGGAGGTTTGGGGAGGGAGGAGTCCCTCCGATACTCGAACTCTCCCCTATTCGGTTTGGAAGAGGATCCAAGGCTGGCCGCCTCCACCCATGTAGAAGGAGGGGGCACACACCACCCCAAGCCATGTGTCCTTTGCCCTAGCCACCAACACATCCACCTCGTCGTCACTGCCTCCCCGCTGTAGTGCCAAGCTACTCCCTCTTCTCCTTGTTATTGCGTTGACATAGTCGACACCAGAAGGAAAACTACTTTATCACCATCGCCAGAGTGTTGCCCGAATTCTACCACCGACTAGACCTAATCTAGTTAGGACTAGAAAGCGCTCCTGGATCTTCATCGACTCGTTCCTGCTTCGACCATGCGCTTGATCACACCTTGAGGCAATGATGTTCATATTGTATATGAAGGAAATATGCCCTAGAGGCAATCATAGAGATGATTATATTTCATATGTATCCATGAGTTATTGTAATGTTCCTTGAATATCCATATCAGGCAACTTGTATTGATTGGCAATTATGTGAATTGTTTGTGAAACTCATTACTTGTATGGTTATTTAAGAGTTTTCCCTAGTAGGAGTTCATGTGAGAACACACGTGAATATTAGACTAGCACATCGATTGGTTGATGACTATGTTTCGCAAGTCATAGACATGGAGATGTCAAACCAATAATGTGGACACATGTTATGAACATGGGGTTGGACTGACCCAACTTGAGACTGGCAATTAGTTGTAGCTCTCTCTCTCTCTACACATCGTGTATGTTTTGTCCTTAGACCTAAGATTGTCGCATGTACTTGAGATGTGGATCGACCTACTTTGGAGCTATCAAACGCTACTCTGTAACTGGGTAGTTATAAAGGTAGATTTCGGGTTTGTCCTGAAGCATGCTGCAAGGCATGGTCAATCAAGATGGAATTTTCCCCTCTCTACTTGAGAGAGATATCTCTGGGCCCCTCGAGTGATCGGATCCAGAAATGCATGGCTGTGCTACATAAGGTTAAGAGTTAACCTAGTAAAGGGACTCTGTATCGCAGTATCGAGAAAGGGAGGTCAGCTTGGAGCTAGACCAAATATCGTGAGGCAAAAGGAAAGACATGTACTAAACCTTGTGATGGTTCGTCCGATATGATCTTTGTATGTGTTTAGGAGTTGGCACGTCTTGCTAGAGGCCGCTACCAACTATTGACAGAATAAGTGTATTCGTGTCATGTCTATACGCATATGAACCTATATGGTCACACACTTAAGAGGCTGGAAGCCTAATGATGATTGGATCCGAATTAGACCAGGCTTAGGCTACTAATGGGATGCTAATGTAGAAGCCCACTAGGGACGCCTATATAAGAGAGGGTGGGGCGAGCTGACCAGGGTTACACCTAAGACCATTCCTCTCAGCCGCCACACCTCTCGCATGTGTTGCACGCACGGACCTAGCAGTCTGGCGTCTAACGCTTCCACCCTGTACGTGTGGACACCTTGGAGGCGCTGCATCTGTAGCGCTTGGACGAGCCGCGCAAGGGGAGCTTCTCGTGGGACGAGGACAAGGAGGAGACGTGGAACGTCTGCACTGCCTCGACGCGCTTCATCAATTCCGAATCGCTGGCGTCTAGTGGTAATCCCGTGATCTATGACAACAGTAATCTTGGTATACGCGGTAGAATTTTTTTGATTTGCGCTAGTGTAGCCTACCCGTATCCCTTCAGTGGTATCAGAGCCGATGTTGTTCAGTTGTAGGTTCGGGATGTTTTCATATGGTGATATGCAGATTGATATGAATGATGTGATCATTTATATGGCGGTGGTTCAGGATTGATCTTGTATCTTGCTTTCCGTGATCGTAATTCTGCGGTTGTCGAACGACTTACCCCTACCGGTCGGTTTCCGGCATCGGGGTAGACAGTGACACATAAATCTTGTTGAATCACGCGAAGATCAATATGATTGATCGAATTGGAACCTAGATCTAAAATCGATGTACCGTGATCAAAGGAGTTTGATTGAATCGGGACAGGAGTCGGTTTATGGTAAATTTGATTTGCCGATCAAAATCCTTAAAGAAAATTGTGAAGATTCGATCTCTCATTTTTCAAAGTTTATTTGATACCGCGACGGGGCGCTGCCCCTTCGAACCCCGCAGGGGGAGACCCCCTAGACCCCCCTTAATCGTAGCCCCTTTTGTATCTCGTTAAGGTAACTAGGTGCTGCGATGTCACATGATCTGGTAGAATGCGATTCTATGCATAACTTGTTTTTGCATGATGTATGTGATCAGTATGGCCTATATATGTATGTGATGCATGTATGAAAATTTGCATGACCTGCGTGTCGTGAGTAGGGCAACACGGCTAGAGCCATATGTGTTGTCATTTATTGTAATGGTCTGCGTGCCAACTTGTGATGATCCCAATACTATGTAATTTTGATTACTAGCTGTTAGGAGTAAAAGCTTGTATTAGTTCTTGGAGGACTCATCACTTGGAGGATGGCTCACATGGAACATGAAGATGGAGATCATCATGGTGGACAGGTTCTATGGCGATGGAGATCACCATGAGAAAATGGGTTATACCGTGTCACATCTATTCTTATGTGTTTTACTTCTATGCATGCTTAGATGATAGAAGTAGAATGATCCCTCAAAAAGTTTAACCTTGCACCATCCTATGCCCTGTACAATCGTTGGTGGGCCTATGAAATTAGGGTGCCACCGTTTTCCTTGGCTGGATGGGTTTGTATCGGATACCTACACGCATAAGGGTTGGTGAGCTTGAAAAGGTCCTCTTAACAGTTAAGGACCTTGGGGCATAAAGGTTGGGCGCCTAGTTTTGACATAGAGATGTCACCCAACAACAAGAGTCATATGTGATATGATTAGCAAGTGTTGCTTACCGATTTACCTTGTCTTCTAGCAGTGATGCTAAAGCTCACTAGTCGACTTGTTAATTGTGGATCTTGAATCACTTAGTATCAATAGAGGGATATTGATTTAATTGGGAGTATATGCTATTAAATTGTTTAATATGTTTTACTCTTTCATGGTTACATGGCTTAGTATTTTGCATGTTTTCTGTTGTAGATCAATGGCACCGAACACTACATCACCTTTCTCTTTGCGTTCGATTCTTGACAAAGATAAACTAAATGGAACAAACTATTCGGACTGGGTTCGTAACCTAAGAATTGTTCTCAGGTCTGATAAAAAGGAAACGGTTCTAGATACCCCAATCCCCGATGAACCTACTGATAATGCATCTGCTACCCTCAAGAATGCCTACGAGAGAGCATGTGATGATTCCCTTGAGGTTAGATGTCTTATGCTTGCATGCATGGAACCTGAACTCCAAAAGAAGTTTGAGGATCAGGAAGCGTACGATATGATCGTCGCGCTTAGGAACATGTTCCAAGATCAGGCAAGGACTGAGAGGTACAATGTTGCCAAGTCCTTTATCGAATGCAAGCTGGCAGAGGGAGCAGCTGTAGGCCCCCATGTGATCAAAATGGTTGGTTACAGTCATACTTTGAAAAAACTTGGTTTTCCACTAGGCCAAGAGTTGGTCACTGACTTCATTTTGGCATCTCTTCCATCCAGCTATGGGCAGTTCATTTCGAACTACCATATGCATGGGGTGGAGAAGGGCCTTAATGAGTTATGCGGGATGCTAAAAACAGCAGAAAGTGACATGAAGAAGTGTGCAGGGCATAGCCATGTGATGGCTGTGCAGAACAAGCCTAGCTTCAAGAAAAAGGGTACTTCTTGGAAGAAGAAGGGAAAAGCTAAGGATACGATACCTAAGTCTGCACCCAAGCAAAAGGCTAGACATGTAGAAGACACTGAGTGCTTCTTTTGTCATGAACATGGCCACTGGAAGAGAAACTGCAGCAAGTACCAGGCTTCTTTGAAGAAGAGTGGAAGTAAGAGTACTTCCCACTCAGGTACGCTTGTTGTAAATGTTGTGGCATTCTTCTCGCTGATTCCTATGTTAACTCTTGGGTATTTGATACCGGATCGGTTGCTCATATTTGCAATTCGATGCAGGGGCTAATAAGGACTAGAGAAGTGCAGAAAGGCGAAGTGGATTTTCGCGTCGGAAATAAAGCAAGGGTTGCTGCATTGTTCGTCGGCGTCATGCAACTTCACCTTCCGTCAGGATTTATTATGGATTTAAATAATTGTTATTACATTCCTAGTATGGGTCGAAACATTTTATAACCTTCATGTTTGATGAGGGATGGTTATTCATTCGCGAGTGAAAACAATGGTTGTGTAATCTCTAAGAATGATATGTTTATGGCTAATGCTCCCATTGTGAATGGGTTATTTATTTTAAATCTTGATGATGCATCTGTTTACAATGTTAGTGCTAAAAGGCTTCGGCCTAATGATTTGAGTCCTACCTATTTATGGCATTGTCGTTTGGGGCATATAAGTGAAAAGCGCATGAAGAAGCTCCATGGTGATGGTCTTCTAACTTCGTTTGATTTTGAATCATACGAAACATGTCAAGCTTGTTTACTTGGAAAGATGACCAAGTCACCTTTTTCAGGTTTACCCGAGAGAGCGACAGACTTGTTAGAACTCATACATACTGATGTATGTGGGCCAATGAGCACGACAGCCAGAGGAGGATATCACTACTTCATTACTTTCACTGATGATTTCAGTAGATATGGTTATGTCTACTTGATGAGGCATAAGTCTGAAACTTTTGAAAAGTTCAAGGAGTTTCAAAGTGAAGTAGAGAATCAACATGGAAAGAAAATAAAGGCCTTGTAATCTGATCGTGGAGGTGAATATTTGAGTCACGAATTTAGCGATCATCTTAAGAGTTGCGGAATTGTTCCACAACTTACGCCGCCCGGAACGCCTCAAAGAAACGGGGTCTCCGAACAGCGTAATCGAACTTTGTTGGACATGGTTCGATCTATGACGAGCCAATCTGATTTACCATTGTCATTTTGGGGTTACGCTCTAGAAACGGTAGCTTTCACACTTAATAGGGTACCATCTAAATCCGTAGTTAAGACACCATATGAGATGTGGACTGGAAAGAATCCCAGTTTGTCTTTTCTAAAGATTTGGGGTTGTGATGCATTTGTCAAGCGACTTCAGTCGGACAAGCTAACGCCCAAATCGGATAAGTGCATTTTCGTGGGATATCCGAGGGAAACCTTAGGGTATTACTTCTACAACCGAGAGGAGGGCAAAGTGTTTGTCGCTCGTAGCGGTGTTTTCCTAGAGAAAGAGTTTCTCACAAAGGGAACAAGTGGAAGGTCGGTGCGACTTGAAGAAGTTCAAGATGAGCCAGTTGGGGATGCTTCTACGAGTGATGCTATTGTAGCAGAACAAGTTGAGGAACCCGTGGCAACAGAAGCACCACAACCACGAAGGTCGGCGAGGCTCCGCGAAGCGCGAGAATTATTATTGTTAGACAATGATGAGCTTGCGACCTATGCAGAAGCGATGGTGGACCCAGACTCTGAGAAATGGCTGATCGCCATGAGATCCGAGATAGAGTCCATGGGAGACAAACAACTTTGGAACTTGGTTGACCTGCTTGATGGTTTTAAAGCCATCGAGTGCAAATGGATCTATAAGAAAAAGATTGATATGGATGGAAATGTTCACATCCATAAAGCTCGACTTGTTGCAAAAGGTTTTCGACAAGTTCAAGGAGTTGACTACGACGAGACTTTCTCGCCCGTAGCGATGCTTAAATCTACACGTATAATTCTAGCCATTGATGCACATTTCGACTATGAAATATGGCAGATGGATGTCAAGACGGCTTTCCTAAATGGAATCCTAACCGAGGACGTGTATATGATGCAGCCCGAAGGTTTTGTCGACCCAAACAATGTTGGAAAGGTATGCAAACTTCTGAAGTCCAGTTATGGGCTGAAGCAAGCATCTCGGAGTTGGAACATTCGATTTGATGAAGTTGTAAAGGAGTTTGGCTTCATCAAAAACAAACAAGAACCTTGTGTTTACAAGAAGGAAAGTGGGAGAGCGCTGGTATTTCTAATCTTATATGTGGATGACATATTGCTGATTGGAAATGATATTCCTATGCTCGAGTCTGTTAAGACCTCAATGAAAAATAGTTTTTCGATGAAGGACTTGGGAGAAGCGGCATATATTCTGGGCATCAAGATCTATAGAGATAGATCAAGAAGGCTAATTGGATTAAGCCAGACTACATACATTGACAAAGTGTTGAAACGGTTCAGCATGGAAGAGGCTAAGAAGGGGTTCTTGCCCATGTCTCACGGCATTAAACTCAGCAAGACTGAGTGTCCTTCAACTACTGATGAGCGTGAGCGCATGAGTAGGGTTCCATATGCTTCGGCTATTGGATCCATCATGTATGCAATGATATGTACTCGCCCAGATGTTTCCTATGCTCTAAGTGTTACGAGCAGATACCAGGCTGATCCAGGTGAAGGTCACTAGACAGTGGTAAAGAACATCCTTAAGTACTTGAAAAGGACTAAGGATGTGTTCCTAGTTTATGGAGGTGAGGATGAACTCAGTGTAAAGGGTTACACAGATGAGAGTTACCTTAACAACTCAGATGATTCGAAATCGCAATCAGGTTATGTGTTTGTCATGAATGGTGGTGTTGTGAGATGGAAAAATTCCAAGCAAGATACGGTGACCTCCTCTTCAACAGAAGCTGAATATATTGTTGCCTCGGAGGCCGTAAAGGAAGCTGTTTGGATTAGGAATTTCCTGATTGCTCTCGGTGTGGTTCAGGGCGCGTCCAATCCCTTGGACGTTTATTGTGACAACAATGGTGCTATTGCACAAGCCAAGGAACCTAGACAGCACCAGAAGAACAAACATATTCGCATCTGTTACCATCAGATTCGAGAGTTTGTTGAGGATGGTAGTGTCATGATATGCAAAATACATACGGACTCAAATGTTGCCGATCCCTTGACTAAGCCTCTCCCGCAGCCCGCGCATGAAGCGCACACAAGAGCAATTGGTATTAGATACATTTTAGATTGACTCTAGTGCAAGTGGGAGACTGAAGGAAATATGCCCTAGAGGCAATCATAGATATGATTATATTTCATATGTATCCATGAGTTATTGTAATGTTCCTTGAATATCCATATCAGGCAACTTGTATTGATTGACAATTATGTGAATTGTTTGTGAAACTCATTACTTGTATGGTTATTTAAGAGTTGTCCCTAGTCGGAGTTCATGTGAGGACACACGTGAATATTAGACTAGCACATCGATTGGTTGATGACTATGTTTCACAAGTCATAGACATGGATATGTCAAACCAATGATGTGGACACATGTTATGAACATGGGGTTGGACTGACCCAACTTGAGACTGGCAATTAGTTGCAGCTCTCTCTCTACACATCGTGTACGTTTTGTCATTAGACCTGAGATTGTCGCATGTACTTGAGATATGGATCGACCTATTTTGGGGCTATCAAACGCTACTCCGTAACTGGGTAGTTATAAAGGTAGCTTTCGGGTCTATCCTGAAGCATGCTGCAAGGCATGATCAATCAAGATGGAATTTGTCCCTCTCTACTTGAGAGATATCTCTGGGGCCCTCGAGTAATCGGATCCAGAAATGCATGGCCGTGCTACATAAGGTTAAGAGTTAACCTAGTAAAGGGACTCCGAATCGCAGTATCGAGAAAGGGAGGTCAGCTTGGAGCTAGACCAAATATCGTGAGGCAAAAGGAAAGACATGTACTAAACCTTGTGATGGTTCGTCTGATATGATCTTTGTATGCATTTAGGAGTTGGCACGTCTTGCTAGAGGCCGCTACCAACTATTGACAGAATAAGTGTATTCGTGTCATGTCTATACGCATATGAACCTATAGGGTCACACACTTAAGGGGCTGGAAGCCTAATGAGGATTGCATCCGAATTAGACCAGGCTTGGGCTACTAATGGGCTGCTAATGTAGAAGCCCACTAGGAACGCCTATATAAGAGAGGGTGGGACGAGCTGACCAGGGTTAGACCTAAGACCATTCCTCCCAGCCGCCACACCTCTCGCCTGTGTTGCACGCGTGGACCTAGCAGTCCGGCGTCTGACGCTTCCACCCTGTACGTGTGGATACCTCGGAGGCGCTGCATCTGTAGCGCTTGGACGAGCCGCGCAAGGGGAGCTTCTCGTGGGACGAGGACAAGGAGGAGACGTGGAACGTCTGCACTGCCTCGACGCGCTTCATCGATTCCGCAACTGCGCGTCTAGTGGTAATCCCGTGATCTATGACAACAGTAATCCTGATATACGCGGTAGAATTTTTTTGATTTGCGCTAGTGTAGCCTACCCGTATCCCTTCAGTATATGCGGATACCATGGAGGTGTTGCACTTGCAGTACTAGATCATCAGAGCCATTCGTGAGATAATACATCTCCTCTTACTTGACAAGTCTTGTTGCAGGATTAACGCACGTCTTCACCAACCTCATATCGACAACTTTCGCTAGATCGACCTTCGAGGGTATGATTCGTTGCCTCTCCTTCTTCCATAGTTGTTCTTGGTTATGCACTAGATTTTTTTTGGTTTGCATAGCACGTTTTCCAATGACACCACCATCGCCTTAGAGGGGTTGGGCAGGAGAGGGCCTGACGCCAACATTGGGGGGGGGGGGGGACCGAAACCTAATCTATTGTTCCTTTACAGGCTGGGCCATTAACGACTACCAATGGCATGCCATCATCAAAGAAATTCCGCGTAAATATTACATGTGATTCCTATTGTCAGTTTCCCAATCAACAATTAGCAATCAATCCTGAATCAAAGTTTTTTGTGAATACTTGGTTCAAATGGGGTGGTTTTCTGATTGAAACATCAAGTGATACCATTCAAGAAATTTAGCTATGAGTGTGGTGGTTTCATGCTACCAACTCTCCCCAGTAAGTTGTTGTTTAGTTTTGGTTCGTTGTATTCATCACCCAAATCTAGAACCAGATGTTCTATATCTATTTTATGTAGTGTATTAATGTCCTTGTCTCTCATGGAATGCACATGCATGCGTGGAAATTAGAAAATTATATGTTCATCTACGATACGTCTACCCAAAAGCTAGCTGATAAACAAATATCGAAAACTATAAATCTTATTTTTTTTCCTGCCTTGCTAGGTGAGAATCGAGGGGAGATAAGGCCCTAATGGCCACTTATCGATCTGTAACATGCCGTATGAAGATACTGACGGAAGGCTTACCGACCTATGTATAATACTCCTTCTGTTTTAAATTACTTCGCGCTCACTCTTATTTAGGTGGGCTAGTACTTCCTTATTTTTTATCCAAAAAAATCCTAAAATTTTTAAACTAGATAGTATGAAATGTGTACTAGCTATTTCAAAAATCTCGGAAATTTTTTAAACAAAAAATAAGAGAATACTAGCCCACCTAGATAAGCTTTTTTCGTGCGTGCGGAGTAATTTGAAACAGAGAGTATGCATGAAACGCCGACAGCATCTGGTCTTCGTATAAACAAATATTAGATACTTAGCTAGCTTGTTACTCCAATCAATGGCTCATTATCTCTACATTTGTTAATCACATGCAGCCAGATAGGGTGTACTTTTTTTTGAGGCAGATACAGTGTACTTTGGAAGTGCTATGTATGGCAGCAGCCAACTAGATTCTTCATGTGGTGCGATCTAGCTAGCTCCTCCATACAATGTACAACATCCCTGATCGATACATTGATGATCCCTGCACATTTTGGCGGTTAACTGTTGCCTTCCCAGCACCATCATCGAACGATCCTGTGCAATCTAAGTAGCCGCTAAGGGCCTGGGGGATACTTGTTACCTTCCCAGCACAATCATGGAAAGAACCAACGAAGCTGCTTGTCTGGTCAAGATATTCAGTACTAATCTAGTGCCTGGCCGCGCGCAGAAGATCTATTCTCATGCATGCAGATGCAGGAGCAGGACGTCTTTGTTTTATACAACTCACACCTGTAGCTCAGTGGGAATTGTCGGTTGAAGGTGCTAGTCGAGTGAGATCGATTGGGTTACTACCATCCTACTTTAAAACAAGGCCTATATTTTCCTTTTATGAAAAGTCAAACAATATCGGTCTTATCCAAGCTACCAGAAAAACATAGTCGAAAACTATAATATTATATAAATAAGGATTTTTATTTTCGTGTCTTTGGTTTTTTAGTTGTACTCACTTTTTTCTAGCCGTTTAACTTTTTCTCACTTTTCACAATCTTTTTCTACAAAACTCTCACGCGGTGTAAAACTCGTTGTTTGTTAACCTTGCCATTACGTGCTGACAAGTGGGGCTGCGTTTCGGGTCCCGTAGTAGACCCTCGCGTTACGTGCTGACAAGTGGAGCCGCGTTCTGTCGGGTCCGTAATGGATCCTTGCCATTACATGCTGACAAGTGGGGTCGCCTTCACTCAGTCCCGTAGTGGACACCTTTCTCTACTTATCCACGTGAGCATCGGACCCATAGCTTACCTAGGTTGGCGTTGCAAGATGGGACCCCGAGCCAGCCCCATGCCCGCGCCCGTGTCGTTGCTTCCCCTTTCTTCTTCTTCTTCTTCTTCTTCTTCTCCAGCGATGGCGGATCTTTGTCTAGCTTCACTTCAGCCTCCCGTTCGTCTTGGACGTAGTATGGTGTTGTCCCGTTGACCTGTACGAAGGATGACAATGGCAACTGTGCGGAGGAAAGGTTAGATCTCGCACCAAAATGTTCCGATTAGACGGGAGCGCTTGCTGTGGACAATCAATTGGCGCAACCCGGGAGCTCAATTGGGCGTGCGCTTGTTGTGGAGAATGCGGTTGGCAAGCCGTTCCGATGATTTAATTGGTTTATCGAGTTAATGTCTCGGTTGCAATTAAGTGAATCTATGAGAGGAAATTCAAACTTTGAGATTTACGGAGATGGATGTATAAGAAATAAGAATGAAACAACTCTTTAATACTTTCAAATTAATAAAATTATAAAACTCTTAATGTAAAAGAGTGTTTATAATTGACACAACTCTTGAACACTTTCAAATTACAATTTGGACATGATAATGTTGGCCTAAGAAAATCTTGAGAGTTTACTATTTTAGAGCGTAAAAATTGATCCCTAAACTAAAATCTTTATGCCTCGTGCATATACGAAAATTATACGCCTTCGAACACTGTGAAATCGCACTTAGGATATGTTAATGTTGTGCTAAAAAATCTTGAGAGTGAAATATTATGCATAAACTTGGATATACGAAAATTATACACCTTTGAACACTATGAAATTGTACTTAATAGTGATAATGATGTGCTAACAAAATCTTGAGAGATTATCATTTTCATATAGTTAAATGTAATGCATAAACTTGCATATACAAAAAATGTACACCTTTGAACTCTTTGAAATCGCACTTAGGACATGATAATGTTGTGCTAATAAAATCCTGATCATTTATCATTTTCATGGAGTGAAATATAATGAATAAACTTGCGTATACGAAAACTATAAACCTTTGAAAATTTTGAAATTGCACTTAATACGTGATAATGATGTGCTAACAAAATTTTGAGAGATTATCATTTTCTCCCCATTTTCATAGACTGGAATGTAATGCATAAACTTGCATATACGAAAATTATACACCTTTGAACTCTTTGAAATCGCACTTAATACGTGATGGTGTTGTGCTAAGAAAATCTTGAGAGATTAGTATTTTTATAGAGTGGAACGTAATGCATATACGAAAATTATGCACCTTTGAACACTTTCCTTTCAAATTATATTCAAAATCATTTATTTATGGAGTTAAAGTACCGGTGACAAACTCGTTATTTTGCATGGATAGAGGGGTGCCCTCGACAGATATAGGGGTTATCCGCTAGATCATAGATGATCAACGGTTGGTGGGCATGATCCGCGTGACAACTGTCTCGACCAATCAGAGCGTAGCAGCCAAGATGAGCACATGTGTAAGAGTTTGTGACTAAAAGAAAGGAGAAAACTGAGTAGAACTTAAAAACCAAGGGCAAAACTGACAAAGGGATTTAAATAGAAAATAGAAAGAGATTTTAAAAATGGAAAATGCGTATTTATACAATAAAATATATCTTGGCATATATCAAACTATTTGCAATTTAAATATACATAAGTTTGAAAATTATTGCCTCATTCAGACAAATTATGTTTTGAGAAGAGGCTTGAGTAAAAAGCCATGAACCTTTATAGATAGTACTCCCTCCGATCCTAAATAAGTGTCGCGGTTTTGAACTAACTCTAGTTCAAAATAGCGACACTTATTTAGGATCGGAGGTAGTAGGTAATTTGAGAAGTGGTGATTTAGGTTAAAACTTAATTTATATATATTTATTATGGTGGTAGGTCGCATAATAAGACTTCCTAGGTAGATGCCACTATGTTTTGATCTTTTTGAATTTGTTGTGCATAAAATGACTCAATTAGCTAGCTAAAACTCATTCGTTGACTCTCTATTGACCAGTCACCGGAGTGTAAAACTAAGTATGTTGCACACGACAGTGTTAGTACTAGAGGGCAAAACTGAGTACAACCAAACTGCTAGTGTTACACTCGAGGGTATAACTGAGCACAACTAAGTCGTCAGGGTTAGACATGAGGGAAAAAATGTGGCACACGGTATACGTGTCGCGGTGCACGGCGTGGTAGCGGATGTGTGTGGCCATGCACGGTGCAGTAGCGTACGCGATTACATGGTGCACGGTGGTGCAACGAAATGTCCTTTCCCTTGACCTTTATAGAGGTCTCCTCACTCTCACTCATCACTCACTCGCTCACTCACGCAACCGTCTCCATTGTCCCATCACCTTCTGCAAACCCCCAAGAAAACCCCAACCATGCCGGCGATGGAGAAGAATGGCGCGGTGGCCATCGTTGCCTCCAAGGCCGCCGGCAAGGAGGCCCCCGTCCCCGTACAGGCCCCCGTCGAGGCATCGAAGGCAGCCACCGTCCCCGTCCAAACCCCCATCCATGCTCCCGCCGGTCTCGGGCAGATCCCGCTCGGCTGTGACCCCTATGAGCAGGAGGATTACATAAGGCCGGAGAACCCGTACGACACCAGCATTGTTGACCTATGGTTGGAGATAACTAGGGTTTTCTCCCCTTCCCTTATTCTTCCCCCATTCCCATCGTTGGATGCTAGATCGCGTGTTATTAGGGTTTGGCTGTTCGTATTTTCAATTGTTGGATGCTAGGTATTTTTACAGTAGCTAATCCTCTTGTGTTAGATCTCGTATTTCGATGAATCCCCTATTCGTATTTCAATCCTATTTTATTTGTCCTCTGAGTTGCAGCTAAGCAATTCCCTAGTTAGTACTAGCGCCGATCTGTAGTTGGAATCAACATTGGATTTGGTTTGAGATTTGGGGATTGGGGAATAATCAAGGGATCTCAATCGGTTAATCTATACAAATAATCAATCCCGATAATCAAGGTATTTCAATCATGTACTTATTCATGCTACTGTTTTTTCCAACAGGTGGATAGCAATGATGTCTGCAGCGACGACGAATCCAAGGACACCAAGACTCGTCAAGAGCTAAGGAGTCTAAAGTCCGACCAGTATGACAACTTCTTCATCGGCGATGTCTACAGGTGCCCCTTCTGCACCAGGAGGCTAAACGCCACCGACTTCAACTCCCTTGTGAAACGTGCCGAGGACGTGAAGCCTGCAGCCTGGCCGTGAACGTCCACTGGTTCAGAACCAAGCACCACGCACTCGGTTTTGACCTCCATAACCTCTAGAAGGCGGACATGAAAGACGGTTGCATCCCCTGATCAAGCCCAAGGCACCCAAGGTCAAGGAACATGACAACAGGAAGTGGACGAAGCGCCAGAGGGAGGAGGCAGAGGCCATAAGGGCACATTGATCCTTGTGTTGTTGTTGCTTCTGTAAATTAGCTTCGTTTGTAGTGTCTATGCTGAACTTGTCCTCTGTGTTGAACTTGTCCGCTGCTGCTGAGCAGCCTAATTATCGAACCTCGTTAAATACCGTACTATATATCCTACATTAGCTACTTTATCTACATATGCTATGTTTATTGAATCTATTTATGGTACTGATTAGATTTGCTGCTCTAGATGTGCCACCAGACTGGGAAAAAAAGAGAACCAAAAGGAATAATGAATGAAAAGAGAAGCTGCTCTAGATTCGCTACTTTTTTGGGCAAAAAAACACAACTATTAGCGAGAGAGGGTAAATGTTGGAGATATGCCCAAGAGGAAATAATAAAGTGGTTATTATCATATCTTCATGCTTATGATAAATGTTTACATACCATGCTATAATTATATTAACCGGAAATATTAATACTTGTGTGATTTGTAAACATAAAAGAGTCCCTAGTAAAGCCTCTTATTAAACTAGCTTGTTGGTTCATATATGATCATGGTTTCCTGATCATGAACATAGATATGTTATTAACAACATGGTCATATCATTAGGAGAATGATGTGATGGACATACTCCTATAGTTAAGTGTAGCATAAAGATCAAGTCATTTAATATAGTTCACTTGCTATAAGCTTTCTGATACATAGTAACCTAATTCCTTCGACCATGAGATCATGCTAATCACGATCACCGGAAGGATGCTTTGATGACATCAAACACCACACCATAACTGGGTGGCTATAAAGGTGGCATTGAGTGTTCGGAAAGTATGTGCTGAGGCACATGGATCAAGATTGGGATTTGTCCATCCATATGACGGATAGATATACTCTGGGCCCTCTCGGTGGAATATTATCCAATTAGCTTGCAAGCATGTGACTGGCTCACAAGGGATCACATATCACGGGAACGATAAAAGAGTACTTATTGGTAATGAGGTTGAACTAGGTATGCAGAGATACCGACGATCAAACCTCGGATAAGTAAAGTATCATGAGACAAAGGGAAATTGGTATCGTATATAAATGGTTCATTCGATCACGAAGTAATCGTAGAAATATGTGGGAGCCATATGAATTTATAGATTCCTCTATTCGTTATTGATCAGAGCAGAGTCTCGATCATGTCTGCATAATTCATGAACCGTAGGGAGACACACTTAAGGATTCGATGTTGTTTAGTAGATATGGAATGTGAGTAAAGAGACCGAATGTTGTTCAGAGTCTCGGATGGGATCCGGGATATCATGAGGAGATCCGGAATGGTTCAGAGAATAAGATTCATATAAGGAAAGTCCAATTTCGAAGTTTGGGAATGATTCTGGTGTTTTCACCGGAATGTTCTAGAGGGGTCTAGAAGGTTCACCGATCCGGAAGGCGAAGGGTACATGGATATGTCATGACAAAGTGTAATGGTTGCATCATGTCCTAGGTCACTTGGCTGGACACTTGGAAGAGAGAAATCAAACTCTAATTTGAAAGTCAAAAAGGCGGTTTGAAAAAGTCAAATTCCAACATGGTTTCCGAGTTAGGGAGAGTTTCTGAGTTGGGGAGGGTTTCCACCTAGGTTGGGAACACCCTTGGACGCCCCCCACCTATATGCCCCTTGCCCTAGGTGCCCAAGAAACCCTAGGTTGGCCGCCGCCCCCCTCTCTAGTTGCGACCAATCTAGATCTCCTCTAAACCGCTACCGACTAGCTAAACTCTAGTTGCTAGCTACCTCTAAACCTCGGCCCTCTAAACCCTAGATCACCAGGGCTCCCTCTACTCCACCATACTCGCTCCGGCTTAGGCGAAGCCATGCGGGATCTCCCCTCTACTTCCGACACCACGCCGTCATGCTGCCGGAATCGCGAGGAGAGAGCTACAACCTCCGCTGCCTGCTGGAACAAGGGAGAGGAAGGTCTTCATCGAGTACCGTACATGTGACCGACTACGGGAGCGCTGCCGGAACGCGGCGCCGGAAGGGTCGTCTACGCGATCTTGAGATCAGCAAGTGAACGACTACATCACCCACGAGAATCTGCTCTCGTTAACCGCTTTGGATCTTTGAGGGTTAGTACTCTATCAACTTGTTGCCCCGATCTAGTAGATAGATCTTGGCTTGATCATAGATTAGATCTTGATTGTGCGTTCATGCGGTAGAAATTTTTTGTTTTCCATGCTACGAACCCCTACAGTGGTATCAGAGCCGTGTCTATATGTAGATCTGTTGCACGAGTAGAACACAATGGTCATTGTGGGCGGTGGTGCTTTTATTATCAATTGCTTCTTGTGTACTTTGCATCTTGCGGTATGGTGGGATGAAGCGGCCTGGGCTAACCTTACATGACATTGTTCATGAGACTTGCTCCACGCTCGACATACAACTTGTATTGCATAAGTGGCTTTGCGGGTGTCTGTCTCTCTCATCATAGTAAAGATTCAATTTACAACGGGCACTTGATAGTTCAAGCATCAACGTTGTGGTTCTTGTTCGTAAGTTAGAACGACACTTATTGAAAATCCCAAACCACGTAAAACATGCAAAGAAAATTAGAGGCGTCTAACTTTGTTTTGCAGGGGTGTGCTGTGATGTGATATGGCCATGATTGTGATTATATATGATGTATGCAATGTTCCTTATTGTAATTCGGCAACCGGCAGGAGGCATATGGTTGTATTTTAATTTCGTCTAGACCTGCATGTCTATTATTCAAAGTAGTTGTAATAGTTGATGCTGGTGGACGACAACCATGGAGCGGCGCCATTGACCTTGACGCCACGCCGGTGATGATGGAGATCATGTTTGTGCTTGAAGATGGAGATCGGAAGCACAAGAAGAAAGGCCATATCATATCACATATTTTGAATTGCATGTGATGTTAATCCTTTTATGCATCTTGTATTGCTTAGTTAGCGATGGTACCATTATAAGATGACCCCTCTCAAAAAATATCAAGTTATAGAGTGTTCGTCCTTAGTAGGCACCGTTGCCAAAGCTCGTTGTTTCGAAGCACCACGTGATGATCGGGTGTGTTAGATTCTGCGAGTGTATACAATAGGAGCAAGCCAGGTTTGCTCATGCGGAAGCTAAGGTTTGATCTTGACGAGCCTAGCATGTACAGACATGGTCTCAAAACACGAAATACTGAAAGGTAAAGCATGAGTCATATAGATGATATGATGAACATGATGATTGTTCGCCTTTGAAACTATATCATGTCACATAATGATCGGACTTGGTGTAGTGAATTTGGTTCGTGTGATCACTAAAACAATGTGAGGGATATTATTTTGAGTGGGAGTTCAATAGCAATATGATTAAAAGTTGAACATTATTTATCATAAATTAAATCAAAGTAAATGTGCATTGTTGTTGTAGTCATTGGCATTCGTTTACCACCTTGCGCTTAGTTATAATTGAGATAATAGAACTATAGAATTCTGGTTAGTTACTTTACGAACTGGTATCGTATTGTTTTGAAGTGTTAATCTAAAGTTTAAAAGTCCGATTGCAAACTTTCAGTAAGTTCCGGTTACTCTGTGAAGTTTAATAATTGGTACTAAATCAAGAGTGACAATTCCAGTGTTAGTATATAAGTATCATGTTTGTCTCCATGATTCTTGATATTCAAAAGATTGTTTTAATATCAAGGTTATCTAGGATCTGAAAGAGTTGTTTCAGAAACCATGATGTGTGGAAGATATTGCGATATCGGAAATGATGTTTTGGTTGCAACATGAGAGAGTTCTCATATCTGAAATGATATTGCGATATATGGCAAAGTTTATGTTCTCATATTTGATGAGAATTTGAAAAAGTTTAGAGACGCTTGTCGTCCTAATCCTCCAAAAGGTTTTGGAGAGCAACATTATACTCGCGATTCACCGTTATAAGCTAAAAGTAGCTTGATCATGAATACTTCCATGATAAGGGTGAATATTTGATAAAATGTTTACTACACTAAAAGATTACTAAAGAATGTAATCTGAAAGAACACCAAGTATTTGATGATGGTGATCTACTTCAAAGTGCAAGTCCAAAGACATTGGTATTTAACTATACATGCTTTGGACTATGTGTCATGTGTATGGCTCCACTATTGATGTTGATAGATTCTTTCGAACAGAAAAGGAAATACTGAAAGAGAATCTCAGAAATATATGGTAGAAAAGAAAATACTAGAATTGTCCAGCTTAGATATATAGAGGATATACATGTTATGGCTATACTCTTTGCTTATTAAACAATGTGGTTCTTAAGTATTGGATACTGAATTTGTTGGTGTGAATTGTCATATGAAACAACACAATTCATGAACTACAATGGCCTAAGTAACTAGCAAAAGAATATGTGATGATGTTCATCGAGAACAAATAAAGGGTTGTTGTGTTGCTCGTTAACATCAAAGCTTGCCTTCAAGATTTGTTTTATCAGGTATTATGAGAACAAAAGGGTTGTTCTAATAATTGCCGTAATGCATAAAATATGGATGATTTACAAATCTCGTTGCATAAATCACATCCATGAAAATATTTCTAAAAATGTCGAAAGACAATTGATAAGAAAGATCACTTAGGAAGTGACATCGTCGTTTAAATTATATTGGAAAGAAAACATGAAGAAACTCCATGTGGATGGAATTTTGGAGTCTTTTGATTTTTGATCAAATGACGCTTGTGAAATTTTCCTAGAGATAATTAAACTCCGCTCATAGGCCAAAGGAAACGGATGACTAGCTTATTAGAACTTGTACATATTGTTGTATGAAGTCCATTATGTGTAGTCAAGAGCGATAGATTTCAACTTCATATGCTTTCTCCGAAAATTTGAGTGAATATATGAATATTTACTTAATAAGGATGAAGTGTGAAACATTTGAAAAGTTTAAAGACTTTCAAGATGAAGTGCAAAATCAATATAACAAGAAAATAAAGAATTTATGATAGGATCATAAAGGAAGATATTTGAGTTATAAAGTTTAGCATAACACCTAAGATTTGAGGAATCATTCCATGGATTTGCGTTTCCCGAAACACCATATGAGTATGGAATAATCGAGATATGCAATGAAACCTTGTTTGACATGGTAAGATCAAAGGTGCAATTGATAAAACTGCCATTATATTTTAAAGATTAAAGCTTTAGAGACTACCATTTTCTACTGAAAAGAGCTCCATCATAATCTGTTGAAATGACACCATATAAAGTTATGGTTTGGGATAAAACCCAAGTTGTCCTTTCTTAAACATTGGTATGCTATGCATAAGAAAGATGTTTGCAACCAAAATCAGATGAACATATCTTTGTATGTTATTTTGAATAATTGTTGAGTATTCCTCCATAACACCAAAGACAAACAATATTTGTCGCTTAGAACGTCAAGTTTCCTTGAGAAAGGAATTTTCCGTGAAAAGTTAAGTGGGAGGACAATAGAACTTTGATAAGGTTAAAAGAATCATAGCTATATGTGCAAAGTTGCGCAGCGCTGAAAAGTGTTTCGGAGACAGCAACAATGCTCATGGCTCACGTGCCTCAAAGGTTATGGTCACGGAGGTCTAAGTTCCTATTGAAACAAGTAGGTCGGGTAACCAATCAAATACCAATATTTGAGAGTTAAATCATTATTTGACAGTAATGATCCGACTACATGGAAAGAAGCGATGATGGGCCCTGACTCCGTCAAATGGTTTGAAGCCATAAAATCCGTGATAGTTCCATATACAAGAGATCAAGCTTTGAACTTGAAAGACCCTCTGAAAAGGTGCAAGACCTTACAGTCGTATTTGGATCTATAAAGAAATAGACATGGATGTTTCACATCTATGAAATTATCGACATGTCGGGAAAGAGTTCATGACAATGTTCAAAGAGTTGACTATGACAAGATCTGATCTTTCATTAAGCGATATTTAGTCTAGATGGATTAATGTAGCAACCACTACATATAATTTTGTTATGTGGTAGTTGAATAAACAAAACAAGTTCTTCTAATAGAATGGTTACCTAGGATGTGTGCATGACACGGTCCAAAGGGTTTTGTTAATTCAAAGGATGCTAAAAGCATATGCAAACTTCAACGGTTGAAGTAAGCATCACGGAGTTGGAATCTTCACTATGATGAAACTATTAAAAGAGTTTAATTTCATCGGAGACGATGAAGATGCTTGCATTTGCAAGAAATTAAGTGGGAGCGCTAAGACAATTTCTAATACATTATGTGGAAGACATATTGTTGATTGGAAATGATGTATCTTTTTATTGACATAGGTTAAGAATTTCATCTCGATGAAAGGCTTAGGCAGAACCCGAATATTTGGCATCAATGTCTATATGGATAAATTGAGACGCTAATATGGTTGTGCCAGAAGTACATAGATGAGATATTGAATGAGTTCAATATAGAAACTACAAGAAAGGTTCTTGTTGCACGGGAAGGATTGAATAAAGATTCAAGTGTTTTTGATACTTGATATATAAAATCACAAAGAGTACTTTATCAATCATGTTGTGATGTGTGCAAATCCAAATGTGTCCTATGCTCTAAATGTTATGAGCGTATACCAAAATGATTCATAAGATGATTATTGGATGATAGTAAAGATATTCTTATGATCTTTTAGAAGAACTAAGAATATATTATTTTGTAGAAGTGACAAATAGATGGTTAGTTCATTGTAAAAGTATTACATTGATACTAGTTTTGTCATAAAGTACAAATTAAGTTTATCTCTATCTAAACTAAGGGTGGCACAATATGATGGAAAGTAAGTTCCATAATGGATTTGGATGAGTTCCAAAGTTAAGACATTGTGACAGATACTACAACAAAAGGCTAAGTATATGACTGCTATAATAGCAGCAAAAGAGGGCATTTGTGTCAAGTAGTTTGTTATCAAACTAGGTATGGTTTACAGCGGGATAGTACTATGAAGATATATTGTACGACAATATTATCAACATGTTTTAACCCCAAGGAACTAAAGGTCTCACCAAAGGACCAAATTTATACAAAGCCATCTCATTAGAGAATGAGTGATGCATAGAGACGCAAAGACATGCAATTACACACGGACCTGAAAGTGTCGGATCCGGAGATCAGTTGACCACTAGCAATCGTGTAAATACAACACCAGAAAGCCATAGGTGTTGAATGCACAAAGGTTGAAACTAGATTATTGACTCTAGTGCAAGTGGGAGACTGATGGAGATATGCCCAAGAGGAAATAATAAAGTGGTTATTATCATATCTTCATGCTTATGATAAATGTTTACATACCATGCTATAATTGTATTAACTGGAAATATTAATACTTGTGTGATTTGTAAACATAAAAGAGTCCCTAGTAAAGCCTCTTGTTAAACTAGCTTGTTGGTTAATATATTATCATGGTTTCCTGATCATGAACATAGAGATGTTATTAACAACAGGGTCATATAATTAGGAGAATGATGTGATGGACATACTCCTATAGTTAAGCGTAGCATAAAGATCAAGTCATTTAATATAGTTCACTTGCTATAAGCTTTCTAATACATAGTAACCTAATTCCTTCGACCATGAGATCATGCTAATCACCATCACCGGAAGGATGCTTTGATGAAATCAAACACCACACCATAACTGGGTGGCTATAAAGGTGGCATTGAGTGTTCGGAAAGTATGTGCTGAGGCACATGGATCAAGATTGGGATTTGTCCATCCATATGACAAATAGATATACTCTGGGCCCTCTTTGTGGAATGTCAACCAATTAGCTTGCAAGCATGTGACTGGCTCACAAGGAATCACATATCACGGGAACGAGAAAACAGTACTTAGTGGTAACGAGGTTGAACTAGGTATGTAGAGATACCGACGATCAAACCTCGGATAAGTAAAGTATCGTGAGACAAAGGGAAATTGGTATCGTATGTAAATGGTTCATTTGATCATGAAGTAATCGTAGAAATATGTGGGAGCCATATGAATTTCCAGATTCCTCTATTGGTTATTGATCGGAGAAGAGTCTCAATCATGTCTGCATAATTCACGAACCGTAGGGAGACACACTTAAGGATTCGATGTTGTTTAGTAGATATGAAATGTGAGTAAAGAGACCGAATGTTGTTCGGAGTCTCAAATGGGATCCTGGATATCACGAGGAGATCCGGAATGGTCCGGAGAACAAGATTCATATAAGGAAAGTCCAATTTCGGAGTTCGGGAATGATTCCGGTGTTTTCACCGGAATGTTCTAGAAGGGTCTAGAAGATTCACCGACCCGGAAGGGGAAGGGTACATGGATGTGTCATGAAAAAGTTTAATGGTGGCATCATGTCCTAGGTCACTTGTTTGGACACTTGGAAGAGAGAAATCAAACTCTATTTTGAAAGTCAAAAAGGCAGTTTGAAAAAGTCAAATCCCAACATGGTTTCCGAGTTAGGGAGGGTTTCTAAGTTAGGAAGGGTTTCCACCTGGGTTGGGAACACCCTTGGACGCCCCCACCTATATAAGGAGGGGTAGGGGCGCACCCCAAGGTATCCCCCTTGCCCTAGGCGCCCAAGAAACCCTAGGTTGGTCGTCGCCCCCCTCTCTAGTTGCGACCAATCTAGATCTCCTCTAAACCGCTACCGACTAGCTAAACTCTAGTTGCTAGCTACCTCTAAACCTCGGCCCTCTAAACCCTAGATCGTCGAGGCTCCCTTTACTCCACCATACTCGCTCCGGCTTAGGCGAAGCCCTGCGGGATCTCCCCTCTACTTCCGACACCACGCCGTCGTGTTGCCGGAATCGCGAGGAGAGAGCTACAACCTCCACTGCCTGTTAGAACAAGGGAGAGGAAGGTCTTCATCGAGTACCATACGCATGATTGTGGGGCGCTTAGGAACGCTGCGGAAGGAAGGATCGTCACGATCTTGAGATCGGCAAGTGAACGACTATATCACCCATGAGAATCTGCTCTTGTTAACCGCTTTGGATCTTCGAGGGTTAGTACTCTATCAACTTGTTGCACCAATCTAGTAGATAGATCTTGGCTTGATCATAGATTAGATCTTGATTGTGTGTTCATGCGGTAGAATTTTTTTATTTTCCATGCTACGAACCCTACAGTAAAGTGTGCGCCAATTATAAAAATAATAAAAAAAACTTTTAATTTTGACGACATGGCGCACGTAAGCACCAAATGCGCCTCACAAGGTTCCACACCACGTCCCTTGTAACGCGTTCCCAACAAACTCGCGCCACGCAGTCTCCAGCATGACCCCACACGTCAGCATAACGCGTTCCTAACCAACCAGTCCCACGTAGACCTACACCACGCGGTCCCACATGTCAGCCAACGGTGAACTTGAGGACAGCTGCCGTTTGAGCTCTTTGATGAGTTTTGGAGAAGAAGAAGAAGGTGAAAAGTAAGGAAAAATTAAGTGGCTAGGGAAAGTGAGTACAAATAAAAAAACTGAGGCACAAAAATAGAAATCTCATGTAATGATGTAAAAATACGTTTATTACTGTATGTATTTTATGATACTGATTTGATATTGCTTGATATTCCAGATGTTAAAAATATAGTTTTACTCTGGATTTAGTAAATTTTTATTTTCTTTGACTTTGACTAAAATTTGTAGGAACGGAGGGATATGAGTGCTACTTATCCCAAAAGTATGGTTCATATGCTAGATTTGCCGAATAGTTGTGAGACTGATTTGAATACATCTTCCTTTCTCAGTTACACCCGAGTCAAATTGCTAACTCGGGTGTTGAACTGTGTTCCCCTGCCTCCCCTGCCTCCTTCCTACCATGCCCAGTCCGACTACTCGCCATATCACCACTACGACCATACCTCCTCCCCCCTGGCCTCTTTCGCTCACCAGCAGCAGCTTCATTTCGGCGGCGCCAGTAACTACCATGAGTACGACATGCAAGCAGCAAGCGCCAGCTGGGAGGAACAGAACTACGATGTCATCAACAACCACGGCAGGGAGGCGGCCATGATGCACCGCCATAATGTCAGTTCGGCGGCGCCGGCCGTAGAGCCACCACTACGGGAAAAATTATCGTTGTCGTCGCCCTTCTCCTTTGCCGCGTGCCAAAAGGCCCGGAACATGGCAAAGATAGTGTAAACCAAGAGGAACACGGCAAAGCACAGGTGCACGGCAAACTGCAGAAAAAGAACACGGCAAAGAAATAAACACGGCAATGGACAACCGAGAACACACGGCAAAGAAAACAATCACGGCAAAATCATTAAAGACACACGGCAAAGATATATTCACGGCAAAGAAGTGGGCCCCGTGGCCTCGCAGGGTCACCCGCCGGCAGGGGCTGGCGGCAGAATCTTTGCCGTGTGCCCTCGCCGTCAGGTACACGGCAAAGATAATCTTTGGCGTGTGTATTCTTCTGTATACACCGCAAAACATTTTTTTCACCTTTTTCTTTTCTTTAATTAGCATGGCTTTTATTACATATATGTTAGGTGATATTATTTTATAGGATCATGAGAACACATATATGATCATAGGTTATTGTGGTCTTCATCACTATATACATGCACTCCCCTTATACGGTCCGGTTTCACCGTAACGGGGAGATTCCCCCTTATACAGGTCCAGAACCTTTGTTTCTAGGTTAGAGCGCATGCATGCGAGGGAGGACACATGCAAGCACATATACCAACCTTGCACCACACTCACACACATATGCTAGGGACACATGCAAGTTTTCATCTGATTCCGATGTTCTCGTGGTCTTCCTCCGGCGAAACCCTGATCTGCGGGGCCCGGATCGTCTACCCCCCTAGACATTATTCTGACAGGGGTAGCCCGGCGTAGCTCTCTCTTGTTTTGTGTTTGATTAGGTCATGGGATGATGTGAAACCATGTTGGTTCACAAGTTGGGGCACTATACTACCCGGTTTCACCGGAACGGGGAGATTCCCCCTTATACAGGTCCAGAACCTTCGCTTCTAGGTTAGAGCGCATGCATGCGAGGGGAGACACATGCAATCACCTATACCAATCTTGCACCACACTCACACACATATGCTAGGGCACATGCATGCATGTCCTTGAGGTACTCAAAATTGAGAACAATCTATAAAGGATGTCAAACAACAAATTTCAGACTTTGTCAGGAAATCCTCTCATCTTGGTCTTTTGATTGACCCAAAGAGTGACCTTAAAAGATTCAAAAGTAGTCCAACAGCTTGCTTGGTTTTGTTGTCAGCTCTATCGTGAGGGGAAATTCTACTCTTGACGATTGGTTGAGGATTGTTTCTCAAAGTTTATGACTAGGCACCCACCTAATGGAAATGAAGTTCAGCATCCTCCAGAAGCTTATGGTCAGACGGACAGAACCGTCAAATACTTTACTTTGCCGTATCGATGCAGTAAACACACGGCAAAGGCTTTGCCATGTTCCGGGCGCAAAGACACACGACAAATGGCTATCGTTGTCGTGTGGCTTTTGCCATGTGCATACACACGGCAAAGGCTTTGCCGTGTTCCGAGGGGCCTTTACCGTGTCTTTTTGCCACACGGCAAAGAGCATGTGTGACGTAGTGCACCCTACGGCAGCAGAAGCGTCAGCGATGCGCCGGGTGAGTCGTCACTGATTGGGGGTGCGGACGCGGCCGTGGGGCTCGGAATCGGCTCCGCCGCTGCCACCGCCGGGGAAGTGGACTCGCCTGCTTTGGTCCTCAAGCGGAGGCACTACATAAAGAAGAGAAAACCCAAGAATAGCGAGATGGCGGCCGCATGTAATAACGACCATCAGGGCACGGCCACGGCCGCAGCGGGGAGGAAGCAGAACCGACACAAGCTGCAGGCGGCCGCAACATCTGTGTCATCGTCGTTGTCGTACGTGCTGCAACTGGAGGATCTGGGAGCGGACTACCTCGAGGAGCTGCTCAGTCTATGCGATGGACGCGCGCGCTACGCCGAGGGAAAAAGGCCGTCGGCGTAGGCCAAAATACCCTCAGATGGCGTATAGTGCAGCCTTCAGCGTAGCCTCCTCGGCAAAGATCTCCCTCGGCGGAGCACACTCAAGCCGTCGGCGTATCGAAATGCCGTCGGCTTAGCGACCGTCGGCATAGCCTGTCGGCCGGTTGCAAAAACATTTTCTTTGAAAAAAATATACTTTTTTTCTGAAAAAAAATATTTATTTTTATTTTTTTCTCATTTTTTTTATTCTTTGAATTGTTTCACTTGTTAATCTCCTACTTTGAACATTTTTAACACTAATTATACTTAATATTTAATTAAATTCCAGTCTTAGTCAAACTTCCCAGCAGGTCACCCATCCTAATACTACTCCAGCTTCAGCACGCTTAACTTCCTCGTTCCTTCAGAATCCGTTTCCACAAAGTAATTTATAAATTGGTGTCAATACTATGATATCGATCCTATTAACTCTTATATCATCATGTCACATATTTGTATTTTTTGAAATTACAAAAAATTATTTAAGTAAATATTAACGAATAAGTAAAAATATTATTGAATTCAAATAAAAATATAATAATTTTATTTTTTTGTATTTTTCTATTTAATATAGAATAATTAATATCTTTAAATTTGTAAATCGAAATTCAACAAATAATATGTCTAAATTGATCAGAAAAATGAGAGGAATCCAAATATGATATCCATATTAACTAATCACAAACCCTTCGTTTTTGAATTAGCTATTTGGTGTTTTCTTTAGAAAATCCCCTTTTTGCGCTCGGATAATGAAAAATGCCTTTTTGGTGCGATAAAAAGGAAAACTTGCATTGAATCTTTGATAAAATAGCATATTGTGAACCTAAAAATGATTTTTGTAGAAAAAACATGAGCATCGGATCATGTACCTGTAGTTCATATCTGACCCACTTCGTGCCGATTCGGCAGGAATTTGTCTTTTTCACCAAAGGTGGACGAAAAGGTTTCGGATCCCCCTGTTGGGACATTGTCCATATAAGGTGGTATAGTATTTTTGTAAAATATGGTGGTAATATTTTGAATTAGCCATTTGGTGGTTGCTTCACAAAACCGTCCGTTTTTTATGCTCGGAAAATAGAAAATGGCTTTTTGGTGCGACGAAAAGGAAAACTTCCTCCTGCAATATTGTTCGCCATCCCATGATGCATGTGTATGCATAATATGGGCACATGATCACAAACTATACCTTGATTCTAACCATAACATTGGTCATTTGACCCGAAAGCCAAGAAACCTCGAATGAGATAGGTCATTTTGTGAAGGTTTTTTTGAGACATAATCAATATATCAAGTTTGCTATTTTCCCTTATAACTATGACACGTAATATGACACCACGCGAAGATTTCGCATTGTTTCGATCGTTTTTGAATTTTTTATGCCCGTTTTAAACTATCGTCAAACTTTGTCGAACGGCGAACATAAAGATTCTTAGCTCGGGGCCGAGCCTCGCTAAAATTTTATTGGATCTTTGATAAAATAGCATATTGTGAACCTAAAAAATGATTTTTGTAAAAAAAATATGAGCATCGGATCATGTACCTGTAGTTCATATCTGACCCACTTCCTACCGATTCGGCAGGAATTTGTCTTTTTCACCAAAGGTGGACGGAAAGGTTTCGGATCCCCCTGTTGGGACATTGTCCATATAAGGTGGTATAGTATTTTTGTAAAATATGGTGGTATTATTTTGAATTAGCCATTTGGTGGTTGCTTCACAAAACCGTCCGTTTTTTATGCTTAGAAAATAGAAAATAGCTTTTTGGTGCGACGAAAAGGAAAACTTCCTCCTGCAACATTGTTCGCCATACCATGATGCATGTGTATGCATAATATGGGGACATTATCACAAACTATACCTTGATTCTAGCCATAACATTGGTCATTTGACCCGAAAGCCAAGAAACCTCGAATGAGATAGGTCATTTGGTGAAGGTTTTTTTTGAGACATAATCAATATATCAAGTTTGATATTTTTCCTTATAACTATGTCACATAATATGACACCACGCGAAGGTTTCGCATTGTTTTGATCGTTTTTGAATTTTTTATGCCTGTTTTAAACTATCGTCAAACTTTATCGAACGACGGACATAAAGATTCTTAGCTCGGGGCCGAGCCTCGCAAACTTTCACTGGATCTTTGATAAAATAGCATATTGTGAACCTAAAAATGATTTTTGTAAAAAAAACATGAGCATCGGATCATTTACCTATAGTTCATATCTGACCCACTTCCTGCCGATTCGGCAGGAATTTGTCTTTTTCACCAAAGGTGGACGGAAAGGTTTCGGATCCCCTTGTTTGGACATTGTCAATATAAGGTGGTAAAGTATTTTTGTAAAATGTGGTGGTAGTATTTTGAATTAGCCATTTAGTGGTTGCTTCACAAAACCGTCCGTTTTTTATGCTCGAAAAATAGAAAATAGCTTTTTGGTGCGACGAAAAGGAAAACTTCCTCCTGCAACATTGTTCGCCATCCCATGATGCATGTGTATGCACAATATGGGTACATTATCACAAACTATGCCTTGATTCTAGCCATAACATTGGTCATTTGACCCGAAAGCCAAGAAACCTCGAATGAGATAGGTCATTTTGTGAAGGTTTCTTTGAGACATAATCAATATACCAAGTTTGATATTTTTCCTTCTAACTATGTCACATAATATAACACCACGCGAAGGTTTCGTATTATTTCGATCGTTTTTGAATTTTTTATGCCCGTTTTAAACTATATATAATGTTTTATATTTTACTTAATTTTTATTTATAAATGTGTAATATTTGAGTGTAAATAGATAGGTCTTATTTTTCTGCAAATTTTGATATATTATTTGTATTTTTACGAATTAGAATGATTTAGTTATGATTTTTCAAAGTTTAATGAGATAAAATAAAAAATAGCTACGCCGAGGGCAGCCGTCGGCGTAGCATAGAATATGCCGAGGGAAATTTTACGCCGACGGCTGCTTGGCGAGGCTGGCCTGGACGATGGCTACGCCGACGGTCCCGACGTTTGGCCGTCGGCGTAGCGACCGGCCGTCGGCGTAGCTTCCCATTCCTGTAGTGGGATATGATCGGGAACGGTGTCTACCGTTAGTCATCCGCCTTTCAAATTTCTTCCCGGTTGGTGCTAGCCTCCTTTGTCGTATTGATATGACATATATTTTAATACGAAACGGTAGAGTAGTGAAATCCTGTAAAATCTTTTCCCAAATATTTGCCATAATTTTAATGAAATAAATCAAATATGTGCTGATTTTATTACTATTTCATTTAACCGGGAGAGATTTCAAACAAATACCATATCGAGACGATACAAGAATGATATATCGAGTGAGCTTAAACGGCCGATATTTTGAACCTGGCGGTAGATCTGTGCGTCTTTGTATTAGGCTGAAAAGGAAAAAAAAACGTCAAATGGCTAGAGCACTAGACACACCCAAAATAAAGCCAACAACTACAACACACTCCTACAAAGGTCAGAGGGTAGAGTTCGTGTTGTCCAATCCCTACCAAGTATGGTAAGAAGACGGATACCGAGCCACAAGACCGCATCATGACCAGACAAACACCACCAAAGCAATACAACGACTCCAAGGCTGCTCGGACCAACGTACCACTACTCATGCATCTAGAGGAGTGGCTAGCAGATGGCAGTATCCATCAAACTTGAGAAAGCTATTGACAAGGAAGTGTTGGTGAAAACATACATAGCGCTTCCAAGACCCATGTGAGATCCTGGCGCGTGACTTAATAGGACTAAGGAGGATACCTATAAAAACAATTTGCACCTTCTTTTTCGAAAGTTCATCTGAAAAGAACTCTGAGGTTAAGCGTGCTTGGTCTGGAGCGATTTGAGGATGAGTGACCGACCCGGAAGTTGTTTTCGGGTGTGCACCGAGTGAGGACAAAGTGTACAGAAAAGATTACTGTTGGTCTGTGGAACCAGTCTAGAGATTCTATTAAACTGCCAAAAGTGATAGCCACCGATCCGGAGAGAACGGGGTGTTACATCCCACGTCTTGAGTAGTCGTCAGCACCAGTGATCCATCACCAAGGAGGAGAAAGAATGATCAAGCTTATGACCAAGTCCCCAAAAAGGAAACAACACATGCGAGAGTCACCATGGTCAGCGTCTGAAACCACTTACTATGGTTCTCACCTAGGCCAAAGACAGTGTCCTGGTAGGCTATGGAAAAGCAACATGGAGATGTGTTGCAGGCGGTACCATTACCACATAAAGTGTCCCATCGCCGATGAAGAAGGGAGTTGTGACACCCACCACTTCAACACAACCACCACCCCGGGAAAAGCTGCTAGAGATCCGAATCGCGGTGCAGAGCGCAAGGACCCGGGGAAGGACCACAGAACCCATGCATGCGCCAACAGATCTGTCGCCACGAAGACGCGAGCCACCTCCGCCTAGATTAGGCCACCTTGTCCCAGACCAAGCCCACACGGGCCATCGTTGTCACAGCGTGGTGCCTCATGTCACCTCCAGACGCCATGCTTGTACGTGCTTCTCTCACCATGTTGCACCCACCAACACCGCCGCCTTGTCATCCCGACGACCGCCGCCTCCATGCACCAGCCGCCAAACTCCGCCTTTCCGCTCTCAAATGTGTCGCATGGGTTGTCTCCAAAGCCTTCCACCTTTGATGGATGAGCGCCACCACCACCGCCCACATCGGCAGGAGAGCGTGTGTGAGGTGGTTGTTTGGGTTAGGGTTTGGAGGTCCCCCGGAGTTTCCCGAGCGAGTGAACCAAAGGCAGTTTCTTGTCCTTTTATAAATGGCCTATTTGAGAGAGAGGTAGGACACGCACAGTAAAAAAGACCACGTTTGATGGATATGGATCATGGATATTGTTGGAATTTTCTGTTGGGCTTTAGGTCCATAAACAATACAAATTTTGAAATTCACATATAGAAATAAAAAATAAAAAACCACGGCGCAACGTCTTTTTATATGACCTAGTTGCGAGAAAAATAACAAACGTGGACAACGAATTTGTGATTCACATAACTAAGCTACGAGAACTATGTCAACGATTAGATCTCCCTTTTCACTTTTGAGATGGTCAATGCCGTCTTGAGCACGACGCCAATGCCGATGGCGTGGTGATGCGCCTTGACGCCGCCGCCAAGGCCACCTTTACCGAGCACGCGTGTCAGCTCGGCGCCTCCTCTTACAGGATCCCGTGGCGTGGTCCTGGATCATGGCGTGAATGGCATCTTCGGTAGCGGCAGCTTGGACAGCAGCCATGGGATTCAGATGTATACATGTTTTGTGCTTACAAGTTCAGTAAGGTCAGAAAAATGCTGAGTCCACGTTGCGGCTGGATCGAGTTTAGCGTTTTTTAGCATCGAGTGAGTCCATGATAGAAGCTACTCCCTCTCTCCGTTTTAAAATATACGATGTTTTAGGTTTGTAAAAAGAATGTATCTAGACTTGTTTTAGTGTCTACATTCATTCAACAACCGAGTGAACCTATATACTAAAAGAAGTCTAGATACGTTTGCTTTACAAAGCTAAAATATTTTATATTTTAAAACAGAGGAAGTACTCCCTCCGTTTCAAAATATAAGATGTTTTAGCTTTGTAAAGCAAATGTATTTAGACTTGTTTTAGTGTAATCATTCACTTCAAACTTGAATAAACCTACACACTAAAACAAGTCTAGATACATTTTCTTTACAAAACTAAAACATCTTATATTTTGAAACAGAGGGAGTAGGTGTCAGGTGGCATCCCATTAAAGTCCCATCTTTATTTCATTTGCTAAAATATAGTTCAAATTTTGCTCACGATTGGAGACGACACGCATGACGCGACGGGTCTCCTCCTCCGTGATCGGTTTCCTGCGTCGGCGCACGACGTGGGCGAGGCTCGGGCCGACGTGCTCCAGGACGTGGCTGCACTCACCCGTGCGCGGGTCCCGCGCGAGGCCGTAGAAGCCGACGACAGGAGGTCGCGGCCAGGTTGCACGCCTCCCACAGGAGGTCGCACGGTGGAGCACGACGTGGGAATGCTTGTTGTCGCCGCCTGCATCTGCATGCGCCGGCGAGCGGGGGAGACGCGCCTTGATGACAATCCAGCGGCGTGGTCCTGGTCTCCTGGATCATGGCGTGAATGGCGTCTTCGGAAGGGGCAGCTTGGACGGCGGCCATTTGATGTTTGGGGATGTTACCCGCGATTATGTATATGCAAGAGATGGCCGAGATTTCGTGGCGCGCGCGCAACGGTGACACTGATGAAGTCGGACTCGGACGGGAGCGAGGACGCGCTTGAATCCATAACCACTCCGACTTCGATCCTGATTCTTACTCCGAGCTAGATCGATGAGATATAATCCGAGGGAATTCCACCCTTTCTCGATCCCCCACCTCCCTGTTCTGCATACGTCCACCGGCTTGAGAGCCCTAGATCTGCAAGCTCGCCCTTCGCTGCCATGGCCGCGCCCGCGCAGAGCCCGCTCCGCCGGTGGAAGCGCTTCTTCGGCGCCTTCGACGCCGTGGACGCCGCCATAGAGGCCGCCGACCCCGTCATGTCCCGCCGGGAGTTCCGGGGCGTCAGGGGCGACATCTTGGAACTCCTCTGCAACGTCGCCGACGACGACCACGCGGAGGCAGAGCGTCTCTGCCTCGTGCTCGACGACCTGATGGCGGAGTCCCTCGAGACGCTCAGGCTGATCCCGGCGATGCCGACGGTGCTTGTCACCACCGACCTCGCCAAGTCGCTCTGCGAGCTGCGGAAGCACGAGGCGGAGCGCGTCCGTGTCCTCGCCAGCGGCATCGTGAGCGGGTGGACGCAGGGACCAAGAAGACGTCCGATCCGGCCGTGGGACCGTCCGCTGTGACCGTGCCGAGCTCTGCTCCGAGGAGAGGATGGAGGCAGCAAAGCACAAGTTCCAGGATGCCTACAAAGGTGCAGAGGACGCGAAGCGACAGCGTCGGACACAACGAGTCATGGAGTCGCCGGAGATGAACCCCATCCCGAGGGAGAGGAGCCGAGTGACGTGTGCGCCAGCTCCATGGTCAAGAAAAGCTTCTCCGTTACGAGGCTGGCTTCGTAGAGTTCACGGCTCTAGTCTTCTAGGAGAGTTTCGATTCCAAATGGCTCAGCTCAAAGTTGTAATATGACTGCAATTATTAACTAGCAGAAACTGTTTGCCTGATCTGTAATTGTGAACTAATCTGTGATTGATGCTAATAACATTCTGGCGTATTTCTATCTTGTGGCATTCGAATTTCCTGCGATGTTCGAAACAGGGTTCAGATCTCGTAAGAACTTGTTGATGAGCAAGCATAATCACGACATCAAACCGTTTCTGGGACACTAACATCTCAAGTGAACCCAAGGTGATATGGCAAGATTTATCTGACTGCCCTACCCATACTGCATTAAACTCTTCACGAATAGAATTTGATGAACATTTCTCTTTTCTCAGGAAAAAGAACGAGTCTCGCCATTAGAGTTGCAAGCGGCTCTCGCATAACGACTGCAAACGAAAAATATAGGCAAAAATTAGTGAAGGATTAATGAAAAAGCAATGCCGCAATTCGCCCCGCTTGACACCCTACTCACTATTCATGTTTTTTTCTCCTCAAGTCATCCATATGTAAAATCTTACAAACTTATGCATTTTCTTGTGGTGCCTTTGGAAGCCCTCCCACATGTTAGCAGTCAGTGACCAAATCACACGGCGTTGCGTCTTCTGCCGATCACTCCCTGATGAGTGGCTAACTTTGCTACTCTTTCCGATCCATATTACTTGTCACTAAAATTAAATGTATCTAAATATATTTTAGTGCTAGATACATCTATTTCAACAAGTAATATGGATGGAAGGGAGTGCCGATTTTGATAATTTTATCCTAAATCTACAAAAAATGGGTATCGCGTTACAAATAGCACTAATATCCGTTTGACACAGGTCGAATGATATATCTGACTGGTAGGGCCCAATTATAAGTTCTGAGTTGGCAAAAGATACAGAGGTGGACCTAGGTCAGCCCATCTTCTTTTATTTTTTATTTTTTTCCTTCCTCTTTTCTTATTCACCGCCCGTGGGCCTCACATATCCTTTCGCTTCCTCCTTATTCACGTCTGATCCCGCCATTGATTCCCTCATACCGACCCTTCCGCCATTGGCCACACCGCACTCGACCATGCCCCCTCCTCTCTCCATTCGAGCCATGGGAGGCGCCTGCTCCATGTCCGTCGGGGCCACCAGGATCATGGCGCTGCTCACTGAGGCCGGACAGGGCTCAAGAGGCTGAATTTGGAGCGGGACATGGCGCATCGCACCAGGGAGCCAACGAACATTATCTCAACGAGCTCTAGTGCACGAACATCACACCGGGATGAGTGCGTGCTCGCTGCCCCACACTTGGGAGTGGGATCATGGGGCCGGCTCCGGACGGGAAATCCGGCGGATCCCTGTCAGGGCTATGGTGGCCCGATGGCGCCGTCGTTGGAGAAGAAGGGGAAAAAGTTGGTCGGACGATACTGGTAATAAAAGAGTAGGAAACCAAGATAATAAATTTAGGGTTGTTTCATTTCTTTGCCTCCTAGCCACCCACGCGCTCTCTTTATATCGAAGAGAAGGCGCCCAAGCATTACAAGATTAGACCAGGTTACTTTATTAGACTAACTAATAGACAAATTAAGAACTAAAAGAGGAACACGGAAAAGACAGAGCTAGGACACTAGTAGCCATTGGATTGACACAATGTAGTATCTATAGATCCTGGCCATTGAGTGTAGCCTCTGCTTGACATGTAGCTCATCAGTTTTCGCTACTGTTCTTCCTGGCAGATAGAGTCCCTGACATTGCCCCCTCCTTCACTCAAGACCTTAGGGCTTGAAGGATGGGCAAGTGGCTTGGATGAAGGACGCGTCCTCCTAGGTGTCCTCTTCTGCCGTCATATGTTGCCAATGGATGAGCCACCGTGGAACTAGAATTTGATATTCCCGGTACTTTTGGGGATTTGCCTGCATTGCAACAATGGGAAGGGAGCGGTCTTTACCTTACCATCAGCAGTGCCCAGGGGAATAAGAGGATTCGGGATATCTCTTGGACCCAGGTGTTTCTTGAGCTGACTAACATGGAAAATGTAATGGATCTTTGCAATTCCAGGGATCTGAAGCCGGTATGCAACACTGCCGATCCTATTCAGGTTTTTGAATGGTCCAGACAACTTGGATGTTAGTTTCACGGATTTTCTCAAACCCAGGGAGTTCTCACGGTAGGGTTGCATTTTTAGATACACAAAGTCACCTTCTTCGAATTGTATGTATGTTTTGTTCATGCCAGCATACTTCTTCATGCGTTGTTGATCTTGCATCAAGTTTCTCTGCAAGGATTTAAGGATCTGATCCTTTTCTGCTAAGGAACCCTATGCTTCTGGAGATATATTGCTAGGGACTGAGATGTTTAAAAGTCAGGTGGGTTGTACTCATATAATGCCTCAAAAGGAGACATCTTGATGGAAGTATGATAAGCAGTGTTGTACCACCATTCTACTGCTGGGAGCCAGTCTGACCACTTCTTTGGTTCTTGAAAGGCCATGTAATGAAGATATTGTTCAACATAGTGATTGACTCTTTTAGTCTAGCCATCAGATTCAAGATGGTAGGTTGTGGTGAAGTTGAGTTTGATTTTGAGTGCAGCAAAGATCTCCTGCATAATTTTCTTTGAAAGAACTTGCCTCTATCAGTTGTGATATCATCAGAAGGACCATGGAGTTTAACAATGTTATCCATGAAAATCTTGCTGACATATTGGATAGTGTAAGGATAGGATATTGGAATGAAATATGCATATTTAGTTAGCCTGTCCACCACCACTAGGATGACATCGTTTCCCCTAGACCTAGGCAATCCCTCAATAAAATCCATGATAATTGATGACCATTTGATGTTTGGAACCTTGAGTGGATATAGTGGACTAGGGTAGTGTCCATTTTCTGACTTGGAAATCTAGCATGTAGGACAGTCGGAAGCAAAAGGTAGCAATTAACTTATTTATGTTAGGCTAGAAAAATACTTGACTATGTTCCCTGAGTGACCACCAAATATTGAAGAGTGAAAGGAGTGAAATATCTTTGTTCTCAAGTCACTGTTGTTTCCAGTTAGTATTCTCCGTTTGTACCTTAGAATTCTAAATTGCAAGGTCTAATGTGGATTTCTAGCATTGTCAATTGAAATTTCTTAGAGCAATTTCCAACAGGAGTCATTTGTGTAGGAGTTAATGGCCTCTTGTACCTAGATAGGTATTGTTGTAGAAGTAACAGAACAATAATTTGTACTATCATCTTGAAAATTGTTTTTAGAGAGCATCAGCTGCAATATTTTCAGGACCCTTTTTATATTCAATCAAGTAATGAAATTCTAGCAATTTCAGCATGAGTTTGTGTTGCATGCCTTCTAGCAATCTTTGGTCGCCAAGAAATTTTAGAATTATTTGATCTGTTTTGAAAATTAGTTTGGCTCTCAAGAAGTAATGCCTCCATTTCTTTAATGATTGAAGGATGGACATGGATTCTTTTCCATAAATGGATTGACCATTGTTTCTTGGACCTAAGTACTTGTTGTATAATGCCAAGATTCTATTGTTTTGCATGAGAATAGCTCCCATTCCTATAGCACAAGCATATGTCTCCAAGATAAAAGGGACGAAAGAGTCAGGAAGTGCTAATGAAGGAGGAGAAGTCATGACCTTATTTAACATCTGGAAGGTAGCCTCTTGGTCTAGGCCCCCTTGAAAGCATCTTTCTTTAAGACTGCATGTAATGGTTGGCAAATTTGAGCATAGTTTTGGATGAACTTTCTGTAGGGTTCGCAGCATAGAAAACAAAAAATTCGTACGATGGGAACAACTATGTACCAAGATCTATCTACTAGATACAAGCAACGGGCGGATATACATCCGTAGAGAACATACCCTTGAAGACCGATAAAGCTTAACGAGGTTGAACTCGTGGTTGATGTAGACGATCTCTTGTCGATCTCAAGATCAAGAGGAAATCCTAGCACCGCAAATCAGCGGCACATCCGTGCTCGCACACACGTCTGAGGCACCGAGCAACCTCCGCCTCCTCGCTCCAGCGATGCAGCGGAAACACAACTCTTTCTTGCCGAATAGCCACCGGGAACATGTATCTCGCTAGTCCGAGACCATGGGGGATAAATACTAGAGGGGGAGAGAGATCCTTGACGAGGAGGTGTGAGTGAGAGAGAGGGGGGAGGGGGCTCCTTTCATAGGAGAGGGGGAACCCCAAGGGGGTGGCCGGCGCATGGGGATGCCCCCTTGGCCCTTGCCCTCCCCTCATTCATGTGGGTGGACACTCCACTCACAAAAATCCCTTTCAATTCCCTCCACTCAAAAACCCACTCAAATTCCCATTAAATTTCCACCAAATTTAATGCAAACTCTCATTAAATAAAACTCCTTTTATTTATTCAGAATTTTGTCAATTACTTTAATGACAAACATTCACATATAACCCCTTGCTAGTATTTCATTTCACATGCAAAAACACTTTCTGCAATTTCACCCGAAAACCTGTTTCGGTATCAAGTGAAATAAATTCCTGTGCTTGTTATTCTTTCCGGCATGAAACTTTTGCTCCAAATGGATGTCGGTGTCTCTTAAGTGTGTCACCCTACGGTTCGCGAATAATGCGGACATGATCGAGACTCCTCTCAGATCAATAATCAGAAGCGGGACCTAGAGGTCCATACTGACTCCCACACATTTAGCGATGTCTTTCTTGTGATCGCGAGAACCTTTTACGCTAGTATCTTAATCCTTTTGTTTCGTGATATATTACATGTCCGAGATTCGATCATCGGTATCTCCATACCTAGTTTGATCTCGTTACTGACATGTACTCTTTTCTCGTTCCTGTGATATAGCATTCTAGTGATCAAATCACTTGCTTGCAAGCTAATCAATGTGATATCACCGAGAGGGCCCAGAGCATATCTATCCGTCATCGAGATGAACAAATTCCACTCTCGATCCATGGGCCTCAACATAACACTATAGTAGTACTGAACCCATCTTTATAATCACCATGTTACGGTGTGACGTTTGATGTTATCAAGATACTCTTCCGGTGTTAGTGATTGACATGATCTCATAGTCCAAGGATTAGGATCACTTCGTATGATGTTATAGAAATATAAACTCAATGACTTTGATCGTAATGCTATACTTCGGATGAATGTTTATCACACCATTACACTAATGTTGTGAACTCGTTATTAACAACATCCAATGTCTATGATCAGGAAACGTTGATCATCTTGTTAACCAACGAGCTAGTTTATGAGAGAGGCATAACTAGGAACTTTCTGTTTGTTTATTAAACACACATGTATTAACGTTTCTGTATTAATACAATTATAGAATGCAAAATAAACATCTATCATATACTTGGAATATACATAATAACCACTTTATTATTGCCTCTCAGGGCATATTCCCTTCACTTTCTGTAATATCCAGTTAAGACCAGAAAACCCCTAAGCTTCTTGATTGTGTGAGGTGTTTTCTATTGAACAATGTCCACAATCTTAGAACGGTCGGTGTAGACTCCATTTCCAAAGATTACATGGCCCAAGTATTCCACTTGTTATTTGGCAAAAATGCACTTTTTGAACTTGGCCTTCAGTTCATGTCATCTTAAGATTTGTAGTACCACTTGGAGGTGCCTTTGATGTCCCCCTAGATTCTTATTGTTGACTAGAATGTCACCAAAGAAGACACGCACAATTTTCCCAAATATTTGGAAAAGATTGTGTTCATCAACTCTTGGAATGTGGTTGGTGCATTGCTTAGTCCAAAGGGCATCACCATGTATTCATAATGGCCTAAGTGGGTACTAAAGGATGTTTTGTGCACATATGCTGGAGTCATCCTTGTTTGGTGATAGCTAGACCTCAGGTCTAATTTGGAAAATATGGTGGATCCTTGTAACTCATCCCGCCGATAATCAATGATATGAATATGAAACTTGTTTTTGATTGTCAAAGTCATTGAGTTGTCTGTAATCCACACATAATCTTTAGGATTTGTCGTTTTTCCTTAGTAGAATCATTGGGGAGGAGAAGGGACTGGAACTTGGTCTTATTTATGAAAATTTTAGCATTTTTTGATTAGTGTCTCCATAGTGTTCTTCTGGTGGTGTGATAGCTTGTAAGATTTGATGTTAGAAGGCTTGTAATTAGGTAGAAGTGGTATGGTTGTGATTAATGTCTCTACGAGTGGATAATCTAGATGGTTTGGGGAATAAATCTTGAAAGGTGTCTAATATTATGTCCATCTCCACTTGGTTGTCAGATATTTCATTGATGGTAGGTTCAGAGTCAAGAACTGTCAGGTGCACTAATATCCCTGAGCTCCAGCTGTTATCAATTTATGGAATTCTTTGTCTGAGATGAGGAAGTCCTATTGTGGCACCATGTGGTCCCCAAAGACACGAGTAGATCCCTTGTCATGGATGGTGATAATTCTTCCAATGAAGTCAAAAGACATAGGGTTGTACTTCTTCATCCAATTAACTCCCTAAACTATATTAGTTCCTTTGAGCTGCGGTCTTCTAAAGTCGGTCACAAATTCTTTGTCTTATGCAGCGAAGGAGAATTGAGCTACAATTGTGTTAGAAGTGAGGATACCACACCAACTACTTTAACATTTCTACTAGTAGTTGGGGATAATTGTAGACTATGTTATTTGGCAAAAGCTTAATCCACAAATGTGTTAGTGCTGCCACTATCCATAAGGGCAATTGCTTTGTGTCCTTGAATGTGTACCACTACTGATATGATAGATGGACTAGGTAGTCCATTGTATTCCTCAGCAAAGATTGTCATCAATTGTTCAGTTGGTCCAATATTAGAAACATCAGGGAGAGAAGATTGTACAAGTTCTTCTTATGAAAGTTGTTGCATCACACAACTGATGATACGTCGAAAACGTATCTATAATTTTTGATGTTCCATGCCTGTTAAGTATCTACTTTGCTTTGCTTTGTCTACACTTTGAGGTGTTTTTATATGTTTTCTGGTACTAACCTATTAACAAGATGCCACAGTGCCAGTTGCCTATTTTCTTCTGTTTTTGGTTCTAGAAAAGGCAAAAAATCAATATTCTCGAAATTGGACGGGACAAAAGCCAAAGTCAATATTTTACCGTGGAGAACACGAATCCAGAGTACGAGACGGAGGAGAGCCACCAGGGGGCAGACCCCTGGCCATGCGGCTGGGCCCAGCCCACGCCTGGGGGGTACCGCCGCCCTGGCTGCCCCCTGCCTTGCCTCTTTGCCTATAAAGACCCCCCGATGTAGAAACCCTATGGACCCAATTAATATTCCACGAAACCGTATGTAGCCGCCACCACCATCGTCCCTAGATCGAGGGATCTGAAGCTCTTCCCGGCACCCTACCAGAGGGGAGATCATCTCGGAGGCCTTCTTCTTCATCATGCCAGCCTCTGGTATGAAGTGTGAGTAGTTCCACCTTGGACTACGAGTCCATGTAGTATCTAGATGGTTGTATCTCCTCCTTTGTGCTACCATGTTTAGATCTTGTGAGATCCGTTCATGATCAAGATCATCTATTAGTAATCATGCATGTTGTGTTTGCGGGGATCCGATGGATATTGAGATTACTATGTCAGATTGATTAATGGTTTTGTCTTATTGATTCTATCATGTCTATGTTGTTTGTGATCTTGCATGCTCTCCGTTTCTAGTAGCTATCTTGGCCAAGTAGATGCTAGTGACTCCAAGAGGGGGTATTTATGCTCGATAGTGTGTTCATGCCTCTATTTAATCTAAGAGAAGTGGCAGAAATCTCTAAGATTGTAGATGTGTTGTTGCCACTAGGTGGAAAACAACGGTATCTTGTTCATGGAACAAGTGGATTGTTTACCTTAAACACTTTTCTTAAAGCAGTTATCCGTTGCTTGCAACTTAATACTGGAGGGGGTTCGTGATAACCTGAAGGTGGATTACTAGTCATAGATGCAGTTCGATGGTGGTCTATGTATCTTGTTCTATTGCCCAATTGAATATCATAGGATCATGAATGTCTAGTATTGCATTCTTATGCCTTGCTTAGTCCTGTCAATTGCCCTGCTGTAATTTGTTTACCCAGCATGCCATGTTTGTTTATCTTAAGGAGAACTCCTCTAGTGAACTATGGACCCCGGTCCAATCTTTACCATTGATACATCTTCCATTGTTACTGTTTACTTTTTGCAAACCACTATTACCTTCCGCACCATATAGTTAATCATTTGTTTTTAGCAAACTGGTGAGATTGACAACCTCACTGTTCGTTGGGGCAAAGTCTTGAGTTTGTGTTGTGCAGGTTTCCAAGTTGCTAGCAACACCTTTGAGTCGTTTCCTTCCACCTACTGGTTTGATAACCTTGGTTTCTTACTGAGGGAAAACTTGCTGATGTGCTTATCATACCTTCGTCTTGGGGTATCCCAACAAAGCTTCCACGCACCATCAACTGCATCCTCAAATTCCTCTTGGGTTTTTTTTTGGTTTGCTTTTTCTTATAAAAAACACAAAAAAATTAGTTCCTACTCTAGTTGCTGGTTTGTTATTGCCCTGCTTTGTCATGCTTTCTATCAATGGATGGTTTCTTTGAAACTAGTTCTTATTGGCAAGGTGGGTTCACAGAAGAACAAAATAATTATTATAAGGAACAATGTTTGTCACAAAAAGGGAAACACTTATGGGAACAAATTGATAAATTGAATACTATTGCTAGAGAGGTGCGCTCTACTTATAATGTTACTTATTGCTTTAATAAATCTTGTTGCTGTAGGAGGTATAAACACCTACCTTTTCAATGTTAGTATAATGATAATGTTACCATATCTTCTTATGTTAAAGGAAATTATGACTTTTATGATGTGAAACAAATTGAAGAATTTATTGCCTTCAAGGGTGCATTTGAACTTGCCAGTTTGCTCGAAAATACTGATGATGCACCTTATGAATATGAGGTTTATGAGATACTTAAATTTTGCTTTGATAATTACAAGGAATACAATGGATATAGTCTTGAATATTTTAATAGGTATTTTCCACAAACAGAAGAGACTAATGCTTTGCAGGAGCCTATGGAAGAAGAAATTGCTGAATCTGAAAGCTCATTAGATGAAAACGAGGAGGAGAGTGATGACAAGAGGAGGAAGAATGGATCTACCCATGCCTACCTTCTAATGATACTAACTCTTTACCTCTTACATTATTTGATTGTCCCCCATGCTTACCAAAGGAGGATGAATGTTATGTTCCTGTGTATTCTTTTAAAATATCTGCTATGGTAAAACTTGTGATAATAGTTATGCTCATGTTATCTATGATAATCCTATATTTGTGCCTAACTTCGAAATGCATGGTACTAAGGAGTTTTGCTTAGAATTTTTTTATGATAAAGCTCTAGATGATGGTCCTATATTGAATGATCAGTCATCTTGTTATAAAATTGTTAAAAGTGGGTTTGAAGGTTTTAATCCCACTATTTTTGAGCTTGATAAAAATTATGTGTTTGTAGATCATGAAAAGCACGCTTTATGTGATAGTTATATTGTTGAGTTTATTCATGAGGCTACTGAAAATTATTATGAGAGAGGAAAACATCGTTGTAGAAGTTTTCATGATACTAAAACACCTCTCTATGTGCTGAAAGTTTTGAAGTTACTCTTGTTTTATCTTCATATGCCTGTCATCTTGTTCTTTATGAATTTATTTGCATACAATATTCCTATGCATAGGAAGTGGGTTAGACTTAACTGTGTTTTGAATTTGCTTCTTGATGCTCTCTTTTACTTCAATTCATATTTCTTATGTGAGCATCTCCTCAAACTATCATGCCTAACTTAAAGGCGTTAAAGAAAAGTACTTATTGGGAGATAACCCAAAAGTTTTTTTGAGTCTTTGAAGTTATTACTTCAGTAATGACCTCTTCTTATCCTTTTTATTTGCTTTTTGTGCCAAGAATAACCTCTAATGAGAGAGAAGTAAGATTTGGGGAGTTGCTATCCCGAAACAGATTTTTGTGCTCCACCGTAAAAATTCTTGTAAAATATCTGTATGTCGGATTGATATGATATTTTCTGAATAAATCCCCCAATATGTTATCTAACTTTTGTTAGTTCAACACTTTTTTATTTGAGCAACATAAGGTCTTCGAAAAAATCGGTTTCTACCTACTGGTCTGTTTTAACAGATTTCTGCCATTATTTGCATTTGCTTCTTATTGATTACTTTTTGGGTAATTTTTGGGAAATTGAGATTTTTGAGGCAATTGATACAGTAGCTTGTGTTTTTAGTGAAAGTTTTGCTGTTCTAAAGCTAAACCCAAAGGTCTATTATCTTTCGAATACACTAATGTTGCTAATGAAGATTGTGTGAAGTTTTGTATGAAGGAAAATATTCAGGTGTAGAGAAAGAATGATGTAATAAGATGAAGAATGGACAAAAGCTCAAGCTTGGGGATGCAAACCCATGTCACCCCAAGAAATATTCAATAGGTACAAGCTTCAAAGCTTGGGGATGCCCAAGGCATCCCCTTCTTCATCAATAAAAAGCTCAGGTCTTTCTAGACACTCCGTTTTTATTGTTTCATGCACAGTTATGTTGTTCTTAGAGCGTCTTAGTTTTCGTTTGGTTTGCTTAGTTTGCTTGAATAAAGTAGTTTGGACCCCCGCTCTTGCTGTGTTGTTTCAAATAAGTTGATTGGTGTTGGAGAGGAGTAGAAAGTTCTTGCTTAAATAGTATAAGAGGAGCTTGCTTTGACTGTGACTTAGACTTTAGCATGTCATGCTAGGTGTTGTCTTGACCTTATGCTTAGTGATTATTGCTGTAGCATGACTCATTCAATTGGGATTGCTTAATGTGCCTTGAAGGAATCATGCATTGTTTTAGCATACAAAAGTATAGTATTGTGCTATTCTCCTTTGATGCTTTGTTTGGGTTGATTTGGCACATGCTCACACCATGTTATGACTATAACAAGTCACCATAGCCTCTATGACCATTTATTCCTTAACTTGTAGTACCACTTTATGCTTTGATTAGTAATGCTTTGTCGCTCTGCATGATTATGGCCATTATTGCTCTCTTAGTTGGTTGCTCCCAGTCTTTTGCTAGCCTCCACTTGTATGAGTAAGCTCTACTCATGCATCCAACCCCCAAGAAACCAAGTTATTCCAAAGTGTCCACTATAAATTCCTATGCATGGTGTGTTACATCATTCCAAGTATATTCTTGGTTTCATCTATCTTCCAATTAAAAAGTATTTTGTTATGTGAAAACTTAGTGATTAAAGCTCTCACGAACTTGATGGCACACTTTATTTTTATTCCCCTAATAAACTTGAACCATTGTGTCATATATGTTGTATATGCTTGCACTTATACGTTGGAATTAGCAGAACCGTGCTATCACGGGGAACGCTTTCAACATTGCACTTGCACTTTGTACACAGTTGATATCATGCTCTTTTGTCTATGGATGTCGTCAGTGTGAAATAAAAAGGGAGCTTGTAAGTCCATGGAGTTATTTATGTGTGTTAGAGAAACGCATGGGCCGCTAGCCTAATCCATGCCTAACCATGGTAGAAACTTGCAGCATCACCATAATGACATCTATGAAGCTTTCTTCTTATAAAAAAGAGACATATTAAAAAGAAAAAAGAGAGAAAAAAGCACCATATTCCCATGGTAAATAAGAAGATTGCCGAGATTCTCATTGTCTGATTGCCTTGTCATTTTGATTATGGGATAGCTCCTCTATCATATGCAAGGGGTACCCTGTTGGCGATTCTCTATGATACACATGTACTTACTATGACAAGAACTTACAGGTGTCTAAAGTTGAGTAGCATGAGGAGCGGCCCTCGTATTCAAGGGACATGAGATTGCCAACTTGTACTTTGTCAAGCATATACTCCATAGTTTGTTCACTTTAACCTTAATCACTTCAAGATTCCTATGATAGGGGCAATGAGAGCTGAAATCTAACAAGCACCATAATTTTTGGAAGCTCTTTTTGAAACTTAAATTCCCTGCTTCCCTTAGGAAGGGCCTTTCTTCCACTATTATATTGTGTCTCCACCTTCTATCCTTAGGCACCAGTTAAGAGAGCATAGTTGCCATTCTTAGTTCTATGTGCATTGTCCCAAAACTTATTGATTGATGCATATTGTTGATATTACTTGTGCTTGTGTTATTTGTATCTAGTCACTCTTATGAACTTTGAAGGTCTCTTATACATATTTTTTCTACACCATGAGGGACAAGCTAAATACCACTATGCTATGTTTTCTGTATGTGAAACAAACAAATGTTTTTCAATGCATGTTATTCATGATCTTTGTTTGTAACCTTTCATGTTGCATGCATAGTTACTTTGTCTTACTGTTAGAACTCCATCTTTCATGCTCATGTTTAGAGTTCTTTGATCCCAGCTTTCAATGCTTGCAAATGGTTTGATCTTGATTTTGATGGTGCATGTCACCTTAAAAATTATTTTTTTATCACCTACCTACTCAAGGACGAGCAGGAGTTAAGCTTGGGGATGCTTGATATGTCGGAAACGTATCTATAATAATTGATGTTCATTGCTTGTTTAGTATCTACTTTGCTTTACTTTGTCTACACTTTGAGGTGTTTTTATATACTTTCTGGTACTAACCTATTAACAAGACGCCACAGTGCCAGTTGCATGTTTTCTTCTGTTTTTGGTTCCAGAAAAGGCAGAAAATCAATATTCTCGGAATTGGATGGGAGAAAAGCCAAAGTCAATATTTTACAGTGGGGAACACGAAGCTAGAGTACGAGACAGAGGAGATCCACCAGGGGGCCACACCCCCTAGCCGCACGGCTAGGCCTAGCCCGCGCCTGGGAGGTGCGGCGCCCTGGCTGCCCCTGCCTCGCCTCTTCGCCTATAAAGACTCCCCGATGCAGAAACCCTAGGGACCCGATCAATATTCCACGAAACCGTCTGTAGCCACCGCCACTATCGTCCCTAGATCGAGGGGATCTGAAGCTCTTCCCGACACCCTGTCGGAGGGGAGATCATAACGGAGGCCTTCTTTTTCATCATGCCAGCCTCCGATATGAAGTGTGAGTAGTTCCACCTTGGACTACGGGTCCATGTAGTAGCTAGATGGTTGTATCTCCTCCATTGTTCTACCATTTTTAGATCTTGTGAGCTCCGTTCATGATCAATATAATCTATTTGTAATCATGCATGTTGTATTTGCGGGGATCCGATAGATATTGAGATTACTATGTCAGATTGATTAATGGTTTTGTCTTATTTATTCTATCATGCCTATGTTGTTTGTGACCTTGCATGCTCTCCGTTTCTAGTAGCTATCTTGGACAAGTAGATGCTAGTGACTCCAAGAGGGGGTATTTATGCTCGATAGTGGGTTCATGCCTCTATTTAATCTAAGGGAAGTGACAGAAATCTCTAAGGTTGTAGATTTGATGTTGCCACTAGTGAGAAAACAACGGTCTCTTATTCATGGAACAAGTGGATTGTTTACCTTACACACTTTGCTTAAAGCAGTTATCCGTTGCTTGCAACTTAATACTGGAGGGGGTTCGGATGATAACCTGAAGGTGGATTATTAGTCATAGATGCAGTTGGATGGCGGTATATGTATCTTGTTGTATTTCCCAATCAAATCTCATAGGATCATGAATGTCTAGTATTGCATTGTTATTCCTTGCTTAGTCCTATCAATTGCCCTGCTGTAATTTGTTTATCCAGCATGCCATGTTTGTTTATCTTAAGGAGAACACCTCTAGTAAACTATGGACCCCGGTCCAATCTTTACCATTGATACATCTTCCACTGTTACTGTTTACTTTTTGCAAACCACTATTACCTTCCACACCATATAGTTAATCCTTTGTTTTTAGCAAACCGGTGAGATTGACAACCTTGTTGGGGCAAAGTCTTGAGTTTGTGTTGTGCAGGTTTGCAACTTGATAGCAACACCTTTGAGTCATTTCCTTCCTCGTACTGGTTCGATAACCTTGGTTTCTTACTGATGGAAAACTTGTTGTTGTGCTCATCATACCTTCGTCTTGGGGTCTCCCAATGAAGCTTCCACGCACCATCAACTGCATCCTCAATTTCCTCTTCAGAATGACCTTGCATTTTAATTGCATGGACAACTTTTTTCATTGGGAGACATGCCACCAGTATTTGTCGTGTGGTGGCATCTCCAAAATAGGTAAAACCGCTAATGCGTGGATCCCAAAAGCTAGGTCTCGTATTGGTGGCGACGAGTATTACGGAGAAGTATCTAGTATTTGTAATAGTAGCGGTGTGGGTAGTTTGATACGCCACTACTTATTTTATTCTAGTAGGATATGTGGGTCCGGCCCAATGGCGGTGTCCGCTTTTAACTGTATGCTAACAAAAATCTCTAACCAGACCTGGTACATCTTGAGCAACTCATTTATCGTTGTTGTCCTCAAGCGGCAAGAATTGCGGCAGGCGGGGAGGCGGCGCTCAGGGATCTCTGAAATAATGGTGTGGCCTTTAGCTTTTCCATTCTAGTGGCATGACACGATGTCGAACGGTCATTCTCGAGCTTCTCCAGTGAACTTCCATGGAGAAAGGCAGATGAGTTTTTTAGAATGGGCTCCCTCAATAAGCATTGCTATCTGTTGGTGTGGAGTTTTGATGCGTTGTTGTGTCTTCTGGTCGGCCATGGTGGCGATGGGAAGAAGAAGTTTGCCGCAAAGATATCCAAAGTTGTAGGATGGTGGGGAAGGTCCAAGCTACAACCTAGAGTTCACCACATGGCAGCCTTCGACCGCTTCCGTGATTTTTGGATGAAGAGGAAACCACCACGAAGGAGGCCTCTTGAGGGATTCCTGGTGGCGAGAAGTGCTCTCTCTCTCTCTCTCTCTCTCTCTCTCTCTCTCCCTCCCTCCCTCCCTCCCTCCCTCTCTCTCTCTCTCTCTCCAAGTGTTTCTGTCCCCAGCAGATACGGTGGCCAACGGTGGAATCCCATATGTCAAGTTGGTGAAGAAGAAGGGATGATTGCTTTTGCTTTTTATTTGTTGGGTTCCTTTGTGCTAATCTTCAGGACAGTTGTGCATTTTTTCTTCTACGGTCATGTACACAATTTTTATCCCCATTGATGTTGAATTGAATGCAGCACTAGGCCCTTCTAGGCTTTCCCATGTTCATAAAAAATATGTTCTATTTGTTTTATGAATTTTATGTCCTTGTCTCTCATGGAATGCACATGCATGGAAAAATAGTAAATTGGATGTGCTAATGTGCACGGTGCACCTACAATGTCTACCCAAAAACTTACTAAGAAACAAGATATGAATACAATAAATCCTAATCTCTTGGCTTGCTAAGGCTAGTCATAGTGGGAGTAACTTGAGTAGTAACATAGTCCTACATGTATTGCCAACTAAGCATTTAGATGACATGTTATACAATTAAATGATAAGAGAGAGGCTTATACTAACTAGTTATGTTACCATAACATCACACATTTCTAGACAAAGTGAGTCTATATTGTAATAAATAAGGCTTTGCATGACACCACACCTATGTTATTTTGTACTATGGAGATAGTAACTGAGACTAGTAACATACTCCCTCCGTCCGCAAATAAGTGTACTTCTAGCTTTGTCCTAAGTCAAACATAGTAAAGTTTGACTAACTTTTTAGGACAACGTACCAATATTTATGACACTAAATTGTTACCATTAGATTTATTTTTAAATCTAGTTTCGTAATATATCAATTTGATGTAATATATGTTACTATATTTTTCTATAAAATTGGTCAAATTTGATTATATTTGACTTAGACAAAAGTTAGATGTACACTTATTTACGGACGGAGGGAGTATAAATGTTACTACTCTAAGTTACTCTCCACTATGACCAGCCTGGGTGAGAAACGATGGGAGAGAGGGACTTAATAGCCTACTTAGCGATATGTAACATGCAGTACGGACTACGAAGATATGGACGGAATGCCTGTAGACTGTGTAGTTTGAAACGCCGACAATATCTGGTAATTAATGGCTAAACTCTAGAGTTGTTAATCACACCGCCAGCCAGATAGGCAGCTAACCAGATTCTTCATGTGGTGCAATCTAGCTCCTCCATGCACTATCATCAGATAATCTTGTGCTAACTAGTAGTCGCTAAGGACCGGGGGGGCTACCCGTTGCCTTCCTAGCACCATCGTCGAAAGATCTTGTGCAGTTTAACTAGCCGCGCTGGTCTGTTCAAAGATATTCATGATCTGCTCAAGATATGTAGGACCTATACCTAGCTGCGCGCAGAAGATCTCTACACATGCATGCAGATGCACGACGTCTTTGTTTTATATACTACTCCATAGATGGGTGGATTCGATTGGAGTTTTCTCTTCGGTGATAGTACTACTTTCATTCTTAAAATAATCCGTATATTTTTCTGAAAAGTCAAACAATTAGTACGACTTTAACCAATTAGATTTCACTATATATTTAATGATATTGTTTGACATTGCATAATATTTTTTTATACATTTGTTCCATTTTTATATTGTTTGATTTTGGCGAAAATTTATACATCTACTTTTGAGGAACGGAGGGGGTACTACTTAACCCGAAAGTATGGATCATATATGATATGTTGCCGAATAGTTATGAGATAGATTTGAGTCATCATCCCGAAGGTCGTAGGGATTGACATGAAATGGAATGGCAGGAAGTGCAGTTCAATTCCCCGTTAAAAGTCAATACCTCCCTATCCATGTTAATTAACCCTCTCAAATCCCCCTCCTCCTATTTGTGGAGTGTAAAGGATCGCAAGTACTCTCTCTTCGTATCCAGAAATATACATGTCCATGTGTGCGTAGCTGGAGTGTCCCATGTATGTAGTCAAGCGTGGAGAAAACAAAAGGAAAACCTGACAGAACTAATTCAGTATACTCAGCCGCCCGCTGACTTTCATCACTTTCGTCGATCTCGCGCTCCGCGCTGACCCATGACAGAACTTCTATATAAAGCGCTGACCCTGTTTTCGTCAGTCGCCTACCCTACTCTCGTCGACAAGAGGAGTCATAGTAGTACACAAAAACGGCATAGCTGATTGTCTATAGCATCCATGGAAGCTCACTACGACTACAACAACAACTACGACCTCACCTATACACACCAACGACAAGAACAGCAATACAACCATGATTTTAGCCACGTCCACCCTACTGAAGCAGGCAGAATACACACAAATGACCCAAGTTTGAAAGAATTTTACAAACTGAACTCTCGACAAAACTATTTTACTTCACTAACCTTTTTTATAGCGTCTAAGGGAAAGGCTTCACACTATACAGTGTAGCGCCTATGTCAAAGGCGCTACACCCCTTACCAGCATGGCACGCGGGTCCCAGGGACCGCTCCAGTAGCGCCTCGGCGGAAGAGGTTACATAACGAAGTGTAGCGCCTAACAGATAGGCGCTACACTAATGTTTATATACGAGGCGTATCTATACTAAATAAAAGGTTGCCTTAACTTAGATGGTTTAGCTCTTTGGTCTTGGTTTGGTAGATCGTGGGTTCAACTCCTACATCCCACCTATTTTTTGTTTAATTTTTCTAAGCTCCATTTTTGTGTCAAAGTTGTTAAACATTCACGAACATCCAAACAACATGTATAAAACTATGCATTATTATTTTGGTATTCACATTATAAATCTCTTCCAATATTTAGATTTTGCAATGGGTACCTGGTTTCAGCTAAGAAATATACATAGATCTTCAATTGTTTTAGATGCCATACCGATTAAACAAAGTAGACATGCACGTGTCCCAACAATATTAACTCTTATATTTGAACAATGCAACATTTTACTTCGACTAAACATGAATCGATTAAGGGAGAATTAAAAACGAAGAGAGTGTCCGGTCATACTAATGTGCGGATTATCAACTGTTACTACTCGCTTGCTTAAAAAAAGATATTGCTTACTACTCGTGGGGATTATCGACTATTCAGTACGGTTCAGTATGCTTCTGTATCGTTTGCTACAGGAGACCACCGTAAATCAGTTTTGTTTTGCATGTCCGTTATAATCCCGACTTCCAATGTTGTTTGTCACGGTTGTTCAACATGATTTTGCAATATTTCGCTACGGAGTGCATCAGTTTTGCTTTTTCTGTCAGCTACAATATGCTACACTCCGATGGAGATAAGACAAATTCATTTATGAACTAAGAGAAAAAATTCTGTTTCTTGATAACCTATCCGTGGATGTTTAAGAATGTTTAACAGCTTTGACACAAAAATGGAGCTTAGAAAAATTAAAACAAAAAATAGGTGGGATGTAGGAGTTGAACCCACGATCTACCAGACCAAGACCAAAGAGTTAAACCATCTAAGCTAAGGCAACCTTTTGTTTAGTATAGATACGCCTCGTATATAAGCCTCGTATATAAGCATTAGTGTAGCGTCTATCTGTTAGGCGCTACACTTCGTTATGTAACGTCTTCCGCCGAGGCGCTACTGGAGCGGTCCCTAGGACCCGTGTGCCACGCTGGCAAGGGGTGTAGCGCCTTTGTCATAGGCGCTACACTGTATAGTGTGAATCCTTTCCTTTAGGCGCTATAAAAAAGGTTAGTGAAGTAAAATAGTTTCGTCGAGAGTTTAGTTTGTGAAATACTTTCAAACTTGAGTCATTTGTGTGCATTCTGCCGCTGAAGCACCACCTCATTCCTACAATGCCCAGTCCGCCGACTACTCGCCATATGATCACCACGACCATACCTCCTCCTCCTCCCCCATGGCCTCTTTCGCGCACCAGCAGCAGCTTCATTTCGGCATTAACTACCAGGAGTACGACATGAACCAGTTCAACGCTCTCACCGTCTCAGCCTCTCCTCTACGAGCAGCAGGCGCAAGGTGGCAGGAGAAGAACTACGACGTCGTCCATAACCACGGGGGCGAGGCAGCCATGATGCACCACCCTATTGCCAGTTCGGCGGTGCCGGCCGTAGAACCACCCTACGGAAGCAGCAGCGTCAGCCATGCGCCGGGTGAGTCGTCACTGATTGGGGTGCGGACGCGGCCGTGGGGCAAGTACGCGGCAGAGATCCGGGACTCCACATGCAATGGCGCGCGGGTGTGGCTCGGCACATTCGATACCCCGCAGGCCGCCGCGCTCGCCTACGCCCAGGCTGCATTCTCCATGCGCGGCCCCGCCGCGGTGCTCAACTTCCCGGTCGACCGCGTGGAGGAGTCACTCAAAAGGCTCGGAATCGGCTGTCTCGACGCCACTGCCGGGGAAGTGGACTCGCCTGATCTGGCTCTCAAGCGGCGGCACTGCATAAGGAAGATAAAGCCCAAGAACAGAGAGATGGCCAAGTGGAATGCTCAAGGCAAAGGTATAATCTTGATAGGTTTTCCCTTTTGCCAGTCTCTTATTGTGTGTAGGAGACCGGGTTTAGGATAGATAACCGTACTATCAAGAGGGGCTCTCGTATGAGTAATTCGGTCACATCGTTCGGAGAGAGCTCAAACCTTTGCATACTTGCATCATCGTTTTTGGTTGTTATTTGGTCTTATCCATGTGAGGATATAGAGCTTGTGGTAATCTCCATAACAAGCTCTTGTTCATCAAAATTGGATCTCCCATTTGTATCTTGTTGCGATATTGATTTATGCGGCTTTTTGGTTTCTCACCAAGTGAGGTATATCACATTATTCTACTTGATACTTTCTCACTTGGTGATAATCAATATTTCCCTTGTCATCCTCTATCCAATGCAATTTGAATCGGGTCAATCGGAGCTTCCAGTCAAAAGTTATTGCCGTTTGAATATTTGCGTGTCAATCTGTTTTCTGGGCCGAGCGGTAGTACCGCCCGGGCAGGGCGGTACTACCGCCCAGGCCTAAAAACGGCCCGTTTTCTTTCTGCCTCGCTAGGTACCTATATCCGGTAGTACCGTCCGGGTGGGCCGGTACTACCGGCCGGCCCAGTTTCTTTTCTAGATCTAGATCCAGCTGCTGCTCGTTGACCCCGCTGCAGCCGGTTCCCACGAGCTGGCCTCGCTGCGCGCGCTCGCTTGGGTCCTGCACTCTGCCCCCATCTGCTGCCTAGCTGCTCTGCCGTGCCTGTCCCGCTCGCTGGGCCCGCCCGCTGCTGCTGCTGCTTGCAACTGCCGAGCACGAAGGCTGCTTCTTGCGTCACTTCTTGGCCCCGCACGATGGCTCTCCGCTTCTGCCTTCTTCTTTGCATCGCTGGGCCCCGCTCTGCTGCGCGCAGCCGTCGCCTCCCTGGCCCCGCTCGCTTGCTGATTGCATCGCGCGCACTGCTGCCTAGCTGCTGCGAGCTGCTGCTGCGGCCCACCCTCTGGCCCCATCTGCGCTGACTCCTTCGGTTTTTCCTGGCATTTGCTGCTTTCGTCCGGTAGAATCGGACCAAACCGGAACTACCGGACCGTCCAGAAAAATACCCCAACGGCCATATTTTGTCTAGCCCTATATAAGTCTTTTGTCCATTTTCATTTAGGGCTCCTTCTTCCTCCTCCTTTTGTCTAAGCTTTGCCCCCATTTGCCTTACTCTTTGAGCTTGATTTCTACTCACCCCTCCATTGATTCTTGCATATATTTTAGGGGTAGTTGGAGGAGATCTAGATCTACGTTTTGACCAAACCAAAACATCTCTTTGTGAGTGTATCTTTAGGGATCTAGATTTTGGGGGATTTTGTATCTCTCATTGATTCCTCCTCTCTTGTTTCCCCCAATAGCTTTAGTAGCTTTGTTGGAACTTGAGAGTGAGGGATTTGAGCATCTTTGTGGTATTCTTGCCATTGGCATTTGATGCATCGGTTTGAGGTTTCCTCGAAGGATTTGATTTGAGTTGCTCATTGGAGCTTGTCCCTCTTGGGTTCTTGGAACCCTAGACGGTTTGTGGCCTTGGTGGCTTTGTGGCGTTTGTTGGAAGCCTCCAATTATGTTGTGGAGAAGTGCCCCAACCTTGTGAGAGGTTCCGGTTGCCACCGACAAGTGCACCGATAGTGGAAGTGTGGATCGATCCCATTGGGGTGAGATTCACCGGAGAGTAAGGGAGGCCTTTTGTGGCGTTGGTGATTTGATATCACCCCCTCTCCAAACGAGACGTACTCCATGTTGGTAGGAACTCGGTAAAATATCTGTGTCCTCGCGTGCCTCGGTTATCTCTATACCCGAGCTCTTTACTTATGCACTTTACATTGTGATAGCCTTCGTGCTTGAAGTACTATATATCTTGCTATCACTTTGTTGCTTGTATTGCTTAGCATAAGTTGTTGGTGCACATAGGTAAACCTTAGTTGTTTCTAGGTTGTGCTTTACAAAGTAAACACTAGTTTTATTCCTCCTTTGTTGAGCCACTCTAGGAAAAGTTTTAATCGCCTATTCACCCCCCTCTAGGTGACATCCGTATCCTTTCAACTTGGTTGTTAGATATTTCATTGATGGTAGGTTTAGAGTCAAGAACTGACAGGTGCACTATATATATATCCCTAAGCTCCAGCTGTTATCAATTTATGGCATTCTTTGGCTGAGATGAGAAAGTCATGTTGTGGTACCATGTGGTCCACAAAGACATGAGGAGAGCCCTTGTCATGGATGGTGATACTGTTGGAATTATGCCCTGGAGGCAATAATAAAGATGTTATTGTTATAATTCTTGTTCATGATAAAGTTTATATTACATGCTAGAATTGTATTAAGCGGAAACTTTGATACTTGTGTGGTTTATGAACAACACCGTGTACCTAGTACGCCTCTATGGACTAGCTCATTGATTAATGATGGTTAAGGTTTCCTAACCAGACATGGGTTGTCGATTAATAATGAGATCATGTCATTAGGAGAATGATATGATGGACAGACCCAAATTAAGCAGAGCAATTAGATCGTGTCATCGTGTTCATCTTCGTGAAGCTTTTTCTTATGTCAAATATTGTATTCCTTAGACCATGAGATAATACAACTCCCTGGTATCGGAAGAAAGCTTTGAGGTCATCAAACGTCATCCTATGTGAGGGTGATCATAAAGGTGTCTATCAGGTGATCGGAAAGTACTTGTTGGGTTGTATGTATCGAGATGGAATTTGTCCCTCCTGAGTCGGAGAGATATACTTCGGGCCCACTTGGTAATCGATGTCAACACCGCTTGCAAGCACGTGGTTAAGGAGTTAATCACAAAGTGATATCGGATTACGGAATGAGTAAAGTACTTGTTGTGAACAAGATTGAACTAGGTATGCCGATACCAACGATCGAATCTCGGGCAAGTAAAATATCGCGTGATGAAGGGAATACATATATGGGATTAATTGAATCCTGGCATCATGGTACATCCGATATGATCATCGATGAATATGTGGGAGTCAATATGGGTTTCCAGATCCCGCTGTTGATTATTGATAGAAGATCATGTCTGCATATTCTCGAACCCGTAGGGTCACACACTTAACATGCATCGATGCTAGGATAGAATGGATAATTGGTCTATGAGTTTTTGTTCGGAGTCTCTGATGAGATCCAGGACGTCACAATAGGTTCCGAAATGGTCCGGAGAATAAGATTCATATAAAGGAAAGCAGTTTTTGGATTTCGGAATAGTTTCAGAGTTTATCGGTATTGTAGTGGAAGGTTCTAGAAGCTTCCGGAGTGGGACCAACGTGGGCCCACTTGTCGGAGGCCTGCGCGGGACTAAGGGGGAGTGCCCTGGCTACTTTGGGCCAGGGGCACAAGGCCTCATATCCCAGCCGCCCAAAACCTAGGGGAAACCCTTCTAGAAGGAGGGGGGAAACTTGCCCCCCACTCCACCCTTGGGGCCGCCGCCCTAGGGCTTGGAGGAGGGGACAAGGAGGGTCGGCCAGCCCCCTATATAAGGAGGGCAGGGCGCAGCCTCCCCCTACACCTCCTCAACCCTAGCCGCCAGCTGCTGTCCTCCTCCTCTCTCTCCCGACTGCGCGTTGGCGAAGCCCTGCTGCAGAAATTCTCCACCATTAGCACCACGTCGTCGTGCTGTAGATCCAACCTATCTCTCCACCCCACTTGCTGGACCAAGGAAGGAGGAGACGTCGCGGCACCGTACGTTTGCATATCTCGGAGGCGCCGCCACTTGCGGCATAGGATCAGATCGGATCGCGAGGAGGAGACGGCGAGTACGACTACACCAACCACGTTCTATTGAACATTTCTGCTGTGCGATTTCTTCAAGGGTATGAAGATCTCATCTATCTCTCTCGTTGATTGCATCTCCTAGATTAGATCTTGGCTTTCTTGTTCGCATCCATAGAATTTTTTTGATTTACTATGCTGCGAAACTTCTTTAGATACTTCTACCAATGAAGTCAAAAGGCATCGGGTTGTACTGCTTCATCCAATAACTCCTAGAATTATATTAGTTTCTTTGAGATGCAGTCTTCTGAAGTCAGTCACAAATTCTTTGTATTGTGCAGTGAAGGAGCATTGAGCTAGCATTGTGTCAGAAGTGAGGATACCACCACCAGCTACTTTAACATTCTACTAGTAGTTGGGGATAATTGCAGACTATGCTATTTGGGAAAAGCTTCATCCACAAATGTGTTACTGGTGCCATTATCCATAAGGGCTATTTCTTTGTGTCCTTGAATGTGTACCACTACTTATATGGTAGATGGACCAGGTAGTCCATTATATTCCTCAGCAAATATTGTCATCTATTGTTCAGTTGGTCTAGTATTAGAAACATCATGGATCAGGGAGAAGATTGTACAAGTTCTTCTTATGAAAGTTGTTGCATCACACAGACTGCATCCTCAAATTCCTCTTCAGAATGACCTTGCACTTTAATTGCATGGACAACTTTTTGCATTGGGAGACATGCAACCAGTATTTGTCGTGTGGTGGCGTCTCCAAAATAGGTAACACCGCTAATTCGTGGATCCCAAAAGCTAGGTATCGTATTGGCGGCGACGGGTATTATAGAGATGTATCTAGTATTTCTAATAGTAGCGGTGTGGGTAGTTTGATACGCCACTACTTATTTTCTTCTAGTAGGATATGTGGGTTCCACCCAATGGTGGTGTCCGCTTTTAACTGCATGCTAACAAAAATCTCTAATTAGACCTGGTACATCTTGAGCTACTCATTTATCGTTGTTGTCCTCAAGCGGAAAGAATTGCGACAGGCGGGGAGGCGGCTCTCAGGGATCTCCGAAATAAGGGTTTGGTCTTGAGCTTTTCCATTCTAGTGGCATGGCGCGATGTCAGAAGGTCATTCTCGATCTTCTCCAGTGAACTTCCATGGAGGAAGACATAGGAGTTTTGTATAATGGGATCCCTCAAAAAGCATTGCCATCTGTTGGTGTGGAGTTTTGATGCGTTGTTGTGTCTTCTGGTCGGCCATGGTGACAATGGGAAGAAGCAGTTCGCCGCGGAGATATCCAAAGCTACAGGATGGTGGGGAAGATCCAACCTACAAGCTGGATATCATCACACGGCAGCCTTCGACCGCTTACACGATTTTTGGATGAAGAGGAAACCGCTACTGATGCAGATAAAGGCGTCAATCCAACCTCCATGAAGGAGGCCCCTTGAGGTATTCCTGGTGGCGAGCAGTGCTCTATCTCTCTCTCCCAAGTGTTTCTGTCCCTAGTGACAGAGACGGTGGCCAACGGTGGAATCCCAAATGTCAAGTTGGTGGAGAAGAAGGGCTTGATTGCTTTTGCTTTTTATTTGTTGGGCTCCTTTGTGTTAATCTTTAGGACTGTTCTGCATTTTTTATTCTACGGTCATGTACACAATTTGTATCCCCATTGATGTTCAATTGAATGCAACACTAGGCCCTTTTAGGCTTTTCCCTATTCATAAAAAAGATGTTTTATTTGTTTTATGAATTTTATTAATGTCCTTGTCTCTCAAGGAATGCACATGCATGGAAAATTAGAAAATTGTACCTACAATGTCTACCCAAAAGGTTACTAAGAAACAAGATAGGAATACAATAAATCCTAATCTCTTGGCTTGCTAAGTGAGAAACGATGGGAGCACTACGGGAATAACCAAATAGGCCCAGTTTTCTACAGAGGCGTAGAATAAATAGACCGGCATGATCGGTCATAAGCAGAACAGATCGGCGTAGCCCATTGGGCTAACGGCAGAGCAAGGGCATCAAGTCTACGTCGACGGTAAAGCCGTTGGCGTAGGTTTCAGACCTATGCCGACGGCAAAGCCGTCGGCGTAGCTATTTTTCTTTTTTTGCCGCATTAATCTTAGCAAAATCATAACTAAATCATTTAAATTCAGAAAAATACATATAATATATCAAAATTTGCAAAAAAAATAAGATCTATCTATATAAACTCAAATATTATATATTTTTATTCAAAAAATACATAAAAAATATAAATACTTTCGTATAACATATTTTTCATTTTCCGAGTGCAAAAACGGGGTGTTTTGTGAAGCAACCACCAAAAGAAAGTTTCAAAATGATAATACCACATTTTTAAAAAATACTAGACCATATTGAATGGACAATTTTCCAACCTAGGAATCTCAAACCTTTTCGTTCACCTCTCGTGAAAAAGACAAATTCCTGCCGAATCGGCATGAAATGAGTTAGATTTGAACTATAGATACATGATATGTTTCTCATGATTTTTTGCAAAAATCATTTTTAGGTTCACAATATGCTATTTCATCAGAGATCTAATGCAAGTTTAGTGAGGCTCAACCTCGATATAAGAATCTTCATGCCCCTTGATTTGGAAAGTTTGACGATAGTTTGAAATGAGCATAAAATATTCAAAAACATTCAAAACAATGCAAAACCTTTGCGTGGTGTCATATTATATGACATAGTTGCATGGAAAAATACTAGACATGGTATATTCATTGAGTCTCAAAAAAACCTTCACAAAATGACCTATCTCAATCGAGGTTTTCTGGATTTCAGGTCAAATGACCAATGTTATTGCGAGAATCGCGGTATAGTTTGCGATAATGTGTCCATATTGTGCACGCATGTGTATCATGGGATGGTGAACAATGTTGCAGGAGGAAGTTTTCCTTTTCCTCGCACCGAAAAGTCATTTTACATTTTCTGAGTGCAAAAAACCGGGTATTTTGTGAAGCAACCACCAAATGAAAGTTTCAAAATGATAATACCACATTTTTAAAAAAATACTAGACCATATTGAATGGAAAATTTCCCAACCTGGGTATCTCAAACCTTTCCGTTCACCTCTCGTGAAAAAGACAAATTTCTGCCGAATCGGTAGGAAATGAGTTAGATTTGAACTACAGGTACATGATATATTGCTCATGATTTTTTGAAAAAATCATTTTTAGGTTCACAATATGCTATTTCATCAGAGATCTAATGCAAGTTTAGTGAGACTCAGCCCCGAGCTAAGAATCATCATGCCCCTCGATTTAGGAAGTTTGACGATAGTTTGAAATGGGCATAAAAAATTCAAAAACGATCGAAACAATGCAAAACCTTCGCGTGGTGTAATATTATATGACATAGTTGCATGGAAAAATACCAAACTTGGTATATTCATTGAGTCTCTAAAAAACCTTCACAAAATGACCTATCTCAATCGAGGTTTTTCGGATTTCAGGTCAAATGACCAATCTTATTGCTAGAATCACGGTATAGTTTGCGATAATGTGTCCATATTGTGCACTCATGTGTATCATGGGATGGTGAACAATGTTGCAGGAGAAAATTTTCCTTTTCGTCGCACCAAAAAGCCACTTTATATTTTTCGAGTGCAAAAAACGAGGTGTTTTTGTAAAGCAACCACCAAATGAAAGTTTCAAAATGATAATACCACATTTTTTAAAAATACTAGACCTTATTAAATGGACAATTTCCCAACCTGGGTATCTCAAACCTTTCCGTTCACCTCTCGTGAAAAAGACAAATTCCTGCCGAATGGGTAGGAAATGAGTTAGATTTGAACTACAGGTACATGATATATTGCTCATGATCTTTTGCAAAAATCATTTTTAGGTTCACAATATGCTATTTCATCAGAGATCTAATGCAAGTTTAGTGAGACTCAGCCCCGAGCTAAGAATCATCATGCCCCTCGATTTAGGAAGTTTGACGATAGTTTGAAATGGGCATAAAAAATTCAAAAATGATCGAAACAATGCAAAACCTTCGCGTAGTGTAATATTATATGACATAGTTGCATGGAAAAATACCAAACTTGGTATATTCATTGAGTCTCTAAAAAACCTTCACAAAATGACCTATCTCAATCGAGGTTTTTCGGATTTCAGGTCAAATGACCAATCTTATTGCTAGAATCGCGGTATAGTTTGCGATAATGTGTCCATATTGTGCACTCATGTGTATCATGGGATGGTGAACAATGTTGCAGGAGAAAATTTTCCTTTTCGTCGCACCAAAAAGCCACTTTATATTTTTCGAGTGCAAAAAACGAGGTGTTTTTGTAAAGCAACCACCAAATGAAAGTTTCAAAATGATAATATCACATTTTTTAAAAATACTAGACCACCTTATATGCACAATGTTTCAACCGGGGGAGCTCGAACCTTTCCGTCCACCCCTGGTGAAAAAGACAAATTCCTGCCGAATCGGTAGGGAGTGGGTCTGATTTGAACTATATATACATTATATGATGCTCATGAATTTTTACAAAAATCATTTTTAGACTCACAATATTATATTTCATTAGAGATCCACTTCAAGTTTTCTTTTTCGTCGCAGCAATAAGCCATTTTCCTTTTTTCCGAGTGCAAAAAAGGGTGTTTCATGAATCCTAACATAGTTTCGGTTGTTCTAGTATTAAAAAGATACAATACATAATTAAATATATGATAGGGATGTTATATTTGGATTTCTCTTATTTTTCTGATCGGTTTGGATATATTATTTATCGAATTACGATTTACGGATTTGTAGTTGTGAATTATTCAATATTAAATGGAAAAAGGCAAAATAAATAAAATTTGTTTTATTTTAATTTGAATTCAAGATTATTATTACTTATTCATTGTTGTTTTCTTCAATAAATGTTTGAAAATTTAAAAATAAAGGCGCGTGATACCATCCTCCAAGGGTTAATAGGATTGATATGGTAATATTATCAGCAAGGTCTAGTTTTCTGAACGGAAGCTTATTTGGAAGGAACAGAGAAGTTAAGCGTGCTGAGGCTAGAATAGTGCTAGGATGGGTGACCGATGAGAAAGTTTGACCATTAGTATAATTTAACTGAAAATTAATTATACTTAGAGTTAAAAAAATACTCATGAGATTAATGAGTCAAATAATTAAAAAAATGCTTGTGAGATTAATAATTCAAAACAAAAAAAATTTAAAAAAATTTGAAAAAAGATAGGCCGACGGCAATGCCGTCGGCGTAGCTCTAGCCAAATCCTCTAGGCCGACGGCAATGCCATCGGCGTAGCTGCCGCCAGGGCAAACGGCAGTCAACCCTGTGATGTGGGTCCCACATCCTTTACGCTGACGATATACTCTACGCCGACGGACAACGGGCTACGCCTACGGGGTCATACGCCGACGGTCATACGCCGACAGCAACTGTCGGTGTAGCCTACGCCGACGGCATTCAGGGGCTACGCCGACGGGGTCTGGCCGTCGGCGCCTGGCCTGTTTCCTGTAGTGGAGAGAGAGGGCCTTAATAGCCTACTTAGCGATATGTAACATGCAGTATGGAATACGAAGATATGGACAGAATTCTTACAGAGTGTGTAGTTTGAAACGCCGACAATATCTTGTCTTCGTATAAAAACTGGTTACTAGCTAGTAATTAATGGCTAATCTCTAGGGTTGTTAATCACCCATAGCCAGATAGGGTGTAGTTTAGAAGCTATGTATGGCAGCTAACCAGATTCTTCATGTGGTGCAATCTAGCTCCTCCATGCAGTAGCAGTATACAGAATTCCTGGTTGATACATTGATGAGATCTCTACATTTGGCGGCTAATTAGCTGTTGCCTTCCCAGCACTATCATCGACTATCTTGTGCTAACTAGCCGCTAAGAACCGGGAGCTACTTGTTGCCTTCCCAGCACCATCGTCGAAAGATCTTGTGCAGTTTAACTAGCCGCGCTGATCTGCTCAAAGATATGCGGTACATGGTGAATCTGCTATTGGAAAGAACCAACGAAGCCAGTGATCTCCTCAAGATATGCAGGACCTGTACCTAGGTGCGTGCAGACGATCTCATGCAGATACACCACGTCTTTTTATATATATGTACTACTCCATAGATGGGTGGATCGATTGGAGTTTTCTCTTTGCTGATACTACTTCCATTCTTAAAATAATACGTATATTTTTTTGAAAAGTCAAACAATTAGTACGACTTTAACCAAGCTTGTAGATAAACAATTAATAACTATAATATCATGATACAAAAATAGATTTCACTATATATTTAATGATATTGTTTGACATTGCATAATATTTTTTTTTATACATTTGGTCCATTTTTATATTGTTTGATTTTGGCGAAAATTTATACATTTATTTTTTAGGAACGGAGGGGGTACTACTTAACCCGAAAGTATGTATCATATATGCTATGTTGCCGAATAGTTATGAGATAGATTTGAGTCATCAGGTCGCAGGGATTGACATGGAATGGCAGGGAGTGCAGTTCAATTCCTCGTCAAAAGTCAATACCTCCCTATCCATGTTAATTAACCCTCTCAAATCCCCCTCCTCCTATTTGTGGAGTGTAAAGGATCGCAAGTATTCTGTTCGTATCCAGAAATATACATATACATGTGTGCGTGGCTGGAGTGTCCCATGTATGTAGTCAAGCATGAAAAAACAAAAGGAAAACCTGACAGAACTAATTCAGTATACTCAGCCGCCCGCTGACTTTCATCACTTTCGTCGATCTCGCGCCCCGGCTGACCCATGACAGAACTTCTATATAAAGCGCTGACCCTGTTTTCGTCAGTCGCCTACCCTACTCTCGTCGACAAGAGGAGTCATAGTAGTACACAAAAACGGCATAGCTGATTGTCTATAGCATCCATGGAAGCTCACTACGACTACAACAACAACTACGACCTCACCTATACACACCAACGACAAGAACAGCAATACAACTATGATTTTAGCCACGTCCACCCTGCTGATCAAGAACCACCTCATTCCTACAATGCCCAGTCCGACTACTCGCCATATGATCACTACGACCATACCTCTTCCTCCTCCCCCATGGCCTCCTTCGCTCACCAGCAGCAGCTTCATTTCGGCGGCGCCATTAACTACCAGGAGTACGACATGAACCAGTTCAGCGCTCTCACCGTCTCAGCCTCTCCTCTACAAGCAGCAAGCGCAAGCCGGGAGGAGCAGACCTACGACGTCGTCCACAACCACGGGGGAGAGGCAGCCATGATGATGCACCACCCTATTTCCAGTTCGGCAGCGCCGGCCATAGAACCACCCTACGGGAGGAGCAGCGTCAGCGATGCGCCGGGTGAGTCGTCACTGATTGGGGTGCGGACGCGGCCGTGGGGCAAGTATGCGGCGGAGATCCGGGACTCCACACGCAATGGCGCGCGGGTGTGGCTCGGCACGTTTGATACCCCGCAGGCCGCCGCGCTCGCCTACGACCAGGCTGCATTCGCCATGCGCGGTCCCGCCGCGGTGCTCAACTTCCCGGTCGACCGTGTGGAGGAGTCACTCAAAAGGCTCGGAATCGGCTGTGCCGACGCCGCTGCCGGGGAAGTGGACTCGCCTGCTCTAGCTCTCAAGCGGCGGCACTGCATAAGGAAGAGAAAGCCCAAGAACATAGAGATGGCGGCCGCATGTAAGGATCATCAGGGCACGGGCACAGCGGCGGGGAGGAAGCAGAACCGACACAAGATGCAGGCGGCCGCAGCAGCAGCTGTGTCGTCGTCGTCGTACGTGCTCGAACTGGAGGACCTGGGAGCGGACTACCTCGAGGAGCTGCTCAGTTTATGCGATGGATGATCGAAAACGGTGTCTAACGCCAGTCATCCGATTGGTGCTAGCCTCCTGCTATGTGGTATTGATATACTAGATTTAGTGGTGCGCCTTGGCGCACTATCCCGTTGAAATTGAGACAGTGTGACGATTTTAAGTGAGCGAAAAATATGACTCAAATTTGATAAGAGATTTCAAATGAAATCATTTAATGGCTATATGATTTAAAATATGTGTTAATAGTATGTAGGTTTATATATAGGAGCATATCTATATAAATAGTTGATAAATGCTCAGCAAATACATAGATATAGAGACCGTAGGGAAATAAAGAATGAGTAGTCTATTAGGCTTATAATAAAATGGTTGTGATCTCTATATAGACAAAGAGCAGGGGGGGTTACCATGTAGCTAAAACACAGGAAATAACACCATTTTACAAAACACGGCATTGTCATGATGACTTGCTAATAAAATTGCTCTATGAAGATCATAATTGCTCTTACTGATGATAACTTATAGAATATATCTAAGGATTCACAAAAAAATATTTAAAAGACCCTTAGTTGTCCAGCAAATACATGATAGTCAGATTATCAAACAGTGTATGTTGGCGCCTTAATAGCCAATATGGGTACCATTTGCCCACTGTATGTACCATCAGAAGCTCTTGCATTTTGGTTGCAAACCTTTGAGTCACCTAGGTCACCTACAAACAAATGCTGATTAGCTAATAAATGTCTCCATTATTTTTATTGTCAGAGTTTTGATGCATTCCAGGTTCGTAAGGTTCCTATTTCAAAAGAAGATTTCTCACCAAATGTATATTATAAATAAATTTAGATATATATGTCTGATTGACTGAATTAAAATTGTGTACTCATGTAGACTGTTTACAAATATACAATATAACTGGTATGCCAGAAAATAAGCAAAGATACATTTATGAGTTGCTACAGAGTAACATGTCAATTCTCTGAAGGAATGAAAAGTATTTATTTTTACTGACCACTCTAATGGGAGTAGAAGTGCTTCATTGTTATAAGATCAGCGAGCACTTAATTTAGATTAACCAACTTTACTTGCTATTAAAGTGACAGATGCATAAAAGTTCTCTAGAAAAAGAGCAAATGTTTACTACATCTATTAACCTCAAAAGGATGATGCAGAGACAATTGAAATCACCGGTGTCGACACCCTGCTCCGGCCAAGGATATACACCCCTATGCGCTGCCAAGATCTGACCAATCATCGTGAACCCCACCGCTGTTGATTTAAGGTCATAGCTCAGGGTCGCTAGAAAACAAACTCAAAGCAGATCGAGAGGATGTCCTGAACGAAAAAAAAAATTCTGTACGTAACCATATATCTTGACGACTTGAAAGTCGATGTGGTCCTGTTATTATTTATTTCCATACAAATAACTAAATAAGCCAGAAGGCACCGGTAACAGCTCTCCATAATTCTATAGATGAATGGCGAATGTTTCAGCATACAAGAATATAGACAAAGGCTTGCACAAAAATAAATGAAGCACTATAATGCAAAGGCAAAGAACTGAATTTATCAAGATAGTATTTGGAGAAGAGGTATATGAAAAACCATCGAGATTAAGGTATATATTCTAGCTAATGATGAGTACAATCGATTTGCAAGCAATAATATGCATGGTCTCCTTAACTAACGTTACCTATCCATATTGTTCACATCAAGAAAGAGTTGCTATCTAAACTGTGAAGTAAAAAATCAGTAACATCGAAATAGCAGTAGAACAATAGTGAAAGCCACACCAATCAAGTTCATAGGTAACATATTAAATACCTCATCGACATAGAAGATAGGTTTTTCCGCTCGAATCGCTATTATGGAGGCCAGATTACAGTGTACACCCCTCATCAATCTTGTGCACCTTTTGCATCTACTCTGGTTTCCTTCTGTGACTGAGCTACAGTAAGGGTGTCAGCAGAGAACCTATAGATACAGAAAGTGTTGGCCATGTCAATATAAATGTGTTTAATTTAAAAAAGATTGAACTGGAATTAATCGATACAAACACTAACACCGCTAGTGGTAATTTATTTTCACCTTTCTTTAGATAGCAGCACTATTTCGTATCTATCTCTACACAAATCTGCGTCCCAGCTATAACATATTATCAACCGTTTCAACATTTAGTAACCAAAATATCCAACGACCATAATCGCTTGCAATTAAAACCCAAGGAAAGAGCACAAGGAAAAAAAATGAAATCTCCCCGCCAAAAAGAAAGCATCAAACTCATGTTCGTCAACTTGCAATATTAAGTTGAAGATGTTCCTACAACTATATCGAACATTTGAGATCACCTCATATGATTATTAAATCTATATTATTTTTGAAATGAATCCCATGTTTGCTATTATTTTGACTCCAACTTGCATACACGTACATGCATGCCTCACTACAAAACTCACTCTACAGTTTAAGTGCAAACATAGTCCAACTTGGAAAAATGAGGTAATCAATAAATCAATGATAAGAGTGTTAGTAGGATTAGAAGAAATAACCTGGATGGATTGGATCTACCCGGCAGACTATACCGAGTGGGTATGTACACGAAGGTAGAAAATAACTTCATGTAGCTACCTGGAAGACCACAAAGGGCAAATAAAAACGGGGCAAAGCTAGGAAACATGACCATTTTAACCACCGAGAGCATAGAAAGAATGATAGCATGCAGATAAGTGAAGTAATTGTGTTATTACAGGGAAGGAGGAGAAAATCTCGGCTATGGTGACTCCGCTGAAACAGGCTAAGGAGATAATGACCCACCCACACGAGGGAGATTGCACTAACATATATCATATTGTAGGCTTCCCAAGTACAGCGACATGACTAAAGTAATACTTGTACCCAACCTGACACTATTCAAAAATGGACACTTGTATGGATTGCCTTCGAGTTGGAAAAAACATGTGGTATAGCACACACACGTAGGTCTTTTCTGGAGAAAACCTGTGATATCGACCATCCACTGCATCACGAAGATAGCATTGTCGTACTTCGCCTTGGCCTCTTCCTCGAGGGCCTGCTAGAGCAGGGCAGAACATGAGGTTAGGTTTTTGCACAATAGAGGTGAGCGAGACTGCAAAGCTGTGCACGAACATGAGGTTAGGTTTTTGCACAATAGAGGTGAGCGAGACTGCAAAGCCGCGGTCGTCGGCAGTGCCGGTCTGCGTGCCAAAGAAGAGTATGACCCTCATTGTCGTAGAGCCAGAGAGGAGATATTATGGTATGGTTGTTAAGATGAGCACCTAAAAAAACATGCACATAATAAAATGTAAATTTAAATATAAAATTATAAGAAAGAAATTACAGATAAGAGATTCAATAGACAGACTTTGCAAGGAAACAAAACAATTGCAGCTAAAAGTATAGACCAGTGGCAAAAGGAACAGAAATACCTTGATACTCTTTGACCTTGGTGACTTTGCTCTTACCAAAAGAATAATTTTAAACCGATTTACAATATGAAATCTTACGCTTGGGATAATCTAGCAAAATACCTAGATATGAGCCAGCTTAAAGGCAGCAGTGTGCAAGAAAAAAGTAGCACAAACTATGTCGTTCTTTCACAAGAAATTCATTCAAATTGAACCCTGAAGAGAGTAGGGCACTGTATTAGAACCGGAAAGAGGGGAAAAAATCAAAAAACAAAATTCAAACGACATGAGACTGACAATTTTATTCGGCATATGGGAAACCTAAATCATTTGTGATTTATTGGCTAAAAACGCATTGGTGGTAATCAAACCAAATCCCCAGGAATACACGTTAGTACCTAGAGACCAAACATGAGTACATACGGCACCTAGATATTTACTCATATAACATATAAACCAAGGGAAAACATGAAAACATGATGTAGTAAAAGAAAGGAGACAGGGAGGCAATACCATGTTCGATATTTGCTAGAAGATATGTATGAAAGGAGCCTTCTCCCTCTCGCAAAAAAATAAGAGCGTTTTCCAAACAATCGTTATACAGAACCATCGAAGCTTGTCAACCTAAGTACTTTTGTTACAGGTTACCTTGTTTAGTGCTTCAAATTTTTCTAAACCGGTGCCTTCTTATCAGGGAATGCATGTGAAAATGAGGCACGACGAAAACATGACCTTGAAAACTCTTGCAACATTAGTAAGAATTTTCTATGCAATGTCAAAGCTGCAAGATCCCAAGCCATAACAGAAAACAACACAAATTTACATCAATTTTATGGTTTATTTTCCTAGGAAATAACATGCATATGTATAGGTCCCATCTAATGAAAATAATTGAGATTATTAGAAAAGGAATGACAAAGATGAAAAATATAATGAGGTAAGATAATGGCAGTATTTGTACAAATACAAGCATGGATAGTAGTATCATATATACATTAAGCAATATGTCCAATCAAGGAAACTCTCTCTATATACAGTGTGTAGCCTTTCATCGCTTCTATCTGTAAAATGCTCCTAAGTGAATAAATCTTTATGTCAAAAAAATCTGAATTTGCACCACATAATATATGAGTGAGATAACAACAAGGAGGAAGGAGGGGGTGTGCGGATACAAACCTGAATGGGAACAGTGAGCACCTCATAAAGTTGGTATGGTTTGACTTCACGCTGAGCAATTCAGCTCCAGCCCTAGAAGCTGGAGCTCATAAAAAATGTAATCCAGTCCATTCAGGTGTCACGGTGGGGCTAAATCCGCACAACACAACATGGAAAAGTAGACAACAATTTAGTTATTCCATGCAAAATAAAAATATAGTCCAAGCAAAGGTTGACTAACCATTACCTAATAAGATAAAAATCCAAAAGTAGATTCAATGACAAAAATAAGTCACCGAAGTACAGTCAATGCATTTACCTATTTGTTCTTGATGTGCGAGTTGTAGCTGCAGACTGCAATTATCAAATTTCAGAAACATCAGACTATGTAGATACATGAGTGATACTAAAACAAAATAATTGACAGCTCCACACAACTACTAACCAAAATAAAATCATGTAACAATTCACTTCACTAAATGAGAAATAAAAAGAGTATTTTCACCTAAGGCTTGGACCAACATTTGGCCATCGTCACCCTCGGCGACAGAGTGTCGTACCTCGCCACAGATCCAAGGCCATGGTAGAAGAGTTGGAGGGTAAAAGCTAGTTATGCATAAGAGGCTAGCAAAAATAACAAATTGTACGATAGATAATTATTATATGCTAGCCAAAGCCACAAATCATTATAATAAATATATTTATGCTTGAGTGCGATATAATGTTTGAAAAGCTGAAAACACTTACATTGGGCCTTAGGCAGATCCCTGACAGGATCCAGAAATAAAAAGCAATAATCATCCAAGATATAGCACATCAAGTCACATGCTGATAAAGACAAAAAAGGGTCAAAACTTATAATCTCAACCAATGCCCATGAGGTACATACACAGTGCTCACTTGAAACAATATAAGTAAGACAGTAACATGCAACTGAGTACAAAGCATAAGGAATCAGAGAGTCCGCTGGTTAAGTTAGCTGAGCAACCTAACCTAATACATGTTGATTTTTTAACTTTGGTAATTAATCAAAAGAACCAAAATTATAAAGATGAAAGAAAAAAATTGAAAGAATGACTGCAGTCTACTGTAATACTTCAACTGGATGCCTCAAATCGGTGGAAACTAACTAAACAAAGAATTTTATATTTAGAAAAACAACATAGAAACATTCAAGTTTGATGTTTACAAAAGGTAGGACAGTGGATTAAACTCATCGCTGACCATAATTTGATGAGCAATTCTTCAAATGACAAGATAGCAACTATATTTTTTTGCTAAACCAGTTTCTATAATATATATTCAGTTGATGGCTAAGAAAGTAAATAGTAGAAGGAAATTTCCCTGGATAGCACATAAAAACTACACCAGACCTTTGATCAAGTGAGGTGCTTTACCTATCTTGCAGCACACCAAGTATCTCCGAGGGACTCTCGAACTGTATCTCAAAACATAGATGACACCACGAATTTAGATATGCTGCCTGATATATAGACCATGCCTAAATAGGAGCAACCACTCTCTACCTAGTCGAAATACAAACCGCTACTACCACAAACTAAAACCGTGGAAAAAAATTGATAAGCATGTAAGGATTATGAGAAGCAAAAGATACACAAAGAAGAAACTGTATTAACTCACATATCAAGATGAGGCCAAAAACGGCACCTCAACGCACTTTCCTACTCTTCATCACATGGCACCCATTCTCTTTCCACCTGACCACAATTGAGAAACTAAAAAAATCTTAATGGATAGAAAAAGAACATGAAGTAGTATAAATTTAATATACAACCATACCGTTCGACAAAGAAACTACACGTTTGGAAGATAAATATGCTGAATTAATATATCATGTGCTAAACCAATCAACATCTCAATCTTGTAATGGTGGCCTGCAAATAAAATAACACTACACAATTTCATGAAACGGATGGTGTGTATTAGTTCATAAAAACAACAATCGTGGCAAGCAGATTAACACATCGACCTATGCCATTAAAAAAATCAAGGCATATGCGAGGACTAAGGCTTGGCGAGGCTGACGTTTTCATGATAACCAATTAAGGAGAACTAAAAAAATTCTAACCATTGCCTGCAAGATTTGGGAATAGTCTTTTGAAAAAATTCATCATCCTTCTTCTTCTATAACACATCTGAACCAAAAATAAAGATAAATTACGATCGTAGACAATAGATCAATAAATTTAAAAAGGGGATCCAGAGAGAGGGGAGAAACCTGTAGGTCCCTGATGAAGACAAGGCAGAGCAGGGAAGCCATTGGTTACCGCGTTGCAGGGCCACGTCCTCCATCGGAGGCGGCATGATTTTTTTGCACGATGGGGCGAGGACGACGGCCTTCCCCTGCGTCCCTCTTTTTCTCATCGCACGTCGTACGAGGACCTGCGGCTCCACGTCCACGAGCTCTCGCTCCCTCAGCGGCGTGTTCCCCGACGGCGTCTTGGAGCCGGAGAAAGCGCCGCCCTTTGCAGCCGGTGTCCGGTTCCTCGAGGGCGCCCTAGATGATGCTAATCATGGGCGATACGGGGCATCCTCCTCCCGAGGTGGTGTTCAGCCGGAATCGCAGGAGACGGGCGGAGGGAAGGCGCCGACGTGAGGGAGGTGGCTCACTGGGTAGAGACGAGGGAGGCAAGGGATAGGAGGAAAGGCGGCTAGGGTTCCATGAGGAGGAGACTAAGCAGCAGTGACTGGGGGAGGAGACGAGGGGAGTTGGGGATTGGGTGGGAGGGTATCACGGGAGAGGATTGAGAAGGCCCCAGCGGAAAAAACCGTGTACCTGCACTCTCCCAACCATTTAGACTGTAAAGCGGGCCAACCATCTGGATGGCCCCAGCGGCAGCGACACAACAGAGCAGCATGCGGGTACAAAAGCGATTTTGCATCACTTGGACTAGGAGTGTAAAACGGTCCAGATGCACCACAAAGCCCCATCGGACGGCCAGAACGGTCTAAGCTCTGTGGAGGCTCCCAGGGGTCTCACCAGTTACATCTTTAGATGACATATCTCCTATTTTTATACGAAACGGTAGTGAAATCCTGTAAAATGTTTCCCCAAAGATTTGTCATAATTTTAATGAAAAATAAATGAAAAAATTCAAATATGTGCTGATTTTATTACTGTTTTATTTAACTGGGAGAGATTTCAAACAGATACCATATCGATACGATCGATACAAGAATGATATGTCGAGTGAGATTGAACGGACGATATTTTGAACCTGCAGTAGATCTGTGCATCTTTGTATTAAGCTGAAAGAGAGAAAAATAACGTTAAATGGTTACAACACCAGACACGCCCAAAACAAAGCCAACAGCTACAACACACTCCTACAAAGGTCGGTCGGTAGAGTTCGTGTTGCCCAATCACTACCAAGTATTGTAAGGAGGAATATGAATCTCGTATACATACATAGTATACCTCTCTCGCGTCGCTCCCGCGAGTGTCCGGGGGAACCCTACCGTCGCCGCTGGCCGCTTCTTCCGCTCCGCCTGCCGCCGCTTGACGCCGGCGGCAAAGCCACTCGGCGTCGGTGGCCGCGGGCTCCTCTTCTCCCCCTGGTTTGCCAGATCTAGGAGCGGGCCAAGATCGACGACCGGCGGCGGCGCGCGTGCGTGGGGCGCGGCGGCGTCCGGCTAGGTGGCGCGGCTCGGCGCGGTGGCGCCACCCTGCTATGGAGAGGAGGACTGCGTGGAGCGGTGGTTTCGCGCTCGGGGCTGGCGGCTGCTGGACCGGGGCGGCGAGGGCCGTGGGCGGCGTTGACCGGGATCTGGGGGGAAGAAGCGGACATGGTGATGCAGGATGGAGGCGATGGCGCGCCCTTAGTGGCGGTGCTAAGCCTACGTGCTCATCGGCACCGATGGTCGGCCTGCTCGATCCGTTCTCCGGAAACCGGCCGGCGGTGTGGGGATCGCTGTGTCGGATCTAATAAAGGAGGTGGTCCTTTGGTTTCTTTCGCACGAAGACAAAGATCTGCTTGATGTCAGCCCTCGTTGATCTGGTCTGAAGAGGCGGGTTCCGGAAGGCTCCGCCGGCGAACTCCCATGGGTGTATCATGCCTGGAGATTGCTGGATCGGAAGGTATTCGGTCGTGCGCACCTTGTTTTTCTGGCCATTTGGTTTCAGCGGGAGCGCTGCGAAGCTCTGTTGTTTGTTCCCACCAAGTGCCATTCTTAGAGCCATGGTGAAGTCAGATGCGGAGAATGTCAGAAAAGCGGAAATATGAGGGTAACGATGGTGATTTTTGTTCTTGTGGCGACGGAGAACTGGCTGTGTGATCTGGGACTCGTTGCAGCGACTGTTGGTGCGGAAAGACAACACAGGGGGAGTTTCCAGTCCTACCTTGTAGGGTGAAAATCCAAGGTCTGGCCTTAACTGGTTATGCCTGGCAATGACCTTGTTGAAGGTATTGTTTTGTGAGCGAGGACTTTTTTCAGGGTGAAAACCTATGATCTTTGATCGGGCAACGACAGCGCTTGAGCACTGTTTCCTTCTTGAAGGCGTTGTTATTGGAGTGGAGGACTACTGGTGTTGTTTTGATGGTGTCAGTGTCGTTGTTTTGAGGATTAGTTCTCTGTAGCGGGACTTTTCCTTTTTGTAATTCTTCTTTCTTTTTTTGGACTGTGTGCATCCGTAGAGCCGCTAGGGCATGCATTATTGCAGAGGCTGGGTGTAATTGGTGTCCATGTGATATTAATATATACTCTTTTTAAAAAAAAGTATTGTAAGGAGATGGACGCCCGATCCCCATGACCGCGTCACGACAAGACAAACGTCACCAAAACACTACAGACTCCAAGGCTGCTCAGACCAACGTACCACTATTCATGCATCTACGGGAACAATGAGGAGATGGCAGGATCCGATCAAACTTGAGGAAGCTATTGACTAGGGAGCAGGGGTGGGGCTTAGTTAGGGCAAAACTAGGCCACGTCCCGCCCAGTCCAGATAATTCTTCATATAAACCTGTCAAATACGGCCCACGAACAGCCCAGTTTACTCTCTTTCAGCCTATTGGCCCGCCAATATTTTTGCCAAGCTCCGCTGCTACTAGGAAGTGTTGGTGAAGACGTACATAGCACTCTCGAGACCCACATCTTGAGTAGTAGTCACCTCCTTAGTGATCCATCACTAAGGAGGAGAAAGAATGATCAAGCTCATGACCACACCTCCAAGAAGGAAGCGACACCTGCGGGAGTTGCCATGGTCAGCGTTCGAAACCACATATTATGGTTCTCACCTAGGACAAAGACCGTGAAGAGGAACATGGAGATGTGTTGCAGGTGGTACCATTATCACACAAAGTAGCCCATCGCATATGGAGAAGGGAGTCATGACGTCCACCATTTCAACACAACAACCACCCCAAGGAAGGCCGTCAGAGGTTCGAATCACGGTGTAGAGCGGGAGGACCTGGGGAAGGACCACCGAGTCCACGCATGCGCCAACAGATCCATCGCCAGGAAAACACGGTCCACCTCGGCCTAGATCAGGCCACCTTGGCCCAAATCGAGACCGCATGGGCCGTTCGTTGCCACGGCGCGGCACCTCATGTCGCCCCCACTGCCATGCTTGGTCGTGCTTCTCTCACGTATTTCATCCACCGGCACCGCCGCCTTGTCATATCGACGGCCGCCGCCTCCATGCCCCAGTCGCCAGACTCCGCCTTTCCGCTCTCAAATGCGCTGCACGGGGTGTCTCCAAAGCCCTCCACCTTTTTTGGACGAGCGCCACCACCACCGTCGACATTGGCGGGAGAGCGCGTGTGAGGTGATTGTTTGGGTTAGGGTTTGGAGGGGCCCCGGAGTTTCCCAAGCGAGTGATCCTTTTAAATGGCCTATTTGAGAGAGGTAGGACACGCAACAGTAAGGAAACCACGTTTGATAGATTTGGATCATGGATATTGTCGGAATTTTCTGTTGAGTTTTAGGCCCATAGACAATACAAATTCTGAAATTCACATGTGGAAAATTAAAAAATAGAAAACCACCACGCAGTGTAATTTTATGTGACCTAGTTGCGAGAAAAATAGCAAACGCGGACAATGAATATTTTGTGATTCACAGAACTAAGATACAATAAACAAGGTCAACGGTTAGACCTTCCTTTTCACTTTTGAGAGAGTCAATTCCGTCTTGAGCTATACCAGTTTAGAAATACATGTAACACATGGCCAACGGTTAGACCTCACTTGTATTGATAACAAACACGAAAACACATTTAGTAGGAAATGCCTTTTCACATGTGATTAAACTCATTAGTTAGTTGATTGAAATGAAAGTCGGATTGAATCCGGGCTGCGTAATCGCAATGCCTCGGCCCTCCTCATATATTTATAAACAAGTACAAATACACGATACAAGTATAGAAGACATATTTAGCTAGGTGACTTGGAGTGGACTCCAAGTTGATCGGCCGCCGCCTCCTTCTCTAACACGCCCCCACAGTCTGTACCAGGGAGAGCATCGACATGAAGACTGGATCGGAATTCCCTGAACAGAATGGTGGACAGACCTTTGGTGAAGATATCAGCCTACTGTGATGTAGATGGCACATGTAACACACGGACAGCACCGAGAGCCACCTTATCCCGAACAAAATGAATATCCATCTCAATGTGTTTAGTACGGCGATGATGAACTAGATTTGCCGACAGGTAGACGGCGCTAACATTGTCACAATACACAATGGTGGTTGTCTCAATAGGACGGTGAAGCTCCTGCAAGAGTTGCCAAACCCAGCAGGATTCCGTGACTGCCGTGGCAACAACGCGGTATTCGGCCTCAGCACTAGAACGAGAGACTGTCGTCTGGCGGCGAGACGACCAGCTTATCAAATTATCTCCAAGATACATGCAGAACCCCGACGTAGAGCGTCTAGTATCCGGACACCCAGCCCAATCAACATCCGAGTAGGCAACGAGGGAGTGGGAGGTGGAACGGTGCAAGGTAAGACCATGGTGGAGAGTGCCCTTAAGGTAGCGAAGAATTCGTTTGATGAGAGAGAGGTGAGGTTCACGAGGATCATGCATGTGTAGATAGACTTGTTGGACGGCATAGGAGATGTCAGGACGGGTTAGAGTGGCATACTGAAGAGCTCCAGCAAGGCTACGGTAGATAGAGGGGTCCGAAACAGAGGGGCCGGCTATGGAGGAGAGTTTGGCTTTGGTATCGATAGGTGTGGTAACAGGGTGGCAATCGCTCATGCCGGCACGAGAGAGAATATCCAGTATGTACTGGTGTTGAGAGAGATGGATGCTGGTGGGGGAATGGGTGATGGAAATACCGAGAAAATGATGAAGCGGACCGAGGTCCTTCATAGCGAATTCACGACTGAGAGCAGAGGTAACATGGGTGAGAAGGGATGGCGTGGATGTTGTGAGGATTATATCATCGACGTATAAAAGAAGGTATGCGGTGTCGGGACCTCGGCGAAGGATAAATAGAGAGGCATCAGATTTGGATTCAACAAAACTGACAGTACGAGCAAACGAAGAGAAGCATTGAAACCAAGCAAGAGGGGCTTGTTTGAGGTCATAAAGGGATTTGAGAAGTCGGCAGACATAGGTAGGATGTTGAGGATCGATAAATCCAGAGGGTTGCTAACTATATACCACCTCATCGAGATGACCATGGAGAAAGGCATTTTTTACGTCCAGTTGATGAATGGGCCAAGCGTGAGAGAGGGCAAGAGAGAGAACGATGTGAATGGTAGCGGGTTTAACTACAGGGATGAAGGTTTCATCAAAGTCGACGCCGGGCTGTTGTGAAAAACCGCGAACCACCCAACGGGCTTTGTGACGAGCAAGAGAACCATCAGAGTTATATTTGTGGCGAAAAATCCATTTTCCGCTCACAATGTTGGCACCGGGGGGAGGGGGACAAGAGTCCAAGTGTGGTTAAGGGCGAGTGCGTCATATTCTTCTTGCATGGCCTGCCGCCAGTTAGGATCTCGAAGAGCTAAGAGATAGGTAGAGGTAGTGGGGAGGAAACAATGGCAGAGAGATTGAGCCTCTCTTTGGGACCGGGAAGACGACATGTCATGGACCGAGTGCGACGGACAGGAGGTGGTACGGGTGGAGGATGATGTGGTGGGGAGGTGGGTGGTGTGGGAGGTGTAGGCTCGGGAGGTGTGGCTGCGGTGAAGGGAAGACGCCTTGGCCACAATGAGCCTGCCGGATGCTGGAAGGGGAAGATGCTGCAAGGCTGCTGCCGAACACCCACGGCAGGCGGAATCTCTGCCACGGCAGGGGATGCTACCGGGCGGGAGAGGGTACTGGGATTAGATGAGGGTCGATGGGGTCGAAGAGGTCAGGTGTTGGGGGTGGGGATGGGTGAGCTGGTGTATCTGGAGCATAGGGAAAGGTGTGTTCGTCGAAAATGACATGACGAGAGATGAGAATGCGACGGGTAGCAAGCTCGAGACACCTATATCCTTTGTGACGTGAGGGTAGCCTAAGAATACACATCTAGTCGAGCGAGGAGATAGTTTGTTTGGCGTGGTGGAGGTGATGTTTCGGTAGCAAAGACAACCAAATACGCGAAGAGTGTTATAGGGAGGGGTGAGGCCGAATAGGAGTTCATAGGGGGTGGTGAGTGTTTTGGCATTCGTGGAATGGATGTTTATGAGGAAGATAGCAGTGTGGAGAGCTTCGGCCCATAGAGAGGGAGACATGGAGGCTTGGAAGAGTAGGGTGCGAATGACATTGGTGGTGGTGTGAATGGCTCGTTCGGCTTTACCGTTTTGTTGAGATGTGTGTGGACAGGAGAAACGAAAGAGGGTGCCCTGTTGAGTGAAGAAAGAATGGACTTGTTTGTTGTCGAATTCACAACCATTATCACATTGGATAGCTAGAATAGGGAGGTTAAATTGGGTGCGAGCATAGGCATGAAATGCAGTGAAGGTAACAAAAACATCGGATTTCTTGCGAAGGGGAAACGTCCAAAAATAATGTGTATAATCATCCACGATAATAAGATAATAACCAAAACTAGAGGTACTAGGAATATGTGATGTCCACAAATCGCAATGTAACAATTGAAAAGGTTTAACACTAATTGACTCCGAAGAATGAAAGGGTAGCCTGATGTGGCGACCCAACTGACACGTATGACATAAGCACGACGATTCTTTATTTGGTGGAATTTGCTGATGTTGGTGGAGACGCTTCATGGTGTGGTGGCCGGGATGTCCAAGGCAGCGGTGCCAAATCTCGAAGGATGAGGCGGTGAGGAGAGCTTGAGCTTCTGGTGGGCGGAGGGAGTAGAGTGGTCCAGAACTATTGCATCAAAGAATCACGGTCTTGGTGAGAAGATCCTTTACAGTGAAACCGAAAGGGTCAAATTCAATAGAGCAAAGATTATCGATAGTGCATTGACAAACAGAAATAAGGTTTTTGATAATATGAGGAACAACTAGAATGTTACGAAGAAAGATATGTTTAGGATGAAAGGGCAGTGTGTAAGAACCTATGTGGGAGGAAGAGATGCACCGTTTCCAACTATGATTTTATGTGAAGAAGATGGTCGAAGAGAAGAGAGTATACCATGATCGGATGCCATGTGGGATGAGGCGCCTGAATCCATAAACCACTCTTGGTTGCCGGGGAGGTGCATGTTCTGAAGAGCTGTAAGAAGAGTTGGGTCGAGCTGCTGCTGCGAGGCGTGGTGTTGAGGGGGAACCATCGGACCATTGTTCCAGTTCTGCGTCATGGGAGGAGGCTGAGTCCTGTGGTGGTGTAGGCCTGGTGACCGGGGCGGGGTCCCAGAACGCCGGCCATGGGCGCGCGCCAGCGCGGCTGCCACGGTGTTAGCTGAATCTGCTGCTGCTACGCGGCCCGGGTTGGGAGCCCCATCCACGGGGAGTTGTTGTCGCGGCCGTGGCCACGGCCACGGCAACCACCGTAGCCCCACCATGGCCAGAGTTGATGAAGAGGCCAGGCTGGTAGGGCAAAGGGGAATGTGGATCGGTGCTGCCCGAGCCACCGCCACGTCCGGCTGGAGGGGCACGCTCGCCGCCAGCACGCGGATTGATGATGTAGCCACTAGCCCAGAGCACAGAGGCAGCCGCGTTCTTTGCGTCGGTCTTCTCTTGCGCCTCCTCAAGAACAAGAGCGGAATGGGTTTGAATAAAGGTGGGGAACGGCACCTGGTACGGGAGGAACGACTGGAGGTGGCTGAACTGCTCGTTGAGGCCGCAGAGGACCGTGAGGACGAGGGTTTCGTCGGAGGTGGGCTAGCCGACGTCAGCGAGAGCGTCGGCGAAGGACTTGAGTTTGGAGCAGTAGTCGTGGACGCTCATGTCTCCTTGCGGGGTGTTGCGGAACTCCGCGTTGATAGTGAGGGCGCGGCTTTTCTTGTTGTCGTGGAAGAGGCTGGTGAGCGCGTCCCAGATCTACCGCGTCGTGGAACCATGGGCCATGATGATGCCGAGGAGCTCAGTGGAGATCGAGCCATAGATCTAGGAGAGGACGGCGTAGTCGTCCCGTGCCCAATCAGATGTAGGTGACGTGTCTGATGGCGTGGCATCAGCGGTGCCGACAACGTGATTGGTGAGGCCGTAGCGCCCGAGCGTGACGAGGAAGAGTTCCCGCCACTTGGCGTAGTTGGATTCCTGCAGATCAAGGGTGACAGGGACATGGCTTCTGATAGAGGCGATGCATGAGGAGGGAGTGGGGGTAGGGTTTGGGGTGTCGACGCTTTTTCCCATCTCGGCGACAAGGCGGTCGAGTTCTTCTTGGCGAGTCTGGAGGAGGTACTCGTGTTCCTTGAGCTCCTGTTCGAGCTTCTTGAGTTCGTCGGCAGACATGGTGGTGGTGGCGGTTGGGGAGAGGGAGGAGGGCTAGGGTTTGGGAGGTTTAGGGTTTTAGGGAGGAGAGAGGATCGGCTGGTGCTCTGATACCATGAAAGTCGGATTGAATCCGGGTTTCGTAATCGCAATGCCTCGGCCCTCCTCATATATTTATAGACAAGTACAAATACACAATACAAGTATAGAAGATGTATTTAGCTAGGTGCCTTGGAGTGGACTCCAATTTGATCGGTCGGCGCCTCCTTCTCTAACATGCAAGCTATTAGAATGTTGTGTTATCGAGTGGGTCTAGAGATATCTCTCCATCATATGAAGTGACAGAGTAGTCTTCATCCATGCAACTAAACAAGTACTTTCCAAGATACCTAAAAATTGATGACCTTAAAGTATTCTTCTGGTGCTAGCGAATAACATGAACTCATAAAGGAGACCAGAAACCGCCCGCGAAGTAGTTTGGACCGGCAAATATTTAGCAATCTCGTTAATCGTTACAAGGGACGAGCCAATCGTTAGAGGGGGACGAGCGGGAGCAAGCTATTTTTTGTTGTTTTTGCATTGTGCATTCGTGCAGTACCATAAGTTCTAAAAAAATTATAATAATAAGTAACTTATAAAGGAGACCAGAAACCGCCCGCTTCGTGTCGCTCCCCTCGCGAGCGACCGAAGCGGCGCTTGTAACCCTATCTCCCAGCCCTCTCCCCGCCTCCTCCCCGCCCGCTGGCAGCGGCGTTGGTCGTCGGGCGAAGCCCGCATGGCCCCGGTGGCGGTAGGCCTGTCCTTCCCCGACGCAAGGTCTTGGCGAGGGCTTGCTATGGGCGCGCTGTGCAGCTTAACAGGGGGTGGCGAGGCTCGGCGTGGCGGCGGCCGGCGCAGCACCGGGGGGCGGCGCTTTGCTCCTCAAGGCAGCGGCAGGTGGGCGCACTGCGGCCGTGCCCACGATGGCGGCTGGGGTGGCATGCTCCCTGCAGATCCTAAGCGCAGCACTGGCCCTTCACCGGCGGCGGTGCTCCACAGACGGCGGTCCGGCGCGAGGCCGGGAGGGCGGAGGGGTGGCGGTGCAGGCAATGCTACGAGGTGGAATGCTTCGGCAGCGCGGGATGGGGCTCTCTGGCCCAGATCTGGGGCCCTCGGGCCCCATCTAGGCCTTGGTGGGCTGAACTGCTGGCGGGTGCTTCACCTTCTGGAGATGGAGGTGGCGAAACCGCTGGGACTTGGGACCTCTGTATCGTGCCCTGTCTATTGCAGCGGGGTGACTAGGGCTTCACGGGTCCATTCCGGACACGGACGGGCCCGCCGAGGCTTGGTGTGCCTCGGATACCCTGTCCGGTCCACTATCACCTCTTGGTGGTGGAGCTTGGTCCCTCCCGCATGGCTTCGATGCTGCAGTCCCTTGTCTAGCGATGGCGTAGTCCTCCGTCTTGCAGGATGCACTCCAAGGCCCTCGAAGAGACGACGATGGTGTTTCTGAGAGCGTGGTGGCGCATGCTCGTGGGTGGCAACGTTGGTGGTGGTGCTCCGGTGTGCCTGGGGCGCCTTGGTAGGGAGGGGATCAGGAGAAATCTTTGTCGGCTTAGCCAACACCGCCGCGGTGCCGCTTTCCAGTGGCGCCTTTTTTTTCTTGGAGGGTGTCGCGGAGATCCTACTCCCTATGTGCCCCGAGTACCGGAGGAAACCCTAGGACCAGTTCTCTGGTCCGGGTAGCTGCGTCATGCGACTGTGCCTCCCTCCGCGAGTGTGCTGCTTGGTATGGGGCGCATCGGGGCTTGGAGCGTGGGGGCATAGCCGGTGGGCGCAGTGGTCTCAGATCGTCATTGTTTAGTCGACTCGCTGCTATCTGTGTTTCTTTTTTTTCTTTTTGGGCATGTTCGCCCATGCATCTTGTATCATGTTGTGTCTCTTCCTTTAGGCATTGTGCTGTCTAGTCCAGCAACGGTCTTACCGGGTTGCTTTATTTATAAAGCGGGATCAAAGCCTATTTCGAGAAAAAGTAACTTATAAATTGCGATTTTGTCGAACTTTTTGCAAAAGATGGGTGGTGAGAGTATGGCATATTTCTAAATATTAAATAAATAGTAAATTTAAAAGTTATATACAATTAAGGTAAAGTAAGATTTGTTTCCTGAAGTTTAGGTCCAGTTGTATTATGTTGGCACAGGGGCCCCAAATTACTGGAGACGGGTCTGGCACTCATATGTTTTATTTTTACTTGCAAAATTCATACCGAAATTTTCTATCAAATTTGTACATAATTTTCTATAAAATGTGATGGGAAGATGTTGTGTCCTCTTCTTCCCAGCACCCATGACAGCCAGGAGGATGTACTTTTTTTTAACGGGAGGAGGATGTACGTTTGGAAAGACCTATATACATATCGGCGGGAAATGCAATCCCCTGTAGGAGGGCCCTCGGCGTGCTACAGGTTTTACAAAATAACTCTCCCACCTCAATTCTTTTGCCCATATTTCATACATGATCCATACCAGTTCCAGTCATTTCAGGCCTCATACCAAAGCACTCTTTTATTCACATAATCACAGATACATATCTGTTTTATTTAATTAGCCAATCTCTATTCTAATTAGCCAATCTATTCACAGAATCACAGATACAAATGAAACACATAGAGGTGTCAATATATGCGTAGCAATATTCACACATATTCTTACATAAACAGAACCACACAAGATTCACATAATTTTTTCAAGAAATATTCATATAATTTTTTCACAGAATATTCTTATAATTTCTACACACGTTTCTACCAAGAATCATACATGATCCATATAGTGTTTTCAAGATTATCAAATCCGGTAAGTTTGACAGCAAATCCATACAAGATCCATAAAAAAAATTGAGGATACATAGAAGATTCAGAGTGGTTTCATACACTATCCGATTTCGAAAAGAAAAAAATATTTCCATAGAACAAATAAATGAACAAGATCTAGAAAATAATAAATAATCATACAATCTTTGAAGAATCACAAGATTTAATAAAAATCCATACAAGATCGATAAGAGAATCATACAATTCCCATATACTTGACAATCTGGAAAGAGGAAATTACATGTTTCATAGGTCAAACAAATCTACAAGATCTAGAACAAAGAAGTTCAACATGAACTCAGATCCGTGCCTCTCAAACAGAATAAGAAAAAGGAGGCCCCCCAGATCCGGCCACTCCTAGACAAGAACAAGACCTCCATGGCCAAATCGGGGGCGCCGTCGATGTTGGGGAAGGGCATGGGTGTCCTGCTCCACGGAGGCGACGCATGGGGGAGGTGGGGAGCACAGGGGAGGAGGGGTGGGGGAGGCGACAAGGTAGGGGAGGTGGGGAGCACGGGCAGGAGGGGTGGGGGAGGCGACGAGGTGGGGGCAGCGAGGTGGAGGAGGGATGGGGGAGGTGTCGAGGTGGAGCAGAGGTCGAGGAGTCATCGAGGTGGAGGAGGGGTCGGGGGCGACGAGGTGGTGCCGGATGGGCCTAGGATTATTCCTCTCCATGGGGACTGCGAGTTGAATAAACTTTTTTGGAGGTCTAAAATGCAAAATATACTAGCAACGACGACCGTGTTGACTTTGCACAAATCTCCAACAAATCTGTGATAGAGATGGTGTCGGGGCCCAACTTATATGTGGGAACTCCGCATTGCATATGGGCAGAGTGATGAATATCCGGACATGCATGGTGACTCCTCCGGTGATGAATATTCTACTCAAAATTCCATAACAACAGAAACACTTGCATACATTTCCTCAAAATATTATACTCAAAATATTTCCTATTTGTCTGAAGCACATTCCTCTTTGATTAATAAGATGGCCGCTAAACCTGAAACCATGGAAAGTACCTTTGCTGATACTCATGCCATACAAGTTACTATTGATGAAAATGTTAGACTGTTAGCCCAACTTCATGCTAAGTGGGAAAGAGAAGCTGAAATTGCTAGAAACAATAGTGTGTGCACTATCACCACCACCAATATGGATGCTACTAAACCACAATAGGTCCCTATTCCTCCTACCACATTGCCTAAACCCAATGAGCCTACTACTAATACTGCTAAGTTTAATTTTGATCTTGATGGTTACAATATTTCTGAAGTGATTATGTTCCTGCAAAAGCTTGCTAGAAGTCCTGATGCTAGTGATATGAATGTGGCTTTCACCAAACACATTACACATGCTCTTATTAAAATTAAGGAAGAGAAGTTGAAACACAAAGCCTCTATTCCTAGGAAAGTAGAAGATAGTTGGGAACCCATTATTAATATGCAAGTGAATTACTTTGATCTCAAAGCTTCATGTGACCTTGGTTCTAGTGTCTCTATTATGCCTAGAAAGATTAATGAAATGCTTGATTTGCTACCTTTGGAAGATTGTTATTTGGATGTCCCACTTAATGATAATGCTAAGAAGAAACTCATGGGGAGTGTTAATGATGTTCTTATTATGGTTAACAATGCTTATTTACCTATTGATTTCTATATTTTGGATGTTGAATACAATGCTTCTTGTCCTATTACTTTGGGAAGACCTTTTCTTAGAACTGTTGGTGCCATAATTGATATGAAAGAAGGCACCATTAAATATCAATTTCCATTCAAGAAAGGTATTGACCACTTTCCTATATGGAGAGAGAAGTTGTTTTTTTCTCCTCCTTTGAAAGCAAGGTTTGATGTTAATGCTTCTTCATTTGAAAATACTTGATTCTTGCTTCTTGTGGTTAAAGAAAAGTACTTGTTGGGAGATAACCCAAGAGTTTTCTTGAGTCTTGAAAGTTATTAATTCAGTAATGAACTCTCCTTATCCTTTTGTTCGCTTTTTGTGCCAAGAATGACCTCTAACGAGAGGGAAGTAAGATTTGGGGAGTTGCTGTCCCGAAACAGATTTTTGTGCTCCACCATAAAAATTCGTGAGGAACCTCTCTAAGTCGGATTGAGCTGATATTTTACTAATAAATCCCCCAGTCTGTTAGATAACTTTCGTTAGTTCAACACGTTTTAATTTCATCAACATAAGGTCTTCGAAAAAATCGATTTCTACCTGCTGGTCAGTTTTGACAGATTTCTGTCATTATTTGCATTTGCTTCTTATTGATTCCTTTTTGGGTTCTTTTTGGGAAATTGAGCTTTTTGAGGGAATTGCTACAGTAGATAGTGTTTTTAGTGAAATTTTTGCTGTTCTAAATCTAAGATGAAGTATGGACAAAAGCTCAAGCTTGGGGATGCCACCCCGTGTCACCCCAAGAAATATTCAAGAGGTACAAGCGTCAATGCTTGGGGATGTCCAAGGCATCCAATTCTTCATCAATAAAAAGCTCAGGTCTTTCTAGACACTTCAGTTTTATTGTTTCATGCACTTTTGTATTGTTCTTGGAGCGTCTTAGTTTTCATTTGGCTTGCTTAGTTTGTTTAGTTTGCTTGAATAAAGTAGTTTGGATCCCCGTTCTCACTGTGTTGTTTCAAATAAGTTGATTGGTGTTGGAAAGGAGTAGAAAGTTCTTGCTTGAATAGTGCAAGAGGAGCTTTCTTTGACTGTGCCTTAGACTTTAGCATGTCATGCTCGATGTTTTTTTGACCTTATGCTTAGTGATTATTGTTGTAGCATGACTTGTTCCAAACAATTGGGGATTGCTTAGTGTGCCTTGAAAGAATCATGCGTTTTTTTAGCATGCAAAAACATAGTATTGTGGTGTTCTCCTTTGATGATTTGTTTGGGTTGACTTGGCACATGCTCACACCATGTTATGACTATGAACAAGTCACCATAGCCTCTATGATCATTTAGTCCTTGACTTGTAGTACCACTCTATGCTTTGATTAGTAATGTTTTTTCGCTCTGCATGATTATAGCCATTATTGCTCTCTTAGTTGGTCGCTCCCAGTCTTTTGCTAGCGTCCACTTGTATGAGTAAGCTCTACTCATGCTTCCAACTTCCAAAAAAACTAAGTTATTCCAAAGTGTCCACTATAAACTCCTATGCATGGTGTGTTACACCATTCCAAGTATATCCTTGTTTTATCTATCTTCCAATTAAAAAGTATTTTGTTATGTGAAAACTTAGTGATTAAAGCTCTCACAAACTTGATGGCAGACTTTATATTTCTTGCCCCTAATAAACTTGAACCATTGTGTCATCTATGTTGTATATGCTTGCACTTATACGTTGGAATTAGCAGAACCATGTTGTCATGGGGAATGTTTTCAACATTGCACTTATACATTGTACACAGTTGATATCATGCTCTTTTGTCTATGAATGTCGTCGGTGTGAAATAAAAGGGGAGCTTGTAAGTCCATGGAGTTATGTATGTGTGTTAGAGAAACGCCTATGCCGCTAGCCTAAGCCATGTCTAATCATGGTGGAAACTTGCAGCATCACCATAGTGACATCTATGAAGCATTCTTCTTATAAAAAATAGAGACATATTGAAAAGAGGAAAGAGAGAAAAAAGCACCATATTCCCATGGTAAATAAGAAGATTGCTGAGATGCTCATTGTCTGCTTGCTTTGTCATTTTGGTTATGGGATAGCTCCTGTACCATGTGCAAGGGGTACCCCATTGGTGGTTCTCTATAATACACATGTACTTACTATGACAAGAACTTATAGGTGACAAAAGTTGAGTAGCATGAGGAGAGGCTCTCGTATTCAAGGGACATGAGATTGCCAACTTATACTTTGTCAAGCATATACTCCATAGTTTGTTCACTTTAACCTTAATCACTTCAAGATGTTTATGATAGGGGCAATGAGAGCTGAAAGCTAACAAGTACCATAATTTTTAGAAGCTCTTTTTGAAACTTGAAATCCCTGCTTCCCTATATGAAGGGCCTTTCTTCCACTATTATATTGAGTCTCCACCTTCTACCTTTAGGCACCAGTTAAGAGAGCATAGTTGCCATTCTTAGTTCTATGTGCATTTTCCCAAAACTTATTGATTGATTCATATTACTGATATTACTTTGACGAGGTTTGATCATGTCAATGCCCATTGTTATGTGCTTGGAATTTGGAGAAGATGGGGGTGCTCGAGATCGTGGAACGGTTAACAAACAAGCAACCAGGGGACACGAGATTTACCCATGTTTAGGCCCCCGGAGGGAAAACCCTACTCCTGCTTGTCTGTGATTACGGCGGAACCGAGAGTTACAGGGGTGCGCAGATGCAATCTAGTGTGGAGGTGTGTATGCGGTGAGGTGAGAGAGAGATCTAGGTTGTCTATTGCCTACATCTATTCTATCGTAATATAATATGTCCTCCTCGTTGGACCCTCCTAGCCTTTATATATGGGGAGGCTAGGTCTCGGGTGCCAATACGATTTGGTTACAAGTTGTAATCAAACTCTAGTCTTGAGTTTTCCTTGTCTTGTGCGCTTGGGAGTCCGTGTGCATATGGGCTTCATAGCATCCAAAACATCATAGGCGTCATGGACCTTGGCAGGTCGTCGAGTTGGGCCTTCCGTCGGGCTAGACCAGGTAGGCTAACATTAGGCACCCGTAGGGCATATCCATATCAGTAGCCCCCGAGTGTCCATACGAAACGTAGATTCGGGCGGAGACTTAGTTGTCTTGAACCTTGCATTTGGATGTCGGAGTCGAAAGTTGTGTTAAGTGCGAAGCACTTCACCCGAATGTTTATCGGGTCAGCTGAATTTGTTCGGTTGTTAAAAAGGAGTCAGCATTATGGACGTGGTCAACACAATGGACTATAGGGTGCACGGCCAGCGCTCCCTATGGGAGTAACCCCCGAGTGTCTGTTCGATTCATAGACTCGAGCAGAAACTTATAGTCATCGGTTGCGGGTCACTGCGATCCGGAAGTTCTCGGATGACCTTGCAGATGCTCTGAATGCCTTCATTTTCTTGAATGCGCGGCCAGCGCTGCCTATGGGAGTAGCCCCTGAGTCCTCAGTCGAATCGTTGATTCGAGTAAGGAATCGAAGCGTGCCACTCGAAGATCTTCTGTGTGCGCGACCAGCGCTCCAGTTTGGAGTAGCCCCCGAGTGTCTGGCGGAGTCGTAGACTCGGGCAGAGACTCGAGGCTGTATCGTGCAGTTGTAATCAACAATCTCGTGGGTGTACCGCTAACCCGGAAGTACATCGGGTGCGAGACCAGCGCTCCTGATAGGAGTAGCCCCCGAGTTTCTAGTCGAGTCGCAGACTCGAGTGGAGACTCGTGCGAGGAGAAACCACTGACCCGAAAGTGCATCGAGTCAGCGTCTCATGCATAAAGAGCTAGGAGTCAACGTAGAGGAGTCGTGCGACGTAACGGAGTCATGCAGCATTTTAGCTGGAAGGACTCGACGTTGCGGATGAAGTCGACGTCGTTGCTTCTGTCGGGTGCGCGACCAACGCTGCTTTTGTCGATGATTAATGTGGTCATCCGAGGAATGCGTCGACTCTGGTCTTGACATTGGTCGACTCTTTTGGAGGACCCGATAGAATAAGCCGACGTAGTCGACGTCTTTGTAGGATGCAGAAAACACAGAGAATTGTGAAGTACATGTATCTTGGGAAGAATATTTGCCTTTCGTCTTGTACAGTAAGATTCTAGTGCCGATCGAGTTGACACTTTTGCACTGTAGGCTAGGCCTTTTCGTTAGCCTGATTACCCTTAGTCTCGGTACCTTGCCGAGGTACTCGGAGTTCAAGGATTCGACGGTCAGGCAGAATCAGCTACTCGGGTTGTCGCGTATGAGGTGCTCGAGTGCGTGGAGCCGATGGCACATTAGGTTACTTGAAGAGGGCGCAACCCCCGAGTGTTTCAAGTACGAGTTAAAAAGGAAATCAGCTCTAAGTAGAGGGAAACTTAGCTTTGTTGGTCGTCGTGGAGAAGTTGACGCGGTAGCGGATCACGCGGCGGACGTAGTCGACGCGGCGGACCACAGTCATAGCAGCGACGGGTTCCTAAGGTCGATGGCGGAAGCGAGCTCTGCATCCAAAGATTGTCGTAATCGAAGACCACACTGGGTCGTCTCATCTGAAGAATACAGCGGGTCACCACATCCGAAGGCCACATAGTTCTTGTGTTATTTGTATCTAGTCACTCTTATGAACTTTGAAGGTGTCCTATGCATCTATTTGCTACTCCATGAGGGACAAGCTGATTGCCACTATGCTATGTTTTCTGTATGTGAAACAAACAAACGTTTTTCAATGCATGTTATTCATGATCTTTGTTTGTAGCCTTTCATGTTGCATGCATAGTTACTTTGTCTTACTGTTAGAACTCCTTTCATGCTCATGTTTAGAGTTCTTTGATCCCAGCTTTCAATGCTTGCAAATGGTTTGATCTTGATTTTGATGGTGCATGTCACCTCAAAAAATTATTCTTGTTATCACTTACCTACTCGAGGACGAGCAGGAGTTAAGCTTGGGGATGCTTGATACGTCAGAAATGTATCTATAATTTTTGATGTTCCATGCTTCTTTAGTATCTACTTTGCTTTCCTTTGTCTACACTTTGAGGTGTTTTAATATGTTTTTTGGTACTAACCTATTAACAAGATGCCACAGTGCCAGTTGCCTGTTTTCTTCTGTTTTTGGTTCCAAAAAGGCAGAAAATCAATATTCTCGGAATTGGACGGGACAAAAGCCAAAGTCAATATTTTACCGTGGGGAACACGAAGCCTGAATACGAGACGGAGGAGGGCCACCAGGGGGCCACACCCCCTGGCCGCGCGGCCAAGGTGGGCCCGCGCCTGGGGGGTGCAGCCGCCCTGGCGACCCCCTGCCTCGCCTCTTCGCCTATAAGAAGCCCCCGATGCCTAAACCCTAAGTACCCGATCAATATTCCACAAACCGTCTGTAGCCGCCGCCACCATCGTCCCTAGATCGGGGGATCAGAAGCTCTTCCCATCACCCTGCCGGAGGGGAGATCATCCTGAAGGCCTTCTTCTTCATCATGCCAGCCTCTGGTATGAAGCGTGAGTAATTCCACCTTGGACTATGGGTCCATGTAGTAGCTAGATGGTTGTATCTCCTCCTTTGTGCTTTCATGTTTAGATCTTGTGAGCTCCATTCATGATCAAGATCTCATCTATTTGTAATCATGCATGTTGTGTTTGTGGGGATCCGATGGATATTGATATTACTATGTCAGATTGATTAATGGTTTTGTCTTATTGATTCTATCATGTCTGTGTTGTTTGTGATCTTGCATGCTCTCCGTTGTTAGTAGCTATCTTGGTCAAGTAGTTGATAGTGAATCCAAGAGGGGGTATTTATGCTCAATAGTGGGTTCATGCCTCTATTTAATCTAATGGAAGTGACAGAAATCTCTAAGGTTGTAGATGTGTTGTTGCCACTAGGGAGATAACAACGATATCTTGTTCATGAAACAAGTGGATTGTTTACCTTACACACTTTGCTTAATGCAGTTGTGTGTTGCTTGCAACTTAATAGTGGAGGGGGTTTGGATGATAACCCAAAGGTGGACTTCTAGTCATGATGCAGTTGGATGGCGGTCTATGTATCTTGTTGTATTTCCCAATCGAATCTCATAGGATCATGAATGTCTAGTATTGCATTATTATGCCTTGCTCAGTCCTGTCAATTGCCCTGCTATAATTTTTTTATCCAGCATACCATGTTTGTTTATCTAAGGAGAACACCTCTAGTGAACTATGGACCTCGGTCCAATCTTTACCATTGATACATCATCCATTGTTACTGTTTACTTGCTGCAAACCACCATTACCTTCCACACCATACATTTAATCCTTTGTTACAGCAAACCGGTGAGATTGGCAACCTCACTGTTTGTTGGGGCAAAGTCTTGAGTTTGTGTTGTGCAGGTCTCCAAGTTGCTAGCAACACCTTTGAGTCGTTTCCTTCCTCCTACTAGTTCGATAACCTTGGTTTATTACTGAGGGAAAACTTGCTGCTGTGCTCATCATACCTTCCTCTTGGGGTCTCCCAACAAAGTGTACACGCACTCATCAAACCTATGCTAATGTACCAACCTTACTTGGACTAATACATACTTGTGATTAAACCCCTTGCAAGCATCCGCAACTACAAGAAAGTAATTAAGATAAACATCTAACCACAACATTAAACTCTGAGATCCTACACTCCCTTGTGCAAAGGTTTCCTAACGGGGGTTCAGGTTTCTATCACTCCGGCAACCCCACGATTAGTAGCTAAATACACAATGCATTCCCCTAGGCTCATATATGGTGAAGTATCATGTATTCGACGTTCACATGACACCACTAGAAGAATTGCACCACACCTTAAATATTAAACCATTGATTAATACCTCAACACAATTCTACTACTAACAACATGACTTCTCCCATGTCCTCAAGAACTAAACGAACTACTCATGAGACATCATATGGATCAAGATCAGAGATGATATAATGATGAATAACAATCTGAACATAAACAATAATTCAATGGTTCCACTCACAAACATCAACTACAAAAGTAATCAACACCGAGAAAGTTTCCCCTAAGAACTATGCAAGATTCAATACAATTGTTACAGCGGGATGGAGTGGTGATGATGGTGCTGGTGGAGATGGTGGTGAGGATGATGATGATGATCTCGATGAAGTCCAGCTTGATGAAGGTGTTGATGGCGACGATCTCCCCTCTCCGGGAAGGAATTTCCTCGGTAGAAATCTGTCTACCAGAGAGCTCTTTCTCCCTCTGTAATTTCTGCCCCGCAGAGGCGGCGGAATCTTTCTGTGGTTGCTCCCCGAACTTTAGGGTTTAGGGAGGAAGATATAGGCGAAGGGGCAGAGCAGGAGGGTGGGCTAGGGTGGCCACACCCCTGGTGGCGTGGCCTATTCTAGCCCGCGCCTAGGGGGTGTGGCCCCCTGTGGCCCATCTCAGCCTCCCCTTCTGGCTCCCTTCGTCTTCTAGAAAAATATGATTTTCCATATATTTTCTGGTATTTTTTTATCTTCACAAAAATTGTATCTAGACATCGCTTTTTCCATCAGAATCCTGACTCCGGCAGTTCATCCTACAAGAATCATACAACATGCAAAAATAGATGAAATAACATAAGTATCACCTCTTAATAAGAAATATATCAATACCAGCAAATTATGATATAGAATAGTGATGCAAATTGGACGTATCATTGACTAGAATGTCACCAAAGAAGACACGCATAATTTTCCCAAATATTTGGAAAAGATTGTGTTCATCAACTCTTGGAATGTGGTTGGTGCATTTCTTAGTCCAAAGGGCATCACCATGTATTCATAATAGCCTAAGTGGGTACTGAAGGATGTTTTGTGCACATATGCTGGAGTCATCCTTGGTTGGTGATAGCTAGACCTTAGGTCTAATTTGGAAAATATGGTGGATCCTTGTAACTCATCCCACCGATAATCAATGATAGGAATATGAAACTTGTTTTTGATTGTCAAAGTCATTGAGTTGTCTGTAATCCACACATAATCTTTATGATTTGTCTTTTTTCCTTACTAGAATCATTGGGGAGGAGAAGGGACTGTAACTTGGTCTTATTTCTGAAATTTTTAGCATTTTTTGATTAGTGTCTCCATAGTGTTCTTCTGGTGGTGTGATATCTTGTAAGATCTGATGTTAGAAGGCTTGTAATTAGGTAGAAGTGGTATGGTTGTGATTAATGTCTCTAGGAGTGGATAATCTAGATGGTTTGGGGAATACATCTTGAAAGGTGTCTAATATTATGTCCATCTCCACTTGGTTGTCAGATATTTCATTGATGGTAGGTTCAGAGTCAATAACTGTCAGTTGCACTATATATCCCTGAGCTCCAGCTGTTATCAATTTATGGCATTCTTTGGCTGAGACGAGGAAGTCATATTGTGGCACCATGTGGTCCACAAAGACACGAGAAGATCTCTTGTCATGGATGGTGATAATTCTGCCAATGAAGTCAAAAGACACAGGGTTGTACTGCTTCATCCAATTAAATCCCAGAATTATATTAGTTCCTTTGAGCTGCAGTCTTCTGAAGTCAGTCACAAATTCTTTGTCTTGTGCAGCGAAGGAGCATTCAGCTAGCATTATGTCAGAAGTGAGGATACCACCACCAGCTACTTTAACATTTCTACTAGTAGTTGTGGATAATTGCAGACTATGCTATTTGGCAAAAGCTTAATCCACAAATGTCTTAGTGCTGCCACTATCCATAAGGGAAATTGCTTTGTGTCCTTGAATGTGTACCACTACTGATATGATAGATGGACCAGGTAGTCCATTGTATTCCTCAGCAAAGATTGTCATCAATTGTTCAGTTAGTCCAGTATTAGAAACATCAGGGAGAGAAGATTGTACAAGTTCTTCTTATGAAAGTTGTTGCATCACATAGACTACATCCTCAAATTCCTCTTTAGAATGACCTTGCATTTTAATTGCATGGACAACTTTTTTTCATTGGGAGACATGCCACCAGTATTTGCCGTGTGGTGGCATCTCCAAAATAGATAAAACCACTAATTCGTGGATCCCAAAAGCTAGGTCTCGTATTGGTGGCGACGAGTATTACGGAGAAGTATCTAGTATTTGTAATAGTAGCGGTGTGGGTAGTTTGATACGCCACTACTTATTTTCTTCTGGTAGGATATGTGGGTCCGGCCCAATGGTGGTGTCCGCTTTTAACTGCATCCTAACAAAAATCTCTAACCATAACTGGTACATCTTGAGCAACTCATTTATCGTTGTTGCCCTCAAGTGGCAAGAATTGCGGCAGGCGGGGAGGCGGCGCTCAGGGATCTCCGAAATAAGGGTGTGGCCTTAGATTTTCCATTCTAGTAGCATGGCATGATGTCGGACGGTGAACTTCCATGGAGGAAGGCAGAGGAGTTTTTTTAGAATGGGATCCCTCAATAAGCATTGCAATCTGTTGATGTGGAGTTTTGATGCATTGTTGTGTCTTATAGGCGGCCATGGTGGTGATGGGAAGAATAAGTTTGCCGCAAAGATATCCAAAGTTGTAGGATGGTGGGGAAGGTCCAAGCTACAACCTAGAGTTCACCACACGGCAGCCTTCGACCGCTTCCATGATTTTTGGATGAAGAGGAAACCACCACGAAGGAGGCATCTTGAGGGATTCCTGGGGGCGAGAAGTGCTCCCTCTCTCTCTCTCTCTCCCAAGTGTTTCTGTCCCCAGTGACAGAGACGGTGGACACCGGTGGAATTCCAGATGTCAAGTTGGTGGAGAAGAAGGGCTTGATTGCTTTTTATTTTTATTTGTTGGGGTCCTTTGTGCTAATCTTCAGGACTGTTGTGAATTTTTTCTTCTAGGGTCATGTACACAATTTGTATCCCCATTGATGTTGAATTGAATGCAGCACTAGGCCCTTCTAGGTTTTCCTCTGTTCATAAAAAGGATGTTCTATTTGTTTTATGAATTTTATTTATGTCCTTGTCTCTCATGGAATGCACATGCATGGAAACTTAGAAAATTGTATGTGCTAATGTGCACCTAAATGTCTACCCAAAAGCTTACGAAGAAACAAGATAGGAATACAATAAATCCTAGTATTCTGTTGCTTGCTAAGTGAGAAACGATGGGAGATAAAGGGACTTAATAGCCCACTTAGCGATATGTAACTTGCAGTACGGACTACGAAGATATGGACGGAATGCCTGCAGACTATGTAGTTTGAAACGCCGACAATATATCTGGTCTTCGTATAAAAACTGGATACTAGCTAGTAACTAATGGCTAATCTCTAGAGTTTTTAATCACCCCCAGCCAGATAGGGTGTAGTTTTTTTTTTCGCGGGGAAGATAGGGTGTAGTTTAGAAGTACTATGTATGGCAGCTAACCAGATTCTTCATGTGGTGCAATCTAGCTCCTCCATGCAGTAGCAGTATACAGAATTCCTGGTTGATACATCGATGATCTTAGTATATGCTTGGCGGCTAATTAATTGTTGCCTTCCCAACACTATCATCGGACGATCTTGTGCTAACTAGTCGCTAAGGACGGGGGCTACCTGTTACCTTCCCAGCAACATCGTCAGAAGATCTTGTGAAGTTTAACTAGATGCACTGATCTGCTCAAAGATATGCGGTCGTGGTAAATCTGCTATGGGAAAGAACCAACGAAGCCCCACTGATCTGCTCAAGATATGCAGGACCTATACACATGCATGCAGATGCACGACGTCTTTGTTTTATATACTATACTCCATTGGACGATTGGAGTTTTTTTTTTCAGTGATAGTACTTCCATTCTTTAAAAAATCCCTATATTTTTCTGAAAAGTCAAACAATTTAACCAAGCTTGTAGATAAACAATTAATAAATATAATATTAATCATATTGTTTAACATTGCATATCTTGATATTTTTTATAAATTTGATTCACTTTTATATTGTTTGATTTTGGCGAAAGTTTATACATCTATTTTCGAGGAACGGAGGGGGTACGTAACTACTTAACCTGAAAGTATGGATCATATATATATGCTATGTTGCCGAATAGTTATGAGATAGATTTGAGTCATCATCCTGAAGGATTTACTTACACCCGTTATCAGGGATAGATTGACATGGAATAGCAGGAAGTGCAGTTCAATTCCCCGTCAATAATTATGGCAGGAAGGATTTACTTACACCCTACTCAAATGGATGGGCCCTAAGGACGTCTATTTCTGGAGAGGAAAGGATCGCAAATACTCTCTCCGTATCCAGAAATATACATGTCCATGTGTGCGTAGCTGGAGTGTCCCATGTATGTAGTCAAGCATGGAAAAAACAAAAGGAAAACCTGACGGAACTAATTCAGTATACTCAGCCGCCCGCTGACTTTCATCACTTTCGTCGATCTCACGCCCGGCGCTGACCCATGGCAGAACTTCTATATAAGCGCCGACCGTTTTGCCTGTTCGTCAGTCGCCTACCCTACTCTCCTCGACAAGAGGAATTATATACTACACAAAAACGGCATAGCTGATTAGCCATGGAAGCTCACTCCGACTACAACTATTACGACCTCACCTACACACACCAACGACAAGAACATCAATACAACCATGATTTTAGCCACGTCCACCCTGCTGATCAAGAACCACCTCATTCCTACAATGCCCAGTCCGACTACTCGCCATATGATCACTACGACCATACCTCTTCCTCCTCCCCCATGGCCTCCTTCGCTCACCAGCAGCAGCTTCATTTCGGCGGCGCCATTAACTACCAGGAGTACGACATGAACCAGTTCAGCGCCCTCACAGTCTCAGCCTCTCCTCTACAAGCAGCAAGCGCAAGCTGGCAGGAGCAGAACTACGACGTCGTCCACAACCACGGGGGCGAGGCAGCCATGATGCACCACCCTATTTCCAGTTCGGCGGCGCCGGCCGTAGAACCACCCTACGGGAGCAGCAGCGTCAGCCATGCGCCGAGTGAGTCGTCACTGATTGGGGTGCGGACGCGGCCGTGGGGCAAGTATGCAGCGGAGATCCGGGACTCCACACGCAATGGCGCGCGGGTGTGGCTCGGCACATTTGATACCCCGCAGGCCGCCGCGCTCGCCTACGACCAGGCTGCATTCGCCATGCGCGGCCCCGCCGCCGTGCTCAACTTCCCGGTCGATTTCGTGGAGGAGTCGCTCAAAAAGCTGGGAATCGGCTCCGCCGACGCCGCTGCCGGGGAAGTGGACTCCCCTGCTCTGGCTCTCAAGCGGCGGCACTGTATAAGGAAGAGAAAACCCAAGAACAGTGAGACAGCGGCCCCATGTAATAAGGATCATCAGGGCACGGCCACGGCCACGGCGGGGAGGAAGCAGAACAGACACAAGCTGCAGGCGGCGGCGGCAGCCGTGTCGTCGTCGTCGTACGTGCTGGAACTGGAGGACCTGGGAGCGGACTACCTCGAGGAGCTGCTCAGTTTATGCGATGGATGATCGAAAACGGTGTCTAATTAACGTCGGTCATCCGCCGTCCAAATTTCTTCCCGATTGGTGCTAGCTAGCCTCCTATGTCGTATTGATATATGACATATCTCCTATTTTTATACGAAACGGTAGTGAAATCCTGTAAAATGTTTCCCCAAAGATTTGTCATAATTTTAATGAAAAATAAATGAAAAAATACAAATAATATGTGCTAATTTCATTACTATTTCATTTAGCGGGGAGAGATTTCAAACAAATACCATATCGATATGATGAAAGAATGATATGTCGAGTGAGCTTGAACGGCCGATATTTTGAACCTGCAGTAGATCTGGGTGTCTCTATATTAAGCTGAAAGAGGAAAAAACAACGTCAAATTGCTACAATACCAGACACGCCCAAAACAAAGCCAACAGCTACAACACATTCCTACGAAGATGAGACGGTAAAGTTCGTGTTGCCCAATCCCTACCAAGTATGGTAAGGAGACGGACAGCGGGCCCCAAGACGCGTCACGACTAGACAAACACCACCAAAGCACTACAAAGACTCCAGGGCTGCTCGGACCAACGTATCACTACTCATGCATCTACAGGAACGACGAGAAGATGGCAGGATCCGATCAAACTTGAGGAAGCTATTGAGTAGGGAGTATTGGTGAAGACGTGCATAGTGCTCCAGAGACCCACATCTTGACTAGTAGTCACCACCAGTGATCCATCACTAAGGAGGAGAAAGAATGATCAAGCTCATGACCATTCCTCCAAGAAGGAAGCGACAACTGCGGGAGTCGCCATGGTCAGCGTCCGAAATCACTTACTATGGTTCTCACCTAGGACAAAGACCGTGTCCCGGTAGGCTATGGAAGAGGAATATGGAGATGTGTTGCAGGCGGTACCATTATTGCACAAAGTAGCCCATCTCCTACGAAGAAAGGGGTCATGACGTCCACCACTTCAACACAACAACCACCCCAAGGAAGGCCGCCAGAGGTTTGAATCACGGTGCAGAGCACAAGGACTCAAGGAAGGACCATCGATCCCACACATGCGTCAATAGATCCATCGCCAGGAAAACATGGTCCACCTCAGCCTAGATCCGGCCACCTTGGACCAGATCGAGCCTGTGTGGGCCGGTCGTTGTCGCGTCATGGCACCTCATGTCCCCCCCATTGTCATGCTTGGTCGTGCTTCTCTCACCATATTGCACTGTAACATCTCAAAAATATTAAACATGGATTATCAATCTCTAATCACTAAAATTAGGGTTAACAAAAACTTTGATTAATTTAAATCATATGAATACATGTGTGATTGTGATGATTTGATAAATGCATGAATGAACTTTAGTGATTAACCTAAATAGCAAGAAATGGTTTAAGTATGAAAATAACATCATATAAAACATTTCCATGCATAAACAAAACAAGAGAAATTCAAAAACAAATAAAATAAAGCAAATGGTCATTTTTGTCAATCTTGCTCACTAGGTCACTTTGAGTGTTTCTAGTCCAAGATTTCAAACAGAAACTTTCCCAATTCTTTTCACCCCTTGATAGAACTAGTAAAAGTGAATCAAGTCCCACCTTTCAAACTTGCAGAAACATTTAGCAACCTTATTCAAATCACAATTCAAAATTGAATGTTATTCATATGTGAAGATCATCCATTTTCAAAATCCAACCAAACCAGTGCTCCTTGACTAATCCAACTAACCAGACACTCCCTAGCATGTGCCTAGCAAACCCACAAAGTTTGAATCCAAAATTCAAATTTAAAATTCTTACGGCTATTTCATCAAACACCTTGCAGATTCAAATCAAACAAACATCTAACACTATTTGCAGTAGTAAAATTGGCCTAACTTGTTTCCTCTCTGATTGCAACTAGCCCTTAGAAGATCATCTAGCCTCTTTAACAATCTTTAGCACCCACTGTGAGCAAGCCTAGCCATTAATGGCAAGCAGGCCGAGCCTCACCATGCTATCCCATGGTCGACAGCAAGCTACGAGCAACACTAAGCCTAGCCAGCATGTCTAGCAAGCACCTCATCGTCCACCGCCACTCTTTGTCCCAGCCCCGAGCAATGCCAGCCCCTAGACCACACGACACGCCCATGCCAAACCTCTCTGTGCGCGAGCCGAGAGCGCGCTAGTGCGCCATGCTAGACCAGCACCCATAGACCGCGCGCCGCCCTCGCCGCGTGCATACATGATCACCAGCATCCCAGTAACCCCGCAGACATGCACGTTCGCCACCGCGCGGACCATGCACGCTGTGCAAGTTTAAAACCGCCATTGGACCCGCTCAGAGCACCGCAACCTTTCGACCGATCAGCACCGCCCCACGCCTCGCCACCATGTCGTGGAGCTTCTCCAGGGAGCACAGCACCGCCCCCTACCGTCGCCCATGCCAGTAGCACTCTGTGCCATCGACCACGACGAGCTCAGCCTGCGCCCGTCGGTCCCCTTCAGCCACTATAAATAAAGGCCTCCACCGCTTGTTTTCTTCACACCAGTTCACTCCCCTCTCACCCAGAACCACCCCACCTCACTCCCGCAACAAGGCGGGAAGCTCATCACCGGAATTTGGCCGGAGTCCGCCGCTGCTGGAGAAGAAGGGCGCCGTTGATTGGAGCCGCCCCAAGAGGAGCTACCGGTACCAAGAGAACCGTCGTCGTCGACTTCGTCATTCGCCCCCATCGCCGACCCTCGCCTGAGCCCCGGTGAGCCTCCCACGACCCCCACTTACCGTGATTAGGGTTCTGTCTCGCCGGCTCTGCCCGACGTGGACGATGAACCATAGCCGTTTGATTAGAGTTAGATCATGCGGTTCACACTGCCCCGTACCGCTTCGCCCCTCCCCGTCTCACTGACGCGTGGGGACAACCACTTAACCAGCCCACGTACGCGTTGTGCGTAGTGGGCCGGCCCAGTAAAATATTCCGCGCGACCCAACAATTCAAATTAAGCTTTATTCATTTAATTTCAAACACAGTTCTATATGTACATTCAAAAATCAACCCAGCTCGATTCACTGAACCAAAATGCATGAAACCAATTTTGTTAGAAAGGTACTGGAATGCTTAATCCAAGCCCGTTGGATTCAAATCAATTAGAGTTGTAGATCAACCATGGTAAAAATAACAAGGCAGAACCTTTTCTGCATTCGAACATTTTTTAAAATTCAACCATAAGAGCTTTTAAGTTGATTCCAGCTCTCAAAAATCACATTTGATCATACCTTTCAGAATATATAAAAATATATGGGTTTACTTGCAGAAATAATGTTCAAGTAATAAAAGGATGCCACCTAGGAATTTGTAGTCACTTTATTTAATTAAAATAAAAAGGTTAAACCTTATTAAATTGTGAAACCACTTTAAATCATATTCTCATGTACTGAAATATGTGGTGATGACATGTGTCAACATGATCCTATGTTTGAGTTAGAGAATATTAAATCTTAAGTAGTTTTTCAATGAGTAGAAATTACTTTTCTCAAAATAAAATAAATAAGACAAGTGCTTTAATCTTGTAATGCTAGTGATGATGCTTGATTCCAAAGTATGAACCTTTGTGTGATGGTTAGAAATAGTTGAGTATTGTTTGGTGATTGTGTACCTCGTATTTATTTATAGACGCTAGTACCGATCAAGGATACGAGGAGGAAGGAGGATACTACGAGGAAGAAGCCGAGGAGAACTTCAACCACTGCTCTGCACAGGCAAGATAATATTTTCAAGCTAACACTTGCAACTTATCAAGTTATAATGATATCTTAGCAAGCCCATACTGGCAAGCCACTACTTGCTTGTTACTATGCCAACTATATGCCTTAAGCATATGTGATCATACCCACTTGATACCCAATCCTAGTTTTACTTGCAGGCTCAATACTTTATTTTCTTTATCAAAGCTTTCTCTTAGATTTTAATTAAGTGAATTGTAGATTCTAGAAAGATAATTGAAGGTAGCATAAAGAGCATAAAATTTGGCCTAAGTTAGATAATCTTGATGTTATCTTAAGGCATGAGATTGAACTTAGCTAATCCCCACTTGTTTACCACCCCTCATGAGTCTTTACCCCCACCTATAGTTGCTAGTGCTAAGCATAAAACTTGATCAACTTTAGATGGGAATACTTGGTGAAAATGATTATGAAAACCCTAGGATGATGAGTCATTCTACTGAAATGTTTTGACATGTGTTCTCGAACACCAGATGATTTTGATGATGAAAATGTTGAGGCATGAGCCTTAGCCCTTGATAAAACTGATGGTTGTCTAGATGCGATACCATTCCAATTTTACCGTACAACCACAATACCCGAAAATTGGGTAGGGCTTGACTGGAAATTTATATACCTTAGTATGGGTTCCCTCGTGGCCAAGGTCTGAGCTGAGGCTACCTTGTGAAGATTGCCCACCTGTGCAGTACCCAAGATGACAATTGGTCATGGTTGGGAGGCCAAACTCACACGAGAGGTGCCTATACTAGGGCGTGTAATTGAAAGGTTAGGATTGATTATTCGCATACTGAGTATGGTGAATTCAGGACTTGTTCCTGACGGATGTATCGAATATTGTGGTGAAAGTGTACAATCTCTACAGAGTGTCAAACTATTCGAATAGCCGCGTCATGATTATGGACGATTAGATGGCCATACTGTTCCCCCGTCAGATGTTTTCAAAGTGACTTATGAAATGATTTATGATTTTGACTTGATCACAACAGAGTTGTGATATGAAATTCAAGTTCCCACTTAGGTGTATAAATTTGTCAACTAGTTTTCTTTGCTTCTGAACTTAGTAGAGGTAAATCTGGCTTTTTGCAAACAACCCTAGATCTTAGTGTCCCACTACAACCCCTCCTCCCTAACTTGTTAGTATTAGTTTGCAAGTACTTAAAGAGTACTCATGGCTTTGTCCCTGGCTATTCCCGTGGCCAGACTATGAAGAGGAGCATCAGGATGAAGGACTGCAGGAAGGTTATGACAACTAGGATCATCTCTCATCGTCAGCATTGCCTATGACCATGAAGATGGAGCTTCACCCACGCTATCGTTACCTTTACGTTATTCCGTTGCTTGGTTTGTATTAAGAACTGGATCATGAGATCCTTATTTGTGTAAGACCTTATGTATGGTTTGTAATGGATGATGTACTGTGATATCCAAATCTGTTATGTCTCGCAAAAATGGTAATCCTGGGATTGCGATGTATGGCATAACAGGCATCTGGGATTAAAAATCCGGGTGTTGACAAGTTGGTATCAGAGCCATCCTAACCATAGGAGACCCTAGTTAGAATGGGCGTTTGAATCAAAAACTTAGTTTCAAAACCAAAAGAAGTGAGTATTTACAAAAACTTATTCTCATTCTTATCACTTGGATTCTTTCATGAAAATACATGTCCTAAAAATTCTTGCAAAATACATAAAATTTGACACACTTGATCACTCTACTAACTTACTCATCCTATATTCTTATAGATGGACGTGAAGTACAGAAAGTTTTATCAGTTGGGAAATGGAGGAGAACTCATCTTTGAGCGTGACTTGGACCAGATTTCGAAACTTCTGGAGCGTCCGCACCCCCGAGTTCTTCGGAGCTCAGCTCAATGATCAGGAAGGAGAGGATCTGCAGTGGTTAGTTGTTGCAAGTCTTCGAGGAAATATTCAACCTCCCACTACAGAGGAAATTCAGTTCACCTTAAGAGAGAACAACTGGCTCGATGGACTTGCCAGGGCCATGCAGGAAGCTCTTGCCCGTCTGTGTGGGCAGAGTATCAATCAGATCAAGGGTACCCGCTTTGAGTTCTATCCAAGGCATGATGCTATGGGACAGCCACTGGAAGCCCCACATCACCATGAGCTAAAGACTCAGTTGGACCACCTTAGCTTCATGATGTATGACCGTCAGAAGGAGTTGGACAATGCCCGTTCCTACGCCAACCATAAGTATGCCATCACCGATAAGAAGGATCAAACTATCGCCATGCTAGTGAAGGATCGCAAGTCTCGTCGCCGTCAGCTCGACAAGAAGGAGCGCATCATTGCCCGTCTTTGCCACCGTATCACGAATTTGGAGGAGACCATCCACGAGAGAGATATGCAGTTGGAGGAGAGGGAGAATGCAGGGGAAGACCTTCATGGAGACCCCTACTCCTATCTCAGCGATGATGATGACTTTCTAGAGGATCAGGCCATGGACTTCTTCACCGATGAGGATGACTTCGCCTTCATCGATGACGATGATGAGGATGATGAGGACACTAACTCCAAGGAGTAGTAGCACTTGAGCACTAGCGTTAGTGAGTTGTATTCGGTCCCACTGTATCGTAGTTTCCAGAATGGTTCTTAAAACCATCTGTTTCCTTTGTTGTGGTGTGTGTTTGTATTGTGTGCTATGAATGAATGAAAAGCAAGTTGCTAGAAAAATAGGAGTCAAACTTTAAAAACTTTTCAACAACCCTGAACCTTAGAAATTTCCCTCTTTTATCATGATCTATCTCAATCTTCATATGCCTCGCGGAGGAAGCGGTTCATCCCCAGACCCGATGTTGCAGATCTTGCAAATGTTGGTTTTCTGACCGCGAAGCTGAAAGAGCCGAACGTCAAGCCAACTTAGCCACCCTTCAACAGATAGCTCAGATAGCCAACAACAATCAAGGCCATGGAAATCAGGACAACCATGGGTCTAAGCTCAAGAATTTCCAGAACACCAATCCACCTGTTTTCACTAAGTCAGAAGATCCCCTAGATGCAGATGATTGGCTGCAAACCATGGAGAACAATCTGGAAGTTGCAAGAGTGGAAGCTAACAAAAAAGTTCTATTCGCCACCCACTATCTAGCCGGAGATGCAAGAGCATGGTGGAATAGCGTTCGTGCGATGACAGGAGGTCAGATGATGACTTGGGAAGAATTCAAAGTCAAGTTCAGCAGAACCCATGTGCCACCGGGTTTGATCAAGAGGATGAGAGATGAATTCAGGGAACTAAAGCAAGGAAGGATGACAGTAGTGGAATACTGTGACAAATTCTTGTCATTGGCTAGGTATGCACCAGATGAGATCGACACTGAAGCCAAGAAGAAGGAGAGATTCCTGAATGGTCTGCACGATGAGATGTAGACAGTTTTAGTCAATATCCCCTTTGCGGACATTGAAGCCCTAGTGGACTCTGCCATTCATATGGAAGGAAAGATCAACCAGGCCAATGAGAACCGCAAGCGCCGCATGATGCATCAACCAGGAACCCACCAGACACCTAAGTATCGCCCCAACCCATCTCCAGGATTTTCCCCAACAACCAATATACCCCTGATGAACCGTTCGACTTATCCCAACCGTGGAAACCCAAGGTGCGGAGGAAACCACAACAACCCAGTCAACTCTAGCAATTTCAACCGTGCACCACCCAAGTTCAACAACAACAATGCCGCCACCAACACCAACACTGCCCCAAGGACCGGAAGCAATGTTGTGCCTGTTGCAGCGAAGGACAAGTCACAAGTGACCTGTTATGACTGTGGAACCAAGGGTCACTATTCCAATGAGTGCCCCAAGAAGAATGCCACAGCCCCCAATGCAAATGCCCCAGCTCAGCAACAACGTCGTGTTCAGCCCGGAAGAAGGTTTGCCCTAGGGAACTCGATCAACCGCAACGGCCGTCTTTTTATCATGCATGCTGAAGAAGCCCAGGAAGAGCCAAACATAGTGCTGGGTATGTTTTCTGTTAACTCAATACTTGCAAGAGTGTTGTTTGATTCTGGAGCATTGCACTCATTTGTCACTGAAGAATTTGCATGCACTAGTAAGATTCAACCAACCAAATTGAAGCATGTTATGATTGTTCAAATACCCGGTTCGACCACCAAAGCTAGGCAAATTTTCAAAGCCGGCCCTATCCGAATCCATGGCATAGATTTTTATGCTAATGTAATAGTACTCGGAACTAAAGGTTTGGAAGTAGTACTAGGAATGGATTGGATGTCCAAACACAAAGGATTAATTGACTGTGCCAAGAAAGCCATAACCATGACCAGTACAGCCGGAATATCAGTCGAGCATGTATCTGAAACCTTGCCCCGTCAATTCAAGTGCAACAAGAGTATAGCCCAACCTACCATTGATCAAGTTCGGATAGTCTGTGAATACCTCGATTATTTCTAGATGTTTTGCCCGGTATGCCCCTAGATCGGGATATCGAGTTTATCATTGAAATAATACCTGGAACCGGACCCATAGCCCAGAGACCATATAGTATGAACCCGTCTGAACTAGCGGAACTGAAGAAGCAACTGGACGCCATGCTAGAAATTGGATTGATTCAGCCAAGTGCGTCACCTTGGAGATCACCTGTCTTGTTTGTGGACAAGAAGGATGGAGGTAACCGTTTGTGTACGGATTATCGGAAGTTGAACGATGTCACCATCAAGAACAAGTACCCGTTGCCCAAGATAGAAGACCTGTTTGACCAGTTGACTGGTGCCAAGGTGTTTTCTAAGATTGATCTTAGAACTGGCTATCATCAACTCAAGATTCACGCAGAGGATATTCCAAAGATTGCCTTCACCACCAGATATGGATTATACGAGTATACCGTCATGTCTTTTGGATTGACCAATGCCCCGCTTATTTCATGAACCTCATGAATAAGATTTTTATGGACTTCCTGGATAAGTTTGTCGTTGTTTTCATCAATGACATTCTGATTTATTACAAATCAGAAGAGGAACATGAGCTACACCTAAGGACCATTCTTGGAACCCTTAGAGTGCATCAGCTGTATGCCAAGTTTAGCAAATGTGAATTCTAGTTACAGGAGGTAGGATTCCTCGGACATATTGCATCAGTGGAGGAATTATCGTTGACCCTGCAAAGGTGAAAGATGTCGAAGATTGGCAAGCCCCAACCACTCAAACCCAAGTTCGTGCATTTCTCGGATTAGCGGGATACTACCGCAAGTTCGTAGAAGGATTCTTGAGTATCACCAGACCCATGACCCAATTGCTGAATAAGGACAAGAAGTTCGAATGGACGGACAAATGTGAAGCGAGTTTTCAGGAACTCAAGAGGAGATTGATTTCAGCCCCCATCTTGATCATGCCGGATATCACGAAGCCTTTTGACGTGTATTGTGACGCATCCAAGATCGGCCTAGGATGTGTGCTAATGCAAGAAGGCAAAGTTATATCTTATCTATCCCGAAAACTGAAGCAGCATGAACAGAACTACCCAACCCATGACCTTGAACTCGCAGCCGTAGTTCTAGCCCTGAAGACATGGAGGCATTACCTCATGGGAAACCGTTGTGAGATTTATTCAGATCACAAGAGCCTGAAGTATATATTCACTCAGAAGGAGCTAAATATGAGGCAGAGAATATGGATTGAGCTAATCAAGGGTTATGATTTGGACATTCACTATCACCCCGGTAAAGCCAATGTGGTAGCAGATGCCCTTAGCAGATTGCCGTGCCGCTTGAACTCCATGATTTTGAAGGAGCAACCAAGTTTGCACAAAGAGATGGAAGATTTCCGAATGGAATTAGTGAGTGAAGGATTTTTGGCTAGCATATAACTTCAACCCACTTTGATCAGCCAGATCAAAGAGGCGCATAAAGGAAATGCTAGTATCGACGGAATCAAGCGTCGTATCGGTATAGGCAAAGTACCCGGATTCACGGAAGATGAAGAAGGAGTTCTGTGGTGCAAAGGACGCCTTTGTGTACCAGCAGATTCGGAATTGAAAGAAGTGATTTTGAAATAGGCCCATGATACTCTTTATTCTATCCACCCCGGAGGAACGAAGATGTATCAGGATTTGAAGGAACAATTTTGGTGGCATAAGATGAAGAGAGAAATCAGGAGTTATATCGCCAAGTGTGATATCTGTCAGAGAGTCAAGGTGGGACATCAAAGACCCGTTGGACTGTTGCAACCTCTACAGATTCCGGAATGGAAATGGGATTCAGTTGGAATGGACTTTATCACCGGATTGCCTACTTCTAGTAGGGGAAATGACTCTATTTGGGTCATAGTTGACCGGTTGTCCAAAGTAGCCCATTTCTTACCCGTCAAGACCACATACCAGAGTTCGAAGCTAGCGGAGTTATACATCGCTAGAATCGTCAGTTTGCACAGAGTCCCCAAGAACATTGTATCAGATCAAGGAACTCAGTTTACCTTGAGATTCTGGAAGAAAGTCCAAGAAGGTTTAGGAACCCGACTAGATTTCAGCACAGCGTATCACCCTCAGACTGATAGACAAACGGAGCGAGTAAATCAAATACTCGAAGATATGTTGAGAGAATGTGTGCTAGAGTATGGATCTAAATGGGAAGACTATCTGCCTTTCGTAGAATTTTCATACAAAAATAATTATCAAGCTAGTCTGCAAATGTCCCCATTTGAATTCATGTATGGAAGGAAGTGTCGGACCCCTTTGAATTGGTCGGAAGTAGGAGGGAGTCAGATTTTCGGACCCGATATCCTACGAGAAGCCAAAGAGAAAGTTCACAAGATTCGTGAGAACCTCAAGACCGCCCAATCAAGACAGAAGAGTTACGCCAACAAGAGACGTCAAGACCTCGCTTTCAATATCTAAGATTTTGTGTATATTAAAGTGTCGCCTTTGAAAGGAATGCAACGTTTCCAGCTGAAAGGAAAGTTAGCCCCCAGATATATCGGACCCTTCAAGATTCTCAATTGTCGAGGAGAAGCATCATATCAATTGGAACTGCCCGAGGAGATGTCAGCCGTGCACAATATTTCCATATATCATTACTTCGCAAATGCCTTGAAGTTCCGTAAAAGACTGAAGTGTTCAAGAACATTGATCACCGGACCATAGAGATCAAAGATGACCTGACATACCCCGAAGTACCCATCCATATTTTGGAAGAAGCTTTCAGAACCACCAGGACCCAAAGCATCAAGTTCCTCAAGATTCAGTGGAGCAACCACACTGAAGAAGAAGCTACCTGGGAGCGCGAAGATCACATCAGGACGGAGTTTCCCGATCTCTTTAAATCCTAGGTAATCTTTTTCTTCCTTTTTCAAATCTCAGGACAAGATTTTGTTTAAGGGGGAAGGTTTGTAACATCCCAAAAATATTAAACATGGATCATCAAACTCTAATCACTAAAATTAGGGTTAACAAAAACTTTGATTAATTTAAATCATATGAATACATGTGTGATTGTGATGATTTGATAAATGCATGAATGAACTTGTGTGATTAACCTAAATAGCAATAAATGGTTTAAAGATGAAAATAACATCATATAAAACATTTCCATGCATAAACAAAACAAGAGAAATTCAAAAACAAATAAAATAAAGCAAATGGTAATTTTTGCCAATCTTGCTCACTAGGTCACTTTGAGTGTTTCTAGTCCAAAATTTCAAACAGAAACTTTCCCAATTCTTTTCATCCCTTGATAGAACTAGTAAAAGTGAATCAAGGCCCACCTTTCAAACTTGCAGAAACATTTGGCAACCTCATTCAAATCACAATTCAAAATTGAATGTTATTCATATGTGAAGATCATCCATTTTCAAAACCCAACCAAACTAGTGCCCCTTGACTAATCCAACTAACCAGACACTCCCTAGCATGTGCCTAGCAAACACACAAAGTTTGAATCCAAAATATAAATTTAAATTTCTTGCGGCCATTTTATCAAACACCTTGCAGATTCAAATCAAACAAACATCTAACACTATTTGCAGCAGTAAAATTGGCCTAACTTGTTCCCTCTATGGTTGCAACTAGCCCTTAGAAGATCATCTAGCCTCTTTAACAATCTTTAGCACCACTATGAGCAAGCCTATCCATTAATGGCAAGCAGGCCGAGCCTCACCATGCCACCCCATGGTCGACAGCAAGCTACGAGCAACACTAAGCCTAGCCAGCATGTCTAGCAAGCACCCCACCGTCCACCGCCACTCTCTGTCCCAGCCCCGAGCAATACCAGCCCCTGGACCACATGACACGCCCATGCCAAACCTCTCTGCGCGCGAGCCGAGAGCGCGTCAGTGCGCCATGCTAGACCAGCACCCACAGACCGCGCGCCGCCCTTGCCGCGTGCGTACATGATCACCAGCATCCCAGCAACCCCGCAAACATGCCCGTTCTCCGCCGCGCGGACCACGCACGCTGTGCAACTTTAAAACCGATGTCGGACCCACTCAGAGCACCGCGACGTTCCGACCGATCAGCACCGCCCCACGCCTTGCCACCATGTCGTGGAGCTTCGCCAGGGAGCACAGCACCACCCCCTACCGTCGCCCATGCCAGTAGCACTCTGTGTCGTCGACCACGTCGAGCTCAGCCTGCGCCCGTCGGTCCCCTTCAGCCACTATAAATAAAGGCCTCCACCGCTCGTTTTCTTCACACCAGTTCACTCCCCTCTCACCCAGAACCACCCCACCTCACTCCCGGAGCAAGGCGAGCAGCGCATCACCGAAATTTGGCCGGAGCCCGCCGCTACTGGAGAAGAAGGGCGCCATTGATTGGAGCCGCCCCAGGAGGAGCTGTCGGTACCAGGAGAACCGTCATCATCGACTTCGTCATTCGCCCTAGTCGCCGACCCTCGCCTGAGCCCCGGTGAGCCTCCCACAATCCCCACTTACCGTGATAAGGGTTCTGTCTCGCTGACGCTGCCTGACGTAGACGATGAACCATAGCCGTTCGATTAGAGTTAGATCGTGCGGTTCACACTGCCTCGTACCGTTTCGCCCCTCCCCGTCTCACTGACGCGTGGGGACAACCACTTAACCAGCCCACGTACGCGTTGTGCGTAGTGGGCCGGCCTAGTAAAATATCCCGTGCGACCCAACAATTAAAGTTAAGCTTTATTCATTTAATTTCAAACATAGTTCTGTATCTAGATTTAAAAATCAACCCAGCTCGATTCACTGAACCAAAATGCATGAAACCAATTTTTTTAGAAAGGTACAGAAATGCTTAATCCAAACCCATTGGATTCAAATCAATTAGAGTTGTAGATCAACCATGGTAAAAATAACAATGCAGAAGCTTTTCTGCATTCAAACATTTTTCAAAATTCAACCATAAGAGCTTTTGAGTTGATTCTAGCTCTCAAAAATCACATTTGATCATACCTTTCAGAATATATAAAAATATATGGGTTTACTTGCAGAAATAATGTTCAAGTAATAAAAGGATGCCACCTAGGCATTTCTAGTCACTTTATTTAATTAAAATAAAAAAGGTTAAACCTTATTAAATTGTGACACCACTTTAAATCACATTCTCATGTACTGAAATATGTGGTGATGACATGTGTCAACATGATCCCATGTTTGAGTTAGAGAATATTAAATCTTAAGTAGTTTTTCAATGAGTAGAAATTACTTTTCTCAAAATAAAATAAATAAGACAAGTGCTTTAATCTTGTAATGCTAGTGATGATGCTAGATTCCCAAGTATGAACCTTTGTGTGATGGTTAGAAATAGTTGAGTATTGTTTGGTGATTGTGTACCTCGTATTTATTTATAGACGCTAGTACCGACCAAGGATACAAGGAGGAAGGAGGATACTACGAGGAAGAAGCCGAGGAGAACTTCAACCACTACTCTGCATAAGGCAATATAATATTTGAAAGCTAACACTTGCAACTTATCAAGTTTATAATGATATCTTAGCAAGCCCATACTGGCAAGCCACTACTTGCTTGTTACTATGCCAACTATATGCCTTAAGCATATGTGATCATACCCACTTGATACCCAATCCTAGTTTTACTTGCAGGCTTAATACTTTATTTTCTTTATCAAAGCTTTCTCTTAGAGTTTAATTAAGTGAATTGTAGATTCTAGAAAGATAATTGAAGGTAGCATAAAGAGCATAAGATTTGTCCTAAGTTAGATAATCTTGATGTCATCCTAAGGCATGAGATTGAACTTAGTTAATCCCCATTTGTTTACTACCCCTCATGAGTCTTTACCCCCACCTATAGATGCTAGTGCTAAGCATAAAACTTGATCAACTTTAGATGGGAATACTTGGTGAAAATGATTATGAAAACCCTAGGATGATGAGTCATTCTACTGAGATGTTTTGACATGTGTTCTCGAACACCAGATGATTTTGATGATGAAAATGTTAGGCATGAGCGTTAGCCCTTGATAAAACTGATGGTTGTCTGGATGCGATACCATTCCAATTTTACCGTACAACCACAATACCTGAAAATTGGGTAGGGCTTGACTGAAAATTTATATACCTTAGTATGGGTTCCCTCGCGGCCAAGGTCTGAGCTGAGGCTACCTTGTGAAGATTGTACACTTGTGCAGTACCCAAGATGACAGTTGGTCATGGTTGGGAGGCCAAACTCACAGGAGAGGTGACTATACTAGGGCGTGTAACTGAAAGGTTAGGATTGATTATCCGCATACTGAGTATGGTGAATTCAGGACTTGTTCCTGACGGATGTATCGAATGTTGTGGTGAAAGTGTACAATCTCTGCAGAGTGTCAAACTATTTTAATAGCCACGTTCGCGTTTATGGACAGTTGGAGTGGCCATACTGTTCCCCCGTCAGATGTTTTCAATGTGACTTATGAAATGATTTATGATTTTGACTTGATCACAACAGAGTTGTGATATGAAATTCAAATTCCCACTTAGGTGTATAAATTTTTCAACTAGTTTTCTTTGCTTCTGAACTTAGTAGAGGTAAATCTGGCTTTTTGCAAAACAACCCTAGAGCTTAGTGTCCCACTACAACCCCCCCCCTTAACTTGTTAGTATTAGTTTGCGAGTACTTAAAGAGTACTCATGGCTTTGTCCCTGGCTATTCCCGTGGCCAGACTATGAAGAGGAGCATCAGGATGAAGGACCGCAAGAAGGTTATGACAACTAGGATCATCTCCCATCGTCAGCATTGCCTGTGACCGTGAATATGGAGCTTCGCCCACGCTATCATTACTTTTACGTTATTCCGCTATTTGGTTTGTATTAAGAACTGGATCATGAGATCCTTATTTGTGTAAGACCTTATGTATGGTTTGTAATGGATGATGTACTGTGATATCCAAATCTGTTATATCTCGGAAAAATGGTAATCCTGGGATTGCGATGTATGGCATACAGGCATCTGGGATTAAAAATCCGGGTGTTGACATGCACCCACCAGCACCGCCGCCTTGTCATCCCGACAGCCGCCGCCTCCATGCACCAGTCGCCAAACTCTGCCTTTTCGCTCTCAAATGCGCCACACAGGGTGTCTCCAAAGCCCTCCACCTTTGATGAACGAGCGCCACCACCTCCGCTGACATCGGTGGGAGAGCGCGTGTGAGGTGGTTGTTTGGGTTAGGATTTGGAGGGGCCCTGGAATTTCCCGAGCGAGTGACCCAAAGGAAGTTCCTCATCCTTTTAAATGGCCTATTTGAGAGAGGTAGGATAATAAAACCATGTTTGATGTATATGGATCATGAATATTGCTGGAATTTTCTGTTGGGCTTTAGGCCTATAGATAATACAAATTCTGAAATTCACATATGGAAAATCAAAAAAATGGAAAACCACCACGCAGTGTCATTTTGTGTGACCTAATTGCAAGAAAATAGCAAACACGGCCAATGAATATTTTGTGATTCACAGAACTAAGACACAATGAACGAGGTCAACGGTTAGACCTTTCTTTTCACTTTTGAGAGGGTCAATGCCATCTTGAGCTATACCTGTATAGAAATACCTGAAACACTTGGCCAATGGTTAGATCTCACTTTTATTGACAACAAACATGAAAACACATTTAGTAGAAAAATGTCTCTTCACCTATGACTAAACTCATTAGTCAGTTGATTGCAAGCTATTTATTAGGATGTTGTGTTACCGAGTGGGTCTAGAGATATCTCCCAATCACATGGAGTGTCGTGGGAATGGTCACGGCAGATGCTGCAATCGGCAGCGAGTAGTAGAACGAGGGGCAAGGGCGGCCAGCCATCTGCGGTGCGAGATAAGGGCGGAGACTTAGGGTTTTACCCAGGTTCGGCCCCCCGGAGGGTAAAGACCTACTCGTGCTAGATTGTATTATGACGGTGGTACAATGGACGAGCTCGGCGGCTAGGTGGCGAGTCGCTTTGGGGTATGATAGAACGTATCTCTACTCGCCCTCCAGGGAGGTTTATATAGGCTCACCTTCCCTAGGGTTTACATATCTCAACCGATTCAGTTAATGCTTCGGTACTCGTTTAACCTAATCCGACTGGGCCTATCTACTACTTTGGGCCTTCACTTCCAGTCGCTTGGTTCCTCATTGGCTTCAATCCGATCGCCGTCTTGCGAGCCCACTCGCCAAGTCTTGGGCGATCGGAAGCGCCCCGCTGGGTATACCCGGTAGTCATATCCCCATCAGTAGTCCCGAGGCCGCCGTCGATTTGGCGTGAGGTGGCTCTTGGCAATCGAGCATACTCTGCTGAGTAGACATCTAGTCGAATCGACGGCGGGCTCCTGTATAAAGGAAAAACTAATCACACTGCTCACACCTTTGGCGAGTCGAGTCGGCGAAACACTGTCATAGTGGTTGGGTCGGCGAGCCGAGTGGCTGAAGTTGGACCGTTAAACGTGGTCAAACTAGCCGTTGGAGTAATCCAACGGTAACTTTTGGCGTAATCATCGCGCGGTAACGGTTCCCTAATTTGGCGGGTAACAACCGCTATATAAGAGGAATGGCAGGCGATCAGAGAACCACCTCCTCACCATTTCCTCCGACTGCGTGCACCTTTCGTCTCCCTTCGCATCGCGATCCAGCCGACCTAAAATCCCCCGACCCCCAGCAAATCTCTCCGCCATGGCCCTCTCCACCGAGCCGTGGGGTAGATCTAAGTGCACGAGGGTGCAGCTGGCTTCCTTCGAGGAGGCCGGGATCTTGCGAGCCGGCTGCTGGCGCATTCCCGCAGCCGGAGAGACGACCCCGAATCCGCGAGAGAGGGAGTTCATCTGCTTCACCAGCCATCTTGAACGGGGGCTAGGGTTCCCCACGTCCCTGTTCTTCCAGCGCTTCTGCGCCTACTACGGGATCCAGCCTTCGGATCTGGGCCCCCATAGCATCGAGTAGCTCGCCATCTTTGTGGCGTTGATGGTTACTACTTGGGCTGCCGACCCTACTTCCCTCTATGGCAAGATCTGTTCCACGGACGGATCAGCCGCGAGGAAGCGGGCGGCCCAATGCTGGCCGCGGGCGGCCTAACCTTCCAGCTCAAGTCGAAGGCTTCATTCTTCGACATGATGTTGCCCGCCAAGGCAGCGAGCGACTGGAAGAAATCGTGGTTTTACGTAGCCGAGGCGACCCCGGAGGGCGAGACGGCGATCCCGCGGTACTCCGTCAATCGGTCCGAGTCGCGCCATCTCCAAGTCGGCAAGCTCCCCAACGACCAGCGGATGGTCGTCGACGAGATGCTCCAGACCATCCGTGGTCTGAAGAAGAAGGGCCTCCAGACAATAAACCTGTACAACTGCTGGCTCGGGCGGCGGCTCGTCCCGCTAGCTCGGCGCGAGCATTACATGTACCAGTACACGGGCCGGGAAGACTCGACGAAGGCCTTCCTCGACGAGTGGAAGCTGGAGGACTACATCCCAGCACTGAAGAAAATCACCCAGGCGGTATACCTGGACACACAGGCCGGGGTCGCCCCCTACACCGCAAAGCGTCCTGCCCCAACGGTAATCACTTCACTTCGCTCGCAGTCACAGTTTATGCAGTCGCGGTAATTCTAACTTCATCTTGTATTCATTGCAGCTATTCCAAGTGGTGGAAGGATGGCTCCCACCGTCGGACGACGAGAACTCGAGCTCGTCCGGCCCAGACGTATGAAGTCGCCTCCCGTCAAGGGCGATGCCGGGAGTGACGAAGGCGACAGCAACGACGAGTCCGAAGAGAAAGTCGCCCCACTGCTCCGCAAGACCCGTGGGCAGCGTCAACGTGAGCTTGAGGCAAGTAAAAGCCTCGAGCGTCACGATGACGACGACGAGCTTCCATAAACCACCTCGCGCCGCCAGGCGACTCCATCGAAAAAGAAGAAGAAGAAGTAAAAGGAGGTGAAGGCGCCTACGAGGAAGATGAAGACAAAACCGACGAGGCCGGCCTCGCCGCCACATTCAGCGAGCAGTTCTACGCCCCTAGCCCGGCCAAGGACGAGGCGCCGCCAACGACAGCCGCGTTGGACACGGCCACCATCGAGGTACCCCTGGCGTCGATGCCTCCGCCATTCGCCCCAGTCTCTGGGCTAGGGGGCGCCTCCGTCGCAACGGGGGTGCCTCACAAGGAAGCTCCTGTTGAAGAGGTTACAGAGGCTCCGGTTGCAGCTTCGACGATGAAGAAGCCGTCCATGTCTTGGGCACGCGACGTCCTGGACATGGGGCTCGGCCACGACCGGCCCTGAATCGGAGAAGCCAGCCGCCTCAGACGGGCTACGCTTCATTCCGGTTGCCAAGTGAGTGCACTCGCCTTCCTTTGTCTCCCATAATCGCTTGAATTATCTTGCTTATATGATTTATGTACAGGACCGGAGTGAAGAGGATGGGCCACCCAACCGTGGCTAAGGTGCCACCCGTCGTCAGCGAGGAAGATCCTTCCCGCAAGAGGAAGGCAGACAAAGTCGTCGCCCCTGCGGATGGCGGCAAGAAGGCCAAGGGTGACACCGTCGTCACGATTTCTGACGACACGGCGGCCGTGCCGGCTGGACCTGCAACGGAGGCGGCCGTGTCCACGAAGGAGGGCGCCCTTGCTCGAACGGCCGAGCCGACCTTTGGGGCGGGTGCCTCTATCGCCACCTTCCCGCTTCATGACCAAGGCGCGGCGCAGTGGAACTTCGCCCTCGAGCCACGCTCCTGGGATCGCCGATGCTGAAGTCGACCAACGTCGTGGGCATACGCCGGCTCTCCTCGCGTCCGTGGACGCGATACAACTCCACGGCATGCTTGGCGCAGCCATCCAGGTACATCCAGTCCCCGAGGATCAGGTCGGTGCTTTGCAGCGGCCTGATTCTTTTAATGTCTTATCTTTATTTTTCGCATCCAGTCCCCGAGTGCGCACGCGCTGAATTTCAGCGGGTGGGCACTTAGGAATTTCTTTGAGTACCAGTCCCCGAGTGCGCACTCGCTGAATTTCAGCGGGTGGGCACTTTAGGATTTCTTTGATTGTTACCCTCGAGTGCGCACTTTCGCTGAATTTCAGCGGTGGGCACTTAGGAATTTCTTTGATTGCTACCCTCGATGCGCATCGCTGAATTTCAGCGGGTGGGCACTTAGGAATTTCTTTGATTGCCAGTCCCCGAGTGCGCACTCGCTGAATTTCAGCGGGTGGGCACTTAAGAATTTCTTTGATTAACCTTTTTGGTGATGTGCAGGGTCTGCAACTTGAATCGGCTGACCGATTGGTGGCGAAGCAGCGCGCGGAGAAGGAACTGGCCATCGTCCAGGAGGCGAACAAAGGGCTTCAGGCTGTTGCCGCGAAGGCAGAGGAAGCTCGCCAGGGGCTTGTCCCCGCTGGTGAATTGGCGGCGGCGCAATCGGCTTTGAGTTCGGCTGAACAGCGGATCGCCGACCTCGAGCGCAAGCTGCGGGAAGCGAAGGAAGAAGCGAGCTCGGCTGATGGGCGAGCCAAGGCCGCCATTGCAGCCGCCGAAGAGGATCGCAAAGTGTCGGATGCCCTTGTGGCTGGGCTTCAGGACGACCATACATCGCTTCAATGCTTCATCACGGATCTCGCCGTCCCGTTGATTGGTAAGTGCGTCTACCTCTTTCAGTAGTTGTGCCATTTGTGGTGTCCGTCGTATTCATTATTGTCTTCTACTCGCAGGTCGCATCATCGATAGCGCGGAAGAGGCGAGCCTGCTCGACGCTGCAGTGTGTAAGCATGCTTGTCGACTCGGCAACATTGTCGGCGACGTGCATCCGTGCCTATCTCCAAGAGATATCGCCCACGGAAGTGATTCCCAGCGACCTCGTTGAGGTGTGGAGGTATTTGGAGAAGGCGCCTGCGGTCGTTGAGTTCATGACGCGGTCGGCGTTTTGGCGCGGAGCGGCGATGGCACTTAGTCTTGGACTTGCCCACTTTCCCGAGGACTTCGACATCGACGATGTGACGAGTGGCTACCCATCGTCGACTGGCGCGGTAGAGCTTTCCGAGGTCCTCAAGTTGCAGGATCGCGCCGCCACGTACTCGGAGCGTGTCTGGGCAATGGGCGACCTCTTTCCGTACCAGGAGACGGTCGTCGTGCCGAACGACCCCGAGCCGCCGCATCGTGATTTCAAGGTCGAGCAACCCTTCCGCGTGGCGATGGCGGGTGAACTAACGACGTATCCATCGAACCCGTACACGCCGTTCATCCGCAATCGCCGGGATGTTGGCGAGTCATCGTCTAAGCCTGCAAAATAGGATAGTTTGCCTTGTGGCGTTAGTAGCAGGTCTGCCATGCGGGCATATTTTGTAATATGAGACAATGCAACATGCTATCGAATGAGACATCGTGTCTATTTTGGTATTTGTCGCGTGTTTGTGATTGACGTTTGAACGAGTCCCCGAGCGCGTCCGCCCTTTTGTGGGGTTTACCTCGTATGTGTTATGTTTGTTGTTTTTGTGTGTTTGTGATTGTGGTCGACTCGCCAGGGCTCGAAGAGCCGCCGCTAGACGACTCCTTGAACGCTCAGATTAGCCGCTTTTCCCTTGCGCGAACGTGGTCGGGTGGCCGAGTCCCGGAGCGTGGTACTTGGCTGTTCCAGTCACGACTCGCGGGTGCGTGTGGACTTGGCGCGTTAGTTCGAAAGGCTATTCTTCCCTGACCCGTGGGGTCAAGGCAGTGAGTCCTGGGCATGCTCTCTTACTTGGCGTTTTCCCAGACCGCTCGCGGTGAACTGGTCTGCAGTCCCCGAGCGTGGTACTTAGCCGTTCGAGTCGCTATGTCAAGGATGTTGAGGACCATGGTCGCTGTAAGAAGCATGGGCAGTTGTCTTGGTTCATAGAACCAGTCGAGCTAGGCGACTCTAATGGGGCTCCGGGTAGGCGTTTTTCATGGACGATGCAAGACCTGAGGTGATTCAGTGCCCTTGCACCGCACTACTTAGCCGTGTCGATCGCTGTACCAAAGGTTGACTTCTGCGGTTAGCGTAACGCTGTTACGAAAAGCGAGTGGCACAAGACATGGAGAGTAGGCGCAATTTGCGGTAACCGTTTCTTTTTATTTCATAGCGACTGGAGAGTACATATGTGGGGTTCTAGGCGTAGAACTTCCGTAGGAGGTTTACATTCCATGGTCGCTTGACGTCGAGTTCGCCGTCCCCGCGGACGTCGATGAGGTAGTAGGCGTCGTTGCCGAGTACTCGCCCGATGGCGAATGGCCCTTCCCACGGAGGGGAGAGCTTGTGCATGCCCTTCTTTTCCTGGATGAGGCGTAACACCAGGTCGCCCTCTTGGAAGATGCGAGTCTTCACCCGCCGGCTGTGGTAGCGGCGGAGTCCCTGCTGGTAGATAGCGGTGCGTGACCGAGCGAGGTCACGTGCCTCGCCGAGTTGATCGACCCGCCTTGGCGGGCGAAGCTCGCTTGGCGGTCTCCGTGTAGTGGACGACCGTGGCGAAGTCGTGTTTCGAGGTCGGTGGGCATGATCGCCTCGGCGCCAGAGACCATGAAGAAGGGGTGAACCTGCCGACTGTTGATCGAGGTGCGGATCCCCGGATGATGAGGGCAACCTCGACCCAGCACCGGCGATGCGCCGAGTGGTACTTTGGAGTCGCGCTTCAGGCCGTGGAGGAAGCTTTGGTTGGCCTGTTCACCGGCCGTTGATTCCGGTGGGCGATCGACGCGAGGTCGAGCCAATGTGGTGCTCTTCGCAGAATTCGCCATGGCTCCTTTGGCGGGTTAGTGCCGTTGTCCGTGATGATGCTGTTTGGGAACCCGTAGCGATATATGAGTCGCAGAGAATTTGGTGGCGGTCTTCCGTCGATTGAACTGGCTTGGCTTCCATCCACTTTGTGAATTTGTCGACCGCAACCAGGAGGTGGGTGTAGCCGGATGGAGCTTTCTTGAAGGGGCCTACCATGTCCATACCCCACACAGCGAATGGCCAGGTGATGGGGATTGTTTTGAGCGCTGAGCTCGGCACGTGCGTCTGATTGGCATACTTCTGGCACCCAGCTCACCGCTGGACAATGTCGACAGCATCGGCGTGTGCGGTGGGCCAGTAGAAGCCATGTCGCATAGCCTTGGCGACGAGAGAGCGGGCGCCGGCGTGGTGGCCGCAGTCACCGGAGTGGATGTCGTGGAGAATCTTGCGTCCTTCTGCGGGTTGGACGCAGCGTTGGAACACGCCGGTGACATCGCGCCAGGAGCTTCGCCGTCGATGATGGCGAGGGACTTGCATCGACGGGCGATCATCCGAAGCTTCGTCTGCTCACGGCAAGGTGCCGCTTCTGTAGGCGATATAGGGCTTGGTCCAGTCGTTCGCTCATTGACGAAAAGCGACTAGGGCTGCCTCTGGTTGGAGCGGGACTCCGATGTCGATCTCCCTCGGGGGAGAGACTGACGGCTTGGTGATCGTGTCGAGGAAGACGCCGGCGGGTGGTGCGAGTCGACCCGACCCGATACGAGAGAGTGCGTCGGCCTCCTTGTTCTTCCGCCTATCGATCCACTCGAAGGAGTAGCCGGTGAAGTGCCCGCCCAACTTGTCCACTGCTTGGCGGTATGCCGCCATGGTGGGGGAGACGGCGTCGCAGTGCGCCGACTTGCCCCGACGAGGTCGGAATCTCCATAGCAGCAGCGGTTGACATTCATCTCCTTAGCAGCTCGCATGTCAGGTGGAGTAGGGCCTCGACTCGCCATGTTGTTGGTGCAGGGTGTGAAGTCGAGGCAGAGGATGTAACGGAGCTTGTCGCCCTTTGGTGAAGTTAGCACGATCCCTGCGCCTGCGCCGTCCGCGTTCTTGGAACCGTCGAAGTGCAGGCTCTAGTAATGGAGGTATGGCAGCTTCTCTGGCTGCTGGGCCTCTTCCCAGTCGGCGATGAAGTCCGCTAGGGCCTGCGACTTGATCGCTTTTCGCAGCTCGTATTTGATGTTGTGGACACCGATCTCGACGGCCCACTTGGCGACCCGCCCGGTCGCCTCACGGTTGCGGATGATGTCCTGCAGTGGTGCCGAGGAAACGACCGTGGTCGGTGCTCTCGAAGTAGTGCGGCAGCGCCGCTGGGCTCAACACCGCGTATACCAGCTTTTGGTACTGGGGTACGCTGCGCGACTCGGTGAGGACCTCACTGATGTAGTAGACCGTCGCTGTACTGGGCGCTCCTTTCCTTCCTCCGGTCGTTCGACGACCATTACGGCGCTGACGACGCGCTCGGAAGCCGCGACGTAAACCAGCATGGGTTCTTTGTCGGCGGGGGCGGCGAGTAGCGGTGCGGCAAGTAGCACCTTTTTGAGATCGCGGAGCGCGTCGTCCGCCTCCTTGTCCCACTGGAAGGTGGGGTTCTTGCGCATCAGGCGGTATAGGGGCATCGCCTTTTCGCCCAAGCGGGGGATGAAGCGAATGAGAGCCGCTACCCGCCCGGCCAGTTTCTGGACGTCACGCAGGCACTCGGGTTTGCCGAGCCAGGCGATCGTGTCGATCTTCGTGGGGTTCGCCTCAATCCCTCGTTTGGAGACGACGTACCCCAGTAGTTGTCCTGCAGGTACACCGAAGGTGCATTTGCCTGGGTTGAGCTTTATCTTGTATTTTCGCAAGTTGGCGAACGTTTCCGCCAGGTCGGCGAGTAGATCACCCTGGCGAGCGGACTTTACGACCACGTCGTCGATGTAGACGTGGATGTTGCGGCCAATTTGGCTCGCAAGGCATTCTTGCATGCACCGCTGGTAGGTCGCCCCGGCGTTCTTGAGGCCGAAGGTCATGGCGGTGTAGCAGAAGGCTCCGAATGGCGTGATGAACGCCGTCTTCTCCTCGTCCTCGACAGCCATTTTGATCTGGTTGTAACCAGAGTAGGCGTCGAGGAAACACAGCGACTCCGAGACCGCGGTGGAATCAATTATCTGGTCGATCCACGGGAGGACGAACTGCTCCTTTGGGCAGGCGCTGTTCAGGTTTGTGTAATCGATACACATCCTCCAGGTCCCGTTTTTCTTCTCGACCAGGACTGGGTTTGCCAGCCACTTGGAGTATTTGATTGGCCGGATGAATCCTGCAGCGAGTAGACGCTACACCTCCTCGGCAATTGCTCGGCGGTGCTCTTCATTGAAGGGCCGCAGCGACTGCTTGACAGGTCGCACTTTGGGGTCGGCGTTTAGCTTGTGGTCAGCGAGCTCCCTGGGGACACCGGGCATGTCAGAGGGCTTCCATGCGAAGATGTCCCTGTTCTCACGGAGGAACTCGATGAGCGCGCCTTCCTATGCCGGGCTCATGCCCGTCCCGATCGTCACCGTCTGGCTGGAGTCGCTTGGGACCAGCTCGACGGTACGGGTGTGCGTAGTGGCCTCAAAGGTTGAGGTGTTTGCGCCCTCCGAGTTGGGCTTCTTGAGTATGGTGGGGGTCGTCGTTGTTGACCCCTCTCACGTACTTGGCGAGTTCATCCGCGTGGTTGGTCTCTGCCGCGATGACGGCGTCAGCGAGCTCGGCACCTTTGGCCTCGCACTCGGCGGCCATGTCGGGGTCACCATTGATGGTGATGACGCTGCACGGCCCGGGGAGCTTCATCGCGATGTACGCGTAGTGGGGCGCTGCCATGAACTTGGCGAACGCCTGGCGCCCCAGGACGCAATGGTAGGGGCTGTCGAAGGGCACGAGCTCGAAGACGATCCGCTCGGTGCGGAAGTTTGCTGGTGTGCCGAAGGTGACTGGCAGTGTGACCTTGCTGATCGGGTACGCCTTCCGACCGGGAACGATGCCGTGGAACGTGGTGTGGGTCGTCTCGATCATCGACTGTGGGAGCCCCAGCCGCCTGAAGGTGTCCAAGTACAGGATGTTGATGGAGCTTCCGCCGTCCATCAATGTCTTGGGGATCCAGTAGTCGCCGACCTTAGGCTTGACCACCAGGGCGACTCGACCTGGGTACTCGATGCGTGGCGAGTGGTCTTGTCGACTCCAGGTGATGGGCTGCTCCGACCAGTTGAGGAACTGGGGAACGTCCACCTGGGCCACCGTGTTGACGGTGACGGCGCGGGTGATGACCTTCTTCTCGCGCTTCGTGTTGAAGCCCGTGAAGGTGTGGAGCGAGCCGGCCACTTTGCCGAATTTTCCGCCGTTTGGCGGGTTGTTGTCGGGGTCCTCCCGTGCTCGCCGTGCCTTCTCGATCTCCCTGAGGGTGTGGCAGTCGGCGGTGGTGTGCATGGCGGGATTTCCTTCCCTGCTATGAAACGCACATGGTTGGTTAAGGAGAGCCGCGGGGTCGAACCTTGGCTTGGCCTTGTAGTTTCCGCCGTCGCGGCGTTGTCCTCCGTCGCGGCGGAAGCTCTTGGGCTCGCGTTGCACGTGCCCGGCGTTGGCGACAAAGTCGACTCGCCCGTCACTGCGGCGCTTGCCGGTGAGGCGAGTGTTGCTGTAGCATAGGTCGGACCGTCGTCCGCTGTCGTTGCCGCTCGTGCGGCGTTGACCTCCTGACTCATCGTCAGTTTCCTGGTTTGGATCTTCCTCCGCGTACCGTTTGGCAATCTCGAGGATGTTGTCGAGTGTGCGAGAGTGTCGCTTGATCTTGGCGACCAGGGGCTCGTAGTGGCACGAGGTCTTGAAGCAATGGATCGCGGTGTCCGGGTGGATGCCGACCGCGTTGTACCAGAGTTCTTGCCACCGTTGGACCCGGGCTATGGTCGATCGGGGTCCTCGGACGATCGCCTGTGTCCTCGATAGTGGTGGCGCGGGTGTAGGAGCACTCGAAGTGCCTCACGAAAGCGTCGCGCATCTCCTCCCAGGAGTCTATACTGTCCTGAGGGAGGGTGTTGATCCACTGCCTGCACGTCCCCTCCATCATCAGGGGGAGGTAACGGGCGGCTAGCAGGTCGGTGTGGCCTGCGATCCCCATTGCCATGAGGTATGTGTCGAGCCAGACGGCGGGGTCGTACGAGGGGTCGTACTTTTCTATCTCCTTCGGCGCCTTAAAGTTTGGCGGGTACTTCTCGCCTCGGATCATTGGTCCGAAGCACTTGGGGCCGAGTCGACTGAGTGACCCCATGGGCTCGCCGTCGCGGCGATTGGTTAGGGTGTGTTGCAGGTCATCGGGCTGGCGTGCGCGCCATCTTTGGTTGTTGATGATGTGGGTGCGGGCGTCGATGGGTTGACCGTTGGCGGCGACGAGGTTGGTCGCCGGCCTGGGGTCGTTGGTGGAGAGTGCCGCGTTCGCGGGTCGGTGTTGGAGCTGCAGTGGCTCCGGTGGTGGGCAGTTGAGTGTGTTTGCCGCCATTGGGCGGCCGCTCGAGGCCGCCCTGCTTCCCGAGGAACGCGAGTATACTCGACCTTGCGAGTCGGCGCCCGCTCTTTGCTGCTCGACGGCCTTTGCGAGCAGGGCCCTGACGTATTGGATCTGTAGGGCGCCGTCGCCGGTGGCCGTGATGCTGTCGGCTGCTGCTCGGCCTGCCACGAGGTTGTCCATAGGGGTGGAGAACAGTGGGAGGCCGTTTGCGTCTCGCTCCCGTGAGGAGACTACTATCCGCGGCTGGTCCCTGGGGGGTGTGCGGTTGGGTGGAGGCGGGGCGCCCATCGCCGTCGACCCTGGCGGGGGTCGGGCGCTTCCTCCTGGTGGCGCGTTCTCGCAGATCGCGCGCTCGGCCACGCGGGCCGGGTCGTTTTTGTCGTCGAAGTTCAGGGCGCGCCCCTGAACGGTGGGGTTCAGGCGCGACCTGATCCGCTGTTGGTGGTAGCGCGATAGCTCCTGCGCCGTCACCTGCTCGAGGCGGAATTTTTCGCGCTCGGCTTGTTCCTTGCGCACCGCCTCCGCCAGTTTCAGGCGAAGTTCCTCGACCTCCGTTGCCGTGGCGTTAGGAGGGATTGGGGTGGAGAATGGATCCTCCGGCGGATCGGTGCCGGTCGCCATGTAGGTCGCGGCGTGGCGACCGGTTTCGTCACGAGGGTCGGCGGAATTCTCCGATCCGGAGTCGAATTCGAAGATCCCGAGGATGGAGGGGTCCTCGAAGTCTCCCACGTTGGAGACCTGAGTGATGGAGCCCGCGGGTGAAGCCGCGGTGATGGACCCGGCGAGTGACGCTGGGGTCGCCGAGTCTGGGTCGTCGTTGAGGGCCGCGTCTTCTGCGGTCGCTGAGTTTTCGGCCACATCGCTGTGGGCCGAATTGTACTCGGAGGCGAGGCGATGGATCATGCGGATCTGGATCTCGGAGAGCCGATCGCGTGGCGGCGACTCGCGGATGCGAGCCGAGTCCTCCGAGACGATGACGTCGGTGAGGCCGACGAAGAGGCTGATCGTGCCGACCGGCAGGATCACGCTGTGCGTGACGGGTCGCGCCGCCGGGACGTAGCTGCTCGGCAAGATTTGGAGCATCTCGCCGATCGCTATCATGCGGCCGGTGGCGACCGTCTTGTTGATGGGCAGATTGGATCTCGCCGCAGAACACCGGCCAGGCCCCACGGTGGGCGCCACTGTCGTGGGAATGGTCACGGCAGATGCTGCAATCGGCAGCGAGTAGTAGAACAAGGGGCAAGGGCGGCCAGCCATCTGCGATGCGAGATGAGGGCGGAGACTCAGGGTTTTACCCAGGTTCGGCCCCCCGGAGGGTAAAGACCTACTCCTGCTAGATTGTATTATGAAGGTGGTACAATGGACGAGCTCGGCGGCTAGGCGGCGAGTCGTTTTGGGGTATGATAGAACGTATCTCTACTCGCCCTCCAGGGAGGTTTATATAGGCTCACCTCCCCTAGGGTTTACATATCTCAACCGATTCAGTTAAAGCTTCGGTACTCGTTTAACCTAATCCGACTGGGCCTATCTACTCGCCTGGGCCTTCAGCTTCCAGTCGCTTGGTTCCTCACGGGGCTTCAATCCAGTCGCCGTCTTGCAGGCCCACTCGCCAAGTCTTGGGCCAGTCGGAAACGTCCTGCTGGGTATACCCCGGTAGGCATATCCCCATCATGGAGTGACAGATCCTAGTCTTGATCCATGCAACTAAACAAGTACTTTTCGAGATACCTAAAAATCACCGGTATGATCACCTTGTTACGAAGTGACAGTTGATATACCTAAAGTATTATTCTAGTGCTAGTGAGTAACATGAACTCATGGTCTAAGGAATAGGATACTTGACATGAAAATTCTTAGTGACACGATCGAAATGATATACTAAGGATAGTTATGTTCATCACATCATTCTCCTAATGACATGACTTTATTAGTAACTTATAACCCATTTCCATGGTTACAAAAGCTTAACCATCATTTAATCAGCGAGCTAGTATAGTAGCGGCTTACTACGGGTGTTGTTTATGTAACCACACATGTATTGTTTTTCCGGTTGATACAATTATAGCATAGAGATTAAAAACTTATCATGAACATGAAATATGATAATAACAACTTTATTATTTCCTATAGGGCATATTCAAAGGGATTTCTATTTTTGTACCCTTGGTTCATTTGTTGTACTCGGTTTTCCCAAGCCGCTTAACTTTTTCTCACTTTTTTCCAGCTTCTTCTCTGAAACTCATCAAAGAGATCGAACGGTAGTTGCCATCAGGTTGACCGTTGGCTGACGTGTGGGGCCGCGTGGTGTGGGACCATGTGGGGCTGGTTGGTTGGAAACACGTTATGCTGACGTGTGGGGCCATTCCATGTGGGACCGCGTGGGGCCAGTTGGTCGGGACTGCGTTATGCTGACGTGTGGGCGTAGTGTGGGACCATGTGAGGCGCGTTTGCTAGTTATATGTGCATCTCTCGCCTAAATTGGAAGTTTTATTTTTTATTGTTATAATGGGCCTTTTTAAGAGTGTCTTTTCCCCCTCTCTCTCGCTAATAGTTATGTTTTTTTGCCCAAATTGGTAGCGAATCTAGAGCAGCTTCTCTCTTTATTTATTGTTCTTTTTGGCCCTCGTTTTTGTCCAATGTGGTAGTAAATCTAGAGTAGAAATTTAACCAGCGGCATAAATACATCCAGTAAACAAAGAAGATGTAGATAAAGTAGCTAATATAGGATAGATAGTATGGTACTTAATAAGGTTCGACAATTTGGCTGCTCAGCAGCAGCGCACAAGTTCAACATAGACAAAACAAAAGAAGTTTCTTTACAGCAGCAGCACAGAAGTTCAGTAGCACCTCATGGCCTCTGCCTCCTCCATGTGGCGCTTCCTCCACTTCTTGCTGCCCAGTCCCTTGATCTTGGGCACCTTGGGCTTGATCGGGGGCATGCGACCCTTTTTGATGGACACCTTATGGAGGTTGCGGAAGTGAATGTTGATACGTCGAAAACATATCTATAATTTTTGATGTTACATGCTTGTTTAGTATCTACTTAGCTTTGCTTTGTCTACACTTTTAGGTGTTTTTATATGTTTTCTGGTACTAACCTATTAACAATATGTCATAGTGCCAGTTGCCTATTTTCTTCTGTTTTTGGTTCTAGAAAGGCAGAAAATCAATATTCTCGGAATTGGACGGGACAAAAGCCAAAGTCAATATTTTACCGTGGGGAACACGAAGCCTGAATACGAGACGGAGGAGAGCCAACAAGGGGCCACAGCCCCTAGACGCGCGGCCAAGGTGGGACCACGCCTGGGGGTGCGGCCGACCTGGCGACCCCTGCCTCGCCTCTTCGCCTATAAAGACCCCCCGATGCCTAAACCCTAAGAACCTGATAAATATTCCACGAAACCGTCTGTAGTCGCCGCCACCATCGTCCCTAGATCGGGGGGATCTGAAGCTCTTCCCGGCACCCTGCCGGAGGGGAGATCATCCTGGAGGCCTGCTTCTTCATCATGCCAGCCTCCGATATGAAGCGTGAGTAGTTCCACCTTGGACTACGGGTCCATGTAGTAGCTAGATGGTTGTATCTCCTCCTTTGTTCTACCATGTTTAGATCTTGTGAGTTCCGTTCATGATCAAGATCATATCTATTTGTAATCATGCATGTTGTGTTTGCGGGGATCCGATGGATATTGAGATTACTATGTCAGATTGATTAATGGTTTTGTCTTATTGATTCTATCATGTCTGTGTTATTTGTGATCTTGCATGCTCTCCGTTTGTAGTAGCTATCTTGGCCAATTAGATGCTAGTGACTCCAAGAGGGGGATTTTATGCTAGATAGTGGGTTCATGCCTCTATTTAATCTAAGGGAAGTGATAGAAATCTCTAAGGTTGTAGATGTGTTGTTGCCACTAGGGAGAAAACAACGGTCTCTTGTTCATGGAACAAGTGGATTGTTTACCTTACACACTTTGCTTAAATCAGTTATCTATTGCTTGCAACTTAATACTGGAGGGGGTTCGGATGATAACCTCAAGGTGGATTTCTAGTCATAGATGCAGTTGGATGACGGTCTATGTATCTTGTTGTATTTCCCAATCGAATATCATAGGATCATGAATGTCTAGTATTGCATTGTTATGCCTTGCTCAGTCCTGTCAATTGCCCTGTTGTAATTTGTTTACCCAACATGCCATGTTTGTTTATCTAGGGAGAACACCTCTAGTGAACTATGGACCCCGGTCCAATCTTTACCATTTATACATCTTCCACTGTTCTTGTTTACTTGATGCAAACCACTATTACCTTCCACACCATATAGTTAATCCTTTGTTACAGCAACCGATGAGATTGACAACCTCATTGTTCGTTGGGGCAAAGTCTTGAGTTTGTGTTGTGCAGGTTTCCAAGTTGTTAGCAACACCTTTGAGATGTTTCCTTCCTCCTACTAGTTATATAACCTCAGTTTCTTACTGAGGGAAGACTTGCTGCTATGCTTTTCACACCTTGGTCTTGGGGTATCCCGACGAAGCGCTATCAGGCGCCATCAACAAGTTTTCTAGCGCCGTTGCCGGGGAGGCTAAGGACGTCTTCACAAGGGGAGTCCTTCACAACCTTTCTCTTTACTTTGTTTTTGTTTTTCTTAGTTTTGCTTGGTTTTGTTTGCCTCTTTTTATCAAAAACTCTAAAAAATTTAGTTTAATTTGGTTTGCTTTCTCTTATCAAAAACACAAAAAAAAATAGTTCCTGCTCTAGTTGCTGCTGATGTTGGCTTGCTCCACTTTTGCCAAAATGAACTTTGCTGAGAACACCAAGTTGTGTGACTTCACTAGCACAAACAACAATAATTTCCTAAGTACTCCTATTGCTCCACCTGCTCCTGATGCTACCTTTTATGAAATTAAGCCTGCTTTGTTGAATCTTGTGATGAGAGAGCAATTTTCTGGTGCTAGTTCTGATGACGCTGCTGCCCACCTCAATAACTTTGTTGAACTTTGTGAGATGCAAAAAATATAAGGATGTAGATGGAGATATTTTTAAGATCAAGTTGTTTACTTTCTCCTTGAGAGGAAAATCTAAAGAATGGTTGCTATCCTTGCCTAGAAATAGCATTGATTCTTGGATTAAGTGCAAAGATGCTTTTATTGGAAAATACTATCCTCCTGCTAAGATTATATCTATGAGAAGTGATATTATGAAATTTAAACAACTTGATAATGAACATGTTGCTCAATCTTGGGAAAGAATAAAATCTTTGGTTAAGAATTGTCCCACTCATGGACTTACTGCTTGGATGATTATCCAGACTTTTTATGCAGGTTTGAACTTCTCCTCAAGAAACCTGCTGGATTCAGCTGCTGGAGGTACCTTTATGACCATCACCTTGGGTGTTGCAAAAAAACTCCTTGATAATATGATGGTTAATTATTCTGAATGGCACACTGAGAGAGCTCCACATGGTAAGAAGGTAAATTCTGTTAAAGAAACTTCCTCTTTGAGTGATAAGATTGTTGTTATCATGGCTATGATTGTTAATGGTAAATCTCCTTTAGATCCTAATAATGTTCCCTTAGCCTCTTTGGTTGCTCAAGAAGAGCAAGTTGATGTGAACTTCATTAGAAACAACAATTTCAACAACAATGCCTATAGGAATAATTTTGGTGGTAAAAACAATTATAGGCCTTATCCTCCTAATAATGGCAATACCTATGGAAACTCCTACAACAATACTAGAAGTGCCCCCTCTGAACTTGAAGTCATGCTAAAAGACTTTATTAGTAAACAAACCATTTTCAACAAGACTATGGAGGAAAAGCTTTTGAATATTGAGAAAAATATTTCCTCTTTGTCTGAAGCACAGTCCTCTTTGATTAATAAAATGGCTGCTAAACCTGAAATCTTGGAAAGTACCTTTGCTGCTACTCATGCCATACAAGTTAATATTGATGAAAATGTTAGACTGTTAGCCCAACTACATGCTAAGTGGGAAGAGAAGCTAAAATTGCTAGAAACAATAGTGTGTGCACTATCACCACCACCAATATGGATGCCACTAAACCACAAGAGGTCCCTATTCCTCCTACCATGATGCCTAAACCAAATGATCCTACTACTAGTGATGCTAAGTTTGATTTTGATCTTGATGGTTGCAATATTTCTGAAGTGATTATGTTCCTACAAAAGCTTGCTAGAAGTCCTGATTCTAGTGATATGAATGTGGCTTTCACCAAACACATTACAGATGCTCTTATTAAAATTAAGGAAGAGAAGTTGAAACATAAAGCCTCTATTCCTAGGAAAGTAGAAGATAGTTGGGAACCCATTATTAATATGCAAGTGAATGACTTTGATCTCAAAACTTCATGTGACCTTGGTTCTAGTGTCTCTATTATGCCTAGAAATATTTATGAAATGCTTGATTTGCCACCTTTGGAAGATTGTTATTTGGATGTCCCACTTAATGATAATGCTAAAAAGAAACTAATGGGGAGTATTAATGATGTTCTTATTATGGTTAACAATGCTTATGTCCCTGTTGATTTCTATGATTTGGATGTTGAATACAATTCTTCTTGTCCTATTACTTTGGGAAGACCTTTTCTTAGAACTGTTGGTGCCATCATTGATATGACAGAAGGCACCATTAAATATCAATTTTCATTCAAGAAAGGTATTGAACACTTCCCTATGATGAGAGATAATTTGCTTTTTGCTCCTCCTTTGAAAGCAAGGTTTGATGTTAATGCTTCTTCACTTGAAAATACTTGATTCTTGCTTCTTGTGCCTAACTTAAAGATGTTAAAGAAAAGTACTTGTTGGGAGATAACCCAAGAGTTTTCTTGAGGCTTGGAAGTTATTACTTCAGTAATGACCTCTCCTTATCCTTTTTGTTTGATTTTTTTTGCCAAGAATAACCTCTAATGAGAGGGAAGTAAGATTTGGGGAGTTGCTGTCCCAAAACAGATTTTTTGTGCTCCACTATAAACATTCGTGAGGAATCTCTATAAGTCGGATTGAGCTGATATTTTGTGAATAAATCCCCCAGTATGGTAGCTAAACTTCGTTAGTTAAACACTTTTTGATTTGAGAAAGAAAAGGTCTTCGAAAAAATCGGTTTCTAACTGCTGGTCTATTTTGACAGATTTCTGCCATTATTTGCATTTGCTTCTCATTGATTCTTTTTTGGGGTTCTTTTTTGGTAAATTGAGATTTTTGAGGGAATTGCTACAGTATCTTATGTTTTTCGTGAAAGTTTTGCTGTTCTAAAGCTAAACCAAAGGTCTATTATCTTTTGAATACACTAATGTTGCTAATGAAGATTGTGTGAAGTTTTTGTATGAAGGAAAATTTCCAGGTGTAGAGAGAGAATGATGTAATGAGATGAAGAATGAAAAAAACTCAAGTTTGGGGATGCCACCCCTTGTCATCCAATAAATATTCAAGAGGTACATGCGTTAAAGCTTGGGGATGCCCAAGGCATCCCCTTCTTCATCAATAAAAAGCTCAGGTCTTTCTAGACACTTCGTTTTTATTGTTTCATGCACAAGTTGTGTTGTTCTTGGAGCGTCTTAGTTTTCTTGAATAAGTAGTTTGGACCCCCATTCTCGCTGTGTTGTTGCAAATAAGTTGATTGGTGTTGGAGAGGAGTAGAAAGTTTTTGCTTGAATAGTACAAGAGGAGCTTGCTTTGACTGTGACTTAGACTTTATCATGTCATGCTAGGTGTTGTTTTGATCTTATGCTTACTGATTATTTATGTATCATGACTTGTTCCAAACAATTGGGATTGCTTAGTGTGCCTTTAAGTAATCATGCGTTGTTTTAGCATACAAAAGCATAGTATTGTGGTATTCTCCTTTGATGCTTTGTTTGGGTTGACTTGGCACATGCTCACACCATGTTATGACTATGAGCAAGTCACCATAGTCTATGACCATTTAGTCCTTGACTTATAGTACCACTTTATGCTTTGATTAGTAATGTTTTGTCACTCTGCATGATTATGGCCATTATTGCACTCTTAGTTGGTCGCTTCTAGTCTTTTGCTAGCATCCACTTGTATGAATAAGCTCTACTCATGCATCCAACTCCCAATAAACCAAGTTATTCCAAAGTGTCCACTATATATTCCTATGCATGGTGTGTTACACCATTCCAAGTATATTCTTGTTTTCATCTATCTTCCAATTAAAAAGTATTTTGTTATGAGAAAAATTAGTGATTAAAGCTCTCACAAACTTGATGGCACACTTTATTTTTCATGCCCCTAATAAACTTGAACCATTGTGTCATCTATGTTGTATATGCTTGCACTTATACGTTGGAATTAGCAGAACCATGCTGTCATGGGGAACGCTTTCAACATTGCACTTGTACTTTGTACACATTTGATAGCATGCTCTTTTTTCTATGGATGTCGCTGGTGTTAAATAAAAGGGGAGCTTGTAAGTCCATGGAGTTATGTATGTGTGTTAGAGAAATGCCTGGGCCGCTAGCCTAAGCCATGCCTAATCATGGTGGAAACTTGCAGCATCACCATAATGACATCTATGAAGCTCTCTTCTTATAAAAAAAGAGATATACTGAAAAGAGGAAAGAGAGAAAAAGCACCATATTCCCATGTTAAATAAGAAGATTTATGAGATGCTCATTGTCTGCTTGCCTTGTCATTTTGATTATGGGATAGCTCTTGTATCATGTGCAAGGGGTACCCCGTTGGCGGTTCTCTATGATACACATGTAATTACTATGACAAGAACTTACAGGTGACTAAAGTTGAGTAGCATGAGGTGCGGCCCTCGTATTCAAGGGACATGAGATTGCCAACTTATACTTTGTCAAGCATATACTCCATAGTTTGTTCACTTTAACCTTAATCAGTTCAAGATGCTTATGATAGGGGCAATGAGAGCTGAAAGCTAACAAGTACCATAATTTTTGGAAGCTCTTTTTGAAACTTGAAATCCCTGCTTCCCTTTATGAAGGGCCTTTATTCCACTATTATATTGAGTCTCCACCTTCTATCCTTAGGCACCAGTTAAGAGAGCATAGTTGCCATTCTTAGTTCTATGTGCATTGTCCCAAAACTTATTGATTGATGCATATTGTTGATATTACTTATTCTTGTGCTATTTGTATCTAGTAACTCATATGAACTTTGAAGGTGTCATATGCATCTATTTGCTACTCCATGAGGGTAGAGCTGAATGCCACTATGCCATGTTTTCTGTATGTGAAACAAACAAAACATTTTTCAATGCATGTTATTCATGATCTTTGTCTGTAGACTTTCATGTTGCATGCATAGTTACTTTGTCTTACTGTTAGAACTCCATCTTTCATGCTCATGTTTAGAGTTCTTCGATCCTATCTTTTAATGCTTGCAAATGGTTTGATCTTGATTTTGATGGTGCATGTCACCTCAAAAATTATTCTTTTTATCACTTACCTACTCAAGGATGAGCAGGAGTTAAGCTTGGGGATGCTTGATACGTCAGAAACGTATATATAATTTTTTATGTTCCATGCTTGTTTAGTATCTACTTTGCTTTGCTTTGTCTACACTTTTAAGGTGTTTTTATATGTTTTCTGGTACTAACCTATTAACAAGATGCCACAGTGCCAATTGTCTGTTTTATTCTGTTTTTTTGGTTCCAGAAAGGCATAAAATCAATATTCGCGGAATTGGATGGGACAAAAGACAAAGTAAATATTTTACCGTGGGGAACACGAAGCCTGAATACAGGACGGAGGAAAGACACCGGGCCCTCGGCCACACCCCCCGCGGCAGCGCTACAAGGTGGCCTCCAGTGCGACCTCGAGCGACCCCCATGCCTCGCCTTTTTGCCTATAAAGACCCCCGATGCCTAAACCTTAAGAACCTGATCAATATTCCACGAAACCGTCTTTAGCCTCCGCCATCGTCCCTAGATCCGGGGGATCTAAAGCTCTTTCTGGCACCCTTCCAGAGGGGAGATCATCCTGGAGGCCTTCTTCTTCATCATGCCAGCCTCCGGTCTGAAGCGTGAGTAGTTCCACCTTGGACTACGGGTCCATGTAGTAGCTAGATAGTTGTATCTCCTGCTTTGTGCTACCATGTTTAGATCTTGTGATCTCCATCCATGATTAAGATCATATCTATTTGTAATCATGCATGTCGTGTTTGCGGGGATCCGATGGATATTGAGATTACTATGTCAGATTGATTAATGGTTTTGTCTTATTGATTCTATCATGTCTGTGTTGTTTGTGATCTTGCATGCTCTCCGTTTCTATTAGCTAGCTTGGTCAAGTAGATGCTAGTTACTCCAAGAGGGGGTATTTATGCTAGATAGTGGGTTCATGCCTCTATTTAATCTAAGGGAAGTGACAAAAATCTCTAAGGTTGTAGATGTGATGTTGCCACTAGGGAGAAAACAACGGTCTCTTGTTCATGAACAAGTGGATTGTTTACCTTACACACTTTGCTTAAAGCAGTTATCTATTGCTTGCAACTTAATACTATAGGGGGTTTGGATGATAACCTGAAGGTGGATTTCTAGTTATAGATGTAGTTGGATGGCGGTCTATGTATCTTGTTGTATTGCCCAATTGAATCTCATAGGATCATGAATGTCTAGTATTGCATTTTTATGCCTTGCTCAGTCCTGTCAATTGCCCTATTGTAATTTGTTTACTCAGCATGCCATGTTTGTTTATCTAAGGAGAACACCTCTAGTGAACTATGGACCCCGGTCCAATCTTTACCATTGATACATCTTCCATTTTTCCTGTTTACTTGCTGCAAACCACTATTAATTTCCACACAATACAGTTAATCCTTTGTTACAGCAACCGGTGAGATTGACAACCTCACTGTTCATTGGGGAAAAGTCTTGAGTTTGTGTTGTGCAGGTTTCCAAGTTGTTAGCAACACCTTTGAGACGTTTCCTTCCTCCTACTGGTTCGATAACCTCGGTTTCTTACCGAGGGAAGACTTGATGTTGTGCTCTTCACACCTTTATCTTGGGGTTTCCCGATGAAGCGCTATCAGGCGCCATCAAATGTCGAGTGCCTTGTGCTTAGCAAAGAAGGTGTGGACGTTCACGGTTTTACTGACATTGGGGTTGAAGGATCTCATGTCCTTGGCATGTGTCACAAGGCAGTTGCAGTCGGTGGCGTCGAGTCTCCTATTGTAGAAGGGGCACTTGTAGACATCATTGGCGAAGCCTGTGTCGTACCTGTCGGACTTCACCTTCCTCAGCACCTGACAAGCCTTGGTGTGTCTAGACTCATTGTCGTTGTAGACGTCGTTGCTATCCACCTGTTGGAAAAATAGTAGCGTGCAATAAGGACATGATTGAGATACCTTGATTATTGGGATTGATTATTTGGATAAATTAACCAATTGAGATCCCATGATTATTTGCATAAATTAACCGAGTGGGTTAAATTTCCCAATGCCCAAATCTCAAACAAAATCAAATACTGATCTGAACTACAGATCGACGCTAGTACTAACTAGGGCATCCCTTAACAACAACTTGGAGGACAAATAAAATAGGATTCAAATACGAACAGGGGGATTTATCAAAACACAAGATCTAACACAAAAGGATTAGCTTCTGTAAAAAGATCTAGCATCCAATGATTAAAAATACAAATAGCCGAACCCTAATAACACACGATCTAGCATACAACGATGGTAATGGGGGAAGAACAAGGGAATGGGAGAAAACCCTAGTTACCTCTGACCATGGGTTGATGATGCTGGTGTCGTATGGGTTCTCATGCCAGATGTACTACTCCTTCTTGTAGGGGTCCCGATCGAGCGGGATCTTCTCGCAACCTGCAGGGGCCTCCTCACTGATGGTTATGGCAGAAGCAGGGACAGGAGACTGGACGGGGATGGCAGCTTCCTTTGATGCCTCGACAGGGGCCTGGACGGGGATGGGGCCTCCTCGCCAGCATCCTTGTAGGCCACCGTGCAATTCTTCTCCATCGCCAGCATGGCTGGGGTTTTCTTTGGGTTTTTTTGGGGGGGGGGGGGTTGCAGAAGGTTATGGGACAGTGGAGACGGTTGCGTGAGTGAGAGTAGGGAGGCAGAGAGGGAGAGGGAGAGGGCCTCTATAAAGGTGAAGGAACCACATACGCTACCGCACCGTGCATGGCCACACGCGTCCGGTATCTCCCCGTGCACTGCGACACACGTACTGTGCATCACGTTTTTTTTCTTGTGTCTAACCCTGGTGAGTTATGTGTACTCAGTTATATCCTCGAGAGTAACACTAGCAATTTGGTTATACTCGGTTTTTTTTCTCCAGTAATAACACTGTTGTAGTTTTACCCTTCGGTGGCTGGTTGATGAGTCCAAAATTGGAGCATATTTACCTCTTGTTTTTGCATAAGTAGAGTAGGGTTTTGGGCATTTTACTGAGTTTGCATGCACCTTTTGTCCTTGTTTCAACAAGATCCTGAATTACTAAGTATCTTATGAACATATAAATTGGGACTATCGTATTATGCTATAATATGATATTTTTAAGTGATAAAAGTCATTTAATTGATTTATCTTCGCACCTGGGAGATTTGCACACGCGGAGGAGGACACGGGGGCCTTAACGACCACTGGTACGGGCAGAGCCCGCCCGTACCGTCCGCCTGTACCAACATCAGTGCGTCTGCCTCGTCAAATACTTTCACCTCATGAATACGGATCTGAGATCTGACATTCATAGAAACTTCCTACCATGAAAAACCACACCATAAAGGGATCTGGAGGAGGAACTTGGAGAAGGGAAAATCATTCCTGCTTCACAGATCATTGGAGGACATCGCATCATCCCCTTCATCATCAACCACTGCATCACCATCATCATTACTACCCACATCTTCCATTCATTAGATCTTGTTGTAATTCCAAATTCAGTTGTGGTTTGTATAGATGCATTCCCATACTTTTATCCATACATTTGATTAGGATGAGGTTGTTGATTGCTTCCATGTGTGAGTAGTTTCCTTTGTTCTTGGGGAGATGGAGAAATCCTAGGATTATTATGAAATGAAATAAAGATGATCTATTACTTGTGTCCATGATCTATTGATCTATGATGTGTGTTTGATCTCTCTCTTTAGATGGTATGTCTAGTCGGACACATATCATTTGTCTTCGGGTCTAAATAAAAAGGTGAAATCATTTGGACGTGTTTGGAAGTGTGCCTGAAGCTATTGTGACTAGAAGCATTGGCTAGCAACATGCACGGTCGTAGGAGGAATAAAGAGAGATTCACTAAACTAATTACAATATCCACGGGGAGACCCTTAATTGTGGTGGTCTGTATGGGTGACTGCTCTCAGACGTCATGGTGGTTATTTAGAGATGACCTCATTCTTGGCTCAACAAAGTAACTTCCTACAAGCCTTTTAGTGAACATATTATTATGGAGATCTCTCCACACATATCATGCCATAAGAAATAGGTTATCCTAATTATGATTAATTACAACATGCTAGTGGCATATCCTACATCCCTGAGAACGCTTTAGCCTTATTGAGTTCAACCACCATTCCAAACGCTTTTGTTACTTGCTTAATTTACTTGTTTTAATTACTTTTCCGCATTCAACCAAAAACATTTCAAACACCCTTTACTTGAAATCGAAGGCAACTTACAAGTATCCTTTGGTAGACAGTGACGAGGGGCATAAATACCTTAACCAAATAGCTCTTTGTGGGTTCGATACTCTTATTTCATAACTAGCTACAATCAATTTGTGCACTTGCAGTCATCAAACTATTTTCTAGAGCCGTTGCCGCAAATCTAAGCACTTTTGGTCTTTGTTCTTAGTTGCTTATTCTACTATTTGTTTTACTAAAGTTGAGTACTAGTTTCAAGTAAACCTCATGACTTCACTCGGACTGAAGAATTAGCTCGATGCAGCTAAACACCTCGGGAAGTTCAATAGAGGACTTGTCAAAGAATTCTCGAGTGGGAGCAAACCATAATACGAGGTTAACCCTCGCTTTATCGCTATTATGAAAGAGAAAACTTTTGCGAGAGACAATCCAGATGAGAATCCTTACTCATTTAATGCATTTTACCGAGTTATGTTGGACACTTTAATTGAGAGGCTATTCTAATGATGAATTGAAACTTAAATTGTTTAGCCAATGTCTAACAAATACTGCTTCATCTTGGTATAGAATTTGCCCTGCAGAGAAAATTGATACTTGGGAAAAACTCAAAGGAGAATTCGTATTTAGATTCTTTTCCAAGGTAAAGACGGTTGAGGTAAGAAGGGCGATCACGAACTTCAAAAATCGCCCAAGTGAAGGCTTGGTAAGGTCTTTCAAAACGTATAAGTCCATCCTTAATAAATGTCCCCACCATGATTTACCTGAATGGTATGATTTACATATTTTCTATGGGGGGCTTAATCAAGAAATTAAACATGAGCTAGACACAAATTCTGGAGGATCTTTTATGGAGATAACTATAACTAAAGCTTGGGAACTCCTAGAATGTATTAGTTGTGATAGAGAAATTTGGGGATTTGATTTAGGCAGAGAAGGAGGTATAGAAATTGAATATGATTGTATCAATGCTTATAAGGAATCCGGTAAGGTAAGAGAAACTGATAATGAACTTCAACTTGATGATGATATTATTTTTCAAATCCTTTGGTCTTTTACATAACACACTAAATCTCCTAAGAAATATTGGCTTCAATATATTCCCCCACTTGAGCCACTTGAAGACGTTCATACAATAATTGCAGCTCATATAGAGCCATTGAGGGAGATACCCCTGTATGTTGAACCCCTTCCTTTTCCAAGGACCGCGAGGAAACATATGATGGCTCAGTATCTCGAAGATCAACGTGAAGAAGAAAGAATATTCCTCAAGATTCTAGAAGAAGAGGCACAAGCAAGAAAAACTAACAAAGTAAGTATGAAGGAGACTAGGGAACCAACAAAATAAGATATCCTAACCATGATTAAACATTGCAATATGATAGAGCTAGATACCAAAGCTTCACAGTTTTTTGAAGGAAAGGTAAAAGCTAAAAAAGTTGGTAAACCTATTCTCCCTTGTACTTTGGGTGGATCTTCTTATTATGGCCTCTGTGATATTGGAACCGTTGTTAATGTAATCTCCTATAATTTTTATATGAAATTCAAAATGAACCAACTGAATTAGAGGATACAGATATGATGATAATTCTTGCAGATAAAATACTTAGAGTTCCTATGGAAATAATTAGAGATGTCCCAATTTATATTGGACCATACAAGTACCACATTGATTTTGTACTTATTGATATGCCCATGTCCAATTATTTTTGGAAGAACTTTCATGAACACCGCAGGAGCAAACATTGACTGCAAGATAGAAACTGTATCTCTCAAGTTTGGTGAAGAAAAAATGTACTTTCATTTTTCCAAATTTCACCATAATCCTGCTATCGAGGATTTGGACGAATATGAGTATGGGCAAGAAGAGGAAGGTAACATCAAAAGTCTTGCCTCTGTAGTCATTGAAACTCCTGGTGATGATTTAGAAGGAGTTTAGTCGTTAATAATAATATTCCTCAAGATATAGATAAAATGGAAATGGACGATTATCTTGACTCCACGCCTGAGGTGGATCCCGAGATGAATCAAAATTATTAATAACCTATAAGTAATAGGGATGAAGCACCACTACCTCCTACACTCAAAGCCTTACCCAAGGAATTAAAATATAGGTTTCTTGATGAAACTAATAATTTCCCTAACATTTTAATTTATAATTGTAGGGTTCGCAGCATAGAAAACAAAAAATTTCCTACGATGGGAACATCTAAGTACCAAGATCTATCTACTAGATACAATCAACGGGTGGATATACATCCATAGAATACATACCCTCGAAGACCGAATAGCGTTAACGAGGTTGTACTCGTGGATGATGTAGATGAACGCCTTAGATCTCAAGATCGTGATGAAGTCCATCGTCCAATGGTCCATACGATCAAGTCCAGCACCTCAAAGCAGTGGTGCATCCGTGATCGCACACACATATGGGTACCCCGACAACCTCCGCGCCCTCGCTCCAGCGAAGCAGCGGAAGCAACAAATCCTTCTAGAAAAAGCCACCGGGAACATGTATCTCACTGATCCGAGACCATGGGGAATTCTAAAGGGGGGAGAGAGATCTTTCACGAGGAGGTGTGTTTTGAGAGGAGGAGAGGGGGGCACCCAAGGGGCATGGCGCCCAGCCATGGGGGCTGCCCCCACCTCTTCCACATTCATGTGGGTGGAGCTCCCACTCAAAATGAAAAGCCTCCACTCCCATTAAAAAGCCTCCACTCAAAAATCCACTCACATGCATTAAATTTCCACCAAATTTAATGGAAGCTCTCATTTAAATAAAACACTTTTATTTGTTTATTCAGAATTTTGTTAATTACTTTAATTAACAAACATTCACATAAAACCCCTTACAACATTTCAATTTCACATGCAGAACCAGTTTCAGCAATTTCAACCGAAACAGTTTCGGTGTCTAGTGAAATAAATTCCTGCGCTTTCCTTTTCTTTTTCTCGCATATCATTTGCTCCGAATGGTGTCGGTATCCCTTAAGTGTGTCACCCTACGTGTAACATCCCTAAAATCATGATTTCAAAGATTTCATATCATTCATGCATGCATATAGTCTTGAGATCAATTTCAAACCAATTTCAAGAAAACAGAAGCACATAGTGCTATCATTTTATGTGAGCAAACTTAAATCAAAAGACCATCCTCATTTGAGAGCTTAAGAGTTTTAAACCAAGTTTTTTTGCTTCCTTGTTGATTGGATTGAGTGTGGATTTTTGAACAAATTATACAAAATAAAAATGGTTTCAAAACCATTTTCAAAACATTTGCAAAAACAAGTGCCATAGCACTGTTTATTTTGTTTATTCAAAAGAACCAAGCTTGAGCAGAGAGACCACTTGTTTTTATGCCTTGAAATGTGAATATTGCACCCTACAAAATTCTGGAAAAAGTTTGAATTCAAAAGCTTTTGAAAATCATTTGAAAATCAATCCAGAAAATCGAAACAGAAAAAGAAAAAGAGAAAGGAAATAGAAAAGGGCCGGCGCCAGGATTTGAGCCCAGCAACAGATCTAGCCAAACTAGCCCACCCGGGTCTCCCCACTCTCTCTCGCACGCGCAGACGCACCCACGGAGTCACTGACGCTCGGACCCCACTCCCTCTCTGTTCTATTCGCTGACAAGCGGGCCCCGTCCACGTCGTCATCGTCTTCCCCAGATTCCGCGCACGAACACCGCCGCTGGCCATTGCTGCATTGATTCCGCGGCGTAATAGGCATTGATTCACTGGGCGTTTCTTGTCGAGCTCCTGCCTACTTAAGCCCCTCCCTCTCGCGTCCATTTCCCCTCACCCAATTTCCTCTCCATGCCACCAGGCTGCTCGCAACTCGCTCGACGCTGCCGCTGTTCCGACGACCTCGCCGATGAATTCCGATGAGCACCGTGCCCCCTCTGTCCATGGTTCATACTATCATGTTCTGCAGCTCCGTGCACATCTACTGACGTCTTTCATTTGCCCGCGCATGGTCTGTAGCTTCGGCAACGACAACGACTGAGCGCCGCCGCTCTCTGCTCGAACTCCGGCGACCTCTCCCCGTAAGTACCAGCCGCCCCATGCCCTCTGTTTGTTACGCCTAGGACCCTTAGCATCTTGCGCATATAACAGTGCCCTCCTCTTGTCTTAGCGCGACGCAGAACCTCGCCAACATCGACCAGCAGTCGTACCCGACGCGTTCGTGAACTCCGGCGAGGAATCCCCGATGACTCCGAGCGCCCCTTGCCAAACCACCACCACGTTGAGCTTCAACTCGTCACTGCGGTTCTGTGAGCACCTCTCCTCCCGGGAACGCCTAGGCACCGCCATCACTAGCAGCCGCCCGATCGCCGCGCCGCTAGCGCCGCTAGGCTATGGTTAGAGCAACGGTAGCCGTTAGATCTGTATCGTAAGGACCAGATTAGATCTGAGAGAAACGTTTTCTTTGAATCTGGCGCGTTGGATCTGACTTGATCTGACGGCGCGGAAGGGTGATCCTGAGCGAAACGGTATCGACCAATAGGATAGCGCCGCGTGGCTAGGGTTTGGTTTAAAAACAGAATTTGAAATCTGATTTATATCCAAATTTGTTTTAGCTATAACTTTTGATTCCCACGTTAGATTTTGGCAAATTTTATACCGTTGGAATCAGGCAGACAAGCCCTTTCTAAATATGCAATGTGTTTAATGTTTAGCTTCTGTTAAAATGGTTTATTTTGCAAAAACATGTGTAGGGCTTATTTAGTTATATGAATTGTTTAGGAATTGTTTTAGTGTTAAATAAAATTTGGTTTGGCAAAGTTTTGACTTGTTTAGAATTCAGTACTATGCAATTGCTTGGTTGAGTTTTAAAAAAATCACTCCTTAACATCTTGCATGCATGCATATATATTTTTGATTGTATATGTTTTGTATGTGATTGTGGCTATATTCTATGTGTAGATTTTGGTGCTAGTGATTGTGATTGTGAAGAGTGATACTCTCCCAACTACCAAGGCAAGTGGTACTTCATGAATATTTCTATCCCTATATTTTTATACAAGCATTAGAAATATTTTGCTAAGTCTTGCATGTTACTAATTTTGCCAAATGCCATGTTGGGAAATCCTAAGTAGTTGTAGAATTGCTAGGAAATTTCTAAGTTAAGTTACTATCTATGCCATGCTTAGCCTAGCTAGTAGCAAACAAGGGTTGGTGAAATATACATGCTATGATGAAAATATTTCTAAGTCTTTGGACTTATGTTTTTCTTAATAAAACAACTAAGTCAATGAATCACCTGGGTGGAAAGGGACTTGATTGGTGGTTTTTGGTTGAGTGGTTACACAAGGCCCATGGCTATGGTTTACCTTGTGTATCTCACTTGTGGAAAGCCACCCAGGAACAAAGGGATTTTAGAGGCCAAGTGTTGAGAAGCTTCTAGTGCAGCCACTTGGCAATATGGGCTCTGCACGATCACATAGGTTGCTAGAACTTAGCCATTTGGACAGTTGGTGGTAGTGGGAATGATAGGTTGGAACGTCCATTTGGTCTAAGGGAAGGCTTACGAAAGGTCTGTCTTGGTGAAACCAAGTCTGGTGGGGAAAGTGCACAACCTCTGCAGATGGAAAAATCTAAGTACTTAGCCAAGTCCATGGCAATGGACAACTTGAGCATCAAGACATGGAAGCTATCAAGAATCTCATCACTCCAACTTCTAAGTAAAAACTTGTGGGTGAACAAGGGTGAAGGACCTCAATGTCTATTGGTGGTTCCTTGGGAAAAGTTTTGACAAAGAAAAACTTAGTGATTTCAACTAATAGGAAAAACCTATTTTGAGCAAAGCAAGCCAAGCTACACTTAGCCAAATTTGCATATAGTATCTAGTCCACTTAAAATATACTAAGGTATCACTTGCCAATACTATTCCAAAGTATTGACCCACTATGGCTGTAACTTGTGATGTTGCAGGTTACTCTGATGAGGATTAGGTGTCATGAGTCTACACTCAACATGTTTGCCTGTGGCACATGAAGATGAAGACTTATATTTATTTACTTATTCAAACTCTTGTAATAGGCCTATGGCCTTGAGTTGTAAAGACTATGTTATCTCTGGAATGGATGTAATAAATGACCTTTGTATATGTGTACTTCATCTTAAACTGTGGATGCTAGCAATGATCCAGGGACTAGCATTGCAATCACAGGGATCCTTTTCCTTTACAAAGGAGGGATCTTACACTACGGTTCGCGAAAAATGCAGACATGATCGAGACCCCTCTCCGATCAATAATCAGCAGCGGGGCCTGGAGATCCGTACTGACTCCCACACATTCAACGATGACTTTTGTGATCGTGTGAACCTTTTATGCTAGTATCTTAATCCCTTTGTTTCACGATATATTACATGTCCGAGATTCGATCATCGGTATCTCCATACCTAGTTTGATCTTGTTACCGACATGCACTCTTTTCTCGTTCCCGTGATATAACATTCTAGTGATCAAATCACTTGCTTGCAAGCTAATCAATGTGATATCACCGAGAGGGCCCAGAGCATATCTATCCGTCATCGGGATGAACAAATTCCACTCTCGATCCATGGGTCTCAACATAACACTTTAGTAGTTCTGAAGCCATCTTTATAATCACCCAGTTACGGTGTGACGTTTGATGTCATCGAGAAACTCTTCCGATGTTAGTGATTGACATGATCTCATGGTCTAAGGATTAGGATCACTTCGTAAGTTGTTATATCAATATAAACTCAATGACTTTGATCGTAATGCTATACTTCGGATGAATGTTCATCACATCATTACACTAATGTTGTGACCTCGTTATTAACAACATCCAATGTCCATGATCAGGAAACTTTGATCATGTTGTTAATCAACGAGCTAGTTTATAAGAGAGGCATAACTAGGAACTTCCTTTTTGTTTATTAAACACACATGTACTAACGTTTCCGTATTAATACAATTATAGCATGCAAAATAAACAATTATCATAAATAAGGAATACGATAATAACCACTTTATTATTGCCTCTCGGGCATATTCCCTTCGGTCTCCCACTTGCACTAGAGACAATAATCTAGTTTGAAAACTTTGTGTATTGAACACCTATGGCTTTCTGGTGTTCCAAATACGCAACTGCAAGTGGTTAACATAATCTACGGATCTGACACTTTCAGGTCCGTGTGTATTTGCATGTCTTTGCGTCTTCATGCATCACTCATTCTCCAATGAGATGGCATTGTATAAATTTGGTCTTTTGGTGAGACCTTTAGTTCCTTGGGGTTAAAACATGTCGATACTATTGTCATACAATATATCTTTAGTGTTAGCCCGTTGTGAACTACACCTTAGTTTGATAACAAACTACTTGACACAAATCCCTCCTTTGCTGCTACTATAGCAGTCATATACTTAGCCTTTTGTTGTAGTATTCGTCACAATGTCTTAACTATGGATTTCATCCAAATACATCATGGAATCTCCTTTCCATTACATTGTGCCACCCATAGTTTAAATTGAGATAAACTTAATTTGTATCTTGTGACAAAACTAGTATCTGTTTGTCACCTCTACACAAATATATTCTTAGTTCTTCCAAAAGATCATAAGAATATCCTTACTATCGTCCAATGATCATTTTATGATTCATTCTGGTATATGCTCATAACACCTTGAGGATAGGACATATCTGGATGTGTACATATCATGGTTTGATTGATCAAAACATTCTCGTGATTTCACTCATCAAGTGTCAAAGCACTTGAATCTTGTTTCACTTATCAAGTGTCGATACACTTGAATCTTGATTCAATTCTTTTCCATGGGACAAGAACCGTTTCTTGTTGTTTCTATATTGAACTCCTTCAATATCTCATATATGTACGTTTGGCACAACCATATTAGCGTCATAGTCTACCCACTATAGACATTCACACTAAATATTCGGGTTTTGCCTAAGTATTTCATCGAAATGAAATTCTTAACCTTTGTCAATAAAATATAGATCATTTCTAATCAACAAGATGTCCTCCACATAATGTATTAGAAATATGTCTTAGTGCTCCCACTTAATTTCTTGCAAATGCAAGCATCTTCATCGTCTCCTGATGAAAACTCTTTTTCATCATGGTGAAGATTCCAACTCCGCGATGCTTACTTCAACAATTGAAGTTTGCATGCCCCTTTTTAGCATCCTTTGAATTAACAAAACCCTTTGGATCGTGTCATGTACACGTCCTAGGTAACCATTCTGTTAGAAGAACTTTGTTTTGTTTATTCATCTACCATATAACAAATTATATGTAGTGGTTGCTACTTTAATCCGTCCAGACTAAATATCGCTATGAAAGATCAAATCTTGTCATAGTCAACTCCTTGAACATTGTCATAAAATACTTTACGACATGTCGACCATTTCATAGATGTGAAACATCCATGTATGTTTCTTTATAGATCCAAATACGACTGATAGGTTTTTACACCTTTCCGGAGGGTCTTCCAAGTTCAAAACTTGATTTATCATGTATGGAACTATCACGGATTTTATGGCTTCAAGCCATCTGACGGAGTCAGGGCCCATCATCGCTTCTTTGCATATAGTCGGTTCATCATTGTCAAACAATAATGATTTACTCTCAAATCTTAATCATTTGATTGTTTATCTGACCTTCTTGGTTCAATAGGAACTTTAGATCTCCGTGACCGCAACCTTTGAGGCACGTAATCCATGAGCATTCTGGTTGCCTTCGGAACATTTTCCGGCGCTGCGCAACTCAGCACATATAGCTAAGGTTCGTTAACCTTATCAAAGTTCTATTGTCCTCCCACTTAACATTTATGAAAAATTCCTTCTTCAAGAAATTTCACGTTTCAAGCGACAAACCCTTTTGTCCTTGGTGTTATGGAGGAATAACCAATTGTTATTTGAAATAACCTACAAAGACATGCTCATCCGACTTCGGTTGTAAACATCTTACTTATGTTTAGCATACCAAAATTTAAGAAATGACAACTTGGGTTTTACCCCAAACCATAACTTCCATGGTGTCATTTCAACGGATCAAGATGGAGCTCTTTTCAGTGTAAAAGCGGCAGTCTCTAAAGCTTTATTCTTTTAAAACATAATGGCAGTTTTATCAATAACACCTTTGATCCAACCATGTCAAACAAGGTTTCATTACAAATCTCAAACACTCCATATTCCTATGGTGTTTCGGGATATGTAAATCTAGGTGTTTTGCTAAACTTGTAACTCAAATAAATCCCTTTATGATAAAATCATAATTCATTCATTTTCTTGTTACACTTGTAACTCAAACAAATCCCTTATGATAAAATCATAAACCATTTATTTTCTTGTTACAATGATTTTGCACTTCATCTTGAAAGTCTTTGAAACATTTTCAAATATTTCATACTTCTTTCTCATTAAGTGAACATTCACTCAAATTTCCGGAGAAAGCATATGAAGTTGAAATCCATCGCTTACGACTATACATAATGGACTACATACATCGATATGTATAAATTCCAATAATTTAGTCGTTCGTTCTTCTTTGGCCTTTGAACGAAGTTTTAATTATCACGTGGAAAGTCTCACAAGCGTCACTTGATCAAATCAAAGACTCCAAAAATCCATGAATATGGAGATTCTTCATGTTTTCTTTCCAATATAATTTAAACAGCGATGTCACTTCGTAAGTGATCTTTCAATCATTTGTTTTGCGACATTTTAGCATTAGGTTTTATGGATGTGATTTCTCCAACTAGATTTATAAATCATCCATCTTATATGGAATACGGTAAATATTTGAACAACCTTTGTTCTCATAATACCTGATTTAAATAACAATTATTAAAACAAATCTTGAAGTCAAGCTTTGATGTCAACGAGAAATACAAACAACGGTTTGTTTGTTTTCGATGAACATCATCACATATTCTCTTGCTAGTTACTTAGGCCATTGTGGTTCATGAATTGCGTCGTTCCGTATGAAATTTCATACCAACCAATTCGCTATCCAATACCCAAGAACCACATTGTTTAACAAGCAAACAATACAACCATAACATGTATATCATATATATACCTAAATTGGATATTTCCAATATTTTCTTTTCTGCCAAATATATTTTATAGATTCTCTTTCAGCATTTCCTTTTCCTTTTAAAAAGAATCTATCAACATAAAAAGTGGCGCCATATACATGACACATAGTCCAAAGCGTGTATATTCAAATAATAATACCTTTGGACTTGCACTTTGAAGTAGATCACCATCATCAAAATGATCGGTATTCTTTCAAAATCCATTCTTTAGTAATATTTTAGTGTAGTAAACAATTTACATACATCTTCTATTCATCCTTATCATGACGAATTTCATGATCAAGCTACTATAGCTTATAAAGGTGAATCGTGAGTATAACATTACTTTCCAAAACCCTTTTGGATGATTAGGATGTCTAGCATCTCCAACCTTCGTAAATTCTCATCCAATATGAGAACATATATTATACTCTATCATATTGCAACCAAAACATTGTTTCAGATATCGTTATATCTGCCACACATGATGGTTTCTGAAACAATTCTTTCAGCTCCTAGATAAACTTGATGTTTAAATCCAGAATCATGGAGACAAACATGATACTTAAGATACTAACACTAGATTGTTACTCTCGATTTAATACTAACTATTAAATTTCACGGAGTAAATAGAGTTTGCTGAAAGTTTGAAATAGGACTTTAAACTTTAGATTGACACTCAACACAATACGATACCGGTTCGTAAAGTATATATCCAGAATTCTATAGTTCTATTATCTCAATTACAACTATGCATAAGGTGGTGAACGAATGCCAATGACTACAACAAATTATGCAAATTCACTTTGATTTAATTTATGATAAATTGAGTTCTACTAATCCAAATTAGAAATGAACTCCCACTCAAAAACGACATCCCTCGTGTCTTTTCGGTGATTACATGAACCAAATCCACTACACCAAGTCCGATCATCACGTGAGTCGGCGTAGCTTCAAAGGCGAGCATCAAATGGGCATCATATCTACTATATGACTCATGCTTAACCTTTCGGTCCGTGTTCCGAGGCCATGTCTATACATGCTAGGCTCGCCAAGTAAGAACCTTAGTATTCGCGTGTGTAACTGTCTTACACCCGAGATATGCTCGTGGATTGAAGTACACCCGATCATCACGTGATGTCTTGAAGTGACGAAACATTAGCGGTGCATACTTAAGGAAGAACACATTTTTATCTTGATATCTAAATGAGGGATCATCTTATTATGCTAATAAAACGCCAAACAAGCAATATAAGATGCAATAAACATCACATGTTAATAAGTGAAATGATATGGTTCCCGCACTTGATCTCTATCATGTGCATCGTGGTATGATCTCTATCATACCTCTATGTGTAAGGCCAAGGTATATGGAACCTACACGTTATGTGTGTTGTAAGAGTATCATCTTATACTTCTACTTACAACATCACCATATCATAACACTAGCCCAGCAACAATCTAAACTAGACGCCTCTAATTTATCCATTGCAAGTTTTACGTGGCTTAGGGCTTTCGAAGATAGAACCGTTCTTACCTATGAACATGAACCACAACGAGGATAACCAAATTATTGACAACTCGTTGCAAATTAGATATTGACTATAGTAGGAGAGACAGACACCCGCTAGCCACTTATGCAAAACTAGTTGCATGTCAAGCGTGGAACAGGTCTCATGTGCGAGGACATGTAAAGTTTGTCCGGGCCGCTTCATCCCACTATGCCACCAATATCCAAAGTACAACTAAGAAGAAATAAAATGATCATCATCGCCCACATACTCATATGTGTACTACCCGTGCAAAGCATCTACACATAGATCCGGCTCTGATACCACTGTAGGGTTCGCAGCATAGAAAACAAAAAAATTCCTACGATGGGAACATCTAAGTACCAAGATCTATCTACTAGATACAAGCAACGGGTGGATATATATCCATAGAATACATACCCTCGAAGACCGAATAGCATTAACGAGGTTGTACTCATGGATGATGTAGACGAACGCTTGCCGATCTCAAGATCGTGATGAAGTCCATCTGGTCCAGCTGGTCCAGCACGATCAAGTCCAGCACCTCAAAGCAGTGGTGCATCCGTGATCGCACACACGTACGGGTACCCCGACAACCTCCGCGCCCTCGCTCCAGCGAAGCAGCGGAAGCAACAAATCCTTCCAGAAAAAGCCACCGGGAACATGTATCTCGCTGATCCGAGACCATGGGGAAATTCTAAAGGGGGGAGAGAGATCCTTCGCGAGGAGGTGTGATTTGAGAGGAGAGGGGGGCCTTTTATAGGGGAGAGGGGGGCACCCAAGGGGCATGGCGCCCAGCCATGGGGGCTGCCCACACCTTTTCACATTCATGTGGGTGGATCTCCCACTCAAAATGAAAAGCCTCCACTCTCATTAAAAAGCCTCCACTCAAAAATCCACTCACATGCATTAAATTTCCACCAAATTTAATGCAAGCTCTCATTTAAATAAAACTCTTTTATTTATTTATTCAGAATTTTGTTAATTACTTTAATTAACAAACATTCACATAAAACCCCTTACAACATTTCAATTTCACATGTAGAACCAGTTTCAGCAATTTCAACCGAAACAGTTTCGGTGTCTAGTGAAATAAATTTCCTGTGCTTTCCTTTTCTTTTTCTGGCATATCATTTGCTCCGAATGGTGTCGGTATCCCTTAAGTGTGTCACCCTACGGTTCGCGAATAATGCAGACATGATCGAGACCCCTCTCCGATCAATAATCAGCAGCGGGACCTGGAGATCCGTACTGACTCCCACACATTCAACGATGACTTTTGTGATCGTGTGAACCTTTTACGCTAGTATCTTAATCCCTTTGTTTCACGATATATTACATGTCCGAGATTCGATCATCGGTATCTCCATACCTAGTTTGATCTCGTTACCGACATGCATTCTTTTCTCGTTCCCGTGATATAACATTCTAGTGATCAAATCACTTGCTTGCAAGCTAATCAATGTGATATCACCGAGAGGGCCCAGAGCATATCTATCCGTCATCGGGATGAACAAATTCCACTCTCGATCCATGGGTCTCAACATAACACTTTAGTAGTTCTGAAGCCATCTTTATAATCACCCAGTTACGGTGTGACGTTTGATGTCATCGAGAAACTCTTCCGGTGTTAGTGATTGACATGATCTCATGGTCTAAGGATTAGGATCATTTCGTAAGTTGTTATATCAATATAAACTCAATGACTTTGATCGTAATGCTATACTTCGGATGAATGTTCATCACATCATTACACTAATGTTGTGACCTCGTTATTAACAACATCCAATGTCCATGATCAGGAAACTTTGATCATCTTGTTAATCAACGAGCTAGTTTATAAGAGAGGCATAACTAGGAACTTCCTTTTTGTTTATTAAACACACATGTATTAACGTTTCCGTATTAATACAATTATAGCATGCAAAATAAACATTTATCATAAATAAGGAATACGATAATAACTACTTTATTATTGCCTCTCGGGCATATTCCCTTCAATAACCTTGCAGAAAAAGAGGAGGAAAACTTGATGATGGTTCTATAGATGCATTAGAATGCTCTTGGGTATTCGATGAGCGACTTGAAAGGGATTGGTCCCTTGATAGCCAATCTAGAATATTTATGGAAGAAGGAGCTCAAGCGGTTGCAGATTTTTAGAGGCGACTTAAACCTCACATGACATAAGAGGTGAGGAAGGAAGTAATACGTTTATTAGATGCAGGAATCATCTTTCATGTGAGGGGGAAGTGATTGGGTAAGTCATGTTCATTGTGTTCCCAATAAAGGTGGATTTACCGTTGTTCAAAACGAACACAATGAGATGGTACCTACTAGAATCATTATTGGTCACAGGATATGTATCAATTATATAAAACTTAATAAGGAAACCAGAAAGGACAATTACCCTTTACCGTTTATAGATCAAACTTTAGAGAGGCTTGCTATGCGTTCTCATTTTTCTACCTAGACGTTTATTCTGGGTATTTCAAATAGTTGTTCACCTAGATGATCAACTAAAATCAACCTTCACTTGTCATTTTGGCTTATGCTTATCACTGTATGCCTTTTGGTCTTTGCAATGCCCTTGCTAGGTGTATGACTACTATATTCGCTGATTATGTTGAAAGTATTATGGAAGTATTCATGGACGATTTTTTTGTTTATGCAACTTCATTTAATCATTGTCTCCATAACCTTCATAAAGTTTTGTAGAGATGTGAAGATACTAACCTAGTCATGAATTGGGGAAAATGTCACTTTATGGTTCAAGAAGGTGTAGCATCCCAATTGTCTAACAATTGTAATGCTACTTGGTCTAGTAATATAATGGCTACTTCCTATATATAATTGTTGCATCATAATTATATCATGCTCATGTCATCATGCCACCTTGCATTTGAGCATCATATAAAACCCTTTTTGTTGGTTCTTCTCTCATATGCATTGTAAATTGTATTTGGTTATTGATATATTGTTTAAATGCCCAAGTTGAGTTGGGGGCATATCTTTTATTCCACTCCACCACCTTTCTTTGTCACCACCTTATACTTCCACCATTCCAATAACCCATGAGCTTGTAATTCTTTTTCTTTGGATTTTTTATTCTAGCTCATGTGGGTTGGGTGGATCTAATTCTATAATTTCTTTTGCTTGGTCTTTATTCCACCTTTTGGGAATGCATGGGAATCATGCCATGTTATATTATTATTGTTTTCACATAATAACACATGGCATTTAAAGCCCATGCATGGGCCATGCAAAGCTCCACCATCTCTTCTCCTTTGAGTTTTGCCTTTGTTTTAAAGTGGGTCTTGTCTTGTGTTATCATCCTAAGTGTTCTTGATCTCTTGTTGATCACACCTTTTTCTTTCATCGCCTCACCATCTCCATCCCTCACCACCATCTCTCTCTCTACCCCTCTTCATGCTTGATCTTGTTTGAGCTTGTTAAAAACCCTACACCCATCCCCATCCATGCAAGCCATGTGTGGGCATATTCAACCATTATCCCTAAACACTCTAAACCATCTCCTTACCCCTCTCTCCTCACACTTGTCACCTCATGCTTTGGTCATGATTCAAACCCTAGCTACCATACCACACCCTCTCTCTATCCCTCCTCTCTAAGCCACACCTCCACCCTAACCACTCCTTTGCCGAGGTGCCCCCTCTCCCTATCATGATGGCTCCACCTGGCTCCACCTAACCTAGCTCACCCTAACCCGAGACCACCTCTCCTAACCCTAGACTAAGTTACAACCGAGCTCCCTATCCTCTCTCTTCTCTCTACCTTCCAGGTAGCCCCACCGCCATGCCGTCCCCACCTGGCAGCACTACCTGCCCTGCCCTGGCTACCCAGGTCGAGCCCCAGCTCGACCACGTGATCGAGGAGTAGAAGAAAAGGGCCGAAGCCACTTTTCCCTACCCCGTGCCCACACGCTACCTCGCTTTACCCTCCGCCCCACGGCTCCTCTGCCTCTCCCAGATCCGCCCGAGCCTGCGCCTCCTCTCTCTCTTCACTGTCGCTAGATCTCGCCAGACACCGACGTCTACCCCACCTTCGTCGCCCGGCGGTGAGCGTCAAGGAGGTGGCCTGAAGACCAAGAGACCTCCCTGCTGCTCCACAGCCTGCCTTGACGCGAAGGAGGAGCGCCACGGCCCGCCACCAGCGTCGCCCGACGCAAACCCTAGCTGCGCCGGCCGTCTGCGTCCTCGCCCCTCCGTCGCCTCCCTGCACGATCCGACCGCACCGATCTCTCCACGGTACGACCCTCTCCCTCCCTGACAACCTCCGCCTTGCTATAATCGCCAGTGCTCGCCGGACAAATCGTCGAACGGCCTCGGTGCGCGGCGGCCGACGTCGTTCTCTCGTTGCTGCGCCGCGCAGCGACCTATCTAGCCCCCATCCACCTTGCTGTCACCAACCCTCAACCAGCCGCATTGGTTACCGCCTCCACATGAGCCCAGTCCCGGATCGAGTTCATGGCCATCCGTTGTCGCGCCTGGCCGATCAAGGGTCGAGAGAAGAACAACAGTACGGGCCGGTGGTCGTTTGCAAATAGCCCCTCCTTTTATTTTTCGCCTCAACCCGCGGTACCCGAGCCCCACCAGTCAGCCTCCCTGTCCATTTTACAAAAACACCCCCGCAGTTTTGAACACCCAACCCGCGCTCTAGCACGTCCCTACTGTCACCATGGGTTCAAATGACTGCCCGTGGTCCACTAGAACAGACGCTTTCAGCCTTATGGTGTGCCCAGTCAACGTCATGGCCCACCGTGTTGGCTTGGGTCGAATTCACCTAGGTGTAAAAAGTCCTGGCAATTTTCTGTTAAATAAAAATGATTTCAGTAAATGTTTAAATTTCAAATTCAAATCTGCTTTTAAATAACTTATAAATTATAATCCCAAATTCAACTTATGATATATGTTTTGAAATCAGAAAAATGTGAGGATTTCAAATATGCCCTTCAAAATATTATTTGAGCACTTTAAATTTTCGAGATGATTAAAATTACATTAAAATGCCCTTTAACTTAATTAAGTAATAACTTTTGTTTTATAACTCCAAATTTGACAAATAATATGTCTAAATCGATCAGCGCGACGAGCCCGTTCTATCTATGCATTCCATGTTCTGAATTGCAGCATGCATCATATAAATATAAAGTATACAGCAACTTATTTGAGGATAAAAGGTGACTAAAACTCCATAAAATGCTTTATTCTTGTATTCCACACCTCACCCATGCCATGCTACATTATTGCCATGCAAATTGTGCATCATTCATCATGGCATGATTGTTTGCTTGTCGCATTTTAATTCATATGCTTGTGCACTCTATTTATGTTGGCCCTTGTTTGTTTGGATCTTCTTCGAATAGACGCTGAGCAGGGGATATATCAAGAAAACCAGGAGCACTACCCAGATCTATCCCTCGCTTCAACTGAGCTGCCAGGCAAGCACTACCACATGCTTGCATACATATAGTACCTATTGCTTCTATCTTATTCTTGCGTCAGGGAGTCACGATTGCATTAAATTGAATCCCATGTACTGCATAGCCTTTACATTTAAACCCCACCGAAGCTTGTTCCTCCATCCCATGAGCCATTACTACATGAGTTGTTTGAGCCATGCGAGTCGTAGAACAGCATGTGTAGGGTATGTGAGTGTCTGATGGATAACGAGGTACCTAAACAACTTAACCTGAGTAGTAATGGGATAACTAATGACAGTGGCACCGGTGGGCAATATCTGCTATTTGGTTCTTCATGCTCACTTGTGTCCCGTAGGACCCCGAGTACTTGATTCCTGTTCCTTGAATATTTGCACTATCCACATCCGGGAGGCTTATGAACCCCCCTGAGCTAGAGCTTGATTCATTCTTATTTCTTGGGGCCACAAAGTAGTTTGGGGCTTTATTACTATCCTGTACTTATGCCATGCTTTACTGCTTTATTTAAGATTGTGCGAGGAGCACCTGTACTATTTTGGATGCGGAGTGTTTTCGCGGTATCGACAAGCCCAGTCACACTTTTGGGTTCCCAGTCGTTTACAGCCATTGATGCAAACCTTGAGTCCGTCTGAGCGGCCAACCGTTCTGCGGGTAGCTTAATGGGGTGGCCCCCTGAAACATTTCTGAATCCTGTGATCGCTTTGTCGTGAATGCCTCGTTGGGTTTTGATTTGGTTTTTCCGAGGTTGATCGAGTGTGTGTTGCTATTTGTGCACCCCTGCAGGGTAAATCTTTCTGAAAGCCATGTCCGCGGTTATGGACGACTTGGAGCACAGTTTCTCGATCATAGACAAGTATAACTAAAGTACCGCTTTTAATTTGACTAAGTACCTGACTAGTAAATGGTGCAACACTCATGGAATGGATAATAAAAACTGCCAACGGGTGGGGGGGCTGTTCGTCCGCTTCCTCGTTGGTAAGCGAGGAGGAGGATGGATCTGTTAATATTACTGTTATAACTGTTGTTATTAATTCACGGACATCCGTCTATCTTTGGTTAGGCGGATGGTTAGCGAGTATCTATAGAATTGTTAGGTATTATCTTTGCTGCATTTGCGTCACCCAGGTTGTGTCCCTTTAGAGGCATAAAGACTTCTGAGTACCCTAGGGTCTCACGATAAATTGTTTGATTCAGATGAACAGGTAAACTCGCAAGATGGATACTGGGTGGAGGAGACGAACGATGTGGGCAACGATCACTTGGTGTAGAGATTCCGGGAACGGGGATCCGTGAGATCTGTGGGCGGGATGTGTTTATTTATGGGGCATCTTATGCCGATTTGCTTCTTATCCGTACTCGGATCTTGTTTCCGCTTCTGCTTGATACTCTGATGTTTGATGTATGAGGAGATATCCTAAACTATTATATCTATCTAGGATATTTGGATCTTGCCGTGTATGCGTTGCAATATTTCTATTTCTTTTTAGATGGAATGGCTCGAGGACTGTTGTATGGTGGCTTGCATACATACTCATTTGTGTATGTAGTTGATCCCTTCGCTTTGCCGATTCGTCGCTCTTGTCCTGATGTTTTGGAAATGGTTAGGACGGCCGAAAGGTCTACCTGTGAGTGGCATTTGTCCCCACCGTACTATTTTAACCATTTCCGCTCATCCAGGCTTGTAACTAAGAGCGTAATTCATCGAGGTAGTTACAATTGGTATCAGAGCCATCCCGCCCTTCAGGGTCTCAGCCAAATGGTCGTTGTCAGTCTAGCAAATATTTTTGGTAGCTATGTATACTAGGGAAAAACAAAACGTGATAGTAGTACTGCTTCCACTTTTCTTCTTACCCACCCACCCACCCTTTTCTGGTAAGGAAGTGTAACGTTTTCAATCCTCTTCCTAAAATTCAAACTAGGATTCACGTGTCCTGGGTTTCCGTAGTACCATAGAAAGTGTGTGTGTGTGTGTGAATTCCTTGTCTATCTGTTGCATCCAACATGTTATCTTTATCTGCCTTTTGGTTATCAACTGTTGGTACATTCCATACCGACAGGCTTTTGCAAACCGACGCGATCTATCTGATTCGTTGTATACCGCCACGATCTGTCTTACTCTTTGTTATCCGAGGTTATCTTGTTTGGGGTGTTCGTTTCCGTAGTTACTAATCTTTAGGTTCATCTTGAGAAGAAGGTGTTGGGATACGTGTTCTACTTATTCATGTGCGGAGTAATGATTTGAGTGCGGGATGGAGTCGTGACCATACCACTACTTTTATCATTCGCTCTTGTATATTGAATTGGTAGAGTCACTAATCTTGATTCGTTAAGTGATTTTGCGCATCTATTGGTATTTTAATGCCGAAAATGCGGAAAAAATTTCTTTGATACATCTGTGCTTCCACACTCCTTTTCAGTCGTGTGCGATATGCTTAATATCTTCTAGGTGCTTTGAACTTTGTTGATATTTTAATATCATCTTAGTTAATTGTATCCTTTAATCTTGGTTAATTCCATCTTGGTACTATTTTGGATTATTATTATTCTCCATTATGGTACTGACTTGTGTTTTATATCAATCACAGGATGGCACCACCACGCCGTTCTGAGGAGGACATACAACCTGAACTGGGGGCCGCGTTGTCAAGCATCGCCAATGCCTTGGCAGCAATGCAGCAGAACCAGCAGCGATTTGAAGAAAGTGTCAGGAGGAATGAGTTTGCTCTGCTACCTCCACCTCCCAAGCGAGGAGACATCAAAAGCTTCCTGAAGTTCAACCCACGCCAATTTGATGTGTCCGATCAACCACTTGATGCTAATGATTGGTTGCATGAGATGTCAAGGTTACTGGTGACTGCTGATGTTCCTGAGCAAGAATGGGTAAAATGTGCCACTCACCTTCTGAAGGGAGATGCAGCTCTGTGGTGGGAGAATTACCTGAAGGCAAACTACACTGGTTTTCAGCCTACTTGGGAACAGTTCACTGGAGCTTTCAAAGAGCGATTCTGTCGAAATTGTCATGGAGAGGATGAAGGAAGTGTTTCTCAACCTCAAGCAGGGCAATGACAATGTCAATACCTACATCAGAAACTTCATGAACCTTTCTCGTTATGGTGGCGATGAGATCTCTGATGACAAGAAGAAGCAAAATAGGTTCCGACAAGGGCTCAATGCATCGATTAAATATGCAATCACACATGCAAGGCCGGCGTCTTTTCTGGAACTTCAACATACAGCTCTGCAGGAAGGAGCAAGTAGGCAAGTGTTTGAGGAGTCAAAGAAACACAACCGCGATGCAACAAGCTCTTCAGCTATGTCAACTCCTTCTAAGCGTCGTGTCTGGGTTCCTAACACCCCACCGTCGCTCCCGGCTCCACCAAGACCTTCAAGCTACGCGGCAAGGCCACCAAACTTCCTCCTTGCTGCTCCTGTGGGCTACAACCACAACTACCACAGGCGCTGGCGGAGTCCACAGCTCGTTGCTCCACGTCCACCTGGTGCTTGTTACACTTGTGGAAACACTGGGCATCAACACTGGAACTGTCCAATGAACAACAAAGCTCTTCCTCCACCACCTCCAAGACCTGCGGCAAGCTCTCCTATGGTTCGTGCACCACCACCTCGGGCTCTCAACATCAACACCAAGCCGGGTCTCTGTTGCTTTCGTGCCAACGCCATGCCGCTCAAGCTGAGCATGCACCTGGAGGTGTGATGGGTATGCTTTCCGTTAACTCAGTCCCTGCACGAGTTTTGTTTGATTCTGGTGCATCGCATTCTTTTGTTTCTCACAAATTTGCAAATGAGAATGAGTTAGCTATGGATCCTCTCCTTAAGCGGTTAATGGTCCTCTCTCCTGGAGCAACAATGGCAGCTTCTAAAATCAGCCATGGCAACCAAATTGAGATTGGTGGCTCTTCGTTCTCGGCGTCCTTAATTATTCTGGGCAATTCTGACATTGATGTTATCTTGGGCATGGATTGGTTGACAGCAAATGCAGCTGTGATTGATTGTGCTGAACGCTCGGTTTCTCTGAAAATTCCTGAAGGCCATATAGTCTTTTCTCCAAGTCTGACTCCTGCTATTCAGCTTTTCTCTTTGACGGCTCTAAATGCTGATGCTATGGAAGCTATTCAGAGTGTTCCGGTGGTCTGTGAGTTCCCAGATGTCTTTCCTGAAGAGTTTCCAGGGATGCCTCCGGATCGTGAGGTTGAGTTTGTAATTGAGCTAGAACCTGGAACGGCTCCTATCTCCAAGCGGCCTTATAAAATGGGTCCTGCTAAGTTGGCGGAACTCAAACGTCAGCTTGATGAACAAGAGAAGTTGGGTTTCATTCAACACAGTACTTCTTCTTGGGGTAGCCCAACCATGTTTGTGAAGAAGCGAGACAAGACTGATAGACTTTGTGTTGACTATCGGGCTCTCAATGCTAAAACCATCAAGAATAAATATCCCTTCCGGATTAATGATCTCTTCGATCAGCTAGCTGGAGCTGTGGTATTCTCTAATCTTGACTTGAGAAGTGGTTATCATCAAATCAAGATTCGCAAGGAAGATGTTCCTAAAACAGCTTTCACCACCCGCTATGGCCTGTATGAGTACACGGTCATGTCTTTCGGTCTCACCAACGCACCTGCCACCTTCTCGAGGCTTATGAACTCGGTTTTCATGGAGTATCTTGATAAGTTCGTTGTGGTCTACCTGGATGACATCCTAGTCTATTCTAAGTCAAAGGAAGAACATGAAGAACACCTTTGGTGTGTCCTAAACAAGCTTCGTGAGAATCGCCTGTATGCAAAGTTCTCCAAATGTGAGTTTTGGCTGCCTCAAGTCACCTATCTTGGTCACGTCATCTCTGCCAAGGGCATTGCCGTCAACCCAGAAACTGTAAAGACAATTGTTGACTGGCTTCCTCCTGTAAATGTCAAAGAAGTCTGGAGCTTCCTTGGTTTGGCTAGTTATTGCCGTCGCTTCGTTCAGAACTTTTCGAAGATAGCGAAGCCTCTTACCGATCTCCTCAAGAAAGGCAAGAAATACTTTTGGACTCCTGCATGTCAAGCAAGCTTTCAAACACTCAAAGAGAAGCTCGCTTCCACACCAGTCTTGGTTCCTCCAGATACATCCAAGCCTTTCCAGATATTCTGTGACGCATCTTTGCAAGGATTAGGTGCGGTCCTTATGCAAGAAAAACAAGTTGTTGCCTATGCCTCTCGACAGTTGAAGACGCATGAGATCAACTATCCTACACATGACCTCGAACTCGCAGCAGTTGTCTTTGCTTTGAAAGTATGGATGCATTACTTGCTTGGCAACCGTTGTCAAATCTTTTCTGATCACAAGAGTCTGAAGTATATCTTCACACAGCCTGATATCAACCTTCGTCAGAGGAGGTGGATTGAAGCAATCAATGATTTCGATTTGACCATCAACTACACTCCGGGCAAAGCTAATGGCATGGCCGATGCTCTCAGCCACAAAGCTTATGTCAGCAACCTCATGATGGAAGAACAACAGCCGCTCTTGTGCGAGGAATTCCGCAGCTCAACCTTGAAATTGTGGAGCAAGGGTATCTTCTGAACCTTCTGGCAACCCCTCTCTTGGAAGAAAAGGTTCGCTCCATTCAACTTGGTGATCCGTACACCAAAAAGATCATCTCCAACCTTCAGCTTCCGAAGTATGAGTCCTTCCACGTCGATGACCAAGGCACGCTTTTCTTTGAACACCGGATGTTTGTTCCGAACTACCCGGGTTTGAGAGAGCAAGTTCTCAAGGAGGCGTATGACTCTGTTCTTTCTATCCACCCTGGCAGCACAAAGATGTACATGGACTTGAAAACACAATATTGGTGGCCGGGATTGAAACGATATTGTGCCAAGTATGTCTCGGAGTGTGATGTCTGCGCATGAGTTAAAGCTGTCCATCGAAACCTTCCGGTCTTCTACAGCCATTGAAACCCCGGAATGGAAATGGGAGAAATTAGAGATGGACTTCATCACTGGTTTTCCAAGGTGGCAGAAGGGCAACAATGCAATCTTTGTTTTCATTGACAGGCTTTCTAAAGTGGCTCACTTCTTTCCCGTCAAGGAAACAATTTCTGCAATTCAGTTGGCTGAGCTCTATATCAACAGAATTGTCTCTCTGTATGGGGTTCCTCTTGAGATTAGTTCAGACCGTGGAAGCATCTTCACTTCCAAGTTCTGGGGAAGTTTCCAAAATGCTTTGGGAACAAAATTGAACTTTAGCACAGCTTACCACCCTCAGTCGCAAGGACAAGTTGAAAGGATCAATCAGATTCTGGAAGATATGCTCCGTGCTTGCGTCATCTCTTTCGGCATGAAGTGGGAAGAATGTCTTCCTTATGCTGAATTCTCTTACAACAATAGCTTCCAGAAAAGTCTAAAGATGGCACCATTTGAGGCTCTCTATGGTCGCAAATGCAGAACTCCGATTGGTTGGTCGGGTGCAGGAGAAAGAATATTGTTTGGCCCCGACATTGTAACTCAAGCGGAGGAGAAGGTTCACATCATTCTTGAAAATCTGAAGATTGCTCAAAGTCGCCAGAAGAGCAATTATGACAGAAAGCACACGGACATGGAGTATGTCCCTGGTGATCTCGTTTACCTTCGTGTCACTCCCATGAGAGGCACGCACCGCTTTGGTATCAAAGGAAAGCTGGCTCCTAGATACATCGGTCTATTCAAAATTCGTGGAAGAAGAGGAGAAGTTGCTTATGCTCTTGAGCTCCCGGAAAAACTCAAGGTCCATGATGTTTTCCACATCTCTCAACTCAAGAAGTGCTTCAAGGATCCCGGCAGGACCGTGGACCATGAGCTTATCAATCTCCAAGAAGACCTGTCTTATCAAGAACACCCCACAAAAATCCTTGAAGTCGCAGAAAGAAGGACTCGCAACAAGTCCATCAAGTTCTGCAAGGTGCGATGGTCGCACCATTCATTGATGAAGCCACTTGGGAACGTGAAGATGAGCTCCGTGCCAAGTATCCTACCCTCTTTGAGTCTTCTTCTTCTTCCTAGAATCTCGGTGAGATTCTGTTTAGTGGGGAGTTGTAGCATCCCAATTGTCTAACAATTGTAATGCTACTTGGTCTAGTAATATAATGGCTACTTCCTATATATAATTGTTGCATCATAATTATATCATGCTCATGTCATCATGCCACCTTGCATTTGAGCATCATATAAAACCCTTTTTGTTGGTTCTTCTCTCATATGCATTGTAAATTGTATTTGGTTATTGATATATTGTTTAAATGCCCAAGTTGAGTTGGGGGCATATCTTTTATTCCACTCCACCACCTTTCTTTGTCACCACCTTATACTTCCACCATTCCAATAACCCATGAGCTTGTAATTCTTTTTCTTTTGATTTTTATTATAGCTCATGTGGGTTGGGTGGATCTAATTCTATAATTTCTTTTGCTTGGTCTTTATTCCACCTTTTGGGAATGCATGGGAATCATGCCATGTTATATTATTATTGTTTTCACATAATAACACATGGCATTTAAAGCCCATGCATGGGCCATGCAAAGCTCCACCATCTCTTCTCCTTTGAGTTTTGCCTTTGTTTTAAAGTGGGTCTTGTCTTGTGTTATCATCCTAAGTGTTCTTGATCTCTTGTTGATCACACCTTTTTCTTTCATCGCCTCACCATCTCCATCCCTCACCACCATCTCTCTCTCTACCCCTCTTCATGCTTGATCTTGTTTGAGCTTGTTAAAAACCCTACACCCATCCCCATCCATGCAAGCCATGTGTGGGCATATTCAACCATTATCCCTAAACACTCTAAACCATCTCCTTACCCCTCTCTCCTCACACTTGTCACCTCATGCTTTGGTCATGATTCAAACCCTAGCTACCATACCACACCCTCTCTCTATCCCTCCTCTCTAAGCCACACCTCCACCCTAACCACTCCTTTGCCGAGGTGCCCCCTCTCCCTATCATGATGGCTCCACCTGGCTCCACCTAACCTAGCTCACCCTAACCCGAGACCACCTCTCCTAACCCTAGACTAAGTTACAACCGAGCTCCCTATCCTCTCTCTTCTCTCTACCTTCGGTAGCCCCACCGCATGCCAGTCCCCACTGGCACTACTACCTGCCTGCAGCTACCAGTCGAGCCCCAGCTCGACCACGTGATCGAGGAGTAGAAGAAAAGGGCCGAAGCCACTTTTCCCTACCCCGTGCCCACACGCTACCTCGCTTTACCCTCCGCCCCACGGCTCCTCTGCCTCTCCCAGATCCGCCCAGAGCCCTGCCGCACCTCCCCTCTCTCTTCACCGTCGCTAGATCTCGCCGCCAGACACCGACGTCTACCCCTGCTTCGTCCCGTCGCCGGTGAGCGCCAAGGAGGTGGCCTGGAAGACCAAGGAGACCTCCTGCTGCTCCCTCAGACACGAGACGCTAAGGAGGAGCGCCAGCCGCCAACACCAGCGGCCGCCGACAAACCCTAGCTGCGCCGGCCGTCTGCGTCCTCGCCCCTCCGTCGCCTCCCTGCATGATCCGACCGCACCGATCTCTCCACGGTACGACCCTCTCCCTCCCTGACAACCTCCGCCTTGCTATAATCGCCAGTGCTCGCCGGACAAATCGTCGAACGGCCTCGGTGCGCGGCGGCCGACGTCGTTCTCGTTCTTGCGGCCAGCGCACCTATCTAGCCCCATCCACCTTCGCCACCAACCCTCAACCAGCGCATTGGTTACACCGCCTACATGTGAGCCCTGTGTCCCGGATCGAGTTCCCAGGCGGCCAAGGCGCGCACAGACGAAACCGACCATTGGTCGAGAGAAGAACAACAGTACGGGCCGATGGTCGTTTGCAAATAGCCCCTCCTTTTATTTTTCGCCTCAACCCGTGGTACCCGAGCCCCACCAGTCAGCCTCCCTGTCCATTTTACAAAAACACCCCCACAGTTTTGAACACCCAACCCAAGGCCGCGTGGTCCACTACCCGTGGTCACTAGCCCACATGTCAATCGCAGCGGCTAGGTAGCACCGCGGTGAGAAAGCTTTTCCCTGTGCGCGTGTGCCCAGTCAACAGTGGCCCACCCGTCAGTGGCTTGGGTCGAATTCACCTAGGTGTAAAAAGTCCTGGCAAATTTCTGTTAAATAAAAATGATTTCAGTAAATGTTTAAATTTCAAATTCAAATCTGCTTTTAAATAACTTATAAATTATAATCCCAAATTCAACTTATGATATATGTTTTGAAATCAGAAAAATGTGAGGATTTCAAATATGCCCTTCAAAATATTATTTGAGCACTTTAAATTTTCGAGATGATTAAAATTACATTAAAATGCCCTTTAACTTAATTAAGTAATAACTTTTGTTTTATAACTCCAAATTTGACAAATAATATGTCTAAATCGATCAGCGCGACGAGCCCGTTCTATCTATGCATTCCATGTTCTGAATTGCAGCATGCATCATATAAATATAAAGTATACAGCAACTTATTTGAGGATAAAAGGTGACTAAAACTCCATAAAATGCTTTATTCTTGTATTCCACACCTCACCCATGCCATGCTACATTATTGCCATGCAAATTGTGCATCATTCATCATGGCATGATTGTTTGCTTGTCGCATTTTAATTCATATGCTTGTGCACTCTATTTATGTTGGCCCTTGTTTGTTTGGTTCTTCTTCGAATAGACGCTGAGCAGGGGATATATCAAGAAACCCAGGAGCACTACCCAGATCCATCCCTCGCTTCAACTGAGCTGCCAGGCAAGCACTACCACATGCTTGCATACATATAGTACCTATTGCCTCTATCTTATTCTTGCATCATGGAGTCACGATTGCATTAAATTGAATCCCATGTACTGCATAGCCTTTACATTTAAACCCCACCAAAGCTTGTTCCTCCATCCCATGAGCCATTACTACATGAGTTGTTTGAGCCATGCGAGTCGTAGAACAGCATGTGTAGGGTATGTGAGTGTCTGATGGATAACGAGGTACCTAAACAACTTAACCTGAGTAGTAATGGGATAACTAATGACAGTGGCACCGGTGGGCAATATCTGCTATTTGGTTCTTCATGCTCACTTGTGTCCCGTAGGACCCCGAGTACTTGATTCCTGTTCCTTGAATATTCGCACTATCCACATCCGGGAGGCTTATGAACCCCCCTGAGCCAGAGCTTGATTCATTCTTATTTCTTGGGGCCACAAAGTAGTTTGGGGCTTTATTACTATCATGTACTTATGCCATGCTTTACTGCTTTATTTAAGATTGTGCGAGGAGCACCTGTACTGTTTTGGATGCGGAGTGTTTTCGCGGTATCGACAAGCCCAGTCACACTTTCGGGTTCCCAGTCATTTACAGCCATTGACGCAAACCTTGAGTCCGTCTCGGAGCCGGCCAACTTCGTTGCGGGTAGCTTAATGGGGTGGCCCCCTGAAACATTTCTGAATCCTGTGATCGCTTTGTCGTGAATGCCTCGTTGGGTTTTGATTTGGTTTTTCCGAGGTTGATCGAGTGTGTGTTGCTATTTGTGCACCCCTGCAGGGTAAATCTTTCTGAAAGTCGTGTCCGCGGTTATGGACGACTTGGAGCACAGTTTCTCGATCATAGACAAGTATAACTAAAGTACCGCTTTTAATTTGACTAAGTACCTGACTAGTAAATAGTGCAACACTCATGGAATGGATAATAAAAACTGCCAACGGATGGGGGGGCTGTTCGTCCGCTTCCTCGTTGGTAAGCGAGGAGGAGGATGGATCTGTTAATATTACTGTTATAACTGTTGTTATTAATTCATGGACATCCGTCTATCTTTGGTTAGGCGGATGGTTAGCGAGTACCTATAGAATTGTTAGGTATTATCTTTTGCTGCAATTGCGTCACCCCAGGTTGTGTCCCCTTTAGAGGCATAAAGACTTTCTGAGTACCCCTAGGGTCTCACACGATAAATTGTTTGATTCAGATGAACAGGTAAACTCGCAAGATGGATACTGGGTGGAGGAGACGAACGATGTGGGCAACTATCACTTGGTGTAGAGATTCCGGGAACGGGGATCCGTGAGATCTGTGGGCGGGATGTGTTTATTTATGGGGCATCTTATGCCGATTTGCTTCTTATCCGTACTCGGATCTTGTTTTCCGCTTCCGCCTGATACTCTGATGTTTGATGTATGAGGAGATATCCTAAACTATTATATCTATCTAGGATATTTGGATCTTGCCGTATGGCGTTGCAATATTTCTATTTCTTTTAGATGGAATGGCTCTGAGGACTGTTGTATGGTGGCTTGCATACATACTCATTTGTGTATGTAGTTGATCCTTCGCTGCCGATTCGCGCCGTTCTTGTCCTGATGTTTTGGAAATGGTTAGGACGGCCGAAAGGTCTACCTGTGAGTGGCATTTGGCCCCACCGTACTATTTTAACCATTTCCGCTCATCCAGGCTTGTAACTAAGAGCGTAATTCACCGAGGTAGTTACAGAATGTATAGTACTTGGTCACAAAATTTTAGGTAAGGGTATAGAAGTTGATAAAGCGAAGATTGAAGCAATAGAAAGCCTTCCACCTCCTCGAGATGTAAAAGGTATTAGAAGTTTCTTAGGTCATCTTGGATTCTATAGAAGGTTCGTTAAAAAATTCTCAAAAACTGACAGACCACTAACCAACCTTCTACAAAAAGATTTTGCATTTAATTTTGATGAAAACTATCTTACTACTTTTAAAATATTAAAGCAAGCCCTTCTTGAAGCTCCTGTTATAAAGCCACCTAATTGGAAGAAACATTTTGACCTTTTTTGTGAGGCTACCCACAAATCTGTTGGAGCAATTCTTTGCCAGTATGATGGTGGTGAACTCAGTATCATTCATCATGTTAGTCGCACCTTAAATGATGCCCAAAAGAATTACCCCATGGCAGAAAAATAATTTTTCGATGTGGTTTTCTCTTGTGATAAGTTTAGATTTTATATTACTGACTCTAAGGTAAGGGTGCACATAGATCGTATTGGATTTAAAGAAATTCTCGAAAGGACTGATGTTAAGCCAAGTATGATTCATTGGACTTTACTTTTGCAAGAGTTTGATTTACAGATTCTCTAAAGGAAGGAAGAACCAGAGGACGCACCCATGGATACTGAGGAAATTGAACCACCACAAGAAATGCCATCCATCTGCATACCCTCAGGGACCATAACTCCTAAAATAAATTTTTCAATTTCTCTTTTTAATGGTTTTACCAATTTGTTGCAACCAATCTTGTTCAAATGGAAAAAGGAAAAGTTGATTCAAAAATTAAAAGGAGATAAAGGTATCCAAGTAAACTCATTTCCTTTGGATGAACAAGAAATTTGAAACCTAAATTCATCTTTGTTCTAGATGTTGTTTTGCTTTTTCTACTCATATTTTTGGATTCCTTGTGTTCTTCCTAAGTTACTGCCAGTTTCACGAGGTTGGTATGGGCGGACGGCATGACCGGACCCGACCGTACCACTGCTCATTAAACGGTCAGTACTCCTGGCCCATTTTCAAGACTTTCAGTACTACTGCACCGTACGGGTGCACCCGACCGTACGACAGGTCATTATTTTCCATGTGTTCCCTCGATCGTTTGGTTTATTATTCGTTGTGTTAAAAAAAGTCGGTAACCACCAGTACGGGCGGGTCTCGCCCGTACCACTGGATCGGTTGGTTTCTTACTGACATCAAAGAGTGGAATTTTGGAAAAATATATGGTACAGACACGCTGTATGGGTGTCTTCCCGTACTATTTTCTTTTTCTTCTTTTTCTCCTATTTTCTTCCTTATTTGTTGGAATTCTTTTCTTGGCCGACCCTTTTTCTTCTGGTACAAGTTTTCCCCTGTTTCTGACCTTTCATAAGCCTCCCCAAAGGTATTCCTCTCTTATATCAACACATCTAATCCCCTTTATGCGCTACCTTGTTCCAGGCAAAGGAAAACCTCTCGGCCTCATGGCTCCTTAGTGGGATAGCTTCCAGACTTCCTCCATTGAAGTTGATGATCATGAAGCTCAAGGCCTAAGCTAGAAGAATAAAAAAGCTAGAAGAATAAAAGGTATTCTTACGACTCTTATGATGATGAGGAGGAAGAATTTGAGACCTTCATGAAGCAAACATAGAGAGGGTGGAAGCAGCTATATTATCTTGTTATGGTGAGGCCTAAGGATTAAGAAGAGGTGAAGAAATCCCACAAGAAGGGGTGCACGGAGTCACTCAAGTTCATCGCCACCAACTAATCTTCACCCAAACCTAAGAAAGCTAACTGAGCTGAGGCAGGAACTTATCAGGAGACTACGGCACACACTTCTACAACAAAGAAGGTTACCATGAATGCGCGCATGAGCGTGAAGCCATAGTAAGATGGGGAGTTTAGCCTTCTAGACGTGCCTATCATCCCTCACGTCCCACAAACTGAATAGCTTCTTCACAAGATAGAAAACGATCAGAAGGAAGAACTCCTCCATCGAAAGATCGTGCACAAACGCCTCTTGAATCTCAAAAACAAGAAGGAACTCAATGGCGTGCTAATCAGGGTCCCTGAAGGGATGTTTCGCTTGCGTTTAGATCTGCAGAAGTGTCTTCATCGCATATCTGCCCTAGAGGATGCAAACAAGAAACTTTGCGCAGCTGTCTCCAACACCACTCCTTCACCCTGAAGAACTCAACGGTATCGAATAATCATGAGGGATTATTTAATCCCACCAGCTTGATCCCAAGATAGGGGAGAACTATAACACCTTGTAATCTATTTTCCAATTTTAACATCACGCATGTGTAGAGGTCCCAACCTTTAATAAGGTAGAGATCCCCGTGTTTACAATGCTAGTCCCTGGATCAATAGCTAGCTATAAGATCCCTCCTTTATAAAGGAAAAGGATCCCTGTGATTGCAATGCTAGTCCCTAGATCAATAGCTAGCATCCATAGTTAAGATGTAATATCAAGAAACAAAGGTCATAATACAACTTTATAACCAGGAATAAAATAATTTATTACATCTTACATAGCTCATTTGGCTATCTCATTACAATGCAGCAGAATATAACAATAGCATGGGGTCCTTCATCTTCAAAGTGCCACAGGCAGACATGTTGGTTGTAGACTTGTAATCCTAATCATTAAACTTCACTAATATCAAACAAACCTGCAACATAATAAGTTACAGCCACAAGGGTCAAAACATTTGAATTGTATTGGCAAGTGATACTATGGTAGTATAGTGGAGTCTGTCATCTATATGCATTTGGCTAAGTGGAGCTTAGGCTTGCTTTGCTCAAAATAGATTTTCCTTATCATTTGAAAACACTAAGTTTTTGCTTGACAAAATCACCCAAGGCATCTCCCAATAGAAATTGGTGATCCTTCAACCCTTGTTTAACCACAAGTTTTTAACTTAGAAATTTGGATGAGGAGATTCTTGATAGCTTCCATGTCTTGATGCTCAAATTGTCCTTTACCAGGGACATGGCTAAGTACTTAGATTTTACACTCTGCAGAGGTGGTGCACTTTCCCCACAAGACTTGGTTTCCCAAGACAAGATCTTTCAGAAGCCTTCCCTTAGACCAAAATGGACGCGTTCCAACCTATCATCCCCTACCACCACCTGTCCATTTGGCTAAGTTATTGCAACCTATATGATCCAGGCAGAGCCCATAATGCCAAGTGGCTGCACTTGAAGCTTCTCAACATTTGACATCTCAAATCTCTTTGTTCCTGGGTGGCCATCCACAAGTGAGATACACAAGGTAAACCATAGAAATGGGCCTTGTGAACCACTCAATACAAACCATTCCTTCCATTCCACCTAGGTGATTCATTCACTTAGTTGTTTTATTAAACAAAACATAAGTCCTTGACTTAGAAATATTCCATAGTATGAATTTATATTCCACCCTTGTTTTCTACTAGCTAAGCTAAGCATGATAGTAGTAGGAATATTAACTTAGGAAATTCTACTAAGGTTACATCTACTAGGATTTCCCATGGCATAGTTTATACTTAGCAAAATTCCATGCAAGTCCTACTTAGAAATATCACTAATGCATAGTGAAAATAATGGGACAAAAGTATGAAGCATCACTTGCCTTTTTGGTAGAGAATATAGGTTCACTCCTTGATCTCTATAAAAATCACACTCTTCAAGTTCCACTACAATTCAATCAAGCAAGCAATATTTCAATCTACCATTCAAGCAATACATCACATAAAATGATAGAAACAAAACAATGTATGCAAGCATGCCAAAGATTGTTTTATTTGGAAAAGTGGTTTCTAATAGGTTATAAACATTTGAACACACTTATTGGTCATTTTATAAAGTGTTAAAACTATTTGCAAAAGATTCTATCCATAAACCATTTTTAAACCAAAGCATTATTTTATGTGGTGGAGAAATGTTTCTAATAAGGTAATAATCTATAGGGTTCACAAAATAAGTTTTCAAATCATAAAACTTGGTGCTTGGGGTCAGAGAGTTTATTCCAAAACATTTCCCAAAGATTTTCTCCCAAAAATATTTTAAATAAATAACATTATTTTTATTTGACTAGAAATGGTTTAAATCAAAGATTCATTCTTTTGCTTCACCAAATACATTTTTGAAACCACCAATTGATTTCTAGGGTCAGTAGGTTCAAAACAAACCATTTGCCAAAGATTTCATCTCAAAATTCATTTTAGAACAAATTTTATATTCTAAACTTGCATACACAAGTTTCTGCAAAAACAATCAATTTAACAGAAGCATTTTACTAAACAAAGGGCATGGTAAGAAAGTACTTGTCTTGCTGATTACATTGATATAAAATTTGAAAAATTTGGACGTGTGGTTTGAAAGTTATGAATTTTTCAAATTGGAACAACTAATAGACAAGTTTCTGTTTTTAAAACAGATTCCAGGCCACGTGTCTAGTTCCTATTCGTCGGTACCGTTTCGGTTGGATCGAGTGATTCAGACCGTAGGTATTAACTTGATCACACGGCACAGGTTGCTACTTACCCCTTCGCTTAGTTTCTTTCCTAGCCACTAGATCAAGATCGAACGGCGCTTAGCACGCTAGCCATCAAGTGGCGGCGCTGGCGGCGGCAGGTGGCGGCGCGGTCAGACGGCGGCGGAGCTGGCGAAATAGGAAGCAAGGGGACAAGGGAAATGGCTCACTAGAATCGCCTTGACGCACTGATTCTCAACGTGGTCTTCTCCGTCGAAGGGGCGCCCGGGGTCGATGGGAATCGCTCGCCGGAGAAGCTCCTGGCGGCGGTGCGCTCGGGCTGTCGTCGTTGGCGATGTTTCGAATCACGATAAGACAAGTTAAGGACAGCATTATCTGGGCACAAGGTTGGCGATCATGCGTGCATCATCGAGAGGAAGAAAAGCGGTCAGCACTCACCGGGAAAGGTTGACGGAGCGGAGGCAGACGGTGGCGATGTTCAGTCGAGGTGGTTGCCCACGTTCTGGGTCACGCGCGGGCAAGTTGAGGATGCAGAGAGAAGCGTCAGGGTCTGGGGGTCAAGCTCAGATGCTCGAGGAGGCGAGGGGTGGCAGGGTTTGGTCGGAATTGTCGCCGGAGGGCTTCGGAGGCAGTGGAGCTTTGGAGATGATTCCGAGCAGCCTGGTGGCTCTTGAGGCGTGAGGTTTGGGAGGAAAGGAAGAGAGGAAACAGGCGCTTAATACTGCGTGGTCACAGCGAGGATTAAACGTGGCAGTAACGAGTATTGACGCGAGCGTTTAACGGCAGAAACCACCGACGAGGTTTGCGCGCGGGTGAGGACGAAGGGAGCTGGCGGTGGGGCCTGGCGTCAGCGAGAGAGGAAGAGGGGAGGTGGGGTCCAACTGTCATTCGCTGTGTGGGTAGAATCTCTGGTGCGAAGCGTTTTTCCGCGGGAGAGAAGGAGTGGGCTGGGGTTGGGCTTAGTGGGCTGCCAGATGGGTTGGGTCAACCTTATTCTCTTTTTTTATACTGCATTGTTTTTCTTTTTCTATTTCTAATATTCTTTTTTGATTTTGTTTAAACAATTTAAACATTCATTTGAATTCAAAACTTTGCCAAATTTTGTGAAGACTCAAATACTGTTTAATAGTATATTCTGAAGTCAATTTTGGGAATAAAATTTTATTCTTTTTGGGGTCTTTTTAATTGTTCAAAAAGGCCCTTGTTTTAAATCAAATAAGATTTAATAATGTTTTCAAATACCATTTAAATTCTTAAACCTTCCAAATCTTTTAAGTAGGTTTTTATTTGTTTAATAGGGTGTCAAATAATTCATCTTGAATTATTTGGAAAGTATTTAATATGATTCATAAATCATTTGAATTGGGTATCTGTTTTAATTCCAATGGAACTAAATATAGTTTAGTTCCCTAAATTTTATTTGGAAGATTTATTTTATTTAAGTTAATTAACCAACTTTTATTCCACTTGGGTAAATTCCAAAATACTATTTTCTCATGAATTATATAATTATTCTTATTAGAGATTTGTCTTTATTAAAATAGGGATAGAATGGTTAATGCAATTTTATTTTATTTTGGAAATTCTTTATCCTTTTATTTTATTTGGATTTTGGATTCTATTCATTCCATTTGCTTAATGGATTAGGCCAAGATTTAATTTGGTCTTTAATTAATCCCTATTTAATATTTCTTTCTTCATTTTATAAAATCCATATCTTCTTATTTATAGATCCAAACTTGGTGATTCCAATTTGTAAAATCTTATTTGCTATTTATTTATCCTTTTAAATCCCTTTAGGATTATTTGCTCACCATTTTGTTTGGATTTTAGATAAGTGTTTTATTAGCTTTGGAATTTACTTTTCTTATCTTATTAAATTCATAAGATTTTATCCATGGTTCCAAATTAAGTGAAACCAATTTCTATGGTCTTATAATATTTCTATTTGTATTTCTTGATCTTTTGTAAATGTTTTTTGACAAATTTTTATATGGATCAAATCCATAGACTTGGAGATAACTTGGAAATGATTTCTATTCCCTTAGGGCTTAGGGTTTGGATTTATTTTCCAAGTGTTTAAATTTCAAGATACATTCATTGAGGAATGCATTTCTCTTGATTTGGATTTTGTTGGATTCAAACTTTAAAGTTTGTTCAAGATGGGATTTTAAGTTTCCATTTAGAAACAAAAGTTTCTTTTCACCCTAAAATTCAACAATTAATTATTTTGTTTATTTATTTTTCACATTACAAGATTTGGAAAATCTTGGGATGTGACAGGCTACCACCCTTAAAATAAATCTCGTCCCGAGATTTGGGGAGGCTAGGCGTTACAAGTTGGCTCAAAGCAACTAGGGTACTACCACCCTTAAAATATTTTACAACTAGATTACTTCTTGGCTTGCTTGGGATCTTGATGATACTTCTCTAGGCAAACATCTACATAGTGACCTTTGTTCCCACACTTGAAACATGTGACAAGGCTGAGATCCTTCATAGGCTTTATCTTGTGCTTCATCTTTTCTGGACAGTTGCTTGCATAATGTCCTTGGTTACCACAATTGTAACATGTGATAAGATTGAGTTCTTCACGTATCTTCTGTGGACAAGTTGACACATAATGGCCTAGCTCTTTGCAGTTGTTGCACCACACTTGGCTAATTTCCTTATACTTCTTCTTCTTGGGTTTCGCCAAAGCTACAAGTGCTTCCCATTCATGTTCTTCATATGTTATCTCAAAGGTAGGAAAAGTTCCTGGTCTCCTTGACCTTTTCCTTGGATAATACATATGTCTCCTCTTTGGTCCATCAAATTGAGTCATATTGCATGGAGGTGCAAGCTAAGATTTTCCTTTGTCTTCATCCTTCTTGGTAGACTTTGCTCTCTCATGGTAATCTGCAATCAGTTGTTGCACTCCACCTTGTTTCCTTTGTTGAACTATGGAATAGATGGGGCATTGGATAGGGACATGATTATTTCCTTCACATAGGTAACAAGTAGCTTGAGATGTGGGGCATTGGTCAGTTGGATGTTTCTCTTCACAATTGGGGCATTGATCTTCATGCTCTTTGGAAGTGTGATCCTTGTCTCCACAAATATTGCAAGCTTTGGTTCCTTCTAGAATATCATCCTTGACATCCTTGTTGTCACAAACTCCTTGGGAAGAGTTGTCTCCCATGTTGATCATTTGAGTGGCCATCCCTTGCAACAATTGGGATTGAGTTTCCAAAAACTTTTGCATGGTTGGGTCTAACTTATTGTTGTTGGCTAAAAACTGAGTTGTCACTTGGTTCAACTGGGTTTGGTTTGCTAGCAGTTGTTCTCTCATGTTGACCTCTTGGTTGTTGTTGTCATCAATCTTGATGTTGGAGTCTCTTGGAGTAGTCATCTGTTTGGGTTGGATTGGGATTAGAATGGGCAAAAAGATTCCTAAGTAAGAATTCTAATCACACACATCACAATTCACACAAACAATGTGCAAGCAATCACAAACAAACATTCCACTCAAACAACAAGTTTCCAGCATATTTTTAGGCAACAAAATATTTTTGTTACACCACATAAGTTTGTGGACTTTATCTAACTTAATATGGTGGTCCATCTATATGGTTCACTTGAGATCTTTCCATCCTTCTTGGTTGATTCTTCTTGAACAAATTCTTTGTATTCCTTGGAGAATTTTTTTTGAATCTTGGTCACAAAACTTCAAAGGTGATTGATGGTTCCTTCTATGTTGTGTTTCCTTAGTCTTCAAGTCTTGAGCAATATTTCTTGTCTCACTTGTAATCCTTAGTGATATCCAAGGTTGAAGTCCTTGTTGAGAATAAGGTTGAAATCACTTGAAGATGTTGAAGTCATTAGAGTTAATGAAGTCCTTTGCACATGGTGAAGTCTTTGGCCATGGAGAAGGCTTGTCCATCAAGTTTGAAATAGAAGAGATGTAGAGTCAAAACAAAAATGGTTGAGGAAAGAGTCTACAAGATTGTTTGTAAATAAGTTTTAGAACAAATACAACTCCTATTTTTCTAAGGGGTTTTTGTCCAATCCTAGGGTCACAATCCTACAGGCAACACAATGCTCTGATACCATCTATAAGATCCCTCCTTTATAAAGGAAAAGGATCCCTGTGATTGCAATGCTAGTCCCTGGATCAATAGCTAGCATCCACAGTTAAGATGTAATATCAAGAAACAAAGGTCATAATACAACTTTATAACCAGGAATAAAATAATTTATTACATCTTACATAGCTCATTTGGCTATCTCATTACAATGCAGCAGAATATAACAATAGCATGGGGTCCTTCATCTTCAAAGTGCCACAGGCAGACATGTTGGTTGTAGACTTGTAATCCTAATCATTAAACTTCACTAATATCAAACAAACCTGCAACATAATAAGTTACAGCCAGAAGGGTCAAAACATTTGAATTGTATTGGCAAGTGATACTATGGTAGTATAGTGGAGTCTGTCATCTATATGCATTTGGCTAAGTGGAGCTTAGGCTTGCTTTGCTCAAAATAGATTTTCCTTATCATTTGAAAACACTAAGTTTTTGCTTGACAAAATCACCCAAGGCATCTCCCAATAGAAATTGGTGATCCTTCAACCCTTGTTTAACCACAAGTTTTTAACTTAGAAATTTGGATGAGGAGATTCTTGATAGATTCCATGTCTTGATGCTCAAATTGTCCTTTACCAGGGACATGGCTAAGTACTTAGATTTTACACTCTGTAGAGGTGGTGCACTTTCCCCACAAGACTTGGTTTCCCAAGACAAGATCTTTCAAAAGCCTTCCCTTAGACTAGAATGGACGCGTTCCAACCTATCATCCCCTACCACCAACTATCCATTTGGCTAAGTTATTGCAACCTATATGATCCAGGCAGAGCCCATAATGCCAAGTGGCTGCACTTGAAGCTTCTCAACATTTGACATCTAAAATCTCTTTGTTCCTGGGTGACCATCCACAAGTGAGATACACAAGGTAAACCATAGAAATGGGCCTTGTGAACCACTCAATACAAACCATTCCTTCCATTCCACCCAGGTGATTCATTCACTTAGTTGTTTTATTAAACAAAACATAAGTCCTTGACTTAGAAATATTCCATAGTATGAATTTATATTCCACCCTTGTTTTCTACTAGCTAAGCTAAGCATGATAGTATTAGGAATATTAACTTAGGAAATTCTACAAAGGTTACATCTACTAGGATTTCCCATGTCATAGTTTATACTTAGCAAAATTCCATGCAAGTCCTACTTAGAAATATCACTAATGCATAGTGAAAATAATGGGACAAAAGTATGAAGCATCACTTGCCTTTTTGGTAGAGAATATAGGTTCACTCCTTGATATTTGTAACAATAACACTCTTCAAGTTCCACTACAATTCAATCAAGCAAGCAATATTTCAATCTACCATTCAAGCAATACATCACATAAAATGATAGAAACAAAACAATGTATGCAAGCATGCCAAAGATTGTTTTATTTGGAAAAGTGGTTTCTAATAGGTTATAAACATTTGAACACACTTATTGGTCATTTTATAAAGTGTTAAAACTATTTGCAAAATATTCTATCCATAAACCATTTTTAAACCAAAGCATTATTTTATGTGGTGGAGAAATGTTTCTAATAAGGTAATAATCTATAGGGTTCACAAAATAAGTTTTCAAATCATAAAACTTGGTGCTTGGGGTCAGAGAGTTTATTCCAAAACATTTCCCAAAGATTTTCTCCCAAAACTATTTTAAATAAATAACATTATTTTTATTTGACTAGAAATGGTTTAAATCAAAGATTCATTCTTTTGCTTCACCAAATACATTTTGGAAACCACCAATTGATTTCTAGGGTCATTAGGTTCAAAACAAACCATTTTCCAAAGATTTCATCTCAAAATTCATTTTAGAAAAAAAATTATATTCTAAACATGCATACACAAGTTTCTGCAAAAACAATCAATTTAACAGAAGCATTTTACTAAACAAAGGGCATGGTAAGAAAGTAATTGTCTTGATGATTCCATTGATATAAAATTTGAAAAATTTGACGTGTGGTTTGAAAGTTATGAATTTTTCAAATTGGAACAACTAATAGACAAGTTTCTGTTTTTAAAACAGATTCCAGGCCACGTGTCTAGTTTCTATTCGTCGGTACCGTTTCGGTTGGATCGAGCGATTCAGACCATAGGATTTAACTTGATCGCACGGCACAGGTTGCTACTTACCCCTTCGCTTAGTTTCTTTCCTAGCCACTAGATCAAGATCGAACGGCGCTCAGCACGCTAGCCATCAAGTGGCGGCGCTGGCGGAGGCAGGTGGCGGCGCGGTCAAACGGCGGCAGAGCTGGCGAAATAGGAAGCAAGGGGACAAGGGAAATGGCTCACCAGAATCTCCTTGACGCACTGATGCTCAACGTGGTCTTCTCCGTTGAAGGGGTGCCAGGGGTCGATGGGAATAGCTCGCCGGAGAAGCTCCTGGCGGCGGTGCGCTCGGGCTGTCGTCGTTGGCGACTTTTCGAATCACGATAAGACAAGTTAAGGACGGCATTAGCTGCGCACAAGGTTGGCGATCATGCATGCATCATCGAGAGGAAGAAAAGCGGTCAGCACTCACCGGGAAAGGTTGACGGAGCGGAGGCAGACGGCAACGAAGTTCAGTCGAGGTGGTTGCCTATGTTCTAGGTCACGCGCGGGCAAGTTGAGGATGCAGAGAGAAGCGCCAGGGTCTGGGGGTCAAGCTCGGATGCTCGAGGAGGCGAGGGACGGCAGGGTTTGGCCAGAATTGTCGCCGGAGGGCGTCGGAGGCAGTGGAGCTTCGAAGATGATTCCGAGCAGCCTGGTGGCTCTCGAGGCGTGAGGTTTGGGGAGAAAGGAAGAGAGGAAACGGGCGCTTAATACTGCATGGTCACGGCGAGGATTAAACGCGGCAGTAACGAGTATTGACGCGAGCGTTTAACGGCAGAAACCGCCGGCGAGGTTTGCGCGCGGGTGAGGACGAAGGGAGCTGGCGTGGGGCCTGGCGTTAGCGAGAGAGGAAGAGGGGAGGTGGGGTCCAACTGTCATCGCTGTGCGGGTAGAATCTCTGGTGCAAAGCGTTTTTCCACGGGAGAGAAGGAGTGGGCTGGGGTTGGGCTTAGTGGGATGCCAGATGGGTTGGGTCGACCTTGTTCTCTTTTTTTATACTGCTTTGTTTTTCTTTTTCTGTTTCTAATATTCTGTTTTGATTTTGTTTAAACAATTTAAACATTCATTTGAATTCAAAACTTTGCCAAATTTTGTGAAGACTCAAATACTAGTTAATAGTATATTCTGAAGTCAATTTTGGGAATAAAATTTTATTCTTTTGGGGGTCTTTTTAATTATTCAAAAAGGCCCTTGTTTTAAATCAAATAAGATTTAATAATATTTTCAAACACCATTTAAATTCTTAAACCTTCCAAATCTTTTCAGTAGGTTTTTATTTGTTTAATAGGGTGTCAAATAATTCATCTTGAATTATTTGGAAAGTATTTAATATGATTCATAAATCATTTGAATTGGGTATTTGTTTTAATTCCAATGGAATTAAATATAGTTTTAATTCCCTAAATTTTATTTGGAAGATTTATTTTATTTAAGTTAATTAACCAACTTTTATTCCACTTGGGTAAATTCCAAAATACTATTTTCTCATGAATTATATAATTATTCTTATTAGAGATTTGTCTTTATTAAAATAGGGATAGAATGGTTAATGCAATTTTATTTTATTTTGGAAATTATTTATCCTTTTATTTTATTTTATTTGGATTTTGGATTCTATTCATTCCATTTTCTTAATGTATTAGGCCAAGATTTAATTTGGAATTTAATTAATCCCTATTTAATATTTCTTTCTTCACTTTATAAAATCCATATCTTTTTATTTATAGATCCAAACTTGGTGATTCCAATTTGTAAAATCTTATTTGCTATTTATTTATCCTTTTAAATCCCTTTAGGATTATTTGCTCACCATTTGGTTTGGATTTTAGATAAGTGCTTTATTAGCTTTGGAATTTACTTTTCTTATCTTATAATATTTCTATGGTCTTATAATATTTCTATGGTCTTATAATATTTCTATGGTCTTATAATATTTCTATTTGTCTTTCTTGATATTTTGTAAATGTTTGTTGACAAATTTTATATGGATCAAATCCATAGACTTGGAGATAACTTGGAAATGATTTCTATTCCCTTAGGGCTTAGGGTTTGGATTTATTTTCCAAGTGTTTAAATTTCAAGATACATTCATTGAGGAATGCATTTCTCTTGATTTGGATTTTATTGGATTCAAACTTTAAAGTTTGTTCAAGATGGGATTTTAAGTTTCCATTTAGAAACAAAAGTTTCTTTTCACCCTAAAATTCAACAATTAATTATTTTGTTTATTTATTTTTCACATTACAAGATTTGGAAAATCTTGGGATGTGACACTAGCATCCACAGTTAAGATGTAATATCAAGAAACAAAGGTCATAATACAACTTTATAACCAGGAATAAAATAATTTATTACATCTTACATAGCTCATTTGGCTAACTCATTACAATGCAGTAGAATATAACAATAGCATGGGGTCCTTCATCTTCAAAGTGCCACAGGCAGTCATGTTGGTTATAGACTTGTAATCCTAATCAATAAACTTCACTAACATCAAACAAACCTGCAACATAATAAGTTACAGCCACAAGGGTTAATACATTTGAATTGTATTGGAAAGTGATATTATGGTAATATAGTGGAGTCTATCATCTATATGCATTTGGCTAAGTGGAGCTTAGGCTTGCTTTGCTCAAAATAGGTTTTCCTTATCATTTGAAAACACTAAGTTTTTGTTTGTCAAAAACCACCCAAGGCATCTCCCAATAGAAATTGGTGATCCTTTAACCCTTGTTCAACCACAAGTTTTTAACTTAGAAATTTGGATGAGGAGATTCTTGATAGCTTCCATGTCTTGATGCTCAAATTGTCCTTTACCAGGGACATGGCTAAGTACTTAGATTTTACACTCTGTAGAGGTGCTGCACTTTCCCCACAAGACTTGGTTTCACCAAGACAAGATCTTTCAGAAGCCTTCCCTTAGACCAGAATGGACGCGCTCCAACCTATCAAACCCCTACCACCAACTGTCCATTTTGCTAAGTTATTGCAACCTATATGATCCAGGCAGAGCCCATAATGCCAAGTGGCTGCACTTGAAGCTTCTCAACATTTGACATCTCAAATCTCTTTGTTCCTGGATGGCCATCCACAAGTGAGATACACAAGATAAACCATAGAAATGGGCCTTATGTAACCACTCAACACAAACCATTCCTTCCATTCCACCCAGGTGATTCATTCACTTAGTTGTTTTATTAAACAAAATACAAGTCCTTGACTTAGAAACATTCCATAGTATGAATATATTCCACCCTTGTTTTCTACTAGCTAAGCTAAGCATGATAGTAATAGGAATCTTAACTTAGTAAATTTCTACTAAGGTTTCATCTACTAGGATTTCCCATGGCATAGTTTACACTTAGCAAAAATTCCATGCAAGTCCTACTTTAGAAATATCACTAATGCATAGTGAAAATAATGGGACAAGGTATGAAGCATCACTTGCCTTTTTGGTAGAGAATATAAGTTCACTCCTTGTCCTTGCAATATTCACACTCTTCCAATCACTACAATTCAATCAAGCAAGGTACAATTTCAATCTACCATTCAAGCAAACATCACATAAAATAATAGAAACAAAACAATGCATGCAAGCATGCTAAAGGTTGTTTTATTTGGAAAAGTGGTTTCTAATAGGTTATAGACATTCTAAAACACCTATTGGTCATTTTATAAAGGTGTCAAAACCATTTGCAAAAGATTTTACCTATAAACCATTTTTAAACCAATTCAATATTTTATGTGGTTGAAAATTCCTTTAGCAAAGTGATAATTTTTATAGGGTTCACAAAATACATTTTAATTCTAAAACTTGGTGTTTGGGGTCAGAGAGTTTAAATCAAAATATTTCCCAAAGGTTTTCCTCCAAAATGTGTTTTCAACAAATAAACAATATTTTTATTTGACTAGAATGCTTTAATTCCAAGTTTTATTCTATTGCTTCACAAAATATGTTTTTGAAACCACAAATTGATTTATATGGTCAGTAGGTTCAAAACAAACCATTTGCCAAAGATTTTATCACCAAAATAATTTTAGAAGAATTTTATACTCAAAATATGCCTACACAAGTTTTTGCAAAAACAACCATTTTACCAGAAGCAATTTACTAAACAAAGTGCATGGTTGAGTAGTATTTGTCTTGCTGATTCCATTGATATAAAATTTGCAAAATTTGGACGTGTAGATTAAAAGTTATGCAATTTACAAAATCACATATCAAATTGAAATGTTTCTGTTTTTAAATCACACTCAGAGCCGCGTGGTTGTTTATTATTGGGCCATACCGGTTCGGTTGGATCGACCTCTCTGGTGCGTTGGATCTAAGCTGCAACGCACGGTTCAGATAAGCTCGTACCCCTTCGCTTAAGTCAACCTATCCTAACCGTGCGATCGAAATCTGACGGCTGCAGTGCTCTGACCAAAGATTGGCGGCGCAATCCAGCGACGAGCGGCGGCGCGGCTCTAATGGTGGCGGTTCTGGAGGAGCAGGAAGCAAGGGAGGAGGAGATATGGCTCACCAGGTTCGCAGGAGGTTAGAGAAGCTCGACGTGGTCGTTTTAGCGTCAAGGGCGCACGATGTTACTGGCTATTGCTCGTTGTAGTTGCGTCTGACGTCGGTGCTCTCGGGCTATCGTCATTGGTGCTCTCGGGCTGTCGTCGATGGTGACGAGGGTCGCGAGTCTGGGAGCATCAGTGAGAGGGAAAGTCTTGGTCGGAGTTTACCTGGAGAGCTTGACGGAGTAGAGGCAGTGGACGGTGGCGAGAGGTCATCGCCGTTGTCGAGCGTTTGAGGCGCGCGCGGCTAAACAAGCGGTACTAGGAGGTTCGCAGGACAATGGGGAGCGTGCTCGTGTGGTCGAGGGGGCGAGGGGCGACGGTGGCTGGCCATAATTCTCACCGGAAGACATCGGAGGCAGCGGCGGTGTGAGGACGAATTGGGACGGCCTGGAGGCGGAAAGTGAGGGGCGAGAGAGGGGAAATGGAGAGGAGGAGCAGGCGTTTAATACTGCGTGGTCACTGGACTGAATCAACGCGGCAGTAACGAGTATTGACGCGAGTTTAATCGGGCAGAAACCGCCGGCAAGGTTAGCGCGCGGGTGAAAACGAAGGGGAGCTGGCGGTGGGGCCTGCCGTCAGCGAGTGAGAGAGAGTGGGGGTGGGGTCTGGTTGTCATACACTGCGCGGGTCATTTTGTGAGTGAGAGAAAACGCTTCGGGGGAGAGAGGAGAGAGGTGGGCTGCTGGGCCTGGACTGGGCTTGGCTGCTTTGTTTCATATTTTTTCCTTCTTCTGTTATTTTTCTTTTTCCAATTCTTTTATTCTGTTTGGATTTTGTTTAATCAATTCAAGCATCCATTTTAATTCAAATTTCAACCAATCTTTGTGTGTATTCAAATTCTGTTTATTAACACATTCTGAAGTCAATTTAGAATAATAATTTTATTCTTTTTAGGGTCTTTTAATCATTTAAAAATAGGCCCTTGCATTTAATCAAATAAGATTTAATAATATTTTCAAACTCCTTTTCAAATCTAAATCTTTCCAAACCTTTTCAGTAGGTTTTACTTGTTTATTTGGGTGTCAAATAATTCACCTTGAATTATTTGGAATAATTTTAATATGATTTATTAATCATTTTAAATTGGGTACTTGTCTTTATTCCAATGAAATTAAATATGGCTTTATTTCCATATAACTTTATTTAGATGATTATTTTATTTCATTATAAGGCAAGTAAACAACTTTTATTCTTCTTGGGTAAATTCAAATTATTTTTCCCTGATTTAATTAATCATTTCTATTGGGGATTTGTCTTAATCAAATGGAATAGAATTTGGTTAATGCCATTTTATTTTATTTGGGAAATTCTTTATCCATTTCTTTTATTTGGATTTGGATTACATTCATTCCATTTGCTTATGGTCTTGGCCAAGATTTAATTTGGTCTTTAAATATTCCTTATTTAATATTTCTTTCTTTATCTTATAAATCCATATCTTTTTATTTATAGATCCAAACTGGGTGATTCCAATTTGTAAGATCTTATTTAATATTTGTTTATCCTTTTAATTCCCTTTAGGATTATATGCTCACCATTTGGTATGGATTTTTAGATAGGTGCTTTATTTGTTTTGGAAATTCAATTTCCTTATCTTATTAAATTCATAAGATTTTATCTATGGCTCATATTAAGTGAAACCAATTCATATGGTTTTATAATATTTATATTCACCATTCTTGATCATTTTGATATGTTTGTTGACAAATTTTTATATGGATCAAATCCATAGGCTTGGAGATAACTTGGAAATGTTTTTATTCCATTAAGGTTTTAGAGTTTTGGTTTATTTCCAAATGTTTAAATTTCCAGATGCATTTAAGAAGAATGCATTTCACTTGATTTGAATTTAGTTGGATTCCAACATTAACCAAAGTTTGTTCAAGATGGTATTTTAAGTTTCCATTTAGAAACAAAAGTTTCTTTTCACCCTAATTTTTCAACAATCATTTATTTTGTTTATTTATTTTTCACATTACAAGATTTGGAAAATCTTGGGATGTGACAGCATGTTAGGTTTTAATTCAAGAATTTTCATTAGTTTCATCATATTCAAGCTCCCTTTTATTCAAGGAAATAATTATATCCGTTGAGTTTTGATACTTTATGATATTCAAAGTAATCTTTTGATTCATGATTATTATATTAGATGATTAAATTAGGTTGAGTGTTATGATACTTGTACAACTATTATGATTTTAGGGCCTTATGAGAAGAAAAATCTTGGTAGCATATTATAGTCACGGGTTTGGGTTTACAAGAGCCTTAAAAAGTTGTGAGCATGATCAAGTAGCTCTGCATAAAAAATAGAAGAGAGATACAAGATTCAGCTATCAAGAGAATTTCAAGGCAAAAGATAAGTACAAGCTTGAAAAGAGAAAGAGAAAAAGAATGATCATGAATTTTTCATTACTCAAATCATGTGCTCAACTAATTTAACCTTATGATTATATAATATCACTAAAAGCTTCTTATAACTTCATTGATACCAAAAAGGTGTAGAAGCCTCTAAGTCATGTGATATGTAAAGGTGTGATAAAACTCCTGATGTAACTCTATATCTGATATTGTAATCATGTTTCAATTTTTGCCTCATTTATTATAACAACTCATGCCTCATGAACATGATGATCTTGTCCATAAGTTTAACACCCCGGCCTCTTTGGACTAGTGGTTGTCACTCCTGGCAGCTTAATAGGACCTCTAGACTAACCCCACATACAAACACTAGTTTTTTCTGCGCACTTTGTCCTCACTCGTGCGCACCCGGTACCCACTTCCCGGTCGGTCACCCATCCTCAAATTTCTCTATGCCAAGTGTCGTGGTATTGCCGACGAGTACGCAATGGAGGGGTCCTCACAGTGCGTGTTTAGAGACGTGGGGGAAGGTAGACGGTTGACGGGTACGAGGTAACACAGCTTACCCAGGTTCAGATCCCACGACGGTGGCGGAATCCTACTCCTGCTATAAATCAATATAAGGGCAGTACGCCGAGTTATAGAGATAGATTCGCTGTGTGAGGTGTGTGTTAATCGCTACTCGATTGTCTGAGATTGTAAGTTATCGTCCCCTAAAGGCTCCCATAGGCCCGACTTATATAGTCGCCAGGTCCTAGGGTTATAGGGAAAAGTCCTAGCCAGACAGGTTACAGAGTCCTACACTGTCTATTACTAGTCTTGCGTGTCTTGTACTCCAAGGCTCCGGGTACGACGGTGACTCCAACCGTAGCCTTCCTTTATCCGGCATGGGCCCCCCTTCTAGATCCATCTAACTGGGCCGCCCAGTAGGCCATAGGCCATGCTACCAACTGTGGGCCACCCGGGTTATCCAGATAAGAGACATGCTATAGGGATACCCATATAGCATATCCCCAACAGTAGCCCCTAGAGAACTCCGAGATCTTGCGTTGTCTTGCCTCTTTACGTGGAATGCTCTGTCTAGATGGATGTCAGCAAATCGTCAAGCAATATCTTGAAGTCCTCCCAAAGAACCCTGCAAGGTTCTCTCCGTCTTCAACTTGTAAGTCGGAGAAATGCTGAATCTTCCATCGTACTCTTTCGTAGCCGGACTGGATCCGTCCATGCCGGAATCTTCGATGTGACGGCTCATCTGCCTATGTCAGCTAGGGCGACGTAGGCTTAGGTCAGCGACGCCTCGTAACTCAAACATGCATAGAGCGCAAGCATGTCCGATTTTCCTGCGCGAGCGATACGAACCGTTGGCGGCGACGGTTGGAAACATGGCGAAACCATAATCCAGCGGTGCTGGAGCCGTTCGAGGAGGAACTTGACTTGCACAAGGGCGACTGGCATGACTCAGACATCACCGACCGTGATATCCAAGAGTTGATCGCCGAAGGCTACCTCCCTGCGATGGAGGGGCTTGCCTGGCGAGCGGCGCCGGCCGGCGAGGTGACACCTTCTCCCCAAGACAGAGAAAAGGTGTACCTCAAAGCGCAACTGGTACGCGGTGTCTCCCTGCCCATCTCCAACTTCTTTCTCTCCGTCTTGAACCACTATAGGGTCCAGCCCTAGAACCTCTCCCCCAATAGTATCTTAGCGCTTAGCAACTACGCGACGCTCTGCGAGGGTTACTTAGGGATAAGGCCTAGGCTATACCTCTTTGTGTACTTCTTCACCGTCAAACATGAAGCTGGAGCTAGCAAGGATGAACTTAGGAACTGTGGCACCATAAGCTTCAAGATTCGTCTTGGCCGGCGGTTCCCCGACATCGTCGGCCACGAGTCCTGCATGGTAGCGTACCTACTTCTACGACCCAAATATCCCTCTGGCTAACCGAGAACTAACGTACCCGGACTTCGTTGATGGAGCCGCCGCTGAATCCTCGTCATGGAGATCACAGGCCTCCCTTCCCTCCGACCTCGACGCTTCTCGTGCCATAAGGCGGATCGAATGGCTCGTAGATACAGGTTTGACCGGCTTGGACCTAGCCATGTGCTAGTTCATCAAGCGAATCCAACCTCTGTAGCACCGCACGAAGCTCATGCACGAGTATACCAGCGATAGAAGGGATAGCCTCCGCATCTCCATGGACAACTTCTCGAGTGACTCCGTCAAGCTCCGTCTTAAGGACATCGTCAAGGTGAAGGACAAGAAGCGTGGCTTCGTCATCACCTACGACATGTTCGTAGACGGCAAGTGCCCAAAGGTAACTGTTTATTTTCCGTGTATGACATATACTCCAGTTCTTCCGTCTAGCAACTGCCATCTCATCTAACACGGTGGTTCTTCACTTAATAGCTTTGCGACATAGATGAGGACAGCATGGCTCCCAAAATCTATGGACCAAAGATGAAGGAAGTCACCGTCGTGTCCGACAACGATGCTCCGGCGGCACGAAAGCAGAAGAGCTCCACCTCTGATGCTGCCGACGGAGGCAAGAAGAAGACGAAGGGTGGAGCCTCCAAAAAGACTACCGCCGCCCTAGAGGTGGAGAAAAGAAAAACCATCGGGATCCCTTCTGCCAAAGCACCCCCACTTGTGTAAGCTTCTTTTCTTCCGACATTGTCTATTTATCTGTCTTGCTCCTGTACTTATGCAGTTTGCACGTTTCAGGAAGAAAGCCACGACCAGCCTCAAGAAAACCTCCAAAACATTGGGGGCTTCTAAAACCATCAAGGACATGCTGCATCGTGACGCATCTCCCGCCATCGCCCCTGCCACTCCTTCCGTCAAGCCCTCGTCTGCCCCGACAAGCTCACAAGCTAAGGAGGCATCTGGCCCTTCCGCCATGGAAGTGGACTCAGGTGCCTCTACCGAGGTTGCTATTGTCGGCGAGCAGGCGACGCAGGAGAGTACTGCCCAACAAATGGCTGAAGCTCCGGCTAAGGATGCCATCGGTGGCAGCAAGGCGGTGGTGGAAGCTGGTACTTCTGCCGAAGGCGGCGCCCTTGCTCCCTAGAAACCTTTTGAGTTCCCGAAGATAGTCTACCCGGCACTTACGTCGAGTAGCACAACTCTGGTTCCTGGCGCAGCACCGACATCTCCGACGTGCGGTCTTGAGGAGCTACTCCGACAAGCAGATATCTTGCGAGGAAATAGCATATCCTTTGGCAAGCTGCTGGCCGAGAGCGCTACCAATCTCAAGCTCATTGCACTCGTAATTTTTACTTGCCTTTTGCATTTCATATGAATATCCCACTGTAGCCCCCGAGGATGTAGACGGAAAACCATAGGTCTTTGCATCTAGATGCTCTAAGAGTGACTAAGCTAGAAAACTTCTCACTGTAGCCCCCAAGCATTTAGATGGAATGAAATATTCCGACTAGATGCTTTAAGAGTAGCACACGCAGTGTTTATAAATTTAAATAATGTATCCCCCAAGCCTCCAGTTATAACTAAATTAGTTCCAACTAGATGCTTAAAAGAAATCTAAGCATATATCCGAGTTAAAAAACTTTATACTGTACCCCCAAGCTTCTAGTTGTAACTGAATTAGTTCCGACTAGATGCTTAAAGAAAGGCTAAGCATATTGCTAAGTCAAATAGCTCTCGTTGTAGCCCCCGAGCGTCTAGGTGAAAAATTTCCGGCTAGAGGCTCCAAGCAGACCAAACAACGTTTAACTTTTCCTTTTTTCCACAGAACGAGAATGCTCGAAGGGGCATGGCAAATGATAAGTACCAGAAGATGCGCGCAGACCTTGAAGCCGAAAAGGGTAAAAATGCCTTTTTGAAGGAACAGATCATCAAGAACAAGCGTATGTTTTCTTTTTTTGCATTCCGTATTGGTTTTGTGCTTATATTCTCCGAGTACTCATTGTGTACTTTGATTTCTCTGACTTTTGCAGAACATGTTGCCAAGGCCAAGGACATTGTCGAGCAATCCAAGCACATTCAGCAGCTGGATAGCGAGAACAAGATCCTTAAGGAGGAGAGGAAAGACATGCTACAAATGCATGAGGAGTCGATGAAGGTCCTGCAGGACTCCGCCACCGAGGAAATCAATCGCTTGAAGGAGGAGATTGCGATCTTAAAAGATCAGAAGCAAGCTGCCAATGAGCAGAATCAATGCCATAGTGAGGCGTATAAGCTCCTCCAACAAGAGAAAGAATCCTTGGCGGACACCCTCTGACAGGCTGAGGCCAGCATCTTCAGTAAGTTTTCTCTGCCTTGGATTTCTGTAGTCTGGATACTCTGAATTGTTGAACTCATGTGCTCCTTGTCGAATTTTCAGGTCCTATGGGTTTGACCCGTTTGCCTCCTCCGGCCAAGGAATGCATGGTTCTTGCCGGTAACTTCATCAACACCGCCATCACTCAAGCCAAGGAGATCGCCAAGCCCCTCCAGATCAACATTAAAGCATCAGACTCTATGGTGAAGTACTCGGAGATCCTGCGCCGAGCCCCCGAGCGTATCACAAGCTGGAAAGCTTCATGCGCACGGGCTGGTGCAAGGATGGCGCTGTCAATGGTGAAGGCACACTATGATGATGCCGACATTTACACGGTGACCTCTAGAATTCCCGACGTGGATGACGATGGCAAGGCTATTAATCATGAGTCCATCTTGTCATCACTCGCGGGCTATGACACCAGAGTCGTCGAGTTGGTTGACGTCAATGTCTTCATGCCCAGGAATATCATCGATGACGGCGACCAAAGCTCCTCTGAGTCTCTTTGCACAGCCGACTTCGAGGGTGGCTCTCCTATTGCTGATGACGATGTGTCCAAGTCGCATGCGCCAAAGGAATGAAGAACAACTTTGTAATATTTGTTTCACCTTTGGTGCATATGCGGAAAAAACTTATTTATGTAATCTTAAGGCGGAACTAATTTCCAGCATGTATATATTTTGAAGCAAGTGCTGGCTTATCCATTACTTTGGTTCTTATGCTTGACTTTTCGTGAGTCAGAAGAATCGTTGTCGGAACCATGCGCTCAGGTGATGATGCCTAATGGCACCATTAATAACCTAAGCACAAAATCGCCGACAATAAGTGTCGAAAGTCACTACTCTAGAATCCACATAAAAACGACAAAGAACGTGTAGACCAGAAAACTTAAGCTAACGCCCGTAGGCGGAATTTTCACAAGTGCAATCGCAAAACTTGTGCATAAAGGTTTTATATGATCCAAAAATGAACACTAAAGGAGGTAAAAGACTCGGAAATATGAGTGAACCAGAGAGCTTTATTTCATTGATCATATAAGAGGTACACAATTAGATTAAAAAATGCTAAGTGTAAAAAGGACGTAGCTGTGCTATGTTCCATGGCCGATCAAGCTTCGGGTAGTCATCATCCGGGTCACGTCGCTTACGCTTATGATCCTCGTTGGGTCTATACTTCAGTTCACGGTTGTCAACGAGGTAGTAAGACCCATTGAGTAGCGCCTTGCTTATGATGAACGGTCCTTCCCATGGCGGGGATAACTTGTGTGACTTCTTCTGCTTAAGTCGGAGCACCAAATCCCCCTCTTTAAACGAGCGATGCCGGACGCGGCGACTATGGTAGCTGCGTAGCTTCTACTGGTAGATGGCGGATCTTTGTCATGCCAAAACGCGCTCCTCCTTGAGAAGGTCCACATCTAGGCATCTGGATTCTTCAGTGTCATCTTCGTCGTAGGCGGCAACTCTTGGTGCATCGTGAAGTATGTCGGAAGGTAGGATGGCTTCTGCTCCATAAACCATGAAGTAAGGGGTGCAACCGGTGGATCTGTTGGGTGTAGTTCGTAAACTCCACACCACAGATGGTAGTTCCTCCGCCCAGGCTCCAGCTGCTCTGTGTAGCGGTGCCTCAAGACGTGGCTTGATTCCCTGCAGAATTAATCCATTGGCTCGCTCGACCTGACCATTGGATTGTGGGTGTGCCACAGATGCAAGGTCAAGTCGGATGCCCTTCTCCCAACAATAAGCCTCCACTTCTCTGAGAGACAAGTTTCTGCTGTTGTTGGTGATAATGCTGTGTGGGAGACCAAATCTCACCACTAGATCCCGGACAAACCTGAGGGCAGTTGCCCCGTCAAGCTTTCTAATGGGTTTAGCTTCTATCCATTTAGTGAATTTATCAACTGCTACTAGCAGATGTGTAAATCCACATGGTGCCGTTTGTAACGGTCCAACCATGTCAAGCCCCCAGACTGCAAACGCCCATGTTATTGGTATTGTTCGCAATTCTTCAGCAGGAACATGTGGTTGTTGGGCATAATACCGGCATCCCATGCATGTCTCAACCAGCTTGTCGGCGTCCGCCTTCGCGGTCAGCTAGTAGAATCCTTGCCGGAATGCTTTCGCGACCAATGATCGAGGAGCGGCGTGATGCCCACAATCTCCGAGATGGATTTCGCGTAGGATTTCCATACCTTCCAGCTGGGACACACACTTTACGAATACACCAGTAGTGCTTATTTTGTAGAGTTGTCATTGATTACTGTGTAACCCTTTGCTCGTCGTACTATTTGCCGTCTTTCGACCTCGTCGTCGGGCAAAGTTCTGTGTTCGAGATATTTCATGAACGGTTTTGTCCAAGCCGGAGGGACCTTTGTCACCATGTTGATGAAAGAGTCAGCTCTATCCGGGTTGTCGATGTCGACTCCCTTCATGGATGGTGTGCGCAGATGCTCTAGGAAAACTCCTGGAGGAATTTTCTTGCGTCTTGATCCAAGCTTAGACAGCAGATCAGCCGCCTCATTTTGTTCCCTAGACACATACTTGACTTCGTAGCCCAAGAAGCTCTTGGCTATCTCGTCCACTTTGTCTCGATATACCGCCATCATAGGGTTCCGCGCATTCCAGGTGCCAGCCACCTACTGGGCAACCAAGTCGGAATCTCCACAGCAAACTATGCGCTTGATGCCAATATCCTTGGCTACACGTAGTCCGTGAATGAGTGCTTCATACACCGCCATGTTGTTTGTAGCCTCGAAGTGGATCTGCAAAACGTAGTGTAGCTTGTATCCCATTGGTGACTGTAGCAATACACCAGCCCCCGAGCCGTTGAGAAGCTTTGATCCGTCAAAGTGCATCACCCAGTACTCTGGTTTCGGCAACGGAGTAGCATCTGGCATCTCCGTCCAATCTGCAACAAAATCCGCCAAGGCTTGTGACTTGATAGCGTCGCGTCTCTTGTAGGTGATCTCGAAGGCGGCAAGTTCAATGCCCCACTTCGCGACCCTTCCTGTGGCGTCGCTGTTGTTAATGATGTCGGACAGTGGAGTCTTGCTCACCACTATGATTGGGTGCTCCTGAAAGTAATGCCTCATCTTCTGAGAAGCGAGGAATACTCCATAAGCTATCTTCTGGTAGTGCGGGTAATGCTGCTTGGACTCCGTCAAGACCTCGCTTACATAGTAAACTGGTCTCTGAACTCCGTACTCATAGCCTGGTTCCTTCCGCTCTACCACGACGACGATGCTGATTACCCGGTTGGTTGCCGCCATGTAAATTAACAGGGGCTCGCCAGGCTCGAGTGCTGCAAGGATAGGCACTGAGCAAAGAGTTTCCTTGAGCTGCTTCAATGCTGCATCTGCTTCGTCCGTCCATGTGATTTTGTCCGCCTTCTTCAGCAACTTGTACAGCGGCAGAGCCTTCTCTCCAAGTCGGCTGACAAACCGACTAACTGCTGCAACACAACCTGTTAGTCGTTGGATGTCCTTTAGGCATGTCGGACGGTTTATGTTTAAGATGGCCTTGATTTTCTCCGGGTTGACCTCTATTCCGCGCTGGGAAACAATGAATCCCAACAATTTTCCTGCTGGAACCCCGAAGACGCACCTCTTAGGGTTAAGCATCATGTTGTATTTCCGGAGATTATCAAAGGTTTCTTTCAAGTCAGAGATTAAGTCGTTTGACTTTTTAGACATCACCGCAATGTCATCCACATAGGCGTGAATGTTCCGACCAATTTGGTCGTGAAGGCAATGTTGCATTGTTCGTTGATACATAGCACCTACGTTTTTTAGCCCAAAGGGCATCGTGACATAGCAAAACGTGTCATATGGGGTAGTGAATGAAGTGGCCAATTGGTCTGACTTCCTCATCTTGATCTGGTGGTATCCTGAGTATGCATCGAGAAAACACAAAATTTTCGAGCCAGCCGTCGAGTCAATGACTTGGTCAATGCGAGGCAAAGCAAACAGATCTTTGGGACACGCTTTGTTCAAGCCGGTGTAATCAACGCACATTCTTAATTCATTGGTTCCCTTTTTGGGGACAAGTACAGGATTGGCCACCCATTGGGTGTGAAGGACTTCTCGGATAAAACTAGCCTTAAGTAACCTAGCTATCTCTTTGCCAATGGCGCGTCTCTTCTTATCTCCAAAGCGTCGTAGAGGTTGCTTCACTGGTTTGGATTTTGGATCAATGTTTAAGCTGTGCTCGGCAAGTTCCCTAGGTACACCTTTCATGTCGGCAGGTTGCCAGGCAAAGATGTCCCTATTCTCACGAAGGAACTCGACAAGCGCGCTTGCCTATTTGGGATCCAGGTTCGTCCCAATGGCGGTGGACTTGGAGGCATCACCTACCACAAGTTCCACCGGCTTGGTCTCGATGGCGGCTTTGAACGTAGGAGCGGAGTCGGAGATCTGCTTCTTCGACGCGGGCATCTCTGAGTCATCGACCTTGCTCTGGATCTCCTTGAATTCTTTGCTGTAGAGGACAGCTTCCGCAAAGGCTGCTTCATTGATCTTGTAGTCCCTTGCCTTGGTAAAGCTTCCGGATACGGTGATGACACCGTTTGGTCCGGGTATCTTGAGTTTGTTGTAGACGAAGCATGGCTTGGCCATGAACGTGTGGAATATGTCGCGGCTGAATATGACGTGGTACATGCTCTTAAAGGGGACCACCTCAAAGGTCATGCGCTCTTAGCGGTAATTGTTAACATCGCCAAAGGCAACCTGAAGTATAATGCACCAAAGGGACCGAGCCTACCGACCAGGAACTACGCTGTGGAAGATGGTGTTGGTCTGCCTTAGGTTTGCCTTCGTCAAGTTCATCTTCTGCAGTGTATCCAGGTACATGATGTTGATGCTGCTTCCACTATCCACCATACACTTGGTTAACTCCACGCCGTCTCAAGGGGTTGATGACCATGGCGTACTGGTTCTCCGTAGGGATAAGGTCTGGGTGGTCCGTCCTGTCCCAAGTTATTGGAACCTCCGACCAGTGCAGGTACTGGGGAACTGGGGGTAGAGTAGCCATCAGGATCCTCAGAGAGGTCTTCTGTTGTCGGATGGTGGGGGTGCCAAGGAAAGTGTGGTCGACTAGTGCCTTCTTTGCGAAGGGGTTCTTGCCCTTGTCATCACTCTTGGCGGCATGCTTGGGGTCAATGTCCTCGTCCATGTGACTTGAATCCTTGGATTCCTCCTCCTTCTTCTTGATGTAGCCCGACCTACGGTCGTTACCACATCATGGTCTCCAACTTACGCCAAGTCGTCATGAACTCCAAAGGTGAATCCGTTCCTCTATGCGAGCCCACTTCCTACCCTATTGAATGGTATGCTGCTTCATACTCCGTCACACATGCATGATAGGTTCACACTGACAAGTACGGAGGCAAGGGAGGAAGCCCAGAACATCAAGCCCGACAAGACGAAGGCTTGGAAGAGGATACGGAAGAAGCCACGGCTGAACCACCAGAGTCTCCGGCCTACATCGGAGTCTCCGGTCCTGCACACCCCGGAGTCTCCAGACCGACCTCCGGACCGACCCCGGCAACCGCCCGAGGACAGTCAGTACGCCACTCCGGAGACGACACCGGAGACAGACCAGAATCTCCGACCCAGACCAGAGTCTCGTCCCACCACATCGGAGTCTCCGGCCTACAAGATGGGCCTGCGTGCCGCCAGCTGGGCCTTCGGCCCATGTACCCCTCTAGCTCGTCCAAACCCTAGTTTTATCCCTAAATAGAGCCCCCACCCCTTCATGTATCCCTTAGGCATAGATGATAGACTAAAAAAAACCCTTGTGTGGAATCTCTAGTTTTGCCTCATCCCCTTTACCAAGGGGACCGACTATCGTCACCAACCTCGATTGGACTTTGCATCACGCATCCATCGTTGAACAAGGCCTTGGAGTTCGGTGTCTCGTCTCCAAGTTGTCAAGACCCTCCCCAAGGTGTTCTTCCCTCTCTGATGTGGATTTGAGGGAGCACGTTGACCGATCTTTCCTTGCGAGGTTTCTATCGGACCGGTGGCCGCCGTTCGGGAGCAATCGGCCTTGTATCGTGTGAGTTTTGCGTGTGTTCATCGTGTTCTTCGCGAGGTGTGTGTTCGCTTCCGCTACCCTCTCCCTTTCCCCTCGCTTTCCCATCGATTTGACCACGAGATCCGTGAAGATCGGGCCACCCAAGAGGTTAACCCTTCCATCATCTGGTATCAGCAGCTTTTGGTTGCCATGGATTTCTCTTTGATTTGGTCTTTTCCCCATAAATTCGAAAATTCCACCCCAAAAAAGCCCCAATTCGTGTTTTGGATCGATCTGTGATTTGAGTGAGTTTTTGGTTGGTTTTGATCCATGGATTACTTGCTAAATTTGTTGATCTACCTTCCCCTGCGTTCCCATGGCCTAATTCCTTGATTTCCCCCACCAATCTGAGGTTTTGGTTCGAGTTTTTCCGCCAAAAACGCGTCCCGTTCGAGTTCTGGACATCCTGGAATCTCCCGGACCGGAGTCTCCGGCCTAGACCGGAGTCTTCGGACTTTTTGAGCTCCAGACCGGAGTCTCCGGACCTCCAGACCGGAGTCTCCGCCCCTTCCTGTAGACAGAAAAACTGCAGCACGGTTTTGAGCATAACTTTTGCATTTCAACCCGGATTTTGGTGTTCTTTAGCTCGTTTCGAAGAGGAGAAGGAGCTCTACATCATCATCTGCTTTGTTCATGCTATCTACTCCATACAAACTCCGTGAGAAAGGCGGAATCCAACAATAAAGGGTGAAGATCGTCGATGAAAGGTATAACATTCCACGACTTTTCCCCACTTGCATTCCTTTGTGAACTCCACTATCTTTGCGAGCAACAAACACCTATTGAGACTAGTTCCTCTTATGATTGCTTGGGCTATGCACATTTGATACTTTGTAGAATTCTGAGCAAAAGTGTGAGAGCTATCTCATATAGTTATCTTGTATAGTTGTTGGCACAAGGAAGAGGCAAGTGAAAAAGAAAAGAAAAAGAAAAAATATAGAAAAAGGAAAAGAAAAAAAGAAAGAAATATACATGTGCCTCATAGAATAGGAAGCGCAAACTCGATGAACATCATATAGGTGGTACTTATTGTGCATATCTTGTAGCCCACCAATTTTGTGCAATCGAACTAGCATCTCTCCTTGTACTTGTGTGACACGAGCTTATAGTCTTCGCTAGGTAATCATTTGGTTCTTAGCTCACTTTATCCATCGCACAAGTCCCATTTATCCCACCGTGTGTGTTTCCTTATACATATTTCTTATCTTGTGGATTGACTTGTTTTGCTTGGTGATCATTGTGGTTCTTTACTTGCCAATACAACATCTTGATTTTAGATTGGTTCTTGACATGCCACTTTCCATACCTATCCACCATAGGCCTTGTGTGTGTGTTTTTTTTTTGATTCGTAGTTGGTTTTAGTGTTCCACGTGAACTTCACTCTCAAGTGTGGCCACTTGTACGATACGATCTTCCAAGGTAAAGTAAGGTTTGATGTTGCATCCCCAACACCCTCTACCACTTCCATATACAACACTTGGTCTTGTGACTCATGTCTAGGGACTCCGAATCCATGATGAGCCACCATGACTACGACTCCACAAGTATAGAGGACATGACGGAGCACAACACCGACAACGGCTCCACATGCTTTGAGGACCCGGAGCACTACACCTACGACAACTCCACATGCACGGAATACATGGAGCATGACATCAACTATGGCTCCCCAAGCATGGACGACTTCGAGTGCGACATCGACGACGCCTCGCCAAGCATGGAGGACACGGAGAACTTCATTGACTTTGATGGCCCCTCCATGAGCCATGAAGAATTCCTCCACCGTGTAGAGATGGAAGCCTACTACGCCAAGCAATAGGAGGCGCATCATCAAGATTCCATGACCTTCAAGGCCAAGCGTGCCACACCTAAGGGCACCACCTACTTTGATGATCCACCTCCAAGGCAACAAGCGCCACCACCTCCAAGGCGTCAAGCGCCACCATCGACAAGGCATCAAGTGCCACCACCTATATGGCGTCAAGCTCCACCATATCCAAGGCGCCAAGCTCCACCTCCTATCCAAACAAGAGTGACGTCCAAACATCATATGCATCAAGAGGCGACAAGAAACAAGACTCTTCATCGACAAACATCCTCTCATGAGCATCGCCACCATAAAGAGGATACAAGACGTCGTCAAAGGCATCTTTGCCATAAAGACAAAGAATCCATGATGAGCACCAACCTTAATGCTCAAGCAAGCTCAAGAAGGCACCACAAATACAGGAAGAGTGCCAAGACAAGTGATCATCGTCGCGAGTGTCATGTGGACAACCAAGTGCGCCACTTACATCAACCACCGGCAAGGCACGCCAATGACCTCCGTCGACACCATCATAGGGCACCTTCAACTACTCGTGCCACCACCACAATGGCACCAAGAGCAAGCCTTCCTCCACGCCATCAAGCTTCAACACCTACGCTTGACTTCCGCGACCTCGCGAACCAGGAAAATGAAGACCTCTACTTCGCCAAGTTGGCTGAGTTCGGCAAGAGGATGTCTACACTCCAAGATGGAGGAAGCCAAGGCCACATATGTGATGAAGTCGATCCGAGCACCTCTCTCGACAACACCATGAGCCTACTTCCACCACTACTACGAGATGGCCACAAGACGGTCGAGCATGGGATTTTCCCTTCGACCATGGAGGAGAGCGATGATGCCCATTTTATGGCATCCAACCTTGAAGGCGACAAGGTCAAGAATGGTGAGCATGGTATTTTCCCTTCACCAAAGGAGGCACATGGAGTTGAGGAACCCGAGCCTACCCCTACATGCTTGAGTGATGATGTGGTACCAATCCCATGTGAGTATGAGAGCCACTTAGCCCACTTGAGTGAGAACAAGAGTGAGATGAGTGACTCCACCTTAGGTGAGATTGAGTGCTTCCACTTTGAGGGCATGAGTGATACACCGAGTGAGTTGAGAGTGGTAGTTGATAGGTCAAGTGAGACCATTTCGATTTCTAACAACTTACCCTCTACCTCTAGTGTGTTCTCTTATGTTGTGCTAGGTTCCATGGATCAAGAAGCTCCAAGCCATGAAGAAATGATGCCTCAATTGGAGAATATGTACATGGTGCACGAAGATGATGCTACGCCATGGCTACATCAAGAAGACGAAGTCGTCCACAAGGAGGCCACTACTTCCACAACACCCACTTCATATGAGAGGTATGAACAAGGTAACAATAAGGGTGTTGATGATGCCATGATCCCACTAGTGTACATGATGAATTGTGAGGATATGCATGCTATGGATGATACTTGTGACATTACATATGCTTCATTCATATCCCCATGTGATGCTTTGCCTTTGCATAATATTAATCATGTGGTATTGTTTGATTGCGATATCATTGCCATAAACATGCCATGCTATGCATCTTGTGTGTATCCTCCAATTGCTTCGGACATGCTTTCTCGTGCTAGTCCTTCAATTTCTCTCGTTGCTTGCAATAAGATGAATGCTTGCTATTTCACTTGTTTTGCTTGCAACAATGTTGATCATATGCGTTATAATGAGATGGCCCAATTTTTGGAGATTTTGATTTTTGCCATGATAAGCATGTTCCCCACTTGCATACTCACCATGCATCTATTTCATACCTGTCACATCCCAAAATTTTCCAAATTTTGAAATGTGAAAAATAAATAAACAAAAGAAACAATTGTTGAAATTTATGGGGAAAAGAAACTTTTTGCTTCTAATTGGAAACATTAAAACCTTTTAAACTATTAAAAAAGTTTTCCCCCAAATAAAGTTACTCCTTAAAATAAAAATAGCATATAACAAAAACCCTAAGATCAAGCATCAAGATTATCCATATATCTCCTCTACTTCGAAATTTTAATTTGCAAGGTTCCCCTTCAAAATCTTTTTCACAAACTTCTTGTATTTGAAAATCTATTTTTAATCTTGAAAAATGTTCTCAACCAAAAACCATCTATACATATCAACTATTTCATTTACATTTTTCAAACAACCGTTGTTTTGTTTTGAACCAAAAATAAAAGCAAAGAGTCTCGTTTTAAAATAAGCACCATAGCTTATGTGAGCAATTTTAAGATTTTATAAAATTATCCTCTCATATTTTGAAACTTTAATTCATGGGTTATCCATGTAAGGTGGAACTAAATCGAATCAAATTCAAATAAGGAAAGAATCCAAGTCATTCCAAATATATTGCCCTGCAACTAGGCCAATATCGCACACACACGCAATCGTATAATAATTGACTAATTAATAATTGAGAAAATTAAATATTTCCAAATATATAAAATTTATGTCCTAAAATATTGCCCATGAATTTACAAACCCGCAGAAATTTGAATCGGTAAATTCGAAGCTCTAAATCAAAAGTTACGAAAGAATTAAGAAATAGAAAAAAAATATAAAACAAAAAAAGGGCCGGCCAGGCCAGCCAAAATGGGCTGGCCCAACCATACCGATCGGCCATGAGGGCACCATGTATGTAGAGGAGAACCATGATACTTGGTCTTCATATTTGTATCTAATGCACTTAAATAACCTTCAATTGCCCTCCTAAATTACACTAAATACCCTCTAATTCCTCTCCCTCTTTAAATTACTTCAATCCAGCCCCCACCCCCTCCTATATAAACCGCACTGCAGGAAATTTCATAAATTTTCAACTCATCATACTTTCATTTTCTTCCAAAATTCTCCCCAATCTTCTCCACCCAAATCAACCTTCAAAACGACCTCGGATCACGGTGGCTTGAAGACGGAAGTTGTTCCCCTCGTCAAGACGGTTCCATTCCCGCTGGTTTCACCTCGTTTCATTCATCGAGCAGAGAGAAAAACACAGTCAAAGATTCAGATCTTAGAAGGTATAATCCATTTTACGCCCACCTCGTTGCTCCAAATTCAATTTCCTTTGAACAGTAGATAGATCTAGTTGTTACCTACAACTTTCATGTAGAAAGTTTTTCCATCCGAGCAACTTTTTCTGTAGTTAAATCTGACATCATCATGACATCAGCGTAGTCAACAGTCAACTCAGTCAGATTAGTCAAAGTCAATTTCAGTCAATTCCCGAGTTTGACTTTTCCAGATTTTAGTACGAACTCGTATAATTCATAGAAAAAGATTTAGAAGTCCGAAAATTATAAATTTGGTATCCCTGAAAATCTGAGATTATGTAGAATCCATTTATGCAATAATATTACTTATTCTCTGTACAAAAATGTGATTTAAATATTAAATGGTTTAATTGGTCATTTTCACCATAAAAATTATATCTTTAGTTCCGTATATCCAAATTTAGCAAATAATATGTCTATGGATTCACAAAAACGAGTAGAACATAGTGGAGCCATAATTCCGTAATTTTGATTCTGTTAAAATCACGTTTTTTACAGAACCATTTGTGGAGTATTTTGAGTATAAAAGTTGTTGTGTAAATTATTTTTAAGTAAATCCTTTTGCAAATGGTTGTAAATTGAATCCTATGTACAGTAAAATCAAAATATAATTTTATTCTAGTACAAATAAGACCGTGGCAGTTATTTAATAAGAATGGCCTTTCCAACTGTTAGAAAATGTTGCTAATTGCTACAATTGCACAAATGGTTGCATTTGTAATCTTAAAAATATAAAATGTTCATAAATCACTTAATAATATTCAGAACCTTGTTATAACAATTTGTACAATAAAAATTGTTGTCTTGCATGTTTGCATACTTTGCATAATTTTTGTGTTGTCATTAGTATTGATCTTGTGATTGTTTTGTCTTGGTTGTTTTGCTTGATAGATTGTGTTGATTGTCAAGTGTGTTATTGCGAAGAGTGTACCAAAACAACCAACTACTAAGGCAAGTGACACTATCATCCATGTCCTACTATTTTTCATTACACTTGTGGATTTTGTAACATGCATGATAAGGACTACTATATTTTATGCTATGCTAAATCCTAATAGGATACCCTTATATCTTCCTTAGTGAAAACATTGTAGTTGTAGTAAGCTTAGCCTTGCTATATATTTGGGATGGGATACGTGATATGATTATATGAAGTGTTGGAAAGATATATGTTTTATATAATAAAACAAGTACTCAATGAACCACCTGGGTGGAAAAGGATACTCAAGATTTGGACAAGGTGGCAACAAAGGGAACCATGTTTATATGGCTATCTTTTTGTGTGTGCACTAGAAGAAAACCACCGAGGGACTTAGAGATTGAACATGTTTCTCGTACAGTGGCTTCCGTGTACAGCCACATGCTAAATGGGCTCTGGCTTAGTCAACTACATAGTGGAAGACCCATGCATTGGCATCTTCAGGTTAACTAGAATTGTGTATGGAAATATATCCCTACATTGGTGCCTGGTAGACAAGCTAGCATTGTGTATTGGGAGGACTTCTATGGAAAGACTTTGTCACATTCTCGATCTACCGGTACTCCATTTGGTGAGTACTTATCCAGCGGCCACTGGTGGCGTCAAGACGAGATTGTGTCATGTGGGTAAAGTGTACAACTTCTACAGAAGATCAAATTCTAAGTACTTAGCCGTGTTCCCGGTTACGGACAACTCTGAGCAACTAAGGCCTGAAACTATGGAAGATCTCGACATTCCAATTTCTCAAAGTAAAACTTGATGGTGACAACAAGGGATTTGAAGCACTTGGAGTTTTCCAAGGAGTTCAGAAAGATTTGACAAAAGGTCAAAACTATTTTCAAAAGATAGGATAAAACTATATTGTTTTCTGCAAATGAGCCTAAAACCCTACTTAGCCAAATATGCATGTAATGATAGGATCCACTTATTTCTACATAGTAGTGAAACTTGCCATACAATTCAAATGTATTGACCCTTGTGGCTGCAACTTAATATGTTGCAGGTTTGTTTGATGTTAGTGAAGTGTGTTGAATAGGATTACAAGTCTACAACCAACATGATTGCCTGTGGCACTTTGAATATGAAGGACCCCATGCTATTGCTAAATTCTGTTGCATTGTAATGAGATAGCCAAATGAGCTATGTAAGATGTAATAATTTATTTTATTCCTGGTTATAAAGTTGTATTATGACCTTTGTTTCTTGATATTACATCTTAACTGTGAATGCTAGCTATTGATCCAGGGACTAGCATTGTAAACACAGGTATCTCTACCTTATTAAAGGTTGGGAACCTTACAATACTTGATTGACACTAATGGTGATGTGCACAAGAAGAGATACGTCATGATGGATGATGTATTTCTATACCATGCACACACGTTCTTCCTTTTGTGTATGATGTGTGTAGGTACCCGCACTATCAAGTCAACCTAGGTTGAGCACGACTTGACAAAAAGAGATCTTGAGAGCATCCCATAAGTGAGTTCAAGATCGAACCCAGCTCTGATACCTTTTGCATGCTTTGCATCTTTCATGTTGGCAAATTGCTCTTTCCTATGGTTTGATTGCAAGCATGTTGATGGTATTATCTCACCTTGTGACATTCATGTTTCTTCGCTTTTGGATAATGATGCTTTGTGTATTGCAACAAAAATGTTGAACATTTTCTCTTTCCGATGTTTTGTGTGCAACCACAATTCCATTAAGAGCATGTATTGTCATGAGAGCTTCCAAGAATCTCGTCTGGTTGTTGCAATAAACATAAGGACCACTTGCTCTTTCATTTGGTTTGTTTGCAAATATGTTGTTTTTGCTTCCGCTTGGGATATTCATATTCCCATGATACTTGCTTTCGATGATTTGTGTGTGACATCCAACATGTTGAACAATTTCTCTTTCCAATGGTAGGTTTGCACACATAATGATGTTGTTTTGGATATTCCTCCTTTTGTGTTTTTGCCAAATTCTCCTAGTTTTGCATCAAAGATGTTGATCAAATTTCTATTCGATTGCTTTGAATGCCACAATAAGATGTTATATGGAGTTTTTGAGTTCCCACATTTGGATGATTTTGCAACGATTTCCATGCACTTTGACCTTGCATATGCATCCCGTTTTCTATACTTGAGTTGTGCTAATCGTGTTGTGAACAAGCATGGAGATGCCACAAATGACATGCTCCTCTATCACACACAAACATATGTTGCTTGGTCTTTGTTGTATGAAGGTACAAATGCATACACGTCAACCTCTACCAACCATGTGTTGACAAGAAGAACCAAAGAGAGTTACCTATGGCTACCCTTCATCGAGCTATCTCTACAAGCTAAGGTGACTTCCTTCTATTTGAGGACTCATGCAATAATCTTCATGAATTGGCTATGCTTTGAGTGTTGCTTCGCTTTTGGTGTGAGCTTTGTAGGCTTCATGGAAGGTGAAGGAACATTGAAGTGTTGTCAAGTCAATATTTTCGAGGACGACTATATGGTGAACCCCAGGATCATGAAGGTCTCTCGACCTCTTCTACTTTGTCATGAGCAAGTAGAGTCGAGGACGACTCTTTTTGAAGGGGGGGCTGATGTATCCCGACCTACGGTCGTTACCACATCATGGTCTCCAACTTACGCCAAGTCGTCATGGACTCCAAAGGTGAATCCGTTCCTCTATGCGAGCCCACTTCCTACCCTATTGAATGGTATGCTACTTCATACTCCGTCACATATGCATGATAGGTTCACACCGACAAGTACGGAGGCAAGGGAGGAAGCCTAGAACATCAAGCCCGACAAGACGGAGGCTTGGAAGAGGAGACGGAAGAAGCCACGGCTGAACCACCAGAGTCTCCGGCCTACACCGGAGTCTTCGTTCCTGCACACCCCGGAGTCTCCGGTCCTGCTACACCGGAGTCTCCGGACCGACCTCCGGACCGACCCCAGCAACCGCCCGAGGACAGTCAGTACGCCACTCCAGAGACGACACCAGAGACATACCAGAATCTCCGGCCCAGACCGGAGTCTCCGTCCCACCACACCGGAGTCTCCGGCCTACAAGATGGGCATGCGCGCCGCCAGCTGGGCCTTTGGCCCATGTACCCCTCTAGCTCGTCCAAACCCTAGTTTTATCCCTAAACTACCCATGTTTATGTGGCTGGCCTATAAATAGAGCTCCCACCCCTTCATGTATCCCTTAGGCATAGATGATAGACTAAAGACAACCCCCTTGTGTGGAATCTCTAGTTTTGCCTCATCTCCTTTACCAAGGGGACCGACTATTGTCACCAACCTCGATTGGACTTTGCATCACGCATCCATCGTTGAACAAGGCCTTGGAGTTTGGTGTCTCGTCTCCAAGTTGTCAAGACCCTCCCCAAGGTGTTCTTCCCTCTCCGATGTGGATTTGAGGGAGCACGTTGACCGATCTTTCCTTGCGAGGTTTCTATCGGACCGGTGGCCGTCGTTCGGGAGCAATCGGCCTTGTATCGTGTGAGTTTTGCGTGTGTTCATCATGTTCTTCGCGAGGTGTGTGTTCGCTTCCGCTACCCTCTCCCTTTCCCCTCGCTTTCCCATCGATTTGACCACGAGATCCGTGAAGATCGGGCCACCCAAGAGGTTAACCCCTCCATCACTTCTTCCCCTTGCCCTTGCCTCGTGGTCTGTTCTTCTGACTTTGCTTGTAGCCGGACTCCGGGTCTTCCTTGAGGTCGTTGACGAACTTGCAATGTCGATTGGTATGGGTGTCCTTGCCGTTGGCATTGAGGTGTATGAGGCATGGCATATCACGGTATTCTTCGTATGTTTGGGGAACGTGGAGCAGCACCGAGGTAGTTTCACTTCCTCGTTGCTGCCCACGACCAGCTCCCCTTCCTCGGCCACATTGTCCGCGATCACCTCGTCCTGCAAAATTCATAGCGACCATGTTGGTAGATTGCTTTTCTTCTGGAGCGGTTTTCCACTTTGTACTGCTGTTCCTCCGAGCTTGAGTTGGAACGGCCATTGCCGGCAAAGAGCCGCGAGCATCATCGTCGGCAGCTGCGAACTCACTGGCCAACTGAATCATCTGATTCAAATCAAGCTGGTGATTGTCCTGCACGCGCTTTAGCTTATGTTGGAGCAACGTGCCCCTTTCCAACCCGTCGATGAAGGCGGCCATGGCGGTCTGAGCGTGCACTCCTGCGCAGGAATTCTTCATGTCCAGCCAGCGGGAGAGGTAGGCGCGAGATGTCTCGTATTTATCTTGCACGCACCACTGTAGATTGCCAACAGTGCAGGGACGCTTGTATGTACCCTCAAAGTTTTTGGTGAACGCTTCTTGCATGTCCAACTAGTTGTAGATGGATTTCTCCGGCAAGTCGTCGATCCATTGACGGGTCGTGCCCGCCAATATTAACGGGAGGTACTTGACAGCGACGTTGGGGTTTCCTCCGGCAATCTCCACCGTGTTGTCGTAGTCCTGCAACCATGTGGCTGGCTTGGCGGTGCCGTCATAGGGCTTGATGGTCTTGTAAATCCGGAAACCTTTGGGGTAAGTTGCGGACCGTGTTGCAGGTCCAAAGCAACATGGTCCCAGGTATGGTCCTTCCCGGGCCTCGTGGGTCTTATCGATCCGTGAACGTGCATCTTATGGCTCCGGGCTTTTCTTTTTATTGTCAACAGGGGATGGGCCGCGTGAACGACGCGGGCCTCTTCCGCCATGGTGACTGCTAGGTGGCGACGGAGGCGGAGGTGGCGATGGGTTAGCTTTCTTGCTGTTACCCTCTTGCGATGCCTCGCGCCTGTCGCGGTGGCTTGTCGGACGCGGAGGGTCATGGCGTGACCTGCTCTTGTGTCCTTGGGCGCGTTCTCCGTCATGACGGGTCTGCTCCGTTTTGTCGCGGATGACGATGTCGCACTGCTTTGGTGGGGGCATATCCGTACGATGGTGAGCCTTGTGATCTTCGCGATGTCGGGGGGACTGGGGCGATGGCGATGGGCGACAAGGTCAGGCCTTTTCCCCGTAGTCGGAGGATATGGGGATGGCATCCTTCCTATTGCGCGCATCCCTCCGTCTTCGTTCTGATGAACCCGTCTGGGACCCAACATCAAGAGGGGATCTGTCCCTTGGCGGCTTATACTGGCTAGACTGGCAAAGCGCTAGGTTGGACTCAAGCCTCTGAGAGGTGGCCTTTTCCTGCTGCTTCACCGCCTTGGCCACTAGGTCATAGACATGTTCCACTGCCTCGGGCGATCTATCCTGCTCCAAGAGGGTCTTGGCGACGGCGAGTTTAAGGAGCGGGGTGGGCATCACCTACTTGTCTTCACTATCAATGTATGGCTTATCCTGTGCCAGCTTCGCGGGAGCCCATCCTAGGTTTCGTCGTACACCAGGATCATTGATGACGCGAGCTGGAGCTTTCTTGGTCTTCTGCTGCAGCAGCAGAGTCTTGTATTCGGCCTCCATTGCTCTAGCCTTCTCTATGGATTTCTGGGCATTTGCCAGATCTTGATCTAGCTTAGCGCCTTGCTCCGCGATGGCTAGCGCTTCCTCTAGCAACCGCTGACGTGTCTCCTCGAGCTGAGTCACGTTCCGGATATGAGCTACGGTTAGTGGCTCAACGAGGAGATTGTTGTACATTGCTCTATCAGCTGGAGTAACTTGGGCAGCAGCAGACGTAGATGCCGGAGGTGGAAAGTTTGTGGTGTTGTTGTTGCTCGGGCCGGTGCCGAGTTCCTGCGGCTGCTGCACTGGGTTAGGTGGAGGCGGCATGACCTTTGCACGATCATCGTCAGCGGCAATAAGTGCCCCCTTTCCCTTGTCCAGCACCGTAGGCGGATCTCGTCCGGGTTGATCTTCATTCATCACCGTCCCAATGGTGATGAACACCTCTCGAGATATGACGACGTTGTTAGATTGCTCGTCGCGCGCATACTCCTCCTCCATCTCCTGCATGGCGGATTCTAAGTCTTCTGGGCTGAAATCTATCTCCTCTGAGTCTGCACTGAAGTCGGCATAGAGCGGTGGAGGTGCAACGGCAGCGACGATGACTGGAGGTGGCGGCGCTGCTACGACGATGGCGGTCGGAGGCGGTGGTGGTGGTGGCTGAATCGGAGGGGCTCTGTCAGCAAGCGAGAGCGCTGTCTGAGCTGCCGCGTCAGCCCCGCGTAGCTGTTGACGGTGTTCACCATGCCTTCGAAGGTAAGGAGACCTGCCGCTTGTTGTCGCCTCAGAGAATTTCGGAGAAGCGTGCCCCGATCCAGTCCTTCCACAAAGTGATACATAGCGTTATCATCGGGGTAGTGGGCCAGATCGGCTCATACATGGAGCCACCTGGCCAGGTAATCACAGGGGTTTTCGCCCTCTCTCTGAACACAACGCGCTAGGTCAAAGATGGTAACCACGTCGACGAATTTGGATCTCTGCTGTCCAGACGCACGGGCGAAGCCGGCGGACTTGTAGCGATCTTCCACCGTTATATGCTGCATAGGGGCGGTTTGGGTGGGCCTTGAATTTTTCTGATCTTCGTCGGAAAACTCCGAAGAGAGATCCGACATTGATCCTTCCGCGAACGTATCCTGCCCATAGGCGGTCCGTGCGGGCCTTGATGCTCCTCCGACTCCCAGGGAACTAGTGCCCGAGTCGGTTTCGCCAATGAAGAGGTGGATGTCTCCGATAGGAACAACCGAACACCATGTAGGGTTCGTCTTCGTCGGGATCCAGAACTCGTCAGGAGGGATGATTGGAACGTTACCGGAGAAGAGAACACGACCGATGGCTACGGTTTCGCCAATTCCCGCGAAGATCTTGGTCCTCGTCCGCTAAAGAGCCTGAAGCGCCTCTTGCCCCACGGTGGGCGCCAACTGTCGTGGTATTGCGGACGGTTGACGGGTACGAGGTAACACAGCTTACCCAGGTTCAGATCCCATGATGGTGGCGGAATCCTACTCCTGCTATAAATCACTATAAGGGCAATACGCCGAGTTATAGAGATAGATTCGTTGTGTGAGGTGTGTGTTAATCGCTACTCGATTGTCTGAGATTGTAAGTTATCGTCCCCTAAAGGCTCCCATAGGCCCGAATTATATAGTCGCTAGGTCCGAGGGTTACGGGGAAAAGTCCTAGCCGGACAGGTTACAGAGTCCTACACTGTCTATTACTAGTCTTGCGTGTCTTGTACTCCAAGGCTTCGGGTACGTCGGTGACTCCAACCGTAGTCTTCCTTTATCCGGCATGGGCCTCCCTTCTGGATCCATCTAACTGGGCCGCCCAGCAGGCCATAGGCCATGCTACCAACTGTGGGCCACCCGGGTTAGCCGGATAAGAGACATGCTATAGGGATACCCATATAGCATATCCCCAACACCAAGCACTCTTAACCTCAGAGTATTTTTTAGATGAGCTTCCGAAAAATAAGTTGCAACTTGTTGGTATGGATATACTATCAATCCTAATAAGCCATGCGACTGGGTCTCACATACCCACCCTTACAAGATCGGTGTCCTCGTTAATCAACCACAAGCCAGAAACGTTCCCTCTTGGCATATGTATGTGCGTCCAGTGTCGGCACATGTTCCGCTAGAACATCTGATACCACATATTTTTCATTTCCCTTTGTCTCTTCCTTCCTTTCTATTTTCTTATTCTCCATCTTAAATCTCTATATCCTTTTTCCTTTTCTCTTTTTTCCTATCTCCTCTCTTCTTCTACTCTTGTATCTTATTTCTCCCTTACTCCTTTTCTATTTCTTTCTTCTTATCCTTCTTATCCTTTCTTCTTATCTCTTTTCTTTCTCTCTTTTTTATTCTCTTTTATTTTTTTGTTTTTTCCTTTCCTTTCTTTTCTTCTTCTTTCTCTCCTTTGATACCACTTTCTTCTTTATTTCTCTTTATCTTTTGTACTCTTCCTTCCTCTTCTTCTTCTCTTTCCTTTCTCTCTTTTTTTCTTTATCTTTTTCCTCCTCTCATATTTCTCTTCCTCCCCTTTTATTCACTCTCCTTTTCCCTTTCCTATTTTTCCTCTATCTTTCTCTTTTTTGCTTTGATACCATCTTTCTCTCCATTTAGCCACATAATTTATTCAAACATGAACTTGATCCAAATACAAGCCATAGATAGATTATGAAGGATTTCCACTCACATAGCATGCAAAGGTGGCCATGTGGCTTCCCATATCCAATATTGCGAAAACAACATGTATCATACATGGAAGCATGTAGAAAAAAGTGGATCCACCCCAACACATGTGAGCTATGTTTAAATAGCAAAGAGAAATACATTTGCTCACAGTAATTAGGATGGTGGAATTTATATGGAGACAAAAGAAAGGTGGTGGAAGTAGAAAATATATGCCCCAAACCAACTTGGGCATCAAGCCTTATATCAAGAACCAATTACAATATATCAAGATACAAATACAATTTATAAAGCAAATGCATATGAAGAAAGAATCAGATAAAAGGTTTTTAATATGATGCTCAAATACAAGTTGGCATGCTGACATGAGCATGATATTATGATGATGCATTAATTATTATTTGGAAGTATCATATATTGATTGAAACCATGTAGCATTACAATGTTAGACAACTGGGATGCTACAATAAGCCACCATCTTGCTCGGGGACAAGCAAGAGTATAGCTTGGGGGAGTTGATGAGTCCAAAATTGGAGCATATTTACCTCTTTTTTTTGCATAAGTAGAGTAGGGTTTTTGGCATTTTACTGCGTTTGCACGCACCTTTTGTCCTTGTTTCAAAAGGATCCCGAATTACTAAGTCTCTTATGAACATATCAATTGGGAGTATTATATTATGTTGTAATATGATATTTTTAAGTGATAAAAGTCATTTAATTGATTTATCTTCGCACCTAGGAGTTGCACACGAGTAGAAGGACACATGGGGCTTAACTACCACTGATATGGGTGGAGCCCGCCTATATCGTCCGCCCGTACCATACGGCACCGCGTCCTCCTCGTCAAATACTTTCACCTCGCGAAGATGGATCTGAGATCTGATATTCACAGAAACTTTCAGCCATGAAAAACCACACCATAAAGGGATCTGAAGGAGAAACTTGGAGAAGGGAAAATCCTTGCTGCTTCTCGAATCATTGGAGGAGATCGCATCATCCCCTTCATCATCAACTGTTGCATCATCATCCCCTTCATCATCATCCCCTTCATCATCAACCCCTTCATCATTACTACCCCCATCTTCCATCCATTAGATCTTGTTGTAATTCTAGATTCAATTATGGTTTGCACTACATTCATTCCCATACTTTTATCCATCCATTTGATTATGATGATGTTGTTGATTGCTTCCATGTGTGAGTAGTTTCCTTCATTCTTGAGGAGATGAAGAAAACCCTAGCATTATTATGAAATAAAAAAAGATGATATATCAAACTTGATTGATATATCAAACGCTCCCTATGTGAGTAGTTTCCTTCATTCTTGTGAGTAGTTTCCTTCATTCTTGATTGCTTCCATGTGTGAGTAGTTTCCTTCATTCTTGATTGCTTCCATGTGTGAGTATTTTCCTTCATTCTTGAGTAGTTTGACATTAACCTCATAGATTCATTTGATTGCAACCGAGACACTAACTCGATAAACAAACTAAATAATCAAAATTGTTCCTTTGTAGGTCATATTCTCCATAGCAAGCGCACACCCAATTGAGCTCCCAAGTTGCGCCAATTGATTGTCCACAACAAGCGCTCCCCTCTAATCGGAACAATTTGGTGCGAGATCTAACCTTACCTATGCATGGTTAACATTGTCATCCTTCGTACAGGTCAACAGGACGGCACCATACTGCGGCTAGGAAGAATGGGAGGCCGAAGTGAAGCTAGACATAACTCGTCGGCCGGATAAGGGATACCATCGTCGAAGAAGGGTTGCCATCACCGAAGAAGAATAAGAAAGGGGAGGCAACGACACGGGCACGGGCGCGGGGCTGGCTCGGGCTCCAATCTTGCAACGCCAACCTAGGTAAGTTGTGGGCCCGATGCTAACATGGATAAGATGTGGGTCCCATATTGATCTGGATAAGTGGAGAGAGGTGTCCACTATGGGACCCGACTGAATGCGGCCCCACTTGTCAGCATGTATTGGCAAGGCTAATGGATAGCAAGTTTTAGACCGTGTGAGAGTTTTGGACAATAGGTTGGGCAAAAGTGAGGAAAAATTAAGCGGCTGAGGAAAAGTAAGTACAAATAACGAACCAGGGGCACGAAAATAGAAATCTCTATTTCCAATAGTCTCCCACTTGCACTAGAGTTAATAATCTAGTTTGTATTGGTATAGATCTAACACCCATGGACTTATTTGTGTTGATCATGTTTTTCTCGTGGAAGAGGTTTAGTCAACGGATCTACGACATTCAGATCCGTATGTACTTTGCAAATCTTTATGTCACCTTCTTTGACATACTCATGAATGGTGCGAAAACAGCATTTGATATGCTTGGAATTATCGCCCACTGCAAACTCGCCATCACGGTCTTGCCATGATACTGGCTAAATGCCGCATGGCTCCGCCAGGCGACTCCATCCTCTGCATCGACGCCGCCATTGCGCGACTCTGTCTGCCGCGTCGACTCTTTCAGGCCTTTGTTAATCTTTGAAAGAGCGACTCGCAATATCCAAGTAGTGCGGGAAAGGATTCTCAAACTGAAAGTCGGATCATCCACAAAAAATGCTAATCGAGAGCCATCATTGGAGTCGCCTTGCTCGACTGGCCTTCCAGACCAAGACAAATGGCAGTACTACACAAACAACACCATGTACTCCTCAACCTTAGATAGTGCGACTCGCACGGCTAAGTACTGCGGACAAGGACTCTGAAACTGAGACTCGGATCATCTCGAAAGAATGCCCAGCCAAGAGCCATCTTTAGAGTCGCCATGCGACCGGGCTCCCAAGCCAAGACGAGAGACTCGCTAACAAAAACAGTGCAATCAATCCTTGCCAACCTCAGATGAACGACTACGGTAATACAAAGACAACAAAAATTACCCAGGCGTCATTCATCGTGCTCGGGGACTCTCCCCTCACGGACTCGCCACGCTCGGGGACTCTCCCCTCGCTGACTTTCCACCATCGCGAACTCGCCTATCGCGGACTTGCCACGCTCGGAGACTCTCTCCTCGTGAACTCGTCCATCGTGGACTCGCCACCATTGTGAACTCGCCCCTTGCGGACTCGCCACCATCATGAACTCACCTATCGCAGACTCGCCCCTCGCGGACTCACAACCATCACGGACTCGCCCATCACGGATTCGCCCACCATGGACTCGTCCATCCCGGAATTGTCTGTGCTGACTCGACGACCTCATTATCAACAACTTGGCGGCCTCCACGTCCGCTATTCTTCAGCCTTTGCTCCTACAACAATGCGATGATATCTTCACCACGGCTAGAAAGCCTCTACAACAGCAAGTTAACAAGGCGTCGGTCAAACTTCTCCAAGGGACGACTCCGTTCAACTTCGACTTGCCTGGCGCATCGACTCGCCCAGATGAATGAACTATTTTGTGGGCTATTTCTCTATTTTAGGAGCTCACCATTGACTCCACCTTGAATTCTCATGTGTCGATTCGGCGGCTTGAAGTCATCGCCGAGTTCACGACGTGCTCGGGGACTTCTTAGGGACTACTGATGGGAGGATACCAATTGGGGTGTACCCAAGAAGCGGAGTCGCCTACATGTTCAACAGGCTCAATCCCAGCCAGGTGCGGGTGGGCCCCTTCGAGGTGGCGGATGGCGCATACAAGGCTCATTATAATACTTGTAAATCCTATCTGGTTGTATATAAAGCCACCAGAGGTACCCCATGGGGGACACGTCATTTTAGACAGAACCATCTCCCTCCCTCCATCTATGGCGGCTCCTTTGTAAAAACCAATCTATAAATATATACTGGATTGATAGCAGGATATAGCGAACCTTTGCTAAGGAGACATGAACATAGATATATCATGTGCCAATCTTGCTTTTAGATTCTCCTACGCAGCCTTACTCTTTTCTAAGCAAGCTACCATGCATGCATGTAGCATTTGCCATGTCAATACCACAAGAGCGCATGCCTATAGTGAAGCATAGGTTCAAAAAATAAAGAAGTCGATCTATCAATATTGAACCACAAGGTCACTACATAGCCTGTTTCCATAGAATAATCCATGACTCGATCATTGATCATCCATCGGTTCTGTAATTAGCACGGTAGCTCAGCAAGCTATTTTTTGTTGTTTTCGCATTGTGCATTCTGCAGTACCATAAGTTCCGAATTTTGATAATAATAAGTAATGTAAATTATGCTGCTGTCGAATTTTTTGTGAAAGATGAGTGGTCAGATGAGAGAGTATGACATATTTCTAAATATTAAATAAATAATACATTTAAAAGTTATACAAGTAAGTTAAAGTAAGAATTTTTCCCCAAAGTTTAGGCCCCATTGTTTTATGTTCGCACGGCCCCAAATTCCTGGAGACAGGCCTGACACTCATCTGTCTTATTTGTACTAGCAAAATTTATGCCGAAATTTTCTATCAAATTTGTACATATTTTTTATAGATATAGTTTACCGTACATATTATGTGGTGGGAAGATGTCTCAAAACGACCCGTTGTGTCCTCTTTCTTCCCAGCACCCATGACAGCCAGGAGGATGTACGTTTGGGAAGGCCTAAGAGTATATACATATCGGCAGGATAGCGGCGGCCTGGGTCACCATGAATCAGCCTTTTTTCGGTGGGTCTTGGTGACCGGTGAAGACCGGCGGTGTGGGGGCTTCCGGTCTAGCTTTGAATAAAGGGGGTTGGTCCTACGATCGCACCAGGACGAAGATCTACCTATTCCATGACTTCATCGATCTGGTCGGAGTGTTGTGTTCCGGAAGATTCCGCCGGTGAACTCCAATGGACGAAATGCCGGAGTTCGCCAGATTGGATGGATCTCGGTCGCGCGCAACCATGTTTTATCTGACCGTTTGGTTTCAGAGGGTGTGATGTGAAGCTTTACAGACTGTTCACGTCAAGGACATGCCATTAGTCCTATGGTGAAGTCAGTCGTGGAGAATGCCATGAAAGCCAAGGTCTGAAGAATAGTAATGGTGGTGTGAATCCTGTTTGCGATGAGGTTTTGGCTTGGTGTTCTAGGTCTTGGAGCAGCGACATTGGAAAGTGGGGGTGACAGTACAGGAGATTTTCAGGGTTCAAGCTACAGGGTGAAAATCCAAGGTCTGGCCTTAATTGGTTGTGTCTGGCAATGGCCTTGTTGAAGGCATTGTTTGTCAGCGCGGACTTTCTCCAGGGTGAAAACCTATGATCGATGATCAGGGCGATAACGGCGCTAGTGCACTGTTCCCTTCTTGGAGGCGTCGCTTTTGGAGAGGATGGATTTCTAGTGCTGCCTTGGTGGTGTTTGGTCGTTGTTGTAGGCCCTAGATCACTAAAGCGGGACTTTTTTTTCCTGTAATTCTTTTTTTATTTTTTGGCCGTGTGCATCCGTAATGCCATTAGGGTAATGCGTTGTTGCAGAGGCTGGGTGTAATTGGTATCGTGCGATATTAATATATGCTCATTTCCAAAAAAAATACATATCGGCAGAGTGATGAATATCCGGACGTGCATTGACCAAAAATATAGGAAAATATATAAACATTCATTATTCCAAATACATATATTATGAACATATAACTTGCGAAGATTCTAGTATTGTAAGGGCCTGTTTGGCAACATGGTTTTTTCTCTGTATTTCAGAGATACCAGAGTATTTTAAAATATTACAGTTTGCAATACTTTGAGTTGTTTGGCTACAATGAAATACCAAAGTATTGAAACCGTAGTATTCCAAAAATTGAGTTATTTTCACACTAAAATATAAAGAGGTCTGGACCTCTTTTTCCAAAAACCGTGGTTCTATGAATACCGAAGTATCCCATGCCCAGGCACTGAAATACCATGTTTTCTGAATACTTTGGTTTTACAAAAACTAAGCTGCCAAACATAGCCTAAGTTTTATATCATAGATACTTTTATTTTTTGCTAAATATTTGATCAGACTTCAAAAAGTTTAACTTTAAGTACATACAAGTTAGAGTCCATCTATTCCTAAATACTAGGAACTGCCTAATACAACACGTCAACACATATACGTATTCTATCACGGACAGGGGCGGAGGACCCCTTTGGGCAAGGCAGCGCCTGCCCTACTTGATGTTTTCAAAAAACCGAGTGTACCTATGCCTCTACCAATTAGATCCGTTCGGCGACATGTTTGACTGTGGCCAGCGATTGGAGAAGAAATGAATGAAGAATGAAGCATGTGCCACTCGTAGAAGCTGGTCCGGTCGGTTGGGCTGGGCTGGCTGCTAGGCCTGTGGGTTGAGATGGAGGAGTTGTGGCCTGCGTCTAGACTTGGCTGGTGCGAGTTGGGACACACCACGACCACCAGGCAGCTCCAGGATTCCTAAAAAAGCAGGCGTCTTCAGGAACCATTGATCCGGTGATGCCCATGATTTTATCAACCAACCTTCACGTATATTGTCCATGGGAAAACAAAGAAAGAAACACAGATCATGTACAAAGCGAAAGAAAAGAAAAATGATGGGTAATTTAGATTTCACTCCAACCTCTCTCTGATCTGGATTTGGAGCTCGTTTGTCTCTCAAACACCTTTTTTAGCTGAAGATCGGTGGAGTGAAGCTTGAAGGTGGAATGAAGTTAGGTGGAGAGGAGCTCTCCAAAGCGCGCCCGAGAAGTGAGAGGGTGACTTGGCAGGAACCCAAGCTTAAACTTTCGTATGTACTACTTTGGTTTTTGCATCACTTTTTCAATGATTTATTCCGCCCTACCTCAAAAATATTTCGTCCTTCGCCGCTGATCACGGACGTGCATGGTGACTCCTCCGGTGATGAATATTCTACTCGAAATTTCATGCTAGTATATTACTGTAGCAATACAATGTGCAACGAACGACCCAAGAAATCATCTTGTGACCTCGTGGACTAAAAACTACACCTCCCAAGATGATGAAACAATCTCACTAGCCAGCAGCGCGGCAGTCAGCACCCGAAATGAAGGTATCCTTATGCTTGGGCGTCGCCGGCTTGGCTGCCACGGCAGCAGCAGTGGCAGGGGTGTTGCCGGAGCCAGCGAACCACGGGCATTGGAGCGCCATGGCCGCGGGCAAACGCTTGGCGGGGTCGCATGTGAGGAGCCCGTCTAGAACCTCGAACCCGTCCCTCGACAGGCGCTCCTCGGGGAACAGCTCGCGCAGCCGCGGGTTGCCGTGGGCGCCGCCGAGCACGTTGAAGATCCTAAGGAGCTGGTCGGTCGCGTTCTGGCCTCTGAACAGCGGCTCGCCGGCGAGCAGCTCCGCCATGACGCAACCGAGGGACCAGGCGTCCACGAGCTCGTCATAGTCCGGCTTGCCCAGGAGCACCTCCGGAGCCATGTACCAGAGCGTGCCGGCCTGGCCGCGCGACGACGGCGTCTCGTTCATGGACACGGCCAGCCCGAGGTCGCATATCTTCACCACCACGTGGCGGCGGCCCTGACCCTCTCGGACGCCTAGAAGAATGTTCCCGGGCTTGATGTCCCGGTGGACGATGCGCCGCTCGTGCATCCTCCCGGCGCCGCCCAGCAGCTGCTGCATCACGCGGCGCGTCTCCTCCTCCGTGAACGGCTTCCCGCGTCGGCGCAGGACGTGGGCGAGGCTCGGGCCGACGTGCTCCAGGACGAGGCTGCACTCGCCCGTGCGTGGGTCCCGCGCGATGCCGTGGAAGCCGACGATGGAGGGGTTGCCGCGGCACGCGGCCAAGTAGCACGCCTCCCGTAGCAGGTCGGGGTGAAGGACTTGGGAGTGGCGGCTCCTCTTGTTGCCGCTCACGCGCGCAGGCGAGCTGGGGAGGAGGGACTTGAGCGCGACGTCAATGCCGGTGGCGTGGTGGCGCGCCTTGACGACGACGCCGAAGCCACCCTTCCCGAGCACGCGCTTGAGCTCGTAGTCGTCGGTGCTCCCGACGCGCCGCCGCTTGCAGGAGCCGGCGGCGTGGTCCTGGATCATGGTGTGAATGGTGTCTTCGGCAGCGGCAGCTTGGACTTGAACGGCGGCCATGGGATGTTGGTTGGTGCCAGCGGGCAGAGGTGGCCGCGACTATGTATGTGCCAGGGATTGCACCTCCCGACCGATCCTGATAAAGCTTTCGTGGCGCGCGCGCAACTCATGGATGTCACTGTTTGAATCGGACTCGGACGGGAATGAGTACACGCTTAAATCCGTAATCGCGCGGACTTCGATCCTGATTCGTACTCGGAGCTGAATCAATCAATATAAGCCGAGGGAATTCCACGCTTTCTTGATCGCCCGCCTCCCTGATTCATACATCCACGGATCCACCAGCTTGAGAGCCCTAGATCTGCAAGCTCGCCCTTCGCCGCCATGGCCGCGCCCGCGCAGAGCCCTCTCCGCCGCTGGAAGCGGTTCTTCGGCGCCTTCGACTCCGTGGACGCCGCCATCGAGACCTCCGACCCCTTCCTGTGCCGCGGCGAGCTCCGGCGCGCCAGGGGCGACATCTTGGAAATGCTCTGCAACGTCGCCGACGACGACCACGCGGAGGCGGAGCGTCTCTGCCTCGTGCTCGACGACCTGATGGCGGAGTCCCTCGAGACGCTCAGGCTGATCGCAGTGATGCCCACGGTGCTCGCCACCACCGACCTCGCCAAGTCGCTCCGCGCGCTGCGGAAGCACGAGTCGGAGCGCGTCCGCGTCCTCGCCAGCGGCATCGTGAGCGGGTGGAGGGCGTCGATGCAGGACGAGCTCGCCAAGGTCAGAGAGGCGATGCACAAGCTCGAGAACGTGCTGGAGCGCAAGGAGGAGATCAAGGCGGATCTTGACGCAACGACCAGGCAGACTTCCAAGACCCGCGAACAGACCGTGCGCACCGTCCGCGGTGACCGTGCCGAGCTCTGCTCCGAGGAGAGGATGGAGGCCGCAAAGCGCAAGTTCCAGCATGCCTACAAAGAAGCAGAGGACGCGAAGCGACAGCGTCGGACACAACGAGTCGTGGAGTCGCCGGAGATGCTGAAGCAGCGGCAGAAGATGAACGCCATCCCGAGGGAGAGGAGCCGAGCGACGTGCCCCAGCTCCATGGTCAGGAAAAGCTTCTCCGTCAGGAAGCTGGCTTCGTAGAGTTCAGGGCTGATGAGAGCCTTCTAGGAGAGTTCTTATTCCAAATAGCTCAGCTCAAAGTTGTAACATGACTGCAATTATTAGCTAGCAGACATTGTTTGCCTGATCTGTAATTGTGAACTAATCTGTGATGCTAATAAAATTCTTGATCTGAAAGCGTATTTCTGTCTAGTCGGTATTCGAATTTCCTGCGATGTTCGAAACAGGGTTCAGAGCTCGTAAGAACTTGTTGTTTCTGGGACACTAACATCTCAAGTGAACCCAAGGTAATATGGCAACATTTACCTGCTGACTGCCCTGCACTAAACTCTTCACAAATAGGATTTGATGAACATTTCTCTTTTCTCAAGAAAAAGAATGAGTCTCACCACTCTATCCCTTGTATCATCCAAGTTTTTTTTCTCCTCAAGTTATCCACATGTAAATCTTAGAAACTTATGCACTTTCCTATGGAGTCTTTGGAAAGCTAGAAACGACATCTCTTTGTCAGAGCCCGTAAAAAGGCTAAAACCGAAAATAACCGCCAGTTTACGGTTCTGGATGAAAAATGGCGCCGATCAGTTCCTGTAAACGAGGCGAAACTGGAAAAAATTCGGGCCGAGACCGAAACCCATAGTCGTCATGTATTTGTAGGGGCCGACGGAGCGAACCGAACGCAGCCCGAACATAATCCCTAGTTTGCGCGTGAGGGAAGTTTCAGCTCCTCCCAACTGCCGCCGCCGATCTGCGCGCCCTCACCTTCCTCTGCGCCGCCGTCTTCCGATTTCTCCACCGCGAGTCTCGAATCGACCCAGCCGAACGATGTTGTTAGCTCGCAGGCCCTGCCACCCTCTCCCGCAGTCGCCGGTGCTTCCGCCGCTACACCAACCACCCCGGCGACCCTTGCGACCTCCGCGGGCGTCGCTACCACGATCCCGTCGACGAGCGTGGTGAAGCGGCGCCGCGCGGGAACGCATGTGGTCCCGCAAGCCGGTGCAGCGGCGGCCAACGCTGATGTCCCGACGGTCGCAGCGAAGGCACCCCATGCCAGAACGAAGAAATTGGCGCCCAAAAGGACGAAAGTGAAGGCGACGACGAGCCGTGGCGCCCCGCCTCCGTTCCCCTCCCCGCCAACGCTGCCGCCGCCAGCGAAAGCCACCGCGAACGACGCCCAGGACGTGCTCGAGAGCGGGTCAACAAGGTACAAATTACAACTCTTCCTCGGTTTTCATTGCGAGTAGATATTGAGGCCGCGTACTGTTAGGAACGATAACACCTCGTACATGGAGATGTTGGGCGAGGTAAACATTACCCCACTCGCTCCGTTCGACGCTGGGATAGGCGGAGATAAGGACGACGCAGATGAAGGGGAAGAAGGGGATGACGGGGAAGAAGATGAAGGGGACGAAGGTGTGGTCGAGGTGGAGGCTGATGGAAAGAGGAAGAAGAGACGGGCGAACAACTACACGGAAATAGAAGACGCCACCTTGTGCCGAGCTTGGGCCGCCATGGGGATGGATGCAGTCTCTGGCACCGATCAAACAGGGAAGCGCTACTGGCAACGCATCGAGGACAAATTCCATAAACTGATGCCACGCGTTCGCCATCCTGTCGATCGCACGTACCGATCCCTCCAAGGAAGTTGGGACGCGATCAAACCGGCTTGCAGTCGGTGGGCAGCAGCAATGGACCAAGTGGTGTCGAATCCTCCTAGCGGTGCAACTGTGGACGGACGAATATGTGAGTGTATTTGCTTGCATATTTAGTTTGTACAATTGTAGTTTTGCTTTGGTGACCACATATTGACGATTTGTGTTTGGTTTTGCAAATGTAGGACTGCATTGCCCATGTGAGGTAAAGAGACATGGCCCAATTCTTTGATCATATGCAAATTCTTTGATAAACCCTTCCTTTACGGGTTCGGAAACCTTTGATGCAGAACAGATCTTGCAAACCAAAACTGTAAAACAGAATTATTTTTCAACCCATAAACACGAGTTCGGTAAACTGAACTCCAGTTTTTTAGTCCGCGTTTTTACGGGCACTGCTACAGATGCTCTCAGGAAAAACCGAAACCCTTCACACGTGTCACTGACCAAATCAGACGCCGTTGCGTCTTCTGCGATCACTCCTTGGTGAACTCACTTCAATATTATGCTAGAGTTTCTGAAAGGATATTTGCCCCTATGTGTGGTTTTGGTGATTAATGACAATCCCTATGGACTAATGTTTTCAATGAGTTTTATATGAAGGTATATTTCATAGGTCATGCTTGTAGTCCATGTGTTGGATTCAAGTATGGATGCCATGAAGATAAAGATATACCTTGAGTATTGCCATCAAAATCATCGAGTTGAAGAGAAGAATATGATATGATCAAGATCTTGAGAGTGTGATCTCAATAGAAGAATTCAAGATATAACTCTAAGTCGGTGTCATGATAGCCTCATTAGTTGAGCTATGGTTGACTAAGATTTAGAGAATGTAATCAAATGAAGAGTTCCTTATGTACCTCAAGATATTAAGACGGAGCACGAGAAGATACTTGGTTGACCAATACAAAGAGTGAAGAGTGATTTTAAGTTGGTCAACACATGAAGCATAAAGAATGTACCACATGGTATTGTGGTATGGTAAGCCTTGTCAATTATGCATCATGAACTAATCCATTATATATTTGCCTTTGCGTTTTCTATATGGACAGGTATCTTTCCATGGGCATGCTTCAAAAATGAAGATATTATATAGCCCATGAGAGGATGACATCAAGTGGTGATCGTCATCAAGGTTGAGAAGGGCAAGTTCAAGATAAGCATCTCGAGAAGATCATTTGCTTGAAGCTTGTCGTCCATATTGGTGATAATGGACATGTGAAGACATGTATTAATGAAGCTATCCCATAGTGGTGTATGGGTAGCAAATTAGGAGTCTTCACGAAGAAACAATGATCAAGCGTTGCATTCCGGCTTGGGTGGAGCTTGAAGCGTTGTCATCAAGATCAAGCGGTTTGCGCAAGGCAAAGGTATGTCCTTGCTAGGTTTTCCTTTTACCGGTCTCAGGGTGGTTGTTGGAGACCGGGTTATAGGATAGCCGCACTATAAGGAGGGGCTTTCGGTTGTGTAACTTGATAACATCGTCATAGGGAGCTCAATCCTTTGCATACTTTGCATCTTCCTATTTTGTTTCTTCTTAGTATTTATCCATGTGAGGTTCTTGATATTGTTGCTAGCTCTTCAACAAGCCCAAGTTCATCAAAAACGGAATTCGTATGCATCTTCTATGGCGTTTTCGAGTTTGAAGGTTTTATCGGTTCTTATTTAGGGAGGCTTCTTACCTTTCTTCATTTGGTTCTATCCTCCTTTGTTGGGCTATGATGTTTCTCTGCACAATCTTGTAAAGCTTGTTGTCCTCGTCAAAACAAGCCCAAGATCATCGAAATCGGAGTCCGGATGCAAAAGTTATTGCGTTTTTCGTGAAGCCTCGTTCATCCCGGTTGTGGATTCGGTTCAACCGGCTCCCAGACCGGGTGGTCCGGTGTCAGGACCAAAAAACCGGATCTGAAACCGGGATTTTCGGTTTTTCTATACCGAGTCTATCCGAGACTGTGTACTGACCCTAATTCCGGTTTTAAGTTCGGTTTTTCGGTCCAGGAACCGGACCGTCCGGTTCTGGAGCCGGTCCAACCGAACTTTCAACCGAGTTCGCACAGATTTCTTCCAACGGCCATATTTGCTTTCCACTATAAAAGGGGTTCTTCCCCCAATGTTTTAGGTTGTTCTTGACCACGAAATTGACCTCCATTGTTGAACCTCTTGAGCTTGCTTCCTCCCCCTTCCCTCCTATGATTCTTGCATATTTTTGAGGGCTTTGGAAGAGGAGATCTAGATCTACAATCTCCACCAATCAATTCCTCCTCTAAGTGAGGGGAACCCATTGGATCTAGATCTTGGAGTCATTGGTTGACTTCCACCATTGTTCTTCCTCTATAATTACTCCCTAGCACTTGTTGCTTTGGTGGGATTTGAGAGTGAAGGATTTGAGCACCCTTGGTGGTCTTGCTTTGCATTCTTGCATAAGTGTTGAGCTTTCCATTACGATTTGTTCGAGTGAGAGACCGTGAGCTTGTTACTCTTGGAGGGTGACCTCCTAGTTGGCTTGGCGGTTGGTACCGCGGTGTTCTCTTCGTGGAAGATTGTGAAGATACCCGGGATTCTCCTTCGTGGAGCTTGTGAAGTGGTTTTGGAGCTTGCCATCTCCGGAGTGGAGGAAAATCTAGCCATAAGGAAAGGGCCTATTCCTTCGTGGGATAGACTCGGAGAAGAAGGTGAGCCTTTGTGGCGCGTGAGGAATCCTTCGTGGAACCTCACACCTCTCCAACGTGTGTAGCCCTTCCAAAGGTGGTGAACACGGGAATACATCTTCGTCTCCGCGTGCCTCGGTTATCTCTATATCCGAGCTTACTTTCCTTGTGATAGCCATCGAGCTTGAAGTACTTATATCTTGCTTATCACTTGTGGTATATTTATCTTGTGCTATCTTGCTTAGCTTAATTTGTTGTTGGTGCACTTAGTTGAGCCTAGTGTATTTAGGTTTTGTGCTTGTAAAATAAACGTTAGTTTAATTCCGCATTCTATCAAGCCAAAACCGTAATAGTTTTGAAATTGCCTATTCACCCCCCCCCCCCCCCCCTCCTCTAGGCGACATCTCTATCCTTTCAATTGGTATCAGAGCAAGGTCTCTCCTTATTTAGGCTTCACCGCCTAGAGTGTAAAGATGTCGGCTAGTAGTATAGTGCACAATGACACAATTATCTTTGATGGCACAAATTATGCTTTGTGGAGAAATTGCTTGCTTTGTAATCTTCGGACCTTGTGTCCAAATATTGAGCGATTTCTAGATGTAGGTTTTTCTCCTCCTATGGATCCTCAAAATCTATCTTTAGAGGATGAGAAAAATTTACATCTCGAAGCTCAAGTATCTAATGAGCTTATTTTCTCTTTGATCCCCACAGTTAATTTGTTCTTGACGATTGTAAAGCGCAAGTCGTCTCATGAGAAGTGGACCAAGATTAAAGAAATATTTGGTGGTTCCATTTCTAATATTGTCGGTGGTTTCTCCGAGGAGATCTCTTTTCCTTCACATCATGAAGAGCTCCAAGTTGCTTCCACCTCCGGCCGCAATGAGCTCTCATCTTCACCCACTTCACCAATGTGTGGCAAGACACAAGGTAAAGATATGGTGAGTGGTGTTGGGAATTGCAATGTTGATATTGTGCTCGCTAATGATGATCCTTCATCTCTATCACATTGCAATGTTTCTTCTTTGGACTTAAGCACTTCGTGCAACAATAATGTTATATCCCCTTGTGTTGCTAGTCCTTGTATATTAGCTAGAAATTATTTGAGTACTAGTGTAGATGATACGCTTGATTTGCCTTGTTACCATGAACAAAATGCTTATATTTCCTCTAGTTGTTTATCTAACAATGTAGAGGAAATCAAACATTCTATGAAGCAAGAAATGATCATGAATGAAGATTCAAGAATATCCTCATCTTCATTCTCCCATGCTCACATGTGCCTTATGGCAAGAGGATCAAAGGTATCTCCTACTTTGGATCCCAATATATCTTGTAAAGATAATAGCAATGATAATGATGAATGTGATGATGACATTGATGAGGATACTGGTGCTCTCTTGCTTGAGTTGAATTTTTTGTATACCTTTCTTCGTGGTAATAATAAGGCCGTTACTTGTCTCAAACACGTTATGGACACCATAACTAAACAAACGGGAACCTTAGAGGAGTTGGATTTCCAACTTGATGATGTGAGTCGGAGATTCGATCTCCTTAAGCAAGAGCTTGCCGAGGAGAAGCACACTAATTGTCTCCTCACACAAAAAATTGAATCTTATAAGCTTGAAAAGGAAAATTCCATTAATGATGCTTGTGCTACTAACTCTACTTCTTGTGAAGCATCTATCCTAAAGGAGAATGTTGAGCTAATGGCTCAACTTGAGTTGCTAACTAGCAAGTATAGGAAATTGGAAGAAAGTCACAAAAAGCTCCCGGGCTCTCATAATGATCTTCTAATCTCTTATGATGGGATAAAGTTATCTCGTGAGGCAAGTATTACTAAGGTAACATCTTGTGAGCCTCTTTTGGACATTAGCACAACTTCTACTCAAAATGCTATTTTGCCATGTGCTAGTCCTAGTAATTCATCTAGACATACTATTGATAAACCTTGTGTTGGATTAATTGCTTTGCCTTGTTGCTCTAACAATGAAGCTCCTACTTCCTCTAGTACTTGTATTTATACTAACCATGTAGAGGAAATCAAAGAGCTCAAGGCTCAAGTCACTTCCTTGAGGAATGACTTGGAAAAGAGTCATGAAGGGAAATACACACTCGATAATATCTTGAGTGTGCAAAAATCCCCTAATGATAAAAATGGACTTGGATTCAACACCAATAACAAGAACAAGTCCAATATAAACAAGAAGAAGGGCCAAAACCAAGTCAAGAATTCGGCCAAGATTATTTGCTTCAAGTGCAAGGTTGAAGGACATCATGTAAGATCTTGTCCATTGAAGAAAAAGCACTTGAGTAAGAAGCAACAAGGGAAGCGGCCACAAGTTCATGTTCAAGCCCAAGTTGAAGTTAGGCCACTTCCGAAGAAAAATCAAGATAATGCTCCCCAAGCCAAGAAATCAATGAAGAAGAGAAAGGGGAGCACTTGTTGCTACATATGTCGTGTGAAGGGGCACTTTGCCTCTTCATGTTCAAATGGTACCTTATCTAACCCTATCATTGTTGATGATGATTACTATCTTAGGAAGGATAAGGATGGCAATGTGTTTGCCAAGTTTGTTGGAACTCAAAGTGGTGTCAAGAAAAGAACCATTTGGGTTGTCAAGCCTACTGTGACTAACCTCTTAGGACCCAACTTGGTTGGGGACCACCAAGCTCAAACTTGATCAATAGGTGTTTGTGGAGGGCATTGGAGACTTGGCTAACTCATGAAGAATTAAGGGATCTTCATATTTTATATTTGATCAAGCCAAGTCCTAAGGATTATTATTTCCCTATCTTATCCAATGTGCCTCTTCACGGTAACTTGTACTTAACTCATTTATATTGTAAGTTACTTGCCCCCTTTACATCTTTTAGTTTTGTACCAAGTATGTGTTTGTATTTGGTGTGCCTAATGCTTGATTATTTTGTGTATTCAAGTATGTCTAGGTGTTTGGCACATCATTTACTCGTGTGTTTTATTTTGAGCCTCTAATGCATCTTGATGATATCTTATTTGGCTCTTTTAGAGTGGTTAATGGAACATCCCATTTTGGGTGAGTGACATGCCTCACGCATCTCTCAAACCTTAAAATATGTGTACATGAGTACTACCACTTAGTATTGATATTGCAAGCTTATCTAGTCACTATGTGGTGTATCATACTCATGAGAAATTCAAATTCTAAATGTCCATTAATTATCTCTAGTTGAGGTTGTTTTCCCTCTTATAAAAAAATGAATATCACATTATGAGGGAGTAATATGCTTCTTTTGCATATCACAATCCTAGGAAATGTGAACATATGAGGTAGTGCCACATAGAGTTGATATTGTTGATTATCTTGTTTCTAGGTGGCATGTTGGCTCAAACAAGGTCCTATTTTTGTTAGAAGCTTTTATTGCTCATCTTTTTGGTCTTTGTTTGAGTAAGAAATTCTTGGTGCGGTCTTTCTCAAATACATATCTATATATCTTATTTGGGATACCATTTGCTTCAAGTTATTATAATCATTGCTTTGCATGATTGTGTGACTAGTTGAAGCTATCAAGAATCTCTATCTTTGCATAGTGCTTAATCTTTTTATTTCTATCCTATGCTTTTTATTGTGAAGATTTATATTTAATATTCGTGCAATATACCACCGGAAATCTATTCCAATACACTCATTGTCTTCGACAATTGATATACTTGTGTGTGGTAGCATTTGTGGATCATATTCACTTTGGAGTTAACCTCTTATTGCCTTACTTTCTTTCCAAAAAAATTGGTGTGGCTCCCATTGTCTTCCTTGGCTTTTGAACATCTCTTTGATGATGTTTTTGATTATTATCAAATGTGTTTTAGTGGAAGACAAACATTTTATTCTCGGAACCTTGTGCCATTGTGAAAAGTGTTAAGGGTTTGGTTTATTTGTTGAAACCTTGCTCTTTTGGGAGTTTGTTATCTCATTCTTTATTCTCTATTTTATTTTCTTAAATGATATAAATCTTTGAGCATTTGTGTTCTTATTTCATATTTCATGCTTAATAGTTTTTGCTCGGTTCATTTGTTGAACTTTGTTGAACAAATCTTGTGTTGATTTGATTCTTTGATATAGTTTTGACAACAAATGTGTTTTGACACACCTTGTATGCCTTCTTGAATATTTTTGGTGATTTGTCCAAAGTATATCTTCGTTGGATCTTGAAATTCTCGTGCATGCATGTTTAATAAATGTATATCTTATGTCATGTTTTGCTTTCTTTGATCCAATATATAGGGTATACTCCATCAAATCCTTAAACGGCTAAGATGTGCATGAAATTCAAATTTCATCTCTAAATATGCACTTATTGTTATGGAGTGTATCCTATGTGTTGTGGTTATTCTAACCACTTTGGACCCAATAAGTTTGGGGACCAAGATGTACTTGCATGTTGTTTTAGGTACATTGAAGATGCAATGGATGCTTGTCTCGTCAATAAGGAACGTGTTGTCACCACATGATAACTAGAGCCAAGCTAGGATTATCTAAAAAATCTTATCTACTACATCATACCATTGCTATCTCGGTAACAAGTATCTTATTCATGCATACTATTCTTCCATCCAATCTCTTGTAGGTTGCATCTTGGCATGAATTTATTTGTTTGTAAATGTTCGATTCTTGCAATTATCTTTGAAATACTTTTGTATCCTTATTGCTTATGTGAGTAATTTGAGATGATGCATATAATGGGGAGTATATAAAATCATGTTCATGATTCACCAAATCCAAATATGCCTTCTAGCAATTTATTGCATATCAACTCCTCAAGGTACTCTCATGTGCAATATTGTTTAAATTGCATTAAATAATTCCTTTTGATACTTGTTGCCTTTCTCAAAGTATCCCAACTAGCATTAGTTCCCTTAGTGTTAGTTGTGATGGTTTTGAGATTTTTTTTTGTTTTTCTTTGGTGAAGTTCATTGATATACCATAAGATAAAATAGAGCCATGGGCTATATATGCACTTAAGCAAAATATCCTCTTTGGTATATCTTATGACTTCCGCTTGGATATCATGTATTCTTTTTATTAACCTCTTATGTGTGGATGTTTCTTTGTGGATTATTCTCATGTTTTTTCCCTTAGAAACTTATATACACTAGAGTGTTAATCTCTCGCCTTGATATACTCGCTCTTTTCCGACCATCACTCTTATCCTTTTGATTTTTAATGGTTTTGGTAAGGTCTTGATTTATGAGTGCTTGGTTTAGTTTTATTGCATATTCACACACTCATATCTCATATTTGGTTTCTTTTGGACTTAAGCTTGTCTTGACAAGTGTATTGGTTTATATCTAATCCTTGTATCTTGGTTGTGTCTAAATAATATAGAGGGAGTGAGGATTCCATGTTTGTGCATATTGTATTCAAATGAAACAACTAATTTATGCATGAACCTTGGGGAGCTTCCTTATTTCACTTAGAGCACTATTTGTCCATTTGATTATTTGGATCTTTTGATTGCTTGCTTCATCCGTTGAAGTTCCTTCACCTTGTTATCCTTTTAGCAATCCTTGATCCTCAATATAGTTTGATTTCCTCCAAGTGTTCGTCATTTGGGTATGTGCATGTGATTTCACTCATATTGCGAGTAATGCACACCTTGTGTAGGAACTCATACTATATTGTCATTCTATCCTTGTTATCCATTTTGGCACTTGTTGTCAATGGGGGAGAAGTTTAGAGGGTTTTAAGGGAAATGGTTTTCTACTTAAGATTGGTTTGTTCTTAAGTGTTTGCCTTTCATGCATTTCATCTTTATTATGTTTTGCATGGTTGTATATATAGTGGAAACTCTCCCAAAGGTTATGCTTAACAATGTATGCAATGAAATTCAAGATCATCACACGTGCATATATTGTGGGGGAGTTTGCTCTATATATGTTGGTTCTGCTCACATCTCATGCATTAGTTGTAGTTTATGTGATTAGAATCAGTTTTGATATGGGCTAGTATCTTTGTGTTACTTAACCATATCAAATACAATCTCTTGTATACAACGTATTCTCAGATAAGCTGTGTACTTGTTTCTAATATTCATTATATAAACCCTTTTGTTGTGATTGTCATCAATTACCAAAATGGGGGAGATTGAAAGGGTTATTGCCCCTATGTGTGGTTTTGGTGATTAATGACAATCCCTATGGACTAATGTTTTCAATGAGTTTTATATGAAGGTATATTCCATAGGTCATGCTTGTAGTCCATGTGTTGGATTCAAGTATGGATGCCATGAAGATAAAGATATACCTTGAGTATTGGCATCAAAATCATCGAGTTGAAGAGAAGAATATGATAGGATCAAGATCTTGAGAGTGTGATCTCAATAGAAGAATTCAAGATATGGCTCTAAGTCGGTGTCATGATAGCCTCATTAGTTGAGCTATGGTTGACTAAGATTTAGAGAATGTAATAAAATGAAGAGTTCCTTATGTACCTCAATATATTAAGATGGAGCACAAGAAGATACTTGGTTGACCAATACAAAGAGTGAAGAGTGATTTCAAGTTGGTCAACACATGAAGCATAAAGAATGTACCACATGGTATTGTGGTATGGTAAGCCTTGTCAATTATGCATCATGAACTAATCCATTATATATTTGCCTTTGAGTTTTCTATATGGACATGTATCTTTCCATGGGCATGCTTCAAAAATGAAGATATTATATAGCCCATGAGAGGATGACATCAAGTGGTGATCGTCATCAAGGTTGAGAAGGGCAAGTTCAAGATAAGCATCTCGAGAAGATCATTTGCTTGAAGCTTGCCGTCCATATTGGTGATAATGGACATGTGAAGACATGTATTAATGAAGCTATCCCATAGTGGTGTATGGGGAGCAAATTAGGAGTCTTCACGAAGCAACAATGATCAAGTGTTGCATTCCGGCTTGGGTGGAGCTTGAAGCGTTGTCATCAAGATCAAGCGGTTTGCGTAAGGCAAAGGTATGGCCTTGCTAGGTTTTCCTTTTACCGGTCTCAGGGTTGTTGTTGGGAGACCGGGTTATAGGATAGATAGCCGCACTATCAAGAGGGGCTTTCGGTTGCGTAACTTGATAACATCGTCATAGGGAGCTCAATCCTTTGCATACTTTGCATCTTCCTATTTTGTTGCTTCTTAGTGTTTCTCCATGTGAGGTTCTTGAGCTTGTTGCTAGCTCTTCAACAAGCCCAAGTTCATCGAAAACGGAATTCGTATGCATCTTCTATGGCGTTTTCGAGTTTGAAGGTTTTATCGGTTCTTATTTAGGGAGGCTTCTTACCTTTCTTCATTTGGTTCTATCCTCCTTTGTTGGGCTATGATGTTTCTCTGCACAATCTTGTAAAGCTTGTTGTCCTTGTCAAAACAAGCCCAAGATCATCGAAATCGGAATCCGGATGCAAAAGTTATTGCGTTTTTCGTGAAGCCTGGTTCATCCCGGTTGTGGATTCGGTTCAACCGGCTCCCAGACCGGGTGGTCCAGTGTCAGGACCAAAAAAACGGATCTGAAACCGGTATTTTCGGTTTTTCTATACCGAGTCTATCGAGGGCGTATGTCGACCCTAGTTCGGTTTAAGTTGGTTTTCCGGTCCAGGAACCGGACCGTCCGGTTCTGGAGCCGGTCCAACCGAACTTTCAACCGAGTTCGCACAGATTTCTTCCAACGGCCATATTTGCTTTCCACTATAAAAGGGGGTTCTTCCCCCCAACGTTTTAGGTTGTTCTTGACCACGAAATTGACCTCCATTGTTGAACCTCTTGAGCTTGCTTCCTCCCCCTTCCCTCCTATGATTCTTGCATCTTTTTGAGGGCTTTGGAAGAGGAGATCTAGATCTACAATCTCCACCAATCAATTCCTCCTCTAAGTGAGGGGAACCCATTGGATCTAGATCTTGGAGTCATTGGTTGACTTCCACCATTGTTCTTCCTCTCTAATTCCTCCCTAGCACTTGTTGCTTTGGTGGGATTTGAGAGTGAAGGATTTGAGCACCCTTGGTGGTCTTGCTTTGCATTCTTGCATAAGTGTTGAGCTTTCCATTATGATTTGTTCGAGTGAGAGACCGTGAGCTTGTTACTCTTGGAGGGTGACCTCCTAGTTGGTTTGGCGGTTGGTACCGCGGTGTTCTCTTCGTGGAAGATTGTGAAGAGACCCGGGATTCTCCTTCGTGGATCTTGTGAAGTGGTTGTGGAGCTTGCCATCTCCGGAGTGGAGGAAAAGCTAGCCATAAGGAAAGGGCCTATTCCTTCGTGGGATAGACTCGGAGAAGAAGGTGAGCCTTTGTGGCGCGTGAGGAATCCTTCGTGGAACCTCATACCTCTCCAACGTGACGTAGCCCCCTTCCCAAAGGTGGTGAACACGGGAATACATCTTCGTCTCCGCGTGCCTCGGTTATCTCTATATCCGAGCTTACTTTCCTTGTGATAGCCATCGAGCTTGAAGTACTTATATCTTGCTTATCACTTGTGGTATATTTATCTTGTGTTATCTTGCTTAGCTTAATTTGTTGTTGGTGCACTTAGTTGAGCCTAGTGTATTTAGGTTTTGTGCTTGTAAAATAAACGTTAGTTTAATTCCGCATTCTATCAAGCCAAAACCGTAATAGTTTTGAAATTGCCTATTCACCCCCCCTCTAGGCGACATCTCTATCCTTTCAGTTTCGGTTCAAGACCCCTCGTGTTTTGCAGGTACAACAATCTTCTCCGATGCAATTTGGAAACACGAAGGGAACCCGTGAGCCTACTCCTGTAGGCATTGGCATCTTATTAATCCATGTGTAACACAACCAGCGGCACCATGGTCAGTTGTACATCTCGGGCCTTGTCCCCTTCAGCTTCTTCGGCCCTGACAGTTCTTCGGGTTGCTCCTCATCACCAAGCTAGCCGAAGCTCTTCAACTCCAAGAACCTCAGTTCTTCATCAATTGCTCAATCTTGGCCTCTGCAGCGGCCGGCAGCAAGTGGCATCATTATCCGTAGTGCTAGTCCGGAAGGGAACTCGCCCATGGACCATAAAAAATTGTTTGACCATGTTGAGTAATCAAATTTTCTATAATTCCTATTTGGCTAAGACAAAAACCCAAGTTCATTAGAAAATAGTCAAACTGACTAAGAACAAGAATGCACATTGTCTAAAAACAATAGGCAGAAATTGTCACCGCGAGTTCAGTTTTTTTAAAATGAACGGCATGCACACGCATCTCAACAAAGTCCTCGGAGCATATCAGGGTTAAAAAGAATGAAATTTACTACTAGTAGGGTGCTAGCCTGGCAGAAGGGAGAAGGAAATTTATATGGCCTAGAGAAGGGAAATTTCGTGTTCCAGTTTAAAAAGAAGAAGAAAAGGCACCCCTAGACTCAAGATTTCGGATGGAGTAGTATTTTCAGTTATGCAGAATTTTCGGAGGGAGTAAGTATTTTCCAGTTATCCAGAATTTCCCGGAGGCAGGACGTTGGGCGCTGAATCTGAACTCAAAATTTCTGGTTATTAAATCTCTTTTCTTTTCTAGACTCGACACGACGATGTGTCGGTTCAGACATCAACATCTGCCAGATATACACGGTCTGGCACTCCGCGGATCAAGATAAAGATGAACTATGCATTATGTTAATGTCAAGACGACAGGGGAAAATAATCTAGGGAATGCGCACGGTCGGCGTCATGTATGTACAATTACAATCTTTTAGTCAGCCTTAGCCCATGATAGAGCACATTTGCATCACAACGCAGCATATTATATCTTCCAATCCATAGCATGGCGACATACCCAGAATTTAGAATCGACACGTGATGGTAGGATCAGAAGAGATATTCCAACACCAACACCAAAACGCACCTGTCCTGATCAGCGCCTATAGTAGACAGACGTGAGACACAGCACCACGCGACATGCAAATGAATTAAGGCAATCATGTTACTTTTAACGCCTAGCAAGTCGCGTGCATGTCTGTCAGGCATTGCACATTTGTACTGCACCTGTGGGCTGTGGCTTTCCGAACAATTGTTCGAAGCTGGAAGCTTCATCACCTCATAAAACACCAATTATGTCTGCCCCGTATCGTCTGAAGAGAACACAAACCAGATCTGATAACTGTTACGGCAGCTCAACACTCGACACGGCGGGACAAACAAACCCTCAGAATGAGCTCAAGTTTGCTATGGGATTCCCTGTGAGAGTTTCGCTACATCCGAGCAGGAGCAGCATGTCCAAAACGGAAAAAAAAAGCCTTTTCACCGACATCACTGTAGAGATGGGCGCTAAATATATACAAAACAAAAAACTAGGATAATTAAATCTATTGCAAATGGATCACGACGGAGGGTTTCTGTTGCTACTTCTTATGCACAGGAAGTTTTGGGCTGGAGCGGCACCTAGCAACGACCGATGCGGTAAAGAAACAAAAAAGAGAGCGGAGGTACGATGTCTTGACGGCTGCGGCATCACATGTGGGCTACAAATCCTCTTTTTTCCTTTAATAGCTGGTTCTATAAGTAGGCAGATCACCGGCCATATCTTGTATCCCTGGATCCATTGAGAAAGCATCAGACAAGGTTGTAGGAGTTGAAAAGGGAAGAAAACTGAATCAAGGTCTAAATACAGAAGCAAGTTCAACTGTTAACATGCTACAGTCATGCTGAATTTGATGGGCAATTGGGCAGACTCAAAATGTCAATACTTACAACATAATTCTCACAAGTCCTGTTATACGCACCTAAACTAATAAGTCCTAGACAGCTATCTCATGAATACAGAATAGATAGGAGATACAAGTAGTTAATTAGCAGAAGCACTCGCATAGATTAAGTTTTTTCGACAGATAGCTATTGTCTGGGCTAGTATGTCCTAAACTAATATTGGGCTAGTATGTGCCTATTTGTTTTTTCGACAGATGCCTATTGTGTATTTGTGTACTTTAGGGGCAGCGGCTATAATATAGCTCCAATACTATGGTACAAAATACTAGATTGTCTCTACTGACCTGTAGTGGAAACTGGCCATTCTTCCAGGCGTTGACATACTAGGTAATGCCCCTGTGACAATGTATTCATCATCGATTTCATCAAATCTGAGTTCCCTCAAGTCAACAGCTTGTGTCGGAACCTCGAGATTGAAGTTCTCCAGATGAGCCTGATTACTATTCCTCCTTCCACTGCCTCTACTTTCCCTTGATCTTCCTCTTCTTCGGCGTCTTGGATATCTGCAGAAGGCTTTGCAACAAATAAAGGACCACCACTTCCTCCTAACCCTGCGGAGAACCTCGTAGTCTTCTCCGGCCTCATCATCCCCATATTCAATGACATAATCTCCAAGAACAATACCGTTGGGAACTTGCGCATGTATTGTGCTCAGGACATCTACAATATCAGAAGATTGCTGGAAGTTGTCCCAATCAACTTGCCTGGCAGGATCGATTTCTGAAGGGCGTGAATCTGGATGCTTTTGTTGCGTGTGCTTCTGAAGCTCATTGAAGTTGCCAGTAAAGGAACAGCAATCCTCTTCACAGCACCTCTTCTTCTGGTTAAGATGCAGACGGGCCTCGCCAATAACTATCCACCCAATAACATCGCCTCTGCACAACGGGCAACTCGGGCGGTTGTTCACTTGAGACGACACAATGTGGATGCTATCAAGAGGAGCCACAGCTATAGACGAGACTTTCACATTGGCAGGCAGCTCGTAAGCACCTTTAAACCTCTCGAGACAGTTTGAGCGAGTCTGGTCCGTATCACACACAAACGGCCTGCAACCCTTCTCATAAGACGTGCATCTAAGTAGGACCGCGTTGTGAGGGTAATCTAGACAGATCGGGCAAGTCACATCCTCCTTCCAGCTTTTGTCGAGCTGTATGTCCAGATCAAAAGAGCTGGGCCTCACCACCTTCTTCATCACCAGGTTTCCTGAGCCCATGTCGAACTCCGTAGCAGAGCTCCTATCCCCCTAGCAGGTGCAACTTACCATTACAACCTGCACAACATCAAGAAGCAAACAGATACAGACGATTAGCTGAAAGTTCCTCCTGCCTAAACATAGCATGTATATTCGATACACAGAAACGAGGCATATTTGGCATTTCCATCGGTACAGAACATGGTAGCTGATGATGGTCTACCTATGGCACAACTACAGACATCTTCAGTACCCAATCAGTCCGTGTAATGATTCATTTTCCAGTAAGCTCTTATTAGCCTATCTGGAGATGATAAGCACGGAGGCATCTCGTCTCGGTAATGATTCGCTAAAAGTTTGTCCCATTTATGCCAGCCCACCCTCTCCACCCAAACAAAACAAAAACCAGCGACCTCTAGTTTTTATCCTCATCTGATTTCCGCACCCCAAAACACCACATCCATCTGGCTAAACCCGGCCACGTATCCAATCGATCGAACTCCTAACACGAAACATCCAGCGCTCCAGATACAAGAGAAATGGGCATGAGTAAAGCAATCCCCAACAGACCTCGATCTGTGGCTACTGAACGAAACGAGCTGACAAAAATTCCTAGATACAGCCTCCTTCAATCCACATCTGAAGAACAGCGCGCCGACCAGCCCTGCCGCGCGAGCAGAGGAGATCGGGACGGAGCCCCCACAAATCACGCCTAAACCCTGGGCTCTAAGAATTCATTCACAGGAACCCGCGAAAAAAGCGTCGGTGAGTTGAACACAACGACCAGGCCCCCCAAATCCGCCGGAACTAAATCCGCAACCGCAGAATCTCTCCCCCGGAAATCCAGTCGGCGTCACGCAAAACGACGAGGGGAGACGCGCACCGATTCGTCGGGAGCGCCGATCGATCGCGTCGAAATCGAAGAGGGGGAACGGGGGTTGGGAGGGAAGAGAGGGAGAGAGGGAGAGGTGCCGTACCGTGGCTGCCGCTGCCGCCGCGGCCTGGGGTTGGTGGCGGTGGTGGGAGAGGGAGACGAGAGGGGTGGGGTGGGGAGACGAGTTGAAAAAACGTACCCTCCCAGCAGTGGCTCGCGGAGGCCGAGGACTTGGAGAGGTGGTGGTGGTGGTGGTGATGATGATGATGCAGCCACCCTCCCCCTCTCTCTCTCCCCCTCGCTCGCTATCTATCCCTTCTTTTTCTACTCGCGCAAGTCGCCCTCCATTTCGGCTCTTCTGTTGAGTTTTCTATTGCCGAGTCGCACTCGCCTTTTCTCCACCTTTTTCCCCTTTCTTTTTTTTTTTTTTTCTGCGACGCGGACGCTCCTCTGCTTACTTTTTTTTTATTTCAGTTTTATTTATTTATTTTGCGAGGAGATCCCGCTGTTCACATTCGCACTGACATCACAACTCCGTGTATTCCAGAATACGACTACTGTTACAGCTCCGCCTCCCGTTTTATTTAGATAGAGGAAAGTGGATGGAATGGATCATGGTTGGTGGTTGCTCGATCTCAGAAAAGATCCACCGGAATGTCAACGTTTGGGGTGTCTGATTTGGAGAGGGCCGATCGTAGTTCATCAGAGAGAGCTCAGGATTCGAGGCCACATCTGGAACAGAGACATGTTGGAGAGAAACTGCCAAATGGGATTGGCCCTTCCTCCATGGCTCCATCCATAGTATAGTCTTCCCAGTGAGATGGAGTGCACGAGTAGGAAAGCATTTTTTTTTGGCATGTAGAATAAGCTTGGGAAAGGGATGGCCAGGCGAGTGACATGTGGAGGAAGAGCAGCCACGGCAAATGCCACACCACACGGGAACCCATTTCTGAACTCACCCAAGCATAAAATTTTCAAAACTACTTTCCGTAGAAAAAAATGCTAGTACCAAACATTAAACGGCAACTCGTGTTTGGTTGTGTGGAAAAAACGCGTCGGCGTCCGCGGTATGCCGCTCGTCCCAGGATGACACGACCGCGTCGCTGCTTGTGTTAGGTGAGACCCTGACATTTTTGCTCCGTCAGCAGTTGATATCTCGTTCGCATCGGTCTCCTCTTGGACTCTCGAAACAGCGAGAGAAAGCCGCCGCTCAGGCACGCCATTACAGCTTCAAGAGACAAAAAAAAAAAAAATCCAACATACCAATATGGATACAATCTAGTCTTTCCCCGTAAGACGCACCATATATAGGTTCAACTGGACTGAACCGAACACTGTTGAAGAACAGCGCCGATTTCAGCAGCCATATAATAATAACTCAACATAAAGACTCCATTCATTGTTATAAATACTGTAAGGCCCTGACACGGCAGGTAGATCGGCAAAAACACGCCCATGGACAGGCTTTTGCTTCCATGGAGCTCCACGGGCTTTTGCTTCCATGGACTAATACGGGACGTTCTTGGGGAGGTTGCGGATCACGTTGCTCTTCATCCCGATCTTGGTCCTCATCGTCTCCACCCCGCTCCTGTTCATTGCCCGGAGCACCTTCAGCCTCACCATCTGCTCCTTGGACTGAACCGTCACCAGACCCATGCTCTTGTAGCTGAAGAGGGAATAACAGGAACACCATTAAGCACAAGGGTCTTGGCATTTCATGAACGAATGCAACGTGACAAGGATATCCAAATGGAAGAATGAAGTAGTAACAGAAGATTCAGACCTGGAAGCCAGGGAAAGAGCGAGAGCACGATCTGCTGCAACAGAAGGACGTGGCTTCTGGCGGTAGTAGCGGATGAACTCCCGGGAACCAAGAGTCGTCACGCGTGTCCCTTTCTCGCTCTTGTTTGTTATCACGAGCTCAGATCCACCACCTCCCAGTTCAATGCTGTTGTCCATGTCGTCTGCAGCAACCAACTGCTTGCCCTCCACATCAACATAGCTGCAATGAGAGAACAAAACCACACCGTTACGAGTTAGATGTGAGCAGATTCTGCGCATTCACCACTGAAGGATATCTGATATCAAACACCTGACAACAGATACTATATGATTCAGTGGACAGAGGAATAAATTATTTACCGCTTTAAGCATTGATTTTATTTTTACTTTTGTTCAAAAGATATAACAGTCTGAGATTGTCCCAACATGCATGCATTACTAACAGTCTGAGAATACAATTCTCAGCATCATTTCTGCTTCAATCCAAGCATTCATGGAGATAAGTCACAACTGAAAAGCAAAACCCAATGCAAAGAGCTCTAATTCTAAAACTTGGAAAACACGTGCCAAAAACAAGTATGTAATAGAACAGGGTGTTTTTTCAGGAAAAAATTGTCCCCCAAAAGCCAAAACTGAATTCCTTATATATCAAAAATAATGATTTCATGACCAGAAACAAGAAGCTAAGTAACAGTTCTGTAAGAAGGAAATTATTAATGCAAAGTTTAGCACTATAAAGACCTGCTGCTGTAATCGTAGAAATCCTCAAGGTCAGCATCTTCATCATCCCCACCATCTCCATAACGTAACTTGCAGTGACCTTTTGCATCCATATGCTTTCTGACGGCCTCGAGACTTTGAAATGGCTGGCATCTGTCATTGCAGTAGGGGCACATGAAATCACGCTTCACCTGCAGACAGAATAACCAATACGACATAACGGTAAGAACAGGCAACTATCAAACATAGGCACACTATAGTACTGATGGAAAAAATGCCTACCTTCAAACCAACATATGTAAGAAGGCCACTGGGATCTTTCAAGTATTCACTGTCAGGTATGAAAAAACCATGTTTCTTGTGCATGTGAATCATGCAGTCCTCTATGTTGTCATGCTTGAGATCACACATGAAGCAGAACGAGGGATCCAAAACTTCAAGATCATCCATGTCATCATCTGACTTGGAGTCTTCATCTACTTGCATGTTTGAAGTAGACTCCAACTCACTTGGGTCCATTTCAACCCACTCATCCTCATCCTCGTCCTCATCTTCATCTTCTTCCATTGCAGAGGGGACTCTACGAGGACGAGGAGCTCGCTCAGGAAGTGGCTTGATTACTGCATCAGTGGAGGCATTAGGGTCCTGAGATGCTCTCATGAGATGTGATCGTGTCTTGAGATGCTCGGCATGAGCTTTGGAACTCCTGTACCCCTTCCCACAAAGAGCGCAGCTGTAAGACATTGGAGCAGGGGTAGTGGAAGAGTTGCTCCCCTCTGCTAAAGCAGTTTGCCTAGCAATAAATAGAGCCTCGGTAACACCAGGAACTCCAGCCACCTGAAAAACAATGGATATCAAAATGATGCACAACACAACATTGAAGGAAGGAAGAAGCAACAAAATGCCAGAAAGTGTACATGCAGAATTGTGATGATGATGAACAGAAATAGAATAGCAAGTTTCCTGATAGGATTTAATGGCCAGCTAATATAGTACCCAGAAGGCCAGAATCAGCCCCAGTCGACTTGCATCCATTTTGTTCACCAAAATTGGCCTAACATGAAATGGTTTATTTACAAGATGAGGAAAATAGTTTTTCACCAAAAAGTAAGGTACATCTCCCTCATCCTCCAACAAAGCTGCACATGCATAACCTACAGCAGGGTATTTTCTCATAAACAAAGCAAGCTCATACAGTGCTTCTACGAGGAACAGATTAGGTCATGATGGAAAGAGAAATCAGCACTAGCCCTTTCCTATAATCTTAACCGAAGCCAGGTAAAGAAGCTTGCACATATAGCCTCCTTTCTTGGATTTACCAAATACCTAAACAGTCTAATTCAAACTATCTTATTTCGGCTGCCTCAAAACACAGAGACAATATCCACATGAACACTAGTAACACACAAAGCAGAGAAAACAGGCAACAAAACCCACAGACGAAGTGTTCGCATAGGCCTTTTCTAGGCATAATCTCCGCTCCAGAACAACGCAGCACGTCATAAATTCATATCGTCTACATGAGGCATCATCTGCTACATAGCAGGAACCCTAACGGCACTGATCCCGCGAGTCCGGCGCGTGGAGAAGGTGTTGGCGGACGAAGACGATTATACCTTGCGCTTGAGGTTGTAGCGGTGCCACTCGGAGCGGTAGTGGAGGCGCTGCTCCTCCTCCTCCTCGAACGCCGCGTTGCAGGCGTTGCAGGTGACCGTCGGCATCTTGGCCGTCCTTGCCCTGCTCGGTTCCGGCTTAGATCAGCTCCGGCGGCGGCGGCGGGGTGGTCGCGAGTCCTCGCTGTGGAGTTGCGTTTCTCTCTTCTTCGGTGGGGTGGAGGTGGTGAGTTGCGGGGGAAAAGTAGAGAGGTAGTGGCGGCGGGACGGGGCGGGGCGAGGGCGGCTGGAGGAGAGGAAGCCAAGTAGGCGAGGGCGAGGAAGGGACGCGTTCGGCGGTGACGTGGGCGCTTGGATCATCAGGCCTCCACCGCCTTCAGGTTTGGTTTGGGCCCTTGTTGGGCTCAGCCGTTAACGCTGAGGTTTTACTCGTAAGGCCATCTATAATGCAAGGTGTTTACATGGGTGTTTAGTAAAATTAATCAAACAGTTTCTTTAGCATCAATGCTTATCTATACTAGATGGATAACGCGTTTCGCCGCATCGTCTACAATACGTTCTGGCACTTGGTGGTATGATTAACTTGTAAATGTTTTTTTGATATAGGGCTTTTTGGGTTTTTAGTATCGCTGGTAAACAAATGCGCCGATAGGTTATAACTTGTTGTGGTCAAGTAGTCTCAAAGAAACAAAACTATGACCGTTTTCAAGCAAAGCCACTGAATCTTGCTTCCGTGTATCGTCCTCATCGCCACCCCGTCTTCTTCTTAGCCTCCGCCTCTAAACTCGACCTGCCGAAAGCCTCCTGCTTCGGCTGTCGGTCGAAACATATGACATAGTCTGTATGCTACACCGCTGGTGACCTGCCATCGTGCAACCGTGTCACAGTAGACCGCCGCTGGCGCTTCCCCCACGTACGCCATCTAGACCTAGCCGCCACCACGGGATTGAGAGAGGCGCTGGCATTTTTTTAACATAAGAGAAAAGGCGTTGCAGTTGATATAGCAAGAGAAAAGCGATAGGATACGACTCAAATTGACCGTTGAAGTAGGACCAACCTTATACACAAAGAAACAAACCACGGCGTGCGGCACATGCCAATAACCAGAGATACCGCGTGTGGCAAGTCAGAGTGCAAGTGGGACGGTTCGTGGGCGCACGCTTACGGACCGCCTGTGCCCGCAAAGGATAAGCGGGACTTCACGGCAGCTCGCAAAAAGTTTTGTGGTGGTTGTATTTGCCCACTTAGTCCCGCATAATATTACTTCTTATGTCTCAAAATACATATTAAAATACGTATTGTAGATTTGTTTAAATTTTGATATATATAGACACCAGTATATAGGTACATTCAAATTTAAGCAAGTTCCTAACATTCTGTTTTAAAACATGTGTCATAGATTTATCTAAAGATATATCTAGACATTATTTATTTATTATATAGGTAAATCCAAAATTAAACAATTTTCGATTTCCTATTTTGAGATAAAAAAAATATAAATTGTCAGTATACATATAAGCTACATTAGATAAGTAGTCTAAAAGTTGTATTAGCAGCTAAGCTTACGTGTCGTCAAAGCGTACATGCGTATGGGGCTAAAGTTGTACTGATCTAAGCGTACAAAGCAGATAAGGTCGAGATGCAACGGCCAAGACGGCAGAAGTCAGACGCGCCGCACGATAACTTAGCATTTGGGAGACTCTATTAACTAAGCACGTGAAATATACGGGCTGAAAGTAGCCTATATGGATCAGTGTGGTAGTTCTAGATATTTTTCTGGTTTGTCTACATATGTCCGTGTACGGTTTTATTGGACCAAATTAGGCGACGCCACGGACTGTCCACTTCCGCTTACAGCCTGAGCGGCAAGTGCTCTCAAATCAACTCAAACTCACCAAGTTTAAGCTATAGATAGGAGAGGTGTCTAGTTAGGCGTCTAACTTAGTACAACTAAGCACCAGTGCTGAAGTAAAAAACTGGTTTATTTTTTAAGCACCTTGCGGTGTAGATGCCCTAAGACAGACCCAATTACAAGCTTAACTCTTTCACTCTAAAAAACAATTATAAACTTGACCTACTGTTTTCCTCAAAAAAATAATTATAAACTTTCTAACACAATAAGTTACAGTCAGGGGCGGAGCTCCCAGTCATAATTTTTCACGAAAACTTTCAAATGTATATGTGTTTTCTGAACGATTTGAGTGGTCAAACATCGAAAACGGACACCGTGTGAAAAAAATATGTTTGTTTTAATAAACACTACGCAAAACTGATTCCAATCTGAAAACATGGAATGGTCTAGTCTAGTTTAGTCGAAATCCAACTCTGTATTTCCAATAGCTAATACTATATCTAGCAAACAAGACTCTAAACTTAGTTGAGGTATTTAAGGAGTACTTGAGATTATTTTAGCCAGCCTACCGAATAAATTTAGATATACGATAGATTACAATCAAATATTAAGAAGTACAATGCGTACAATGGTTTTGTGTACCATGGATTGTGAACATGAGCTTATACAAGACAATCTTCAACTATTCCTTACTAAACACGATGAACTAAAGACTCGGAGATCGTCTTAATATTTGAATGGCACATCATCTTTTCTACAGTTTATAGTCTTACTGAGTTTGCATTGCTGCTACCAGTGGCGACATCAACAATCAAAATGACTTTCTCAACGGTAAAGATCATCAATACCGAGTTGCGCAACAAGATATTCATGATAGCTACTTGATGATGTGCTACATCGAGCGGGTGTTTTCAAATCTTGATCGATGAAATTACAGAAAATTTTCAAAAATTGGTAAAGCGTTGCTATTGCTTAAGACTTCTGTATGCCAATAACATGTTTTAAGTTCTACTTATTATATTTCTATTGTACTAAGTGTAAGTGATGATGTTAGAATTTTACATAGTACTATTCTATTAGGAATTTTTGATCTAGCTTTCTATCGATTTTTAGACTTCGTCCTACCTCAAAATTTCTGTACTGCGCCACTAGTTAGAGTCAGTACACCAGAACGCCCTCCTTCTTCTTGTGTGTGTTGAAGTCGGACGCTGATGGTCGAGATACGAGGCGGGAGCTGGACGCTTGATGTCCCTGGGCTTTAGCCTTGCTGTCGGCATGCCGCCATCATGCGCTCGGTCCTAGGCGTTGCTCAAGGTTGGTGCAAGCTCGTCGAGGTTAACCATGAACACCTCGCTGAAGGCACTTCAATTGTCCCTTGCTTATCGTGTTCTTATCATGCGTCGGCAGGAATGCGGGGTCTTCTCAGACTTGACCTGGAATCTGGTGTCCCACGTATGGAAGGGGTCCAACAAGGTGATAATGTCTTTCACTGGCGATGGTGATCAGGGTTGGCCCATACGGCGGGGCAAAGGGGCACCCGCCTAGGTCCCCATGAGCTAGGGGTCCAGCCCAAGACTTTTTTATGTATCCATATTAGTCTTTAATTTTTTAGACCCAATAAAGTAGAATAATTATGAAACATACATATGACACAAGCTATAGCCTGCAATGTCTCAACCCTAACTCATCTTTCCCAAAATATACTCCAATATTTATTCTCTATGCCACGATTTTTTTGCCACTCCAAATGTGCGAAACAAAACACGCCCTCGTATGTCTTTACAAGATTATGAGTATTCATTAGTGGAGACTAGCGACACAATTATATAACTATACTACTCCGCAAGCAACTCTCCTCCGATTCCCAATAGTTCTAATTGTCCCCATCATATATGTTTAACAGACTATTCTATTCTCTTATTAATTCAGTGCCTAATATGTCTACTCTTCTACCCAATATTTTGGATATGCATATGAATATGTTACTCTTATAACTTAGTTATGTGATTAATTCTATAGTACATATATATACACGTGTACACAACGAGCGATTTATAGAAATAAGTACCTGATGACCCACAAGTGTAGAGGATCGCAACAGTCTTCGCGGTTAGTATTACCCAATTTATTAATTTGACACAAGGGGGTCAAAGAATACTTGCAAGCCTTAACAACTGAGTTGTCAGTTCAGCTGCACCTGGAAATAGTTCTTGCTCACAGAAGTTTATCAGTAGTAACAGTTTGTAGTAGCAACAGCAGCAGTAACGACAACAGTGGAACAGTAGCAATAGTAACAGTAACGATAATAGTAGGATTCGAGTGCGGTAGACATAGGGATGGATGGACGGGCGTTGCATGGACGAGTCTAAACATGTAACTTTAAGAACTAGGGCATTAGAGATAAATAATAACAAACATCCAAGTACTAAACAATCCTAGGCATGTGCTCCAAATATAGTCATACGTGCTCGCAATGAGAACTTGCACAGCATCTTCTATCCAGCCAGCCCGTGGCAGCGGGACCTCTAGGGAACTACTGGCAATTAAGGTGCTCCTTTTAATAGAGCACCGGAGCAAAGCATTAACACTCCATGAACACTTGTGATCCTCACACCACAGCCATCCCCTCCGGTTGTCTCAATTGTTGTCACTTTGGGGCCTTTGGATCCGGACAATGATATGTGTACACGACTTATAGATAAGATCACAAACAATACTATCATAATGATTCAATAATAAGTTCATATATGAAATCATGGCACTCGTGCCCTAGTGACAAACATTAAGCACAACAAGTTGCAACAAAGTCAAATAGCACTAATAGATATACTAGGCACTATGCCCTAACAGATCTTATTCGATTATATGATAGAACTCATCCAATACCTACCATTCCCAAGCCTACAGCGGGGGATTACTCACTCATGGATGAGGGAAACATCGGTGGTTGATGGAGATGCATTGGTGATGACGATGGCGATGATCCTCTCCAAATTCCCCGTTCCGGCAGGGTGCAAGAACGGAGTTTCTGGATCCGAATCTAGGTTTCTGGTGGCGGCGGCGGAGCGAAACTCCTTCTGGAAAACTATCGACCCCCCTGGGTTTTTAGGCCAGAAGGCAACTTATAAGCGCGGAGGGAGGCCAAGGAGCTGCCTGGGGTGGCCAAACCCCCTCCAGGCGCGGGGTCATGTGGGCCCGCGCCTGGGGTGGGTCTAGGCCCCCTGGCCTCCTCTCTGTCTCCCCTTCTGGCTCCGTGGATCTTCTGGTGAAATATAATTTTTAGCATATTTTCCGGAATTTTTCCTGATAGTTGATTTTCTGCACAAAAACAAGACACCAAGGTAATTCTGCTGAAAACAGCGTTAGTCCGTGTTAGTTGTATCCAAATAACACAAGTTTAGAGAAGAAATAATAGCAAAGTGTTCGAGAAAGTAGATACGTTTTGTACGTATCAACCCCCCCCCCCCCCCCCAAGCTTAGCTTATTGCTCATCCTCAAGCAATTCAGTTGAAAACTGAGTGCGATAAAAGAACTTTCACGAACTGTTGGGGAGGTAACCCTGGATAGGGTCAGGACGGGGGAAGACAAAAGGAGTTCCCCCTGTCCTATGCCGAGTTACTGTTTATATCGGCCGAATCATGTAAAGGATGGCCGAGATAAGCACGACCATGACACTTATGGGAGGAGTTGTGCGTTACCCGGCCGACGTACGAGTTAAGTCGGTCGGGTAAGTCTGAATAACCTAAATGCAGGTGAAGGCCAAGCCGAGTTAAGCGAGACAGGGCCGAATGACATGAATCTTGTAGGGGAAGGAGGTGCCTATAGTCAAACCCTAGTCACATGCTAGGAAGAATCTGTACAGAGCCAAGCGCAAAGGACAAGGAGCAGAGCAGCAGAAGGGCAGAAGGAGGTCACAGAGATGACAGTCCTGGAGCCCGAGGCGTGCAGGTGGGGTTCTCTGGAACTTTGCCGTCATTAGAAGGGGGACACGGAAAGGAGGCCACCGAGTTACTATATTGGGACAAGCATATTCTTCGAATATGCTTGCCACGTCAGCCCTAGAGGATCCAAGGCACCCCTTTATAAGGAGAGGCTTGGATCCCGAGAAGGGGATCGGCTCATTCTATACCGTTAGGCTGGTAAAAGTTCATCTTCTCTTCCTGCATATAGCTCAAGGAGCACTTGTAGCCCAAGAGAGGAGAAATAAAGATCTGTATGTTAGTCATTTGTGTGTAGAATTAACTACATCTTCCCTCCCCAGATCCCTCTAGCATCCATTGGCCCCATACTTTAGCCTACCCATGGCATCTGCCGTGCCACCACCATGACAGTTGGCGCCCACCGTGGGGCCAACAGCGGTGCTAGCTGGAGTCAAGATCCGGACGGGAAACTTCATCCACACTGGCGAGCGCGTTGTATCTGGCTTAGTTTAGAGATTTGATCTCTGTGACTATGTCAGCGATAACGCAGGAAGCTTCAGGGGAAAAGCTCCTCCGCGCAACGGCATATTCATCAACCTGGGCATGCACCGGATCTACGTCGGCATCGACACCTCCTGCATCTACCCTCACCGAGTCATTGTTGCAGGAGAGCCCCCCCTCAGCGCTGCGAACGGTCCGTGTGGAGAACGCCCCGCCAGCAGCATCGAGGTAATGGTCACAGCAGGAGTGCAGGTAGCAGCTGGAGGTGCTGGATCAAGCAAGGACCCGACGATAGGAGGACAGGTGACCACAAAGCAGGCAGCTCCACAGCCCACCGAGGTAGATCCTTCGGCAGCAAAGCCAGCCGAGGTGCAGGAGATGACCCCGAAGGCACCAAGGGTAAGATGGCCACCTCTGGAAAGACCAGAAAATATTCTTCAGGCAACTATAGATAATCTGACTACGCCTGTAGCGCCGATACTTGATCCGGCTAATGCTCAAGCAGAGTTAGAAGAGACTAAGAAAAAAGTGCTTGTAGAGGCAAAAAAGGTGTCGGCATTGCGGGAGTCCCTAAACAGGACCCTGCGAGAATATGCTAAGGCAAATAAACTAGATGTCTGTAAGGTTCCCAACCTTTAATAAGGTAGAGATCCCTGTGTTTACAATGCTAGTCCCTGGATCAATAGCTAGCATCCACAGTTAAGATGTAATATCAAGAAACAAAGGTCATAATACAACTTTTATAACTAGGAATAAAATAATTTATTACATCATACATAGCTCATTTGGCTATCTCATTACAATGCAGCAGAATATAACAATAGCATGGGGTCCTTCATCTTCAAAGTGCCACAGGCAGACATGTTGGTTGTAGACTTGTAATCCTAATCATTAAACTTCACTAATGTCAAACAAACCTGCAACAAACAAGTTACATCCACAAGGGTCAATACATTTGAATTGTATTGGCAAGTGATACTATGGTAGTATAGTGGAGTCTATCATCTATATGCATTTGGCTAAGTGGAGCTTAGGCTTGCTTTGCTCAAAATAGATTTTCCTTATCATTTGAAAACACTAAGTTTTTGCTTGACAAAATCTTTCCCAAGGCATCTCCCAATAGAAATTGGTGATCCTTTCAACCCTTGTTCAACCACAAGTTTTTAACTTAGAAATTTGGATGATGATATTCTTGATATCTTCCATGTCTTGATGCTCAAATTGTCCTTTACCAGGGACATGGCTAAGTACTTAGATTTTTCACTCTGCAGAGGTGGTGCACTTTTCCCACAAGCCTTGATTTTCACCAAGACAGGATCTTTCAGAAGCCTTCCCTTAGACCAAATGGACGCGTTCCAACCTATCATCCCACTACCACCAATTGTCCAAATGGCTAAGTTCTAGCAACCTATGTGATCCAGGCAGAGCCCATATTGCCAAGTGGCTGCACTTGAAGCTTCTCAACATTTGACATCTCAAATCTCTTTGTTCCTGGGTGGCCATCCACAAGTGAGATACACAAGGTTCACCAGTCCCCTGGACTTGTGTAACCACTCAACACAAACCATTCCTTCCATTCCACCCAGGTGATTCATTAACTTAGTTGTTTTATTAAACAAAACACAAGTCCTCAGACTTAGAAATTTTTCCATAGCATGAATATATATTCCACCCTTGTTTTCTACTAGCTAAGCTAAGCATGATAGTAGTAGGGATCTTAACTTAGGAAATTTCTACTAAGGTTTCATCTACTAGGATTTCCCATATCATAGTTTATACTTAGCAAAAATTCCATGCAAGTCCTACTTAGAAATATCACTAATGCATAGTGAAAATAATGGGACAAAAGTATGAAGCATCACTTGCCTTTTTGGTAGAGAGTATAAGTTCACTCCTTGTACTTGCAACAATCACACTCTTCAAGTCACTACAATTCAATCAAGCAAGGCACAATTTCAATCTACCAATCAAGCAAAACATCACATAAAATGATAGAATCAAAACAATGCATGCAAGCATGCCAAGCTTTGTTTTATTTGAAAAAGTGGCTCCTAATGGGTCATAAACATTTGAAAACACCTAATGGTAATTTTGATAAAGTGGCAAAATCATTTGCAAAAGATTTCACTTCATAACCCATTTTTCAACCAAATCATTATTTCATGTAGTTGAAAATGTCTTTAGTAAAGTAATAGTTTTATAGGGTTCACCAAATACATTATCAAATCATAAAACTTGGTGTTTGGGGTCAGAGAGTTTAAAACAAAACATTTCCCAAAGGTTTTCCTCCAAAACCATTTTTAATAATTAAACCATATTTTTATTTGACTAGAAATGGTTTAAATCCAAGATTCATTCTTTTGCTTCACCAAATACATTTTTTAAAGCACCAATTGATTCCTAGGGTCAGTAGGTTCAAAACAAACCATTTGCCAAAGATTTTATCCTCAAAATCATTTTAGAACAATTTTTATATCCTAAACATGCATACACAAGTTTCTGCAAAAACAATTAATTTAACAGAAGCTTTTTACTAAACAAAGGGCATGGTTGGCTAGGGCTTGTATTGCTGAATCCATTGATATAAAATTTGCAAAATTTGGACGTGTGGTTTGAAAGTTATGGATTTTACAAAATTAAATCACAAATAGATCAAATCTTGTTTTTAAATTAGACTCTGTGACACGCGGCGCGTTTTTATTCGTCAGTACCGCTTCGGCCGGATCACGCTCTCAGGTGCGTTGGATCTAAACAGATTGTGCGGCTCAGGTTGCTACTTACCCGTTCGCTTAGTTTCTATCCTAATCGTCAGATCAAAATCCTACGGACCTAACTGCTTTGACCATTACTCAGCTGGCGTTGTGGCCATTGGCTGGCTTCTGACGGGCTGGTTATAGAGGAAGCGAAGGAGGAAGGGGATTGGCTCACCGAGATCACCGTGGCGTGGGGAAGCTCAACGTGGTCTTCGGGTAGCAGGGGGCGCACGGGGTCGATGAGAATCGCTCGTCGGAGTTAGGGGTGGCGCCAGGAGCTTCTGCTTGTCGACGGGGACGGTGCTTCGGTGCATGCCAGAGGGAGAGGAGAGTGTGGTTAGATGCGCAAGGACGTGGCGATGATGCGTGCGTGAAGGAGAAAGAGAGGGGCGGTCTGGTTCTTACCCGAGGCTTCGCCGAAGATGAAACAGACGGTGGCGATGGTGGTCGGTGTCGTTGCCGAGGTTCTGGGGCGCGCGGGGGCGAGCTGGCGCTATAGGGAGGTTCGCCAGGGAGTAGGGAGCAGGTGAGAGTGGTCGAGGGGGAAAGGGGCGGAGGAGGCTGGCCGGAATCGAAGAAAAAGTTCGCGGGAGACAGTGGTGTTCTTGGAGGAATTTAAGCAGCCTCGGGGCGTGCTAGGGTGAGGCGATGGAGGGGAAAGAGAGAGGGGGAAGAGGCGGTTAAGAGAGCATGGTCTAGGGGCGGAATCACTACGTCATTGAAGAGAATTGACGACGCGAATCAATCGGCAGTAACGGGAGGAAGAACTGGTCATGTAGCAGCGAGGTGAGCTGGTGGGTCGGCGTCGATGAGTGAGGAAAAGGAGAGGTGGGGTCCAACTGTCATCGACTCAGTGGGTTCATTCGCGAGTGAATAACGTTTCACTGCGGGGTAGATGGAGTCGGCTGCTGATAGGCTTAGTGGGCTAGCTGGGCTGGGCTAGTTAGTTTCATTTTTTTTGTACTGCTTTGTTTTTCCTTTTCTGTTTCTATTATTCTGTTTTGATTTTGTTTAATCATTTAAAGCATCCATTTGAATTCAAACCTTTGTCAAAATTTGTGTAGCTTCAAACACTGATTAATAAAACATTCTGAAATCATTTTAGAATAATTTATTTATTCTTTTTAAGGTCTTTTAATTATTCAAAAAGGCCCTTGTTTTAAATCAAATGGGACTTAATAATATTTCAAAACACCATTTAAATTCTTTAAACTTTCCAAATCTTTTCAGTAGGTTTTTATTTGTTTAATAGGGTGTCAAATAATTCATCTTGAATTATTTGGAAAAGTTTTTAATATGATTTATTAATCATTTAAAATTTGGATTTGTCTTTATTCCAATAGGATTTGATTTATGCCATTTTATTTTATTTTGGAAATCCTTTATCTTTTTATTTTTATTTGGATTTGGATTATAATTCATTCCATTTGCTTATGGATTTGGCCAAGATTTGGTTTGGTCTTTAAATATTCTTTAATTAATATTTCTTTCTTCATCTTATAAAATCCATATCTTTTTATCTAGAGATCCAAACTTGGTGATTCCAACTTGTGAAATCTTATTTGATTCTTGTTTATCCTTTTAAATCCCTTTAGGATCATTTTCTCATCAATTGGTATGGTTTTATGGATAAGTGCTTTATTTGCTTTGGAAATTTAATTTCCTTATCTTATTATATTCATAAGATTTTATCCATGGCTCCAAATTAAGTGAAACCAATTTCTATGGTCTTATATTATTTATATTTGTCTTTCTTGATCATTTGTGAATGTTTGTTGACAAACTTTTATATGGATAAAATCCATAGGTTTGGAGATACTTGGAAATGATTTTTATTCCATTAGGGTTTAGGGTTTGGATTTATTTTCCAAGTGTTTAAATTTCAAGATACATTCATTGAGGAATGCATTTCCCTAGATTTTAATTTAGTTAGGTTCAAACTTTATCCAAGGTTTGTTCAAGATGGGATTTTAAGTTTCCATTTAAAAACAAAAGTTTCTTTTCACCCTGATTTTCAACAATAATTTTATTTTGTTTATTTATTTTTCACATTACAAGATTTGGAAAATCTTGGGATGTGACAATGTCGCCCCCGAGCGGGTTGATGAATTGAGATTGAGAGGGAAAAACCTCATGGATGATATCAATAAAGAGCATGAGACTCATAAGGCAGATTCAGTCGACCTAGGTTTGCCGAGGTACAACACCCCGACAAAAAACCTAAGGGCGGCAAATGCCGCTGCATTAGAGTTAGAAGGACTGACCGGTGAAGCCCGGCAGAAACAGCAAGAAAGAGTGAATGAGCATTGCAAGTAACTAGCGTAATGAAGAAATGCTTAGCGACCCGCAAGACCTCGGTGCCTCGCAGATGGTTCATTAAATTGGTGCGCACCGCCCTATCTGTGGCAGCAGCATCTTCACCCGGAAACAATGCGTGAAAAGATAGAGCAGTAACTTTAGGAAAAAGAAACAAGCAAATTGTACCGTATGATCCGGCGATAGCTGAAAAGATCAATGAGAACAGATGCAATGGAAGCCGAGGTAACAGTGGCGAAAGAAACCCCGGCCGTGCCAACAAAGGCAACGGAAGCCGAGGTAATGGAGACCTCGGAAGAGGAAATCATGAGAACAATATCCCGGCAGAAGGAAGGAGGGATCCGCCGCCCAATCTTCAACCGAGATATGAAGCTCGACAGGAAAGAGAAGTGAGACCAGCTCGCCATAATCAGGCAAATGAGAGGTACAATGATGGTTATTCAGATATGGAGTATGCAGTGCATGATGGAAATGACCATTATGGAATGCAGGAGAGAGTAGTGTACAGAAACCTGCCATCAAATGATGCAAGACTAAAACTGGACAGGTTATACCGGTCCGAGTTGTTAGAGGAGCAAGGTCCGCCGGGTCCGGCATGTTTCGGACCCCGGATCATGGGCGAGCCGCCTGTGCTGAATTTTCAGCTGGCGAGGGGCACGAAAACATACAATGGGAGCACCAAACCACAAGATTGGTTAATTGACTATGACACTGCGGTAAAAATAGCTGGCGGAAACCTGCGATGGGCAGTAAGATATGTCCCGCAAATGCTGGAAGGACCGGCCAGAGTATGGCTGAATAATCTGCCAGCGGGCAGTATCAATTGCTGGCTAGATTTTGAAGAGATGTTTGTCAGCAACTTTACCAGCACTTACAAGAGACCAAACAGACCACAACAGCTTGCAATGTGCAAGCAAAGGCCGAATGAGACAGACAGAGAATTCTTGACTCGGTGGTGTAACCTCAGGAATTCATGCGAGGGAGTTATAGAATCACAAGCGATAGCTTGGTTCGCTCAAGGATGCCGTTATGCCAGTGTCTTGTGGCAGCGACTGCAAAGAGATATGCCAACCACTTTGGCAGAAACCATCAGGATAGCGGACTCCTATGCATTGGGAGATCCGACGCAACCAGAACTGATGTCGGCGGACCATCGGGAGCATCAAGATCAATATGCGAGGGATGTGGCCGGATCATCGAGGCGCAACGAGTTCAGAGGTATAAGAAGAGAGGAAAGACTGGATTACAGATATGCCTCTAATCAGGTGGTAGCAGTAGTGCAAGATCAGCCGAGTCACGGAAACAGTCAGCGCCAGAAGAATAGTCCTCAGCAATGGACACCAAGGAATGAAGGGAAGAGATAGTGGACACCAGAACAGAAGAAGCAATGGCAGGAGAGGCCGAAGTACACGTTTGAATCCATGTTGGATCAACCGTGTAAGTTTCACACTCCAAACCCAGACAAGCCGGCTAATCATACAACTCGACAATGCGCCTGGACGAAAAACGCAATGGGGAACCCAGCGGGTATGCAAGCACCTTCCCATCAGGCACATCAGCAGCAGCAGCCGCAATTGACTGGGGCAAATGCACATCAGTTAATGTTACCCCCTCCTCCCCCGAGGTATGATAACTCAGACCAGAGAGATGCAGTGCATCAAGTGATAAATCAGGGCCAGAATGGAAGGACTAACCCCGGAAATAGTGGACGCAATGATTACAGGGAGCATCATCAATCATATTGCATGTTCACAACAGAACAGTAAGACAGGCAAAGTGTACAGCGCCGGCATATGGAAGTGAATGCAGTTATGCCGGCGGTACCAAGATATGTGCCTTGGTCAGATCAAGAAGTAACTTGGAGTATAAAGGATCATCCCAAAATAATGCCGAATCCGAGGTCATATGCACTCGTACTAGATCCGACATTTGTCGGGCCCCAGCATTAATGTGAAATTCTCAAAAGTACTCATTGACAATGGGAGCAGTATCAATATCATGTACAAAGATACAATGCATAAGCTCGGAATATCGCAGAATATGCTGCAGTCCACGAGAACCGCGTTCCATGGAATAGTGTCGGGACTTTCATGCGAACCTATTGGGAAGGTCCGAGTAGATGTGTTATTCGGCACAAGGGATAACTGTAGAGCGGAAAATTTGGAGTTTGAGGTGGTGGATCTAGAAAGTTGCTATCATTCTTTACTCGGGCGGCCAGCATTGGCCAAATTCATGAGTAGCTGCCACATCACTTACTTGAAAATGAAGCTACCCGGACCACAAGGTGATAATCAGAAAGGTGAGATTACAGGAAGTCAATGGAATGTGCTTCGGCCGGGTCAAACATGGCTGAGTCATTGGTAATCGCAAGAGAAAAAAGAAGGATTCAGGAGGTAGTGGCCCTCGCTCAATCGGCACAACTGAATATGTCGGCATTAGCCAACCCACATGGGAGTGTCTCGTTCCAGCCGACTAAAGAAACAAAAAGGTCCAGATAGATGAGCAGTTCCCAGAGCGCACCGTCACTATTGGTGCCGGCCTAGATGCCAAATAGGAAGGCGAGCTCACCAACTTCCTCCGTGAGAATCAGGATATCTTTGCATGGTCAACTCAAGACCTGCAAGGTGTGCCGAGGGAGTTGGCTAAGCACTCTCTAAATGTAAGGCCAGGAGCAAGGCCGGTGAAGCAACCTCTCCACCGCTTCGCCGAAGACAGGAGAAAAATAATAGGGGATGAGATAGCTCGGCTCCTTGTGGCCGGGTTCATCATGGAAGTGCTTTATCCGGATTGGCTATCAAACCCGGTGTTAGTAGAAAAGAAAAAGGATGATCCAAATGTAGCCATTGTATGACGAATGTATATTGATTACACGAACCTGAACAAGGCGTGTCCCAAAGATCCTTTTCCTTTACCTAGGATAGACCAAGTCATTGATTCGACCGCTGGTTGTGAGCTGTTATCGTTTGTAGACGCGTATTCTGGTTTCCACCAGATACCGTTAAATCCGGCTGATCAAATAAAGACTGCGTTTATTACCCCGTACAGGGCTTATTGCTATCGCACCATGCCATTCGGCCCGCGTAACGCAGGGGCAACGTACCATAGATGTATGCAAAAATGTCTACATGACCAGATAGGGAAAATGTGCAAGTATATGTAGACGATGTGGTTATCAAAACTAAAGAGAGCAAAACGCTACTGGATGATATTCAGCAGACATTCGCGAACCTGAGAAGGTTCCGAATGAAGCTTAACCCAGAAAAATGCACCTTCGGTGTACCAGCTGGGAAACTACTCGGTTTTCTCGTATCCAGCCGAGGTATAGAGGCCAATCCAACTAAAATAAGAGCGGTAGAAAGGATGGAACTGCCGAGATGTCTAAATGATGTACAGAAGTTCACAGGTTGCCTGGCTTCGCTTAGCCGATTCGTATGTCGGCTGGGAGAGAAGGCATTACCACTATATCAACTGATGAAAAAATCTGATAAATTCATTTGGACATCGCAGGCAGATAATGCATTTCATGAACTGAAAAAGATGTTGGTCATAGCACCAATCCTGGCTTCTCCATTGTCAAAAGAGCCTATGTTACTTTACATAGCTGCCACAAATAGGGTGGTAAGTGCAGTGATTGTTGTGGAGCGGAATGAAAATGATAAGTCAATACAAAGGCCGGTATACTACCTAAGCGAGGTACTATCAGCCTCGAAACAAAACAACCCACACTACCAGAAGATGGCCTATGGAGTATACATGTCGGCGAAGAAACTTAAACATTACTTCGAAGAACACCCGATCAAAGTGGTCTGGGAAGCGCCCATAGCCGACATATTGAGCAACAAAGATGCAAGCGGTCGAATAGCAAAATGGGCAATTGAATTGTCACCTTATGCTCCACAATTCGATAGGCGAGATGCAATCAAATCTCAGGCGGTGGCCGACTTCTTTGTGGATTGGGCCGAGGTACAATATGAGCCACCATTACCAGATCCGAATTATTGAACAATGCACTTTGATGGCTCCAAGCTGAGGAATGGCTTGGGGGCAGGGATAGTGTTAACCTCACCAAAAAGAGATCAGCTGAAATATGTGCTGCAAATACATTCTGCCGCCTCAAACAATGTAGCCGAGTACGAAGCACTCGTCCATGGGTTAAAGGTGGCAAAAGAGATTGGCATACATCGAATTCTATGTTACGGGGATTCGAATCTAGTAGTACAACAAGTATCAGGCACTTGGGACGCGCTAGACGCGAATATGGCCCTATATAGATTCCATGTGCAGAAAATCAGCGGATATTTTGATGGATGTAAGTTTCATCATATACCTCGGGTAGAAAATGACGCTGCAGACACGTTGTCAAAACTCGGATCAACTAGGCAATCAATTCCCCCGGGTATCGCCCTAGAGCACCTGAGAAAACCATTAATAGCACCATCACCAGAGTCCGAGTCCATTTATATCTCGGCAGAACCAAGAGAAGATAGTATGCCAATGGAAATCGACGAATAATGTAACACGGAATTTCCAAAAATAAACCCGGCCATCACATGAATGAGTATGGAAAAATCCGAGGCCGTTATGTCGGCAGAAAACATGGAAATAGATAGTGAAGTTATCCCAGAGAAAATCATGCCGACATGGGGTGCAACCCATATTTTCCTTCCTTAAGGATGCAATTTTGCCGAGTAATGAGGTACTGGCTAGACAGACAGTGAGAAGAGCAAAAGCTTATACAATCATAAACAATGAGCTATATAAAAGAAGCGTCACAAGCGTGCTGCAAAGATGTGTTGATTTGGCGGAAGGCCAGCAGATCCTCCTAGATATACATCAGGGAGAATGCGGGCACCATGCCTCGTCCAGAGCTTTAGTGGCCAAAGCATTCAGGCACGGATTTTATTGGCCAACGGCGTTGAAAGAGGCCAAAGAATTGGTAGAAAAATGTAATGGTTGCCAGAGATATGCCAGCAAGATACATATGCAATCGTCTGAGTTAAAGACGATACCAATTACTTGGCCATTTTCTGTATGGTGCTTGGATATGGTGGGACCATTCAGGCCGGCACGGGGCGGGATGACCCACATTTTAGTCATGGTCGACAAGTTCACAAAGTGGATTGAAGTAAAACCGATAAAAAATGTGATGGGCCAACAACAGTAAAATTCCTCAAAGATATTATCTTGAGATATGGTTATCCACATAGTGTAATTACAGACAATGGCACAAACTTTGCTGAAGGGGATTTTGCTAGATTCTGCCAAGAAAAACACATCAGACTAGATGTCGCCTCGGTGGCTCACCCAGCATCAAATGGGCAAGTAGAAAGATCTAATGGACTAGTATTGTCTGGAATAAAACCCCGACTCGTCGAACCTCTGCAAAGGTCGGCAGGATGCTGGATCGAGGAACTACCAGCAGTACTATGGAGCCTCAGAACTACCACAAACAGGTCAACAGGGTACACCCCATTTTTTCTGGTATATGGAGCAGAAGTCGTGCTTCCAGCCGACATAATACATGATTCGCCAAGAGTAACCCAATATACAACGGCTAAGGTAAATGAGGTAGCTCGGCAAGATGATGTCAATTTACTAGAAGAGGCCAGGGAATTGGCACTATCAAGGTCGGCTATTTATCAGCAAGATCTACGATGATATCACAACAAGAAAGTCAATCCAAGACTGTTTAAAGAAGGAGATTTGGTTCTTCGGCTAGTGCAACGCACAGCCGGCATGCACAAACTCTCACCCCCATGGGAGGGTCCATTCATCGTGAGTAAAGCATTGCACAATGATGCGTATTACCTGATCGATGCTCAGTCACCAGAAAAGAACAAGACAAACAAAGCCGGTGAAGAATCGAAAAGACCATGGAACATAGCTTTACTTTGTCCATTTTACTCATAGGAGCCATCTATGGTACGTCGTAATATGATGCTTCAAGTCGAAATATCAACTGTGTATTAAACCTCGGCACCCTGAGCTGTGACTCGGGGACTGTCCTATGTTATTTCTCATTTTGAGTTGTGTATTAAACCTCGGCACCTTGAGCGATGACTTGGGGACTGCCCTATGGTATTTCTTACTTTTGAGTTATGTATTAAACCTCGACACCTTGAGCGGTGACTCGGGGACTATCCTATGTTATTTCTTATTGTGAGTTGTGTATTACACCTCGGCACCTTGAGCGGTGACTCGGGGACTGCCCTATGATATTTACTATTTTTGAGTTAGGTATTAAACCTCGGCACCCTGAGCAACAACTCAGGGACTGCCCTGTGATTGTTGCCTATTCACAAAACGCTTCAGCGTTTTGAACAACAACTCGGGGAATATCCTATAGTAATAACCTATGCAAAATATTTTGGCAACCCAAGTAATAACTCGGGGACTAATTGACATAACCCACTGTTTTCAAAAAGACAGACAGGATATATGCCAAACTAAGGCCAGCCACGTGGAGAAATACAATCTGAATTTACGGAATAAAAGGTCGCCAAAACAAAGATATAAGGCAGTGAGACCCGCTTAAGCAAAGCCATAATGATTATCATCACTCATGTCTCAGCAACAAAAGGCAAAAAGGTTCGTACCACACAGAAAGTCGCATAATTGTTTCACACACATCATACGCCCGGCATACCGGGGACTGAAAATAATTTAAGAAGTTTCTTGAACCTAAGGGGCAGCAGCATGACTCGGGGCGTCAGGAATGGCTGTCTCAGATGACGGCGGAACAACTTCGGTCTCCGGTGTAGGGGCATTTCTAGAAGGTGGGCGTGCCGAGGTAGACGGTGCCTCAGCCGAGGTTACTTCACCTTCAATAGGGGCGATAGTAGCCTCGGGGGGCGTCCGGGGCTGCTGAGAGGCATTAGTCTGAGCTTGAGAATGCCCAGTCTCTTTAGAAGATGATCGCGCATCCCCGTCCCCATCCGAGCTTGCACTGGAATCACCAGAGCTGTCCGAGTCGCCCTCACCCTCCTCCTGGTCGGCCGAATTATCATCGGGGGCATCTTTGATTTTGACGTCATCCGCCGGGTTGGGAAGGAAACTCGGCCCTTCAATCCAGTTATGCACATCAGCATATTCAACAAGCTGGAAGGCACGAGCTTGGCAGCGAGCGACGAATTCGGGATCCTCAACCCAACGAGAGCCAGTGCGCAAGTTTATCAAGGTATTGAGCGAAATGTCCTCGTACGAAGACATAACGACTGTGAGCGCCATATCAGCACCAGCTCTTCCAGCATATTCCCTCCAAAGATTTAACTGAGTCTGGGATGCCATTAACCTTTCCACAAGTATCTTGACCTCGTCAATATCAGGAGTTCTAGAAGTATTTGGCTGGAGAACATGATAGGCCCGAATGGCTGCTTGCACCAAATCCCTGCCCATAATCTTCATTGGCCCAATAGCAGCGCCAACGGCAACCAAGAAGTCTTCCATTGAATATTCTGGACTCGTGATCAAGGGGACACCTCGGCGAAAGAGCATTAACCACCGCTCTAGAGCTCACGGTCCTAGCTTCCGGAAATGATCTACGCAAAGTAAAAATATATCAGTTAAAAATAAGAAAGAGGAGAAGATAACTCGGCCATGATCAGAAACTTACGATGAATATAGCTCAGTATTTTCTGAAGATCTTGAGCCCAATCAACCTTGGTCTTCTCAAAGCGAGTGATTTCCTCGCTCATCGTCCGAGTCTTAAATTCGGCAGCCTCAAGGAGTTCTTTATCCTTCTACATTTGCAGACTTAGCCGGTTCTTTTCCTCGGAGAACTCCTGATCAACTTTCTCTAACTCAGATTTCTGAGAAAGCTTGAGGGATTCTACCTCGGCACGCAACCGGGTTATCTCGTCATCTTTCTCTTTCAATTGTGTCGAATGAGTGGCGGCTTGCTCTAAAAAATGCAGCATCATATCAGGCATGGGTATGCATTCTTGATGCGATGCTGCAAGAGTTTGTAACTCGGCTATACCAAAGCCAGAAGGTTATAAGAAACTCAGGATAAGCTTTGAACGAAAATTGATAGAGGAAAAGAATAAATAACCTTCCAGATCTTTAACTTTCTGCTCAAGACGAATATTAAGATTATTGATATTACCTGATTACAAGCAAAATGAGTTAGCACCTCAAATCGAAAATATTAACAGCTTAAGGGACAATGCGGAGATTTGTTACCAGCTTTCTTCACCACGGGAAGAACTTTTTCATACTTTTCTTGCAACTTCTTATGCGCAAAAAGCAGCCTTTGGAATCCGGTTGTCCGACGATCATGGGCAACCTAAGCGATAAAGAAAATTACACAATCAGATACCTGAGGTTAACGTAGATCCGAATCAAGCAAAGCTTAACTCTGATCTAAGCGGCTGGATATTCAAAGCTAAGGCACATCCGAATCAAGCAAAGCTTAACTCGGATCTAGGCGGCTGGATATTTAAAGCTAAGGCAGATCCGAATCAAGCAAAGCTTAACTCGGACCTAGGCGGCTGGGTATTTAAAGCTAAGGCAGATCCGAATCAAGCAAAGCTTAACTCGGATCTAGGCGGCTGGATATTTACAGCTAAGGAAGATCCGAATCAAGCAAAGCTTAACTCGGATCTAGGCGACGAGATATTCAAAGCTAAGAAAATGAGTCAAAATCATGCAGGAAACTTACTGGCAAAATAATGCACTTAAAGCTTAAACAAAGCTTCCAAACGAGCAATAAGTTACTCGGTAGCATGCTTCGGGGACTAGAGTATATATATTATCATTCGAATAACTAACCAAATGTCAACAAAAGCACTTACCTCGTTCATCTTATCGCTGTCGAGCACGATCTTGGCAGCCATGTGCAGGCGACTGCTGATGTCGGAGAGTTAAATGGCTGATTGCTTGGATTGCCCTCAAGCTGATCATCAGCGTTCCAATTGTTGGCATACTCAACCAAGGAGCCGAGGCTGTTCCCATTCTCAGTACGAGTCAGGACTTTACCTCGGGCACGCTGTGTAACCACCGTCGCCGCGGGACTCTTGTGAAGAGTAAGCTGAGTATCAGCGGCCGGGGTGACAATGGTCTTGGCAGAGGAACCCCCCTTGCGGAGCGCATCAGCAATGGTGGGTTGAGAAGAGCTGGCAAGTCCTTTCTGAGATGAGGAAGGTATGGTAACAACAACCTTCTTATCCTTAGAAGAGACATCGTCAGGGGCCGCAACCTCGGCACTTGGAGTGGCATTTTTGGGGGCCGGAGGAATTACGGTTTTCGAGGGCGCCGAGATAGTGATATCCTCGGCTAGAGTGGGAGTTGCGATTGAAATTGTGGGGGTCAAAGGAATCTCGGGGGAAAATCCGGGGTTCACGATGGAGGCAGCAGGTTCAGTAGAAATATCTACTGACCGAGCTATGTCGGCATCAGCAGTGGAAACCACGGGCGCATCTTGCCGAGGTGATGTCTGATTCGGAGTAGGAGGAGAGTCTGCGCGAGCAGGACTAGGAACTCTGGTATCTTCAGGAGGCGGAGGAGAAGGCGGCCGAGTTGTATGACTCGTCATACTCAGACCACTGGGCTTAACAGAAAGAGGAGCGCTGCAAAAGCACAGAAAGTCAGATCAAAAGATAGAAAAAGAGAAACAAGAAATACGAATGAAAAGGAACTCACCCAGTAACTCCGGGCATAGTTTTACGCTTCGGAAGGTGCTGGGCTGACTTCTTTACTCGCTTCTTGGGAGCGGCTTCCGAGACACCTACGGGAGCGGTACGCTTCCTCGAGGTAGCAGGAGGTTGGGAGGCGAGAGACTCGGCGTCGTGCACCTGACCGACCGGATTAGCTGAGGACGTAGAAGCCGAAAATGCGTAAGAGATAGGCATTACGACAACTACCTCAAGAACTTGGACGTCGTCCGAATCACCTTCCTCCCCGTGAGCCGAGGTCTTGCCACGGGCGCGAACCGGAGCAACGTCCGACTTAGGGACGAACTCCTCTGGGTCAGGCTCCCCGCTATCCGGTGTGTTACGATCCGCGGTCCACGGGAGGGCCAGAACCTCGGAATCCTCGATCTGTTGTTACGCAAATCTCTGTGTGAAAAGAGACAAAGAGGAATCAGCAAAAGGAATCGCAAACGCGATTAGGAAACAAAAAACAAACGCTTTAGCTTACCTCGGGAGGGGGATTCCGACGGGTGAATGGCTTCAGCCCCCAGGTCCAATCTTCTAGCAGATCCGTCTTGAAGATAGCTCGGACACGCTTATAAACAAGATAATCCTCGAGCTCAACCGTTGAAACTCGGTTGGGATCAAGGGGACCGCTCATGAAACAGAGCTTGTGTGTGCGACGCTGGAAAGGGCAGACTCGGCTATTGATGAAGGTGGTCATCAGATCCTCGCCACGTAACCCGGCGCGGATCAGCTCCTTCAGCCGAATCTCGAAGGCCTCAGCCAGAGCATGGCTCTTCCTGGGGTTGTAAGTCCAGTTCTTCTTGGAAGGAGGACCGATGGAGAAAGCAGGGAGCCGAATCTTGTCTTCCTTCCCAGTATTCTTGACATAGAAAAACGATCTATGCCATTTCTTGCAAGACTCGAGACCAGCAACGTGAGGAAACTCAGATATCCTCCGAGGTGTTATCGACGCGGCACCACACTGGGTAAGCAATTTCTCAGAAGGATGAAGAGATTTTTCTGGAACAACATTGGATCGGATCTGGAAGAACTTGGACCATACATGCACAGACAGCCAGAGGCCGAAGTATCCTTCCGAAGCCGAGATAAAAGCAGATAGGGAAGCAATGGCGTTAGCCGGAAGGTGATGCGGCTGCAGGCCGAAGTAATCAAGGAATTCCCTAGCGAAATCGCTAAGGGGAAGACCAAACACGCGAGGGAAGTGGGACATAAAGACGAAATACTCGCCTTCGTTAAGAACAGGAGAAGATTCGCTGCCGGGTAAGCGACAACCTACCTTGGCAGGAATCCGGCGAGTTCTAATTAACCACTCGATCTCTCGACGAGTAACGGTGGAACCCTGCCAGGAGCCCGCTCTGGACCAGATGTTGCATCGTCATCTTCGATGAGCGCGTCGCTAACTTAACTTGACATGGGGTCGCCGGAGGAATCAACAGAAGAAAAGCTAACGGCAGAGCAAGGCTTAGAGACGCAGGGCCCCGTCGTGGTTCTAAGCGAAGACGGCGGTGGAACGGAAAAGAACCGCCACGGGAAGCCTAGAAAGCGGCAGATACGTCTAGAGAGAAATCTAGGCAGTAGGACCACAGAGAAACTCACCGGCGACGGCGCCGGAGAAAGCGCGTGGTGACGAGGTCGATGGAGCAGAGGAACTGTGGTCTCGCCGTCAAAGATTTCAACGAGCGCGCGGCCGCAGGAACGCGAGCAGACGCACGGACGCAAGGAAGAAGAAGAGCAACGGTAGGCGAAGGGGGAAAGTGAACCCTCTAGCCTCGTGCTCCTCTTTATAACCGCGCGGTCCTCGCAGTAGTGGGATCGTGCGTGCAAAGCAGTAACCGTGTAGATCGTGCATGCGGCGAAACCGCTCGCGGGTGAGTGGAGCCACACCGGCGACCACACGACACAGGAGACGATCAGGCCCCCTGACCGATGCGCAAGGCGCTGGCATGCAGGCCGACGCCGACAGCAGAATTATCGTAGCTTGTCAAGGCACCGAGAGGAACAAAAAACTAGAGAAACAATGATAAGTGTTACACGTAGGACGAGGCGTGCACGAGAAGCTGCGCGGATACCTCGAACAGGAGAAAGTAACTCAGAAATGAGGAGAAATGATTATTGGGAAACTGATGTGGCCCGGCCGAGGTTATGGGCAGGACCACACCAGCTTCGGGGACTAATGTTGGGGAGGTAACCCCGGATAGGGTCAGGACGGGGGAAGACAAAAGGAGTTCCCCCTGTCCTATGCCGAGTTACTGTTAATATCGGCCGAATCATGTAAAGGACAGCCGAGATAAGCACGACCATGACACTTATGGGAGGAGCTGTACGTTACCCGGCCGACGTACGAGTTAAGTCGGTCGGGTAAGTCCGAATAACCTAAATGCAGGTGAAGGCCAAGCCGAGTTAAGCGAGACAGGGCCGAATGACATGAAGCTTGCGGAAGGTGCCTATAGTCAAACCCTAGTCACAGGCTAGGAAGAATCTGAACAGAGCCAAGCACAAAGGACAAGGCGCAGAGCTGCAGAAGGGCAGAAGGAGGTCACGGAGGTGACAGTCTTGGAGCCCGAGGCGTGCAGGTGGGGTTCTTTGGAACTTTGCCGTCATTAGAAGGGGGACACGGAAAGGAGGTCGCCGAGTTACTATATTGGGACAAGCATATTCTTCGAATATGCTTGCCACGTCAGCCCTAGAGGAGCCAAGGCACCCCTTTATAAGGAGAGGCTTGGATCCTGAGAAGGGGATCGGCTCATTCTATACCGTTAGGCTGGTAAAAGTTCATCTTCTCTTCCTGCATACAGCTCAAGGAGCACTTGTAGCCCAAGAGAGGAGAAATAAAGATTTGTATGTTAGTCATTTGTGTGTAGAATTAACTACATCTTCCCTCCCCAAATCCCTCTAGCATCCATTGGCCCCATACTTTAGCCTACCCATGGCATCTGCCGTGCCACCACCATGACATGAACACTTTGCTTCATATGATGTATATATTCTCAGCACAGGAGTAGATGCTTAGAAAATTTATAATAAGAAGTATGCAACTAAGTCTACTCAATAGTCATTGCAAACTATGAAGAGAAACCAACTCAATAATAATAAGTAGCATGAAACATAAACATAAGCAACATTGCAATGCTCATAATAAGGTATGATAGAGTGGTATCTCGCTTGCCTTTGTTTGAAGAGCACAATAAGAATGCCAAGACACCTCTTAAGTTCAAGTGAAGAATAGAGATAAAAATATCAGAGATACAAGCATCAAAGTCATGACATAATTAATCAAGTTTTGGAACAAACACAAGAGTGACAACTATGCTCTCAAGAAGGTGCTCATAGAATAAGTGGTGACTCAACAAAGTTGTGAAAACGGTTTTGTGAAAGTTTTGAAAGGCTTCCTAATGCTGAAAGGAAGGTACTCGTTATCTTTGAGCTCTCATTGCCCCTATCATAGGCATCTTCATGTGGTTAAGGTGAAAGTGAGGTCCACTCTGAATCATATGCTTGACAGACCATAGGCTGAAAATCCCAAGTCCCTTGAGTACGAGGGTCGCTCCGCATGCTACTCAACTTTGGTCACCTAAAAGTTCTTGTCATTGTAAATACATGCATATCATCGAGAACCGCCAACGGGGTACCCTTTGCATATGGCACAGGAGCTTTCCCATAACCAAAATGACAAGGCAAGCAGACAATGAGCATCTCAGCAATCTTTTTATTTACCATATGCGTAGATTTTTATTAAGGATGCTTCCTAGATGCTCATTATAGTGATGCTGCAAGTTTCCACCATGATTAGGCATGGCTTAGGCTAGCGGCTCAGGCGTTTCTCTAACACAATGTATAAAATCCATGAACTCACAACCTCCCCTTTTATTTCACATCGTCGACATCCGTAAACAAAAGAGCAAAGTATCAACTGGATAGGATATCCAAAAGGTGTTAAAAGCGTTCCCCATGACAACACGGTTCGGCTGACTCCCAGCATATAATAAGCAAGCATATAACTTTCATGGACTAGTCACAATGGTTCAGAATTATTAAGCGCAAGGAATAAAGTGTGTCATCAAGTTCGTGAGAGCTTTACTAACTAACTTTCTCAAAATAGACGAACATTTTATTTTGGAAGAAAACATGGCATATGGAATATGCACTGAAATAGCAAATGATGCTAATAGGTAGGTATGGTGGACACAGCTGGCAGTATTGGTTTTGGGGAGTTGGAAGCACAGGTAGAGCACATACTCAGTGCAAGTGAAGGCTAGCAATAGAGAGGGAGCGAAAAACAAGATAGCAATAGCTATCAAAATCATGCTTGCAACAAAACAGGACTAACTATGGCATGAAAGTGATACAAGAACTCTGAGGCAAAATAAATCATCGAGGCTTACTGACTATTGATTAGTCATATGCATGCGTGAGCATGTGCCAAGTCGATTCACATGAACAGTAAGAGGAGGATACCACAACAACATACCAAAGTATGAATAAAACAATGCAAGCAAACATTCATATGACATGCTACAAATTATTAGTAAGCTGGAGCTAATCATAGACAAGCAAGAACTACTAAGCATCCACAATGACATACACCTTACATAAACATGCTAAGCATGCTCACGATGATGAGTATATGTACAAAAATGAAAAACAAATAGAGTTCGTTACTAGCCTCTTATCACACCTCGAGTTGTCTTAATCTTAATTATTTCCCTTCACTTATGTGACTTGAATATTAACATGAAACCAAAATCCACTGTGGACGGCTGAACCCTGCAAAGAACTCACAAAACCAAAGAAGAACAACAAATATTTTTGGTGTTTTCAATTTTTTTAGAAGGCAACCAACGCAAAACCAAACGAAGCAAAAGAAAACCAAAAACAAAAACTAAGACGCTCCAAGAACAACACAACTGTGCATGAAACAATAAAAACGAAGTGTCTAGAAAGACCTGAGATTTTTATTGGTGAAGAAGGGATGCCTTGGGCACCCCCAAGCTTTGACGCTTGTACCTCTTGAGTAATTCTTGGGGTGACACGGAGTGGCTCCCCCTAAGTTTGATCTTTTGTCCATTCTTCATCTCATTACATCATCCTCTCTCTACACCTGAAATTTTTCTTTCATACAAAACTTCACACAATCTTCATTAGCAACATTAGTTTATTCAAAAGATATTAGACCTATGGCAAAGCTTTGGAACAACAAGACTTTTCATTAAAAACACAAGCTACTGTAGCAACTCCTTCAAAAAGCTCAATTTCCCAAAAAGAACCCGAAAAGGAATCAATAAGAAGCAAATGCAAATAATGACAGAAATCTGTCAAAACAGACCAGCAGGTAGAAACCGAATTTTCCGAAGACCTTATGTTGCTCAAATCAAAAAGTGTTGAACTAACGAAAGTTATATAACATACTAGGGGATTTATTCGTAAATTTTCAGCTCAATCCGACTTACATATACTCCTCACGAATTTTTATGGTGGATGACAGAAATCTGTTTCGGGACAGCAACTCCCCAAATCTTACTTCCCTCTCATTAGAGGTCATTCTTGGCACAAAAAGCAAACAAAAAGGTTAAGCATAGGTCATTACTGAAGTAATAACTTCCAAGACTCAAGGAAACTCTTGGGTTATCTCCCAACAAGTACTTTTCTTTAACGCCTTTAAGTTAGGCATGGCGAAGAGCAAAGATTAGAAAGGAGAAAAATAAAAGTGAGCAAGAATAACCACTATGAAAACATTATTTTGTTCATTAAATTCCTTTTGTTAACAAGGTTTATCAAGTATTGTTACCAAAATAATCTTATATGAAACAAAACTTTGCATTCCACAAGGTGATTATGTTACCTCATACATGATAGCAATGGTCCCAATCATAATAGTATAAAAAATTTCTTGTGGAATGGGACAATATATTTCTCCAACCTTGATGCTCCCAATATTTTCAATGGAATTCAGGCAATATCTTCTAAAAACCTTCTTGGAGAAATAGACAGTGTGCTCTTTGTCATTAATATCAAAAGTTACTTTTCCTTGATTGCAATTGATGATAGCACCTGCAGTATTAAGAAAAGGTCTCCCAAGAATAATAGACATATTATCATCTTCAGACATTTCAAGCACAACAAAATCAGTTAAAACCATGCAATTATGAGCAACTTGAATAGGAACATCCTCACATATACCAACAGGAATAGTAGTTGACTTATCAGCCATTTGCAAAGATATATCAGTTGATATCAACTTTTCTAGATGGAGTCTCTTGTAGAGAGAAAAAGGCATGACACTAACTCCAGCTCCCAAATCACATAAACAGTTCTAACATAATTGTTCTTAACAGAGCAGGGAATAGTTGATATACCTAGATCACCAAGTTTCTTTGCAACCTTACCATTGAAGGAGTAATTAGCAAGCAAAGTAGAAATCTCCTCATTATGAATCTTCCTTTTATTAGAGACAATATCCTTCATATACTTTGAATAAGGAGGCAACTTAATAGCATCAGTCAAAGGAATTTGCAAAAATAAAGGTTTCATCCACTCACAAAACTTGCTGTAGTGTTCTTCCTCCTTTGACTTGTGTTTCTTACCTGAAAAAGGCATAGGTTTCTGCACCCAAGGTTCTCTCTCTTTACCATGTTTATTAGCAATAAAATCTTCTTTTATGTACCTAGTGTTCTTAGTGTGCTTCTTAGGTTCTTCCTCACCTTCCTCCTTATCAGGAGACTCATTCTTATCATTTCCACTCTCAGTTTCAGGCTTTCAGCATCAGAGACAGATTGTTATTAGGATCTATAGCAGGTTCAAGTGGTTCCTCAGCTACTTTATGTTTCTTTTTCTTCCTCTTACGAGGACTACCACTATCTTCACCTTGTTGGGAATCCTGCTCTATTCTTTTAGGGTGTCCTTCAGGATATAAAGGATCTTGAGTAGATGCACCACTCCTAGTTCTAATTCCATAAGCATGTTTATTTCCTGAAGCATTAACTAGCATATCCTTTTGTACCTTAGAAAGTTGATCAAGTTGGGTTTGAACCATTTGAAAGTGTTTACAAAGCATTTTAATATCATTAGAAGTTCTTTTCACAATATCTTTCAACTCATAGATAGCTCTAGAGTTTTACAATAAATGATTCTGAACTTGTTTATTAAAATTACCTTGTTTAACAATAAATGTGTCAAGTTCCTCTAAGCATTGATCAGGAGGCTTACCATAAGGAATATCACCTTCATTAAATTGGAGAGAGTGTACCTAAATAGTAGATGAGTAGGGAATTGGCTTACATAATTATTCTATAGGAGGTAAATTCTTCACATCCTTTTTTTAGGGTAAAACAGTAGGGTAAAGAACCCCACTGCAATTTTTATAAATCATATAGAGTTACAAAGATGTATTTACAAGTTTCAGGCCACCTCAAAAGAGGGATAACATTCAGAGCAGCTATCTCCTGTCTAAATTATTTCTAATCCAATCTTTGAGGCCCTGATAATTCTTTTTCTTAATTATATATAGGACCCATCTTAACTCCTGAGCGACAATAGCCCTCCATTCCTCAAGAGAAGCATGCTTGTTGTTGAAAATTTCATTGTTTCTGCACATCCATATGCCCCAAGCTCCTAGGATAATAATTTCCATTGCAAAAGGGACTTTAAGATCTTTTTTAATACTGGATAAAGCTTCAAAAATATTGTGATCAGCCACTAAGACATGGGAAATTTCAGCCCAGCAAGCTTTTGCAAAAGGACAGCCCCAAAATAAGTGTAGAATAGTTTCCTCACTGGTGCAGCCATGAAACACACATTCATATGAAGCCAGAGTAAATCATTTCCTTTTCAGAAGGTTCCGTGTGTTTAGCCTATCAAGGAGCAAGAGCCAGAAGAAGAATTTATGCTTTTGTTGACAAGAAGATTTCAACAAGCAGGAAAAATGTGGCTGAACAGGCTGATAACCTGATAATGAATAGTAAGCCTTTTGGACTGAAAAAATATTACTGCCCCAAATATAACTCCAGTTGTCAGTTTGCCCCTGCATGCCATCACTGAGTATTTGCTCAAGGCTTTGATATTCCTGGTAAGCTTGCTGTGATAGAGGGAGAAAAAAGTGATCTTGTATGTTAGCTGTCTGTAGGAACTCATGGACAGAGATGTGTGGGTTTTTTGCATAAGAAATAAGATGAGGAAGCTTATGCTGTAGACAGCCATCATTCCACAGACCAGAGAAGGGTGGATTTTCCATCACCCACCGAGCACTTTGCAATTCCTTTAAATGTGTCAACCAATTTCAGATGATCTTTCCACCAAAAGGATCTCTCCAGACTTCTTATAGGTAGTTTACCATTGCAATAATAAGTGTTCCAGACAAGGTGAACCCATGGGATATCCTTATGATTGTAGAATTTATCCAAATTCTTCAAAAGAAGTGCTGAGTTTTGAACATTAAGGTTAAGCACCCCCAATCCCCCATGGTTCTTTGGTCTACAAACTTTATTCCATGCAACAAGAGCTTGACCCCTAGCTTGAACATCAGATGTTTTCTTTCTCCACAAGCATTGTCTCATATACTTAATCAACTGATCTTTAATAGTGACAGGAAGATCGAAACAACTCATATAATATATGGGAAGGGATGATAAAACAGATTTGACTAACTGCAATTTCCCCCCATAATTAAGAAAATCAGCAATCCCACCCAATCTTCTCTCAACTCTCTGAACAATAGGCAGAAAATGTTCCACTGCAGGTTTATTAAGGCTTAAAGGCAGTCCAAGGTAGGTGAATGGCAATGATCTAGGGAGGCATGAGAGTGTATTGGCAAAGTGCTCTAGCCTCACAGTGTCCATATTAATTGGCATCATACTAGACTTAGAATAATTAACTTTGAGTCCAGTGGAGAGAGCAAAAGTATGAAGGAGGGCCTTGAGGCACAATAATTGCTCTGAGTCAGCCTTAAGGATTAGTAAAGTGTCATCTGCATACTGCACAATAGGGAAATCAGGACAGAACGCACCCTCAATGGGAAGGGAGAGAAGACCAATATTCATTGCTTTATTGAGGATTCTTTGAAGAAGATCAGAAGCCAAGACGAACAGGAGAGGAGATAAAGGATCTCCTTTGCCTTACACCTCTTCTGCAATAAAATTTCTTGCCAGGTACTCCATTTAACAGAACATAGGAGGAAGCCGAACCAAAGATTAATTGAATCCAAGAAATCCATCTATCACCAAAACCTTTGGCTTTGAGAATATTTATAATTGTTGAATGCTCAATTCTATCAAAAGCTTTTTCAAAGTCAAGCTTAAGAATTAAAATTTCTTCTTTGGACTTGTGGCATTGATCAAGGAATTCAAATGCCCAACCTAGACAATCTTGAATAGACCTTTGTTTTAGAAAAACCATACTGGTTCTTGTGGACAAGTTTAAGGATAAACTTTTGTAGTCTGTTAACCAGAATTTTGGTTATAATCTTGAGGACACTGTTTAGCAGAGAAATAGGCCTAAAATAAGCAGGTGTCAAAGGAGATTCAATTTTTGGAATGAGGGTGATAGAAGAGGCATTAATGCTTTCCAAGGAAGTCTGCCCCTCATAGAAATCCACAAGGAGCTTTTTCACATCATCCTTAATAATAGGCCAACATTGTTTCATGAATTCATTGTTAAAACCATCTAGGCCAGGGGATTTATCATTAGGAATATCTTTAATTACATCTTCAATCTCCTCATCAGAGAAAGGTTTTTCCAAAGCATCCTCTTCCTCTTGCCTTAAGCCTTCTCCTGCCAAGTCACTAAGGTTGAAGTGCATTTCAGGCTTATCAGATGTACCCAATCTATCTTTAAAAGCTTTCCAAAGAAGATCTGCTTTACCATCATGATCTTGAATCTCATCATTAGAATCATCTTTGAGCATGGAAATGTAGTTATGTCTGAAACTTATGGTAGCTTTGGAATGAAAGAATTTTGTGTTCTCATCACCCAGCTTGACCCAATTAATTTTTCCCCTTTGCTTCCAATAAGCATTTTGATCTTGTAAAAGAGAAATTATAAGATTCTTTAGGAGATCTCTGAGATTCCATTCTAGGATAGTAAGAGTTCTCATTTCCTCCATAGCATCTAGTAGATCAATGGTGGCATTAACATTGCAGATTTGTGATTTCAGGCAGGGCAGATTTTTTGCCCAGAGCTTCAGCCCCCTTCTTACATTTTTGAATTTAGCATTAATTTTTTTGGCAGAATCCTGAAAGCCAACAGGAATGTTCCAGGCATTTTGAACAATTGCTTTAAAATCCTTATGATGCATCCAATAATTTTCAAATCTGAAAACCTGAGCTTTGGGTATGATTGTGCCAATGGAGATGACACAAGGAAAATGATCAGAGGTAGGCTTTGTAAGAGGAGCAACTAAAGTAGAAGGAAAGCTCTGAGTCTAGGAAGCAGAAGTAAAGAACCAGTCCAGCCTTTCCAAAAGTGGTTCTTTTTGCATGTTACTCCAAGTGAACTTTCTTCCTTTGAGGGGTAATTCTATGAGACCCAAATTATTAATGGCTTCATTGGAAAGAAGCATACCATTCACATCCCCACCCTATCTATTTCTATCAGAAGGCTTTCTACAAAAATTGAAATCCCCCACAATGAGCCAATCCATATCATCAGGCATATCAATATTTCCAAACCAATCTAAAAAATCTGCCTTTTTTCAGGTAAGCATGGCCCATAAATATTGGTGAGGATTCAAATTTCATTAGACAAGAGAGATGTCAAGGTGATGGAGATGGAGAACTCATTGTGAAAGGAAAGATGCCCAGAGAACAGAGAACTATTCCAAATGGTGATCAAACCCCCAGAGGATCCCCTGGAGGGAAGAAATTCAAAATTGGTAAATTGGGGGGGGGGGGCAGAATTTTCTTATGTAAGAGATGTCAAAATCTTCTCTCTTAGTTTCTTGGAGGCAAATAATATCACAACCAGACTCATCAATTTTATTTCTGAGAGCAACCCATTTTTTTTCAGAGTTAATTCCCCTGATATTCCAGTTCAAGATCTTCCAATTTTTTTTGTTATCCATTAAGAAACCAGATGTATGTAGAATGATGGGGTGATATAAGTAATGTAACCACCCAATTGAGAAAACTGCAGCCACATAGACAAAAGGCAATCCATATCATAACACCACTGACAAATTCACCAATAAGTAACAAACACATCAAAAGACCACTAGTGCATGCTTCAGAACAGGGAGTCAACAAGTCTCCAGCAAAAGACATAGTTTGATACATTAAAACACTTAAGTGGGGGGTTTCTTCTTGGCTTGCTGACCACAGGTACCATCATCCCCAGATTTCTTCTTTCCTCCAATGCTCAAGCTTGATGAGCCAGTTCCTTTGATGATGCCTTTTGGAGGAGCCTTTACTGCCACTTCAGTGGCTTTACCTTTCTTGAGCAACCTCTTCTCCAGGTCACCATCCTTTACCTTGCAGAAAGAGGCAGCGAGGTTTTTAACCACTTTAGGATTCAAACAAGGTGGAACAACATTGCAAACCAGGCAATCAGCAATTAAGCAGTTTAGGTGACTTTTAAAACCCCCATTTAGTTCAACAATTCTAGGGCTTCTTCTCACCTCAGTGTCAACTAGAGGCTCCTTGCCCTTTCTCTTTCTGGAAGGGGTGGAGGGAGAGCAGGAAGATTGCTTAGCTTCAATGCCCAGACAAGGAGGAGCCATCTGAGAAATGCTTTCATTAGGGATGATGAAAGAAATGGAGTTCTCTTCAGCAATAGGCTCCTTAATAATTTCCCATAAAGGAGAAGTAAGAAAGCTCTTGACCCAACTAAACTTCTCAGGGGTAGCAAGCATGAGTGTAATAAAATTAAACCAACTTACAGGGATATCACACATGAGAGAGCCTTTTGAAGAAGAGTTTTTTTGAATATGAGGAGCAAAATAACTTTCCCAGAGCTCCAGGCCTTGTTGGGAAAAAACCCGTTTTGCAGTATGCACATCAGGAATTGACACAAAAGTTCTCACCATTCCCACTTGGAGATGTGCTTCATTAGGACAAAGGAGGTGCTGATCCTCCAACATCCAATCCTCATTTTCAGCAGCCACAGCACCTGAATTCATGGGGCTCCCCATCCTCCCCTCATCATCTGAGATTACATCATCATCATCAACCAAATAGTTCTGTAAAATGTTCTGAAGGCCCTCACCAATACCAACACCTTGAGGCCCAGCAACCACATCCTGATCCTTAGCAACCACAGGCTCTGCATTTACAGACTCATCATCATCTGACTCCCAGTCTTGGACAAGGATGGCACCTGTAACCCCACTGTTAACATCCTGTGGGGGAAGATTATTGTTATCCACTGGCATGTCTTCACCAGGAGAAATAACAGGGCCTTGCACAGGAGCAGCATCAGCTTCCCAGGGGCCTCAACCATCATTATTGTCACCTTCAGGAGCAGGATCCTGCACAGGAGCCAACCACTGACCCCAACCAACCCCAGGAGCACGGGGGGAGGGGGAGGAGGGGGGATCTAGGGCCCAAAGATAGGTGCAGGATGTGGGTCCACATTGTCATCTGGAAGTGGGTCCTCATCAGGTGCCCCCCCAAGCATTCAAGATAGGTCCTATGCGTAGGTTCTCGCTGATGGCGGTGTTAAATCAGTAATAACGCTGGTCGGGTCATCAGGAGGCGCCAATCGTGCGGCATTTAAACTACCTGGTCTCATTCCTTTTTTGAAATTCCCTTCCTTCCCAAAATGCATGTGGCCCGACAATTCTTACAGGGGGTGGTTCAAGGCCCAGAAGAGTACTCTTTCTCATCCCATCGTTCACAACAGTTTTCACGAGTTCACCATTTCTTTGCAAAAAACAACTACCGTTCTCCCTGTCTCCTCAACTCCTCCGTCTGCAGAAACCCCATCCCTCCCTTGCTCGTCGCCGGTGAAGACTGTCGAAATGGCAAACATCCCGATTGATCCTGCTCCTTTCTTCTCGAATGGCTTCCAAGTTCTGCAAGGGGCTGGGCGGAATCGTGTCAAGAGGGTGGTGGTGCCGCGGAGGTCGAGGACTCATGAACAGTATGCTATTGCTACCATTAATCCCCTCCCCCCTGGTCCAGTCCCTTTCTTGAATACTTGTGATGTCTTGGTTGATTTCCTCAACAATGAGGCTCGTGTTCACTTTCAGGATGTCCAGGCATGTCCTTTTGGGGCTGCATATGTGCAATTTCACCAAGTCAGTGACAGGGACAGGCTCTTTTGTGAAGCATAATGAGGGGGAAAATTGGAGAAGAGCTCAATTTAACAATGAATGTTGGGTGATGCTAGTTGGTCCTCCCTTGGACCACTGGCATACTGAGGATCTGAATGCGGTTTTTGCTGATATTGGGAAGGTCCTTTTATGGGAGAGGGACCGAGATAAAAAAGGAAGGATTCTTGCGAAGATTGAAGGGAATATGCCCGAGAGGCAATAATAAAGTGGTTATTATCGTATTCCTTATTTATGATAAATGTTTATTTTGCATGCTATAATTGTATTAATACAGAAACGTTAATACATGTGTGTTTAATAAACAAACATAAAGTTCCTAGTTATGCCTCTCTTATAAACTAGCTCGTTGATTACCATGATGATCAAAGTTTCCTGATCATGGACATTGGATGTTGTTAATAACGAGGTCACAACATTAGTGTAATGATGTGATGAACATTCATCCGAAGTATAGCATTATGATCAAATTCATTGAGTTTATATTGCTATAACAACTTAAGAAGTGATCCTAATCCTTAGACCATGAGATCATGTCAATCACTAACACCGGAAGAGTTTCTCGATGACATCAAACGTCACACCGTAACTGGGTGATTATAAAGATGGCTTCAGAACTACTAAAGTGTTATGTTGAGACCCATGGATCGAGAGTGGAATTTGTTCATCCCGATGACGGATAGATATGCTCTGGTCCCTCTCGGTGATATCACATTGATTAGCTTGCAAGCAAGTGATTTGATCACTAGAATGTTATATCACGGGAACGAGAAAAGAGTACATGTCGGTTGACATGGTTATACCCTGCGGGTACTTGACTTCAGCATACCTGGTCCAGCCCAAGGAAGGCCCACGGCAGATGTACGCCGGCCCATGAAGATTTTCGGGTGGCCAAGGCCCATGACGCCTTCGAGTCCTTGGAGAACAAGACTAGCGCAGATAGGAAATTCAAAGGGGTAAAACCCTAGAACCTGTAACCGACTAGGACTATGCCCGGGACCTGCCTAAGTCTATATAAAGGCTAGGAGGGCACGTCCTAGATCAATCGACTCATACCCTCGCACACGCATCCATGCCAGATCGAATCTGCGCACCCTGTAACCTTCGGTTCCGCCGTAATCAAGAGCAGACAAGCAGGAGTAGGGTTTTCCCTCCGGGGGCCTGAACCTGGGTAAATCTCGTGTCCCCTGGTTGCTTGTCTGTTAACCGCGCTACCCACGATCTCCAAAGATCCCCATCTTCTCCAAAACCCAAGTCCATAACAATGGGCATTGACGAGATTAAACCTCGTCAATTGGCACCGTCTATGGGAATCGGGGCTGCTGATTGTGCGATCGTGACGGTTCTGACCCGATGGATCTACAACTCTGTGGAGATGGAGAATCACCTCCTCTTCGGCGCTTTCGACTTTACCGCCCACTCGCCGGCCACCATGAAAGATTTCGAGCCCGTAGGCGATGGACTCGAGATCCTATTCGGGAGTTTCTGCTTCCAGGTGGGTCAAACTGGCACCCTCCGCCTCCCTGAGCGGGTGCCCGTGCCACCAATCAGGCCCGCCTCGTGGGCTCCACACCCTGTGCTACGCACGTCACCATCAACAGATGAGTTTTACGATAGCAGCAGCTGTAACTCCGATCTATGTGATCCACCTTCCGATGAAGGGACCTACGGTTCCGGATCCGAAAGCTGCGGCAGCAGCCGACCAATCTGCGAACGCTACCTATGCGCCGCAGTCATCCAAGGCGATGAGGAAACACCTAACCCACCGCCCAACCGAAACGGCGGAAACGGCGAAAACAGAAGAAGCCAGTCCCCCCACCCAACGGGGAAAACAACGGCCACGTCATCCAACTTAGCAAAGAAGGATGGGTCCAAGCGCGCCGTGTCGTCGCAGGCGACATCGTCCTACCTACAGACGCCTCACGTGAACTACTAATGGCATACCACTACCTCCTCATCGAGGAGCACAATAAACAAGTCAAGATGTAGGAGACACTCGACAAACGCAAGCAAGCAGCCTTCGAGTCCAGCGCGTGACGAGCTGCGCTTTCCGCCATGGCACCCGACTCTAGCACAAACGGAAACCAGGGAAACAAACACCGCTCTTGGGTGGAAAACATGGATCCCAAGGAGCGGCGTGACGTGACCCGAACTCTCCACACATCGTTCATGGATATGGATGCCGACAGAAACATCATCCCGAAGACGCCACAAGCGGCTATCATGGCAGCCACTGCGTATCTCGCAGCCTACCCACCTCCGGAGGGGGACCCGAAAAGGGCCATGCATAGGTCCGCACTCACCGGACTAGGACTAATCGGAGCTACGCTCCATGAAGACGCTCCTGCGGAGCCGAAGAAGAAAGCTCCGGCCAGGCGCGACCGGAGTCCTACCCCTTCATCCGAAGAAGAGGAGGAGCATGACCTTCCTCGAAGGAAGAAGAGCTCGCGTCACCATAAACGCGACTATGACGCCAGAGACAAGCTTACACAGCGCAAGATCGACAAAGCACGAGCCAAACGTGCATGCTCGTCTGAATCCGAGATGGACGAAGACGAAGGAGAACTCTGCGGAGCTCGATGCTTCAGCAGATCCGTTCGACGAACGTAGATGCCACGCCATTTCAAGCTTCCTTCGGATACTCCGAAGTTCAACGACACGCAAGATCCAAAATCCTGGCTCAGTGACCATCTTTCATCCGTCAAGCTGCACGGAGGCAACAAAGAAACCGCCATGCAATGCCTTCAGCTGCAGCTTACAGGCGCGGCGCGGGTCTAGCTCAGCAGCCTAACATGAGGGTCCATCCGAAGCTGGGAGGAGCTCGCTTACAGCTTCATCCGAAATTTCAAGGGCACTAGCAAGAGGCCTGCCTCAATCGAAGAGTTGCGAGCCTGCACTCAGAGAACGGGTGAATCTATTCGCTCGTACATATTACGCTGGTCTACAACAAAGGACTCCACAGCACACATCTCCGAAGAGAGAGCCATCGACGCCTTTAGGGACAGCGTCAAACGCCAAGACTTCAAGGAGGAACTTGGGCGTGTCAAGCCCAAGACACTCGACCACCTCATGGAAATTGCCAACAGTTGGGCAGATGGCGAAGATTGCATCCAGCGAGCGCAATCGGATGAAGAGGACGACTACGGCCGAAGACGGGAATGCCGCAGCAAGAGGAGATCGCGCGTCTACGAAGACCACGACGGACCCGACATGGTCGCGGCCGGCTACGCCGACCGCCGCAACGACAACAGCCGCAACAGCGGAGGATACCGCGACGGAAACTTCCGCGACAACGGACGCTCCACATAGTCATGGCAACGCCGCGACCGCGACAACGGACCCTCGGCATTCGACAAACTTTCGGGTCCATGCACCATCCACTTCTATATCGATAAACAAGATGGCAAAAAGAAAGCCAGCCACATGCTCAAGGACTGCCGCGAGTTCCAGAAACTCAGCGAAAGCATGACGCAGATGCGGCAACAAGCCCCAATCCCTGCATTCGGAAGCGCACCTGCGCAAGGCGAAATAGCACATGGAGCTCCTCCACCGCCACCTATAGGAGGCCCAAACCAACCAGTCGCACCAGCGCAGAACAACGCCGGGGTCGGATACCCCCCACCAAAGGGAGCACTAAATATGATCCAGAAGGGACGCCCCACAAACAGGGTACAGAAGAAAATCACTCGACAAATCAACTTGGCCGTGGCAACTCCACCTGCAATCCCTGAGTACCTCAGCGGATCGGAGTCCTGCATCACATTCACTCGCGCGGACCACCCTTGCCAGATCCCTCGCCCAGGTCATGCTGCCCTGGTGCTGGAGGCGCAGATCGGAGGTTTCGAGATGAGTCGCGTCTTCATGGACGGTGGCAGTGGAATCAATCTAATGTTCGCAAGCACTCTAGCGGCAATGCGAATCCCACAATGCAGCCTGGAACAGTCAGACACAACGTTCCACGGCATCGTCCCAGGGAAGGGCATATTCCCCCTCGGCAAAATAGAGCTCGACGTCATCTTCGGGAAGCCGGACAACTTTCGGCAGGAACGACTCGAATTCGAAGTGGTGGACTGTCCGTCGCAATACCACGCCATCCTGGGGCGTGTAGCATTCGCAAGGTTCCTGGCCGTCCCACACTACGCATACCTGCTACTCAAGATGCCAGGACCAAGAGGCGTCATCACGATCCACGGAAGCTTCACCCGATCGGACCAATGCGACAGGGATTTCAACAAAATCTCCCAGTCTTTCGGCATGCAAGACGAGCTTGTAAGGCTCCGCGAGGTGATGGACAACGGGGCACCCCCAGTCACAAGGCAAAACGCGCCCGACATGTCCTTCGACTCCACCATCAACACCAAGAAAGTGCAGGTCCATCCGACTGATGCCTCCAAGACGGTGCTGATCGCCAACGACCTCAGCGCCAAGATAGGAAGGCGCCGTCGAATTCCTCCGTGGCTGAAATCTTCGCTGGTGTCCTGCGGACATGCCAGGAGTTCCTGTGGAATTCGCCGAGCACGCACTCAACGCCTTTCCAGACACCAAGCCGTCAGCAGTCCATCCAAGACGCCGGAGCCACGAGCCGAAGCTATCGGCAAGGAAATCAACAGATTACTCGCAGCAGACTTCATCCGGGAAATCAAAGAAAGCGAGTGGCTGGCAAACACAGTCATGGTCCCAAAAAAGGACACGGACATCCTGCGGATGTGCGTGGACTTTACGTCACTAAACAAGCATTGCCCAAAGGACCACTTCCCTCTTCCTCGGATCGATCAGATCATCGATTCAACTGCAGGTTGTGAGAAACTCTCCTTCCTCGACGCCTACTCAGGCTATAACCAGATTCGACTCAAGGTCGAAGATCAAGAGAAAACGTCGTTTATCACACCGTTTGGAGTATTCTGCTACAATACAATGCCCTTCGGGCTAAAGAACGCAGGTGCCACGTACCAGCGATGCATGCAAGCTTGCCTCAAGGACCAGGTCGGTGGCAACGTACAAGTCTATGTCGACGACATAGTAATAAAAACCAAGGAGGCAAGAACACTTATCGACGATCTCCGCGAGACGTTCGACAATCTTAATCGCTACAGGATCAAGCTCAACCCCGAAAAATGCGCCTTCGGCATCCCATCGGGTCAGCTGCTCGGGTACTTCATCTCTCAGCGAGGGATCGAGGCAAACCCGAAGAAAATCAGAGCCATCATGACAATGGAGAAGCCGAAAAACCTCAAAGGAGTCCAGCAGCTCGCAGGACGAGTAGCAGCGCTTAGCAGGTTTATCAGCCGCATGGGCGAGAAGGCCCTACCGTTCTACCAACTGCTGCGCAAAACAGATAAGTTCGAGTGGACACCAGAAGCCAACGGCGCATTCGAAAGCCTCAAGCGGCTCCTCTCTACCTCGCCTGTTTTGGTCACGCCAAAGGAGCGCGAGCCTCTGCTGCTGTACATAGCAGCCACACATCAGGTGGTCATCACCATACTCGTGGTCGAACGACCCGAAGAAGGCAAGACCCATGGGGTCCAGCGCCCAATCTACTACCTCAGCGAGGTACTCACTCCAACAAAACAGAGGTACCCTCACTACCAGAAACTCGCCTATGGCGTGTTCATGACGGCTCGACGGCTCAGCCACTACTTCCAGGAGCATCAGGTGATGGTCGTCAACGAGGCACCCCTGAACAGCATCCTAAATAACCCAGAGGCCACAGGACGCGTGGCCCTGTGGGGCATCGAACTGTCACCCTTGGACATCGTCTACGAGAAGCGACACGCAATTAAATCTCAAGTCCTTCCGGACTTCCTGGTACATTGGATGGAGCTACAGCTGCCAGATACCCCGGACATGTCGCAATCATGGACGATGCACTTCGACGGCTCCAAGAGAGAAGCTGGAGCAGAGCAGGGTCATCTTGACCTCCCATAAGGCGACAAGATGAAGTACGTTCTTCGGATGAAATTCAGAGCCTCCAATAACGAGGCCGAATACGAAGCCCTCATCCATGGCATGAGGATGGCAAAGATATGCGGCGCAACGCGCCTGGTCATCTATGGTGACTCCAACCTCGTCGTCCAGCAAACGATGAATGAGTGCGATGCACATGCCGAAAACATGATCGCGTACCGCGCGCTCTACAATGCACTCGAAGGAGAATTCGACGGCTGTGAGCTTCGACACGTCGGAAGAGAAAGCAACGAGGAAGCTGACAGACTCGCCAACATCGGCTCCACTTGCGCAAAAGTGCCACCAGGTGTGTTCCTCGAACAGATCTGCGTGCCGTCCATCAAGCGGAAATTCCCCAAAGGATCACCCAAAGAAGCAGAATACTCGGGGGCTACGCTACCCGAAGGTCATGAAGGACCCAAAAAGTTGGACACCGAGGTCGCCATGGTCAACCTAATGCAGGTCATGGCAGTCGAAGAAACCTGGACGCGCCCATACCTCCAGTTCCTGCTAAATGGAGAACTGCCTGACAACCCGACAGATGCCCGGCCCATATCTCGTCGGTCAAAGGCCTTCACCACTATCAATGGCGAGCTGTACAAGCGCAGTATCACGGGTGTACTACAATGGTGCGTCACCATCGACGACGGCAAAACCATCCTCCAAGACATCCACGAGGGCATCTGTGGCCACCACGCAGGCAGTCGCTCCCTTGTCGCCAAAGCTCTACGAGCAGGATTCTACTGGCCAACGACCATGAGCAACGCAAAGGACATCGTCCGAAGATGCAACGGGTGCCAACGGTTCGCCGACAAACCGCACGCACCCGGGTCCGAGCTCAGACCCATACCCATAGCTTGGCCTTTTGCCCAATGGGGCCTCGACATGATCGGCAAACTGCCAAAATCCTCCAAAGGGGGACACGTCTTCCTCCTGGTTGCAGTCGACAAATTCACCAAGTGGATCGAAGCCATGCCGGTCACCAACCAGAAAGGCAAAACTGCCGTCAAGTTCTTCGAGTCCATTGTCTATAGATTCGGCGTATCGCACAACATCATCATCGACAACGGGTCGAACTTCATCTCTGAAGAATTCCAGGACTTCTGCGAAGGCCTTGGGATCAACATCACGTATGCCTCAGTGGCACACCCACAAACGAACGGACAAGTGGAAAAGGCCAACGGCCTAATCGGCGCAGGCATCAAGAAGCGCCTCATGAGCTCCCTCGAACACAAAGCTGGAAACTGGACGAAAGAGCTACCATCCGTCCTGTGGAGCTTACGGACTACGCCAAACAGCGCCACCGGCTACACACCGTTCTTCATGGTACACGGAGCCGAGGCCGTGCTACCAGCCGAAGTACGCCATCAGGCCCCACGGGTCGTCGCTTACAGCGAAGCCGAATCCACGGCTGCACTCGAAGATGCCGTCGATACACTCGACGAGGCAAGAGACATAGCAGCAGCTCGATCAACGGTGTACCAGCAGAGTCTCCGCAACTACCACAGCCGCCGGCTGCGACCAAGGTCGTTCGTCGAAGGAGACCTCGTCTTACGACTCAAGCAAAAGCGACCGAACAAATTCGAGTCACCCTGGGAAGGACCCTATGTCATCACCGAAGTCATCCCAGGTGGCGCCTATCGCCTCAAGCACGTGGAGTCTGGAGTCGCATACTCCAACCCATGGAATATCTCGCACCTGCGATGATTCTATCCGTAGCAATCTACCCCTTTACTTTCAATAAGGCTTTCAGCCAAGGCTACTCAGCCGAACAATGTACCTCCTCCATTACGATATAAATAAAGCTAAGTGTCTCGCCCCCAAACTTCGGTTGACTATTTTTCTGCAACTTTATTACATGCTACAAACGCACTCGGGGGCTCCCCCCACCTCACGATTTCATCGACTGAGGACAAAACGTGTACACCTGAGTAGCTGACAACGTCAGGCAAACGAAAAGGACACATACTCAATCAAAAGCACTGCGTGCTCACAAACAAGCAAACCTTTACAACAAAGGGCACAAAAACGCCCAGCCGAAATATACAAACTTTACATCTATCTGTTTATTTTCAGGTCCTATCTATTCTGAAGAATAACCTGAGCACGCTGCTCAAACAAATCTACAATCTGTTCGGCATACTGCCTTACAGCCGCGTAATGCGGACGCATGTCCCACTCGCCACCATCCGGTCGAAGAGGTGGCCCAGCTGCCACAACAGCCAAATCTACGTCAGGGCAGTGCACCCTCACAAGAGACAAAGAAGCCTTCACTCCTGCGATGAGCTGCTGCCGCACTAGCTCCTTGACATTGCTGGCACTCCGAAACTTCGACAGAAGACCTGCAAGGGTCGTCGGCACGGCATCCAAAGGAAACATGACGTGCAAAGACCGAGAAAGCGAGGCCTGCACTTGGCGGAGCACCCGCGAAACTTGATGAACACGATCCTGCATCGTCGCCAGGGCTATGGCGCGATCACGATCCATCCAGAAGAAGCCGCCGGCTTCCATGTCCTGTTGAGTCAAGCAATTGACCCGAACAGTGACACACTCCTTTTCTTCCCTCGGAGCAAGATTCGCACCTGCAACAATCGGACAAAATAAGAGTAAAGCCAGCAGACTCATCCGAAGAACCAAGCTACAGCTCGAACCAAAGAACAACTTACATTGCAACTGCTCGGACAGCCGAACTAGCTCCGCCATCAAGTACTCCTCTCTGGCTGCACCACGATCTGCATTGGACTTCCAAACATCGGCATGGCCGCGTAACCCGAGCAATTCCCTCTACAAACTACGCACGCGATCTCGAAGGAAAGCGAGCTGCGAGGAATCATCCAACGATGGTCGCAATGGCTTTGCGGATGAAGTGTTAACTGGGTCAGCACCCGAAGGAACCTATAGCAGCAGAAAAAAGAAGGCACACAGACATTCAGCCAAGGATAGAGCACAACTCAGAGGAATTCATTAAATATATAAGGCCACTACGTGGCACAAGGACGGTATTCCTCAAGATATTTACAACAAAAGTAGACTACAAACTACCCTACGTCTACTATGCCTAAGATGCAGGACACTGAGTCGCCTCGAGATCGGGCGCCTAGCTTTGGCCCGCCTGCTTTGCATGATGCGTACTCAGACAACAAGTCAATGAGCTTGGGCCCATATCGTTTGTAACGAGCGGAGTAGCGAAGGCTACCTCGGATCCATCTGCGATCGTCGGCATCCGAAGTGATCTGGGGCAAGTCCAGCTCGCTCCAGCCGCCAAGGCCATCGCCACCGACGGACGCGATGCCCTTCGCTTGCGCTTATGCGCGCGGGCCGGTCGACAGAGCCTCTGCCAGAGCATTCACATCATCAAGGGTTGCGCCCTTCGGAAAAAGCTCCTGGTAGAAGCGACCAAGGACCTCTTTCGCCTTGGCAAGGGAGTTGACGACGGTGCCGCAGCGGTCTTCGACCGCCACAGTGGCATCATCCAGAGCACTCCCGTGCTCCAGAGCACCGCGGTCGAACTCGATGCCTGCGGCATCTGAGACAAAAACGAAGAAAAGCATGAAGAAAGGCAACATAGAAGAAGACCCGTAGAAAAAGAAACAAGTGCAAAAACTCGCACTCACCCGAAATAGCCTTGGCAGCAGCCATGAGCTTCGCCGCCACCCCTCAATGGTGGCTAGCTGCTCCTCACGATCTGCGGCCTCCTGCTGCAGACGCTCCTTCGCTTCGGCTGCCTTCGTCAGCTCTAGCTCGAGGCGCTCTTTCGCACCAACGGCGGCTTCGGTTTTCTGCTCCGATTGACCAAGGCTCTTTTTAAGAGCGTCGACCTCACGGAGGGACTCGTTATGCTCCTCTACATTTAAGACAAGCAAGTGTCAAAGAACAGGACCAGGATAAATAAGAAAGGCATTAAACAACAGATGGATACCTTGAAGCTGCCGAAGTTTCGCCTCCAGCGCCAAGCGCTCCTGCACCAGCCGCTTGGCCTCCTGCACAAAAGGCTGAAGACAAAGAAATAGCAGTAAGAAAAGGACTTGGGGGCTACGCCCAACACAAAGGAGAAAAAACCAAATCAGCATATGAAGACACTCGGGGGCTCCCCCCGTGACGTAAAGCAGAAAAACTTACATGCTCCGCTGGCGACTCCGAAGACTCGGCTGTGAAATTCTGAGGCGCAACCACCTGCACCTCCTGCACAGGAGGATCCGGAGCGGCGCCACCTGAAGTCGCCACCGTCTGAGGAGGAGGAGACGCAACGATCGACTCCCCCATCATCTCCCGTGCACCATCACTAGAATCATGGGAGGAGTGCCTGCATACGAACCAATCAGCACAAGTACAAAGCATCATAAAGGAAAAAAGACAAGAGCACAACAAGAAACTTACGAGCCGAGCGAGCTCAGGTCGAAGACAGGAGGAGCTTTTCGGGCTCTCTTCTCCTCCTTTTTCTCTTCCTTCTTCTCCTCTTTCTTCTCTTCCTTCTTCCACTTCGCTGGCGGGTGCGGGGCTACAGCCCGCACAGGAATGGCAGGAAGGGGAGAGGAAGAACCTCCATGACCATCACTATGGCGTTCAAGGCCCAAAGGATTTCTGGGAGTCGGAGGAGTCGAGGCATCCGAAGACTCGCTAGAGCTCCGTGATCGCTTGCGCGTATGGTCCTCACTCGACTCGTCGGCATCCTCTGCCGGAGATCGCGCCGACGGCAGCTCAGACACGGACTCAACCACTTCATTATCCGGGGCATTCGGATACCTTTCGGGCAATGGTGGCACCATGCCCGGTACTTTGAAGCTCTTCAAAAAACATAACGAACTTTGTTAGCAAACAAAGGAACTAAAAACACAGCCGACAAAAAGCACTACGTGCACAAATCTACACCTGTGGTACGGCCAATGCCGAAGAAAATGGAGGAGTTAGTGACTTCCCCGGGATTTCTTCTTCGGCCTTGAACTTCAGCAGCGTGCGAAGAGCCCTGTCAAGATCCCCCTCGGACATTTTCTCAGCCGAAACCCTCGTCGGATCACGGCGCCCAGAATAAAGAAACATCGGATGCGCCCTCGCTTGGAGAGGCTGCACCTGACGCTCAAGAAAAGTTCGAATGATGTCCACGCCGTTCACCTCTTTCTCCGGAATCAGCTGGAGATCCTCCACCCGACGGTAAAGGGCCTCTATCTCCTTCATCTCACCGTCCAAGATTTGGTTTTTTCAAGACCTTTTTCGCTCAATCATCTGGGAGGGGTCAAAAGGAACAAGACCAAAATCCTGCCCGGGCACTACGGAGTCGCGGATATAAAACCATCGCCTCCGCCAGTACTGGACAGATTCGGACATAGAAAAGGAAAAGAATTGCAGATTGGGACTGAGGGAGATGATGAAACCCCCAATGGGATACACACCATCCGAACCAGATTGCCTCTTCATGGAATAGAGCTTCCGGAAGAGGCCAAAGTGCGGCTCAATGCCAAGCCAACACTCGCAAAATGTGATAAAGCACGCAACGTGGAGAAGAGAATTGGGAGACAGATGATGAAGCTGAATCCCGTAGAAGAAGAGCAGTCCACGGAGGAAGTCGTGAACCAGAAAAGAAAACCCGCGCAAAACGAAGGCAAGAAACATAACCCGATACCCAGATGGGGGACGGGGGATTACCTCATTGCCGGGGAGTTTGACGGCCTCCCTATCCTGCGGGATGAGGCCCCGCTCACATAGCTTGCGGAGATCACTCTCCCGCGTCTCTGATCGCCGCCAGCCACCATCGGTGACGCGAGCAGCGGCGGCGCCTTTCTTGCCTCCGGCGGCGCTGGTCCCAACCGCAGATGAAGGCTTCTTTGTTTTCCCCATTGCGCTACGGCGGTGGCGGCGATGACAACGCAGAAAGAACGAAGAAAATGTGGAGGGAAATCTCAGCGTGCAGCAAGAATCGCTCAAGAACAAGGAGGCAGTGAACACAAGAACTGGTGCGGTGAAAATAAACCACGATTTCACCCAAGGATTATAACAGCAAAGACGACGCACGACAGCCGTCCATCGAGAAGACCTAACGCCAACGATAGATCTGGCCATACACGTGTCAGCATCACAACGAACCGTCGTTACCACGCCGTCCACTACGCGCGGAAATCGAGGAGACGCCGTAATTATCTCCACGCCGCGCGTGACCGGTCAATTCAAAGTCAGCTAGTGGGACCCACGCTTCGTCCAGTCAAGTCATCTTTGGCGTAGCAGACGCTTGAGGTCATCAATCGTTAGCACTGACGTCATAAAAGCTATACTAGCACCAACTTCGTCTCCACAGCTAAGAGTACTCACTCGAATCTTCGATTTGACTAAATACTCGAGGGCTACTCCTATCAGGAGCGCTGGCCCGCACCCGAAAGACGAATTACTTCTCTGAGTTCTACGTCGAGTCTACGACTCCACTACGGACTCGGGGGCTACTCCCATATGGAGGATGGATTTAAGCATCCGAAAATTTTCGAGTCCTACGGACTTAACAACTGGACGATGTTTGAACTAAAGTCTCCGCTCGAGTCTACGACTCGAACAGACACTTGGGGGCTACTCCCATAGGGAGCGCTGGTTGCGCACCCTATAAAATCTTCGACTGCGATCTTTCGGATCAGCACGCAAAAACTTTTTTGGCAACTCTGCCCCAGCAAAAAGCTAAGTGAGCGACAATCTCCTTGGCCACCCGAAACACCTCCGTGGTGACAAATGTTCGGATGCTGCATCTACAACGCAAAGATAAGACCTACAGATATCATCTGATGGCACAGCAACCTTTTGTGCGCTCTGCTAGTATAAATCCATGCCAACAGGCATGATGAAAAATCCCGACGGACGCGTTGGGTACATCAATTAAAAACACTGGAATTCTACTCCTATAAGTCCTTCGCGGCCTGAGTCGAATTACGCCAGCATATGTTCCGGGTTCAAGTTAAGGGACTCGAACCTGAAGAAGATCATGTTGTTTCGTCCTAAGACAGTTAACTGACCCTGATCCGTCGGGTGAGTCAGGCACATGTATCAACAAATCCCTACATACATATACTGTTACTACCCGGTTGGACCCGAAGGATTGAAGAGTCCTCAGCCGAATCTACGATTGACCGATCACCGGGGCCATCGACATGGTTATACCGTAGATGCGTGACTTCAGCATACCTGGTCCAGCCCAAGGAAGGCCCATGGCAGATGTACGCCGGCCCATGAAGATTTTCGGGTGGCCAAGGCCCATGACGCCTTCGAGTCCTTGGAGAACAAGACTAGCGCAGATAGGAAATTCAAAGGGGTAAAACCCTAGAACCTGTAACCGACTAGGACTATGCCCATGACCTGCCTAAGTCTATATAAAGGCCAGGAGGGCACGTCCTAGATCAATCGACTCATACCCTCGCACACGCATCCACGCCAGATCGAATCTGCGCACCCTGTAACCTTCGGTTCCGCCATAATCAAGAGCAGACAAGCAGGAGTAGGGTTTTCCCTTCGGGGGCCTGAACCTGGGTAAATCTCGTGTCCCCTGGTTGCTTGTCTGTTAACCGTGCCACGATCTCCAGCATCCCCATCTTCTCCAAAACCCAAGTCCATAACAATGGGCATTGACGAGATTAAACCTCGTCAATTGGCGCCGTCTATGGGAATCGGGGCTGCTGATTGTGCGATCGTGACGGTTCCGACCCGATCGATCTACAACTCTGCGGCGACGGAGAATCACCTCCTCTTCGGCGCTTTCGACTTCACCGCCCACTCGCCGGCCACCATGAAAGATTTCGAGCCCGTAGGCGACGGACTCGAGATCCTATTCGGGAGTTTCTGCTTCCAGGTGGGTCAAACTGGCACCCTCCGCCTCCCTGAGCGGGTGCCCGTGCCATCAATCAGGCCCACCTCATGGGCTCCACACCCTGTGCTACGCACGTCACGATCAACAGATGAGTTTTACGATAGCAGCAGCTGTAACTCCGATCTATGTGATCCACCTTCGGATGAAGGGACCTACGGTTCTGGATCCGAAAGCTGCGGCAGCAGCCGACCAATCTGCGAATGCTACCTATGCACCGCAGTCATCCAAGGCGACGAGGAAACACCTAACCCGCCGCCCAACCGAAACGGCAGAAATGGCGAAAACAGAAGAAGCCAGTCCCCCCCACCCAACGGGGAAAACAACGGCCACGTCATCCAACTTAGCAAAGAAGGATGGGTCCAAGCGCGCCGTGCCGTCGCAGGCGACATCGTCCTACCTGCAGACGCCTCACGTGAACTACTAATGGCATACCACTACCTCCTCATCGAGGAGCACAAGAAACAAGTCAAGATGCAGGAGACGCTCGACAAACGCAAGCAAGCAGCCTCCGAGTCCGGTATGACGAGCTGCGCTCTCCGCCATGGCACCCGGCTCTAGCACAAACGGAAACTAGGGAAACAAGCACCGCTCTCGGGTGGAAAACATGGATCCCAAGGAGCGGCGTGACGTGACCCAAACTCTCCACACATCGTTCATGGATATGGATGCCGATGGCAACATCATCCCGAAGACGCCACAAGCTGCTATCATGGCAGCCACTGCGTATCTCGTAGCCCACCCACCTCCGGAGGGGGAGCCGAAAAGAGCCATGCATAAGTCCGCACTCACCAGACTCGGACTCATCGGAGCTGCGCTCCACGACGACGCTCCTACGGAGCCAAAGAAGAAAGCTCCGGCCAGGCGCGACCGGAGTCCTACCCCTTCATCCGAAGAAGAGGAGGAGCATGACCTTCCTCGAAGGAAGAAGAGCTCGCATCACCATAAACGCGACTACGACGCCAGAGACAAGCTTACACAACGCAAGATCGACAAAGCACGAGCCAACGCATGCTCGTTCTAATCCGAGATGGACGAAGACGAAGGAGAACTCTGCGGAGCTCGATGCTTCAGCAGATCCGTTCGACGAACGCAGATGCCACGCAATTTCAAGCTTCCTTCGGATACTCCGAAGTTCAACGGCACGCAAGATCCAAAATCCTGGCTCAGTGACCATCTGTCATCCGTCAAGCTGCACGGAGGCAACAAAGAAACCGCCATGCAATGCCTTCAGCTGCAGCTTACAGGCGCGGCGCGGGTCTTGCTCAGCAGCCTAACATGAGGGTCCATCCGAAGATGGGAGGAGCTCGCTTACAGCTTCATCCGAAATTTCAAGGGCACTAGCAAGAGGCCTGCCTCAATCGAAGAGTTGCGAGCCTACACTCAGAGAACGGGTGAATCTATTCGCTCGTACATACTACGCTGGTCTACAACAAAGAACTCCACAGCACACATCTCCGAAGAGAGAGCCATCGACGCCTTCAGGGACGGCGTCAAACGCCAAGACTTCAAGGAGGAACTTGGGCGTGTCAAGCCCAAGACACTCGACCACCTCATGGAAATTGCCAACAGTTGGGCAGATGGCGAAGATTGCATCCAGCGAGCGCAATCGGATGAAGAGGACGACTACGGCCGAAGACGGGAACGCCGCAGCAAGAGGAGATCGCGCGTCTACGAAGACCGCGACGGACCCGACATGGTCGTGGCCGGCTACGCCGACCGCCGCAACGACAACAGCCGCAACAGCGGAGGATACCGTGGCGAAAACTTCCGCGACAACGGACGCTCCACACAGTCATGGCAACGCCGCGACCGCGACAATGGACCCTCGGCATTCGACAAACTTTCGGGTCCATGCACCATCCACTTCTACATCGACAAACAAGATGGCAAAAAGAAAGCCAGCCACATGCTCAAGGACTGCCGTGAGTTCCAGAAACTCAGCGAAAGCATGACGCAGATGCGGCAACAAGCCCCAATCCCTGCATTCGGAAGCGCACCTGCGCAAGGCGAAATAGCACATGGATCTCCTCCACCGCCACCTATAGGAGGCCCAAACCAACCAGTCGCATCAGCGCAGAACAACGCCGGGGTCGGATACCCCCTACCAAAGGGAGCACTAAATATGATCCAGAAGGGACGCCCCACAAACAGGGTACAGAAGAAAATCACTCGACAAATCAACTTGGCTGTGGCAACTCCACCTGCAATCCCTGAGTACCTCAGCGGATCGGAGTCCTGCATCACATTCACTCGCGCGGACCACCCTTGCCAGATCCCTCGCCCAGGTCATGTTGCCCTGGTGCTGGAGGCGCAGATCAGAGGCTTCGAGATGAGTCACGTCTTCATGGACGGTGGCAGTGGAATCAATCTAATGTTCACAAGCACTCTAGCGGCAATGCGAATCCCGCAAAGCAGCCTGGAACAATCAGACACAACGTTCCACGGCATTGTCCCAGGAAAGGGCATATTCCCCCTGGGCAAAATAGGGCTCGACGTCATCTTCGGGAAGCCAGACAACTTTCGGCAGGAGCACCTAGAATTCGAAGTGGTGGACTGGCCGTCGCAATACCACCCCATCCTAGGGCGTGTAGCATTCGCAAGGTTTCTGGCCATCCCACACTACGCATACCTACTACTCAAGATGCCAGGACCAAGGGGCATCATCACGGTCCACGGGAGCTTCACCCGATCGGACCAATGCGACAGGGATTTCAACAAAATCTCCCAGTCTTTCAGCATGCAAGACGAGCTTGTAAGGCTCCGCGAGGTGACGGACAACGGGGCACCCCCAGTCACAAGGCAAAACGCGCCGGACATGTCCTTCGACTGTCGGAGCCACGAGCCGAAGCTATCGGCAAGGAAATCAACAGATTACTCGTAGCAGACTTCATCCGGGAAATCAACGAAAGCGAGTGGCTGGCAAACACAGTCATGGTCCCAAAGAAGGACACGGACATCCTGCGGATGTGCGTGGATTTCACGTCACTAAACAAACATTGCCCAAAGGACCACTTCCCTCTTCCTCGGATCGATCAGATCATCGATTCGACTGCAGGTTGTGAGAAACTCTCCTTCCTCGACGCCTACTCATGCTATAACCAGATTCGACTCAAGGTCGAAGATCAAGAGAAAACGGCGTTTATCACAATCGCTCGAGTATTCACATAATACAATGCCCTTCGGCTAAAGAACACAAAGCATCAGCAATGCATGCAGGCCTGCCTCAAGGACCAGATCGGTCGAACGCCCAAGTCTATGTCGACGACATAGTAATAAAACCAAGGAGGCCGTAACACTTATCGACGATCTCCGCGAGACGCTCGACAATCTTGATCGCTATAGGATCAAACTCAACTCGAAAATGCGCCTTGGCGTCCCATCGGTCACCTGCTCGGGTACTTCATCTCTCAACAGGGATCGAGGCAAACCCAAAGAAAATCAGAGCCATCATGATGGAGAAGCCGAAAACCTCAAGGGAGTCCAAAGTCACGAGTAGCGGCGCTTAGCAGGTTTATCAGCCGCATGGGCGAGAAGGCCCTACCGTTCTACCAACTGCTGCGCAAAACAGATAAGTTCGAGTGGACACCAGAAGCCAACGACGCATTCGAAAGCCTCAAGCGGCTCCTCTCTACCTCGCCCGTTTTGGTCACGCCAAAGGAGCGCGAGCCTCTGCTGCTGTACATAGCAGCCACACATCAGGTGGTCAGCACCGTACTCGTGGTCGAACGACCCAAAGAAGGCAAGACTCACGGGGTCCAGCGCCCAATTTATTACCTCAGCGAGGTTCTCACTCCAACAAAACAGCGGTACCCACACTACCAGAAGCTAGCCTACGGCGTGTTCATGACGGCTCGACGGCTGAGCCACTACTTCCAGGAGCATCAGGTGATGGTTGTCAATGAGGCACCCCTAAACAGCATCCTGAATAACCCGGAGGCCACAGGACGCGTGGCCCTGTGGGGCATCGAACTATCACCTCTAGACATCGTCTATGAGAAGCGACTCACAATCAAATCTCAAGTCCTTCCAGACTTCCTGGTACATTGGATGGAGCTGCAGCCGGACACCCTGCATATGTCGCAGTCATGGACGATGCACTTCGACGGCTCCAAGCGCGAAGCCGGAGCAGGGGCAGGGGTCATACTGACCTCCCCGCAAGGCGACAAGATGAAGTACGTTCTTCGGATGAAATTCAGAGCCTCCAATAACGAGGCCGAATACGAAGCCCTCATCCATGGCATGAGGATGGCAAGATATGCGCGCAACGCGCCCGGTCATCTATGGTGACTCCAACCTCGCCGCCCAAATAGACGATGAATGAGTGCGACGCACACGCCTAAAAACATGATCGCTGCATCGCCTACAACACACTCAAAGGAGAATTCGACGGTGAGCTTCGACACGCCGAAGAGAAAGCAACGAGGAAGCCGATAGACTCGCCAACATCGGCTCCACTTGCTAAAAGTGCCACCGTGTGTGTTCCTCAATGCATGCGGCCCATCAAGCGGAAATTCCCCAAAGGATCACCCAAAGAAGCAGAACACTCGGGGGCTATGCTACCCGAAGGTCATGAAGGACCCGAAAAGTTGGACACCGAGGTCGCCATGGTCAACCTAATGCAGGTCATGGCAGTCGAAGAATCCTGGACTCGCCCATACCTCCAATTCCTGTTAAATGGAGAACTGCCTGACAACCCGACAGATGCCCGGCGCATATCTCGTCGGTTAAAGGCCTTCACCACTATCAATGGCGAGCTGTACAAGCGCATTATCACGGGTGTACTACAACGGTGCGTCACCATCGACGATGGCAAAACCATCCTCCAAGACCTTTTTCGCTCAATTATCTGGGAGGGGTTAAAAGGAACAAGACCAAAATCCTGCCCGGGCACTACGGAGTCGCGGATATAAAACCATCGCCTCCGCCAGTACTGGAAAGATTCAGACATAGAAAAGGAAAAGAATTGCAGATTGGGACTGAGGGAGATGATGAAAACCCCAATGGGATACACACCATCCGAACCAGATTGCCTCTTCACGGAATAGAGCTTCCGGAAGAGGCCAAAGTGCGGCTCAATGCCAAGCCAACACTCGCAAAATGTGATAAAGCACGCAACGTGGAGAAGAGAATTGGGAGACAGATGATGAAGCTGAATCCCATAGAAGAAGAGCAGTCCATGGAGGAAGTCGTGGACCGGAAAAGAAAACCCGTGCACAACAAAGGCAAGAACCATAACCCGGTACCCAGATGGGGGACGGGGGATTACCTCATTACCGGGGAGTTTGACGGCCTCCCTATCCTGTGGGATGAGGCCCCGCTCGCGTAGCTTGCGGAGATCACTCTCCCGCGTCTCTGATCGCCACCAGCCACCATCGGTGACGCGAGCAGCGGCGGTGCCCTTCTTGCCTCCGGCGGCGCTGGTCCCAACCGCAGATGAAGACTTCTTCGTTTTCCCCATTGCGCTACGGTGGTGGTGGCGATGACAACGCAGAAAGAACGAAGGAAATATGGGAGGAAATCTCAGCGCGCAGCAAGAATCGCTAAAGAACAAGGAGGCAGTGAACACAAGAACTGGTGCGGTGAAAACAAACCACGATTTCACCCAAGGATTATAACAGCGAAGACGACGCACGACAGCCGTCCATCGAGAAGACCTAATGCCAACGGTAGATCCGCCGTACGTGTCAAGATCACAACGAACCGCCGTTACCACGCCGTCCACTACGCTGCGAAATCGAGGAGATGCCAGAATTATCTCACGCCTGCGGACCGGTCAATTCAAAGTCAGCTAGTGGGACCCACGCTGGCCCAAATAAGTCATTCTGGCGAAAGGTGACGCTTGAGGTCATCAATCGTCAAGACCGACGTCATCAAAAGCTATACTAGCACCAACTTCGCTCCACAGCTAAGAGTACTCACCGAATCTTCGATTCGACTAAATACTGGTTACTCCTATCGAGGCCTGGCCGCACCCGATAGACAAATGAGGACAATTATTTCGAGTCCCACGTCCGAGTCTACGACTCCACTACGGACTGGGGCTACTCCATAGGGAGGATGGATTTAAGCATCCGAAAATTTTCGAGTCCCGCGGACTTAACAACTGAAACAATGCTTGAACTAAAGTCTCTGCTCGAGTCACGACTAACAGACACTTGGGGTTACTCCCATAGGGATACTGGTCGCGCACCCTATGAAATCTTCGATCGCGATCTTCGGATTAGCACGCAAAAACTTTTTGGCAACTTTTCCCAACAAAACGGCCGAAGCGAGCGACAATCTCCTAGGCCACCCAAGCACCTCCGTGGTGATAAATGTTCGATGTGCGTCTGCGACGCAAAGATAAGACCTACAGATATCATCCGGTGGCTCGCAACGCACCCGATCAAGCGCTCGCTAGTATGAACTGCATCAGCAGGTACGATGAAAAATCCCGACGGACGTTGGGTACACCAATTAAAATCACCGGAATTCCACTCGTAAGTCCTCCGCGCCGAGTCGAATTACGCCAAAGATATGTTCCAGTGTCCGGGTTGAGGGACTCAACCTCAAGAAGATCGTGTCGTTCGGCCCTAAGATAGTTAATCGACCCGCCGGTTGAGTCGTGCACACGCATCAACAATCCCTACACACATATACTATTAATATATAAGTTGCACCGAAGGATGGAAGAGTCTCACCGAATCTACGATTCGACCGATCACCGGGCCATCGACATGGTTATACCCACGGGTACGTGACTTCAGCGCATTCGATCCAGCCCAAGGAAGGCCCACACAGAGATATACATCGCCCATGAAGATTTTCGGTGGCCAAGGCCCATGACGCCTTGAGTCCTTGGAGAACAAGACTAGCGCAGATAGGAAATTCAAAGGGTAAAACCCTAGAACTCAGAATCGGGACTATGCCCGGACCTGCCTAAGTCTATATAAAGGCCGGAGGGCACTTCCTAGATCTCTCGACTCATACCCTCGACACGCATCCACGCCAGATCGAATCAAGACCAGAACCTTCGGTTCCGCCAGTAATCAAGAGAAGGCAAGCGTGAGTAGGGTTTTCCTCCGGGCCCGAACTCGGGTAAATCTCGTGTCCCCGGTTGCTTGTCTGTTAACCGTGCCACGATCTCCAAAGATCCCCATCTTCTCCAAAACCCAAGTCCATAATACGGGCATTGACGAGATTAAACCTCGCCAATTGGTGCCGCCTGGGAATCGGGTGTTGATTGTGCGATCGTGACGGTTCCGACCCGATCGATCTACAACTCAAGGGCGACGGAGAATCACCTCCTCTTCGGCGCTCGACTTCAACGCCCACTCGCCACCACCATGAAAGATTTCGAGTTCAGGGCGACGGACTCGAGATCCTATTCGGGAGTTTCGCCTGTGTGGGTCAACCGCACCTCCGCCTCGAAGTGGGTGCCCGTACATCAATCAGGCCCGCCAGGCCCTACACCCCGTATACGACGCCACCATCAACAGATGAGTTTTACGATAGCAGCAGTTGTAACTCCGATCTATGTGATCCACCTTCGGATGAAGGGACCTACAGTTCCGGATCCGAAAGCTGCGGCAGCAGCCGACCAATCTGCGAACGCTACCTATGCACCACAGTCATCCAAGGCAACGAGGAAACACCTAACCCGCCGCCCAACCAAAACGGCGGAAACGGCGAAAACAGAAGAAGCCAGTCCCCCCACCCAACGGGGAAAACAACGGCCACGTCATCCAACTTAGCAAAGAAGGATGGGTCCAAGCGTGCCGTGCCGTCGCAGGCGACATCGTCCTACCTGCAGACGCCTCACGTGAACTACTAATGTCATACCACTACCTCCTCATCGAGGAGCACAAGAAACAAGTCAAGATGCAGGAGACGCTCGACAAACACAAGCACGCAGCTTCCGAGTCTAGCGCGCGACGTGCTGCGCTCTCCGCCATGGCACCCGGCTCTAGCACAAACGGAAACCAGGGAAACAAGCACCGCTCTCGGGTGGAAAACATGGATCCCAAGGAGCGGCGTGACGTGACCCGAACTCTCCACACATCGTTCATGGATATGGATGCCAACGGCAACATCATCCCGAAGACGCCACAAGCTGCTATCATGGCAGCCACTGCGTATCTTGCAGCCCACCCACCTCCGGAGGGGGACCCGAAAAGAGCCATGCATAAGTCCGCACTCACCGGACTCGGACTCATCGGAGCTGCGCTCCACGACGACGCTCCTGCGGAGCCGAAGAAGAAAGCTCCGGCCAGGAGCGACTGGAGTCCTACCCCTTCATCCGAAGAAGAGGAGGAGCATGACCTTCCTCGAAGGAAGAAGAGCTCGCGTCACCATAAACGCGACTACGACGCCAGAGACAAGCTTACACAGCGCAAGATCGACAAAGCACGAGCCAAACGTGCATGCTCGTCTGAATCCGAGATGGACGAAGACGAAGGAGAACTCTGCGGAGCTCGATGCTTCAGCAGATCCGTTCGACGAACGCAGATGCCACGCAATTTCAAGCTTCCTTCGGATACTACGAAGTTCAACGGCACGCAAGATCCAAAATCCTGGCTCAGTGACCATCTGTCATCCGTCAAGCTGCACGGAGGCAACAAAGAAACCGCCATGCAATGCCTTCAGCTGCTACCATAAAGCGCGGCGCGGGTCTTGCTCAGCAGCCTAACATGAGGGTCCATCCGAAGCTGGGAGGAGCTCGCTTACAGCTTCATCCGAAATTTCAAGGGCACTAGCAAGAGGCCTGCCTCAATCGAAGAGTTGCGAGCCTGCACTCAGAGAACGGGTGAATCTCTTCGCTCGTACATACTACGCTGGTCTACAACAAAGAACTCCGCAGCACACATCTCCGAAGAGAGAGCCATCGACGCCTTCAGGGACGGCGTCAAATGCCAAGACTTCAAGGAGGAACTTGGGCGTGTCAAGCCCAAGACACTCGACCACCTCATGGAAATTGCCAACAGTTGGGCAGATGGCGAAGATTGCATCCAGCGAGCGCAATCGGATGAAGAGGACGACTACGGCCGAAGACGGGAACGCCGCAGCAAGAGGAGATCGCGCGTCTACAAAGACCGCGACGGACCCGACATGGTCGCGGCCGGCTACGCCGACCGCCGCAATGACAACAGCCGCAACAGCGGAGGATACCGCGGCGGAAACTTCTGCGACAACGGACGGTCCACACAGTCATGGCAACGCCGCGACCGCGACAACGGACCCTCGGCATTCGACAAACTTTCGGGTCCATGCACCATCCACTTTTACATCGACAAACAAGATGGAAAAAAGAAAGCCAGCCACATGCTCAAGAACTGCCGTGAGTTCCAGAAACTCAGCAAAAGCATGACGCAGATGCGGCAACAAGCCCCAATCCCTGCATTCGGAAGCGCACCTGCGCAAGGCAAAATAGCACATGGAGCTCCTCCACCGCCACCTATAGGAGGCCCAAACCAACCAGTCGCACCAACGCAGAACAACGCCGGGGTCGGATACCCCCCACCAAAGGGAGCACTAAATATGATCCAGAAGGGACGCCCCACAAACAGGGTACAGAAGAAAATCACTCGACAAATCAACTTGGCTGTGGCAACTCCACCTGCAATCCCTGAGTACCTCAGCGGATCGGAGTCCTGCATCACATTCACTCACGCGGACCACCCTTGCCAGATCCCTCGCCCAGGTCATGCTGCCCTGGTGCTGGAGGCGCAGATCGGAGGCTTCGAGATGAGTCGCGTCTTCATGGACGGTGGCAGTGGAATCAATCTAATGTTCGCAAGCACTCTAGCGGCAATGCGAATCCCGCAATGCAGCCTGGAACAATCAGACACAACGTTCCACGGCATTGTCCCAGGAAAGGGCATATTCCCCCTGGGCAAAATAGGGCTCGACGTCATCTTCGGGAAGCCGGACAACTTTCGGCAGGAGCGCCTAGAATTCGAAGTGGTGGACTGGCCGTCGCAATACCACGCCATCCTAGGGCGTGTAGCATTCGCAAGGTTTCTGGCCGTCCCACACTACGCATACCTACTACTCAAGATGCCAGGACCAAGGGGCGTCATCATGGTCCATGGGAGATTCACCCGATCAGACCAATGCGACAGGGATTTCAACAAAATCTCCTAGTCTTTCGGCATGCAAGACGAGCTTGTAAGGCTCCGCGAGGTGACGGACAACGGGGCACCCCCAGTCACAAGGCAAAACACGCCCGACATGTCCTTCGACTCCACCGTCAACACCAAGAAAGTGCAGGTCCATCCGACTGATGCCTCCAAGACGGCGCTGATAGCCAACAACCTCGCCAACAAGATAGGAAGGCGCGCTGTCAATTCCTCCGTGAGCGCTGGAAATTACCGAAGTCCGCGGACATGCCAGAGTTCTCGTGGAATTCGCGAAAGCACGCACTCAACGCCTTTCTAGACACCAAGCCACCAAGCAGTCCATCCAAAGACTGTCGGAGCCACGAAGCTATCGGCAAGGAAATCAACAGACATTACCGCAGACTTCATCCGGGAAATCAAGGAAAGCGAGTGGCTGGCAAACACAGTCATGGTCCCAAAGAAGGACACGGACATCCTGCGGATGTGCGTGGATTTCACGTCACTAAACAAACATTGCCCAAAGGACCACTTCCCTCTTCCTCGGATCTCGGACATACACTGGCATAAAAGGTTCACACGATCACAGAAGTCATCGTTGAATGTGTGGGAGTCAGTACGGATTTCCAGGTCCCGCTGCTGATTATTGATCGGAGAGGGGTCTCGATCATGTCTGCATTATTCGCGAACCGTAGGGTGACACACTTAAGGGATACCGACAGCATTCGAAGCAAATGATATGCCAGAGAAATAAAAAGGAAAGCGCAGGAATTTATTTCACTAGACAATCAAACTGCTTTGCTGAAATTGCTGAAACTGGTTCTGCATGTGAAATTGAAATGTTGTAAGGGGTTTTATGTGAATGTTTGTTAATTAAAGTAATTAACAAAATTCTGAATAAATAAATAAAAGAGTTTTATTTAAATGAGAGCTTGCATTAATTTTGGTGGAAAATTAATGCATGTGAGTGGAATTGTGAGTGGAGAGGTTTTTATGTGAGTGGAGCTTCCACCACATGAATGAGGGAGAGGAGGGGGCACCCTCCATGTCCGGCGGCCATGCCCCCTTGGGCTGCCCCCCTCCCCTATAAAAGGACCCCCTCCTCTCACTTGTCTCACACACCTCCTCACGAAGGATCTCTCTCCCCCCTTTAGAATATCCCCATGGTCTCGGATCAGCGAGATACATGTTTCCGGTGGCTTTTTCTGGAAGGATTTGTTGCTTCCGCTGCTTCGCTGGAGCGAGGGCGCGGAGGTTGTCGGGGTACCCGTACGTGTGTGCGATCACGGATGCACCACTACTTTGAGGTGTTGGACTTGATCGTGCTGGACCGGCTAGACCAGATGGACTTCATCACGATCTTGAGATCGGCAAGCGTTCGTCTACATCATCCATGAGTACAACCTTTTTAACGCTATTCGGTCTTCGAGGGTATGTATTCTATGGATGTATATCCACCCGTTGCTTGTATATAGTAGATAGATCTTGGTACATAGTTGTTCCCATCGTAGGAAATTTTTTGTTTTCTATGTCATAACCCTACAAAGGGTATCGAGCCGGATCTATGCGTAGATGCTTTGCACGGGTAGTACACATATGAGTATGTGGGCGATGATGATCATTTTATTGCTTCTTAGTTGTACTTTGGATATTGGTGGCATAGTGGGATGAAGCGGCCCGGACAAACTTTACCTGTCCTCGCACATGAGACCTGTTCCATGCTTGACATGCAACTAGTTTTGCATAAGTGGCTAGCGGGTGTCTGTCTCTCCTACTATAGTCAATATCTAATTTGGAACGAGTTGTCAACAATTTGGTTATCCTCGTTGTGGTTCATGTTCGTAGGTAAGAACGGTTCTATCTCGAAAGCCCTAAGCCACGTAAAATTTGCAATGGATAAATTAGAGGCGTCTAGTTTAGATTGTTGCTGGGCTAGTGTTATGATATGGTGATGTTGTAAGTAGAAGTATGAGATGATACTCTTACAACACACATAGTGTGTAAGTTCCATAGACCTTGGCCTTACACATAAAGGTATGATAAAGATCATACCACGGTGCACATGATAGAGATCATATGCGGGAACCATATCATTCCACTAATAAACATGTGATGTTTGATAGCATCTTATATTGCTTGTTTGGCGTTTTATTAGCATAATAAGATGATCCCTCATTTAAATATCAAGATAAGAATGTGTTCTTCCTTAAGTATGCACCGACAATGTTTCGTCGCTTCAAGACATCACGTGATGATCGGGTGTACTTCAATCCACGAGCACATCTCGGGTGTAAGACAGTTACACACACGAATACTAAGGTTCTTACTTGGCGAGCCTAGCATGTACAGACATGGCCTCGGAACACGGACCGAAAGGTTAAGCATGAGTCATATAGTAGATATGATGCCCATTTGATGCTCGCCTTTGAAGCTACACCGACTCACGTGATGATCGGACTTGGTGTAGTGGATTTGGTTCATGTAATCACCAAAAAGACACGAGGGATGTCGTTTTTGAGTGGGAGTTCATTTATAATTTGGATTAGTAGAACTCAATTTATCATAAATTAAATCAAAGTGAATTTGCATAATTTGTTGTAGTCATTGGCATTCGTTCACCACCTTATGCATAGTTGTAATTGAGATAATAGAACTATAGAATTTTGGATATATACTTTACGAACTGGTATCGTATTGTGTTGAGTGTCAATCAAAGTTTAAAGTCCTATTGCAAATTTTTAGCAAACTCTATTTACTCCGTGAAATTTAATAGTTAGTATTAAATTAAGAGTAACAATTCCAGTGTTAGTATCTTATGTATCATGTTTGCCTCCATGATTCTTGATTGTTTTAATATCAAGTTTATCTAGGAGCTGAAAGAATTGTTTCAGAAACCATCATGTGTGGCAGATATAACGATATCTGAAACAATGTTTTGGTTGCAATATGATAGAGTATAATATATGTTCTCATATTGGATGAGAATTTGCAAAGGTTGGAGATGCTCGACATCCTAATCATCCAAAAGGGTTTTGGAAAGTAATGTTATACTCACGATTCACCTTTATAAGCTACAGTAGCTTGATCATGAAAGTCGTCATGATAAGTATGAATAGAAGATGTATGTAAAGTGTTTACTATACTAAAAGATTACTAAAGAATGGATTTTGAAAGAACGTCGATCATTTGATGATGGTGATCTACTTCAAAGTGCAAGTCCAAAGGTATTATTATTTGAATATACATGCTTTGGACTATGTGTCATGTATATGGCGCCACCTTTTGATGTTGATAGATTCTTTTAAAAGGAAAAGGAAATGCTGAAAGAGAATCTATAAAATATATTTGGCAGAAAATAAAAGATTGGAAATATCCAATTTAGGTATATAAATGATATACATGTTATGGTTGTATTCTTTGCTTGTTAAACAATGTGGTTCTTGGGTATTGGATACCTAATTGGTTGGTATGAAATTTCATACGGAATGACGCAATTCATGAACCACAATGGCCTAAGTAACTAGCAACAGAATATGTGATGATGTTCATCGAAAACAAACAAACCGTTGTTTGTATTTCTCGTTGACATCAAGGCTTGAATTCAAGATTTGTTTTAATAATTGTTATTTAAATCAGGTATTATGAGAACAAAGGTTGTTCAAATAATTACCGTATTCCATATAAGATGGATGATTTACAAATCTAGTTGGAGAAATCACATCCATAAAACCTAATGCTAAAATGTCGCAAGACAAATGATTGAAAGATCACTTACGAAGTGACATCACCGTTTAAATTATATTGGAAAGAAAACATGAAGAATCTCCATATTCATGGATTTTTGGAGTCTTTGATTTGATCAAGTGACGCTTGTGAGACTTTCCTCGGGATAATTAAAACTTCGTTCAAAGGCCAAAGAAGAACGAACGACTAAATTATTGGAATTTATACATATCGATGTATGTAGTCCATTATGTGTAGTCGTAAGCGATGGGTTTCAACTTCATATACTTTCTCCGGAAATTTGAGTGAATATTCACTTAATGAGAAAGAAGTGTGAAATATTTGAAAATGTTCAAAGACTTTCAAGATGAAGTGAAAATATTGTGACAAGAAAATAAATGGTTTATGATTTTATCATAAGGGATTTATTTGAGTTACAAGTGTAACAAGAAAATAAATAAATTATGATATTATCATAAAGGGATTTATTTGAGTTGCAAGGTTAGCAAAACACCTAGATTTACATTTCCCGAAACACCATAGGAGTATGGAGTGTTTGAGATTTGTAATGAAACCTTGTTTGACATGGTTGGATCAAAGGTGTTATTTATAAAACTGCCATTATGTTTTAAAAGATTAAAGCTTTAGAGACTTCCGCTTTTACACTGAAAAGAGCTCCATCTTGATCTGTTGAAATTGAAGGGGTTTCGCAGCATAGTAAATCAAAATTTTCTACGGAAGCGAACAGAGGGAAAGCCAAGATCTAATCTAGGAGATGCAAACAACGAGAGAGATTGGATTAGATCTTCATACCCTTGAAGATTCAAGACTGTGAACGCTCAGAACGTGGGTGATGTAGTCGTACTCGCTTCTCCTCCTCACGATCCGATCCGATCTAGCACCACAAGTGGCGGTGCCTCCGTGAGATGCACACGTGCAGCACCTCGACGTCTCCTCCTTCCTCGGACCAGCAAGTATGGTGGAGAGATGGATTGGATCTACAACACGACGGCGTGGTGTATATGGTGGAGAATTTCTGCTGCAGGGCTTCGCCTACAAACAGTCGGGAGGGAGAGAGGAAGGCAGCAGGGCTACTAGGGTTTGGAGGAAGGTGTAAGGGGTATGAGAGGGGGCGCACCAGCCCTCTATATATAGAGGGGGGGTGCGGCCAGCCCTAGCCTCTCCTCCAAGCCTATCTCTAGTTTAAACAATTTAAACTCTCCCTTATCTAGAAATCCTATCTTATCTTATCTCTAGTTTAAACGATTTAAACTCTCTAGGATCGGCTGGGCCCTATGGGGCCTTGTGCCCCTGGCCCAATGCGGTCAGGACACCCCCTCATAGGCCCATGCCCCCTCCCGGAAGGTGGGACCACGTTGGCCCCCTTCCGGAAGGTTCTAGAAGCTTCCGGTACAATACCGATTAACCCGGAACAATTCAACTCCAAAACTGCCGCCTTATATGAATCTTATTCTCGGACCACTCGGAACCTCTCGTGATATCCCGGATCCCATCCGAGACTCAACAAAAATTCATAAACCAATTATCCAATCTATCCTAGCGCCGAGACACGTTATGTGTGACCTGCGGGTTCGAGAATATGCGTACATGATCTTCTATCAATAATCAACAGCGGGTCTGGCACCCATATTGACTCCCACACATTCATCGATGATCATATCGGATGAACCACGATGCCAGGATTCAATCAATCCCATATATATATTCCCTTCGTCTCGCGATATTTTACTTGCCCGAGATTCGATCGTCGGTATCGTCATACCTAGTTCAATATCGTTCACAGCAAGTACTTTACTCGTTCCGTAATCCGATATCACTTTGTGATTAACTCCTTAACCACATGCTTGCAAGCGGTGTTGATATCGATTAAAGTGGGCCCAAGTATATCTCTCCGACTTGGGAGGGACAAATCCCATCTCGATACATACAACCCAACAGATACTTTCCGATCACCTGAGAGACACCTTTATGATCACCCTCTCATAGGATGACGTTTGATGACCTCAAAGCTTTCTTCCGATACCAGGGTTTTGTATTATCTCATGGTCTAAGGAATACAATATTTGACATAGGAAAAGCTTCGCAAAGATGAACACAATGATACGATCTAATTGCTTCGCTTAGTTTGGGTCTGTCCACCACATCATTCTCCCAATGATATGATCTCATTATCAATTGACAACTCATGTCTATGGTTAGGAAACCTTAACCATCATTGATCAATGAGCTAGTCCATAGAGGCGTACTAGGGACACGGTGTTGTTCACAAACCACACAAGTATTAATGTTTCCGCTTAATACAATTCTAGCATGGAATATAAACTTTATCATGAACAAGAATTATAATAATAACATCTTTATTATTGCCTCTAGGGCATAATTCCAACAATCTCCCACTTGCACTAGAGTCAATAATCTAGTTTACATCTGGCAACAATCTCACACCCATGGCACTGAGGTGCTGATCATGTTTTACACGTGGAAGAGGTTTAGTCAATGGATCTGCGACATTCAGATCCGTATGTACTTTGCTAATCTTCAGATCTCCATCGCTATATAATCTCGGATTATATGAAACTTATGTTGATATGCTTGGTCTTTGGATGATATCTTGGTTCCTTAGCGAGTGCTATGGCGCCAGTGTTGTCACAATATCTCCAGTGGGTCCAATGCACTTGGAACCAAGCTCGATGATGAAGTTTCTGATCCAAACTCCTTCACTTGACGCTTATGCAGCAGCCATGTATTCCGCTTCTACTGAGATCCCGCGATCACGCTTTGCTTGCAGCTTCTCCAGCTCACAGCTCCTCCATTCAAAATATACACGTATCCTGTCTGAGATTTAGAATCATCCTTGTCGGTGTCGAAACTAGCATCGACGTAACCTTTTACGACGAGCTGTTCATCACCCCATAGACTAAGAACATTTCTTTAGTCCTATTCGGTACCTTAGGATGTTATTCACGGTCCAATGTTCCACTCTGGATCACTTTGATATCTCATCAAACTAAGAGCATTGGACACATCCGGTCTAGTACACAAGATGGCATACATGATGGAACCTATGGCGAGGCATAAGGCACTTTGCTCATAGCTTCCCTATCATTTACCGTAGTTGGACAATGAGCCTTGCTCAATATCTTACGACAACATAGGCAGAACCTTTCAATGCCTTATCCATTACGAACCTTTTCGAACTTTGTCTAGGTATGTACCGCTTAAAGCTATCGTGCGCCTTGGTCTATCTCTATAGATTTTGATGCCCAATATATAAGCAGCTTCACCTAGGTCTTTCATTGAAAAACACTTGTTCAAATAACTCTTCACTTCGTTAAGCATGTTGATGTCATTTCCAATTTCAATATGTCATCCACATATAGTACCGTAAACGCCACCGAGCTCCCACTCACTTTCTTGTAGATGCAAGCTTCATAGCAATTTTGAACAAATCCAAAGCTCTTGATCACTTGATCAAAACGAAGGTTCCAACTCCGAGATGCTTGCTTCAGTCCATAAATGGAACGCTGAAGTTTGCATACTTTATCGCATCCTTAGGATCGACAAAACCTTGGGTTGCATCATATACAACTCTTCATCAATGTTGCCATTGAGGAAAGCAGTCTTGACATCCATTTGCCATGTTTCATAATCATGAAACGCAGCAATTGCTAATAAAATCGAATGGACTTAAACATCGCCACGGAGAGAAAGTCTCATCGTAGTCAACACCTTGAACTTGTCGAAAACCTTTCGCAACAAGCCGTGCTTTATAGACGGTAACATTACCATCCGTCCGCTTTTCTTCTTGAAGATCCATTTGCACTCAACGGCCTTTCGTCGCTAGGAGGTCCACCAAAGTCCATACTTGGTTTTCGCCATGGATCCCAATTGGATTTCATGGCTTCTAGCCATTTCTCGTAGTCTGGGCTCATCATCGCTTCCTCATAGTTCGTAGGTTCACCGTCTTCTACTAACAAGACAGTCAAGACAGGTTGCCATACCACTCAGGAGGGCACGCAACCTTGTCGACCTCTGACGCTCAAAGGCGACATCGTCCAAAGCTTCATGATCCTTATCATTAGCTTCCTCTATTGTTGGTGCAAAGTGACCGAACAATTTCAGGTGCTGCGCTACTCTCAATTCAAGAGAAGGTTCAATAACCTCGTCTAGCTCTACTTTCCTCCCACTCACTTCTTTCGAGAAACTCCTTCTCAAGAAAGGAACCGTTCTTTGCGACAAACACTTTGCCTTCGGTTCGTGATAGAAGGTATACCCAATAGTTTCCTTAGGGTATCCTATGAAGACGCATTTCTCGCTTTGGGTTCGAGCTTGTCGGCATCAACTTCTTGACGAAGCTTCGCATCCCCAAACTTTAAGAAACGACAACTTAGGTTTAGCACCAAACCACAGTTCATACGGTGTCTCAACGGATTTAGATGGAGCCCTATTTAAAGTGAATGCAGCGGTTTCTAATGCATAACCCCAAAATGATAACGGCAAATCAAGAAGAGACATCATCGATCAGACCATATCTAATAGGGTTCGATTCCGGCTCGTACACACCATTGCGCTGTGGTGTTCCGGTGGCGTGAGTTGTGAAACGATTCCACTTGCCTTGAGATGCGTGAGAAAATCATAACTCGAATATTCGCCTCACGATCGGATCGTAGAAACTTAATCTTTCTGTTACGATGGTTCTCCACTTCATTCTGAAATTCCTTGAACTTTTCAAATGTTTCAGATTTATGTTTCATTAAATAGATATACCCATATCTACTTAAGTCATCGGTAAAAGTGAGAAAATAGCGATATCCACCGCGCGTCGAAACACTCATCGGTCCGCATACATCGGTATGTATGGTTTCCAACAAGTCCGTTGCTCGCTCCATCATACCGGAGAACGTGGTTTTGATCATCTTGCCCATGAGGCATGGTTCGCATGTGTCAAATGATTCAAAATCAAGAGACTCCAAAAGTCCATCAGAATAGAGTTTCTTCATGCGCTTTACACCAATATGACCTAGACGATTACCACAAATAAGTAGTATTATCACTATCTACTTTGCATCTCTTAGCCTCAATGTTATGGATGTGTGTTTCATCCCTTTCGAGATTTAGAAGAAATAAACCATTCACAATAGGTGCATGACCATAAAAGATGTTACTCATATAAATAGAACAACCATTATTCTCCGATTTAAATGAATAACCGTCTTGCAATAAACACGATCCAGAAATAATGTTCATGCTCAACGCAGGCACATAATAACATTTATTAAGGTTTAAAACTAATCCCGAAGGTAAAACTAAGGAGAGCGTCTTGTGGCCATCACATCAACTCTTGATCCGTTGCCAACGCGCATCGTCACCTCATCCCTCGCAGTCTATTCCGTAGCTCTGTTTGAGTTACAAATATTAGCAACGAACCGTATCAAATACCTGTGCACTACAACGAGGGCTAGTAAGGAAAACATCAATAACATGTATATCAAATATACCTTTGATGGTGCCAGCCTTCTTGTCCGCTAAGTACTTCGGACAGTTGCGCTTCCAGTGACCCTTGTCCTTGCAATAGAAGCACTCAGTGTCCGGCTTGGGACCAGACTTGAGCTTCTTCTCAGCAGGGGCAACGTGCTTGCCGCCGCCTTTCTTGAAGGGCTTCTTTGCACCTTTACCTTTCTTAAAGGAGGGCTTGTTGACCATCAACACATGATTATCCTTCTTGATGTCCACCTCGCAGCCTTCACTTTGCGAAGAGCTCGATGATTGTATCAGTGGAACCAATCTGATTATGAGTCACTACAAAACTTTTGTAGGCTGGGAGGAGTGATTGCAGAACCTGTCAATCTTGAGCTCCTCTGGAATCTTGCAATCCAGCTTGCTCACAGGCGTTGAGTGTAGCCCGACATCTTAATGGCGTGCTCACTAACGGAACTCCCTTCCTCCATCTTGCGCTTAAAGAACTTCTCGAGATCTCATATCTCTCGTAACGGGCTGAGTCGAAACATGGTTTTCAACTCTTCGAGAATCTCAAAGGGCCGGATAGTTTTCAAAACGATTTTGAAGTTCGGTTCCATAGCAAACAACATGGTGCTCTTAATCACACCATAATCATCTTTGCGTGATAGACAGCTTTCTCATCACCGGCAGCTTGCAGGGAGGGGTTACCTAACGCTTTCTCAAGGACATAGTCCTTTTGTCCGCCGCAGAATGATTCTTAGATTGCGGAATCAGTTGGTGAAGTTAGACCCATTGTTTCTAAGCTTTTCTTTCTCAGCAAAACGTTGAAGTTGAAGTTGGACTTGGCCATGTGATCTACGGTATTTGCAAGTACAATTTAGACTATGTTCATGATAAATAGTTCAACTTAATCAAATTACTAGATGAACTCCCACTAAATTCAACATCCTCAAGTTGTTTAGTGAACACGATCCAAATTCACCACACCTAATCCGATCATCACGAGAAGAGATGTGGTTTCAATGGTGGACAACGAAGTGTCGATCATATCATTCATATGACTCATGCTTAACCTTTCGGTTCTTGTGTTCGAGGCCATGCGTACATGCTAGGCTCGTCAAGTTAGACCCAAGTATTTCCGCATGTGCAAAACTGGCTTGCACCCGTTGTATGTGAGCGTAGAGTCTATAGCACCCGATCATCACGTGATGCTTGGACACGAACTTAACTCGCCGGTGCATACTTGGGGAGAACACAGATTTTATCTTGATCTATAAGTGAGGAAACATCTTATAATGCTACAGTCTCTATCTAAGCATAATAATATACATAAAATGATAAAAATCACATGAATATAAATTTATTTGACAAGTTATAGACAATATTCGCAATGATCTCCATCTTGTGCGTGCCGGCATGATCTCCATCACTCCACCATGATTGCCTCCACCACAAATAGTAACTACAACTATTGCTAACTACTTAGCGATAAAGTGAAAGCTATTACATGGCGTATAAGAAGTTGACTCGCAGGTCATACACAATTATAAAGACAACCATATGGCTCCCCGGTTGTGTACTCAACGACATGCAAGTCGTGAAACATTACAAAACATGATCATCGCATACATTATACACATCACATCTTGGGCCATACCATATCACGAAAACACTCCTGCAAAAACAAGTTAGACGCCTCTACTTTGTTGTTGCATGTTTTACGTGGCTTATGGGAGTAGATGCTAAGAACGATTCTTACCTACGGAAAGCCACAACGGTGATATTATGGTTGCCAAACTCCGGTGTTAATCCCATGACAACTATAGTGAGAGAAACTGACATCCACCAGCCGCATGTGTGGTACAAGCCACACGTCAAGTGCGAGCCGGTCTCATGACGACGTCGCGTAAGGTTGGCTGGACCGCTTCAATCTCACTATCCCGCGTCATAAGAAGAACACAAACAAGAGGCTTGCAATAGAAAACATCAACGCCAGCAACAACCATGTTGCTTTCTACTCGTGAATAACATCTACGCAGAGATCTAGCTCGATACCCGAAGGGTTTCGCATAGTAAATCAAAATTTTCTACGGAAGCGAACAGAGGGAAAGCCAAGATCTAATCTAGGAGATGCAAACAACAAGAGAGATTGGATTAGATCTTCATACCCTTGAAGATTCGCACAGCGGAACGTTCGTCAGAACGTGGGTGATGTAGTCGTACTCGCTTCTCCTCCTCGCGATCCGATCCGATCTAGCACCACAAGTGGCGGTGCCTCCGTGAGATGCACACGTGCAGCACCTCGACGTCTCCTCCTTCCTCGGACCAGCAAGTATGGTGGAGAGATGGATTGGATCTACAACACGACGGCGTGGTGTATATGGTGGAGAATTTCTACTGCAGGGCTTCGCCTACAAACAGTCGGGAGGGAGAGAGGAAGGCAGCATGGCTACTAGGGTTTGGAGGAAGGTGTAAGGGTGTGAGAGGGGGGCGCACCAGCCCTCTATATATAGAGGGGGGTGCGGCCAGCCCTAGCCTCTCCTCCAAGCCTATCTCTAGTTTAAACAATTTAAACTCTCCCTTATCTAGAAATCCTATCTTATCTCTAGTTTAAACGATTTAAACTCTCTAGGATCGGCTGGGCCCTATGGGGCCTTGTGCCCCTGGCCCAATGCGTCCAGGACACCCCCTCATAGGCCCATGCCCCCTCCTGGAAGGTGGGACCACGTTGGCCCCCTTCCGGAAGGTTCTAGAAGCTTCCGGTATAATACCGATTAACCCGGAACAATTCCGAACTCCAAAAACTGCACTGCCTTATATGAATCTTATTCTCCGGACCACTCCGGAACCTCTCGTGATACCCCGGATCCCATCCGAGACTCCGAACAAAAATTCATAAACCAATTATCCAATCTATCCTAGCATCGAGACACGTTAAGTGTGTGACCCTGCGGGTTCGAGAATATGCAGACATGATCTTATATCAATAATCAACAGCGGGGTCTGGAAACCCATATTGACTCCCACACATTCATCGATGATCATATCGGATGAACCATGATGCCAGGATTCAATCAATCCCATATATATATTCCCTTCGTCTCGCGATATTTTACTTGCCCGAGATTCGATCGTCGGTACCGTCATACCTAGTTCAATCTCGTTCACAGCAAGTACTTTACTCGTTCCGTAATCCGATATCACTTTGTGATTAACTCCTTAACCACATGCTTGCAAGCGGTGTTGATATCGACACCGAAAGTGGGCCCAAGTATATCTCTCCGACTTGGGAGGGACAAATCCCATCTCGATACATACAACCCAACAGATACTTTCCGATCACCTAAGAGACACCTTTATGATCACCCTCTCATAGGATGACGTTTGATGACCTCAAAGCTTTCTTCCGATACCAGGGTTTTGTATTATCTCATGGTCTAAGGAATACAATATTTGACATAGGAAAAGCTTCGCAAAGATGAACACAATGATACGATCTAATTGCTTCGCTTAGTTTGGGTCTGTCCACCACATCATTCTCCCAATGATATGATCTCATTATCAATTGACAACTCATGTCTATGGTTAGGAAACCTTAACCATCATTGATCAATGAGCTAGTCCATAGAGGCGTACTAGGGACACGGTGTTGTTCACAAACCACACAAGTATTAATGTTTCCGCTTAATACAATTCTAGCATGGAATATAAACTTTATCATGAACAAGAATTATAATAATAACATCTTTATTATTGCCTCTAGGGCATAATTCCAACAGAAATGACACCATGGAAGTTATGGTTTGGGGTAAAACCCAAGTTGTCATTTCTTAAATTTTGGTATGCTAAACATAAGTAAGATGTTTACAACCGAAGTCGGATGAGCATGTCTTTGTAGGTTATTTCGAATAACAATTGGTTATTCCTCCATAACACCAAGGACAAAAGGGTTTGTCGCTTGAAATGTGAAGTTTCTTGAAGAAGGATTTTTTCATAAAAGTTAAGTGGGAGGACAATAGAACTTTGATAAGGTTAACGAACCTTAGCTAAATGTGCTGAGTTGCGCACCGAAATCGCTCGAGGCTGCCATAATGCTCATAGATTATGTGCCTCAAAGGTTGTGGTCACGGAGATCTAAGTTCTTATTGAACCAAGTCGGTCGGATAAACAATCAAATACTTAGATTTGAGAGTAAATCATTATTGTTTGACAATGATGAACCGACTACATGCAAAGAAGCAATGATGGGCCCTGACTCCGTCAAATGGCTTGAAGCCATAAAATCCGTGATAGGTCCATACACGAGAAATCAAGTTTTGAACTTGGAAGACCCTCCGGAAAGGTGTAAAAACCTATCGGTCGTATTTGGATCTATAAAGAAACAGACATGGATGTTTCACATCTATGAAATAGTCAACATGTCGTAAAGTATTTTATGACAATGTTCAAGGAGTTGACTATGACAAGATTTGATCTTTCATAGCGATATTTAGTCTGGACGGATTAAAGTAGCAACCACTACATATAATTTGGTATATGGTAGATGAATAAACAAAACAAAGTTCTTTTAATAGAATGGTTACCTAGGACGTGTACATGACACGATCCAAAGGGTTTTGTTAATTCAAAGGATGCTAAAAGTGGCATGCAAACTTCAATGGTTGAAGTAAGCATCGCGGAGTTGGAATCTTCACCATGATGAAAAGGAGTTTTTCATCAGGAGACGATGAAGATGCTTGCATTTGCAAGAAATTAAGTGGGAGCGCTAAGACATATTTCTAATACATTATGTGGAGGACATTTTGTTGATTAGAAATGATGTATCTTTTATTGACAAAGGTTAAGAATTTCATTTTGATGAAAGACTTAGGCAAAACCCGAATATTTAGCGTGAATGTCTATAGTGGATGGACTGCGACGCCAATATGGTTGTGCCAAACGTACATATATGAGATATTGAAGGAGTTCAATATAGAAACGATAAGAAACAGTTCTTGTTGCATGGAAAAGGAATTGAATCAAGATTCAAGTGTATGGACACTTGATAAGTGAAACAAGATTCAAGTGCTTTGACACTTGATGAGTGAAATCACGAGAATGTTTTGATCAATCATACCATGATATGTACACATCCAGATATGTCATATGATCTAAGTGTTATGAGCATATACCAGAATGAATCGTAAAATAATCATTGGACTATAGTAAGGATATTCTTATGGTCTTTTGGAAGAACTAAGAATAAATTTGTGTAGAGGTGACAAACAATTACAAATAGTTCATTGTAAAGCGTTACATTGATACTAGTTTTGTCACAAGATACAAATTAAGTTTATCTCAATTTAAACTATGGGTGGCACAATGTAATGGAAAGGAGATTCCATGATGGATTTGGATAAAATCCATAGTTAAGACATTGTGACGAATACTACAAAAAAAGGCTAAGTATATGACTGTTATAGTAGCAGCAAAGGAGGGCATTTGTGTCAAGTAGTTTGTTATCAAACTAAGGTGTGGTTCGCAATGGGCTAACACTACAGATATATTGTACGACAATAGTATCGACGTGTTTTAACCCCAAGGAACTAAAGGTCTCACCAAAAGACCAAATTTATACAATGCCATCTCATTGGAGAATGAGTGATGCGTGAAGACGCTAAGACATGCAAATACACACGGACCTGAAGCGTCAGATCCATAGATTATGTTAACCACTTGCAATTGCATATATGGAACACCGGAAAGCCATAAGTGTTCAATACGCAAAGTTTTCAAACTAGATTATTATCTCTAGTGCAAGTGGGAGACTGAAGGGAATATGCCCGAGAGGCAATATAAAGTGGTTATTATCGTATTCCTTATTTATGATAAATGTTTATTTTGCATGCTATAATTGTATTAATACGGAAACGTTAATACATGTGTGTTTAATAAACAAACATAAAGTTCCTAGTTATGCCTCTCTGATAAACTAGCTCGTTGATTAACATGATGATCAAAGTTTCCTGATCATGGACATTGGATGTTGTTAATAACAAGGTCACAACATTAGTGTAATGATGTGATGAACATTCATCCGAAGTATAGCATTACGATCAAAGTCATTGAGTTTATATTGCTATAACAACTTACGAAGTGATCCTAATCCTTAGACCATGAGATCATGTCAATCACTAACACCGGAAGAGTTTCTCGATGACATCAAACGTCACACCGTAACTGGGTGATTATAAAGATGGCTTCAAAACTACTAAAGTGTTATGTTGAGACCCATGGATCGAGAGTGGAATTTGTTCATCCCGATGATGGATAGATATGCTCTGGGCCCTCTCGGTGATATCACATTGATTAGCTTGCAAGCAAGTGATTTGATCACTAGAATGTTATATCACGGGAACAAGAAAAGAGTACATGTCGGTAACAAGATCAAACTAGGTATGGAGATACCGATGATCGAATCTCGGACATGTAATATATCGTGAAACAAAGGGATTAAGATACTAGCGTAAAAGGTTCACACGATCACAGAAGTCATCGTTGAATGTGTGGGAGTCAGTACGGATCTCCAGGTCCCGCTGCTGATTATTGATCGGAGAGGGGTCTCGATCATGTCTGCATTATTCGCGAACCATAGGGTGACACACTTAAGGGATACCGACACCATTCGGAGCAAATGATATGCCAGAGAAAGAAAAAGGAAAGCGCAGGAATTTATTTCACTAGACACCAAAGCTTTGCTGAAATTGCTGAAAATGGTTCTGCATGTGAAATTGAAATGTTGTAAGGGGTTTTATGTGAATGTTTGTTAATTAAAGTAATTAACAAATTCTGAATAAATAAATAAAAGAGTTTTATTTAAATGAGAGCTTGCATTAATTCTAGTGGAAAATTAATGCATGTGAGTGGAATTGTGAGTGGAGAGGTTTTTATGTGAGTGGAGCTTCCACCACATGAATGAGGGAGAGAGGAGGGGGCACCCTCCATGGCCGGCGGCCATGCCCCCTTGGGCTGCCCCCCTCCCCTATAAAAGGACCCCCTCCTCTCACTTGTCTCACACACCTCCTCGCGAAGGATCTCTCTCCCCCCTTTAGAATTTCCCCATGGTCTCGGATCAGCGAGATACATGTTCCCGGTGGCTTTTTCTGGAAGGATTTGTTGCTTCCGCTCACTGGAGCGAGGCGTGGAGGTTGTCGGGTACCAGACGTGTGTGCGATCACGGATGCACCACTGCTTTGAGGTGCTAGACTTGATCGTGCTGGACCGGCTGGACCAGATGGACTTCATCACGATCTTGAGATCGGCAAGCGTTCGTCTACATCATCCACGAGTACAAGCTCGTTAACGCTATTCGGTCTTCGAGGGTATGTATTCTATAGATGTATATCCACCCATTGCTTGTATCTAGTAGATAGATCTTGGTACATAGTTGTTCCCATCGTAGGAAATTTTTTGTTTTCTATGCTGCGAACCCTACAAAGATACGTGTTACTGATCGGATTGATATACCCAAGAGTGTACGGTTTACTATTGGCGACTTGGTGGAGTCTGAATCCTAGACTTTTTCTGTTGAAGTGCTTCAAAATTCTTCACATCTTCAGCTCTAATACCTTTCTCCTTTAGACACTTCTTAGCTTCCTTCGTTACTTCATCATTTATTGCAATAACTCCCCTCTTCTTTGTTGTTGGTGTTGGAATTGGTTCAGGAACAACTGGTTTAGGAGTAATAATCTCAGGTGTATTCATCTTAGTTGAAGTCCAATCATCATAATTCTTGCTTATCTTGGTCGTTAATTCTTCAGCATCCGTAGGAGTCCTTTTCCTAAAAACACAATCAACAAAGCTATCTATGTATGTCCTAGAATCATTAGTTAGTCCATTATAATAAATGTCAAGAAGCTCATTCTTAGGCAATGGACATCTAGGATGTGCATGAATCAAGGAACAGAATCTTTTCCATGACTCAGGCAATTTCTCTTCTTCTTCCTGTTTAAAATCAAAAAGTCTCTGCAAAGCAGCATGTCTAGCACTGGGAGGAAAATATTTATGGAAGAAAGAAGCAATCAAGCAATCAGGGCTATCAATGGAACCAGGAGGTAATATATTAAACCAAGCCCTAGCTTCTCCTTTTAGTTAAAAAGGGAAGATCTTAGCAACAAAGTACTTGCGCATCTTAAAATCATCAGAGAACAAAGCACTCATAGTAGAAAGCTCATTCATATGAGCCACATCACTCTCATTTTCAGTACCACAAAAAGGTTCTTTCTCAACAATATCTAAATAATATAAATCAAGAGAGAAATCATAATCTTTATCTTTAATATCTATGTGATAGGTGGCAAACTTAGGATCATAGGACTTCTTAGGCATAATAGTACGTCTAGCAAAGAGACTCTTAATAGCACTAGCACCGTGTGTGTTTTGGCACTCTTCAACAAATTCATTAGTGAGCTCAATGTAACCATCATTAATATCATAACTCTCACTAGCAAGTGAGCTAACAGGTGTAACGGTGTTTTCACTAGGAGTTTTGGTATTTCCTAGACTAGCCATAGTAGCATCTAGAAAAGGACCTAGTGAACCACTCGCATCAAGCACAGTAGAAGTAACATCATGAGTATCAAAAGCAGTTTCAGATTCAGCAGTAGTAGCAGTGTGTGTAGCATGAGTATGTGGTGGTGGTGTGACAAGCTTACTTATAACAGATGGTGAATCAAGAGCAATAGAGGTGTTTAGGACTCTACCTGTTCTTGTAGTGGATGGTAAAATAGGGAACTTTCCATCACGAGACTTCCCCATGATGAAAGGAGTAGCAGTGAACAATAGTAGATCCAAGTGAACTTACAAATAAAACTATGCTCCCCGGCAACGGCGCCAGAAAATAGTCGTGATGACCCATAAGTGTAGGGGATCGCAACAGTCTTCGCGGGTAGTATTATCCAATTTATTGATTCGACACAAGGGGAGCCAAAGAATACTTGCAAGCCTTAACAACTGAGTTGTCAGTTCAGCTACACCTGGAAATAGTTCTTGCTCACAGAAGTTTATCAGTAGTAACAGTTTGTAGTAGCAACATCAAAGCAACAAGAAGAAGAATGACAAAGGTGGAACAGAGCAATAATAACAAGAACGGTAATGAGAGGATTCGAGTGTGATAGGCATAGGTATGGATGGACGGGCATTGCATGGACGAGTCTAAACATGTAACTTAAAGAACTAGGGCATTGCAGATAAATAATAACAAACATCCAAGTAGTAAACAATCCTAGGCATGTGCTCCAAATATAGTCATACGTGCTCGCAATTAGAACTTGCACAACATCTTCTGTCCAGCCAGCCCGTGGCAATGGGCCTCTAGGAACTATCGGCAATTAAGGTGCTCCTTTTAATAGAGCACCGGAGCAAAGCATTAACACTCCATGAACACTTGTGATCCTCACACCACATCCATCCCCTCCGGTTGTCCCAATTGTTGTCACTTTGGGGCCTTTGGATCCGGACAATGATATGTGTACACAACTTACAGATAAGATCACAAACAATACTATCATAATGATTCAATAATAAGTTCAGATCTGAGATCATGGCACTCGGGCCCTAGTGACAAGCATTTAGCACAACAAGTTGCAAAAAAGTCAAATAGCACTAATATAGATACTAGGCACTATGCCCTAACAGATCTTATTCGATTATATGATAGAACTCATCCAATCCCTACCATCCCCAGGCCTACAGCGAGGGATTACTCACTCATGGATGAGGGAAACATCGTTGGTTGATGGAGATGCGTTGGTGATGACGATGGCGATGATCCTCTCCAAATTCCCCGTCTCGGCAGGGTGCCAGAACGAAGTTTCTGGATCCGAATCTTGGTTTTTGGTGGCGGCGGCGGAGCGGAACTCTTTCTGGAAAACTATCAACCCCCCCTGAGTTTTCAGGTCAGAAGGCAACTTATAGGCGCGGAGGGAGGCCGAGGAGCTGCCTGGGGTGGCCAAACCCCTCTAGGCGTGGGGTCAGGTGGGCTCGCGCCTGGGGTGGGTCTGGGCCCCCCAGGCCTCCTCTCTATCTTCCCTTCTGGCTCCGTGGATCTTCTGGTAAAATATAATTTTTGGCATATTTTCCGGGATTTTTCCTGATAGTTGATTTTCTGCATAAAAACAAGACATCAAGGTAATTCTGTTGAAAACAGCGTCAGTCCATGTTAGTTATATCCAAATCACACAAGTTTAGAGAAGAAACAATAGCAAAGTGTTCAAGAAAGTAGATACGTTTTGGACGTATCAGTACCATGGTATATAGTTTGCTCGGCCAAAAGAAATAAGTAGATTTGAATGTCTTCGCCGAGATTTCAAACACCATTGATGCATCAAATTTTTGTATTATTTAATTTGCTATTGAATATTTATCATGTAGAAACTAATATTTTTTTAATTCATTCATGTGGGAACAAGTGGTGAAGCTCGGCAGACATTGTTGAGAAGATCAAGAATTATAATAATGTTTAAACTTTGAGTAATGTTTAAAATTCTACTATAAATACTGAAGATATCTTTAATATTTTTGGGAATAGGGGGCCATTGCCCTCCTTATCCCATGGAAGATCTGCCACTTTAAAGAAGGGGAACTTGGTGTCATGTCTCCCTAGGGCCCCCAAAATCCGTGGACCAGCCCTGGCGATGATGGAGTACCATGCCCTCTCCTGGCAAGGGTCCCTCATGTTCTTGTGGATCATTCGTGCCAACAACTTGTATGCGTCGCTAGCCACAATAGCCCAAGTAGGGAGGTGGTGACTAATGCTCGTCATGGGGACAAGGGTTGGTGAAGTGGAGAGTCATGGAGGATTTCATCCTTCTCCTCCGCCTCCCATGTAACTTCTAGAGGTTCTGCAATTTTTTTAGAAAGGAATGCTCTTGACGTTGCCTTTTCGTGGTTGGGCGTTGTTGGCTGATACGTTGGAAACGTATCTATTAATTTTTGATGCTCCATGCTTGTTTTGTATCTACTTTACTTTACTTGTACACATTTTGATGTCCTTTTTACATGTTTTCTGGTACTAACTTATTAACAAGTTGCAATAGTGCCAGATGCCTGTTTTCTGCTGTTTTTGGTTTCAGAAAATTTAGTAAAGAAATATTCTTGGAATTGGACGAGATGAAGGACAAAGTCAATAACTTTCCGTGGGGAACAAGAAGTCTAGAGGAGAGCCGGAGGGTCTGGCCAGGGGGGGCAGACCCACCCCATGCACAGGGGCGGGTGGGCCCGCGCCTGGCTAGGGTTTGGCGACCCTGGTCGCCTCCCGGACTCGCCCCTTAGCTTATAATAAGCCCCCGATGCAGAAACTCTCGGTACCCGATCAGAAATCCACGAAACTGTCTATAGCCGCCGCCACCATCGTCCCTAGATCGGGGGGATCTGAAGCTCTTCCTGGCACCCTGCCGGAGGGGAGATCATCCCGGAGGCCTTCTCTCCGGTATGATTTGTGAGTAGTTCCACCTTGGACTATGGGTCCATGTAGTAGCTAGATGGTTGTATCTCCTCCTTTGTGCTTTCATGTATAGATCTTGTGAGCTCCGTTCATGATCAAGATCTAATCTATTTGTAATCATGCATGTTGTGTTTGCGGGGATCCGATGGATATTGAGATTATTATGTTGGTTTGATTAATGGTTTTATCTTTATGATTCTATCATGTCTATGTTGTTTGTGATCTTGCATGCTATCTGTTGCTAGTGGTTATCTTGGCCAAGTAGTTGCTAGTGACTCCAAGAGGGAGTATTTATGCTCGATAGTGGGTTCATGCCTCTAGTTTCAAGGGAAGTGACAGAAATCTCTTCGGTTGTAGATGTGTTGTTGCTACTAGGGAGAAAACAACGGTCTCTTGTTCATGGAACGTGTGGACTGTTTACCTTACACACTTTGCTTAAAGCAGTTGTCTGTTGCTTGCAACTTAATACTGGAGGGGGCTCAGATGATAACCTAAAGGTGGACTTCTAGTCATAGATGCAGTTGGATTACGGTCTATGTATATTGTTGTATTGCCCAATCAGCTTCATAGGATCTTTCTGGGTAGTAATTGCATTGTTATGCCTTGCTCAGTTCCTATCAATTGCCCCGCTGTAATTTGTTTACCCTTCATGCCACGTTGTTTATCTAAGGAGAGCACCTCTAGTGAACTATGGACTCCGGTCCAATCTTTACCATTGATACATCTTCCACTGTTACTTGTTTACTTGCTACAAACCATTACCTTCCACACCATATGTTTAATCCTCTGTTACAGCAAACCGGTGAGCTTGACAACCTCACTGATTCGTTGGGGCAAAGTCTTGAGTTTGTGTTGTGCAGGTCTCCATGTTGCTTCCAACACCTGTGTGACGTTTCCTTCCTCCTTTTGGTTCGATAACCTCGGTCTCAACTGAGGGAAGACTTGCTGCTTCACACCTTGCTCTTGGGGTTTCCAACAAAGCGCTTCCACATCAAACACTAGGAGCCAGCAAGCTTTCTAGTGCCATTACTAGGGAATTTACTTCAACCTCTTCCACCTCGTCAAGCGCTATCAACAAGTTTTCTGGCACCGTTGCCGGGGAGGCTAAGGACGTCTTCACTAGGGGGAGTCCTTCACTTCCTTTATCTTTACTTTGTTTTTAGTTTTCTTTGTTTCTTTTGCTTGGTTTTGTTTGCCTCTTTTCAAAAAACCAAAAAAAATAGTCTATTTTGGTTTGCTTGCTTTATTCAAAAACACAAAAAAATTAGTTCCTGCTCTAGTTGCTGGTCTGTCTTTGCCTTGCTTGGTCATGCTTTCTATCAATGGATGGTTTCTTTGAAACTAGTTCTTATTGGCAAGGTGGGTTCACGGAAGAACAAAAGTATTATTATAAGGAACACCGTTTGTCACAAAAAGGGATACACTTATGGGAACAAATTGATAAGTTGAATACTATTGCTAGATACTTGTTCTCTACTTATAATGTTACTTATTGCTTTGATAAATCTTGTTGCTGCAGGAGGTATAAACACCTACCCTTTCAATGTGAGTATAATGATAATGTTACCATATCTTCTTATGTTAAAGGAAATTATGACTTTTATGATGTGGAACAAATTGAAGAGTTTATTGCCTTCAAGGGTGCATTTGAACTTGCCAGCTTGCTTGAATATACTGATGATGCACCTTATGAACATGAGGTTTATGAGATACTTAAATTTTGCTTTGACAATTACAAGGAAGCAAATGGCTATATTTTTGAATATTTTAATAGGTGCTTTCCACAACTGAAGAGACTAATGCCTTGCAGGAGCCTATGGAAGAAGAAATTGTTGAAACTGGAAGCTCATTAGATGAAAAAGAGGAGGAGAGTGATGAACAAAAGGAGGAAGAATGGATGTACCCATGTCTACCTTCTAAGGAGAGTAACTCTTTACCCCTTATATTATTTGATTGTCCCCCATGCTTACCAAAGGAGGATGAATGTTATGTTCCTGTGTATCCTTCTGAAATATCTACTTTGGGTAAAACCTATGAAGGTTTTAATCCCACTATTTTTGAGCTTGATAAAAATTATGTGTTTGTAGATCATGAAAAGCATGCTTTATGTGATAGCTATATTGTTGAGTTTATTCATGATGCTACTGAAAATTATTATGAGAGAGGAAAGTATGGTTGTAGAAGTTTTCATGGTACTAAAACACCTCTCTATGTGCTGAAAGTTTTGAAGTTGCTCTTGTTTCATCTTTCTATGCCTATCACTTTGTTCTTTGTGAATTTATTTGCATACAAGATTCCTATTGATAGGAATAGGGTTAGACTTAAATGTGTTTTGAATTTGCTTCTTGATGCTCTCTTTGACTTCAATTCATAATTCTTATGTGAGCATCTTCTCAAGCTTTCAAGCCTAACTTAAAGGCATTAAAGAAAAGTATTTGTTGGGAGATACCCCAAGAGTTTCCTTGAGTCTTGGAAGTTATTACTACTGTAATGACCTCTCCTTATCCTTTTTGTTTGCTTTTTTATGCCAAGAATGACCTCTAATGAGAGGGAACTAAGATTTGGGGAGTTGTTGTCCCGAAACAGATTTCTGTCCTCCACCAAAAAAATTCGTGAGGAGGCTCTGTAACTCAGATTGAGCTCGAAATTTACTAATAAATCCCCCAGTATGTTGGATAACTTTCATTAGTTCAACACGTTTTGATTTGAGCAATAGAAGATGTTCAAAAAAATTCGTTTCTACCTGCTGGTCTATTTTGACAGATTTCTGCCATTATTTGCATTTGCTTCTTATTGATTCCTTTTTGAGCTCTCTTCAGGTAAATTGAGTTTCTTTGAAGGGGTTACTACATAATATTGTGTTTTTAGTGAAAAGCCTTGTTGTTCCAAATCTTTGCCAGTGGTCTAATATCTTTTGAATAAGCTAATACGGCTAATGAAGATTGTGTGAAGTTTTGTATGAAGGAAAAAATTTCAGGTGTAGAGAGAGAATGATGCAATGAGATGAAGGATGGATAAAATATCAAGCTTGGGGATGCCACCATGGTGTCACTCCAAGAAATATCCAAGAGGTACAAGCTTCAAAGCTTGGGGATGCCTAAGGCATCCCCTTCTTCATCAATAAAAAGCTCAGGTCTGTCTAGACACTTCACTTTTATTGTTTCATGCACAGTTGTGTTGTTCTTGGAGCGTCTTAGTTTTCATTTACTTTGATTAGTTTTTTTAGTTTGCTTTAGTAGTTTGGACCCCCGCTCTCGCTGTGTTGTTTTGCAAATAAGTTTGCTTGGTGTTTGGAAAGGAGTAGTAAGTTCTTGCTTGAAGTGCAAGAGGAGCTTGCATTGACTGTGACTTAGAATTTAGCATGACATGCTAGGTGTTGTTTTAGCCTTATGCTTAGTGATTATTGCTGTAGCTGTCTTGTTCCAAACAATTGGGATTGCTTAGTGTGCCTTGAAGAAATTATGCGTTGTTTTAGCATGCAAAAGCATAGTATTGTGGTATTCTCCTTTGATGTTTTGCTTGGCTTGACTTGGCACATGCTCACACCATGTTATGACTATGACAAGTCACCATTAGCCTCTATGATCATTTAGTCCTTGACTTGTAGTACCACTCTTTGACGAGGATCGATCTCGTCAATGCCCATTGTTATGGACTTGGGTTTTGGAGAAGATGGGGATACTGGAGATCGCAGAACGGTTAACAGACAAGCAACCAGGGGACACGAGATTTACCCAGGTTCAGGCCCCCAGAGGGAAAACTCTACTCCTGCTTGTCTGCTCTTGATTACGACGGAACCGAAAGTGACACGGGTGCACAAATGCAATCTGGCGTGAAGGTGTGTATACGGTGGTTGTGAGAGATTGTAAGAGAGCCTCCTCGTCGTGCCCTCCTAGCCTTTATATAGAGACATGCAGTTCCCGACATAGATTGAGTCGGTTACATGTTCTAGGGTTTGTTCCCTTTGAATATTCTATCTGTTCTAGTCTTGCTCTCCAAGGATCCAAAGACGTCATGGGCTTGGGCCACCTAAAAATCTTCATGGGCCGCGTATATTCTCGTGGGCCTTCCTTGGGCTGGACCAGGTATGCTAAAGTCGTGTACCCACAGGGTATAACCATGTCAGTAGTGTTGGAATTATGCCCTAGAGGCAATAATAAAGATGTTATTATTATAATTCTTGTTCATGATAAAGTTTATATTCCATGCTAGAATTGTATTAAGCGGAAACATTAATACTTGTGTGGTTTGTAAACAACACCGTGTCCCTAGTACGCCTCTATGGACTAGCTCATTGATTAATGATGGTTAAGGTTTCCTAACCATGGACATGAGTTGTCGATTAATAATGAGATCATATCATTGGGAGAATGATGTGATGGACAGACCCAAACTAAGCGAAGCAATTAGATCGTGTTCATCTCTGCGAAGCTTTTCTTATGTCAAATATTGTATTCCTTAGACCATGAGATAATACAACTCCCTAGTATCGGAAGAAAGCTTTGAGGTCATCAAACGTCATCCTATGAGAGGGTGATCATAAAGGTGTCTCTCAGGTGATCGGAAAGTACTGTTGGGTTGTATGTATCGAGATGGGATTTATCCCTCAAGTCGGAGAGATATACTTGGGCCACTCGTGTCGATATCAACACGCTTGCAAGCATGTGGTTAAGGAGTTAATCACAAAGTGATATCGGATTACGGAATAAAAGTACTTGCGTGAGAACGAGATTGAACTAGGTATGACGCATCGACGATCGAATCTCGGCAAGTAAAATATCGCGAGACGAAGGAATATATATATGGGATTGATTGAATCCTGGCATCGTGGTTCATCCGATATGATCATCGATGAATGTGTGGGAGTCAATATGGGTTTCAGACCCGCTGTTGATTATTGATATAAGATCATGTCGCATATTCTCGAACCGAGGGTCACACATAACGTGTCTCGGCTAGGATAGATTGGATAATTGGTTTATGAGTTTTTGTTCGAGTCTCGGATGGGATCCGGGACATCACGAGAGGTTCCGGAATGGTCCGGAGAATAAGATTCATATAAGCGGTGCAGTTTTTGGAGTTGAATTGTTCGGGTTAATCGGTATTGTACCGGAAGCTTCTAGAACCTTCCGGAAGGGGACCAACGTGGCCCCACCTTCCGGGAGGGGGCATGGGCCTATGAGGGAGTGCCCTGGCCGCATTGGGCCAGGGGCACAAGGCCCCATAGGGCCCAACCGGCCAGCTAGGGTAAAACCCTAGATAGAGCTTCTAGAAGGGGGGGGGGGTTTCCTTGCCCCCCACTCCTCCTCCTCTGGCCGCCGGTTTGGGCTTGGTGGAGGGGATAGGGCTGCCGCCCACCCCTCTATATAAAGAGGGCTGGGGGCGCACCACCCTCCCACACCTTCCCCTCAAGCCAGTCGCCCTGCTGCCCGCCTCTCTCTCTCCCTCCCGACTGCGTGTAGGCGAAGCCCTGCTGCAGAAACTCTCCACCAATTGCACCGCGCCGTCGCGTTGTAGATCCAACCCATCTCTCCGCCATACTTGCTGGACCAAGGAAGGAGGAGACGTCGAGGTGCCGCACGTGTGCATCTCACGGAGGCATCGCCACTTGTGGTGCTAGATCGGATCGGATCGTGAGGAGGAGAAGCGAGTACGACTACATCACCCACGTTCCGACGAACGTTCCGCTGTGCGAATCTTCAAGGGTATGAAGATCTAATCCAATATCTCTCGTTTTTTGCATCTCCTAGATTAGATCTTGGCTTCCCTCTGTTCGCAACCGTAGAAAATTTGGATTTACTATGCCGCGAAACCCTTCAGTGGTATCAGAGCTAGATCTATGCGTAGATGTGTTTCACGAGTAGAACGCAACATGGTTGTTGCGGGCGTTGATGTTTTCTGTTGCAAGCCTCTTGTTTGTGTTCTTCTTATGACGCGGGATAGTGAGATTGAAGCGGTCCAGGCCAACCTTACGCGACATTGTTCGCGAGACCGGCTCCGCACTTGACGTGTGGCTTGTTCCACACATGCGGCTGGTGGATGCCTGTTTCTCTCACTATAGTTGTCATGAGTTTAACACCGGAGTTTGGCAACCATAATATCACCGTTGTGGCTTTCCGTAGGTAAGAATCGTTCTTAGCATGCTACTCCCATAAGCCACGTAAAACATGCAACAACAAAGTAGAGGCGTCTAACTTGTTTTTGCAGGGAGTGTTTTCTGTGATATGGTATGGCCCAAGATGTGATGTGTATAATGTATGCGATGATCATGTTTTGTAATGTTTCACGACTTGCATGTCGATGAGTACACAACCGGCAGGAGCCATATGGTTGTCCTTATAATTGTGTATGACCTGTGTGTCAACTTCTTATACGCCATGTAATAGTTTCACTTTATCGCTAAGTAGTTAGCAATAGTTGTAGTTGCTATTCGTGGTGCAGGCAATCATGGTGGAGTGATGGAGATCATGCCGGCACGCACAATATGGAGATCATTGCGCGAAGATTGGCTATACCATGTCACATAAAGTTATATGCATGTGATCTTTATCCTTTTATGTATCTTATTATGCTTAGATCGCGACGGTAGCATTATAAGATGATTCCTCACTTAAAGATCAAGATAAAAAACTGTTTTCTCCCCAAGTATGAACCGTTGCGAAAGTTCGTCATGTCCAAGCATCACGTGATGATCGGGTGCTATAGACTCTACGCTCACATACAACAGGTGCAAGCCAGTTTTGCACACGCGGAAATACTTGGGTCTAACTTGACAAGCCTAGCATGTACAGACATGGCCTCGGAACACATGAACCGAAAGGTTAAGCATGAGTCATATGAATGATATGATCGACACTTTGTTGTCCACCATTGAAACCACATCTCTTCTCGTGAAGATCGGATTAGGTGTGGTGAATTTGGATCGTGTTCACTAAACAACTTGAGGGATGTTGAATTTAGTGGGAGTTCATCTAGTAATTTGATTAAAAGTTGAACTAGTTATCATGAACATAGTCTAATTTGTACTTGCAAATATTGTAGATCACATGGCTAAGTCCAACTTCAACTTCAACGTTTTTGCTGAGAAAGAAAAGCTTAAGAACAATGGGTCTAACTTCACCAATTGGTTCCGCAATCTGAGAATCATTCTCTCTGGCGGTCAAAAGGACTATGTCCTTGAGAAAGCGTTAGGTGACGCCCCTGCTGCAACTGCGCCGGCTGATGAGAAAGTTGTCTATCAGTCGCGCAAAGATGATTATGGTGTGATTAAGAGCACCATGTTGTTTGCTATGGAATCGGACCTTCAAAATCGTTTTGAAGACTATCCTGGGCCCTTTGAGATTCTCGAGGAGCTGAAAACCATGTTTCAGACTCAGGCCCGTTCTGAGAGATATGAGATCTCTGAGAAGTTCTTTAACTGCAAGATGGAGGAAGGGAGTTCCGTTAGTGAGCACGCCATTAAGATGTCGGGCTACACTCAACGCCTTGAGCAACTGGACTGCAAGATTCCAGAGGAGCTCAAGATTGACAGGGTTCTGCAATCACTCCCTCCCAGCTACAAAAGTTTTGTAGTGACTCATAATCAGATTGGTTCCACTGATACGATCACCGAGCTCTTCGCAAAGCTAAAGGCTGCGGAGGTGGACATCAAGAAGGATAATCATGTGTTGATGGTCAACAAGCCCTCCTTTAAGAAAGGTAAGGGTGCAAAGAAGCCCTTCAAGAAAGGCGGCGGCAAGCGTGTTGTCCCTGCTGAGAAGAAGCTCAAGTCTGGTCCTAAGCCGGACACTGAGTGCTTCTATTGCAAGGACAAGGGTCACTGGAAGCGCAACTGTCCGAAGTACTTAGCGGACAAGAAGGCTGGCACCATCAAAGGTATATTTGATATACATGTTATTGATGTTTTCCTTACTAGCCCTCGTTGTAGTGCCTGGGTATTTGATATTGGTTCAGTTGCTAATATTTGTAACTCAAACAGAGCTACGGAATAGACGGCTATGAGGGATGAGGTGACGATCTTGGCGTTGGCAACGGATCAAGAGTTGATGTGATGGCCGTCGGCACGCTCTCCTTAGTTTTACCTTCGGGATTAGTTTTAAACCTTAATAAATGTTATTATGTGCCTGCGTTGAGCATGAACATTATTTCTGGATCGTGTTTATTGCAAGACGGTTATTCATTTAAATCGGAGAATAATGGTTGTTTTATTTATATGAGTAACATCTTTTATGGTCATGCACCTCTTGTGAATGGTTTATTTCTTCTAAATCTCGAAAGGGATGAAACACACATCCATAACATTGAGGCTAAGAGATGCAAAGTAGATAGTGATAATACTACTTATTTGTGGCACTGTCGTCTAGGTCATATTGGTGTAAAGCGCATGAAGGAACTCCATTCTGATGGACTTTTGTAGTCTCTTGATTTTGAATCATTTGACACATGCGAACCATGCCTCATGGGCAAGATGATCAAAACCCCGTTCTCCGGAATGATGGAGCGAGCAACGGACTTGTTGGAAATCATACATACCGATGTATGCAGACCGATGAGTGTTTCGACGCGCGGTGGATATCGCTATTTTCTCACTTTTACCGATGACTTAAGTAGATATGGGTATATCTATTTAAGAAACATAAATCTGAAACATTTGAAAAGTTCAAGGAATTTCAGAACGAAGTGGAGAACCATCGTAACAGAAAGATTAAGTTTCTATGATCCGATCGTGGGGGCGAGTATTTGAGTTATGATTTTCTCACGCATCTTAAAGCAAGCGGAATTGTTTCGCAACTCACGCCACCCGGAACACCACAGCGCAATGGTGTGTGTCACGAGCGGAATCGAACTTTATTAGATATGGTCCGATCGATGATGTCTCTTACTGATTTGCCGTTATCATTTTGGGGTTATGCATTAGAAACCGCTGCATTCACTTTAAATAGGGCACCATCTAAATCCGTTGAGACGACACCATATGAACTGTGGTTTGGTGCTAAACCTAAGTTGTCGTTTCTTAAGGTTTAGGGATGCGAAGCTTACGTCAAGAAGTTGATGCCGGACAAGCTCGAACCCAAAGCGGAGAAATGCGTCTTCATAGGATACCCTAAGGAAATTATTGGGTATACCTTCTATCACGTAACCGAAGGCAAAGTGTTTGTCACAAAGAACGGTTCCTTTCTTGAGAAGGAGTTTCTCTCGAAAGAAGTGAGTGGGAGGAAAGTAGAGCTAGACGAGGTTGTTGAACCTTCTCTTGAATTGGAGAGTAGCGCAGCACCTGAAATTGTTCCAGTGCCGCCTGCACCAATAATAGAGGAAGCTAATGATAAGGATCATGAAGCTTCGGACGATGCTGCTACTGAACGTCGCAGGTCGACAAGGTCGCGTGCCCCTCCTGAGTGGTACGGCAACCCTGTCTTGACTGTCTTGTTGGTAGAAGACAGTGAACCTACGAACTATGAGGAAGCGATTATGAGAACAGACTCTGAGAAATGGCTAGAAGCCATGAAATCCGAATTGGGATCCATGAGAGAAAACCAAGTATGGACTTTGGTGGACCCTCCTAGCGACCGAAAGGCCGTTGAGTGCAAATGGATCTTCAAGAAGAAAACAGACGCGGATGGTAATGTTACCGTCTATAAAGCACGACTTGCCGCGAAAGGTTTTCGACAAGTTCAAGGTGTGGACTACGATGAGACTTTCTCTCCAGTAGCGATGTTTAAGTCCATTCGGATTTTATTAGCAATTGCTGCGTTTCATGATTATGAAATATGGCAGATGGATGTCAAGACTGCGTTCCTCAATGGAAACATTGATGAAGAGTTGTATATGATGCAACCCGAAGGTTTTGTCGATCCTAAGGATGCTGATAAAGTATGCAAACTTCAGCGTTCCATTTATGGACTGAAGCAAGCATCTCGGAGTTGGAACCTTCGTTTTGATCAAGTGATCAAGAGCTTTGGATTTGTTCCAAATAGCTCTGAGCTTGTATCTACAAGAAAGTGAGTGGGAGCTCGGTGACATTTCTGGTACTATATGTGGATGGCATATTGATTATTGGAAATGACATTAACATGCTTAACGATGTGAAGAGTTATTTGAACAAGTGTTTTTCAATGAAATACCTAGGTGAAGCTGCTTATATATTGGGTATCAAGATCTATAGAGATAGACAAAGACGCCTGATAGCTTTAAGCCAGAGTACATACCTAGACAAAGTTCTGAAAAGGTTCAGAATGGATAAGGCAAAGAAAGGTTCAGTGCCTATGTTGTCAGGTAAGATATTGAGCAAGGCTAAGTGTCTAGCTATGGTAAATGATAGGGAAGCTATGAGCAAAGTGCCTTATGCCTCGGCCATAGGTTCTATCAAGTATGCCATGCTGTGTACTAGACCGGATATGTCCAATGCTCTTAGTTTGACGAGCAGGTATCAAAGTGATCAGGGAGTGGAACACTGGACAGCCGTGAAGAACATCCTAAAGTACCTAAATAGGACTAAAGAAATGTTCTTAGTCTATGGGGGTGATGAACAGCTCGTCGTAAAAGGTTACGTCGACGCTAGTTTCGACACCGACAAGGATGATTCCAAATCTCAGACAGGATACATTTATATTTTGAATGGAGGAGCTGTGAGCTGGAGAAGCTGCAAGCAAAGCGTGATCGCGGGATCTACAGTAGAAGCGGAATACATGGCTGTTGCAGAAGCATCAAGTGAAGGAGTTTGGATCAGAAACTTCATCACGGAGCTTGGCGTGGTTCCAAGTGCATTGGACCCACAAGAGATATTGTGTGACAACACTGGCGCCATAGCACTCGGTAAGGAACCAAGATATCATCCAAAGACCAAGCATATCAACCGCAAGTTTCATATAATCCGAGATTATATAGCAGATGGAGATCTGAAGATTAGCAAAGTACATACAGATCTGAATGTCGCAGATCCATTGACTAAACCTCTTCCACGTGTAAAACATGATCAGCACCTCAGTGCCATGGGTGTGAGATTGTTGCCAAATGTAAACTAGATTATTGACTCTAGTGCAAGTGGGAGACTTTGGAATTATGCCCTAGAGGCAATAATAAAGATGTTATTATTATAATTCTTGTTCATGATAAAGTTTATATTCCATGCTAGAATTGTATTAAGCGGAAACATTAATACTTGTGTGGTTTGTAAACAACACCGTGTCCCTAGTACGCCTCTATGGACTAGCTCATTGATTAATGATGGTTAAGGTTTCCTAACCATGGACATGAGTTGTCGATTAATAATGAGATCATATCATTGGGAGAATGATGTGATGGACAGACCCAAACTAAGCGAAGCAATTAGATCGTGTTCATCTCTGCGAAGCTTTTCTTATGTCAAATATTGTATTCCTTAGACCATGAGATAATACAACTCCCTGGTATCGGAAGAAAGCTTTGAGGTCATCAAACGTCATCCTATGAGAGGGTGATCATAAAGGTGTCTCTCAGGTGATCGGAAAGTACCTATTGGGTTGTATGTATCGAGATGGGATTTGTCCCTCCCAAGTCGGAGAGATATACTTCGGGCCCACTCGGTAATCGATATCAACACCGCTTGCAAGCATGTGGTTAAGGAGTTAATCACAAAGTGATATCGGATTACGGAACGAGTAAAGTACTTGCTGTGAATGAGATTGAACTAGGTATGACGGTACCGACGATCGAATCTCGGGCAAGTAAAATATCGCGAGACGAAGGGAATATATATATGGGATTGATTGAATCCTGGCATCGTGGTTCATCCGATATGATCATCGATGAATGTGTGGGAGTCAATATGGGTTTCCAGACCCCGCTGTTGATTATTGATATAAGATCATGTCTTCATATTCTCGAACCCGCAGGGTCACACACTTAACGTGTCTCGACGCTAGGATAGATTGGATAATTGGTTTATGAGTTTTTGTTCGGAGTATCGGATGGGATCCGGGACATCACGAGAGGTTCCGGAATGGTCCGGAGAATAAGATTCATATAAGGCAGTGCAGTTTTTGGAGTTCGGAATTGTTCCGGGTTAATCGGTATTGTACCGGAAGCTTCTAGAACCTTTCGGAAGGGGACCAATGTGGCCCCACCTTCCGGGAGGGGGCATGGGCCTATGAGGGAGTGCCCTGGCCGCATTGGGCCAGGGGCACAAGGCACCATAGGGCCCAACCGGCCAGCTAGGGTAAAACCCTAGATAGAGCTTCTAGAAGGGGGGGGTTTCCTTGCCCCCCACTCCTCCTCCTTTGGCCGCCGGTTTGGGCTTGGGGGAGGGGCTAGGGCTGCCGCCCACCCCTCTATATAAAGAGGGCTGGGGGTGCACCACCCCCCCCCCCACACCTTCCCCTCAAGCCAGTCACCCTGCTGCCCTCCTCTCTCTATCCCTCCCGACTGCGTGTAGGCGAAGCCCTGCTGTAGAAACTCTCCACCAATTGCACCACGCCGTCGCGTTGTAGATCCAACCCATATCTCCACCATACTTGCTGGACCAAGGAAGGAGGAGACATCGAGGTGCCGCACATGTGCATCTCACGGAGGCATCGCCACTTGTGGTGCTAGATCGGATCAGATCGCGAGGAGGAGAAGCGAGTACGACTACATCACCCACGTTCCGATTTAACGCTCACCAGGCGAATCTTCAAGGGTATGAAGATCTAATCCAATCTCTCTCGTTGTTTGCATCTCCTAGATTAGATCTTGGCTTCCCTCTGTTCGCAACCGTAGAAAATTTTGATTTACTATGCCGCGAAACCCTTCAAGTAGCCCCCGAGTGTTCAGTCGAATCGCAGATTCGGCTGAGGACTCTTCAATCTTTCGGGTGCAGCCGTCTCTGTTTACTAGAGAATGATTTGAGCGTGTAGGGATTGTTGATGCGTGTGCAGGACTCTCCCGACGGATCAAGGTCAGTTAACTGTCTTAGGACAAAACAACACGATCTTCTTCAGATTCGAGTCCCTCGACTCGAACCCGGAACATATGCTGGCGTAATTCGACTCAGGCCGTTGAGGACTTACATGAGTGGAATCCCGGTAAATTTTGAATGATGTACCCAACGCGTCCGTTGGATTTTCATCGCGCGTGCTGGCACGGATTTTTACTAGCAGAGCGCAGTTGTGTGCGTTGCCAGGCCATCAGATGATATCTGTAGGTCTTATCTTTGTGTCGCAGACACAACATCCGAATGTTTATCACCGTGGAGGTGTTTCGGGTGGCCAAGGAGGATGTTACTCACTTAGCGTTAATTGGGGCAGAGTTGCCGAAAAGTTTTTTGCATTCTGATCCGGAGGATCGCAATCGAAGAATTCATAGGGTGCACGACCAGCACTCCCTATGGGAGTAGCCACTCGAGCGGAGACTTTTAGTTCAGTCGTTACTTGCTTCAGGTCCGTAGGACGCAAAAATTTCCAGATGCTTGAATCAGTCCTCCCTATGGGAGTAGCCCCCGAGTCCGTAGTGGAGTCATAGACTCAACGTAGGACTCGAAGAATAGTTCATAGTACCTTAGTTATGTTTCGGGTGCGCAGCCAGCGCTCCTGATAGGAGTATCCCCCGAGTAATTACTCGAATCGTAGATTCGAGTGAATACTCTAGCTGTGTAGCCGAAGATTTGTAACCGTTGCTAGTATAGCTTTAATGACGTCAGTGCTGACGGTTGGTGACCTCAAGCGTCTGCAGCGCTAGAGGTGACGTGACTGGACGAACGTGGGTCCCACCTTCTGACTTTGAATTGACTGGTCACGCGCGACGTGGAGATAATTACGGCATCTCCTCGGTTTCCGTGCATAGTGGACGGCGTGCGAGCAACGGTTCGCTGCTATGCTGACACGTGGACAGTTGGATTTTGATGTTGGCTCTAGGGATTCCCGATGAACGATCCCTGTTCATCGTCTACGTCCTTGTAATCTGTGGGGGAAAATTTGTTTGTTTCCACCACAACCATTTGTTTTTCACTGCTTCCACCGCCTTGAGCTTTTCTTCGTCGCGCGCCGGAAATTCTTCGATCCTTCTGTAACTTCCCAGGATTAGCACCTAGAAATAAAGAGGACACAGGGTTGTGCATTACATTCATGCATAAGAAAATCCAGGGAATTTTCGCGCAAAACTACAAGAGGCTATAGAGGGATCAAGATCTCTCTTGTTCTTATAAAAACATCAGTACAACTGCGATGGATTTCGGCATGACCTCTCTTGTATCTTTTGTGTTTGAGGGGAAGACAATTCAAATTTGATTACTCAATTGATAAAAAAATTGAATCTAAAAAGAATTTGAAATGAAATGATTACAATAATAGTATAAAGGATTCTTTATTAATACAATAATACATATTGTATTATTGTTCTTTTATAATAAAATAATAAAAGTAAATTACTATGAAACAAATAAATAGAAAAAGGAATTACATAAATGAAACAACTAAAAGAATTCTTTATTACAAGGAAATATATATTACATTATCTTATACAAATGAATAAATGAATGACAAAAGAATAAAAATTACAGGAACCTAAACTTATTTTCCTACTCTAGTTCTTCTATCTATTAATTCCCAAACCCTTCAAAGAACTTCTATACCTGCAAAAGAAAACAAGAAACATAGATATAAGATGTGAGGGGGTTAGTTTTAGCTGCTCTCAGTAAGTACATTGAAGTGCACTGCCACTGTTCATCATAGAGCTTAATTAGAATGAGGGGCAAGTTTCACCAAATAGGGCATCTGTTCTTATCAGATGTGTAGCCTCAGTCCTACATCATTGGCAGTAAGAGGGGCAAGTTTCACCAGAAGAGGTAGAAAGGAAGGAGTAAAAGCATCAGAACTACTTGTGCCGATCCACAACAATGCAAGCTTATAGGTAAGCAAAGATACACATGTGTATGTCTTTGTCAAGACAAGGAAGCTTCAAAGAGAGATAAGAGTGCACACCAGAAAGGTGAAAGCTAAATATCCCATGGCCACCATACTTTTCCAACAACTACCCCCAGACAACTATTTCATCACCAAGAACAACACTTGTTCTTTCTCATCAACACCAGATCACTCCTCTAGGTCAACATCATATCCCTAACCCTGGTTGCTCAGTAAAGCCATCCAAGAGTGAGGAGGAGATAAGTTTTCATAAAGGAGATATCAGCTCCAGAAGTAGAAGAACATGATCAGGAGCATAAGGAGGAGGTCATGGTGCCAAGAAGAGAAGCAACATTAGCTACATCAGAAGAAGGGAGGAAAGCAGGCCACCAAATTAATAGTGGCTGATCAAGATCAACACTAGCCCAGCAGCAGCAAGAACTCAGCAACCACAGGTTGACCACCAAAATCATTCCTTAGTATCTGTTCTTATTAGATTTATTAGGAATACATAGAGATGGAGGGAATAACCCTCAGATCTACATGCATCTGGATGAGAGGATCATCGTAGAGTGTATAAAGGGGCAACCATAGCACATGTTCTTATTAGCGTGCACCATCAGATTCAAGTGAAACAATGGCTATGTCACAAATCCATCCAAACCCAGCTATCTTTCCAATAGAGTTGTCTAGGAGGATTAGAATATGGATTTCTCTCAGTCTTTGTCGTGGTGGTGGCACGACAGATGCCATGGGTAGGCTAAAGTTTGGGGCCGATGGATGCTAGTGGGATCCGGGGAGGGAAGATGTAGATGCTTCTACACACGAATGACTAACATACAGATCTTTATTTCTCCTCTTTTGGGCTACAAGTGCTCCTTGAGTTGTTTGCAGGAAGAAGAGAAGAACTTCACGAGCCTAACGGTGTAGAATGAATCGATCCCCTTCTCAGGAATCCATGCCTCTCCTTATAAAGGGGGGCCTTGGCTCCTCTAGGGCTGACGTGGCAAGCATATTCGAAGAATATGCTTGTCCCAATATAGTAACTCGGCGACCTCCTTTCCGTGTCCCTCTTCTAATGATGGCAAAGTTCCAGAGAACCCCACCTGCACGCCTCGGGCTCCAGGACTGTCACCTCCGTGACCTCCTTTTGCCATTCTGCTGCTCTGTGTCTTGTCCTTTGCGCTTGGCTCTGTTCAAATTCTTCCTAGCCCGTGGCTAGGGTTTGACTATAGGCACCTCCTTCTCCTGCAAGCTTCATGTCATTCGGCCCTGTCTCGCTTAACTCGGCTTGGCCTTCACCTGCATTTAGGTTATTCGGACTTACTCGGCCGACTTAACTCGTATGTCGGCCGGGTAACGTAGAACTCCTCTCATAGGTTTCATGGTCGTGCTTACCTCGGACGACCTTTACATGATTCGGCCGATATAGACAGTAACTCGGCATATGACAGAGGAAACTCCTTTTGTATTTCCCCGTCATGACCCTATCCGGGGTCACCTCCCCAACATTAGTCCCTGAAGCTGGTGTGGTCCTACCCGTAACCTCGGCCGGGCCATATCAGTTTCTCAATATTCATTTCTCCTCATTTCCGAGTTACTTTCTCCTGTTAGAGGTATCCGCGCAGCTTCTCGTGCACGCCTCGTCCTACGTGTAACACTTATCATTGTTTCTCTAGTTTTTTGTTCCTCTACAGTGCCCTCTGACACGCTATAGTAATTACTACGCCTGTCGCGTCGGCGCTGCGATGCCTCACACACCGCATCGGTCAGGGGCCTGATCATCTCCTGCATCGTGTGGTCACCGGTGTGGCTCCACTCAGCCACGAGCGGTTCCGCCGCAGGCATGATCTATACGGTTAGTGCCCGCACGCACGATCCCACTACCGCCAGGGCCACGCGGTTATAAAGAGGGGCACGGGGCTAGAGGGTTCACTTTCCTCCTTCGCTCACCGTTGCTCTTCTTCATACTCGCGGCCGTGCGTCTGTTCGTGCTTCTACGGCTGCGCCCTCGTCGGAATCTTTGACGGTGAGGCCACAGTTCTTCTGCTCCGTCGACCTCGTCCCCGCGCGCTTGCTCTGTCGCCGTCCCCGGTGAGTTTTTCTGCGGTCCCACTGCTAAGATCTCTCTCCAGACGCATCTGCCGCTTTCTAGGCTTCCGGTGGTAGTTCTTTTCCGCTCCGCCGCCGTCCTCTCTTAGAGTCTCGACGGGGCCCTGCACCTCTAAGCCTTGCTCCACCGTTAGTTTTTCTTTTGTTGATTCCTCCGGCGACCCTATGTCGAGTTCAGTTAGTGGCGCGCTCATCGAAGATGACGACGCAGCGTCTGGTCCAGAGCGGGGCTCCTGGCAGGGTTCCACCGTTACTCGTCGAGAGATCGAGTGGTTAATTAGAACTCGCCGGATTCCTGCCGAGGTAGGCTATCGCTTACCCGGCAGTGAATCTTCTCCCGTTCTTAACGAGGGCGAGTATGTCGTCTTCATGTCCCACTTTGCTCGTGGGTTTGGTCTTCCCCTTAGCGATTTCGCTAGGGAATTCCTTGATTACTTCGGCCTGCAGCCGCATCACCTTTCGGCTAACGCCATTGCTTCCCTATCCGCTTTTATCTCGGCCTCGGAAGAATACTTTGGCCTCTGGCCGTCTGTGCATGTATGGTCCAAATTCTTCTAGATCCGATCCAATGTCGTTCCAGACAAATCCCTTCAACCTTCCGAGAAGTTGCTTACCCAGTGTGGTGCCGCGTCCATAACACCTCAGAGGAAAGCCGAGTTCCCTCGTGTTGCTGGTCTCGAGTCTTGCAAGAAATGGCATAGATTGTTTTTCTATGTCAAGAATACTGGGAAGGAAGACAAGATTCGGCTCCCTGCTTTCTCCATCGGTCCCCCTTCCAAGAAGAACTGGACTTACAACTCCAGGAAGAGCCACGCTCTGGCCGAAGCCTTCGAGATTCGGCTGAAGGAGCTGATCCGCACCGGGCTACATGGCGAGGATCTGATGACCACCTTCATCAGCAGCCGAGTCTGCCCTTTTCAGCATCGCAGGCACAAGCTCTGTTTCATGAGCGGTCCTCTTGATCCCAACCGAGTTTCAATGGTTGAGCTCGAGGATTATCTTATTTACAAGCGTGTCCGAGCTATCTTCAAGACGGATATGCCGGAAGATTGGACCTGGGGGCTGAAGCCATTCACCCGCCGGAATCCCCCTCCCAAGGTAAGTTAAAGCACTTGTGTCTTTGTTTCCTAATTGTGTTTGCGATTCCTTTTGCTGATTCCCCTTTGTATCTTTCCTCGCAGAGATTTGCAGAGCAATAGATCGAGGATGCCGAGGTTCTGGCCCTCCCGTGGACCGCAAATCGGAACATGCCAGACAGCGGGGATACTGACCCGGAGGAGTTCGTCCCTTAGTCCTACGTTGCTCCGGTTCGCGCCCGTGGCAAGACTTCGGCTCACGGGGAGGAAGGTGATTCAGACGACGTCCAAGTTCTTGAGGTAGTCGCGGCAATGCCTATCTCTTACGCATTTTCGGCTTCTACGTCCTTAGCTAATGTCGTGGGAATGGTCACGGCAGATGCTGCAATCGGCAGCGAGTAGTAGAACGAGGGGCAAGGGCGGCCTACCATCTGCGGTGCGAGATGAGGGCGGAGACACAGGGTTTTACCCAGGTTCGGCCCCCCGGAGGGTAAAGACCTACTCCTGCTAGATTGTATTATGAAGGTAGTACAATGGGCGAGCTCGGCGGCTAGGCGGCGAGTCGCTTGGGTGTATGATGGAACGTATCTCTACACGCCCTGCAGGGAGGTTTATATAGGCTCACCTCCCCTAGGGTTTACATATCTCAACCGAATCAGTTAAGGCTTCGGTGCTTGTTTAACCTAATCCGAATGGGCCTATCTACTCGCATGGGCCTTCAGCTTCCAGTCGCTTGGATCTACACTGGGCCTTGATCCAGTCGCCGTCCTGCAGGCCCACTTGCCGCTTCGGGCCGATGAGCGTCTGCTGGGTATACCCGGTAGGCACATCCCCATCGTTGTCCTCGAGGCCATCGTCGATTGGGCATGAGGTGGCTGCCGCGGATAGTATACGCTTCGCAGCGTACATCTAGTCAAATCGTCGGTGGGCTCCTGTATAAAGGAGAAAACTAGTCATTCTGATCGCAGCTTTGGCGAGTCGAGTCGGCGAAACACTGTCGTAGTGATCGGGTCGGCGAGCCGAGTGGCTGAAGTTGGACCGTTAAGCGTAGTCAAACTAGCCGTTGGGGTAATCCAACGGTAACTTTTGGCGTAATCACCGCGTAGTAACGGCTTCCTGATTTGGCGGGTAACAACCGCTATATAAGGGGAATGGCAGGTGATCAGAGAACCATCTTCTCGCCATTTCCTCCGATTGCACGCACTCTCGCCTTCCCTCGCATCACGATCCAGCCGACCCGAAATGCTCCGACCCCCCACAAATCCTTCCGCCATGGCCCTCTCCACCGAGCCTTGGGGTAGATCTAAGTGCACGAGGGCGCAGCTGGCGTCCTTCGAGGAGGCCGGGATCCTCGGCCCGGTTGTTACGCATCCTCGCGGCCGAGAGGTGACCCCAAACCCGCGAGGGGAATTCATCCGCTTCACCAGCCACCGAACGGGGCTAGGATTCTACGCCCCGTTCTTCGGCCTGCGCCTATTACGGGATCCAGCCATCGGACCTGGGTCCTCATAGCATCGAGCAGCTCGCCATCTTCATGGCGTTCTGCGAGTGCTACTTGGGCTGCCGGCCCTATTTCCCTCTATGGCAAGATCTGTTCCACGGACGGATCAGCTGCGAGGAAGCGGGCGGCCCAATGCTTGCCGCGGGCGGCCTGACATTCCAGCTGAAGTCGAAGGCTTCATTCTTTGACTTGATGCTGCCCGCCAAGGCAGCGAGCGACTGGAAGAAATCTTGGTTCTACGTTGCCGAGGCGACCCCAGAGGGCGAGGTGGCGATCCCACGATACTCCGCCAATCGATCCGAACTGCGCCGCCTCCAAGTCGGCAAGCTCCCCAGCGACCAGCGGATGGTCGTGGACGAAATGCTTCAAACCATCCGTGGTCTGAAGAAGAAGGGCCTCCAGACGATCAACTTATATAACTGCTGGCTCGGGCGGCGGCTCGTCCCTCTGGCTCGGCGCGACCACTATATGTACCAATACACGGGCCGGGAGGACTCGACGAAGTCCAGCCTAGATGAGTGGAAGCTCGAGGACTACACCCCAGCACTGAAGAAGATCACCCAGGCGGTGTACCTGGACGCAAAGGCTGGGGTCGCCCCCTACACCGCAAAGCATCCAGCCCCAACGGTAATCACCTCGCATCATTCGCAGTCGCAGTTTTTGCAGTCGCGGTCATTCTAATTTCATTTTGTATTTATTGCAGCTATTCCAAGTGGTGGAAGGATGGCTCCCGCCTTCAGATGGCGAGAACTCGAGCTCGTCCGTCCAGGACATGGGCGAGTCGCCTCCCGCCAAGGGTGACTCCGAGAGTGACGAGAGCAACGGCGACGACGAATCCGAGGAGGAGGCCGCCCCGCTGGTCCGCAAGACCCGCGGGCAGCGTCAACGTGAGCTTGAGGCGAGTAAAAGCCTCGAGCGTCATGATGACGATGACGAACTTCTGGAGACCACCTCGCGCCGCCAGGCTACTCCGTCAAATAAGAAGAAGAAGAAGAAGGATAAGGAGGCGAAGGCCCCTCCGAAGAAGAAGACGAAGCCGATGAGGCCGGCCTCGCCACCGCACTCGGCGAGCAGCTCCGACGCCCCCAGCCCGGCCAAAGACGAGGCGCCACCGATGGCAGCCGCGCTGGACACGGCCATTGTCGAGGTGCCACTGGCCTCGATGCCTCCGCCATTCGCCCCAGTCTCTGGGCTAGGGGACGCTCCGGCTGCGGCGGCTTCGCCTCGCAGGGAAGCTCCTGCCGAAGATGTCCCAGAGGCTCTCGTTGCGGCCTCGACGACGAAGAAGCCGTCCGTGTCTTGGGCACACGACGTCCTGGAGATGGGGCTCAACCATCGACTGGGCCCTGAACTGGAGAAGCCGGCCGGCATCCGCACCGGGCTACGCTTCATTCCAGTCGCCAAGTGAGTTCACTCGCCTACCTTTGTCTTACATAGCAGCTTAAATTATCTTGCTCACGCGATCGATTTGTAGGACCGGAGCGAAGAAGATAGGCCATCCGACCGTGGCTAAGGTGCCACCCGTCGTCGGCGAAGAGGATCCCTCCCGGAAGAGGAAGGCATTTAAGTCGCCGTCCTCGCGGATGGCGCCAAGAAGGCCAAGGGTGACGATGTTGTCACAATCTCCGACGACACGGCGGTCGCGCCGAATGAACCCGCAATGGAGGCGGCCGTACCCACAAAGGAGGGTGCTCCTTCGCTTGGAGTGACCGAGCCGGTTTCCTTTGGTGCTGGTGCCTCCATCGCCACGTTCTCGCGCTTCATGGCCAGATCGGCTACAGCGAGTGGGACTTCGCCCTCGAGTCGTGCACCTGGGGTCGCCGATGCGGAGGTCGAGCAGCGTCGTGGGCACACGCCGGATCTCCTCGCGTCCGTGGATGCGATACAACTTCACGGCATGCTTGGCGCAGCTATCCAGGTATGTACAGTCCCCGAGGATCAGGCCGGTGTGCTGCAGCGGTCTGATTTTTTAGTGTCTTGTTACTATTTTCGCATCCAGTCCCCGAGTGTGCACTCGCTGAATTTCAGCGGGTGGGCACTTAGGATTTCTTGATTGCCAGTCCCCGAGTGCGCACTCGCTGAATTTCAGCGGGTGGGCACTTAGGATTTCTTGATTGCCAGTCCCCGAGTGCGCACTCGCTGAATTTCAGCGGGTGGGCACTTAGGATTTCGCCTTGGTTAACTGTTTGAATTGTGTGCAGGGTCTGCAACATGAGTCAGCTGACCGATTGGCAGCGAAACACCGCCCGGAGAAAGAACTGGCCGCCGTTCAAGAAGCGAGTAAGGGGCTTCAGGTAGCTGCCGCGAAGGCGGAGGAGGCTCGCCAGGGACTTGTCCCCGCGGTTGAGTTGGCGACGGCGCAATCGGCGTTGAGCTTGGCTAAGAAGCGGATCGCCGATCTCGAGCGCGAGCTGAGGGAGGCGAAGGAGGAAGCAAGCTCGGCGGATGGGCGAGCCAAGGCCGCCGTTACGGCCGCCGCAGAGGAACATAAAGTGTCCGACGCCCTTGTTGCTGGGCTTCAGGACGACTATACTTCGCTTCAACGCTTCATCACGGATCTCTCCCGCCCCTTGATTGGTAAGTTATCTGCCCCTGCATGTGCCTTTTTGCGATATCCAACGTACTCACTGTTATCCTCTATTCGCAGGTCGCATCCTTGATAGCGCGGAAGAGGCGAGCTCGTTCGACGCGCGGCAATGTGTGGCCACGCTTGTCGACTCGGCGATGTTGTCGGCGACATGCATCCGAGCCTACCTCCAAGAGATATCGCCCACGGAAGTAATTCCTAGCGACCTCGTCGAGGTGTGGAAGTACTTGGAGAAAGCGCCCTCGGTCGTTGAGTTCATGACGCGATCGGCGTTCCGGCGCGGGGCGGCGACGGCGCTTAGCCTTGGGCTTGCTCATTTCCCAGAGGACTTCGACCTCGATGACGTGACGAGTGGCTACCCGTCGTCGACTGGCGCAGTGGAGCTCTCCGAGGTGCTCAAGTTGACGGACTGCGCCACGATGTTCTCCGAGCGTGTCTGGGCAATGGGCGACCTCCTTCCATACCAGGAGACAGTCGTCGCACCTAACGACCCCGAGCCACAGCACCGGGATTTCAAGGTCGAGCAGCCCTTCCGCGCGGCGATGGCGGGTGAACTGACGACGTACCCGTCAAACCCGTACACGCCGTTCATCCGCAATCGCCAGGGTGCTGGCGAGTCGTCGTCGAAGCCTGCGGAATAGGATAGTTTGCCCTGGGGCGTTAGTAGCAGGTCTGCCGTTTGGGCATATTTTGTAATTTGAGACAATATGACATGCTATTGAATGAGACATCGTGTCTGTTTTGGGATTTGTCATGTGTTTTGTGATTGAGGTTTGAACGAGTCCCCGAGCGCGTCCGCCCTTTTGTGGGGTTTACCTCGTGTGTGATTTGTTTGTGGTTTTTGAATGTTTTGTTATTGTGGTTGATTCGCCCGGACTCGAAGAGCCTGTCGCAAGGCGACTCCCTTGAGCGCTCTGTACTTCACTGTTTTCCCTTGCGCGAACGGGGTCGGGTGGCCGAGTCCCCGAGCGTGGTACTTGGTTGTTCTAGGCGCGACTCGAGGGTGGGTGAGGACTTGGCGCGTTAGTTCGAGCGCGTCACTCCTACCTGGCCCGTTGGGTCAGTCGCATGGCGAGTCCTGGGCATGCTCTCATACTTAGCGTTTTCCCGAGCCGCTCGTGCTGAACTGGTCGTCAGTCCCCGAGCGTGGTACTTGGCCGTTCGAGTCGCTATGTCAAGGATGCGGAGGATCATGGTCGCTGTGAGAAGCGAAGGCAGTTGTCTTGGCTCGTAGAGCCAGTCGGGCTGGGCGACTCCAATGGGGCTCCGGGTAGGCGTTGTTCGTGGACGATGCAAAACCTGAGGTTACCCAGTGCTCTTGCATCGCACTACTTAGCCGTGCCGATCGCTGTACCAGAGGTTGACTTCTGCGGTTAGCTTGACGCTGTTATTACGAGTGCGAGTGGCACAAGATACGGAGAGTAGGCACGATTTGCGGTAACCAATTCTTTTTATTTCATAGCGACTGGAGAGTACATATGTGGGGTTCTAGGAGTAGAACTTCCGTAGGAGGTTTACATTCCATGGTCGCTTGACGTCGAGTTCGCCGTCCCCGCGGACGTCGATGAGGTAGTAGGCGTCGTTGCCTAGTACTCGCCCGATGGCGAATGGTCCCTCCCACGGAGGGGAAAGCTTGTGCATGCCCTTCTTGTCCTGGATGAGACGCAACACCAGGTCGCCTTCTTGGAAGGTGCGAGTTTTCACCCGCCTGCTGTGGTAGCGGCGGAGTCCTTGTTGGTAGATGGCGGTGCGGGAGCGAGCTAGGTCGCGTGCCTCGTCGAGTTGGTTGACTCCATCCTGTCGTGCGAGTTCGTTCGCAGCCTCCGTGTAGTGGACGACCCTTGGCGAGTCGTGCTCAAGGTCGGTGGGCATGACTGCCTCAGCGCCGTACACCATGAAGAAGGGGTTGAATCCTGTCGACCTGTTAACCGAGGTGCGGATGCCCCAGATGACAGAGGGTAGCTCCTCGACCCAGCACCCGGCGGTGTGCTCGAGTGGTACTTGGAGTCGCGGCTTCAGGCCGTGGAGGATGCTTTGATTGGCCCGTTCCGCCTGGCCGTTGGATTCCGGGTGGGTGACTGATGCGAGATCGAGCCGGATGTGGTGTTCCTCGCAGAATTCGGCCATAGCTCCTTTGGCGAAGTTGGTGCCGTTGTCCGTGATGATGCTGTTTGGGAACCCGTAGCGATATATGAGCTCGCGTAGGAATTTGGTGGCGGTCTTCCCGTCGCATTTCCGGACTGGCTTGGCCTCCACCTGTTGGAGATATGCCCAAGAGGCAATAATAAAGTAGGTTATTATCATATCTTCATACTTATGATAAAGGTTTACATTCATGCTATAATAGTATTAACAAGGGAACCATTAATACTTGTGTGATTTGTAAACTTAATTTGAAGTCCCTAGTATAGCCTCTATACTTCACTAGCTTGTTGGTTGATTGATGATTGTGGTTTCCATATCATGAACATTGAGATGTTATCAACAACAAGATCATATCGTTAGGAGAATGATATGGTGGACATACTCCTATAGACAAGCGTAGCATAAAGATCAAGTCATTTCAATAGTTCAATTGCTATATGCTTTCTGATACATAGTAACCTAATTCCTTCGACCATGAGATCATGCATATTGCCTTTACTGGATGGATGCTTTGATGTCATCAAACACCACACCGTAATAGGGTGGCTATAAAAGTGGCATTGGGTGTTCGGAAAGTATTGGTTGAAACACATGGATCAAGAGTGGGATTTGTCCATCCACATGACGGATAGATATTCTCTGGGCCCTCTCGGTGAAATGTCATCCAATTAGCTTGCAAGCATGTGACTTGGTCACAAGGGATCACATATCACGGGAACGAGAAAAGAGTACTTATCAGTAACGAGGTTGAACTAGGTATGCAGAGATACCGACGATCATAACCTCGGATAAGTAACATATCGTGAGACAAAGGGAAATTGGTATCGTATGTAAGTGGTTCATTCGATCGCAAAGTAATCGTAGAAATATGTGGGAGCCATATGAATTTCCAGATTCCTCTATTGGTTATTGTTCGGAGAAGTGTCTCGATCATGTCCGCATAATTCACGAACCGTAGGGAGACACACTTAAGGATTCGACGTTGTTTGAGTAGTTATGGTATTATGAGAAAGAGACCGAATGTTGTTCGGAGTCTCGGATGGGATCCGGGATATCACGAGGAAATCCGGAATGGTCCGGAGAATAAGATTCATATAAGGAAAGTTCCGTTTCGGAGTTGGGGAATGGTTCCGGTGTTTTCATCGGGAACATTCTAGAAGGTCCCGGAATGTCCGGCACTCCGGAGGAAGGGTACATGAATGTGTCATTACATATTGGAATGATTGCATCATGTACTAGGTGTTCTTGCTGTCCAAAATAAAGGGTTTATTTAAATCCTAAATTGAAAAGTCAAACGGCGTTTGAAAGTCAAACGCAATTTTGGGAAGTGGGAAAAGAGGAGGAGTTGAAACCGACTTGAGGGAGGAGTCTCCTCCCAAGCCGGCGCCCACCCAAGGCCGAGTTGGGGAGGACTCCACTCCCTCCCCTTGGCCGCAGCCCTCCCACCTATATAAGGAGGGGCAGGGCTCCCCTCCTATGACACACAAGTTCCTATCCTCTAAACTAGAAACTAGACCTAGACCCCGGTTTAGAGCTGTTTCGGTTTAGAGCCTTCTAATTGGTTTAGAGCCCTCTAATTGGTGTGTCTAATTACTAGACCACTAATAGCCTCTCTCATAAGCTCCACCATACTGCACTTGGCTTAAGGCGAAGCCTCGGGATCTCCCTCTACCTCGGTACCACGCGTTGTCAGCCGGAATCGCGAGAGAGTGCTACAACCTCCGCCTGCTGGAACAAGGGAGAGGAAGGTCTTACGTCAATGCAGGCGTGTGACCGATCAAGGGAGCGCTGCGGGAACGCTGCCCGGAAGGATCGTCTATGCGATCTTGAGATCGGAAAAATGCGACTACATCACCCACGAGAATCTGCTCGTTAACCGCTTTGGAATCTTCGAGGTGAGTTCCACTATCGACTCGTTGCTACAATCTAGTAGATAGATCTTGGCTTGTTTGTTTGTATGCGATAGAAAATTTTGTTTTCCATGCTACGAACCCCTACAAAGGGTATCAGAGCCGTGTCTATATGTAGATCTGTTGCCTGAGTAGAACACAATGGTCATTGTGGGCGTTGATGCTTTTATTGTAGATTGCTTTTGTGTACTTTGCATCTTGCGGTATGTTGGGATGAAGCGGCCGGGCTAACCTTACATGACATCGCTCATGAGACTTGCTCCACGCTTAACATGCAACTTGTATTGCATAAGTGGCTTTATGGGTGCTGTTTCTCCTAGCATAGTTAAGATCCAATTTACAACGGGTAATCAACAATGCTAGTATCAATGTTGTGGTTCTTGTTCGTAAGTTAGAACGACACTTATGGAAAGCCCCAAACCACGTAAAATATGCAAAGAAAGTAGAAGCGTCTAACTTTGTTTTGCAGGGTGTGATGATGTGATATGGCCATGATTGTGATTATATTTGATGTATGCAATGTTCCTTATTGTAAGTTGGCAACCGGCAGGAGCCATATGGTTGTCTTTAAATTCTGTTAAGACCTGCGTGTCTATTCAAAATAGTTGTAATAGTTGAAGCTGGTGGACGACAACCATGAAGAAGCATTATTGACCTTGATGCTATGCCGGTGATGATGGAGATCATGTTCGTGCTTGAAGATGGAGATCGGAAGCACAAAGAAGAAAGGCCATATCATATCACATATTATGAATTGCATGTGATGTTAATCCTTTATGCATCTTGTATTGCTTAGTAGACAACGGTAGCATTATAAGATGATCCCTCATGCACATAAATTTCAAGTTCTAAAGTGTTCACCCTTAGTATGCACGTTGCCAAAGCTTGTGCTTCAAGCACCACGTGATGATCGGGTGTCTTTGATTCCGCGGGTGAATACAACGTAAGCAAGCCAGATTTGCTTATGCGGTAGCTAAGGTTTGATCTTGACGAGCCTAGCATGTACAGACATGGCCTCAGGAACACGGATTACCGAAAGGTAGAGCATGAGTCATATAGTAGATACGATGAACATGTTGATTGTTCGCCATTGAAGCTATATCAACTCTCGTAATGATCGGTTTTGATGTGGTGGATTTGGTTCGTGTGATCACTAAAACAATGTGAGGGATATTGTTTTGAGTGGGAGTTCACCTAGATTAATTTAATTATTAATTAGAACTCAATTTATCATAAACTAAATCAAAGTGAATTTGCATAGTTGTTGTAGTCATTGGCATCCGTTTACCACCTTGCGCTTAGTTATAATTGAGATGAGAGAACTATAGAATTCTGGTTAGTTACTTTACGAACTGGTATCGTATTGTATTGAAGTGTTAATCTAAAGTTTAGAAGTCCTATTGCAAACTTTCAGTAAGTTCCGGTTACTCCATGAAGTTTAATAATTAGTATTAAATCAAGAGTAACAATTCCAAATGTTAGTATATAAGTATCATGTTTGTCTCCATGATTCTTGATATTCAAAGATTGTCTTAGTATCAAGGTTATCTAGGATCTGAAAGAGTTGTTTCAGAAACCATGATGTGTGGAAGATATTGTGATATCTGAAACAAAGTTTTGGTTACAACATGATAGAGTATAATATGGCAAAGTTCATGTTCTCATATTTTGATGAGAATTTGCAAAAGGTTGGAGACACTAGTTGTCCTAATCCTCCAAAAGGTTTTGGATAGCAACATTATACTCATAATTCATCGTTACAAGCTAAAAGTAGCTTGATCATGGATAAATCCATGATGAGGTGAATATTTGATGTAGGTAAATTGTTTACTACACCAAGAGATTACTAAAGAAAGGAATTTGAAAGAACATCAAATATTTGATAATGATGATCTACTTCAAAGTGCAAGTTCAAAGACATTGGTATTTAACTATACACGCTTTGGACTATGTGTCATAAGTATGACTCCACTATTGATGTTGATAGATTCTTTCAAACAGAAATACTGAAAGAGAATCTCATAAATATGTGGCAGAAAAGAAAAGACTAGAATTGTTCAGCTTAAGTATATGGATGATATACATGTTATGGCTATATTCTTTGCTTATTAAACAATGTGGTTCTTAAGTATTTGATACTGAATTTGTTGGTATGAATCGTCATACGAAACAACACAATTCATGAACTACAATGGCCTAAGTAACTAGCAAAAGAATATGTGATGATGTTCATCGAGAACAAATAAAGGGTTATTATGTTGCTCGTTAAAACATCAAAGCTTACCTTCAAGATTTGTTTTATCAGGTATTATGAGAACAAAAGGGTTGTTCAAATAATTGCCGTAATCCATAAAAGATGGATGATTCACAAATCTCGTTGGAGAAATCACATCCATAAAACTAATGCTAAAATTGTCGAAAGACAAATTGATTGAAAGATCACTTAGGAAGTGACATCGCCGTTTAAATTATATTGGAAAGAAAACATGAAGAAACTCCATGTGGATGGAATTTTGGAGTCTTTTGATTTTTGATCAAATGACGGTTTGTGAAACTTTCCTAGAGATAATTAAAAACTTCGTTCATAGGCCAAAAGGGAACGAAAGACTAGCTTATTGGAACTTGTGCATATTGTTGTACGAACTCCATTATGTGTAGTCAAGAGCGATGGATTTCAACTTCATATGCTTTCTCCGAAAATTTGAGTGAATATGTGAATATTTACTTAATAAGGATGAAGTGTGAAATATTTGAAAAGTTCAAAAGACTTTCAAGATGAAGTACAAAATCATTGTAACAAGAATATGAATAGTTTATGATAAGATCATAAAGGAAGATATTTGAATTACAAGTTTAGCATAATACCTAAGATTTAAGGAATCGTTCTGTAGATTTGCATTTCCCGAAACACCATAAGAGTATGGAGCGTTCGAGATATGTAATTAAACCTTGTTTGACATGGTAAGATCAAAGGTGTAATTCATAGAACTGCCATTATATTTTAAAGATTAAAAGCTTTAGAGACTACCGTTTTCCACTAAAAAGAGCTCCATCATAATCCGTTGAAATGACACCATATAAAGTTATGGTTTGGGATAAAACTCATGTTGTCCTTTCTTAAACATTGGTATGCTATGCATAAGAAAGATGTGTGCAACCAAAGTCGGATGAACCTGTCTTTGTATTACTGTTAAGTATTCCTCCATAAACACCGGAGACAAAAGTGTTTGTCGCTTAGAACGTCAAGTTTCTTTGAGAAGGAATTTTTCGTGAAAAGTTAAGTGGGAGGACGATAGAACTTTGATAAGGTTAAAGGAACCTTAGCTATATGTGCAGAGTTGCGCAGCACCGAAAAGTGTTCCGGAGGCAGCAACAATGCTCATGGCTCACGTGCCTCAAAGGTTGTGGTCACGGAGGTCTAAGTTTCTATTGAACCAAGTAAGTCAAGTAAACAATCAAATACCAAGATTTGAGGGTTGAATCATTATTTGAGAATAATGAACCTACTACATGCAAAGAAGCGATGATGGGCCCTGACTCCGTCAAATGGCTTGAAGCCATATAATCCGTGATAGTTCCATACACGAGAAATCAAGTTTTGAACTTGAAGGACCCTCGAAAAAGGTGTAAGACCTTGCAGTTGTGTTTGGATCTATAAAGAAGTAGACATGGATGTTTCACATCTATGAAATAGTCGACATGTTGGGAAAGAGTTCACAACAATGTTCAAAGGTTGTATATGACAAGATTTGATCTTTCATAGCGATTTTTAGTCTAGACGGATTAATGTAGCAACCACTACATATAATTTTGTTATATGATAGTTGAATAAACAAAACAAGTTCTTCTAATAGAATCGTTACCTAGGACATGTGCATAACACGGTCCATAGGGTTTTGTTAATTCAAAGGATGCTAAAAGCATATGCAAACTTCAATGGTTAAAGTGAGCATCGCGGAGTTGGAATCTTCACTATGATGAAACTGTTAAAAGAGTTTAATTTCATCGGAGACAATGAAGATGCTTGCATTTGCAAGAAATTAAGTGGGAGCGCTAAGACATGTTTCTAATACATTATGTGGAAGACATATTGTTGATTGGAAATAATGTATCTTTTATTAACACATATTAAGAATTTCATCCCGATGAAAGACTTAGGCAAAACCCAAATATTTGGCATCAATAGACGCTAATATGGTTGTGCCGTATACATAGACGAGATATTGAATGAATTCAATATAGAAACTACAAGAAAGGTTCTTGTCGCACAGAGAGGATTGAAAGAGTTCAATGTTGATGATATATTCAAGTGTATTGGCACTTGGTAAGTGAAACAAAGATTCAAGTATAGATTGATACTTGATGTATAAAATCACAAAGAGTGTTTATATCAATCATACTGTGATATGTACAAATCCAGATATGTCCTATGCTCTAAATGTTGTGAGCATATACCAGAATGATTTGTAAGATGATCATTGGACAATAGTAAGGATATTCTTATGATCTTTTGGAAGAACTAAGAGTATATTATTTGTAGAAGTGACAAATAGAAGGTTAGTTCATTGTAAAAGTACTACATTGATACTAGCTTTGTCACAAAGTACAAATTTAGTTTATCTCAATCTAAACTAAGGGTGGCACAATATAATGGAAAGTGAGTTCCATAATGGATTTGGATGAGTTCCAAAGTTAAGACATTGTGACAGATACTACAACAAAAGGCTAAGTATATGACTGCTATTATAGCAGCAAAAGAGGGCATTTGTGTCAAGTAGTTTGTTATCAAACTAGGTGTAGTTCACAGCGGGATAATACTATGAAGATATATTGTACGACAATATTGTCAACATGTTTTAACCCCAAAGAACTAAAGGTCACACCAAAAGACCAAATTCATACAAAGCCATCTCATTAGAGAATGAGTGATGCGTAGAGACGCAAAGACATGCAATTACACACGGACCTGGAAGTGTCAGATCCGGAGATCAGTTAACCACTAGCAATCGTGTACATACAACACCAGAAAGCCATAGGTGTTGAAAACACAAAGGTTTGAAACTAGATTATTGACTCTAGTGCAAGTGGGAGACTGTTGGAGATATGCCCAAGAGGCAATAATAAAGTAGGTTATTATCATATCTTCATACTTATGATAAAGGTTTACATTCATGCTATAATAGTATTAACAAGGGAACCATTAATACTTGTGTGATTTGTAAACTTAATTTGAAGTCCCTAGTATAGCCTCTATACTTCACTAGCTTGTTGGTTGATTGATGATTGTGGTTTCCATATCATGAACATTGAGATGTTATCAACAACAAGATCATATCGTTAGGAGAATGATATGGTGGACATACTCCTATAGACAAGCGTAGCATAAAGATCAAGTCATTTCAATAGTTCAATTGCTATATGCTTTCTGATACATAGTAACCTAATTCCTTCGACCATGAGATCATGCATATTGCCTTTACTGGATGGATGCTTTGATGTCATCAAACACCACACCGTAACAGGGTGGCTATAAAAGTGGCATTGGGTGTTCGGAAAGTATTGGTTGAAACACATGGATCAAGAGTGGGATTTGTCCATCCACATGACGGATAGATATTCTCTGGGCCCTCTCGGTGAAATGTCATCCAATTAGCTTGCAAGCATGTGACTTGGTCACAAGGGATCACATATCACGGGAACGAGAAAAGAGTACTTATCGATGTGAGGTTGAACTAGGTATGCGAGATACCGACGATCATAACCTCGGATAAGTAACATATCGTGAGACAAAGGGAAATTGGTATCGTATGTAAGTGGTTCATTCGATCGCAAAGTAATCGTAGAAATATGTAGAACCATATGAATTTCCAGATTCCTCTATTGGTTATTGTTCGGAGAAGTGTCTCGATCATGTCCGCATAATTCACGAACCGTAGGGAGACACACTTAAGGATTCGACGTTGTTTGAGTAGTTATGGTATTATGAGAAAGAGACCGAATGTTGTTCGGAGTCTCGGATGGGATCCGGGATATCACGAGGAAATCCGGAATGGTCCGGAGAATAAGATTCATATAAGGAAAGTTCCGTTTCGGAGTTGGGGAATGGTTCCGGTGTTTTCATCGGGAACATTCTAGAAGGTCCCGGAATGTCCGGCACTCCGGAGGGGGAAGGGTACATGAATGTGTCATTACATATTGGAATGATTGCATCATGTACTAGGTGTTCTTGCTGTCCAAAATAAAGGGTTTATTTAAATCCTAAATTGAAAAGTCAAACGGCCAGTTTGAAAGTCAAACGGCAATTTTGGGAAGTGGGAAAAGAGGAGGAGTTGAAACCGACTTGAGGAGGAGTCCTCCCAAGCCGGCGCCCCACCCAAGGCCGAGTTGGGGAGGGACTCCACTCCCTCCCCTTGGCCGCAGCCCTCCCACCTATATAAGGAGGGGCAGGGCTCCCCTCCTATGACACACAAGTTCCTATCCTCTAAACTAGAAACTAGACCTAGACCCCGGTTTAGAGCTGTTTCGGTTTAGAGCCTTCTAATTGGTTTAGAGCCCTCTAATTGGTGTGTCTAATTACTAGACCACTAATAGCCTCTCTCATAAGCTCCACCATACTACCGCTTAAGCGAAGCCTGCGGATCTCCCTCTACCTCCGGTACCACGCCGTTGTCTTTGGAATCGCGAGAGAGTGCTACAACCTCCACTTGCTGGAACAAGGGAGAGGAAGGTCTTCGTCGAGTACCGAACGTGTGACCGATCTGGGAGCGCGGAACGCTGGGAACGCGCCGAAGTATCGTCTATGCGATCTTGAGATCGGAAAGAGTACGACTACATCACCCACGAGAATCTGCTCTCGTTAACCGCTTTGGAATCTTCGAGGGTGAGTTCCACTATCGACTCGTTGCTACAATCTAGTAGATAGATCTTGGCTTGTTTGTTTGTATGCGATAGAAAATTTTTGTTTTCCATGCTACGAACCCCTACACCACCCACTTTGTGAATTTGTCGACCGCGACCAGGAGGTGGGTGTAGCCGGAAGGAGCCTTTTTGAAGGGGCCTACCATGTCCATGCCCCATACGGCGAATGGCCAGGTGATGGGGATTGTCTTCAGCGCCGAGCTCGGCACGTGCGTCTGGTTGGCGTGCCGGCACCGGCGCCGCTGACGATGTCGTAGCGCGTCGGCGTGCGGTGGGCCAGTAGAAGCCGTGCCGCATAGCCTTGGCGACCAGGGAGCGGGCACCGGCGTGGTGGCCACAATCGCCGGAGTGGATGTCGTGGAGGATCTTGCGTCCTTCGGCCGGTTGGACGCAGCGTTGGAACAAGCCGGTGACGCTTCGCTTGTGGAGCTCGCCGTCGATGATGGTGAAGGATTTGCATCGGCGTGCGATCATCCGGGCGTCCGTCTCGTCTGTCGGCAAGGTGCCAGCCTCCAGGTAGGCGACGTAGGGCTTGGTCCAGTCGTCTGGCTCGGTGACGAGTGCGACCAGGGCTGCCTCTGGCTGCAGCGGACTCGATGTCGATCTCCTTGGGCGTAGACCGATGGCTTGGTGATTGTGTCGAGGAAGACACCGGCGGGTGGTGCGAGGCGAGCCGACCCAATGCGAGAGAGTGCGTCGGCCTCCTCGTTCTTCTGCCTGTCGATCCACTCGACGGAGTAGCCTGCGAAGTGTCCGCCCAGCTTGTCCACTGCTTGGCGGTACGCCGCCATGGTGGGGGAGATGGCGTCACAGGTGCCGGCGACTTGCCCAGCGAGGAGGTCGGAGTCTCCGTAGCAGCGTAGGCGGTTAACGTTCATCTCCCTGGCAACTCGCATGCCGTGGAGTAAGGCCTCATACTCGGCCATGTTGTTGGTGCAGGGTGTGAAGTCGAGGCATAGGACGTAGCGGAGCTTGTCGCCCTTCGGTGAAGTTAGCACGATCCCTGCACCTGCGCCGTCCGCGTTCTTGGAGCCGCTGGCGCAGGCTCCAGAATGGAGGTATGGCAACTTCTCCGCTGCTGGGCTTCTTCCCGGCATGGCGAAGTCCGCTAGGGCCTGCGACTTGATTGCTTTTCGTGGCTCAGATTTGATGTTGTGGACGCCGATCTCGACGGCCCATTTGGCGACTCCGCCCTCGCCTCGTGATTCGGATGATGTCCTGCAACGGTGCTGAGGAGACGACCGTGATCGGGTGCTCTCGGAAGTAGTGCGCAGCGCTGTACTCAAACCGCGTATACCAGCTTCGGTATCATGGGTACCGGCGCGACTCGGTGAGGACCTTGCTGATGTAGTACACCGGTCGTTGTACTGGGCACTCCTTTCCTTCCTCCGGTCGCTCGACGACCATGACGGCGCTGACGACGCGCTCGGAAGCCGCGACGTAAAGCAGCATGGGTTCTTTGTCGGCGGGGGCGGCGAGTAGCGGTGCAGCGAGTAGCACCTTCTTGAGGTCGTGAAGCGCGTCATCCGCCTCCTTGTCCGACTGGAATGTGGGGTTCTTGCGCATCAGGCGGTATAGGGGCATCGCCTTTTCGCCCAGGCGGGGGATGAAGCGACTGAGAGCCGCTACTCGCCCGGCCAGCTTCTGGACGTCGCGCAGGCACTCGGGTTTGCTGAGTCGGGCTATCGTGTCGATCTTGGTGGGGTTCGCCTCGATCCCGCGCTTGGAGATGACGTAACCCAGTAGTTGCCCTGCTGGTACACCGAAGGTGCATTTGCCTGGGTTAAGCTTTATCTTTTATTTTCGCAAGTTGGCGAACGTTTCCGCCAGGTCGGCGAGTAGATCACCCTGGCGAGCGGACTTTACGACCACGTCGTCGATATAGACGTGGATGTTGCGGCCAATTTGGCTCGCGAGGCACTCCTGCATGCACCGCTGATAGGTCACCCCGGCGTTCTTGAGGCTGAAGGTCATGGCGGTGTAGCAGAAGGCTTCGAATGGCGTGATGAACGCCGTCTTCTCCTCGTCCTTGACGGCCATTTTGATCTGGTTGTATCCGGAGTAGGCGTCGAGGAAACATAGCGACTCCGAGCCCGCGGTGGAATCGATTATTTGGTCGATCCGCGGGAGGACGAACTGCTCCTTTAGGCAGGCGCTGTTCAAGTTTGTGTAGTCGATACACATCCTCTAGGTCCCGTTCTTCTTCTCGACCAGGACTGGGTTTGCCAGCCACTTGGAGTACTTGATTGGCCGGATGAAGCCTGCAGCGAGTAGACGCTGCACCTCCTCGGCGATTGCTCGGCGGCGCTCTTCATTGAAGGCCGCGGCATCGCTTGACGGGTCGCACTTTGGGGTCGGCGTTTAGTTTGTGCTCAACGAGCTCCCTAGGGACACCAGGCATGTCAGAGGGCTTCCATGCGAAGATGTCCCTGTTCTCACGGAGGAACTCGATGAGCGCGCCTTCCTAGGCTGGGCTCATGCCCGTCCCGATCGTCACCGTTTGGCTGGAGTCGCCTGGGACCAGCTCGACGATGCGGGTGTGCGTCGTTGCCTCGAAGGTTGAGGTGTTCGCGCCCTCCGAGTTGGGCTTCTTGAGTATGGTGGGGTCATCGTTGTTGACCCCGCTCGCGTATTTGGCGAGCTCATTGGCGTGGTTGGTTTCTGCCGCGATGACGGCATCGGCGAGTTCGGCTCTTTTGGCCTCGCACTCGGTGGCCATGTCGGGGTCGCCGTTGATGGTGATGACGCCGCACGGCCCGGGGAGCTTCATCGCGTTGTACGCGTAGTGTGGCGCTACCATGAATTTGGCGAATGCCTGGCGCCCCAGGACGCAGTGGTAGGGGCTGTCGAAGGGCACCAACTCGAAGACGATCCGCTCGGTGCGGAAGTTTGCTGGTGTGCCGAAGGTGATTGGCAGCGTGACCTTGCTGATCGGGTACGCCTTCCGACCGGGGACGATGCTGTGGAACGTGGTGTGGGTTGTCTCGATCATCGACTGCGGGAGCCGCAGCCGCCTGAAGGTGTCCAGGTAAAGGATGTTGATGGAGCTACCGCCGTCCATCAATGTCTTGGGGAGCCAGTAGTCGCCGACCTTAGGCTTGACCACCAGGGCGACTCGGCCTGGGTATTCGATGCGCGGCGAGTGGTCCTGACGGCTCCAGGTGATGGGCTGCTCCGACCAGTTGAGGAACTGGGGAACATCCACCTGAGCCACCATGTTGACGGCGACGGCGCGGGTGATGACCTTCTTTTCGCGCTTCGTGTTGAAGCCTGTGAAGGTATCGAGTGAGCCGGCAACTTTGCCGAATTTTCCGCCGTTTGGCGGGTCGTTGTCGGGGTCCTCCCGTGCTCGCCGTGCCTTCTCGATCTCCCTGAGGGTGTGGCAGTCGGCGTTTGTGTGCGTTGCAGGCTTCCCTTCCCTGCTATGAAACGCGCAAGGTTGGTTAAGGAGGGCCGCAGGGTCGAACCTTGGCTTGGCCTTGTAGTTGCCGCCGTCGCGGTGTTGTCCTCCGTCGCGGCGGAAGCTTTTGGGCTCGCGTTGTGCGTGCCCGGCGTTGGCGACGAAGTCGACTCGCCCGTCACTGCGGCGCTTGCCGGTGAGGCGAGTGTTGCTGTAGCGTAGGTCGGACCGTCGTTCGCTGTCGTTGCCGCTCGTGCGGCGTTGACCTCCCGACTCGTCGTCGGTTTCCTGGTTTGGGTCTTCTTCCGCGTACCGTTTGGCGATCTCGAGGAGGTCCGGTATGTTGTCGAGTGTGCGAGAGTGTCACTTGAGCTTGGCGACCAAAGGCTCGTAGCGGCACGAGGTCTTGAAGCAATGGATCGCGGTGTCCGGGTGGATGCCGACCGCGTTGTACCAGAGTTCTTACCACCGCTGCACCCAGTTGCGGGTCGACTCGCGAGGTCCCTGGACGCATCGCTCCAGGTCCTCGATGGTGGTGGCGCAGGTGTAGGAGCACTCGAAGTGCCTGACGAAGGCGTCGCGCATCTCCTCCCAGGAGTCGATACTATCCTGGGGGAGGGTGTTGATCCACTGCCTGCACGTCCCCTCCATCATCAGGGGGAGGTAACGGGCAGCTAGCAGGTCGGTGTGGCCTGCGATCCCCATCACCATGAGGTATGTGTCGAGCCAGACGGCGGGTCGTATGAGGGGTCATACTTTTCTATCTCCTTCGGCGCCTTGAAGTTTGGCGGGTATTTCTCGCCTCGGATCATTGGTCCGAAGCACTTGGGGCCGAGTCGACTGAGCGACCCCATTGGCTCGCCGTCGTGGCGATTGGTTAGGGTGTGTCGCAGGTCGTCGGGCTGGCGTGCGCGCCAGCTTTGGTTGTTGATGATGTGGGTGCGGGCGTTGATGGGTTGACCGTTGGCAGCGACGAAGTTGGTCGCTGGCCTGGGGTCGTTGGTGGAGAGCACCGCGTTCGCGGGTCGGTGTTGGAGCTGCAGTGGCTCTGGTGGCGGGCAGTTGAGGGTGTTTGCCGCCATTGGGCGGCCGCTCGAGGCCGCTCTGCTTCCCGAAGAACGCGAGTACACTCGACCCTGCGAGTCGGCGCCTGCGTTTTGCTGCTCGACGGCCTTTGCGAGCAGGGCCCTGACATACTGGATCTGTAGGGTGCCGTCGCCGGTGGCCGTGATGTTGTCGGCTGCTTCTCGGCCCGCCACGAGGTTGTCCATCGGGGTGGAGAACAGTGGGAGGCCGTTTGCGTCCCGCTCCCGTGAGGAGACTACTATCCGTGGCTGGTCCCTGGGGGGTGTGCGGTTGGGTGGAGGTGGAGCGCCCATCGCCGTCGACCCTGGCGGGGGCCGGGCGCTTCCTCCTGGTGGTGCGTTCTCGCAGATCGCACGCCGCCACGGGCTGGTCGTCGTTCGTCATCGAAGTTCAGTGGCGCCCACCGACGGTGGGGTTCAGCGCACCTGATTCGCTGCTGGTGATAGCGCGATAGCTCTGCCGTCACCTGCTCGAGGCGAAATTTTTCAAGGCTTGCTCGCCTTGCGCCTCGCCCGATTTAGGCGGAGTTCTCGACCTCCGCTGCGTGGCGTTAGGAGGATCGGGTGGAGAAAGGATCCTCTGGCGGATCGGTGCCGGTCGCCATGTAGGTCGCGGGCGTGGCGACCGGTCCATGGAGGTCGGCGGAATTTTCCGACCCGGAGTCGAAGTCGAAGATCCCAAGGATGGAGGGGTCCTCGAAGTCTCCCATGTTGGAGACCTGGGTGATGGAGCCCGCGGGTGAAGCCGTGGTGATGGATCCGGCGAGCGACGCCGGGGTCGCCGAGCCGGCGTCGTCATTGAGGGCCGCGTCTTCTGCGGCCGCTGGGTTTTCGGCCACGTTGCTGCGGGCCGAGTTGTACTCGGAGGCGAGGCGATGGATCGTGCGGATCTGGCTCTCGGAGAGCCGATCGCATGGCGGCGACTCGCGGATGCGAGCCGAGTCCTCCGAGTCGATGACGTCGATGAGGCCGACGAAGAGGTTGATCGTGCCGACCGGCAGGATCACGCTGTGCGTGACGGGTCGTGCCACCGGGACGTAGCTACTCGGCAAGATTTGGAGCATCTCGCCGATCGCTATCATGCGGCCGGTGGCGACCGTCTCGTTGATGGGCAGATTGGATCTCGCCGCAGAACACCGGCCAGACCGGCCAGTCCCCACGGTGGGCGCCACTGTCGTGGGAATGGTCACGGCAGATGCTGCAATCGGCAGCGAGTAGTAGAACAAGGGGCAAGGGCGTCCTGCCATCTGCGGTGCGAGATGAGGGCGGAGACACAGGGTTTTACCCAGGTTCGCCCCCCGTAGGGTAAAGACCTACTCCTGCTAGATTGTATTATGAAGGTAGTACAATGGGCGATCTCGGCGGCTAGGCGGCGAGTCGCTTGGGTGTATGATGGAACGTATCTCTACACGCCCCGCAGGGAGGTTTATATAGGCTCACCTTCCCTAGGGTTTACATATCTCAACCGAATCAGTTAAGGCTTCGGTGCTTATTTAACCTAATCCGACTGGGCCTATCTACTCGCCTGGGCCTTCAGCTTCTAGTCGCTTGGATCTACACCGGGCCTTGATCCAGTCGTCTGCGAGCCCACTCGCCGCCTGGCCAGGCGAAGCGCCTGGGTATACCCCGGTAGGCACATCCCCATCAGCTAATCAGGCCGGTCAGGTGCACGACGCCGAGCCTCTTGCCTCCCAACGTCCTGCTACCTCGAGGAAGCGTATCGCTCCAGCAGGTGTCTCGGAAGCCGCTCCCAAGAAGCGAACAAAGAAGTCAGCCCAGCACCTTCCGAAGCGTAAAACTATGCCCATAGTTACTGGGTGAGTTCATTTTCATTTGTATTTCTTGTTTCTCTTTTTCTGTCTTTTGATTTGACTCTTTGCTTTTGCAGCGCTCCTCTTTCTGTTAAGCCCAGTGGTCCGAGTATGACGAGTCACACAACTCGGCCGCCTTCTCCTCCGCCTCCTGAAGATACCAGAGTTCCTAGTCCTGCTCGTGTAGACTCTCCTCCTGCTCCGAATCAGACATCACCTCGGCAAGATGCACCCATGGTTTCCACTGCTGAGGCCGACATAACTCGGCCAGTAGATCCTTCTACTGAACCTGCTGCCTCCGTCGTGAACCCCGGAGTTTCCCCCGAGATTCCTTTGACCCCCACAATTTCAACCGCAACTCCAACTCCAGCCGAGGATATCACCATCTCGGCGCCCTCAGAAACCATAATTCCTCCAGCTCCCAAAAATGTCACTCCAAGTGTCGAGGTTGCGGCCCCTGCCGACATCTCTTCTAAGGCTAAGAAGGTTGTTGTTACCAGACCTTCATCATCTCAGAAAGGACTTGCCAGCTCCTCTCAACCCACCATTGCTGATGCGCTCCGCAAGGGGGTTTCCTCTGCTAAGACCGTTGTCACCCCGGCCGCTGATACTCAGCTTACTCTCCACAAGAGTCCCGCGGCGGCGATGGTTACACAACGTGTCCGAGGTAAAGTACTGACTCGTACTGAGAGTGGGAACAGCCTTGGATCCTTGGTTGAGTATGCCAATAATTGGAACGCTGCTGATCAGTTTGAGGGCAATCCGAGCAATCAGCCATTTCAACTCTTCGACATCAGCAGTCGCTTGCATATGGCTGCCAAGATCGTGCTTGACAGCGATAAGATGAATGAGGTAATTGCTTTTGTTGACATTTGGTTAGTTATTCAAATGATAATATATATACTCTAGTCCCCAAAGCTTGCAACCGAATAACTTGTTGCTCGTTTGGAAGCTTTGTGAAGCTTTAAGTGCATTATTTTGCCTAGTAAGTTTCCTTTATGATTTTGACTCATTGTCTTAGCTTTATTGTTCGTCTTAGCTTCGAATATGCAGCCACCTAGATCCGAGTTAAGCTTTGCTTGATTTGGATCTGTCTTAGCTTTAAATATCCAGCCGCCTAGATCCGAGTTAAGCTTTGCTTGATTCGGATCTGCCTTAGCTTTAAATATCCAGCCGCCTAGATCCGAGTTAAGCTTTTCTTGATTCGGATCTGCCTTAGCTTTAAATATCCAGCCGCCTAGATCCGAGTTTAGCTTTGCTTGATTCAGATCTGCCTTAGCTTCGTGTATCTGACTGAGTAATTTACTTTGTCGCTTAGGTTGCCCATGATTGGCGGACAGCCGAATTCCAAAGGCTACTTTTCGCGCACAATAAGTTGCAAGAAAAGTATGAGAAAGTTCTTCCCGTGGTGAAGAAAGCTGGTAACTTAACAAATTTTTGTATTGTTGCTTAAGCTCTTAATATTTTCGACTTGAGGTGTTAACTCATTTTGCTGGTAAATAGGTAATATCAATAATCTTAATATCCGTCTTGAGAAGAAAGTCAAGGCTCTGGAAGGTTAGTTATTCTTTTCCTCTATTAATTTTCGCTCAAAACTTAGCATGGGTTTCTTATAACCTTTTGGCTTTGGTATAGCCGAGTTACAGACTCTTGCAGCGTCACATCAAGAGTGCATACCCATGCCTGATATGATGCTGCATTTTTTAGAGCAAGCCGCCACTCATTCGGCACAACTGAAAGAAAAAGATGACGAGATAACCCGATTGCGTACTGAGGTGGAGTCCCTCAAGCTTTCTCAGAAATCCGAGTTATAGAAAGTTGATCAGGAGTTCTCCGAAGAAAAGAATCGGCTAAGTCTGCAATTGCAGAAGGATAAAGAACTCCTCGAGGCTGCCGAACTTAAGACTCGGACAATGAGCAAGGAAATCACTCGCTTTGAGAAGACTAAGGTTGATTGGACTCAAGATCTCCAGAAAATGTTGAGCTATATTCATCGTAAGTTTCTGACCGTGGCCGAGTTATATTCTCCTCTTTCTTACTTTTAACTGATATACTTTTATTTTGCGTAGATCATTTTCCAGAAGCTAGGCCCGTGAGCTCTAGAGCGGTGATTAATGCTCGCCAGCGCCGAGGTGTCCCCGCTAATTCGAGTCCAGAATATTCAATGGAAGACTTCTTGGTTGCCATTGGCGCTGCTATTGGGCCAATGAAGATTATGGGTAGGGATTTGGTGCAAGCAGCCATTCGGGCCTACCATGTTCTCTGGCCGAATACTTCTGGAACTCCTGATATTGACGAGATCAAGATACTTGTGGAAAGGTTAATGGCATCGCAGACTCAGTTAAATCTCTGGAGGGAATCCGCTGGAAGGGCTGGTGCTGATATGGCGCTCACAGTCATTATGTCTTGGTATGAGGACATTTCGCTCGACACCTTGATAAACTTGCACACCGGCTCCCGTTGGGTTGAAGATCCAAAGTTCGTCGCTCTCTGCCAAGCTTGTGCCTTCCAGCTTGTTGAGTATGCTGATGTGCATAACTGGATTGAAGGGCCGAGTTTTCTTCCCAACCCAGCGGATGACGTCGAAATCGAAGATGCCCTAGATGATAATTCGGCCGACCAGGAGGAGGGTGAGGGCGACTCAGACAACTCTAGTGATTCCAGTGCAAGCTCGGACGGGGACGGCGACGCACGATCATCTTCTAAAGAGACTGGGCATTCTCAAGCTCAAACTAATGCCTCTCAGCAGCCCCGGACGCCCCCCGAGGCTACTATTGCCCCTATTGAAGGCGAAGTAACCTCGGCTGAGGCACCGTCTACCTTGGCACGCCCACCTTCTGGAGATGCCCCTGCACAGGAGACCGAGGTCGTGCCGTCGTCATCTGAGACATCCATTCTTGATGCCCCAGGTCATGCTGCTGCCCCTTGAAAGTGCTCTGGCCGTTTTCATTATTTATGCTTAAAAAACCCTCTTAAGTTGTTCTCAGTCCCCGGTATGCCGGGCGTATGATGTCTTATGAATCAGTCGTCTGTCATGTAATGCGAACCTTTTTTCCTTTTGCTGCTAACGCATGGGTGATGGTAATTATTATGACTTTGTTTAAGCAGGTCTCATTGCCTTATATCTTTGTTTTGGCGACCTTTCATTCCTTAGATTCGGATTGTATTTCTCCACGTGGCTGGCCTTAGTTTGGCATATAACCTGTTTGTCTTTTTGAAAACAGTGGGTTATATCAATTAGTCCCCGAGTTAATACTTGGGTCGTCGAGTTCTCTACGTGATCAAAGGAGTTATTTTGGACCATGTGGTAATCCCCGAGCTAATGCAGAGAATACTACCTAGTATTCCCCGAGTTGTTGCTCGAAACGCCGAAGTATAATGTGTAACTCAAAAATAATAAATACCATAGGGCAGTCCCCGGGTCACCGCTCAAGGTGCCGAGGTTTAATACACAACTCAAAATAATAAATAACATAGGGCAGTCCCCGAGTCACTGCTCAAGGTGCCGAGGTTTAATACGTAACTCAAAAATATTAAATACCATAGGGCAGTCCCCGAGTCACTGCTCAAGGTGCCGAGGTTTAATACACAACTCCAAATAAGAAATAACATAGGGCAGTCCCCGAGTCACTTCTCAAGGTGCCGAGGTTTAATACATAGTTGATACTTTGACTTGAAGTGTCATATTACAATGTGCCATAGATGGCTCCTATGAGTGAAATGGACGAAGCAAAGCAATTTTCCATGGTCTTTTGGATTCCTCGCCGGCTCTGTTTGCCTTGTTCTTTTCTGGTGACTGAGCATCGATTAGATAATATGCATCATTGTGTAATGCTTTACTCACGATGAATGGTCCCTCCCATGGGGGTGATAGTTTGTGCATGTCGGTTGTGCGTTGCACTAGCCTAAGAACCAAATCTCCTTCTTTAAACACTCTTGGATTGACTTTCTTGTTGTGATATCGTCATAGGTCTTGCTGATAAATAGTTGATCTTGATAGTGCCAACTCCCTGGCCTCTTCTAGCAAATCGACATCGTCTTGCCGAGCTACCTCATTTACCTCAGCAGTTGTATACTGGGTTACCCTTGGCGAATCATGTATTATGTCAGCTGGAAGCACGACTTCTGCTCCGTATACCAGAAAAAATGGGGTATATCCTGTTGACCTGTTCGGGGTAGTTCTGAGGCTCCATAGTACTGCTGGTAGTTCCTCGATCCAGCATCCTGCCGACCTTTGCAGAGGCTCGACGAGTCGGGTTTTATTCCGGACAATACTAGTCCATTATATCTTTCTACTTGCCCATTTGATGCTAGGTGAGCCATCGAGGCGACATCTAGTCTTATGTGTTTTTCCTGGCAGAATCTAGCAAAAGCACCTTCAGCAAATTTTTTGCCATTGTCTGTAATAACACTATGTGGATAACCATATCTCAAGGTAATATCTTTGAGGAATTTTACTGCTGTTGGTCCATCACATTTTTTTATCGGTTTTACTTCAATCCACTTTGTGAACTTATCCACCATAACTAAGATGTGGGGCATCCCGCCCCGGGCCGGCTTGAATTGTCCCACCATATCCAAGCACCATACAGAAAATGGCCAAGTAATTGGTATCGTCTTTAACTCGGACGACGGCATATGTATCTTGCTAGCGTATCTCTGGCAACCATTACATTTTTTACCAATTTTTTGGCCTCTTTCAACGCCGTTGGCCAATAAAATCCATGCCTGAATGCTTTGGCCACTAAAGCTCTGGACGAAGCGTGATGCCCGCATTCTCCCTGATGTATATCTAGGAGGATTTCCTCACCTTCTGCCGAGTCGACACATCTCTGCAATACGCTTGTGACGCTTCTTTTATACAGCTCATTGTTTATGATTGTATAAGCTTTTGCTCTTCTCACTGTCTGTCTAGCCAGTACCTCATTACTCGGCAAAATGGCATCCTTAAGGAAGGAAAATATGGGTTGCGCCCATGTCGGCATGATTTTCTCTGGGATAACTTCACTATCTATTTCCATGTTTTCTGCCGACATAACGGCCTTGAACTTTTTCATATCCATTCGTGCGATGGCCGGGTTTATTTTCAGAAATTCCGGGTTACATTCTTTGTCAATTTCCATTGGCCTACTATCTTCTCTTGATTCTGCCGAGATATAAATGGACTCGGACTCTAGTGATGGTACTATTGATGGTTTTCTCAGGTGCTCTAGGGCGATACCCGGGGGAATTGATTGTCTAGTTGATCCGAGTTTTGACAGCGTGTCTGCAGCGTTATTTTCTGCCCGAGGTATATGATGAAACTCACATCCATCGAAGTATCCGCTGATTTTTTGCACATGGAATCTATATAGGGCCATATTCGCATCTAGCGCGTCCCAATTGCTTGATACTTGTTGTACTACTAGATCCGAATTCCCATAACATAGAATCCGACGTATGCCAATCTCTTTTGCCACCTTTAACCCATGGACGAGTGCTTCGTACTCAGCTACATTGTTTGACGCGGCAAAATGTATTTGCAGCACATATTTCAGCTGATCTCTTTTTGGCGAGGTTAACACTATCCCTGCCCCAAAGCCATTCCTCAGCTTGGAACCGTCAAAGTGCATTGTCCAATAATTCGGATCTGGTAATGGCGGATCATATTGTACCTCATCCCAATCCACAAAGAAATCAGCCACCGCATGAGATTTGATTGCATCTCGCCTATCGAATTGCGGAGCATAAGGTGACAATTCAATTGCCCATTTTGCTATTCGGCCGCTTGCATCTTTGTTGCTCAATATGTCGGCTATGGGCGCTTCACAGACCACTTTGATCGGGTGTTCTTCGAAGTAATGTTTAAGTTTCTTCGCCGACATGTATACTCCATAGGCCATCTTCTGGTAGTGTGGGTAGTTTTGTTTTGAGGCTGATAGTACCTCGCTTAGGTAGTATATCGGCCTTTGTATTGATTTATCATCTTCATTCCATTCCACAACGATCACCGCACTTACCACTCTGTTTGTGGCGGCTATGTAAAGTAACATAGGCTCTTTTGACAATGGAGAAGCCAGGATTGGTGCTGTGACCAACATCTTTTTCAGTTCATGAAATGCATTATCTGCCTGCGGTGTCCAAATGAATTTATCAGATTTTTTCATCAGTTGATATAGTGGTAATGCCTTCTCTTCCAGCCGACATACGAATTGGCTAAGCGAGGCCAGGCAACCCGTGAACTTTTGTACGTCATTTAGACATCTCGGCAATTCCATCCTTTCTACCGCTCTTATTTTGGTTGGATTGGCCTCTATACCTCGGCTGGATACGAGAAAACCGAGTAGTTTACCAGCTGGTACACCGAAGGTGCATTTTTCTGGGTTAAGCTTCATTCGGAACCTTCTCAAGTTCGTGAATGTCTGCCGAATATCATCCAGTGGCGTTTTGCTCTCTTTGGTTTTTATAACCACATCGTCTACATATACTTGTACATTTTTCCCTATCTAGTCATTTAGACATTTTTGCATACATCTCTGGTACGTTGCCCCTGCGTTACGTAGGCCGAATGGCATGGTGCAATAGCAATAAGCCACGTACGGGGTAATAAACACAGTCTTTATTTGATCAGCCGGATTTAACTGTATCTGGTGGAAACCAAAATACGCGTCTACAAATGATAATAGCTCACAACAAGCGGTCGAATCAATGAATTGGTCTATCCTAGGTAAAGGAAAAGGATCTTTGGGACACGCCTTGTTCAGGTTCGTGTAATCAATACACATTCGCCATACGACGGCTACATTTGGATCATCCTTTTTCTTTTCTACTAACACCGGATTTGATAGCCAATCCGGGTAAAGCACTTCCATGATGAACCCGGACGCAAGGAGCCAAGCTATCTCATCTCCTATTATTTTTCTCCTGTCTTCGGCGAAGCGGCGGAGAGGTTGCTTCACCGGCCTTGCTCCTGGCCTTACATGCAAAGAGTGCTCAGCCAACTCCCTCGGCACACCTTGCAGGTCTTGAGTTGACCATGCAAAGATATCCCGATTCTCACGGAGGAAGTTGGTGAGCTCGCCTTCCTATTTGACATCTAGGCGGGCACCAATGGTGATGGTGCGTTCTGGGAACTGCTCATCTATCTAGACCTTTTTCGTTTCTTTAGTCGGCTGGAAAGAAACACTTCCATGTGGGTTGGCCAATGCCGGCATATTCAGTTGTGCCGACTGAGCGAGAGCCTCTACCTCTTGAATCCTTCTTTTTTCTCTTGCAATCACCAATGACTCGGCCAGGTTTGATCCGGCCGAAGCACATTCCATTGACTTCATGTAATCTCCTGCCACTATTATCACCCCTTGTGGTCCGGGTAGCTTCATTTTCAAGTAGGTGATGTGGCAGCTGCTCATGAATTTGGCCAATGCTGGCCGCCCGAGTAAAGCATGATAGCAACTTTATAGATCCACCACCTCAAACTCCAATTTTTCCGCTCTGCAGTTATCCCTTGTAACGAATAATACATCTACTCGAACCTTCCCAATGGCGCTGTACACTTTGCCTATCTTGCTGTTCTGTTGTGAACACGCAATATGATTGATGATGTTCCCTGTAATCATTGCGTCCGTTATTTCCTGGGTTTTTCCTCCCATCCTGACCCTGATTTATCACTTGATGCACCGCATCTCTCCGGTCCGAGTTATCATACCTCGGGGGAGGAGGGGGTAACCTTAACTGCTGTGCATTTGCCCCAGTCAACTGCGGCTGCTGCTGCTGATGTGCTTGATGGGAAGGTGCTTGCATGCCCGCCGGGTTCCCCATTGCATTTTTCATCCAGGTGCATTGCCGAGTTGTATGATTAGCCGGCTTGGCCGGGTTTGGAGTGTGAAACTTACACGATTGATCCAACATGGACTCAAACGTGTACTTCGGCCTTTCCTGCCATTGCTTCTTCTATTCTGGTGTCCACTGTCTCTTACCTTCATTCCTTGGTGTCCATTGCTGAGGACCATTCTTCTGCCGCTGAATGTTTCCATGACTCGGCTGATCTTGCACTACCGCTGCCACCTAATTGGAGGCATATCTGGAATCCGGTCTTTCCTCTCTTCTTCTACCTCTGAACTCGTTGCGCCTTGATGATCCGGCCATATCTCTTGTATATTGATCTTGATGCTCCCGATGGTCTGCTGACATTAGTTCTGGTTGCGTTGGATCTCCCAATGCATATGAATCCGCTATCCTGATGGTTTCTGCCGAAGTGGTTGGCATATCTCTTTGCAGTCGCTGCCACAAGACACTGGCATATCGGCATCCTTGAGCGAACCAAGCTATCGCTTGTGATTCTATAACTCCCTCGCATGAATTCCTGAGGTTACACCACTGAGTCAAGAATTCTCTGTCTATCTCATTCGGCCTTTAGTTGCACATTGCGAGCTGTTGTGGCCTGTTTGGTCTCTTGTAAGTACTGGTGAAGTTGCTGACAAACATCTCTTCAAAATCTAGCCAGCAGTTGATACTGCCCATTGGCAGATTATTCAGCCATACTCTGGCCGGTCCTTCCAGCATTTGTGGGACATATCTTACTTTCCATCGCAAGTTTCCGCTAGCTATTTTTACTGCAGTCGCATAGTCAATTAACCAATCTTGTGGTTTGGTACTTCCATTGTATGTCTTCGTGCCCCTTGCCAGCTGAAAATTCGGCACAGGCGGCTCGCCCATGATCCGGGGTCCGAAACATGCCGGACCCGGCGGACCTTGCTCCTCTAACAACTCGGACCGGTACAACCTGTCTAGTTTTTGTCTTGCATCATTTGATGGCAAGTTTCTGTACATGATCCTCTCTTGCATTCCATAATGGTCGTTTCCACCATGCCCTGCATACTCCATATCTGAGTAGCCATCATTGTACCTCTCATTTGCCTGATTATGGCGAGATGGTCTCACCTCTCTTTCCTGCCGAGGTTCATACCTCGGCTGAGGGTTGGGCGGCGGATCCCTCCTTCCTTCTGCCGGGATATTGTTCTCATGATTTCCTCTTCCGAGGTCCCCATTACCTCGGCTTCCGTTGCCTTTGTTGGCACGGTGGGGGTTTCTTTCGCCACTGTTACCTTGGCTTCCATTGCCTCTATTCTCATTGATCTTTGCAGCTACCGCCGGATCATACAGTACAATCTGCTTGTTTCTTTTTCCTGAAGTTACTGCTCTATCTTTTCGAGCGTTGTTTCCGGGTGAAGATGCTGCTGCCACAGATAGGGCGGGTGCTTCTCCAGCCGAATGAACCATTCGTGAGGCACCAGGTCTTGCCGGGTCTACCTTAAGCATTTCTTCATTCTGCTGGTTCGCAATGCGCACCAGCTCATTCACTCTTTCTTGCTGTTTCTGCCGGGCTTCGCCGGTCAGTCCTTCTAACTCTAGTGCAGCGACATTTGCCGCCCTTAGGTTCTTTGCCGGGGTGCTATACCTCGGCAAGCCTAGATCAACTGAATCTGCCTTATGAGTCTCATGCTCTTTATTGATATCATCCATGAGGTTTTTCCCTCTTAATCTTAATTCATCAACCCGCTCGAGGGCGACATCTAGCTTATTTGCCTTAGCATATTCTCGCAGGGTCCTGTTTAGGGACTCCCGCAATGCCGACACCTTTTTTGCCTCTACCAGTACCTTTTGCCTGGTCTCTTCTAACTCTGCCTGAGCATTAGCCGGATCAAGTATCGGCGCTATTATCTATAGTTGCCTGGAGAATATTTTCTGGTCTTTCTAGAGGTGGCCATCTTACCCTTGGTGCCTTCAGGGTCGTCTCCTGCGCTTTGGCTGGCTTTGCTGCCGAAGGATCTACCTCAGTGGGCGGTGGAGCTGCCTGCTTTGTGGTCACCTGTCCTCCTGTCGCCGGGTCCTTGCTTGATCCGGCGCCTGCCGCTGTCGCCTGCACCCCGACTGCGACCATCACCTCGACGCTGCTGACGGGGCGTTCTCCACGCGGACCGTTTTTGGCGCTGAGGGGGGGCTCTCCTGCAACAATAACTTGGTGAGGATAAACGTAGGTGGTGTCGACACCGACGTAGATCTGGTGCATGCCCAAGTTGATGAAGACGCTGTTGCGCGAAGGAGCTTTTCTCCTGAAGATGCCTGCGTTATCGCTGACATAGTCACAGAGATCAAATCTCTGGACTAGGCCAGAGACAACGCGCTCGCCAGTGTGGATGAAGTTTCCCGTCCGGATCTTTACTCCAGCTAGCACCGCTGCTGGCCCCACGGTGGGCGCCACCTGTCGTGGTGGTGGCACGGCAGATGCCATGGGTAGGCTAAAGTTTGGGGCCGATGGATGCTAGTGGGATCCGGGGAGGGAAGATGTAGATGCTTCTACATACGAATGACTAACATACATATCTTTATTTCTCCTCTTTCGGGCTACAAGTGTTCCTTGAGCTGTTTGCGGGAAGAAGAGAAGAACTTCACGAGCCTAACGGTGTAGAATGAATCGATCCCCTTCTCAGGAATCCATGCCTCTCCTTATAAAGGGGGGCCTTGGCTCCTCTAGGGCTGACGTGGCAAGCATATTCGAAGAATATGCTTGTCCCAATATAGTAACTCGGCGACCTCCTTTCCGTGTCCCTCTTCTAATGACGACAAAGTTCCAGAGAACCCCACCTGCACGCCTCGAGCTCCAGGACTGTCACCTCCGTGACCTCCTTCTGCCCTTCTGCTGCTCTGTGCCTTGTCCTTTGCGCTTGGCTCTGTTCAGATTCTTCCTAGCCCGTGGCTAGGGTTTGACTATAGGCACCTCCTTCTCCTGCAAGCTTCATGTCATTCGGCCCTGTCTCGCTTAACTCGGCTTGGCCTTCACCTGCATTTAGGTTATTCGGACTTACTCGGCCGACTTAACTCGTATGTCGGCCGGGTAACGTACAACTCCTCTCATAGGTGTCATGGTCGTGCTTACCTTGGCCGACCTTTACATGATTCGGCCGATATAGACAGTAACTCGGCATATGACAGAGGAAACTCCTTTTGTATTTCCCCGTCATGACCCTATCCGGGGTCACCTCCCCAACAGTCTTGCATAGAGATGCTATGCAAAGCTCATCCTAGAGAATAACAAACCATCAAAAATAAATATCTGTTCTTATCCACATTAGTGCCTCAGACTCTTGCATCATAGGCCAGGCCTTGAGATCAAGCACAAAATCTGTTCTTATTAAAAAAGTCTCAGCCTTAGCATCATAGACAGGGATGCTTTCCAAATATTTCCATCATTTAATCATAGAAAGGATGGTCCCATCTAGTACAGCCAAACAGATAGCAGCAGATCATGCCATCTGAAGGATTGTTGTGCACCTTCCAAAAGGAGGCACCACAGCAAAAACCTCCAGGTAGCAGAAGCCACCATTCAGGGATCTAATAGATCATTGCTAATGAATTTTGTCATGTTACAATACAAACAGGGCACCCCAAATGAATTCAAATCATTTCCCTACTCAAGCATTTTAGGAATCATCTACAAATACACTCACTTGTTAACATTAGATGGATAGCAATCCATGACCAATGCTACCAGCAGCATCACATCCTGGAATTGTCTTAGTCAACGATGCGAGCAAGTAATAAATCCCCTAGCAGCAGTTTGGAGATAAAGAAGTATCTCAAATAAACAAGAACTGACAAAACAGAATAAAAATAGGTATTGTAGTAAGTATACTAACACTAGAACATATATGTGTATAAACTTGATCAAATATACATCTACTGTGCTCATAAAATTTTTCCAAAGAGTACTGCATATGTGTACATACTACCACACCTCACATACACATAATCTGAGAGATATTTGTGTGCAACATATGCATCCTAAAATACATGCAAGCATTTCAATGAAAAACACAAGTTATAGTATGCTTAAATCTTCAATGCCCACTCTTATACCTCACATACATCTTATTTACTACATAATCATGTGGATGCATTTAGCTAAAACAATTTCAGACATATCTTTGGCAAGAGCATATGTGAACTGTTCTATCAGATTGCTTAACCATGTAGGACAATTAGCCATACAAGTTTTACTCCTAGTCACCACCAGAACTAAGCCAAACTATTCGAAATAGATTACAATTTTCCATCTAACATGGTAACAATTCATAAGCATTTGACCATTAGATGAAAGTAACAAAATATACTCCTGTACTCATCAAAGTCTGATGAACTAGAGATCACTTCAACACCACCAATTCCAAACAAATTCACCAATCACCTGAATACACATTCGACTAGCATCATAGCCTAGTACATGTCAAGGAAATCCAACCAACCGCTATAACCTTAAGCCTAAAACAATCTATCGGCTTGGGCGAGGCGTGTGTGCGGGGGTTGAGTATGAGTGTGGTTGACGCGTGAGGGGAGGGTGGGGTCAAGGTAGGGTTGCCTTGGGCCAGATCGGACCGGGCCGGACCGGCCCAATCCCAACACCCAACTGACCCTAAATTTAAAAATAAATAAATAAGGGAATTACTAAATGAATCCTGAATATGATTTATACCCTAGAAAAATATAGAAATATCCCAAAAATACATATGATATATCAAAATAACCACAAAAATAATATCTACCTAATAAAAATATAATATTAATTTTTTTTAAATAAATATAAAGTAAAATAATTATTAACACCATTAAATCTTAAATGAAATGTTATAAAACAAAAAAACTCTAAAAATAAATAAAAATCATTTTTGTGTATCAAAATAACTTTACTATTTCATAAAAAAAATACTAATTTAGAGTTTTACAAATAAAACATAAAGCAAATATTTAAAGACACTTAATTCTTTGATGGATTTTATAAAAATAAAGATAATACTTAAAAATAAATAAAATTCATTTTTAAGGTCTTGAATAAATATATTTCACTAAAAAATATTAAATATATTATTAGAAAAGTCTTTAATATTTTAAATAATAAATCCTTACCTAATACCTATTTTGTGAATTCTTTAAAAATAATTATTAAGTAAGAAATAATCACCATTCTTATAAAACATTGAGCAATTAATGTCTTTATATCAAATTCCAAACCACAACTTAAATTCATAATCAAATTTAAGTATAACTTTTAACTTTAAAATATTCTTTTAAAAATCTTATTAAGGATTCTTTTAAATAAACATTGGGTATCACCCATTTATATAATATGGTGAATAACCATTATATCTTCACCATTATTAACATAACTTCAAATTTTAAGAAATTACTGAGATCATCTAATTATGCTTCCATTAAATAAATACATATTATTTTTTTAATAAGCAAAACAAATTTAATCCAATCATTCACTTAAATATAAAGTGAATAATTCCACACCTTAGTTATACCTATCATAAATCTAAAACTTGGGAATAATTAAAATATATTACATCTTAAGTTTACTTAACCTTTTAAAATTAACTTCAGTCTCAAAGCATATAAACATCATGTCTAATAAATCCCTTATGTTTTTATAGTTAACTTTGGTCTATTAAACTTAAGACATAAAGCATCTCAAGTCCAAACTAGTACATCAAACACCAAAATACATTGATCATGTTCTATTAACAATAATGGTTGTTTAAACCTTAGAAAGGAAATATTTTCTTCAAATGTTATTCTTTTTGCCACTTCAAGCAACAACTCTAGGAGTTCTTTCAAACCTTAATAATCCAATACATAGACTTCCATCCTAATCACCAAATAGCAACTAATCTAAATCTTAAATTACTATTGCACTCTACTTTTATATCTTGTATATCAAAACTTAAAATCCCTATAGATGCACTTCATGTGAAGTAAAAACTTGAACATAAACCAACTGTTAAAAGAATCACCTAAGTTCACTTCACTTACAGTATTGGGGTTTCACTTTGGGGGGGTTTACAAAATGCATAGCATTACTTATGCACAACAGCATATTGCTTCTTTAAACATTAGTCCTTACTGGACCAATGATGCAGATTTCAAATATTGGATCTTATGTCGTCTCGAAGACCGTGAGTGCATAATCTTGCAATCACAAAAGTCAAGTTCACACTTGCTCATGTCCTTTGATTATTTTCTGTAAAGTATTTTGCAAATCCAGTGTTGTCATCACCTGCATTTTAAAAAGATCCGAAAACCTATTTTCATAATAATGTCATTATAGGTTATTTACCATGAGGTAATAACCTACTATAAAAGTTCAGGTGGTAAAGGAACATATTATCTAGGACCTAACAACCAATGTCACCAGTGATTCTTGCGTCGTATATCACGCGTTAACCATGAGATTTGGAATGGGACAGAGAAGTTAGCTGTATCTTCTTCCTCTCGCATGAAGCCGGATGTGCAGGTTGTGGCTGTTATCACTCGTAGCGTGCATATTAATTGGTAATTCGTAGAGGATATGCAACATATGGGTGGGAACCCTCAACGCCCCATGATAGTTCTGGCATCTAACGGTTTGTACAAACCATTGCCGTAATTCAATATGTGGGCATGGTGTACACCAAGGAGGCATGCGGGGTCATGAAGGGGGCAGTGATTGGCTTGGATCTTAGACTGGGCCCCATACCAAGGAAGTATGGACAAGGTCATGACTTGGTTGTGCAACAAGGCTAAGGTCTCTCATGGGTAAAGTAACGCACCTCTGCAGAGTGTAAGAACTGTAACTTGTTACTCCCTGTTCCGGGAAGGAGCTGCGAACGCGGAGGGAAAGGAACTCCATGAAAGTTCTGGTAAACCCGTGAAGGCTGACGGACATAGCTTTTCAGAATAAAAGCAACCTTTGAAGAAATGTTTATGAAAACCTGCATTGCCTACGACCTATGGTCTGTGGCTGTAGATATAGTGCATCAAATACTCCTTTTCTAGTGGACTTGTTGAGTACACTCGTACTCAAAGTATCTTCTTAACCCTTGCTAGGTTCTAAAGCCGCATGCATTTATGACTACATCAAGCCATGCTCCAGGAATCATCATCAAAAGCTAAAGCTCTTCAATGAAGTCAAGATAGTCAACATATACATCAGCTCAAGTGAAGACGAAGTTGTTGATTAGATAAGAATAGAATCTCTAGCCATAGAACCTATTTCTGTAGTGTATTGCAATAGCAGCAATGCCAGACCATTAGTTAAGATATTAGTCTTAATAGTATTATAATTTTGGAGTTGTTTATTTCTGATTCTTCTGTGTAAGAAGTTTTTTTCTCTCTTTAACCTAGAGTGTTTTCTGGATCTTGTGTAAAGAGTTGAGTTGTAACCTATAGTCATGTCTTGGACATGCTGTGTTTATGTTGTACTACTCTGAGGGATGTAATACTAGCGAACGGTGTTTTATTGGTGTTATGTCAACGACTATAGTGTACTACATCATGCAGTGGTATGCTGGGTCACCGCAGTTGGTATCAGAGCATATGCTTTGACCTTAGGATTAAAACCATTTTAGGAAGATCTATAGGTTGGATAGTGACTATAGGAGCCATCTTATCTAAACCAAATATTCTTATGACTTGTGATGAGTATCCACTTGAGGATAACCTTGTCATACCTAAGTCAGATGCTTAAGTCATTCTTTCTTAGGAGTAAATATTTTATCTTTTCTCAGTCTAGTGCTATTTAGTGTCTTCCGAAGGAGACATAAACCACCAAGATACTGTAAGAAAGTGTAAGACATCATATGGAAATGGTGTAGCCTAACTCTAGAATTCAAGTAGCACAATGGAATTTTATTGTTAGTTGTTAACGAAAGACAACGAGATGAATCTCACTAGGATAAATGTTGGTGTAATATGTAGTAATCATGTGGGATTCACTTGGGAATTCTACGTGATGAAGTAAAATTATGATAAGACTTAATGATAGTGTAATGAGAAACAAAGTCAGCATGGTTAGATCAAACCCTAAATCATGATGTATAGGTAGACATAACCAGATCATGGTGAGATTAGCTTCGAAACCATGATGTAGGAGTAAGTATGACAAGTACTTAGTGATTTATCTTGGAGTAGAGGTATGAAAATTACATAGTAGAGTTATGATAGAAGTCATGGGTGCTAAAACTTTCTAATAATCTTTGGTTTTAGTTAACAAATAGAATCCGATTATTAGTCATTTGGAGAGATCATGTGAGGTTAGTTGGCTAATAAAGAAAGGTTGAACATAGTTAATCATTCCAAAGGTGAAACCAAAGGTTAGTCAAAACCAAATTGAGACCACTTTGCTTAATATTATCCTGTTGCACTTGAGAAATTTGGGTAAATATTGAGATAAAGAATAGTTGACTTTATGTGCTAAGTATCACAATGTAAACCTATATGAGGAGGTGTCATATACTACACAACTAAGCCGGAATTCTAGAGATATTATACTCAACTACTATATTCTGGGCTTAGAATATTGTGTGTTATATGTACCACATTTGGATTTATTTGTTTTTCTTAGATCTTCTTGATTAACTAGATCTATACATGAAGTTTGACTTGGTGTGCAAATGCATGTTGCAACATCCAGTCACTACTTGATGTTATAGACATAGATAGAGTAAGGGAATTCGTGTAAGGGAGTGACGAAGTTCAAAGAGCAAAATGAAGACTTACATGAAGAATGAAGCCAAGTGTAAGGATTATCAACTCAATTTGGAGGATGGATCAAGATTAGATCATTATTAGTCAGCAACAAGAAGTGATGAACTTAAAGTTCAATCAAAATAGGTAATTTTGCTAAGAAGTCAATGGAGTAATTATGCAAGTTCATGGAAGTATCATGAATAAATACAAAGAAGTAGCTTTGAAACCAAAATGGTATTCAAGCTCTGACAATTCGGAGAGAACGCCATAAGGATGCTAGAAACCATAGGGTAATACATACACCCTAGAATGGTTCGCAGCTGGTAAATATCCGCAGCTGGTATTTGATCCACAGTTGGTATCTTGCCCGCAGCCGGTGTTGGTTGACATAGTTAACCAGACCTTCTTAGAAGTTGCATAAAGAGCATAAAATTTGGCCTAAGTTAAGTAAGACACAAAGGAGTATAAAAAATTTGAAAGCGACCGTCTTTCGAGACTCTTCGCGAAAGTTGACCTATCAAAGTGAAAATGTCCACATCGTAAGTAAGACAAATAATGATGAAAGATTCACTTCGGAGATCCACAAATATGTGGATACACCGTACAATCTTTCATCAGACCCTAATTAGGTTGAGCATAAGCTGGATAGGGACCAATATTATATTTATAAAATTAAGAAATACTATATAGACCTTTTGAAGACCATTAGTAAACCCTAAGGGGGAGAGTAAACCTTAGAAATGAAGGTATTATTATCTGACTTTCCGAATAAAGGATGGAGAAGGACTAACCTACAACAATAGAAAGTCTTATTTTCATAAGGTTAAAAGGAAGTTATTCTTATAAAAGTACTGAAGATAATAACAAAAGATTGTCTAAAAGCCTAATAAGGTAAAAGCTCGAAGTAATAAAATAGAATAGTTCTAACAAACTAATCCTAAAAGAAACAATTCTTAAGTGATTCTGAAGAGGTAATATAGCACATCCAATTGGACATGTGTAGAGGAACAAGGAAATTCCAATGGGTATGGACTAAATGTGTTCAAATCCAATTTTCAGAAGGACTACCAGTATAAACCAATATCATCACAAATCAAAAGTTAGTCTTTTGACCATAGTTATTGTTTAATAGAGTTAAAAACCCTGGTTTATTTAGTAATACTTCCTGGACCTTATATAGTATAATCAGGAAGTTTGATGATCAAGTAAAGGAGTTGTATTAGGATACCTAATATGGGCAATGAACTAAATCAGAGACCCCAATTGAAGGATCTTCTAGTAAGGACATAGCCCTAAGGGAATATAGTAAGAGGAACATTAGTGCATTGTAGACACCAAGTTGGACATTGCCAATTAGGAGGAGAATTCAAAGAAAAGGTATGGATATGGGATATTACAATTATTCCCATTTGAGATTATCATGGAATTGGGAAGTGTCGTGATCAATACAATGGCAATTAATTATTCTAAAACATGAGAGTATACGAACTTCGAGGACGAAGTTTATTTTAAGGGGGAGAGTCTGTAACATCCTAGGATTAGCACCTAGAAATAAAGAGGACACAGGGTTGTGCATTGCATTCATGCATAAGAAAATCCGGGGAATTTTCGCGCAAAACTACAAGAGGCTATAGAGGGATCGAGATCTCTCTTGTTCTTATAAAAACATCAATACAACTGCGATGGATTTCGGCATGACCTCTCTTGTATCTTTTGTGTTTGAGGGGAAGACAATTCAAATTTGATTACTCAATTGATAAAAAAATTGAATCTAAAAAGAATTTGAAATGAAATGATTACAATAATAGTATAAAGGGTTCTTTATTAATACAATAATACATATTCTAATATTGTTCTTTTACAATAAAATAATAAAAGTAAATTACTATGAAATAAATAAATAGAAAAAGGAATTACATAAATGAAACAACTAAAAGAATTCTTTATTACAAGGAAATATATATTACATTTTCTTATACAAATGAATAAATGAATGACAAAAGAATAAAAATTACAGAAACCTAAACTTATTTTCCTACTCGAGTTCTTCTATCTATTAAATCCCAAACCCTTCAAAGAACTTCTGTACCTGCAAAAGAAAACAAGAAAAATAAATATAAGATGTGAGGGGGTTAGTTTTAGCTGCTCTCAGTAAGTATAGTGAAGTGCATTGCCACTGTTCATCATAGATCTTAATTAGAATGAGGGGCAAGTTTCACCAAATAGGGCATTTGTTCTTATCAGATGTGTAGCATCAGTCCTACATCATTGGCAGTAAGAGGGGCAAGTTTCACGAGAGGAGGTATAAAGGAAGGAGTAAAAGCACTGTAACTACTTGTGCTGATCCACAACAGTGCAAGCTTATAGGTAAGCAGCATACACATACCTGCATGTGTATGTGCTGTCAGCACAAGGAAGCTTCAAAGAGAGATAAGAGTGCAAACAGAAAGGTGCAGAAAGCTAAATATCCCATGGCCACCATACTTCTCCAACAACTATCCCCAGACCACTATTTCATCACCAAGAACAACACTTGTTCTTTCTCATCAACACCAGATCACTCCTCTAGGTCAACATCATATCCCTAACCCTGGTTGCTCAGTAAAGCCATCCAAGAGTGAGGAGGAGATAAGTTTTCATAAAGGAGATATCAGCTCTAGAAGTAGAAGAACATGATCAGGAGCATAAGGAGGAGGTCTTGGTGCCAAGAAGAGCAGCAGCATTAGCTACATCAGAAGAAGGGAGGAAAGCAGGCCACCAAATTAATAGTGGATGATCAAGATTAACACCAGCCTAGCAGCAGCAAGAACTCAGCAACCACAGGATGACCACCAAAATCATTCCTTAGTATCTGTTCTTATTAGATTTATTAGGAATACATAGAGATGGAGGGAATAACCCTCAGATCTACATGCATCTTGATGAGAGGATCATCGTAGAGTGTATAAAGGGGCAACCATAGCACATGTTCTTTCTAGCGTGCACCATCAGATTCAAGTGAAACAATGGCTATGTCACAAATCCATCCAAACCCAGCTATCTTTCCAATAGAGTTGTCTAGGAGGATTAGAATATGGATTTCTCTCAGTCTTGCATAGAGATGCTATGCAAAGCTCATCCTAGAGAATAACAAACCATCGAAAATAAATATCTGTTCTTATCCAAATTAGTGCCTCAGACTCTTGCATCACAGGCCAGGCCTTGAGGTCAAGCACAAAATTTGTTCTTATTAAAAATAAAGTCTCAGCCTTAGCATCATAGACAGGGATGCTTTCCAAATATTTCCATCATTTAATCATAGAAAGGATGGTCCCATCTAGTACAGCCAAACAGATAGCAGCAGATCATGCCATCTGAAGGATTGTTGTGCACCTTCCAAAAGGAGGCACCACAGCAAAAACCTCCAGGTAGCAGAAGCCACCATTCAGGGATCTAATAGATCATTGCTAATGAATTTTGTCATGTTACAATACAAAGAGGGCACCCCAAATGAATTCAAATCATTTCCCTACTCAAGCATTTTAGGAATCATCTACAAATACACTCACTTGTTAACATTAGATGGATAGCAATCCATGACCAATGCTACCAGCAGCATCACATCCTGGAATTGTCTTAGTCAACAGTACCAGAGCAAGTAATAAATCCCCTAGCAGTAGTTTGGAGATAAAGAAGTATCTCAAATAAATAAGAACTGACAAAACAGAATAAAAATAGGTATTGCAGTAAGTATACTAACACTAGAACATATATGTGTATAAACTTGATCAAATATACATCTACTATGCTCATAAATTTTTTCCAAAGAGTACTGCATATGTGTACATACTACCACACCTCACATACACATAATTTGAGAGATATTTGTGTGCAACATATGCATCCTAAAATACATGCAAGCATTTCAACGAAAAACACAAGTTATAGTATGCTTAAATCTTCAATGCCCACTCTTATACCTCACATACATCTTATTTACTACATAATCATGTGGATGCATTTAGCTAAAACAATTTCAGACATATCTTTGGCAAGAGCATATGTGAACTGTTCTATCAGATTGCTTAACCATGTAGGACAATTAGCCATACAAGTTTTACTCCTAGTCACCACCAGAACTAAGCCAAACTATTCGAAATAGATTACAATTTTCCATCTAACATGGTAACAATTCATAAGCATTTGACCATCAGATGAAAGTAACAAAATATACTCCTGTACTCATCAAAGTCTGATGAACTAGAGATCACTTCAACACCACCAATTCCAAACAAATTCACCAATCACCTGAATACACATTCGACTAGCATCATAGCCTAGTACATGTCAAGGAAATCCAACCAACCGCTATAACCTAAAGCCTAAAACAATCCAGCGGCTCGAAGGCCGGTCATAGAAACAATACCTGTCTAATGACATGGTTGTTGTAGTTGACAAGAAGGCCGACGCCGGGGTTGCAGAAATTTGACAAGAAGAAATAATGCCACAACACCTTCCCCACCACCACAGGAAGATCATGAAGCAGCACGGCGAAGCAACGAAGGGCGCCGGGGTTGCATCCCTGGATGCCGTCCCTCCGGCATCAGGGATTGGGGTCGGCCGTAGTGATAACTATCGTACCACATTACCATAGGAAGCGGACCTCAAACTGGAAGCATAGGCAGGAGCGGTAAAACAAGCTTGGTCGCGCTGTCCCCGACGCCAACCAGCCGGAGAAGCGGGATTAGGGGCGAGTTGTGAGCACAAGCAGTAGAAGCTAGGATTTCTCCCGGGGTGAGCGCGCGAGGGTGCTAGGCACCACAGCGGAGGAGAATCGAGGGAGGAGAGATGGAGAGGCATGGCGCCACCGGGAGTGATGGTCGATCGGGGTCAGCAAGCGCGGCTAAGCGGCGGCATCGCTCGGCGACACAGGGGTGAGGCGGCGTCTGAGGGGTTGAGTATGAGTGTGGTTGACGCGTGAGGGGAGGGTGGGGTCGAGGTAGGGTTTCCTTGGGCCAGATCGGACCGGGCCGGACCGGCCCAATCCTAACACCAAACTGACCCTAAATTTAAAAATAAATAAATAAGGAAATTACTAAATGAATCCTGAATATAATTTATACCCTAGAAAAATATAGAAATATCCCAAAAATACATATGATATATCAAAATAACCACAAAAATAATATCTACCTAATAAAAATATAATTTTTTTTAATAAATATAAAGTAAAATAATTATTAACACCATTAAATCTTAAATGAAATGTAATAAAATAAAACAAAAACTCTAAAAATAAATAAAAATCATTTTTGTGTATCAAAATAACTTTACTATTTCATAAAAATACTAATTTAGAGTTTTACAAATAAAACATAAAGCAAATATTTAAAAACACATAATTTTTTATAAATTTTATAAAAATAAAGATAATACTTAAATATAAATAAAATTCATTTTTAAGGTCTTGAATAAATATATTTCACTAAAAAATATTAAATATATTATTAGAAAAGTCTTTAATATTTTAAATAATAAATCCTTACCTAATACCTATTTTGTGAATTCTTTAAAAATAATTATTAAGTAAGAAATAATCACCATTCTTATAAAACCTTGAGCAATTAGTGTCTTTATATCAAATTCCAAACCACAAATTAAATTCATAATCAAATTTAAGTATAACTTTTAACTTTAAAATATTCTTTTAAAAATCTTATTAAGGATTGTTTTAAATAAACATTGGGTATCACCCATTTATACAATATGGTGAATAACCATTATATCTTCACCATTATTAACATAACTTCAAATTTTAAGAAATTACTGAGATCATCTAATTATGCTTCCATTAAATAAATACATATTATTTTTTAATAAGCAAAACAAATTTAATCCAATCATTCACTTAAATATAAAGTGAATAATTCCACACCTTAGTTATACCTATCATAAATCTAAAACTTGGGAATAATTAAAATATATTACATCTTAAGTTTACTTAACCTTTTAAAATTAACTTCAGTCTCAAAGCTTATAAACATCATGTCTAATAAATCTCTTATGTTTTTATAGTTAACTTTGGTCTATTTAAACTTAAGACATAAAGCATCTCAAGTCCAAACTAGTACATCAAACACCAAACGACATTGATCATGTTCTATTAACAATAATGGTTGTTTAAACCTTACAAAGGAAATCTTTTCTTCAAATGTTATTCTTTTTGCCACTTCAAGCAACAACTCTAGGATAGTTCTTTCAAACCTTAATAATCCAATACATAGACTTCCATCCTAATCACCAAATAGCAACTAATCTAAATCTTAAATTACTATTGCACTCTACTTTTATATCTTGTATATCAAAACTTAAAATCCCTATAGATGCACTTCATGTGAAGTAAAAACTTGAACATAAACCAATTGTTAAAAGAATCACCAAGTTCACTTCACTTACAGTGTTGGGGTTTCACTTTGGGGGGTTTTACAAAATGCATAGCATTACTTGTGCACAACAGCATATTGCTTCTTTAAACATTAGTCCTTACCGGACCAATGATGCAGATTTCAAATATTGGATCTTATGTCGTCTCGAAGACCGTGAGTGCATAATCTTGCAATCACAAAAGTCAAGTTCACACTTGCTCATGTCCTTTGATTATTTTCTGTAAAGTATTTTGCAAATCCAGTGTTGTCATCACCTGCATTTTAAAAAGATCCGAAAACCTATTTTCATAATAATGTCATTATAGGTTATTTACCATGAGGTAATAACCTACTATAAAAGTTCAGGTGGTAAAGGAACATATTATCTAGGACCTAACAACCAATGTCACCAGTGATTCTTGCGTCGTATATCACGCGTTAACCATGAGATTTGGAATGGGACAGAGAAGTCAGCTGTATCTTCTTCCTCTCGCATGAAGCCGGATGTGCAGGTTGTGGCTGTTATCACTCGTAGCATGCATATTAATTGGTAATTCATTGAGGATATGCAGCATATGGGTGGGAACCCTCAACGTCCCACGATATTTCTGGCATCTAACGGTCTGTACAAACCATTGCCGTAATTCAATATGTGGGCATGGTGTACACCAAGGAGGCATGCAGGGTCGCGAAGGGGGCAGTGATTGGCTTAGATCTTAGACTGGGCCCCATACCAAGGAAGTATGGACAAGGTCATGACTTGGTTGTGCAACAAGGCTAAGGTCTCTCATGGGTAAAGTAACGCACCTCTGCAGAGTGTAAGAACTATAACTTGTTACTCCCTGTTCGGGAAGGAGCTACGAACGCGGTGGGAAAGGAACTCCATGAAAGTTCTGGTAAACCCGTGAAGGCTGACGGACATAGCTTTTCAGAATAAAAGCAACCTTTGAAGAAATGTTTACGAAAACCTGCATTGCTTATGACCTATGGTCTGTGGCTGTAGATATAGTGCATTAAACACTCCTGTTCTAGTGGACTTGCTGAGTACGCTCATACTCAAAGTATCTTCTTAACCCTTGCTAGGTTCTAAAGCCAGTACAGACGATGACTACATCAAGCCATGCTCCAGGAATCATCATCAAAAGCTAAAGCTCTTCAATGAAGTCAAGAAAGTCAACATATACATCATCTCAAGTGAAGACGAAGTTGTTGATTAGATAAGAATAGAATCTCTAGCCATAGAACCTATTTCTGCAGTGTATTGCAATAGCAGCAATGCCAGACCATTAATTAAGATATTAGTCTTAATAGTATTATAATTTTGGAGTTGTTTATTTCTTATTCTTCTGTGTAAGAAGTTTTTTTGGCCTTGCTCCTTTCGACTGGGCAAAATTTTGGCCTTGCTCCTTTCGACACCACCCAGAAAATCAAGCCGAAGAGGTCCTGGAAGAACCACATCTTGGATGGTGAGGTGGCGGAGATAGAGGAGCTCTATTGTCGGGTGGAGGACCTCCAGGTGATTCTGGATAAGGAGCTGAACGGTGTGGATATTATCCGCACCTTCCTCAAACGTCGGGTGCAGCCGCTCCAGGCTAGGGTGCACCCGATGTTCCTTTATTCTGGCCGCCAAGATACGACTAGGGTTTCGACTGAGGAGCTCTCCAAGGGGGATCTCGACAAAATCCTTCGGCCACTGCTGAAGTACAAAGCTGAAGAGGACCTTCCGGGGAAGTCGTTGACCCCTCCATTCACTGCCTCTCGTCCGGTTCCGCAGGTGTAGATCTGGGGCGTGCACTTAGCGCTATTTTCGAGTGCGTTTCTCTTGTACTCGTTTGTTCTGAAAGTTTGCTTTCTTTGTGCAGAAGTTCAAAGTACCGGGCATGGTGCCTCCACTACCCGAACGTTTTTCGGATGCGCCAGACAATGAGGTAGTGGACTCCATGTCTGAGCTTCCCTCAGCGCAGTCGCCAGCTGAAGAATCCCCCGAGTCGAGCGAGGGGCGGATCCGAAAGCGGGCATGGAGCTCGAGTGAATCGTCGGATGCCTCGACTCCGCCAACGCCTAGGAACCCGTCGTTCCTTGTGTGTCATAGTGGAGGTGATGGTGGCTCTTCCTCCCTATATACGGCTATTAGCCGCCTTGGCCAAGAGAAGAAGGAAGAGAAGAAGGAAGAGAAGAAGGGCAAGAGGTCCTTGACTGTCTTCAATTTGAGCGATATGGATTCGTAAGTTCTTTCGAGTGCTTTTTGCTATCCTTCATTTGTTGCTTGATTGTCTTTGACTGGTGCTTTCTTGTGCAGCCACTCCTCTGATGGCTCGTTTAGTGATACCACTCGGGAGATGGTGAGGGAGTCGAAGATGACGCCCCCCCCCCTTCACAGACGGTGGCCACCTCTGGGGGCGTTGCTCTGAACCCTTCTCCGCAGGAGGCTCGGGTGATTGTCTCCCAGAAGACTACATCCGGACCTTCGGAGTCGCCGTCTGGTCATGTAAGTTCTTTCGTTCTTACCGTGGGGGAGCCCCCGAGCATTTTTCATATGACCTGCTGATCATTGCTTCTGTTTTGTGCGCGTCTAGGGGGGATCCCCCGAGCCCTTTTCTGATAAAATGCTTCTTCTCGCAGCCTTTTGTGCAAGGCACCAACCAACTGGTCAAGCAGCATCTGGCGTTGGAGGCCAGCCTGCAGCGTCTTCAAGGTACACGCTTAGCTAGTTCTTGTGCTTCTTCATCTGCTTGCTGGCTTGTGAAGCTCACGCATGCTATTGTTACTTTTTGTAGATGAAAACAAACTACCCTCTGCGAGCTTGATGCTCTCAAAAAGAGCCTCGGGCGAGCGGAGAAAAAGGACAAGGATGCCGTTGGTGTGAAGGAGCGCCTCGAGCGGGAGCTAGCTGACGCAGCTATGCCAAGGCGCCTCAGCAGGAGGCGCAGATCGTGAGGAGCTCGCCACCGCCGTGATTCTGCAGCGAGAGGGAGGTAGCCAAAAAGCTGATGGCTGCTGCCAAGGCTATTTCGGGTGAGTGATTTTGCCTTCTTAGTTTGTTTCGGCTGCCCTGGATCCATACCTTTGTTTAATTCTTGCTGTACTTTTTGTTTATCAGATGCTGCAGGCATTGAGTTTGACCACAGAGCTCTGGAGCACGGCAGTGCTCTGGATGCTGCTGCTGCGGCGGTCGAAGACCGCTGCAGTACTGTTGTTGGCTCTCTTGCCAAAGCCAAGGAGGTTCTCGGGCGCTTCTATAAGGAGCTCGTCCCTAAGGGCGTTGCCCTTGAGGATGTCAACTTGTTGGCGTATGCATTGTCAGACGACGCGCCTGCGGCGTACAAGCGCAAGCAGAAAGGCATCAGCGCGTCCAAGGGGCTGGCGATGGCCATGGCTTCTGGAGCGGAGCTGGATCTTCATCAGGTCACCTCCCAGATGCCAACGGCTCCTGACGGATCCGAGGTAGCCTTTGCCCTCTATGTTGCCTGCTGTAAACGCTATGGGCCGAAGCTGATTGACCTACTGGCAGAGTACGCGGTGAGGCAGCAGGGAGAGGCCAAGAGCAGGCAATCTGGCTCCGAGACCACTCAGGATGTGGCTTCTTAGTCCTTGTAGTTGTAGGGTAGTTGTCATCTTATTTTGTTGTAATATATTTATGAACACTTCTTGTGCCACGCAGTGGCTTTTTGTTGTATATAATGAATCTTCGAGCCGTTGCCTATTCGTGTGTTGTTCATATCCTTGTCTCTCTTCCTCTAGGGACCTTCAGGTGATGACCCTGTCGATACTTTGCCTGCTCCGCAGCTGCGGCCATCCTTGGATGATGCGTTGCAGATTTTGTTTCTTCGTGACCGCATCCGCAGTCTTGAGAAGGAGTTGCTTGGCATCCGAGGTCATGTAGACGTTTGGAATTCGAAGGCAGAGCGAGGCGTCGCCAGAGAGGAGTATTTGATGGGGGAGCTATGGCATTTAGCCGAACAGCTGCAGTGTGAGTTTCTTCAAGCTGCTGCTCATTTTCGGGTGCGCCTGTTGGCTTGGCATCTTACTTTTGTAGGTGTTGCAGGTGCTAACCTTGTTCCTAAGGAGGAGAAGGAGCGCGTTGCAGTTCAAATCAATTGTTTGACTTAGCAAGATATGGAAGCCGGTGGCTTTTTTCTGGATGGATCGCGACCGTGCCATGGTCCTTGCGACTGTGCAGGATCGTGTTCACCAGGTATCGCGAGTGCTGCGGCAGGTGAAGACTTCCCTGGCGTCGATTCTGCATGTCATGTTTCCTCTTGATGAAGCGCCATCAACTCTCTGGGGTTTGCTGGCGAAGTTTCGAGACGTCCGTCACGTCAGGGAGTTGGTTCGGCACTAGTTGGTTGCTTGGGTAAAGGCCGCGCTTTCCCTCGTGCGGCTGCATCACCCTGATTTGGATCTTGCTGCTGTTGCGGCTGGGCCGCCCCTTCGGCCAGGTGATGATATGTGGGACATGTGCCTGCACTATGCGGCTGTGAGGCAGTATGCCGAACAAATTGTAGATCTCTTTGAGCATCGCGCGCAGGTGATTCTTCAGAATAGGTAGGACCTGTAAAAAAGATAGATGTAAAAACTTGTGTGTATTCGACTGGGCGTGTTATGCCCTTTGCTGTAAAGGTTGATTGTATTAGCACGTGGTGCTTGTTTGTATGCATGCCCTTTTCGTTAGCCTGACGTGATCAGCTACTTAGGTGTACATGCGTTATCCTTAGTCGACGAAGTCGTGAGGTGAGGGGAGCCCCCCAAGTGTGTTGTAGCATAAAGAAATGCGAGTAAGAGATAAATTTGGGGCGATACACTTAGCTTTATTCATATCGTAATGAGGAGGTACATTGTTCGGCTGAGTAGCCTTGGCTGAATAGCCTTATTGAAAGTAAAGGGGGGATAGCTAGGGTAGAAGCGTCGCAGTTGTGCGATGTTCCATGGGTTGGAGTATGCGACTCTAGACTCCACGTGCTTGAGGCGATAGGCGCCACCTGGGATGACTTCGGTGATGACATAGGGTCCTTCCCAGGGTGACTCGAGCTTCTTCGAGCGCTCTTTCTTGAGTCACAGGACTAGGTCTCCTTCGACGAACGACCTTGGGTGCAGCCGGTGGCTATGATAGTTGCGGAGGCTCTGTTGGTAGACCGTTGATCGTGCTGCGGCGATGTCGCGTGCCTCGTCGAGTGTGTCGACAGCGTCTTCGAGTGCGACCATCGATTCGGCTTTGTTGTAGGCGATGACCCGTGGGGCCTTATGGCGCACTTCGACAGGTAGCACGGCTTCGGCTCCGTGCACCATGAAGAAAGGCGTGTAGCCAGTTGAGCTGTTTGGTGTTGTGCGCAGGCTCCGAAGGACGGAGGGTAGCTCTTCTGTCCATGCTCCCGCAGCTCGCTCAAGCGGGTTCATTAGGCGTTTCTTGATGCCGCCACCGACGAGGCCGTTGGCCTTTTCGACCTGTCTGTTCATTTGCGGGTGCGCCATGGAGGCATACATTATGTTGATCCCGAGGCCTTCGCAGAAGTCCTAGAATTCTTTTGAGATGAAGTTTGACCCGTTGTCGGTGATGGTGTTGTGCGGCACGCCGAACCTGTAAACTATGGATTCGAATAACTTCACGGCCGCTTTACCCGTTTGGTTGGTAACGGGCATGGCTTCGATCCACTTGGTGAACTTGTCAACTGCAACCAGGAGGTAGACGTTGCCTCCTTTCGAGGACTTGGGTAGTTTGATGATCATGTAGAGGCCCCATTAGGCGAAGGGCCAGGCCACGGGTATGGGCCTGAGCTCCGATCGAGGTGCGTGCGATTTGTCTGCGAATCTCTGGCACCCGTTACACCTTCGGACGATGTCCTTGGCATTGTTCATGGCCGTTGGCCAGTAGAACCCGGCTCGCAGAGCTTTGGTGACGAGGGCGCGGCTGCCCGCGTGATGGCCGCAGATGCCCTCGTGGATGTCTTGGAGGATAGTTTTGCCATCACTGATGGTGACGCACCTTTGGAGTACACCCGAAATGTTGCACTTGTACAACTCGCCATTGATGATGGTGAAGGCCTTGGACCAGCGAGATATGCGTCGGGCATCTGTCGGGTCATCAGGCAGTTCCTTGTCTATCATGTACCAAAGGTATGGCTGTGTCCATGTTTCTTCGGCTGCCATGACCTGCATCAGGTTGACCACTGCGACCTCTGTGTTGAGATTTTCAGGCCCTTCCTATCCTTCGGGTAGCGTAGCCCCCGAGTGCTCTACTTCTTCGGGTGATACCTTGGGGAATTTCCTTTTGATGGATGGCACGCAAATCTGTTCGAGGAACACACCTGGTGGCACCCGTACGCAGGTGGAGCCGATATTGGCGAGCCTATCGGCTTCTTCATTGCTTTATCTTCCAACGTGCCGAAGCTCGCAGCCGTCAAAGTCTCCTTCGAGCTTGTTGTAGAGTGCGCGGTATGCGATCATGTTTGTGGTGTGTGCGTCACACTCGTTCATCGTCTGCTGGACGACAAGGTTCGGGTCACCATAGATGACTTGGCGCTTTGCGCCGCAAATCTTGGCTATCCTCATGCCGTGGATGAGGGCCTCGTATTTGACTTCGTTGTTGGAAGCTCGAAATTTCATCCGGAGGACGTACTTCATATTGTCGCCCTGCGGGGATGTCAGTATGACCCCGGCTCCTGCTCCAGCCTCGCGCTTGGAGCCGTCGAAGTGCATCGTCCATGACTGTGTCATGTCTAGAGTGTCGGGTAGCTGTAGCTCCATCCAGTGGACGAGGAAGTCTGGTAGGACCTGAGACTTGATCGCATGGCGATTCTCGTAGATTATGTCTAGAGGAGACAGCTCGATTCCCCACAGGGCCACGCATCCTGTGGCTTCCGGGTTGTTCAGGATGTTGTTCAAGGGTGCTTCATTGATGACTATCACCTGATGCTCCTGAAAGTAGTGGCTCAGTCGACGAGCCGTCATGAACACGCCGTAGGCGAGTTTCTGGTAGTGAGGGTACCTCTACTTTGTTTGCGTCCATACCTCGCTGAGGTAGTAGATTGGGCGTTGGACCCCATGGGTCTTGCCATCCTCAGGTTTCTCGACCACAAGCACAGTGCTCACCACCTGGTGTGTGGCTGATATGTATAGAAGGAGGGGCTCGCGTTCCTTTGGCATGACCAGGACGGGCGAGGTGGAGAGCAGTCGTTTCAAATCTTCGAATGCGTCGTCCGCTTCAGGTGTCCACTCGAATTTGTCTGCTTTGCGTAGCAGCTGGTAAAAAGGCAGGGCCTTCTCACCCATGCGGCTGATGAATCTGCTTAGTGCCGCGATGCGCCCAGCGAGTTGTTGGATACCTTTGAGGTTCTTCGGTTTCTCCATGGCCAGTATGTCCCGTATTTTCTTCGGGTTCGCCTCAATTCCTCTCTGGTAGATGAAGTAGATAAGCAGTTGGCCAGATGAGACGCCGAAGGCGCACTTTTCTGGGTTCAGCTTGATCTTGTAGTGATCAAGGTTGTCGAACGTCTCGCGGAGATCATCGATCAGTGTCTTGTCCTCCCTTGTCTTGATTACTATGTCGTTGACATAGACTTGTACATTGCAGCCGATCTGGCTCTTCAGGCATGCCTGCATGCACCGCTGGTACGTAGCACCTGCGTTCTTTAGGCCGAAGGGCATTGTGTTGTAGCAGAACACTCCGAACGGCATGATGAACGCCGTTTTCTCCTGATCTTCGACCTTCAGTCGAATCTGATTGTAGACTGAGTAGGCATCAAGGAAGGAGAGTTTCTTGCATCCTGCAGTCGAATCGATAATCTGATCGATCCGAGGAAGAGGGAAGTGATCCTTCGGACAGTGCTTGTTTAGTGATGTGAAGTCCACGCACATCCGCAGGATGTCCGTGTCCTTTTGAGGGACCATAACGGTGTTGGCTAGCCTCTCGATTTCCTTGATATCCCTGATGAAATCAGCGGCGAGCAGTCTGTTGACCTCAACTCTGATGGCTTCGGCCCGTGGCTCGGACAGTCATCGGATGGACTGTTTGATGGGCTTGGTATCTAGGAACACATTGAGTGCGTGCTCGGCGAATTCCCTGGGAACTCCTGGCATGTCCGCAGGACACCACGCGAAGATTTCCCAGCGCTCATGGAGGAATTCAACGAGCGCCCTTTCCTATGCGGGGCTGAGGTCGTTGGCGATCAGCGCCGTCTTGGAGGCATCCGTCGGGTGGACCTACATCTTCTTCGTGTTGATTGTCGAGTCGAACGACATGTCAGGTGCGTTTTGCCTTGAGACTGGGGGTGCCCCGTTGTCTGTCACATCTCGGAGCCTTATGAGATCCTCCTGCATGCCAAATGACTGGGAGATTCTGTTGAAGTCCCTGTCGCAGTGGTCCGATCGGGTGAAGCTCCCCTGGAGTGTGATGATGCCCCTAGGTCCTAGCATCTTCAGTAGCAGGTACGCATAGTGCGGTACTGCCAGGAACCTTGCGAATGCCACGCGCCCGAGGATGGTGTGGTATTGTGATGGACAATCCACCACTTCGAACTCGAGTCGCTCGCACTGAAAGTTGTCGGGCTTGCCGAAGATGACCTTCCCTAGGATGATGTCGTGGAACATTGTGTCGGATTGTTCTAGGCTGCACAGCGGGATCCGCATTGCTGCTAAGGTGCTGGCGAACATCAGATTGATGCTGCTTCCGCCGTCCATGAAGACCCGGCTCATCTCGAACCCTCCGATCTGTGCCTCGAGCACCAGCACAGCATGGCATGGGCGAGGGATCTTGCGGGGATGATCCGAACAGCTGAACATGAAGCAGGACTCTGAACCACTGAGGTACTCAGGGATCGCGGGTGGAGCATGTAGGGGTTCGTAGCATGGAAAACAAAAAATTTCTACCGCATGCACACAAACAAGCCAAGATCTATCTACTAGATTGTAGCAACGAGTCGATAGAAGCACTCACCCTCGAAGATTCCAAAGCGGTTAACGAGAGCAGATTCTCGTGGCTGATGTAGTCGTACACTTGCTGATCTCAAGATCGTGTAGACGATCCTTCCGGCGCAGCGTTCTGGCAGCGCTTCCGCAGTCGGTCACACGTTCGGTACTCGATGAAGACCTTCTTCTCCCTTGTTCTAGCAGGCAGCGGAGGTTGTAGTTCTCCCCTTGCGATTCCGGCAGCATGATGGCGTGGTGTCGGAAGTAGAGGGAAGATCCCGCAGGGCTTCGCCTAAGCCGGTGTGAGTTATGGTGGATTAGGGTTTCCCGAAGATCTAGGGTTTAGATGACCGGGAGGAGGAGGAGGTGTCGGCGGCGACTAGGGCGGCGGCGCTGGCGGCGGCGGCAGTAGCTCGTGGAGAGGGGCTAGGGCTTGTGTGTTTTGGGGCAGCCCTCCCCCTCTATCTATGAGAGGGGGTGCAGCCTTGGGAGGGGTGGGTTTGAATCCAAACCCAAACCCAAAGAGAAGGACTTGTTTCTTCTCCCACTAGGAAACCATTGTTCCAGTTTGACTTGTCAAACTTCCCGTTTGACTTTCAATTTAGAGCTTTAATTCTCTCTTACAAATGCACACACACCATGTGACCTAGGATATGATCCAATCATTCCACTCACCCATGACACATTCATGGACCATTCTCCTTCCGGACCGGTGAACCTTCTAGACCCTTCTAGAACCTCTCCGATGAAATCATCGGAAACTTTCCCGAACTCCGAAATAGGACTTTCCTTATAAGAATCTTATTCTCCGGACCATTCCGGATCTCCTCGTGATATCTCGGATCCCATCCGAGACTCCGAACAACATTCCGTGTCCCTACTAACATTCCATATCTACAAAACAACATTGAATCCTTAAGTGTGTCTCCCTACGGTTCGTGAATTATGCGGACATGACCGAGACACTTCTCCGATCAATAACCAACAGAGGAATCTGGAAATTCATATGGCTCCCACATATTTCTTTGATTACTTTGCGATCGAATGAACCACTTACATACGAGACCAATTTCCCTTTGTCTCATGATAGTTTACTTATCCGAGGTTTTGATCATCGGTATCTCTGCATACCTAGTTCAACCTCGTTACCGATAAGTACTCTTTTCTCGTTCCCGTGATATGTTATCCCTTGTGAGCCAGTCACATGCTTGCAAGCTAATTGGATGACATTCCACCGAGAGGGCCCAGAGTATATCTATCTGTCATATGGATGGACAAATCCCACTCTTGATCCATGTGCCTCAACCCATACTTCCCGAACACTCAATGCCACCTTTATAGACACCCAGTTACGGTGTGGTGTTTGATGTCATCAAAGCATCCTTCCGGTGATGGTGATTAGCATGATCTCATGGTCAAAGGAATTAGGTTACTATGTATTAGAAAGCTTATAGCAATTGAACTATTAAAATGACTTGATCTTTATGCTACTCTTATCTATAGGAGTATGCCCATCATACCATTCTCCTAATGATATGATCTTGTTATTAACAACATCTCAATGTTCATGATCGAGAAACCACGATCATCTATTAATCAACAAGCTAGTATTATAAAGAGGCTTTACCAGGGACTCTAATTTAGTTTACAAATCACACAAGTATTAATGTTTCCGGTTAGTACTATTATAGCATGAATATAAACATTTATCATAAACACAAAGATATAATAATAACTGCTTTTATTATTGCCTCTAGGGCATATCTCCAACAGTCTCCCACTTGCACTAGAGTCAACTAATCTAGATTACATGGTAATATACCAAACACCCATGGCGGTTTGGTGCTGGTCATGTTTTGCCCTCGGGAGAGGTTTAGTCAACGGATCCGCCACATTCAGATCTATGTGTACTTTGCAAATCTTTATGTCACCATCTTGGACATGATCTCGAATAGCGTGAAAATGTAGCTTGATGTGCTTCAGCTTCTTGTGTGACCTTGGTTCTTGCGCATTGGCTATGGAACCCATGTTATCACAATAGATAGACATTGGGTCCAGCGCACATGGAACCACACCGAGCTCTGTAATGAACTCCTTCATCCATATCGCCTCTTGTGAAGCCTCCGAAGCAGCTATGTATTCCGATTCAGTTGAAGATCTCGCCACAATGCTTTGTTTGCACTACTCCAGCTAACTACTGCACCATTCAAAGTAAATACGTATCCAGATTGAGATTTAGAATCATCCGGATCGGTATTCCAACTAGCGTTGGTGTAACCATTAACAACGAGTTGTTCACAACCTCTATAAGAAAGAACCATATCCTTAGTTCTTATCAAGTACTTAAGGATGTTTTTGACCGCTGTCCAATGATCCACTCCTGGATCACTTTGATATCTGTTGGTCAAACTAACAGCATATGCAATGTCGGGTCTAGTACATAGCATGGTATACATTAGAGATCCTATGGCTGAGGCATAGGGAGTCTTACTCATCCTTTCTCTATCTTGTGCCGTTGCAGGACTTTGAGTTTTACTCAAGGTCATATTGGGCAACATGGGCAAGAACCCTTTCTTGCTATCTTCCATTCCAAACCTCTTTAGAACTTTGTCCAAATATGTACTCTGTGACAATGATATTAGGCGCCTTGATCTATCTCTATAAATCTTTATGCCTAATATATAAGCTGCTTCGCCAAGATCTTTCATTAAAAAACTATTATTCAAATAATCCTTGACACTATTAAGAAGGTCTACATCATTCCCAATCAACAATATGTCATATACATATAGTATTAAGAATGCTACATAGCTCCCACTCACTTTCTTGTAAATACAAGCTTCTCCATAAGTTTGTATAAAACCAAAGCTTTTGATTACCTTATCAAAACATTGATTCCAACTTCGGGATGCTTACTTCAATCCATATATGGACTGTTGAAGTTTGCATACCTTGTTAGCATTTTTAGGATCGACAAAACCTTTGGGTTGCATCATATACAACTCTTCGTCAATGTCTCCATTGAGGAACGCCGTTTTGACAACCATCTGCCATATCTCATAATCATAATATGCAGCGATTGCTAACATAATCCTCACAGACGTTAGCTTCGCTACTGGTGAGAAAGTCTCATCGTAGTCAACTCCTTGAATTTGTCGAAACCCTTTTGCCACAAGTTGAGCTTTATAGACAGTAACATTACCATCAGCATCTGTTTCCTTCTTGAAAATCCATTTGTTCTCGACAGCCTTCCGGCCATTCGGTAAGTCCATCAAAGTCCATACTTGGTTTTCGTACATGGATCCAATCTCGGATTTCATGGCTTATTGCCATTTATTGGAATGTGGGCTCATCATTGCTTCCTCATATGTCGCAGGGTCATCAGTGTTGTCCACCAACATGACACTCATAACGGGATCATACCAATCAGGAGTGGTACGAGTTCTTGTTGACCTGCGAGGTTCCGTAGTAACTTCAACCGAAGTTTCATGATCAACATCATTAGCTTCCTATCTTATTGGTGTAGGCGCCACATGAACTACTTCCGGTGCTGCGCTACTCACAAGTTCGAGAGAAGGTTCATTAACCTCGTCGAGTTCTACTTTCCTTCCAGTCACTTCTTTCGAGAGAAACTCCTTCTCTAGAAAGGATCAATTCTTGGCAACGAAGATTTTGCCCTCGGATCTATGATAGAAGGTATACCCAATAGTTTCCTTCGGGTATCCTATGAAGACACATTTTTCCGCTTTGGGTTCAAGCTTGTCCGGCTGTAACTTCTTTACATAGGCTTCGCATCCCCAAACTTTAAGGAACGACAATCTAGGTTTCTTCCCAAACCATAATTCATACGGTGTCGTTTCTACGGATTTACATGGTGCCCAATTTAAAGTGAATGCGGCTGTTTCTAATGCATAACCCCAAAATGATAGCGGTAAATATGTAAGTGACATCATAGAACGAACCATATCTAAGAGAGTTCGATTACGACGTTCGGACACACCATTACGTTGTGGTGTTCCCGGCGGTGTCAATTGTGAAAGTATTCCGCATTTCTTCAAATGCTCGCCAAACTCGTAACTTAGATATTCACCTCCATGATCAGAACGTAGAAATTTAATCTTCTTGTTACGTTGATTCTCTACCTCACTTTGAAATTCCTTAAACTTCTCGAAAGTTTCGGACTTATGTTTCATGAAATAGATATACCCATATCTACTCAAGTCATCCGTGAAGGTAAGAACATAACGATAAACACCGCGCGATGCTACACTCATTGGACCACACACATCGGTATGTATGATTTCCAATAAGTCCGTAGCTCGCTCCATCATACCAGAAAATGGAGTCTTAGTCATTTTACCCATAAGACATGCTTCGCATCTATCAAGTGATTCGAAATCAAGTGATTCAAGAAGTCCATCAGAATGGAGTTTCTTCATACGCTTCACTCCAATGTGACCAAGACGACAGTGCCACATATAGGTCGAGTTATCGCTCGATTTCAAACGTTTAGCCTCAATGTTATTAATATGTGTATTTCCACTATCGAGATTCAACAAGAATAGACCATCTATCAAAGGTGCATGTGCATAAAACATATTACTCATATAAATCGAACAACCATTATTCTCGGACTTAAACAAGTAACCGTCTCGCAGTAAACAAGATCCATATATAATGTTCATGCTCAACGCAGGCACCAAATAACAATTATTTAAGTATAAAACTAATCCCGATGGTAGATGAAGAGGTAGCGTGCCGACCGCGATCACATCAACCTTTGATCCATTTCCAACGCGCATCGTCACCTCGTTCTTCTCTAGCTTCCGTTTATTCTGCAGTACCTGTTTTGAGTTACAAATATGAGCAATCGAACCAGTATCAAATACCCAGACACTACTACGAGTACTAGTGAGATACACATCAATAACATGTATATCAGATATACCTTTCTTCTTGATGTTGTCGTTCTTCAAATCCGCCAAGTACTTTGGGCAATTCCGCTTCCAGTGACCTTCTCCCTTGCAGTAAAATCACTCAGTATCAGGCTTAGGTCCAGCCTTGGTCTTCTTCGTCGGCGCGGTAACTTTCTTACCGCCCTTCTTGAAGTTTCCCTTTTTCTTAGACTTGCCTTGCTTCTTGAATTTGGTGGTCTTATTGACCAACAACACTTGGTGCTCTTTCTTGATCTCCACTTCTGCAGATTTCAACATGGAGAAGAGTTCTGGCAACGACTTGTCCATGTTTTTCATATTGTAGTTCATCACAAAGTTCTTGTAACTTGGTGGTAGTGATTGAAGGAGACGGGGAATCCCCAAAGCATTAGGAATCACTATTCCCAAGCTTTGAAGCTTGCTTGCGTGCCCAGACATCTTAAGCACGTGCTCATGGCCGAATGCCCTCTTCCATCTTGCGGTTAAAGAACTTTTCGAAGCCTCATAACTCTCAAGCTGCGTGAGCCTCAAATATCATTTTGAGTTCACGGACAATATCATGTGGGTCATGGTTCTCAAACCTTTTACAAGCTCGATTCCAAACCATACAGATAGCACCTTTGAGCGTAGATCTTGATTCTTCCAAGCGGGTAAACATTCTTTACTTCATCGGTAGCGATAGCTGCGGGTCACCCAGCGGTGCATCCAGCACATAGGTCAAATTACCAGCATTGAGGACAATCCTCAAATTGCGGAACCAATCCGCGAAGTTGCTTCCATTGTTTTTCAACTTTTTTTTCTCTAGGAACGCATTAAAATTGATGGTAGGGGCCGCCATTGATCTAAAACATATTTGCAATAGTTTAGACTAAGTTTATGAAAAATTGAGTTCTAATTAATAGTTAAATTAATCTAGGTGAACTCCCACTCAAAACAATATCCCTCACATTGTTTTAGTGATCACACGAACCAAATCCACCACATCAAAACCAATCATCACGAGAGTTGATGTAGCTCCAATGGCGAACAATCAACATGTTCATCATATCTACTATATGACTCATGCTTTACCTTTCGGTGATCCGTGTTCCGAGACCATGTTTGTACATGCTAGGCTCGTCAAGATCAAACCTTAGCTTCCGTATGAGCAAATCTGGCTTGCTCACGTTGTATACACTCGCAGAATCTAGCACACCCGATCATCACGTGGTGCTTCGAAACAACGAGCTTTAGCAACGGTGCTTACTAAGGATAAACACTTTAAAACTTGAAATTGTGTGCTTGAGGGATCATCTTATAATGCTACCGTCGTGAACTAAGCAATACAAGATGCATAAAAGGATTAACATCACATGCAATTCATAATATGTGATATGATATGGCCTTTCTTCTTGTGCTTATGATCTCCATCTTCAAGCACGAACATGATCTCCATCATCACCGGTATGGCGTCAAGGTCAACGGCGTTGTTTCATGGTTGTCTTCCACCAGCTTCAACTATTACAACTATTTTGAATAGACACGCAGGTCTTAATGGAATTTAAAAGACAACCATATGGCTCCTGCCGGTTGCCAACTTACAATAAGGAACATTGCATACATCATATATAATCACAATCATGGCCATATCACATCACAGCACACCCCTGCAAAACAAAGTTAGACGCCTCTAATTTTCTTTGCATGTTTTACGTGGTTTGGGGCTTTCAATAAGTGTCGTTCTAACTTATGAACAAGAACCACAACATTGATGCTTTAACTATCAAGTGCCCGTTGTAAATTGAATCTATACTATGATGGGAGAGACAGACACCTGCAAAGCCACTTATGCAATACAAGTTGCATGTTGAGCGTGGATCAAGTCTCATGAATGATGTCATGTAAGGTTAGCCCGGGCCGCTTCATCCCATCATACCGTTGTGTTCTACTCGTGCAATAGATCCACATATAGACACGGCTCTGATACCACTATAGGGGTTCGTAGCATGGAAAACAAAAAAATTCTAACGCATGCACACAAACAAGCCAAGATCTATCTACTAGATTGTAGCAACGAGTCGATAGAAGCACTCACCCTCGAAGATTCCAAAGCGGTTAACGAGAGCAGATTCTTGTGGGTGATGTAGTCGTACACTTGCCGATCTCAAGACGCGTAGACGATCCTTCCGGCGCTGCGTTCTGGCAGCGCTTCCGCAGTCGATCACACGTTCGGTACTCGATGAAGACCTTCCTCTCCCTTGTTCCAGCAGGCAACGGAGGTTGTAGTTCTCCCCCCGTGATTCCGGTAGAACGACGGCGTGGTGTCGGAAGTAGAGGGAAGATCTCGCCGGGCTTCGCCTAAGCCGGTGCGAGTTATGGTGGATTAGGGTTTCCCGGAGATCTAGGGTTTAGATGACCGGGAGGAGGAGGAGGTGTCGGCGGCGACTAGGGCAGCAGCGACGAACCAGCAGCGGCAGCGGCGCGCGGGCGACGCTGGCGGCGGCGTGGCGGCGGGTCGGCGACGGTGGCGGCTCATGGAGAGGGGCTAGGGCTTGTGTGTTTTGGGGCAGCCCTCCCCCTCTATTTATGAGAGGGGGGCAGCCTTGGGAGGGGTGGGTTTGAATCCAAACCCAAACCCAAGTTGGATTGAGAGAAGGACTTGTTTCTTCTCCCACTAGGAAACCATTGTTCCAGTTTGACTTTTCAAACTTCCCGTTTGACTTTCAATTTAGAGCTTTAATTCTCTCTTACAAATGCACACACCATGTGACCTAGGATATGATCCAATCATTTCACTCACCCATGACACATTCATGGACCATTCTCCTTCCGGACCGGTGAACCTTCTAGACCCTTCTAGAACCTCTCTAATGAAATCATCGGAAACTTTCCCGAACTCCGAAATAGGACTTTCCTTATATGAATCTAATTCTCCGGACCATTCCGGATCTCCTCGTGATATCCCGGATCCCATACGAGACTCCGAACAACATTCGGTATCCCTACTAACATTCCATATCTACAAAACAACATTGAATCCTTAAGTGTGTCTCCCTACGGTTCGTGAATTATGCGGACATGACCGAGACACTTCTCCGATCAATAACCAATAGAGGAATCTAGAAATTCATATGGCTCCCACATATTTCTACGATTACTTTGCGATCGAATGAACCACTTACATACGATACTAATTTCCCTTTGTCTCATGATAGTTTACTTATCCGAGGTTTTGATCGTCGGTATCTCTGCATACCTAGTTCAACCTTGTTAGCGATAACTACTCTTTTCTCGTTCCCGTGATATGTGATACCTTGTGAGCCAGTCACATGCTTGCAAGCTAATTGGATGACATTCCACCGAGAGGTCCCAGAGTATATCTATCCGTCATATGGATGGACAAATCCCACTCTTGATCCATGTGCCTCAACCCATACTTTCCGAACACTCAATGCCACCTTTATAGCCACCCAGTTACTGTGTGGTGTTTGATGTCATCAAAGCATCCTTTCGGTGATGGTGATTAGCATGATCTCATGGTCGAAGGAATTAGCTTACTATGTATTAGAAAGCTTATAGCAATTGAACTATTAAAATGACTTGATCTTTATGCTACGCTTATCTATAGGAGTATGTCCATCATACCATTCTCCTAATGATATGATCTTGTTATTAACAACATCTCAATGTTCATGATCGAGAAACCACGATCATCTATTAATCAACAAGCTAGTATTATAAAGAGGCTTTACCAGGGACTCTAATTTAGTTTACAAATCACACAAGTATTAATGTTTCCGGTTAATACTATTATAGCATGAATATAAACATTTATCATAAACACAAAGATATAATAATAACTGCTTTTATTATTGCCTCTAGGGCATATCTCCAACAGAGCAGTCACAGCCAAGCTGACTTGGCGGGTGATTTTCTTTTGCACCCTGCTTGTTGGGTGCCCCTTTTGGATCATCAATGACCCTTTCGGCGCGGGGTACCCGTTTCTGCCGTTGTTCTACGCGGGCGCAATTGGGTGATTCGAAGGTCCCGCGGGTGGTGGTGGAGGAGCTTTGTGGGCTATTTCACCTGGTGCAGGTCTGTGTCCATACCCAGAGTTTGGGGCTTGTTGCCTCATCTGGGACGTGCTCTCGCTGAGTTTCTGGAACTCGCGGTAGTCTTTGAGCATGTGGCTTGCCTTCTTTTTGCCATCCTGTTTGTCGATGTAGAAGTGGATGGTGCATGAGCCCGACAATTTGTCGTATGCCGAGGGCTCGTCATCGTGGCTGCGGCGTTGCCACGATTGCGTTGGGCGTCCTCCATCGCGGAAGTTGTTTCCGCGGAATCCGCCGCTGTTGTGGTTGCCTTCGTTGCGGCGGTCGGCGTAGCCAGCCGCGACCATGTCGGGTCTGTCGCGGTCGTCGTAGATGCGTGATCTTCTCTTGCTACGATGCTCGCGTCGGCGACCATAATCATCTTCCTCCTCCGAATGTGCTCGGTGGACGGAGTCCTCACCATCTGCCCATCTGTTGGCAATGTCCATGAGGTGGTCGAGTGTCTTGGGCTTGACGCGCCCGAGTTCTTCTTTGAAGTCCTGGCATTTGACGCCATCCTTGAAGGCGTCGATCGCTCTCTCCTTAGAGATGTGCGCCGTGGAGTTCTTGGTGTTGGACCAGTGTAGTATGTATGAGCAAATGGATTCACCCGTTCGTTGGGTGCAGGCCCACAGCTCGTCGATCGAGGCTGGCCTCTTGCTGGTGCCCTTGAAGTTTCGGATGAAACTGTACGCCAGTTCCTCCCAGCTTCAGATGGATCCCGAGGATAGGCTGTTGAGCCAGATCCGGGCGGCGCCTGTCAGCTGTAGCTGAAGGCATTATAGGGCGGTGTTTTTGTTTCCGCCGTGCATCTTGACAGACGACAGGTGCTCGCTAAGCCATGCATTAGGGTCCTGCGTGCCGTTGAACTTCGGCGTATCTGAAGGAAGCTTGAAGTTCCGTGGCATCCGCGTCCGCCGAACAGATCTGCTGAAGCATCGAGCTCCATAGAGTTCTCCCTCATTGTCATCCTCTTCGGATTCAGATGAGCACACACGCTTGGCGCGTGCCTTGTCGATCTTGCGTTGGGTGAGCTTGCTTCTAGCGTCGTAGTCGTGGCTGCGACGCCGCGAGCTCTTGTGCCGTCGAGGCAGGTCGTGTTCTTCCTCGTCGGATGTGGGTGTGGGACTGTGGTTGAATCTGACCGCAGCCTTCTTCTTTGGCTCCTCAGGAGCTTCCCCGTGGAGCGCATATCCAACGAGTCTGAGTCCGGCTAATGCGGAATTGTGCATGGCCCTCTTTGGGTACCCCACCGGAGGTGGATGGGATGCGAGGTATGTGGTAGCTGTCATGATCGCAGCTTGCGACGTGTTCAGGATGACGTTGCCGTTGGCATCCATCTCCATGAAGGATGTGTTGAGGGTTCGGGTCACCTCACGTCATGCGGCGGGGTCCATGTTCTCTACGCGAGAACGATGCTTGTTGGCGTTGTTGTCGTGCGAGCTGGAGCCGCCGATGGCGGAGAGCGCAGCTCGCCACGCGCTAGACTCCGAGGCCGCTTGCTTGCATTTGTCGAGTACTTCTTGCATCTTCACCTGCTTTTTGTGTTCTTCAATGAGGAGCAGGTGGTATGCCATCAGTAGGTCCCGTGAGGCACCCACAGGCAGGATCTTGTTGCCCGCTACGGCTTCACGAGCTTGGTTCCATCCTTCCTTGCTGAGGTGGATTACCCGACTAGCGTTGGTGTCGTCCTTATTGGGTGGGGGGATGATCGTCTCCCATTTTCCCCATTTCTACCCTGCGGGTTGGGTGGCGGGTTGGGTGCGTGCTGGTCCACGTCGCTCTGGATGACCACGGTGCGGTGACCTAGTATACCACTGCATGATGTAGTACACTATAGTCGTTGATATAACACCAATGAAACACCGTTCACTAGTATTACATCCCTCAAAGTGGTACAACAGAAACACAGCAGGTCCAAGACATGACTATAGGTTACAACTCAACTCTTTACACAAGATCCAGAGAACACTCTAGGTTAAAGAGAGAGAAAGAAACTCCTTACAAAGAAGAATCAGAAATAAACAACTCCAAAATTTATAATACTATTAAGACTAATATCTTAACTAATGGTCTGGCATTGCTGCTATTGCAATACACTGCAGAAATAGGTTCTATGGCTAGAGATTCTATTCTTAACTAATCAGCAACTTCGTCTTCACTTGAGCTGATGTATATGTTGACTTTCTTGACTTCATTGAACTCTATTAAACAATAACTATGGTCCAGGAAGTCTAACTAAAGAATTATTTTGGTGGCTTCTATTGTCCTGGGCTGCTACTGTGGTGCCTCCAACCTTGGAGAGTGCACAATGGTAGCCCAGGTAGCATGACTTGTTGCTGGTAACATCTACAAGGATGTAGTTGATGTTGATGTTAAAAGAAAAGGAACTTAGCTCATGATGCAAAAAAAGCTGAAGCTATTTTAGTGGCTGAAATACAGATTCTTTCACTTGGCTTTATCTTAGCTCTAGGATGATACTGGAGTAGCATTACTACCCAGTCTGAGAGCTCTGTCCCTCTCCCAGCACATGATCTAAAACAATATGATAAGAACAGATACTAAGAGTTGACTTGATAGAAGAATAAAATGGATATGTGCTTGATTTCTTGGATCTTCCCATGATGCATAGGCTGAGGCATATTTTGGATAAGAACAGATATTCATGTGGGCTTCAAATCTCTATGATGAACCTTGCATGGTACTTCCATGCAAGTCTGAGAGAATCTCTCCATCCAATCCTCCTAGATAAAGATCTAGTGGAAGGGTAGATGGAATTGGTTGAGGTGTATTATTTTCTTTGAATCCCTAGATTTGTATGCAAGATATAAGGACAGATGTTGTATGATCTAGTGGGCAAAGCTAATGATTTTTATTTTTACCTGCTGTTGGGAAATGATCTATGGCCCGCTGGAGATCTTGGCTTATTACTATTGCTTCTTGGTCATCTAGATTCATATCAGGATGCTTGATCTTTTCTACTTTGGCACATCCGCACCTCCAGTGCTGCTGCCCTTGATCTTAGCCTGCACCTCCTAGTGCTGCTGCTCTTGCCTTCCAGCAATTCAACTCCATCCATTAGGTGACCATCTTGGATGGTTTCTTGAGGAATTGTGTTGGTGAGTTGTAGTTTGATCTGCTGGAACTCTAACGAGTGCTGGTGTTGTTTATTGTGTGTGTTCTTGAGGTGAATAGATATAGCCGTGGACTAAGATTGGGAATGAAGACAAAGTGGTACTAGCTTTGTGTAGTAGAAAGGGTCTTTGCTGCAACGACAGTGTTTAATACTCCCTCTCACAGCCCTCCTGTGTTGACAGCACACCAATTTGCATGTGTATGTGTGTCTTTGCTTGCATGATACGGATGAGTACAATACCAAATATCTTGATACTCCTCCTTTTTACTTCTACCACTCTAGTGAAACTTTCCCCTCTTTATGCCAATGATGTAGGACTGAGGCACAATTAGTGTGATAAGAACAGATTCTACCATTTGGCCCCTTTTTTAATCACTCTGTGATGATATTGGCAGTAGCACTTCTCTGCCTAACTTGAGAGTTTATTTTCCCAACATTATTTCCATGTTCTTTTATTTTCTACTAGATTTTCTTGTTTATTTGTCCCATTTGCAGAGATCCAATAAAGAAGAAAAGATCAGAAAGATGAAGAAATCTTCCTGAAGATTAGTGTACTGATTACATTCTTATTGTAGTTTTCCATTTAGTAATTTCTTGTATTCCTTTACTTCTTGATTAATCCCAGAACATTGTAATAATATAGTTTAGGCTTTTATTTCCGTAGTGTTTATTCTTTTGTAAAGACAATGTAATATGTATCTTCTTACAATAAAGAATTCTTGTATTTAATTCATTTATGTAATCCCTTTTTTATTAACCTTTTCTATTTATTTATTTCATGTTAATTTACTTTTATTCTTATGTTGTAAATCAATAATGTAATAGTATATGTATATATGTATTAAAGAATCCCTTATATTTTTTATTATAATCATTTCATTTCAAAATTATTTTTAGATTCAATTTTATCAATTGAATAATCAATTTTGAATTCCCTTCTTATTATTGTTGTAATTCTATTTTCTTTTGTATTTAAATTGCAATTATCTTATCTAATTGGATATATGTACTATTGTATCTTATTTATAAATAAGAATTCATCTCTTATTTCCTAATACAATTCAATTTCCATTTACTATTTTATTTCAAATCCTTTTTGTATTCAAATTTATTAATTAAATATTCAAATTTTATATCGACTTTCCCTCCAACACCAAAGTATAGTAGAGGTCATGTCGAAATCCATCGCACCTGTCCTGATGTTTCCATCAGAACAAGAGAGACTTCGATTCCTCTATAGCTTCTTTTGTTTTGCGCGAAAATTCCCCGGATTTTCTGATGCATGAATGCAATGCACACACCTGCGTCCTCTATAATTCTAGGTGCTAATCCTGGGATGTTACACACGGTGCATTGGTAGAATCCGTAGGGTGGATCGCTGTTGCCGCAGCTTTCGGATTTAGAACCGTAGGTCCCTTCATCTGACGGCGGATCGCATAGATCTGAGTTGCAGCTGCTGCTGTCATATGACTCATCTGTTGATGGTGATGTGCGTAGAACGGGATGCGGGGCCCATGAGGCGGGCCTGATCGATGGCATGGGGACCTGCTCTAGGGGGCGGAGAGTGTCGGTCTGCCCCACCTAGAAGCAGAAGCTCCCGAACAGGATCTCGAGCCCGTCGCCAACGGGCTCGAAGTCCTTCAGGGTGGCTGGCGAGTGGGCGGTGAAGTCGAAAGCGCCGAATAGGAGATGTCTCTCCGTCGCCGAGGAGTTGTATATTGCTTTGGTTGGGACCATCACGATCGCATAATCAGCGTCCCCAGTTCCCACAGACGGCGCCAATTGACGAGGATCGATCTTGTCAATGCCCATTGTTATGGACTTGGGTTTTGGAGAAGATGGGGATGCTGGAGATCGCGGAATGGTTAACAGACAAGCAACCAGGGGACACGAGATTTACCCAGGTTCAGGCCCCCGGAGGGAAAACCCTACTCCTGCTTGTATGCTCTTGATTACGGCGGAACCGAAAGTTACAGGGGTGCGCAGATGCAATATGGCGTGAAGGTGTGTATGTGGTGGTTGTGAGAGATTGTAAGAGAGCCTCCTCGTCATGCCCTCCTAAACTTTATATAGAGACAAGCAGGTCTCGAGCATAAATCGAGTCGGTTACAGGTTCTAGGGTTTGTTCCCTTTGAATATTCTATCTATTCTAGTCTTGCTCTCCAAGGATCCGAAGACGTCATGGGCTTGGGCCACACGAAAATATTCATGGGCCCCGTATATTCTCGTGGGCCTTCCTTGGGCTGGACCAGGTATGCTAAAGTCGTGTACCCGCAGAGTATAACCATGTCACTCTTTGCTTTGATTAGTATGCTTTGTTGCATTGCATGATTATGGCCATTATTGCTCTCTTAGTTGGTTTCTCCCAGTCTTTTGCTAGCCTCCACTTGTATGAGTAAGTTCTACTCATGCTTCCAACTCCCAAGAAACCAAGTTGTTCCAAAGTGTCCACTATAAATTCCTATGCATGGTGTGCTACACCATTCCAAGTACATTCTTGTTTTCAGCTATCTTCCAATTAAAAACTATTTTGTTATGTGAAAACTTAGTGATTAAAGCCCTCATGAACTTGATGGCATATTTTTATTCTTTGCCCCTAATAAACTTGAACCATTGAGGCAACTTTGTTGTATATGCTTGCACTTATAAGTTGGGATTAGCACAACCGTGCTGTCACGGGGAACGTTTTCAACATTGCACTTGTACTTTTTGTACTCCGTTGATATCATGTTCTTTTGTCTATGGATGTTACCGGTGTGAAATGAAGTGGGAACTTGTAAGTCCATGGAGTTTGTATTCTGTGTTAGAGAAACGCCTGGGCCGCTAGCCTAAGCCATGCCTAATCATGGTGGAAACTTGCAGCATCACCATAGTGACATCTATGAAGCTTTATTCTTATTAAAAAGACACATTGAGAAAAGAGGAAAGAGAGGAAAAAGCACCATAATCCCATGGTACATAAGAAGAATTGCTGAGATGCTAATTGTCTGCTTGCCTTGTCATTTTAGTTATGGGAAAGATCATGTACCATGTGCAAGGGGTACCCCGTTGGCGGTTCTCAATGATATGCAAATACTTATAGTGACAAGAACTTACCTGGACACAAAGTTGAGTATGGATGAGGTGTGGCCCTCATATTCAAGGGGCATGAGATTGCCAACTTATACTTCGTCAAGCATATACTCCAGCTTTGCCACTTTAACCTTAACCACTTCAAGTTGCTTATGATAGGGGCAATGAGGGCTGAAAGCTAACAAGTACCATAATTTTTGGAAGCTCTTTTTGAAACTTGTAATCCCTGCTTCCTTTACAAAAAGGCCTTTCTTCCACCATTATTTGAGTCTCCACCTTCTACCTTTAGGCACCATTAAGAGAGCATAGTTGTCATTCTGTGTGCAGTGTTCCAAAGCTTATTAATTGATGCATATTTTGTTATTACTTGTTCATGTGCTATCTATTTCTAGTCACCCTTGTGAACTTTGCAGGTGTCCTGCGGTGACCCAGCATACCATTGCATGTGTAGTACACTATAGTCGTTGACATGACATCCACAGAACACCGTTCCGTAAATATCACATCCCTCAGAGTGGTACAACAGAAACATTGCAGGTCCATATTGCAAAAGTACACACAATATTATTATTACAATACCGGAAGTTCAAGACTTCCAAAAGATCCAACTTACAAACTAAAAATATAAGATGTTCAGCGAAAATTTAAAAGTAACAACTCCGACTAGGAGTAGGGCTCAACAGCTTATTCTATAGAGTTCATGCTGCTCGGCTCCGATGGTTACTACTAACTAGATACTTAGTTGGTCTCATTCTCATCGACACCGTAGCGGATCTCGTAATCTAGGCCTTCAACTCCTCCGGATAGATCAGGTTCCTCGTAGAACACATCTTCTTGGCACTCAGCTGCATACATTGGCACGTCTTCGGAATCCTCAGAGTCTAAGCAAGGGATCAAAGGAAAGAATGAGTAACAGCGTTACCCAACAAGTTCATTATATGGAAGGTGGGAAGTTTGATGCTCTATCTACCACCTCGGATTATAAATCCTTGGCACTATGCAGTTTTTGTAAATCTTTCTTCAAAGATTGATTTTATTCTGAAAAAAACTATGACAATTAGCCTTCACAGGTTGACTAGAACTTTCATGGAGTTCCTTTCCTGCCGCGTTCGTAGCTCCTTCCCGGAATAGGGAGTAACAAGTTACAGTTCTTACACTCTGCAGAGGTGCGTTACTTTATCCATAACAGATCAACTCCTTGTTGCACAACCGGGCGTACTTTCCCATCCACAATTCCATGATGTGGGGCCTAGTAGTTGGTCCAAGCCAATCACTGCCTCCTTCGCGACCCCGCATGCCTCCTTGGTGTACACCATGCCCACATAATGAATTATGGCAATGGTTTGTACAAACCGTTAGATGCCAGAACTATCGTGGGACGTTGAGGGTTCCCACCCATATGCTGCATATCCTCTACGAATTACCAATTAATATGCACGTTACGAGGATAACAGCCACGACCTGCACATCCGGCTTCATGCGAGAGGAAGAAGATACAGCTGACTTCTCTGTCCCATTCCAAATCTCATGGCTAACGCGTAATATACGGCGCTAGAATCACTGATGTCAGGGGTTATTAAGTCCCTACTTGATTATCATTGTTGCAATTAGAACTCTAAGTTCTATTTCTCCATCATATCACCACTTAGGATGATATCCATAATTTCTTTATTTGGGAAAATAATATTTTCTTTCTTTTATAGCATATATGATAACACACAATTTGAAAATACTTTGATAAAGACTCTTCAAAGGATATGAGCAAGTGATGAACTTGCCTTGTGATGGCAAGGTAGTGAAGTCTGATACTTGCACTGGACCTTGAGCTTCTAGTTCTACAAAAACATCATTATTGCCCGGTAAGGACAATATTTAAAGAAGCAAAATGATTATAAAAGTAATGTAATGCCTTATTTGAATTTATGTGCATTTATCCCAAAAAGTTTCTTTTTGAGTAATAAAGGTTTTATAAATATTTCTTTTTAATATTTATAACATGTATTGATTTATTTTATTTTATTTGATTTTTATTGATTTAATAATTCCCTTAGGAATTATTAATTATACATTTATTTTATTACTAAATATTTATTTAGTATTTTTCAAAAATACTATAATATTAGTAAATAATGAAAATGATTTTTATTTATTTTTATCACCTTTCAGTAATTTTGTAAAATTCCATAAGGAATATTTAAATTACAACATTCTTATAAATATTTGAATATCCAAAATTTGATATCTTATTTTATTTGGACATAATGGATTATTGTGAATCCAAAAATATTTTGTTTATAATTTTTGGACTGTTATCTTATTTTATATGATTTTATTAAGTCCAGGGGTATTTTGGTCTTTTCTTTTTATTAAAACAGGCCTGAAATTGTTTCTGGGCTGGTTATTTTTATTGGGCCCTATTGGCCCACTAGTGCTAGACAAAAGAGCCACCCCGAAGGGTCTGGCCCAGCTCGGCCAATTCCTCACTTTCTCTCTCTCTCTCTCTCTCTCTCTCTCTCGAGTTCATCTTCTCCTCCTCTAGCCCTGACCCTTTGGTCGGCGATGCCGCCACCGGCGATTCCCACCGCCATCGGTCGTTCTGGTCGCCGCCGTGGTGCATTAGGGGGTTGTCGATGACGCCCGTTCATTCTATCCAATTGGATTTGAGCCTAGGGCTCTATTGCGATGGATTGACGTCGTCCCGCACCCTAGGGTTTAGGGATTGGCATGGATTCAAGTACGGCCGAGGTTGTCGTGCGTTGAGGTGATGCTCTGCACCTCCAGGCGTGATCAGGGTCGTTGTCGTGGCGTCGTGCGGGATGCAGCGCCCCCTCTGGGGTGCTCCCCGTGCCGCCATGGCCGTCGGCCCCTCTGCTTCCTCTTCTATCCTTTAGCAAGGACCTATGGTGAGTTTGCTTCCCCTCTCCTGGTGCTCTTTGTGCTTGTTGATTTGATGCTAGATGTTAGCAGTGTCCTCTCTGGCTATTGTCTGATTCAGATTGGGATAATTATACCTTTTAGGGTTTCTGTGATGTGCCTGTTCATGTACTGGAGGAATTGGTTCATGTTTAGATGGTCTGTACCTATACTGAATGCTTATTGGCCTGAAGCTTGTTGGTTGATCTGATGTATGGTGTTTCTGGTAGCTTTCTTGATGATTTGATGCTTGGATTGCATCTGATTTAGATGATGTGGTTGTATGGGAACCATGCTTGGTAAAGCTAATGATCTGATAGATTTCCACTGTTTATTTGATTCATGGCCATGATTATGATAAGATACAGCTAATGCCCTATTGCTGTTAGCTTGGAAATTAATATGTGGATTGAGATCCTCATGATCTCAAACAGTGAAGTGTATTATAGGAATATTCTAGTTATGATTCCCGTTTTTAACAGTTAAATGATTAGTTAGTTGATTTTCTGAATCTAGGATGATTTTCTGTTTTTCCTGATTCATATTGAATTGTTCTTGTGAAACCATCATGTATGGCACATAGGTTTAATTCTAAACCATGGATTTGGTTACTTTATGCTTGAGACAATCTTGGCTTTGAAAACTAGAGATGCTCATAGCTGAATTCCCTATGACCAATGATGTTGGTCTGAGGCTTAGGGATTCAATTCTTATCTAGTTGGTTCATCTAGATAGTCTTGGTAGTGGTACCAGCTATTCTTTATTGAATCAAAGCTTGGAAAAATTGGTAGTGAGCTTGATCAACCTATAGATCCCAAAGATTGGTTTCTAAGGTGCTACTCTTCCTTTAGAAATGTGCCTAGAAATAGATCTTAGGTATATATATGATTGAATTGTAGAATATGGTTTAACAACCAGAGCAAGGATGTTGCTCTGAGCTCTGGTTGGATTCTGGTACCTTGCTGTTTGCTTTTAGATTTTTAGAAATCCCTATGATGGATTCACCCCACTTGGGTGTCTTCTGAGGGTTTGTTTTGTAAAACAACACATACCTTTCTCTAAATAAGATGATTAGATCATGTGAAGGTTTTATGAAACTCACCACAAAAGCTGATATTTGTGGAGTAGTTGGTGATGATCTTGATCTAGTTTTGCTGGACTTCTGTGCTTGATCTGGACCTAGCTTGCTCCTCCTAGCTCCTGGCTTGGCCTTGCTATCCACCTGGTTCTTCCTCCTCCTTATGTCACCATTCTAGTGATGTATGGGGTTAATCTGGTGGTTGGTTTAGCTGTTGGTCTTGGTTTACTTGTTGTTCTCCTAGGTTGTGGTGTGGTGTGGTGTTGCACTGGGGTGCTTTCCCATGGTTGTGCTCTGGTTTTGTTTGATCTGGCTATGCTTGTGCAGTCGACAACACACCCTTGCATGCTTGTGTGTGTGCAGTCTGTGTGCCTGCTATGCACATATGGATAGGTTTAGAAAATTTGATCTTACTGTTACCAATCTACTTTTACCTTGGCTGGTGAACTGGTCCCTTTTGGCTATCCTTTGCATTCTGGCTGTGAATTTATGAAAGATGAAATCTTTCATATTGGTGAAACTTGCCCCTCTTTAACATTTCTCAATGATGAGATTGTCAAGTGCACCTCACTGACATATCTGAGAGAAATACATACTAACACTAATCTTGTTTTATTTCTGTTTAATCTTTGTTTTGCAGGTTCAAAGATACAGATGAAGATTTAGTTTAGGTTTTAGATATAGGATAGTTAGTAGATGTAATTTTCTTAATCCTTTGTAATTTTTTTATAGCTCATGTAATCTTCATTTTATTCAATTGTAATAAAGATTATGTTATTATTAATAAAGAAGATTCTCATTCTTTATTCTATTGTAACTTGTTTATGTCTTTATAATATGAAAATGAATTTCATCAATCTATTGTTTTGAGATTTAAGTTACACTACCTATAACTGAATTAATTTAAGATTCAAATCTTAAATCTAAATCATTTAAATTACTATTCAAACACTTATGTTTTTAAATTCAAACCCCTTTCAAAACACACATAATTATTTTAAGATCACATCAAAGTTTATAACAATCCCACTTTAAGTCTAAACCTAATCTTAAAGTAAGAAAGAAACATTGATCACTTAAGATTTTATTTGGCGAAAATTTTACCCACTTTTTCACAATTAGATGCATGCAACAATACATAATCCTAAATCTACCCTTCGTTAGGTTCCTTAATGCTGGGATGTTACAGTCTTCCCCTCTTAAATTAAACTTCATCCCGAAGTTTGTTGGAGATGTACCTGAATAGTTCTGGATAAGTTTTTCTTAAATCCTCTTCTTTCTCCCATGTGGCTTCCCTTTCAGGGTGATGTTCCCATTATACCTTGCAATACTTGATTGCCCTATTCCTCAATCTTTTCCAATTTTCTTCTAGAATCTTGCAGGGCTTTTTAATATAAGTCAGGTCTTCTTGTAGCTCTATCTCTTGATGTGTTATTGCATCCTCTGGAACTTTCAAACATTTGCGAAGTTGTGATACATGAAAAACATTATGCACTTGAGCCAGTCTTGATGGTAACTCTAAAGCATAAGCTATAGTTCTGTTTTGGCTCAGTATCTTAAATGGTCCAATATATCTTGGGCTTAATTTCCCTTTAACTCCGAACCTTTGTACTCCTTTCATTGGACTTACTTTCAAATAGACCATATCTCCTACTTCTGGATGCCATGATCTTCGGCTTTGATCCGCATAACTTTTCTGCCTGCTCTGGGCTGTTTTCAGTCTATCCCTGATCTTATCAATGATGTATTGTCTCTCTTTGATATAATCAGGCACAAATTCTTTGCTGCTTCCAGGTTCGTACCAACATATTGGTGATCTACACTTCCTTCCAAACAGAACCTCATATGGAGCTGCCTTCAGACTACTCTGATAGCTATTGTTATAAGAAAATTCTGCCAATGGGAGGTGATCCTCCCATGTTCCTCCAAAATCCAGTGCACAAGCTCTCAACATGTCTTCTAGTATTTGATTTGTTCTTTCAGTTTAACCTCCTATCTCAGGATGATATGCCATGCTGAAATCTAACTTTGAACCAAGTGCCTCATGCAATTGCTTCCAAAACGCTGAAGTAAACACTGGTCCCCTATCAGTTACGATCTTCTTGGGTACTCCATGCTTACTTACTATCTCTTTGACATATACTTCAACTAACTTCTCGGCATTATCTTTTTGATTCACTGGAATAAAATGTGCACTCTTAGTGAGTCTGTCCACTATTACCCATATCATGTCCTTCTTTTTTTGTGTCCTAGGTAATCCTGTGATGAAATCCATGCCTATTTCCTCCCATTTCCATTCAGGAATTTCTAAGGGTTGTAATGGTCCTGCTGGATTTTGATGTTCAGCTTTCACCCTTTGGCAAGTATGGCATTCAGATACATATTTAGCAATATCTCTTTTCATGTTATTCCACCAGAATAGTTCCTTCAAATCCATATACATCTTAGTACTCCCTGGATGTATAGAATATGGGGTAGTATGTGCTTCTTTGAGTATGACATTTCTGATCTCAGTCACATTTGGAACACATAAACGATCTTGGAACCATAAAGATCCATAATCTCCAAGGCGAAAAACTGATTTCTGCCCTTGAGATATCCTCCGGATTTCCTCAGCAATAAAAGGGTCTTCTTCTTGACGTCTAATTTTTTTTTGCTTAAGATCACTGTCATGTTCTGCAACTACTTGCATAGTCGCAAATCCTCCAAGAACCTCTGTTCTAATGAATTGGAGTTCTAATCTTTCCAAGTCCGTTTGTAACTCTTTTGGTAACTCTCTGTTGCTAGGCTGAATATCTGCACTCTTTATGCTTAAAGCATCTGCTACAACATTTGCTTTTCCTGGGGTGTAATTGATTGTTAGATCATAATCCTTGATTAATTCCAACCAACGCTTCTGTCTCATCTTCAATTCCTTTTGAGTGAAGAAATATTTGAGACTTTTATGGTCGGTATATAACTCACATCTGGCTCCATAAAGAAAATGCCTCCATCCTTTCAGTGCAAAAACTACTGCTGCTAACTCTAAATCATGGGTTGGATAGTTGACTTCATGTGGTTTCAATTGTCTTGAACCATAAGCAATTACTTTTCGGTCTTGCATTAATACACACCCCAAACCTTCTTTAGATGCATCACAGTATATGGTGGAATCCTTCCCTGTTTCAAGAACTGCTAGGATTGGAGCTGTGGTTAATCTCATTTTCAACTCTTGGAAACTTGCTTCACACTTCTCATCCCACTTAAATGGTGTATTCTTCCTTAATAATTTAGTCATTGGTCCGGCTATTTTGGAGAAACCTTCAATGAATCTCCGATAGTAACCAGCCATTCCTAGGAAACCTCAAATTTGTTTCACATTGGTTGGTGCAGTCCACTCTAGCACTGACTGAACTTTAGATGGATTCACAGCAATCCCATCTTTACTGATCACATGACCGAGGAATTCTACCTCATCTAACCAGAACTCACACTTACTGAACTTAGCATAAAGCTTATGTTCTCTTAAAGTCTGCAATGCTATTCTCAAATGGTCAGCATGCTCTTCCTTATCCTTGGAATATATCAGAATATCATCAATAAAGACGATGACAAACTTATCCAAGTATGGCATGAAGATCTTGTTCATCAGATTCATAAATATTGCCGGTGCATTGGTCAAACCAAATGGTACCACCAGATATTCATGGTGTCCATATCTTGAGACAAATGCTGTTTTTGGAACATCTTCCGGCTTAATTTTTATTTGATGGTATCCAGATCTTAAATCGATCTTTGAAAATACTCCAGCTCCTTTCACTTGATCAAACAAATCTTGAATTCTTGGTAAAGGATACTTGTTCTTGATCGTCACGTTGTTCAGATTTCTATAATCACCACACATCCGTCTTCCACCATATCTCTTATCCACAAAAATTACTGGTGTTCCCCATGGAGATACACTTTCCTGAATAAATCCTTTTCTTGCTAACTCATCAATTTGCTCCTTGAGTTCTTTCAACTCCTTGGGTCCCATTTTATATGGTGCCTGAGCTATTGGGGCTGTACCAGGTATTAGGTCAATGGTGAACTATATCTCCCGGTCTGGTGGCATTCCTGGTAATTCCGTTGGGAAAACATCTTGGAATTCATTAACTACAGGAATTTCTTATAATTTAACTTCCTTCATTGAATTCAACTGCAGATCCACCATGATATGACTATGTTTATCTGCCTGGTAAACTATCCTTGCTCCACTTGGAGTTTTGATTGAGACAGTTTTCTCCTCACAACTTATCTGAGCTCTGTGTTCCATCATCCAATCCATCCCTAGAACTACTGCAATTCCCTTCAAAGGAATCACATAAAGGTCTGCGAAATATGTACAACCACAGATCGAGATAACCTGATCTTGTTTTATGTGGCGTACAATCACATTCCCTCCTGCCGTAACTACGGTCATAGGACGTTCTAACGTTGCCCTTCTAATCCCGAACTTATCACAGAATTCTTTAAAAATGAATGAAGTAGTTGCACCAGTATCAAATAGAACTTTGTCGGGATTGATAAGGATATTGAGCGTACCTATTACTACATGCTCCGAATTATCCACCTCCTCGAGGGTTACACAGTTCAGTTTTCCGGTAGGTCGGTTTCTCTTGCCATTATTGTTCTTGCCATTGTTTCCTCCTTTATTGGGATGTCCATTTCCTCCACTAGCTTGTCCTCCTCCCTTGGCAGGTCATCCTCCCGGTGGTTTGCTCGGACAATCCGGCTTGATATGCCCCTTCTGACCACAACCATAACAGATCACTACAGGCTTTTTGCACTCCCTCTAGAAATGCCCTGGAATTCCACAGTTGTTACAGATAAAATTCATTCTCAGATTAGATTGATTTCCACCATTGCCCTTGTTATTGTTGTTGCTGCTATAATTCCTATTCCAGGGTTTGAACTCCAGGTTAGGTTTAGGTTTGCTTGCCTGAATTCTCTTGGTTTCCTTCTTGGCTCTCTTCCTCCTGTCCTCTTGGACATTCTTGTAATCATCTTCAAAAGTAATGGCTACATCCAACAACTGCTGATAAGTTTGCTTATTGGCTAACCTTAGCTGCATCCTTACAAATGGATTTAATCCACGCAAGAAACGTTTCTTCCTCTTCTCTTCAGTGTTAACATCCTCCTCAGCATAATGAGACAGTTGGCTAAACTCTCGGATGTACTTCATGACACTAGTATATCCTTGCTGAAGCTCCTCAAATTCTCTCCTCTTCAACTCCATGACACTTTCCGGAACATGATATTCACGGAATCACTGCTTGAACTCCTCCCAGGTAAATTCCCTTCCTGGTTGTTGCATGGCTAACTGATTTTCCCACCATGATGCTGCAGGTCCGGTCAGCAGATGAGTTGCATACCTCAATTTTTCCTCATCGTTGCAACCTACAATTTTTAGCTTCCTTTCCGTATCAGCTAACCGGTCTTATGCATCCATTGGTTCAGGAGCTGATGCAAAAGGTAACGGCCTTGCATTCTGGAAATCAGATAAACTCACTCCTCCTCCTTCATGTGCCCTCTGATTTGCTCGTCCCAGCAACTCCTCCATAAACTTGTTATGGTTCTCTTGCATCATTTGCATGTATTGCATAAAGTTCTGCTCCATTAACGGTCTCATTGGTGGTGGTGGTAATGCTCCTTGATTTGATGTATCAGCATCGGCCTTTTCCTTGGCCTCACACTCCATCCGCTGCTGCTCAGTTTCCATTTCTACACCCGTATCCATGACCCCCTAGTCCTGCAACATAAAGCGAATACTCATAATTACATCATGCACATGTGTTCTGAGCTCGAATTTACGCACAGAACTAGTCACACAAGGAAGATCCAAAGAAAATCCAAATATGCATTTCACCTATTTTACATAATATCATAATGATACAAAGTCATTACACATATACCACATAGGTATAATCACACAACTACCTTATTACTTGGGGTACAAACACGGTACTTGATACTACTAACTAATTGCCTTCTAGTAGTAACTACGCTCATCGTACATGCCTGATGTCCAACCGTGATGACGTGTTGTTCGTCGCACAGTTTGTGGAACATATGGCCTTCCAGAAGGAACATACTTTGTATCTGAAGTGTCAGGACTTGAGTCATTACTCAACCTGAGCACATTGACTCCCTCCAGCTCAGCTGAAAAGTCTTCAAAAACATATTCAACATTATCTCTAGCCTGCATCTCCTGAGCTTCATCTCTAGAGTTGTCACGGGATCTGTGAGATCGCTGCTCCCAGGTGCTCTCATGGACAAGATAATTGAATACTGGATAATGTACATTCCCTAGGCTTTGAGAAGATGTTGATAATTCAAACACTCTTTCCTCAGGATCTTCTTCTTCATCCTGATCATCTGTTGACATAGTATTTCTACTTCTGTTATTAGGATTCATTCTTGCACCCATCCATCTAGATTGTCCAACATTTCTGTCAGAACCATCTGTGGACATCCGGTGTTCATGATATCCATTATATGATCCCATTCTCCATCCATTCGAGTTCTCAATAGGAAGTTCTGAGTCAGAACCATCCTTTGATCCTGGTGGTACTGCATATCACATATCTATAGTAGGATCATATCTAGGTTCAGGTCTTGGTGAGTAAGGATATGGTGTAAAGGAGTCCGGATCTATAGGTATATCCTTAAAAATAGGTGTTGCACTACTACTTGCTTCTTTCTCTAACTGGGATGCTAATTGCTTCCTCCTTTCCGGATCAGTTAGATCCTCTAACATGTCATTTTTGTCTTCGACAATCACTTGATGAGTCTTATAAAAAGACGCAACGAGTGTCCGGTATCTATCCATAAACTTGGAAGCTAACTTTGGATGCTTCTTAACCAAATTAAGATGATCCGGTATAGGCTCCGAGTCTATAGAATCATGAGGTATCATAGAAAATGTGCTACCTTCTAGCTCCTTGGTTTTCTGCTCCCGGATATTAGCTATTGCCTCCACAACCGCAACATGATAGGCTGCTAAATGACTCCTACCTTCACCTATGGGTAGTTCGTGGTACAATCCAAGCTTCTCTGGAAGTTGGATACACACACGATACTTGGATAACATCCGGCCATCAAGATAAGTGATAGTGTTCATTGGAATTCTAGTTGGACAGTTGAAAAGCTTTAAAAGTTGACAAAGTTGGTCTGTAAATGATCCCTGATAATCATCAAGAGTCTCCTCCTTCCTTACCAAAGTCTGTTTGGGAAACTTTGGTGCCATATCTCTGTATATCGAAAAAATAATTTTAATTAGTATCTAATAATATATTGCATCATAACAAAGAATTATCGCACTAAAATATATAATGGAATATTCTCATTTGAACACTCATTATATTATTTTTAGAGAATTCTTTATCATTGCCAAATCTCCTATAGGTAATACCCTTAACTAGGTTTTCCAACCTAAGGTCAAAGCAATTTGCTCTGATACCAACTGCGGTGACCCAGCATACCACTTCATGTGTAGTACACTATAGTCGTTGACATGACATCCACAGAACACCGTTCCGTAAATATCACATCCCTCAGAGTGGTACAATAGAAACATTGCGGGTCCATATTGCAAAAGTACACATATTATTATTATTACAATACCGGAAGTTCAAGAATTCCAAAAGATCCAACTTACAAACCAAAATATAAGATGTTCAGCGGAAATTTAAAAGTAACAACTCTGACTAGGAGTGGGGCTCAACAGCTTATTCTATAGAGTTCATGCTGCTCGGCTCCGATGGTTACTACTAACTAGATACTTAGTTGGTCTCATTCTCATCGACACTGTAGAGGATCTCGTAATCTAGGCCTTCAACTCCTCCGGATAGATCAGGTTCCTCGTAGAACACATCTTCTTGGCACTCAGCTGCATACATTGGCACGTCTTCGGAATCCTCAGAGTCTAAGCAAGGGATCAAAGGAAAGAATGAGTAACAGCGTTACCCAACAAGTTCATTATATGCAAGGTGGGAAGTTTGATGCTCTATCTACCACCTCGGATTATAAATCCTTGGCACTATGCAGTTTTTGTAAATCTTTCTTCAAAGATTGATTTTATTCTGAAAAAACTATGACAATCAGCCTTCACAGGTTGACTAGAACTTTCATGGAGTTCCTTTCCTGCCGCGTTCGTAGCTCCTTCCCAGAACAGGGAGTAACAAGTTACAGTTCTTACACTCTGCAGAGGTGCGTTACTTTACCCATGAGAGAACAACTCCTTGTTGCACAACCGGGCGTACTTTCCCGTCCACAATTCCATGATGTGGGGCCCAGTAGTTGGTCCAAGCCAATCACTGCCTCCTTCGCGACCCCGCATGCCTCCTTAGTGTACACCATGCCCACATAATGAATTACGGCAATGGTTTGTACAAAATGTTAGATGCCAGAACTATCGTGGGACGTTGAGGGTTCCCACCCATATGTTGCATATCCTCTATGAATTACCAATTAATATGCACGCTACGAGGATAACAGTCATGACCTGCACATCCGGCTTCATGCGAGAGGAAGAAGATACAGCTGACTTCTCTGTCCCATTCCAAATCTCATGGCTAACGCGTAATATACGGCGCTAGAATCACTGATGTTAGGGGTTATTAAGTCCCTACTTGATTATCATTGTTGCAATTAGAACTCTAAGTTCTATTTCTCCATCATATCACCACTTAGGATGATATCCATAATTTCTTTATTTGGGAAAATAATATTTTCTTTCTTTTATAGCATATACGATAACACACAATTTGAAAATACTTTGATAAAGACTCTTCAAAGGATATGAGCAAGTGATGAACTTGCCTTATGATGGCAAGGTAGTGAAGTCTGATGCTTGCACTGGACCTTGAGCTTCTAGTTCTACAAAAACATCATTATTGCCCGGTAAGGACAATATTTAAAGAAGCAAAATGATTATGCAAGTAATGTAATGCATTATTTGAATTTATGTGCATTTATCCCAAAAAGTTTCTTTTTGAGTAATAAAGGTTTTATAAATATTTCTTTTTAATATTTATAACATGTATTGATTTATTTTATTTTATTTCCCTTCATTTGATTTTTATTGATTTAATAATTCCCTTAGGAATTATTAATTATACCTTTATTTTATTACTAAATATTATTTAGTATTTTTTCAAAAATACTATAATATTAGTAAATAATGAAAATTATTTTTATTTATTTTTATCACCTTTCAATAATTTTGTAAAATTCCATAAGGAATATTTAAATTACAACATTCTTATAAAAATTTGAATATCCAAAATTTGATATCTTATTTTATTTGGACATAATGGATTATTGTGAATCCAAAAATATTTTGTTTATAATTTTTGGACTATTATCTTATTTTATATGATTTTATTAAGTCCAAGGGTATTTTGGTCTTTTCTTTTTATTAAAACAGGCCTGAAATTGTTTCTGGGCTGGTTATTTTTATTGGGCCCTGTTGGCCCACTAGTGCTAGACAAAAGAGCCACCCGAAGGTCTGAGCTCGCCCATTCTCATTGTCTCTCTCTCTCGTGTTCATCTTCTCCTCCTCTAGCCCTGACCCTTTGGCCGGCGATGCCGCCACCAGCGATTCCCGCCGCCATCGGCCGTTCTGGTCGCCGTCATGGTGCATTAGGGGGTTGTCGACGATGCTCGTTCATTCTATCCAATTGGATTTGAGCCTAGGGCTCTCCTGCGATGGATTGACGCCGTCCCGAACCCTAGGGTTTGGGGATTGGCATGGATTCAAGTGCGGCCGAGGTTGTCGTGCGTTGAGGTGATGCTCTGAACCTCCAGGCGTGATCAGGGTCGTTGTCGTGGCGTCGTGCGGGTTGCAGCGCCCCCTCTAGGGTGCTCCCCGTGCTGCCATGGCCGTCGGCCCCTCTACTTCCTCTTCTATCCTTCAGCGAGGACCTATGGTGAGTTTGCTTCCCCTCTCCTGGTGCTCTCTGTGCTTGTTGATTTGATGCTAGATGTTAGCAGTGTCCTCTCTGGCTATTGTCTGATTCGGATTAGGATAATTATCCCTTTTAGGGTTTCTGTGATGTGCATGTTCATGTACTGGAGGAATTGGTTCATGTTTAGATGGTCTGTACCTATACTGAATGCTGATTGGCCTGAGGCTTGTTGGTTGATCTGATGTATGGTGTTTCTGGTGGCTTTCTTGATGATTTGATGCTTCGATTGCATATGATTCAGATGATGTGGTTGTATGCGAACCATGCTTGGTAAAGCTAATGATCTGATAGCTTTCCACTATTTATTTGATTCATGGTCATGATTATGATATGATACAGCTAATGCCCTATTGATGTTAGCTTGGAAATTAATATGTGTATTGAGATCCTCATGATCTCAAACAGTGAAGTGTATGATAGGAATATTCTAGTTATGATTCCCGTTTTTAACAGGAAAATGATTAGTTAGTTGATTTTCTGAATCTAGGATGATTTTCTGTTTTTCCTGATTCATATTGAATTGTTCTTGTGACACCATCATGTATGGCACACAGGTTTATTTCTAAACCATGGATTTGGTTAGTTTATGCTTGAGACAATCTTGGCTTTCAAAACTAGAGATGCTCATAGCTGAATTCCCTATGACCAATGATGTTGGTCTGAGGCTTAGGGATTCAATTCTTATCTAGTTGGTTCATCTAGATAGTCTTGGTAGTGGTACCAGCTATTCTTTATTGAATCAAAGCTTGGAAAAATTGGTAGTGAGCTTGATCAACCTATAGATCCCAAAGATTGGTTTCTAAGGTGCTACTCTTCCTTTAGAGATGTGCCTAGAAATAGATCTTAGGTATATATATGATTGAATTGTAGAATATGGTTTAACAACCAGAGCAAGGATGTTGCTCTGAGCTCTGGTTGGATTCTGGTACCTTGTTGTTTGCTTTTAGATTTTCAGAAATCCCTATGATGGATTCACCCCACTTGGGTGTCTTCTGAGGGTTTGTTTTGTAAAATAACACATACCTTTCTCTAAATAAGATGATTACATCATGTGAAGGTTTTATGAAACTCACCACAAAAGCTGATATTTGTGGAGTAGTTGGTGATGATCTTGATCTAGTTTTGCTCGACTTCTGTGCTTGATCTGGAGCTAGCCTGCTCCTCCTAGCTCCTGGCTTGGCCTTGCTATCCACCTAGTTCTTCCTCCTTATTTCACCATTCTGGTGATGTTTGGGGTTAATCTGGTGGTTGGTTTGGTTGATGTTCTTGGTTTACTTACTGTTCTCCCAGGCTGGGCTGTGGTGTGGTGTGGTGTGGTGTTGCACTGGGGTGCTTTCCCACGGCTATGCTCTGGTTTTGTTTGATCTGGTTGTGCTTGTGCAGTAGACAGCACACCCTTACATGCTTGTGTGTGCAGCCTATGTGCCTGCTATGCACATATGGATAGGTTTAGAAAATTTGATCTTACTGTTACCAATCTACTTTTACCTTGGCTGGTGAACTGATCCCTTTTGGCTGTCCTTTGCATTCTGGCTGTGAATTTGTGAAAGATGAAATCTTTCATATTGGTGAAACTTGCCCCTCTTTAACATTTATCAATGATGAGATTGTCAAGTGCACCTCACTGACATATCTGAGAGAAATACATACTAACACTAATCTTGTTTTATTTCTGTTTAATCTTTGTTTTGCAGGTTCAAAGATACAGATGAAGATTTAGTTTAGGTTTTAGATATAGGATAGTTAGTAGATGTAATTTTCTTAATCCTTTGTAAATTTTTTATAGCTCATGTAATCTTCATTTTATTCAATTGTAATAAAGATTAAGTTATTATTAATAAAGAAGATTCTCATTCTTTATTCTATTGTAACTTGTTTATGTCTTTATAATATGAAAATGAATTTCATCAATCTATTGTTTTGAGATTTAAGTTACACTACCTATAACTGAATTAATTTAAGATTTAAATCTTAAATCTAAATCATTTAAATTACTATTCAAACACTTAAGTTTTTAAATTCAAACCCCTTTCAAAACACACATAATTCTTTTAAGATCACATCAAAGTTTATAACAATCCTACTTTAAGTCTAAACCCAATCTTAAAGTAAGAAAGAAACATTGATCACTTAAGATTTTATTTGGCGAAAATTTTACCCACTTTTTCACAAATAGATGCATGCAACAATACATAATCCTAAATCTACCCTTCGTTAGGTTCCTTAATGCTGGGATGTTACATGTATTATGCATTATATTGCTACTCTATGAGGGACAAGCTGATTACCACTATGCTATGTTTTCTGCATGTGAAACAAACAAACGTTTTTCAATGCATATTATTCATGATCTTTGTTTGTAGCTTGCCATGTTGCATGCATAATTACTATGTCCTATTGTTAGAACTCCATCTTTCATGCACATGTTTAGAGTTCTTTGATACCAGCTTTCAATGCTTGCAAATGGTTGGATCTTTATTGTGAGGGTGCATGACACCTCAAAAATTATTATTTTATCACTTACCTACTCGAGGACGAGCAGGAGTTAAGCTTGGGGATGTTGATACGTTGGAAACGTATCTATAATTTTTGATGCTCCATGCTTGTTTTGTATCTACTTTACTTTACTTGTCTACACTTTGAGGTGCTTTTTACATGTTTTCTAGTACTAACCTATTAACAAGTTGCAACAGTGCCAGATGCATGTTTCTGCTATTTTTGGTTTCAGAAAAGTTAGTAAAGAAATATTCTCGGAATTGGACGAGACGAAGGCCAAAGTCAATAACTTTCTATGGGGAACAAGAAGTCCAGAGGAGAGCCGAAGGGGCTGGCCAGGGGGGCCAGACCCACCCCAGGAGGCGTGGGTGGGCCGCGCTGGCTGTTTGGCGACCTGGTCGCCTCGGATTCGCCTTCGCCTATAAGAAGCCCACGATGGAAACTCTCGTGCCGATCAGAAATCCACAAAAAATGCCTCAGCCGCCGCCACCATTGTCCCTAGATCGGGGGGATCTGAAGCTCTTCCCGGCACCCTGCCGGAGGGGAGATCATCTTGGAGGCCTTCTCTCCGGTATGATTCATGAGTAGTTCCACCTTGGACTATGGGTACATGTAGTAGCTAGATGGTTGTATCTCGTCCTTTGTGCTTTCATGTATAGATCTTTGAGCTCCGTTCATGATCAAGATCTAATCTATTTGTAATCATGCATGTTGTGTTTGCGGGGATCCGATGGATATTTAGATTATTATGTTGGTTTGATTAATGGTTTTATCTTTTATGATTCTATCATGTCTGTGTTGTTTGTGATCTTGCATGCTCTCCGTTGCTAGTGGTTATATTGGCCAAGTAGTTGCTAGTGACTCCAAGAGGGAGTATTTATGCTCGATAGTGGGTTCATGCCTCTAGTTTCCAAGGGAAGTGATGAAATCTCTTGATTTGTAGATGTGTTGTTGCTACTAGGGAGAAAACAACGGTCTCTTGTTCATGCAACATGTGGACTGTTTACCTTACACACTTTGCTTAAAGCAGTTGTTTGTTGCTTGCAACTTAATACTGGAGGGGGTTCGGATGATAACCTAAAGGTGGACTTCTAGTCATAGATGCAGTTGGATTACGGTCTATGTATATTGTTGTATTGCCCAATCAGCTTCATAGGATCTTTCTGGCTAGTAATTGCATTGTTATGCCTTGCTCAGTTCCTATCAATTGCCCCGCTATAATTTATTTACCCTTCATGCCATGTTGTTTATCTAAGGAGAGCACCTCTAGTGAACTATGGACCCCGGTCCAATCTTTAACATTGATACATCTTCCAATGTTACTTGTTTACTTGTTGCAAACCATTACCTTCCACACCATACGTTTAATCCTTTTTTACAGCAAACCGGTGAGCTTGACAACCTCACGTATTCGTTGGGGCAAAGTCTTGAGTTTGTGTTGTGCATGTCTCCACGTTGCTTCCAACACCTGTGTGAAGTTTCCTTCCTCCTTCTGGTTTGATAACCTCGGTCTCAACTGAGGGATGACTTGTTGCTTGCTGCTTCACACCTTGCTCTTGGGGTTTCCAACGAAGCGCTTCCACATCAAACACTAGGCGCCATCAAGCTTTCTGGTGCCATTACTGGGGAATCTACTTCAACCTCTTCCACCTCGTCAAGCGCTATCACTGGCTCAGCTTGGAGGTTTCCTTCTTGATCAAGGGGGAGGATATCGCCTCGGGCGCTCTGTCCTGACATCACGTAGCGGTCGAGCGGGCCTTCGCGTTCCAAGGGGATTGAGATGAAGCCCTTTCCTTAGCTAGGATAGTTGTTGATGAAAATCCCATCGGGATGCTTCAAAGTGGCGCACAACGCCCCTACCTGGCGCGCCAATTGTCAGGCTTTCGATTCCTTGTCGTAAATTTGTACATAGGTGCGGGAGGGGGCTTTGTGACCATGATCTGATGGGCTAACAACCTCAGGCACACACAAATTATATAGGTTGAGCCCCGATATTAGATCGTTAGTAACAACTTTACCTCTTGATGACTAATATTGATTGGAGTGTGAGGTGATCAAGTGTTCTGAGAGTGTGATGGCTTTTGGTGGGAAGTCGGTTGGAGCTTGACTCCTTAGTTAGGAGAGAAAGCTATGAATGTGTGTGTATATGTGAAATGAACTCTCCCTAACACCCTTGCCCTTAGGCGCAGCTATGATCACGTCTTCCGTTGTGCAAGACTCGGGAAGTCTCGTGTGGTACTATGTAGTATTGCAGTCATCACATGATGACTAGGAGGACCGAGGAGCACTACTTCATACCTGGTTGCTCGGGACTTAACGGGATGAGGTCAATGAGGCCTTCACCCGTCAATTCTTATATGATGGCTTGATGACCTCATACGTCCATCAAGCCTTCCCAACCCTATCCTTGCAACTCAACCCGGGCCTAGAACTTCTAAAAGGAGGCGACTTCCACATGGGTGGCTTCCTCAAATGAATGATTAAAGCGGTGTTGGCTTGGGAAAGTTTGACCGTCATCCCGGACTTACTTCTCCTTGCATATTGGGTATGCCAGGAACCCGTAATGCCCAAATATTGCTCCCTTAATTCCATAATTCTTGTTGTGGTGTTAGTTAAAATTTGAACTACAACCACGACAAGAATCATGGATGGAATGGAGGGAGTAGCAAATAACAATTCTATAGACCAAAGGCTAGTTACATAACAGGAAGGCATCGCCATCTTCTTGTCAGTGGCGGGTCTAGGAAAAAATGGAGGGTGGGCACACTCCCAAAAAAATTATGCTAGCTCATATGCGATGAAAATTTGCGCATGAATAACCATCTTTGGTTTACTAAAAGGAATAATCTCAGTATGAGACTGGACTAGAGGTGTGAAATCAAGACATTTTGAATTAAACCGCTACCTTCTATTTTCTAATTGTCTTCAACCAACAGTGATGAAAGAAGATGAAATCATGTTCGCTTCATAATTCCGAAGGAATTGAGTTGAGCGTGTGAAGCCGCGAGGGGCCAACATAGTGTGGGCGACGCCAACGACCGCTGGAGCTAGAGGCTCAGTTAGAGCATCTCCAACGTGCCTCCCTACATCATGTCCAGACTGTGTTTCTTTTGTCCATTCAAAGGAGGGGAGGACACTGAAAACGAGAATCGCTAGGTGTTATGGCGCCCGACAGGGGTGGGTCCAGGTTTTGATCATGAGGGGGACCAAAGACAGTAAAAAAATTGACCTAGAAAATTATTGGTTTTGATACAAGTTTGCATAAAAAAATTAATCAAAGTTCAATTTTTGTTTGAAAACTTTCGAGCAGCGAAAGCTTGTATTATATAGGTAACAGATGTAGTAACCAGACCTATCGGTGCCCCCCCTCTTAATTTTTGTCACAAGTATCGAGAAGTACATTATGACCATACAACATATGTAGGAGAAAAGATATTAGAGGTCGTTTGGTATCCATCATTTGAGCCTAAAATCCTGGAATTCATTTTACAATTCCATCCTTATGCTGTTTGGTTGGCACGGAATTGAGCTGTCATTTCATTTGGCAAATCCATTGAAATATTCCTATGTGTAAACCTAATTCCTATCTCAGACCTGTCATTTCTGTCAGGAATATGCAACATGTATTTCTCTAGGGGCCAAAGGCCACAATATATAGTACAGGTATAGGGCAAATATGCAGGAAGCCCCCTAACATATGGGGGAAATATAACATACAAATATATACATCTAACACCCCCCCTCAAACTCATGGTGGATCCACAACACTGAGTTTGGAGAGTAAGAAATCATCATGCTGCGCTCGTCATGCCTTCGTGAAGAAATCCCAATCAGTAAATCTGAAGGCACATCTTTGAGCGCAACAACTGAGCTTGCACTGAGCACGTGTATAGAAAGCATCAACACCAATATGCTTGGTAAGCTCATGCTTGACCGGATCACGTGCAACACTAATAGCACATGTCTTGTCGAGACAAAACCAGTGGGTGTGGTAATAGAGACCCCAAAATCCAAGTAACCACCGTAAACAGGTCACCTCAGCGGTCAACAAGGCCATAGCACGCAACTCAGCCTCAACACTTTCGAGCGGAAACCGTATGCATTTCTTCTTCCAAGCAATGAGCAAACCACCAAGAAACACACAGTAAGCAGAAAGTGAACGACGATCCGAAGGATCACTCGCCCATGTAGCGTCCTAATAACACTGGAGTTGGAGGGAGCTGGAACGAGGAAAGAAAAGGTGACGAGTGATTGTACCACGAAGATAACGAAGAACACGGAGAAGATGACTATAGTGAACAGTGGTAGGAGCAGAAACAAACTGACTCAGAATATGAACCGGATAAGAAATGTCAGGACGAGTGACAGCAAGATAAACAAGACTCCCAACAAGATGACGATAATGCGTCGGATCAGAAAGAAGATCACCATCAGTAGACTGAAGCTTAACATTAAGCTCCATAGGGGTCTCAACAGTGCGCTCATCCCCTAGAGCAAAGACGAGCAAGAAGATCTGAATATACTTTTCACGAGATGTAAAGCCATCCGAAGTGGAGGAAACCTCAATCCCAAGAAAGTATCGAAGAGGACCAAGATCAGTCATAAGAAACTGATCACGAAGACGAGCCTTAACAAAGGCGATATACTCAGAATCATCACCAGTAATGATCATATCATCAACATAGAGAAGAAGAGTGCGCGGCCACGAGAAGTGTGAACAAACAGCGCGGATCATGAGCACTAGGGAGAAACCAGCAGCGGTCACTACGAAGCAAAGCGCTCAAACCGAGCACGAGGACTGTTTGAGGCCATAAAGAGAACGTCGAAGGCGACAAACCATCCCTCGGGAGCAGAATACCCGGAGGAGGCTGCATATAAACCTCCTCACTCAACTCACCATTGAGAAAGGCGTTACGAACATCAAGCTGGGACACAGACCGGTGACGAAGCAAACAGCAAGAAAATGCACGGTGGTCATATGAGCCACGAGCAAAGGTCTCATCATAGTCACGACCATGCTCTGCTGAAAACCACGAGGCACAAGACGCTTTATAGCGCTCAAGAGATCCATCGAGCGGGTCTTAATCTTATAGATCCACTTACACATGATAGGGCGAACAGGGAGGAGAAACAAGATCCCAGTGCCGGTCGCTCAAGCGCAGCAATCTCCTCAGCCATGGCCAGCTTCCATTCAGGATGATGCTCAGCATCCCGATAAGAAGTCGGCTCAGAGGCAGCAGAAAGACCATACTGACTAGGAGAGTAACGGTTGGGGGCACGACGCTGACAAACAGGACGAGTAGAGGGAAGCTCATCAGAGGAAGACGACTCAGGAGACGACGATGAAGAAGAAGGAATAGCAGAGGAAGACTCCGGAGAACAAGGAGAACTAGGAGAACTAGATAGAGCAGAGGAGGACGGTGTAGAAGAAGAGACATCAGGGGTAGGAGATCCTGAAGAAGGCACAATGGGAGTAGAAGGAGATGTGTCAGGATAGAGAAGAAAAGAGATATCTTCCACCGGGTAGGTACCAGCGGTGGGACGAGGATAGAAAGGGCGCGTCTCATCAAAAGTAACATCACGAGAGATACGCATCCGACGACCAACGGGGTCCCAACAGCGATAGCCCTTATGCTCATCACTGTATCCAAGAAAAACACACTCAACAGACTGAGCGGTCAGTTTGGTGCGTTCGCGAGGAGCAAGAAGAACATAGCAAACACAACCAAACAAGCGAAGCATGGAGTAGTCTGGAGACTGTCCAGATAGGCGCTCAAGAGGGATACCACCCTTCAGAGCAGCAGAAGGCTGAATGTTGATGAGGTAAGCGGATGTAGCAACAGCCTCAGCCTAGAAATGCGGCGAAAGAGAAGAAGCAATCATCATGGCACGTGTGGTCTCAAGAAGATGACGATGCTTACGCTCAGCAACGCCATTCTGGGCATAGGCGCCAGGACAGGAGAACTGAGCAAGAGTGCCCTGCTCAGCAAGGACATCTCGCAACATCTGGGAGATATACTCACCAGCAGAATCAGCATGAAACACACGAATGGGGGTAGAATATTGAGTACGGACCATGGCCGCAAAACGCTGATATATGGAGAGCACCTCACTACGAGAGCGCATAAAATACAACCAAGTATACCGAGAAAAATCATCGATGAATAAAATATAGTAGCGATGGCCCCCTTTTGAAGCGAAAGGAGCCGGACCCCAAACATCTGAATGAACTAAGTCAAAAGGTCGCTGAGATACAGACGCGCTAGTAGGATAGGGAAGCTGAATCTGTTTGCCCAACCGACAACCCTGACAATGCAAAGACCCATCTCCTGAGACAGACCCTACAAGACCACGATGAACTAATGACGACAGGCGAGAGTCACAAAGGTGACCAAGACGATGATGCCACTGCTGAAAGGAGCTGGTAGCAGAGGCGACGACTGGAGAAGAACTGGAGGATGAAGTGGCAGCGGAAGGAACACGAAGCCAGTCTAACTCCCAAAGTCCTGAAGAGTCAAGGCTGCGAGGGCGGCTCAACGAACTGCGTGCGACGGTCTGGACAACACAAGAATCAGCATCAAGAATGACGCGACAACCAGTCGATGGTGCTGCTAGCGAGAACAATTCATCTTAAGAAGAGGACATGCGAAATATCAGGAACAGAAAAGGAAGAAGTAGAGAGGGTGCCCCGACTAGAAACAAGGAGAGAGGTACCATCAGCTGTGAAAACACGGACAGGAGAAGGGAGAGAACGAAGAGCGGACAGAAAAGAAGACTCGGAGGTCATATGAAAAGAAGCTCCAGAATCCAGATACCATGGGGACGTACCTGACTGTGTAGAAGGTGGTGGTCGCACAGGGCCTGAAGAATCAGTCACAGAACCAGCAGTGCCTGTCGAAGAAGAGCCTATAGCAGCGAGCGGACGCGAAGACTCGATAATGTCTGATCGGAGAGAAATCAGCTGCGGAAGATCTAGAAGGAGCTAAGCGCCCACGAGCTTTGTAGCTAAGCGGACGAATCGATCCGTGTATAACAGGTGGCCCAAGTGTGGCCATCCTTATTACTGAAGAAGCGATGTGAAGAGAACCACGGCGACCACGACCACGAGCTGCTGGGGTGACTCTTGCCACTGGCGCTGGTCTTGACTCGAACCACAAGCTGCTTGACTCGACGACACGGAGGAGTGGGTAGTATCGGCGGCGGCACAGAGGACCGCGGCTGAGTCAAGGGAACAGACGGCATAGGAGGACCACGGGTAGCAAGCACAGAGGGAACCGCAAGAAGATCAGCACCACGGAGACGGGTCTCCTCAGCCCGAAGCTCAGACAACACCTCAGAGAGCGGAACACAACCACGAGCATTCAGCTGAGCACGCCGGGGCTCAAACTCCTGGCGGAGCCGAGACAGAAACTCATAGATGCGATGAAACTCCAAATCCGGCGCACAACGGCAACACGAGCATGTGCCACAAACAGCGATCTGAAGAGAATCAAGGCGGCCAGATAGCAGCACTCTGAGTATAGAACTCATCAATAGTAGAATCACCCTGCTAAAGAGCATGCTCCTGGCGAACCACAGATAGGTAAAGAGCATCCTCAGATGGTGATATTTGGCGAAGATGAGCCCATGGCGGCACAGATGGGAAGACTCATAAACTCAGCACATTGGGCGAGAACACTTTGGAGGTGAGAACAGCGGAAGACGAGCATCCTCATCAACCCACCGAGTGTAGCGGTCGGGCGTGTCGATAGGCCTCGAGATCAGAAGAGTACTGCTTGAACTTCAGGTCATAAGCAGCAACATCACTATCATCAGCACTCTGAGCAGCATCCTTGGCCTCCTGAGAAGCATCAGCACCGAGAACAATCGGCGTCGGTGGAAGAGGAGCCACAGGAGCAGGGGCATGGCGGACAGCAGACCTCGCCGGAGAGCACACCCCAAAGACGGAGACCGCGCATGTGAACGCGCATAAAGGCAGCGAAATCAGGGAAATTCGCGCCATCAAAGACCACCGGGCAGCGAGGAATCGCTGCATAACCCGATGAAGAAGACATATCTTTTTTTTAGACACAGATCAGATCTAGATCTGGTCGATCCTGACGCAAACAGACGAAATCCGACGAGGGCGGGACCAGATCCGGCGGACGGGTCGATGGCGAAGCGAGCGTCGTCGAGCGCCGCTGATCGAGGAGACAGGGCGAAGGCGTCGGCGCGTCGGCGTCGTCGGCGCAGAGCAGCAGCAGTCGCGTCTGCGGAAGACAAGACGCGGCGTCGTCGGTAGCGTCGAGCGTCGTCGGTAGCGCGATCGTCGAGCACTGAGCAGCAGCAGGTCGCGTGCTGCTAGGCGCCGCGTCGTCGACCCTGCGAACCCCAGCGTGCGATTGACTCAAGGACAGACCACTTTGCGGCGTGGCTCCCAGGAGGCTTCTTGCGTGAAGATCAGGAGGCTTCCCACGTGCTGCAGGGAGATCAGGAGGAGGAGTCTCGTGTGCGCACGTTGAACGCGTCCTTGCGTGAAGATGCTCTCGATCTAGTACCGCACACGGAAGAAATCCCGCTAGAGAACGGAATCGATTCAGGAAAGAATCCGGCAGATCCGAGATGACCGGAGACAGCGGCAACCGGCGGCGGCGACGTCGGAAGAACGACGACGACAGGGACGGTGGCGGCTGTGACGATGTTGCAGAAAAAATTGTCTAACCTAGCTCTGATACCATGTCAGAAATATGCAACGTGTATTCCTCTAGGGGCCAAAGGCCACAATATATAATACAGGTACAGGGCAAATATGCAGAAAGCCCCCTAACATATGAGGGAAATATAACATACAAATATATACATCTAACAATTTCCAAATTCCGGTGACAGCCAAACATGTAAGTGTTTTTGGAATCATAATATAAATAAAATAAATCCATGTATTCATTTCATTTCTATTAAATAAAATGAATACCTGAATGCCAAACGACCTCTTAAGTATTGAATATATCATCAATATCATTGTAACAATTTATGTTCTGCGAGTTGAATGAACGCGATTATGTTTGCTAGTTAGAGTGTAGCTCCACGATCGTTAGCCCATCAAGTAATTATTATTTCCTTGGTGGTGTTTCTCCCTTCATTCTAGATGTAAATAAATTAGATTTTCACTTAATCTCTTGGCCTATGCAATTCCAACAAAATTCTAGAAAAGCATGTAACTTGTATTTCATCTAACAAAAATTCTAGTCAGTAGTTTGTATAATCCAAATTCAACATTTAATACACATGAGACATACCTAGGCTTATGTTAGGCGTGAGCCATGAGGTGAAGTCACTAGTCAAGGTCAACAGGCGATCGCGCGGCAACCGTACGTCACTGTTCTCCGCCAACGCTCGACGACGTCTGATTATCATCTGCTGTGCGCCCGTGCTCTAGCGCGGCGGCGACAATCAGTTGAGTCGAACAAGAACATACGGAAAGGGGGACACGCAAGGTCAAGCCCTCGACGATTGTGTATTTGCTCAATTGATTGCCTCGTCTCATCTGCTTTTCTCAGAGTCAGACCGATGTGCTACTGGCTAATCAGTTTGGCCTTGGGCCGTTCTACACTTTAGAGACTAGCCAACAACTTTGCTAATTGGCCGATTATACTAATCAAGATCAATACGTAGTACTATCTTATTATTAGTACTCCCTCTGTTTTAAAATATAAAATGTTTTAGCTTTGTAAAACAAATGTATCTAGACTACTTTTAGTATATAGATTCACTAAGGTTTTGAGTGAATCTATACACTAAAATAAGTCTAGATATATTTTTTTAACAAACTAAAACATCTTATATTTTAAAACGGAGGGAGTACTATCTTATTACTGGTAGAATGGTAGTCCCCGCTACAAATTCAGGGGGTGGCTGACCATAGGGGGTCCTGGCCACCCCGGATCTGCCCCTAGCTAGCCCTATCATTGGCACATCGGTTGGTCATTATTAATGGCGGCGTCGGTTCCTGTCGTCGCAGTAGCGCAAGGCCGACACAGCCAGTTGTCCTGCCGTCGTAGCGGCGTGTGACGAACGCAGAGAGTCGTCCCGTCGTCGCAATGACGTGTGGCCGACTGAGACTGGAGGCATCTAGTCTCGTCACCTTTTGCGACGGCGTTAATGCGAACCAGCGGCCCTACTCACCCGCACCGGTGTTAAATACCGCCCCGGCTCTCCTCTATGCACACACTCACCTTTCTTTTGCTCCGAGTCACCGTCGTTTACGCGTCATGCCTTGTCGCCTGCCTACTTGGTGGGACAAGCTCCTCATGTCCACGGCATCGCACCACGCCCCGCCGCCAGAGCCAACTCCTCCGCCCTCCTCGGATGACGACGACTCTGACCCACTCGACTTATCCTCGGCCGATGAGGAGAAGGTGGAGGGGAAGGTGCTTGATCCGCTACAGCGTGCCATCCTCGACTCTTACAAGAGTGAGCGGGAAAGGACCAACGAGGTCCATAGCCTCAACGAGATTGACCGGTACCTTGAAGCCTCTGGCGCGGAGATCTCCCTACAGAGGGTGCAGGTGGAGGAGTTCACTCGTCTCCTCATTGAGAGGGAGCGACAGACCATTATGTGCATCAACACGGAGAATGAGCCTGGTGCCGCCGCTCACGAGGCTGCTCGGATTTCTCAAAACAAGTATCATCGATAGTTGTTCGAAGCAACCGAGGCGCCGCGAAACGACCGGCGACGCGCGACAGATGATGGAAGCACGACAGGCGATACATGCCAGAGCGGCTGCTCAGAACAAAGATCATCGAGAGTTGTTCGAAGCAACCGAGGCGGCACAGAGTGGAAGCACGATAGGCGAGACATGCCGAATGGGAGGCCAAGATGCGTGGTGCCAGGACGACGACAAGGCCGGTCCATCTGGCCGAACGTCGATGCTTAGGAATGAATTTCGTACAATTTGTAGAAAATTGAAAAGCATTCGGCCTGTGTAGCGCGGTTTGGGGCGGGCAGGGAACAAACATGTCCCAAACACATTGCCGTTTGGGGCGGGCAGGGAACAAACATGTCCCAAACACGTTTAAAACATGGCAAGGCATGGCGCCCCCAAGCGATTGAGAGAGCGAGGGAGTGTTTCTACTGGACGTCATTTGGGGGACGCAGACGGAGGAAGCGAGGGAGTGTTTCTACTGGACGTCATTTAGGGGACGCAGACGGAGGCTCTTAGCGAGGGTTCTCCGTCCTCTTGCATCCACCGAGATTGTGTCGCTGCTACACGCACCAAACGTCATTTGGGGGACACGAACAGAGATGCTCTTAGCGAGGGTTCTCCGTCCTCTTCCGGCCACCAGGGGAACAAACATGTCCCAAACACATTTCAAACATGGAAGACATAGCACCCCCAAGAGAGTGTTTCTACCAGACATCATTTGGGGGACGCCGACGGAGGTTCTTAGCGAGGGTTCTCCGTCCTCTTCCGTCCACCGAGATTGTGTCGCGTCATATGGGGGACACGCAAATGGAAATGCTCTTAGCGAGGGTTCTACATCCTCTTCCGGCCATCGAGTGGCCAGGTTGAGCTCAGCAGCATTGCGTCGCCGCTACACACAGGCACCGAGAATGCTACAAGTACAAATTGCAATACGTCTAGACATTTCATTCCCCACAGAATCACACTTCACAACATCTGTTTCGTGAACAAGAAAACAAGCTGTTTGCTACCACAACTTATTTTCCAGATTTACAAACCAAAGCATAAGTTATCACGTGGTGAATGAACAATCGGCAGACTACTCATTACTACTACCACCTTTGTCAGCGTCGGTGGCAATCCTGGGCTTCTTCACTCGGAAATTAGGCCGAGTGTCCAATGTTTTCCTGGCAACAGGAGGATTAGAAGGTATCCGGATCGTCGACAACGGTACCATGATAGGGTCAGACTCGGGTGGCGGTCCTCTAATGCTCACAAGACAGAGTCCCCTGTTATCAGCTTGCCTTAAAACATTCGCTCGTCTCCATTTCTGACCGATCCTCACTTCAACGGCAACCCATGGCGGCTTTACATAGAGGGCAGCGACCAACCTCCTAGGGGCATGGCCCATTTCAGAACCTGCTGTTCTACCTGGAAAATGTTAAAACATAGTGGATTAATTCAGTTTTTATAGATACATGGCAAATTAGTCATATACCTTGCTTCTAAAGAAATGACAAATGAGCATCATAGTTTTTTTATCATGTACACGAGGGGGCAATACAACATCCAACTTATCAGAGTAATAAGTGAAATGAACGTTAGACCTCACAGAATCCTGAGATAGCTTGAGGAAGGCAATAGACATTCCCAGTAGTTGTACACTATAATGGACTTCCATCACAGTTAACCCTCCTTCAATAATTAGTACTCCTTCCGATTCATAATAAGTGTCATTGATTTAGTAAAAAGTGGATCGGAGGGAGTAAGATAATTGCTATTTTTAATTCAATGTCCTACGATCATAAAAGAATTCTAGCAATTCAGCATTACATGATTTACCCGAGGTCATTTTCCCTATTTCCATATAAGATATGCTCCATTACTAAATTATAGGTCAGAGCTATTTCCTAAATGATTTCCACACGGCGATAGTCGTTAGAATACAAGTGACTTGGCCACTTGGACCTCTTTACATTGGATTTGAGTTGACAAAGACAATGGTACTTGATAGCTCCTACAATTATCACTTACCTTAAACATCCAATGAACTATGTCCAAAATGTTCAAAAGAAGCAGCAAATGGTATTGATCCGACAGGCCGACATTGACGCTGCTAAAACAGACGATTCAAATCTAGACATGGAGTTTTGAGAACCAATCAGTGGCTGGTTGGTTCAGAGTGCCTCATTTCTACCGAACAACGTACAGCCAAGGCCCAAGGGAGGGGACTCCCCCCTTTATCCACATTTAAATCTGCACATAGGGTTTCAGTGTCATCTAATGTACCCCGGGAATATATGCAGGGAAGGTCTGTACTAACCTTTTTCTGCACCTGCACATACTGCATTCTGTGAGTCAATCAAAGATTCCATCTTCCTATTCTAGACCAGACCAGATATGGCAGCATGGTCCCATGAATTCAGCATTCCACAAATAGGTAAATCCAAAGGCCGGAGTGGAAGGATGCACTTTCCTTTCATTAATAAGGAAGTGAAACTCGCCAAAGTGCAGAAAACCAAATCACAGCAAACGCATGTGATATGATGGAATCTGGTGGTTACATAGTAGTATTTACCAGAAGCCCCAAACCAAACCATATTCCAGCCTCAAAATCTGAACGCTTATCCGTTCGGCTTCTTGGGCTCAAGCCCGGAGCCCCGCGGAATCGGATGCGACACATGGGGGTCTCGGATCCATGGATCCCCCATCCCCGTATACGAGATGGATGAGAGGCAGGGAGAGTGAGGGTACCGAGCGGATGGACGCGAGGACTCGCCGAGCACCGGGGCAGCCGTCGACGGCGCGAATCCCGGTGCACCGCTCAGTCCGCCGGATGCGCTCTCGGTTGACCCGAAACAGGGCGGCGGCAGGGTGGGTCGTTTGATATTTCCCCGAAAGCGGTCACGCTCCTTGCCCTTTTATCTCCCTTTTTTTTTCTGAACGGGAATGGCCCCGAAGGGGCCTGGGGAGTGGGGAGTGGAGACTGCCACTAGTCAAATGGTACGCATACAAGATTACAGGAGGGACAGATTAAAAAAGATTTACAGGAGGGACCCAAAGGAAAATGAAAATTATAGAGCAATACTCCACTTTTATGAACATGATCCTAAAACAACTTTTAGGGACGTAATGGAGGCACCAGCGCCACCGACGAGGACTAACCACTTGGAGTAACACAAGCAGGAATCCCAGACCGAGATCGAATATCCTCTAACAAAGGAGGAAGAAAAGGCTCAGGCAAATCTTGCAGCCGAGCATGGAGGGGCCCGATGGCGATGGCCATGGATAACGGCTATACAAAGTTGTCGTCGTTGAGGAACTGCACTGATCGATGTCGCGACTTCCAAGGTACACAGTGAGAAGAAGCAAAAGAAGCATTGCATCTTTTGGATAGCTCGCTCCATTGGGCTTATTTAGCACATGCCCTCAGATCGGCCTTCCCATCATACCATCCACCATGGAAGATCACAGGAAGGAAGCTTCTCTAAACAGTAGTCACTGCCCAAAAGCAACCATGCCAGTCGCAGAGAAAGAGAAATTATGGCTTTATGTTGGAGATGCCTTGTCGTAGCTCCACCGCCTAGGATAGCTCCTACCACCACAACAACACAACGATAGAGACGAAGACAACGACGCACTAGATCTAGCTATTGGGATCACGCAACCTACTCCCAAACACCACGGAGGGATGAGACGACCTACATCTACTACTACTGTTTTACTCCCTCCGTTTTAAAATATAAGATGTTTTATATTTGTAAAATAAATATATCTTGACTACTTTTATATGTAGGTTCACTCGTGTTGACATGGTTATACCCTACGGGTACATGATCTTAGCATACCTAGTTTAGTCCAAGGAAGACCCACGAGAAACATGCATGAAATGCTTTTACTCCGTGGGGCGCGGCCGCGCGCCGCCAATATACATCTTCGGGCGCCTAAAGGCCTACGACGCCTTTGATCCTTGGAAAACAACACTAGAGTAGATAGAATATTCAAAGGGGCAAACCCTAAAACCTGTAACCTACTCGATCTATGTCTGGGACCTGCCTATCTCTATATAAAGGCTAGGAGGGCACGACGAGGAGGGCACTTCGCATACCACCGCATACACACCTCTACGCCAGATTGCATCTGCGTACCCTTGTACTTTTTGGTTCCGCCGTAATCAAGAGCAGACAAGCAGGAGTAGGGTTTTCCCTCGGGGCACGAACACAGGTAAACCTCGTGTCCCGTTTGCTTGTTTGCTAACTGCTCCACGATCTCCAGATCCCCATCTTCTCCAAAACCCAAGCTCATAACAATGGGCATTGGCGATTAAACCTCGTCAATTGGCGCCCGTCTGGGAACTGGGACGCTGATTGCGATCATGACGGTCCCAACCAAAACGATCTACAACTCATGGCGACGGAGAGTCATCTCCTCTTGGCGCTGACTTCACCTCCCACTCGCCACCACCTCAAGGACTTGAGCCCGTTGGATAGGCTCGAGATCCTGTTCGAGCTTCGCTTCCAGTGAAGCGCACCGCACTCTCCGTCTCCCAGAGCGGGTGCCCCTGCCATCGATCAGGCCCGCTTCGTGGGCTCCACACCCCGTGCTATGCACATCATCATCAATAGATGAGTCCTATGATAGCAGCTGCTGCAACTTAGATCTGTGCGATCCACCATCGGAGGAAGGGACCTACGGTCCTGGATCCGAAAGTTGCGGCAGCAGCGATCCAATCTGCGAGCGCTACCAATGTGTCGCATTCATCCAGAGCGACGTGGATCAGGAGCACAACCCGCCACCCAACCCGCAGGGTAGAAACAGCGAAAACAGGAGATCTCGGTCCCACAGGCCGAAGCCATCGGAGTCGAAGTCAACAGACTACTCGACGCAAACTTAATCAGGGAGATCAAGGAAAGCGAGTGGCTCGCCAACACCGTGATGGTCCCTAAAAAGGACACGGACATCCTGCGGATGTGCGTGGACTTCACATCGTTGAACAAGCACTGCCCGAAGGATCACTTCCCTCTCCCTCGGATCGATCAGATCATCGATTCGACTACAAAATGCGAGAAGTTCTCCTTCCTCGACGCCTACTCAGGCTACAACCAGATTTGACTGAACGTCGAAGATCAGGAGAAAACGGCGCTCATCACGCCGTTCGGAGTGTTCTGCTACAACACAATGTCCTTCGGGCTGAAGAACGTAGGCGCCACGTACCAACGGTGCATGCAGGCATGCCTGAAGGACCAGATCAGCCGCAACATCCAAGTCTATGTCGACGACATAGTAATAAAAACAAGGGAGGCCAAGACACTCATCGACGATCTCCGCGAGACGTTCGACAACCTTGATCGATACAAGATCAAGCTAAACCCAGAAAAGTGCGCCTTCGGCGTCCCATCTGGTCAGATGCTAGGCAACTTCATCTCCCAGCGAGGAAACGAAGCGAACCCGAAGAAAATCAAGGCCATAATGGCCATGGAGAAGCCGAAGAACCTCGAGGGGGTCCAGCAACTTAATGGGCGAATCGCGGCGTTGAGCAGGTTCATCAGCCGCATGGGCGAAAAAGCCCTGCCTTTCTATCAGTTGCTACGCAAGGCAGACAAATTCGAGTGGACGCCCGAAGCGTCCGACACATTCGAAGATCTAAAGCGGCTCTCTACCTCTCCCGTCTTGGTCACGCCAAAGGAGCGTGGACTGAAGGGTTTTGCAACATAGTAAATCAAAAAAAATCTACGGATGCGAACGGGGAAGCCAAGATCTAATCTAGGAGATGCAAACAATGAGGGGGAATAGATGAGATCTTCATACCCTTGAAGATTCGCACAGCGGAACGTTCGATGGAACATGGTTGATGTAGTCGTACTCGCTTCTCCTCCTCGCGATCCGATCCGATCCAACACCGCAAGTGGCGATGCCTCCGAGAGATGCACACGTACGGCACCTCGACGTCTCCTCCTTCCTCGGTCCAGCAAGTGGGGTGGAGAGATAGGTTGGATCTACAACACGACGGCGTGGTGCAAACGGTGGAGAGTTTCATGGCAGGCTTCACCCCACTGGGCAATGGGAGGAGAGAGGAGGCGGCAGGCGGCTAGGGTTTGAGGAGGTGTGGGAGGGTGCGCCCAGCCCTCTTTATATAGAGGGGTGGGCGGCTGCCCCTTGCCCCTCCTCCAAGCCTAGGGCCGGCGGCCAAGGGGGAGGAGTGGGGGGCAAGTTTCCCCCCTCCTTCTAGAAGCTCTCCCTAGGGTTTCCCCTAGGGCTTGGCCGGCTAGGCCTATGGGGCCTTGTGCCCCTGGCCCAATGCGGCCAGGGCACTCCCTCATAGGCCCACACCCCCTCCCGACAAGTGGGGCCACGTTGGTCCCACTCCGGAAGGTTCTAGAAGCTTCTGGTACAATACTGAACATTTCGAAACAATTCCGAACTCCAAAAACTGCTTCGCCTTATATGAATCTTATTCTCCGGAACCTCTTGTGATGTCCTGGATCCCATCCGAGACTCCGAACAAAAACTCATAAACCAATTATCCAATCTATCCTAGCGTCGAGACACGTTAAGTATGTGGGAGTCAATATGGGTTTCCAGACCCCGCTGTTGATTATTGATAGAAGATCATGTCTGCATATTCTCTCATGGTCTAAGGAATACAATATTTGACATATACATATTCCCTTCGTCACGCGATGTTTTACTTGCCCGAGATTTGATCATCGGCATCGACATACCTAGTTCAATCTCGTTCACAGCAAGTACTTTACTTGTTCCGTAATCCGATATCACTTTGTGATTAACTCCTTAACCACATCCTTGCAAGCGGTGTTGATATCGATTACCGAGTGGGCCCGAAGTATATCTCTCCGACTTTGTGATTAACTCCTTAACCACGTGCTTGCAAGCTCAGTGATGAAGTTCCTGATCCAAACTCCTTCACTTGATGCTTCTGCAGCATCCATGTATTCCGCTTCTACTGTAGATCACGCGATCACGCTTTGCTTGCAGCTTCTCCAGCTCACAGCTCCTCCATTCAAAATATAAATGTATTCTGTATGAGATTTAGAATCATCCTTGTCGATGTCGAAACTAGCATCGACGTAACCTTTTACGACGAGCTGTTCATCACCTCCATAGACTAAGAACATTTCTTTAGTTCTATTTAAATACTTTAGGATGTTCTTCACGGCTGTCCAGTGTTCCACTCCTGGATCACTTTGGTATCTGCTCGTCAAACTAAGAGCATTGGACACATCCGGTCTAGTACATAGCATGGCATACATGATAGATCCTATGGCCGAGGCATAAGGCACTTTGTGTTGGAATTATGCCCTAGAGGCAATAATAAAGATGTTATTATTATAATTCTTGTTCATGATAAAGTTTATATTCCATGCTAGAATTGTATTAAGCGGAAACTTTAATACTTGTGTGGTTTGTGAACAACACCGTGTCCCTAGTATGCCTATATGGACTAGCTCATTGATCAATGATGGTTAAGGTTTTCTAACCATAGACATGAGTTGTCGATTGATAATGAGATCATATCATTAGGGGAATGATATGATGGACAGACCCAAACTAAGCGGAGCAATTAGATCGTGTCATCGTGTTCATCTTTGCGAAGCTTTTCTTATGTCAAATATTGTATTCCTTAGACCATGAGATAATATAACTCTCTGGTATCGGAAGAAAGCTTTGAGGTCATCAAACGTCATCCTATGAGAGGGTGATCATAAAGGTGTCTCTCAGGTGATCGGAAAGTACCTGTTGGGTTGTATGTATCGAGATGGGATTTGTCCCTCCCAAGTCGGAGAGATATACTTCGGGCCCACTCGGTAATCGATATCAACACCGCTTGCAAACATGTGGTTAAGGAGTTAATCACAAAGTGATATCGGATTACAGAACGAGTAAAGTACTTGCTGTGAACGAGATTGAACTAGGTATGACGGTACCGACGATCGAATCTCGGGCAAGTAAAATATCGCGAGACGAAGGGAATATATATATGGGATTGATTGAATCCTGGCATCGTGGTTCATCCGATATGATCATCGATGAATGTGTGGGAGTCAATATGGGTTTCCAGACCCTGCTATTGATTATTGATATAAGATCATGTCTGCATATTCTCGAACCCGAAGGGTCACACACTTAACGTGTCTTGACGCTAGGATAGATTGGATAATTGGTTTATGAGTTTTTGTTCGGAGTCTCGGATGGGATCCGGGACATCACGAGAGGTTCGGAATGGTGGAGAATAAGATTCATATAAAAGGCAGTTTTGGAGTTCAGAATTGTTCCGGGTTAATCGGTATTGTACCGGAAGCTTCTAGAACCTTCCGGAAGGGGACCAACGTGGTCCCACCTGTCGGGAGGGGGCATAGGACTATGAGGGAGTGCCCTGGCCGCATTGGTCCAGGGGCACAAGGCCCCATAGGGTCCAGCCGGCCAAACAAGGGGAAACCCTAGTTTGGAGCTTCTAGAAGGGGGGGATTACTTGCCCCCCACTCCTCCCTCCTTGGACGCCGGCCTAGGGCTTGGGGAAGGGGTTAGGGCAGGCGCCCACCCCTCTATATATAGAGGGCTGGGGCGCACCCCCCACACACACCTTCCCCTCAAGCCTAGCCGCCCTGCTGCCCTCCTCTCTCTCTCCCTCCCGACTCCGTGTAGGCGAAGCCCTGCTGCAGAAACTCTCCACCACTTGCACCGCGCCGTCGCGTTGTAGATCCAATCCGTCTCTCCACCATACTTGCTGGACCGAGGAAGGAGGAGACGTCGAGGTGCCGCACGTGTGCATCTCTCGGAGGCATCGCCACTTGCGGTGTTAGATCGGATCGGATCGCAAGGAGGAGAAGCGAGTACGACTACATCACCCACGTTCCGTAACGTTCCCATCGTTGAATCTTCAAGGGTATGAAGATCTCATCTAATCCCTCTCGTTGTTTGCATCTCCTAGATTAGATCTTGGCTTTCCTCTGTTCGCATCCGTAGAAAATTTTGATTTACTATGCCGCGAAACCCTTCGGTGGTATCAGAGCTAGATCTATGCGTAGATGTGTTTCACGAGAGTAACGCATAACATGGTTGTTGCGGGCGTTGATGTTTTCTATTGCAAGCCTCTTGTTTGTGTTCTTCTTATGACGCGGGATAGTGAGATTGAAGCGGTCCAGGCCAACCTTACGCGACGTCATTCGCGAGACCGGCTCCGCACTTGACGTGTGGCTTGTTCCACACATGCGGCTGGTGGATGCCAGTTTCTCTCACTATAGTTGTCATGGGATTTACACCGGAGTTTAGCAACCATAATATCACCGTTGTGGCTTTCCGTAGGTAAGAATCGTTCTTAGTTTGCTACTCCCATAAGCCACGTAAAACATGCAACAACAAAGTAGAGGCGTCTAACTTGTTTTTCAGGGAGTGTTTTCTGTGATATGGTATGGCCCAAGATGTGATGTGTATATTGTATGCGATGATCATGTTTTGTAATGTTTCACAACTTGCATGTCGATGAGTACACAACCGCAGAATATATGGTTGTCTTTATAATTGTGTATGACCTGTGTCAACTTCTTATACGCCATGTAATAGTTTCACTTTATCGCTAAGTAGTTAGCAATAGTTATAGTTGCTATTCGTGGTGGAGGCAATCATGGTGGAGTGATGGAGATCATGCCGGCACGCACAAGATGGAGATCATTGCGCGAAGATTGGCTATACCATGTCACATAAAGTTATATGCATGTGATGTTTATCCTTTTATGTATCTTATTATGCTTAGATCGCGACGGTAGCATTATAAGATGATTCCTCACTTAAAGATCAAGATAAAACTGTGTTCTCCCCATGTATGCACCGTTGCGAAAGTTTGTCGTGTCCAAGCATCACGTGATGATCAGGTGCTATAGACTCTACGTTTACATACAACGGGTGCAAGCCAGTTTTGCACACGCGGAAATACTTGGGTTTGACTTGACGAGCCTAACATGTACAGACATGGCCTCGAAACACAAGAACCGAAAGGTTAAGCATGAGTCATATGAATGATATGATCGACACTTCGTTGTCCACCATTGAAGCCACATCTCTTCTCGTGAAGATCGGATTAGGTGTGGTGAATTTGGATCGTGTTCACTAAACAACTTGAGGGATGTTGAATTTAGTGGGAGTTCATCTAGTAATTTGATTAAAAGTTGAACTAGTTATCATGAACATAGTCTAATTTGTACTTGCAAAAATTGTAGATCAAATGGCTAAGTCCAACTTCAACTTCAACGTTTTTGCTGAGAAGGAAAAGCTTAGAAATAATGGGTCTAACTTCACCAATTGGTTCCACAATCTGAGAATCATTCTCTCTGGCGGTCCAAAGGACTATGTCCTTGAGAATGCGCTAGGTGACGCCCCTGCTGCTACTGCGCCGGCTAATGAGAAAGCTGTCTATCAGTCGCGCAAAGATGATTATGGTGTGATTAAGATCACCATGTTGTTTGCTATGGAATCGGACCTTCAAAATCGTTTTGAAGACTATCCCGGGCCCTTTGAGATTCTCGAGGAGCTGAAAACCATGTATCAGACTCAGGCCCGTTCTGAGAGATATGAGATCTCTGAGAAGTTCTTTAACTGCAAGATGGAGGAAGGGTTCCGTTAGTGAGCACGCCATTAAGATGTCGGGCTACACTCAACGCCTTGAGCAACTGGACTGCAAGATTCCAGAGGAGCTCAAGATTGACAGGGTTCTGCAATCACTCCCTCCCAGCTACAAAAGTTTTGTAGTGACTCACAATCAGATTGGTTCCACTGATACGATCACCGAGCTCTTCGCAAAGCTGAAGGCTGCGGAGGTGGACATCAAAAAGGATAATCATGTGTTGATGGTCAACAAGCCCCCCACCTTCAAGAAAGGTAAGGGTGCAAAGAAGCCCTTCAAGAAAGGCGGCGCAAGCGCTGTGCCCTCTTGAGAAGAAGCTCAAGTGCGTGCTAAGCGACACCGAGTGCTTCTATTGCAAGGACAAGGGTCATCGAAGCTTAACCGTCCAAGTACTTAGCGGACAAGAAGGCTGGCACCATCAAAGGTATATTTGATATACATGTTATTGATGTTTTCCTTACTAGCCCTCGTTGTAGTGCCCGGTATTTGATCTGGTTCGTTGCTAATATTTGTAACTTCAAACCGGAGCTACGGAATAGATGGCGGCTTGCGAGGATGAGGTGACGATCTGGCGTTGGCAACGGATCAAGAGTTGATGTGATGGCCGTCAGCACGCTCTCCTTAGTTTTACCTTCGGGATTAGTTTTAAACCTCAATAAATGTTATTATGTGCCTGCGTTGAGCATGAACATTATTTCTGGATCTTGTTTATTGCAAGACGGTTATTCATTTAAATCGGAGAATAATGGTTGTTCTATTTATATGAGTAACATCTTTTATGGTCATGCACCTCTTGTGAATGGTTTATTTCTTCTAAATATCGAAAGGGATGAAACACACATCCATAACATTGAGGCTAAGAGATGCAAAGTAGATAGTGATAATACTACTTATTTGTGGCACTGTCGTCTAGGTCATATTGGAGTAAAGCGCATGAAGAAACTCCATTCTGATGGACTTTTGGAGTCTCTTGATTTTGAATCATTTGACACATGCGAACCATGCCTCATGGGCAAGATGATCAAAACCCCGTTCTCCGGTATGATGGAGCGAGCAACAGACTTGTTGGAAATCATACATACCGATGTATGCAGACCGATGAGTGTTTCGACACGCGGTGGATATCGCTATTTTCTCACTTTTACCGATGACTTAAGTAGATATGGGTATATCTATTTAATGAAACATAAATCTGAAACATTTGAAAAGTTCAAGGAATTTCAGAATGAAGTGGAGAACCATCATAACAGAAAAATTAAGTTTCTACGATCCGATCATGGAGGTGAATATTTGAGTTATGATTTTCTCACGCATCTTAAAGCAAGCGAAATCGTTTCGCAACTCACGCCACCCGGAACACCACAGCGCAATGGTGTGTCTGAACGCCGGAATCGAACCCTATTAGATATGGTCCGATCGATGATGTCTCTTACTTATTTGCCGTTATTATTTTGGGGTTATGCATTAGAAACCGCTGCATTCACTTTAAATAGGGCACCATCTAAATCCGTTGAGACGACACCGTATGAACTGTGGTTTGGTGCTAAACCTAAGTTGTCGTTTCTTAAAGTTTGGGGACGCGAAGCTTACGTCAAGAAGTTGATGCCGGACAAGCTCGAACCCAAAGCGGAGAAATGCGTCTTCATAGGATACCCTAAAGAAACTATTGGGTATACCTTCTATCACAGAACCGAAGGCAAAGTGTTTGTCGCAAAGAACGGTTCCTTTCTTGAGAAGGAGTTTCTCTCGAAAGAAGTGAGTGGGAGGAAAGTAGAGCTAGACGAGGTTGTTGAACCTTCTCTTGAGTTGGAGAGTAAGCGCACCTGAAATTGTTCCAAAGGTCGCACCAACAATAGAGGAAGCTAATGACAAGGATCATGAAGCTTGGACGATCGCTCTTGAGCGTCACAGTCGACAAGGTCGCGTGCCCCTCTGAGTGGTACGGCAACCTGTCTTGGACTGTCTTGTTGGTAGACATTGAACCTCTGAACTATGAGGAAGCGATGATGAGCCCAGACTCTGAGAAATGGCTAGAAGCCATGAAATCCAAATTGGGATCCATGAGCGAAAACCAAGTATGGACTTTGGTGGACCCTCCTAGCGACCGAAAGGCCGTTGAGTGCAAATGGATTTTCAAGAAGAAAACGGACGCGGATGGTAATGTTACCATCTATAAAGCACGGCTTGTCGCAAAAGGTTTTCGGCAAGTTTAAGGTGTTGACTACGATGAGACTTTCTCTCCCGTAGCGATGTTTAAGTCCATTCGGATTTTATTAGCAATTGCTGCTTTTCATGATTATGAAATATGGCAGATGGATGTCAAGACTGCGTTCCTCAATGGCAACATTGTTGAAGAGTTGTATATGATGCAACCCGAAGGTTTTGTCGATCCTAAGGATGCTGATAAAGTATGCAAACTTCAGCGTTCCATTTATGGACTGAAGCAAGCATCTCGGAGTTGGAACCTTCATTTTGATCAAGTGATCAAGAGCTTTGGATTTGTTCCAAATTGCTATGAAGCTTGTATCTACAAGAAAGTGAGTGGGAGCTCGGTGACATTTCTGGTACTATATGTGGATGACATATTGATTATTGGAAATGACATTAACATGCTTAACGATGTGAAGAGTTATTTGAACAAGTGTTTTTCAATGAAAGACCTAGGTGAAGCTGCTTATATATTGGGCATCAAAATCTATAGAGATAGACAAAGACGCCTGATAGCTTTAAGCCAGAGTACATACCTTGACAAAGTTCTGAAAAAGGTTTAGAATGGATAACGCAAAGAAAGGTTCAGTGCCTATGTTGTCAGGTAAGATATTGAGCAAGGCTCAGTGTCCATTCTGATGAAATGATAGAGAAGCTATGAGCAAAGTGCCTTATGCCTCGGCCATAGGTTCTATCATGTATGCCATGTTGTGTATTAGACCGGATGTGTCCAATGCTCTTAGTTTGACGAGCAGATATCAAAGTGATCCAGGAGTGGAACACTGGACAACCGTGAAGAACATCCTAAAGTACCTAAATAGGACTAAAGAAATGTTCTTAGTCTATGAAGGTGATGAGCAGCTTGTCGTAAAAGGTTACGTCGACGCTAGTTTCGACACCGATAAGGATGATTCTAAATCTCAGACATGATACATTTATATTTTGAATGGAGGAGCTGTGAGTTGGAGAAGCTGCAAGCAAAGCGTGATCGCGGGATCTACAGTAGAAGCAGAATACATGGCTGCTGCAAAAGCGTCAAGTGAAGGAGTTTGGATCAGGAACTTCATCACTGAGCTTGCAAGCACGTGGTTAAGGAGTTAATCGCAAAGTCGGAGAGATATACTTGCCCGAGATTCGATCGTCGGCATCGGCATACCTAGTTCAATCTCGTTCACAACAAGTACTTTACTCGTTCCCTAATCCGATATCACTTTGTGATTAACTCCTTAACCACGTGCTTGCAAGCGGTGTTGATATCGATTACCGAGTGGGCCCGAATTATATCTCTCCGACTTGGGAGGGACAAATCCCATCTCGATACATACAACCCAACAAGTACTTTCCGATCACCTGAGAGACACCTTTATGATCACCCTCTCATAGGATGACGTTTGATGACCTCAAATCTTTCTTCCGATACCAGGGAGTTGCATTATCTCATGGTCTAAGGAATACAATATTTGACATAAGAAAAATCTTCGCAAAGATGAACACGATGACATGATCTAATTGCTTTGCTTGATTTGGGTATGTCCATCATACCATTCTCCCAATGACGTGATCTCATTATTAATCGACAACTCATGTCTATGGTTAGGAAACCTTAACCATCATTAATCCATGAGCTAGTCCATAGAGGCGTACTAGGGACACGGTGTTGTTCATAAACCACACAAGTATTAAAGTTTCCCCTTAATACAATTCTAGCATGGAATATAAACTTTATCATGAACAAGAATTATAATAATAACATCTTTATTATTGCCTCTAGGGCATAATTCCAACACGGACCTCTATTGCTATACATAGCAGCTACACACCAGGTGGTAAGCACCGTGCTTGTGGTCAAAAGACCCGAAGATGTCAAGACCCATGGGGTCCAATGCCCAATCTACTACCTCAGCGAGGTATTGACGCCGACCAAGCAGAGGTACCCTCACTACCAGAAACTCGCCTACGGTGTATTCATGACGGCTCGTCGGCTGAGCCACTACTTCCAGGAGCATCAGGTGATGGTCGTCAATGAAGCACCCCTAAACAGCATCCTGAACAACCCAGAGGCCACAGGACGTGTGGCCCTGTGGGGCATCGAGCTGTCACCTCTAGACATTGTCTATGAGAAGCGCCACGCGATCAAGTCTCAGGTCCTTCCAGACTTCCTCGTCCACTGGATGGAACTGTTGGAGATATGCCCTCTAGAGGCAATAATAAATATAGTTATTATTATATCTTTGTGTTTATGATAAATGTTTACATTCATGCTAAAATAATATTAACAAGGAAACATTAATACTTGTGTGATTTGTAAACTAAATTAGAGTCCCTAGTAAAGCCTCTTTATAATACTAGCTTGTTGGTTAATAAATGATTGTGGTTTCCCTATCATGAACATTGAGATGTTATTAACAACAAGATCATATCATTAGGAGAATGGTATGATGGACATACTCCTATAGATAAGCGTAGCATAAAGATCAAGTCATTTTAATAGTTCAATTGCTATATGCTTTCTGATACATAGTAACCTAATTCCTTCGACCATGAGATCATGCATATCACCATCACCGGAAGGATGCTTTGATGACATCAAACACCACACCGTAACTGGGTGGCTATAAAGGTGGCATTGAGTGTTCGGAAAGTATTGGTTGAGACACATGGATCAAGAGTGGTATTTGTCCATCCATATGACGGATAGATATACTCTGGGCCCTCTCGGTGGAATGTCATCCAATTAGCTTGCAAGCATGTGACTGGCTCACAAGGGATCACATATCACGGGAACGAGAAAATAGTACTTATCAGTAACGAGGTTGAACTAGGTATGCAGAGATACCGACGATCAAAACCTCGGATAAGTAAACTATCGTGAGACAAAGGGAGGTGAATATCTAAGTTACGAGTTTGGCGAGCATTTGAAGAAATGCGGTTGAGAATCAACGTAACAAGAAGATTAAATTTCTATGTTCTGATCATGGAGGTGAATATCTAAGTTACGAGTTTGGCGAGCATTTGAAGAAATACGGAATACTTTCACAATTGACACCGCCGGGAACACCACAGCATAATGGTGTATCCGAACATCGTAATCGAACTCTCTTAGATATGGTTCGTTCTGTGATGTCACTTACAGATTTACCGCTATCATTTTGGGGTTATGCATTAGAAACAGCCGCATTCACTTTAAATAGGGCACCATCTAAATCCGTTGAAACGACACCGTATGAATTATGGTTTGGGAAGAAACCTAAATTGTCGTTCCTTAAAGTTTGGGGTTGCGAAGCCTATGTAAAGAAGTTACAGCCGGACAAGCTTGAACCCAAAGCGGAAAAATGCGTCTTCATAGGATACCCAAAGGAAACTATTGGGTATACCTTCTATCATAGATCCGAAGGCAAAATCTTCGTTGCCAAGAATGGATCCTTTCTAGAGAAGGAATTTCTCTCGAAATAAGTGACTGGAAGGAAAGTAGAACTCGACGAGGTTATCGAACCTTCTCTCAAACTTGCGAGTAGCGCAGCACCAGAAGAAGTTCCTATGGTGCCTGCACCAATAAGAGAGGAAGCTAATGATGATGATCATGAAACTTCGGTTGTAGTTGCTACAGAACCTCGCAGGTCAACGAGAACTCGTACCACTCCTGATTGGTATGATCCCGTTATGAGTGTCATGTTGGTGGACAACACCGATGACCCTGCGACATATGAGGAAGCGATGATGAGCCCAGATTCCAATAAATGGCAAGAAGCCATGAAATCCGAGATTGGATCCATGTACGAAAACCAAGTATGGACTTTGGTGGACTTACCGGATGGCCGGAAGGCTGTCGAGAACAAATGGATTTTCAAGAAGAAAACAGATGCTGATGGTAATGTTACTGTCTATAAATCTCGAGTTGTCGCAAAAGGGTTTCGACAAATTCAAGGAGTTGACTACGATGAGACCTTCTCACCAGTAGCGAAGCTAAAGTCTGTGAGGATTATGTTAGCAATCGCTGCATATTATGATTATGAGATATGGCAGATGAATGTCAAAACAGCATTCCTCAATGGAGACATTGATGAAGAGTTGTATATGATGCAACCCAAAGGTTTTGTCGATCCTAAGGATGCTAACAAGGTATGCAAACTTCAACGGTCCATTTATGGATTGAAGCAAGCATCCCGAAGTTGGAATCAACATTTTGATAAAGTAATCAAAAGTTTTGGTTTTATACAAACTTATGGAGAAGCTTGTATTTACAAGAAAGTGAGTGGGAGCTCTGTAGCATTCTTAATACTATATGTAGATGACATATTGTTGATTGGGAATGATGTAGACCTTCTTAATAGTGTCAAGGAATATTTGAATAATAGTTTTTCAATGAAGGATCTTGGCGAAGCAGCTTACATATTAGGCATAAAGATTTATAGAGATAGATCGAGACGCCTAATATCATTGTCACAAAGTACATATTTGGACAAAGTTCTAAAGAGGCTTGGAATGGAAGATAGCAAGAAAGGGTTCTTGCCCATGTTGCCAAATACGACCTTGAGTAAAACTCAAAGTCCGACAACGGCAGAAGATAGAGAAAGGATGAGTAAGACTCCCTATGCCTCAGCCATAGGATCTCTCATGTATGCCATGCTATGTACTAGACCCAACATTGCATATGCTGTTAGTTTAACTAGCAGATATCAAAGTGATCCAGGAGTGGATCATTGGACAGCGGTCAAAAACATCCTTAAGTACTTGAGAAGAACTAAGGATATGGTTCTTTCTTATGGAGGTGATGAACAACTCGTTGTTAATGGTTACACCGATGCTAGTTGGAACACCGATCCGGATGATTCTAAATCACAATCTGGATACGTATTTACTTTGAATGGTGCAACAGTTAGCTGGAGGAGTGCAAAGCAAAGTGTTGTGGCGAGATCTTCAACTGAATCGGAATACATGGCTGCTTCAGAGGGTTCACAAGAAGCGATATGGATGAAAGAGTTCATTACAAAGCTCGGTGTGGTTCCAAGTGCGCTGGACCCAATGTCTATCTACTGTGATAACATGGGCGCCATAGCCAATGCGCAAGAACCAAGGTCACACAAGAAGCTGAAGCACATCAAGCTACGTTTCCACGCTATTCTAGAACATGTCCAAGATGGTGACATAAAGATTTGCAAGGTACACACAGATCTGAATGTGGCAGATCTGTTGACTAAACCTCTCCCGAGGGTAAAACATGACCAACACCAAACTGCCATGGGTGTTCGGTATATTACCATGTAATCTAGATTAGTTGACTCTAGTGCAAGTGGGAGACTGTTGGAGATATGCCCTAGAGGCAATAATAAATGTAGTTATTATTATATCTTTGTGTTTATGATAAATGTTTACATTCATGCTATAATAGTATTAACAAGGAAACATTAATACTTGTGTGATTTGTAAACTAAATTAGAGTCCCTAGTAAAGCCTCTTTATAATACTAGCTTGTTGGTTAATAAATGATTGTGGTTTCCCTATCATGAACATTGAGATGTTATTAACAACAAGATCATATCGTTAGTAGAATGGTATGATGGACATACTCCTATAGATAAGCGTAGCATAAAGATCAAGTCTTTTTAATAGTTCAATTGCTATATGCTTTCTGATACATAGTAACCTAATTCCTTCAACCATGAGATTATGCATATCACCATCACCGGAAGGATGCTTTGATGACATCAAACACCACACCGTAACTGGGTGGCTATAAAGGTGGCATTGAGTGTTCGGAAAGTATTGGTTGGGACACATGGATCAAGAGTGGGATTTGTCCATCCATATGACGGATAGATATACTCTGGGCCCTCTCGGTGGAATGTCATCCAATTAGCTTGCAAGCATGTGACTGGCTCACAAGGGATCACATATCATGGGAACGAAAAGAGTACTTATCGATGTGAGGTTGAACTAGGTATGCAGAGATACCGACGATCAAAACCTCGGATAAGTAAACTATCGTGAGACAAAGGGAAATTGGTATCGTATGTAAGTGGTTCATTCGATCGTAAAGTAATCGTAGAAATATGTGGGAGCCATATGAATTTCCAGATTCCTCTATTGGTTATTGTTCGGAGAAGTGTCTCGATCATGTCCACATAATTCACGAACCGTAGGGAGACACACTTAAGGATTCGACGTTGTTGAGTAGTTATGAAATGATGAGTAAGAGACCGAATGTTGTTCGGAGTCTCGGATGGGATCCGGGATATCACGAGGAGATCCGGAATGGTCCGGAGAATAAGATTCATATAAGGAAAGTCCTGTTTCGGGGTTGGAGAATGGTTCCGGTGTTTTCATCGGGAATGTTCTAGAAGGTTCCGGAATGTCCGGCACTCCGGAGGGGAAGGGTACATGATTATGTCATAACAAGTTGGAATGGTTGCATCATGTACTAGGTGTCATCGCTGAGCGAAATAAAGGGATAAATCAAATCCTAGTTTGAAAAGTCAAACGCCAATTTGAAAAGTCAAACGGCTATTTTGCTTGGTGGAGGGAGAGTAGGAAACCTACTTGGGGAGGTTCCTCTCCTCCACCCCGGACTTGAAGCCGAGTTGGGGAGGACTCCTCCCTGGCCGACTCCACCTATATAAGGAGGGGCAGGGCTACCCCTCCAAGCACACACCTTGCACCCTGCAAACCCTAGCCCCAAGCCGTCGGCGCTGCCACCTCCTGCTGCCGCCGCCTAGGGCAAAACCCTAGCCGCCGAGTTGGGGCATCCCCTTGCCCTAGCCGCCGGCCTAGCCACTCCTCCTTGGTGCGTCTAAACCCTAGATCACCGAGGCCTCTCTCATAGTCCACCATACTCGCTCTGGCTTAAGGCGAAGCCATGCGAGATCTCCCCTCTACTTCCGGTACCACGCCGTCGTGCTACCGGAATCGCGAGAAGAGTGCTACAACCTCCGATGCCTGCTGGAACAAGGGAGAGGAAGGTCTTCGTCGAGTACTGAACGTGTGACCGATTGGGAGCGATCTGTATGCGGAAGGATCGTCTACGCGATCTTGAGATCGGCAAGAGTACGACTACATCACCCACGAGAATCCGCTCTTGTTAAACACTTTGGAATCTTCGAGGGTGAGTTATTCCATCGACTCGTTGCTACAATCTAGTAGATAGATCTTGGCTTGTTTGTTTGTATGCGGTAGAATTTTTTTTGTTTTCCATGCTACGAACCCCTACAGTGGTATCAGAGCCGTGTCTATATGTAGATCTGTTGCACGAGTAGAACACAATGGTCATTGTGGGCGGTGGTGCTTTTATTATCAATTACTTCTTGTGTACTTTGCATCTTGCGGTATGATGGGATGAAGCGGCCCGGGCTAACCTTACATGACATCGTTCATGAGACTTGCTCCACGCTCAACATGCAACTTGTATTGCATAAGTGGCTTTGCGGGTGTTTGTCTCTCCCATTATAGTATAGATCCAATTTACAACAGGCACTTGTTAGTTCAAACATCAATGTTGTGGTTCTTGTTCGTAAGTTAGATCGACACTTATTGAAAGCCCCAAACCATGTAAAACATGCAAAGAAATTAGAGGCGTCTAACTTTGTTTTGCAGGGGTGTGCTGTGATGTGATATGGCCATGATTGTGATTATATTTGATGTATGCAATGTTTCTTATTGTAAGTTGGCAACCGGCAGGAGCCATATGGTTGTCTTTAAATTCTGTTAAGACCCGCGTGTCTATTCAAAGTAGTTGTAATAGTTGAAGCTGGTGGACGACAACCATGGAGCAGCGTCATTGACCTTGATGCAATGCCGGTGATGATGGAGATCATGTTCGTGCTTGAAGATGGAGATCGGAAGCACAAAGAAGAAATGCCATATCATATCACATATTATGAATTGCATGTGATGTTAATCCTTTATGCATCTTGTATTGCTTAGTTAACGACGATAGCATTATAAGATGATCCCTCATGCACATGAATTTCAAGTTCTATAGTGTTCTTCCTTAGTAAGCACCGTTGCTAAAGCTTGTTGTTTCGAAGCACCACGTGATGATCGGGTGTGTTAGATTCTGCAAGTGTATACAACGTGAGCAAGCCAGATTTGCTCATGCGGAAGCTAAGGTTTGATCTTGACGAGCCTGGCATGTCTCGGAACACGGATCACCGAAAGGTAAAGCATGAATCATATAGTAGATATGATGAACATGTCGATTGTTCGCCATTAAAGCTACATCAACTCTCGTGATGATCGGTGTTGATGTGGTGGATTTGGTTCATGTGATCACTAAAACAATGTGAGGGATATTGTTTTGAGTGGGAGTTCACCTAGATTAATTTAACTATTAATTAGAACTCAATTTGTCATAAACTTAGTCTAAACTATTGCAAATATGTTGTAGATCAATGGCGTCCCCTACCATCAATTTTAATGCGTTCCTAGAGAAAGAAAAGTTGAAAAACAATGGAAGCAACTTCGCGGATTGGTTCCGCAATTTGAGGATTGTCCTCAATGCTGGTAATTTGACCTATGTGCTGGATGCACCGCTAGGTGACCCGCCTGAAGCTACTGCTACCGATGAAGTAAAGAATGTTTAACTCGCTCGGAAGAATTAGTACTCCATAGTTTAGTGTGCTATCTTGTATGGTTTGGAATCGGAGCTTCAGAAAAGGTTTGAGAATTCAGACCCACATGATATTGTCCGTGAACTCAAATTGATTTTTGAGACTCACGCGGCAGTTGAGAGCTATGAGGCTTCTGAAAAGTTCTTTAAGCGCAAGATGGAAGAGGCGACTCAAATCGGTGAGCGTGTGATTAAGATGTCTGGGCACGCAAACAAACTCCAAAGCTTGGGTATAGTGATTCCTAATGCTTTGGGGATTTACCGTGTCCTCCAATAACTACCACCAAGTTACAAGAACTTTGTGATGAACTACAATATGCAAAGCATGAACAAGCAGTTGCCAGAACTCTTCTCCATGTTAAAATTTGCAGAAGTGGAGATCAAGAAAGAGCACCAAGTGTTGATGGTCAATAAGACCACCAAATTCAAGAAAGGCAAGTCTAAGCAAAAGGGACACTTCAAGAAGGGTGGTAAGAAAGTTACCGCACCGACGAAGAAGACCAAGGCTGGACCTAAGCACGATCTTGAGTGCTTTTACGCAAGGGAGAAGGTCCTTTGGGCGAATTGCCCAAAGTACTTGGCGGATTTGAAGAACGGCAACATCAAGAAGAAAGGTATATCCGATATACATGTTATTGATGTGTATCTCACTAGTACTTGTAGTAGTGTCTCGGTATTTGATACTGGTTTGGTTGCTCATATTTGTAACTCGGAACAGGTGCTGCAGAATAAACGGAAGCTAGCGAAGAACGAGGTGACGATGCGCGTGGGAAATGGATCAAAGGTTGATGTGATCGCGGTCGGCACGCTACCTCTTCATCTACCATCGGGATTAGTTTTATACTTAAATAATTGTTATTTGCTGTCTGCGTTAAGCATGAACATTATATCGGGATCTTGTTTATTGCGAGACGATTACTTGTTTAAGTCCAAGAATAATGGTTGTTCGATTTATATGAGTAATATGTTTTATGCACATGCACCTTTGATAGATGGTCTATTCTTATTGAATCTCGATAGTGGAAATACACATATTAATAACATTGAAGCTAAATGTTTGAAATTGAGCGATAACTCGACCTATATGTATATGTCGTCTTGGTCACATTGGAGTGAAGCGTATGAAGAAACTCCATTCGATGGACTTCTTGAATCACTTGATTTTGAATCACTTGAAAGATGCGAAGCATGTCGATGGGAAAAATGACTAAGACTCCATTTTACGGTATGATGGAGCTACGGACTTATTGGAAATCATACATACCGATGTGTGTGGTCCAATGAGTATAGCATCATGTGGTTATCGTTATGTTCTTACCTTCACGGATGACTTGAGTAGATATGGGTATATCTATTTCATGAAACATAAGTCCGAAACTTTCGAGAAGTTTAAGGAATTTTAAAGTGAGGTTGAGAATCAACATAACAAGAAGATTAAATTTCTATGTTCTGATCGTGGAGGTGAATATCTAAGTTACGAGTTTGGCGAGCATTTGAAGAAATGCGAATACTTTCACAATTGACACCGCCGGAACACCACAGTAATGGTGTATCCGACGTCGTGTCGAACTCTCTTAGATATGGTTAGATTACGTGATGTCACTTACAGATTTACGCTATCATTTTGGGGTTATGCATTAGAAACAACCGCATTCACTTTAAATAGGGCACCATCTAAATCCGTTGAAGCGACACCGTATGAATTATGGTTTGGGAAGAAACCTAAATTGTCGTTCCTTAAAGTTTGGGGTTGAAGCCTATGTAAAGAAGTTACTGAGGACAAGCTTGAACCCAAAGCGGAAAATGCGTCTTCATAGGATACCTAAAGGAAACTATTGGGTATACCTTCTATCATAGATCCAAAGGCAAAATCTTCGTTGCCAGAATGGATCCTTTCTAGAGAAGGAATTTCTCTCGAAGAAGTATTTGGAAGGAAAGTAGAACTTCGGCGAGGTTATCGAACCTTCTCTCAAACTTGCGAGTAGCGCAGCACCGGAAGAAGTTCCTATGGTGCTGCACCAATAAGAGGAAGCTAATGATGATGATCATGAAACTTCGGTTGTAGTTGCTACAGAACCTCGCAGGTCAACGAGAACTCGTACCACTCCTGATTGGTATGATCCCGTTATGAGTGTCATGTTGGTGGACAACACCGATGACCCTGCGACATATGAGGAAGCGATGATGAGCCCAGATTCCAATAAATGGCAAGAAGCCATGAAATCCGAGATTGGATCCATGTACGAAAACCAAGTATGGACTTTGGTGGACTTACCGGATGGCCGGAAGGCTGTCAAGAACAAATGGATTTTCAAGAAGAAAACAGATGCTGATGGTAATGTTATTGTCTATAAATCTCGAGTTGTCGCAAAAGGGTTTCGACAAATTCAAGGAGTTGACTACGATGAGACCTTCTCACCAGTAGCGAAGCTAAAGTCTGTGAGGATTATGTTAGCAATCGCTGCATATTATGATTATGAGATATGGCAGATGAATGTCAAAACAGCATTCCTCAATGGAGACATTGATGAAGAGTTGTATATGATGCAACCCAAAGGTTTTGTCGATCCTAAGGATGCTAACAAGGTATGCAAACTTCAACGGTCCATTTATGGATTGAAGCAAGCATCCCGAAGTTGGAATCAACATTTTGATAAAGTAATCAAAAGTTTTGGTTTTATACAAACTTATGGAGAAGCTTGTATTTACAAGAAAGTGAGTGGGAGCTCTGTAGCATTCTTAATACTATATGTAGATGACATATTGTTGATTGGGAATGATGTAGACCTTCTTAATAGTGTCAAGGAATATTTGAATAATAGTTTTTCAATGAAGGATCTTGGCGAAGCAGCTTACATATTAGGCATAAAGATTTATAGAGATAGATCGAGACGCCTAATATCATTGTCACAAAGTACATATTTGGACAAAGTTCTAAAGAGGTTTGGAATGGAAGATAGCAAGAAAGGGTTCTTGCCCATGTTGCCAAATACGACCTTGAGTAAAACTCAAAGTCCGACAACGGCAGAAGATAGAGAAAGGATGAGTAAGACTCCCTATGCCTCAGCCATAGGATCTCTAATGTATGCCATGCTATGTACTAGACCCGACATTGCATATGATGTTAGTTTAACTAGCAGATATCAAAGTGATCCAGGAGTGGATCATTGGACAGTGGTCAAAAACATCCTTAAGTACTTGAGAAGAACTAAGGATATGGTTCTTTCTTATGGAGGTGATGAACAACTCGTTGTTAATGGTTACACCGATGCTAGTTGGAACACCGATCCGGATGATTCTAAATCACAATCTGGATATGTATTTACTTTGAATGGTGCAGTGATTAGTGGAGGAGTGCAAAGCAAAGTGTTGTGGCGAGATCTTCAACTGAATCGAATACATGGCCTTGGAGGCTTCACAAGAAGCGATATGGATGAAAGAGTTCATTACAAAGCTCGGTGTGGTTCCAAGTGCGCTGGACCCAATGTCTATCTACTGTGATAACATGGGCGCCATAGCCAATGCGCAAGAACCAAGGTCACACAAGAAGCTGAAGCACATCAAGCTACGTTTCCACGCTATTCTAGAACATGTCCAAGATGGTGACATAAAGATTTGCAAGGTACACACAGATCTGAATGTGGCAGATCCGTTGACTAAACCTCTCCCGAGGGTAAAACATGACCAACACCAAACTGCCATGGGTGTTCGGTATATTACCATGTAATCTAGATTAGTTGACTCTAGTGCAAGTGGGAGACTGTTGGAGATATGCCCTAGAGGCAATAATAAATGTAGTTATTATTATATCTTTGTGTTTATGATAAATGTTTACATTCATGCTATAATAGTATTAACAAGGAAACATTAATACTTGTGTGATTTGTAAACTAAATTAGAGTCCCTAGTAAAGCCTCTTTATAATACTAGCTTGTTGGTTAATAAATGATTGTGGTTTCCCTATCATGAACATTGAGATGTTATTAACAACAAGATCATATCGTTAGTAGAATGGTATGATGGACATACTCCTATAGATAAGCGTAGCATAAAGATCAAGTCATTTTAATAGTTCAATTGCTATATGCTTTCTGATACATAGTAACCTAATTCCTTCAACCATGAGATTATGCATATCACCATCACCGGAAGGATGCTTTGATGACATCAAACACCACACCGTGAATCGGGTGGCTATAAAGGTGGCATTGAGTGTTCGGAAAGTATTGGTTGGGACACATGGATCAAGAGTGGGATTTGTCCATCCATATGACGGATAGATATACTCTGGGCCCTCTCGATGGAATGTCATCCAATTAGCTTGCAAGCATGTGACTGGCTCACAAGGGATCACATATCATGGGAACGAGAAAAGAGTACTTATCAGTAACGAGGTTGAACTAGGTATGCAGAGATACCGACGATCAAAACCTCGGATAAGTAAACTATCGTGAGACAAAGGGAAATTGGTATCGTATGTAAGTGGTTCATTCGATCGTAAAGTAATCGTAGAAATATGTGGGAGCCATATGAATTTCCAGATTCCTCTATTGGTTATTGTTCGGAGAAGTGTCTCGATCATGTCCACATAATTCACGAACCGTAGGGAGACACACTTAAGGATTCGACGTTGTTGAGTAGTTATGAAATGATGAATAAGAGACCGAATGTTGTTCGGAGTCTCGGATGGGATCCGGGATATCACGAGGAGATCCGGAATGGTCCGGAGAATAAGATTCATATAAGGAAAGTCCTGTTTCGGGGTTGGAGAATGGTTCCGGTGTTTTCATCGGGAATGTTCTAGAAGGTTCCGGAATGTCCGGAACTCCGAAGGGGAAGGGTACATGAATGTGTCATAACAAGTTGGAATGGTTGCATCATGTACTAGGTGTCATCGCTGAGCGAAATAAAGGGATAAATCAAATCCTAGTTTGAAAAGTCAAACGCCAATTTGAAAAGTCAAACGGCTATTTTGCTTGGTGGAGGGAGAGTAGGAAACCTACTTGGGGAGGAGTTCCTCTCCCTCCACCCGCCGACTTTGGAAGCCGAATTGGGGAGGGACTCCCCTCCCCTTGGCCGGCCCCCTCCACCTATATAAGGAGGGGCAGGGCTGCCCCTCCAAGCACACACCTTGCACCCTGCAAACCCTAGCCCCAAGCCGCCGGCGCCGCCACCTCCTGCTGCCGCCGCCTAGGGCAAAACCCTAGTCGCCGAGTTGGGGCATCCCCTTGCCCTAGCCGCCGGCCTAGCCACTCCTCCTTGGTGCGTCTAAACCCTAGATCACTGAGGCCTCTCTCATAGTCCACCATAATCGCTCTGGCTTAAGGCGAAGCCCTGCGAGATCTTCCCTCTACTTCCGGTACCACGCCGTCGTGCTGCCGGAATTGCGAGGACAGTGCTACAACCTCCGCTGCCTGCTGGAACAAGGGAGAGGAAGGTCTTTGTCGAGTACCGAACGTGTGACCGACTGCGGGAGCGCTGCCGGAACGCAGCGCCGGAAGGATCGTCTACGCGATCTTGAGATCGGCAAGAGTACGACTACATCACCCACGAGAATCCGTTCTCGTTAAACACTTAATCTTCGAGGGTGAGTTATTCCATCGACTCGTTGCTACAATCTAGTAGATAGATCTTGGCTTGTTTGTTTGTATGCGGTAGAATTTTTTTGGTTTCCATGCTACGAACCCTACAGGAACTGCAGCTGCCAGACACACCGGACATGACACAGTCATGGACGATGCACTTCGATGGCTCCAAGCGCGAGGCCGGAGCAGGAGCTGGAGTCATACTGACCTCCCCGCAGGGCGACAAGATGAAGTACGTCCTCTGGATGAAATTTCGATCCTCCAACAACGAGGCCGAGTATGAGGCCCTCATCCACGACATGAGGATGGCCAAGATCTGTGGCGCGACGCGCTTGGTCATCTAGGAGACTCGAACCTTGTCGTCCAACAGATGATGAACGAGTGCGACGCACACGCCGCCAACATGATTGCGTACCGTGCACTCTACAACGCACTCGAAGGAGACTTCGACAGCTGCGATCTTAGGCACGTTAGAAGAGAAAGCAACGAAGAGGCCGACAGACTCGCCAACATCGGCTCCACTTGCGCACGGGTGCCACCAGGTGTGTTCCTTGAACAGATCTGCGTGCCATCCATCAAAAGGAAATTCCCAAAGGGATCACCCGAAGAAGTAGAGCACTCGGGGGCTACGCTACCCGAAGGACAGGAAGGACCAGAAAAACTCGACACAGAGGTCGCAGTGGTCAACCTGATGCAGGTCATGGCAGTGAAAGAAACATGGACATAACCATTACTCCGATATCTGATAGATGGGGAGCTGCCTGACAGCCCGATAGATGCCCGACGCATATCTCGCCGGTCCAAGGCCTTCGCCATCATCAATGGCGAGCTGTAGAAACGCAACATTTCGGGTGTACTCCAAAGGTGCGTCACCATCGGTGACGGCAAAACCATCCTCCAAGACATCCACGAGGGCATCTGCGGCCATCACGTGGGCAGCCGTGCTCTTGTCGCCAAAGCTCTACGAGCTGGGTTCTACTGGACAACGACCATAAACGACGCCAAGGACATCATCCGAAGGTGCAACGGGTGCCAGAGGTTCGCAGATAAACCACACGCATCAGGATCGGAGCTCAGGCCCATACCCCTGGCCTGGCCCTTCGCCCAATGGGGCCTCGACATGATCGGCAAACTGCCCAAGTCCTCGAAAGGAGGCCACGTCTACCTCCTGGTCGCATTCGACAAATTCACCAAGTGGATCGAAGCCATGCCCGTTACTAACCAAAAGGGCAAACGGCCGTCAAGTTCTTCGAATCCATTGTCTACAGGTTCAGCGTGCCGCATAGCATCATCACCGAAAATGGGTCGAACTTCTTCTCCAAGGAATTCCAGGACTTCTGCGAAGACCTCGGAATCAACATCACATACGCCTCCATGGCGCACCCGCAAACAAACGGGCAGGTCGAAAAGGCCAACGGCCTCGTCGGTGGCGGCATCAAGAAGCGCCTAATGAGCCCACTCCAGCAACTCACAGGAGCCTGGACACAAGAGCTACCCTCCGTCCTCTGGAGTTTGCGCACAACGCCAAACAGCTCAACTGGCTACACGCCTTTCTTCATGGTGCACGGAGCCGAAGCCATGCTGCCTGCAGAGGTACGCCATAAGGCCCCACGGGTTATCGCCTACAGTGAAGCCGAATTGATGGCCGCACTCAAAGACGCCGTCTACACCCTTGATGAGGCACGCGACATCGCCGCAGCTCGATCAGCGGTCTATCAACAGAGCCTCCGCAACTACCACAGCCGTTGGCTGCGCCCAAGGTCCTTCGTCGAAGGAGACCTAGTCTTACGACTCAAGCAAGAGCGACCGAAGAAGCTCGAGTCGCCCTGGGAAGGACCCTACATCGTCACTAAAGTCATCCCAGGTGGCGGCTATCGCCTCAAGAACGTGGAGTCTGGAGTAGCATACTCCAACCCATGGAACGTCGCACAACTGCGACGCTTCTACCCCTAGCTACCCCCTCCTTTTTACTTTTAATAAGGCTACTCAGCCGAACAATGTACCTCCTCCTTACGATATAAATAAAGCTAAGTGCCTCGCCCCAAAAATTTGTCTATTATTCACATTTTCTTCATGTTATAACACACTCGGGGGCTCCCCTCACCTCACGACTTCGTCGACTGAGGATAACGCATGTACACGTGAGTAGCTGATCACGTCAGGCTAACGAAAAGGACACACATACAAACAAAGCACCACGTGCTAACAACAATTAACCTCTACAGCAAAGGGCATAACACGCCCAGTCGAGTACATACAAATTTTACATCTATATTTTTACAAGTCCTACCTTCTGAAGAATCACCTGCGCACGTTGCTAAAAAATATCTACAATTTGTTCGGCATACTGCCTTACAGCCGCATAATATGCACGCATGTCCCACGTGCCACCATCCGGATGAAGAGGCGACCCAGCCGCCACAACAGCAAGATCTACATCATGGCGATGCAACCGCACGAGGGAAAGCGCAGCCTTCACCCCTACAACCAGTTGATGCCGCACCAGCTCCCTGACAAGATGCACATCCCGAAACTTCGCCAGCAAGCCTCATAGAGTTGAGGGTGCCTCATTCAGGGGAAACATCACATGCAGAATTGATGCCAAGGCAGTCTTCGCTTGACGCAGCACACGCGATACCTGGTGAACACGATCCTGCACAGTTGCAAGGACCATAGCACGATCTCGATCCATTCAGAAAAAGCCGCCGACCTCCATGTCCTTCTGGGTCAGGCAATTGACCCGAACAGCAACACGCTCTTTTTCCTCCCTGGGAACAAGGTTATCACCTACAACAAACTGCAACGTAAGATGACAAGCCAGCAGGCGCATCCGAAAAATGAGCAGCAACTCGAGGAAACTCACATTGAAGCTATTCGGCCAAACGCGGCAAATCCCCCATCAGATACTCCTCCCTAGCGGCGCCCCGTTCTGCCTTCGACTTCCAAACATCCGCATGGCCTCGAACACCAAGCAACTCTTTCTCAAGACTACGGATGCGGTCACAAAGAAATACAAGCCGCGACGCATCATCCAAGGATGGTCGCAGCTACGGCGCATGCGAAGTATCAACGGGATCATCACCCGAAGGTCCCTAGAGGAAAAGAAGGCAAGGATATAAACAAATGCACGAATAAGAAATCAGCTCGGAGATTCATTATATACAGCAAAAGCCAATGCGTGGCACAAGGAGTGTTCATAGATACATCAGACCAAAAGAAGCAAAAGCTATCCTACAACTACAAGGCATAAGAACCTGCACCCTGAGTAGCCTCGGAGCCGGACTGCCTGCTCTTGGCCTCTCCCTGCTGCCTCGCAGCATACTCCGCCAGCAGGTCAATCAGCTTCGGCCCATAGCGTTTACAACGGGCAGCATAGAGGGAAAATGCTACCTCGGATTCATCGGCAGCATCGGCATCTGGGAGGTGACCTGATGAAGATCCAGCTCCGCTCCAAACGCCATGGCCATCGCCAGTCCCACGGACGCACCGATACCCTTCTGCTTGCGCTTGTACGCCGCGGGAGCCTCGACTAACAGTGCGTCCACCAACAATTCGACATCCTCGAGGGCGACGCCCTTGGGGACGATCTCCTTGTAGAAGCGCCCAAGAACTACCTTGGCCTTGGCAAGCGAGCCGACCACGGTACTGCAGCGGTCGAAGTGGCGTCATCCAGAGCACTTCCGTGCTCCAGGGCAACACAGTCAAACTCGATGCCCGTGGCATCTAAGAAAACGGAAGAGGCAACGTGAAAACCAAGCAAAACAAGAGAAACAAGGAAGCCGAGAAAGAAACAGATGAAACTACTCACCCGAAATAGCCTTGGCAACAGCCATCAGCTTCCCGGCTACCTCCTTCTCACGCGAGGCCGCAACGGTGACAAGTTGCTCCTCGCGATCCGTGGCCTCCTGCTGCAGGCGCTCCTTGGCCAAAGCTGCGATGGCTAGCTCCTGCTCAAGGCGCTCCTTAGCACCAACGGCATCCTCAACTTTTTTCTCCGCCCGCCCGAGGCTCTTTTTGAGAGCATCAAGCTGGCGGAGGGCAGTGTTATTCTCCTCTACAACAAAGAACAAGCATGAGATTCGTGAACAAGCAAGCAGCCAAAGAAGGAGAAGATTGATGAAAAAAACACACGAACCTTGGAGCCGCTTAAGGTTGGCCTCCAATGCCAGATGCTGCTTAACCATCTGGTTGGCACCTTGAACAAAGGGCTGCGAGAAGACGCAACTCGTCAGGAAAAAGGCTCGGGGGCTGCGCCCAAGAAAACAAGCAAAGCAAATCACGCATATGAAAACACTCGGGGGCTCCCCCCGAGACACAAAACCAAATGATCAGCAGATCATCCGAAAAACGCTCGGGGGCTCCCCCGAGACACAAAACAAAATGATCAGCAGATCATCCAAAAAATGCTCAGGGGCTCCCCCCGCGGCAAGAATGAAAAAACTTACGTGGTCAGACGGCGACTCCGAAGGTTCGCCTGTAGTCTTCTGGGGGACAACCACCCGAGCCTCCTGCAGAGAAGGGTTTGGAGCAGTGCCCTCAGAGGTGGCCACTGTCTGAGGAGGAGGAGGAGCAACCTTCGACTCCCCCACCATCTCCCGAGCGCCATCGCTAAAGGAGCCATCGGAAGAGTGGCTACAAAAGAAAAAATCAGACAAGTACAAGCACAAAGACGAGAGAAAGCAAAAGCAATGGCAGATACTTACGAGTCGAAATCGCTCAAGTCGAAAACAGGAGGGGCCCTCCTGCTTTTCTTCTCTTCCTTCTTCCGCTTCGCCGGCGGCTGCGGCGCCACAGCCCTCATGGGCACGGCCGGAATAGGAAAGGAAGAGCCACCATGACCCCCACTGTGACGCTTAAGGCATGACGGGTTCTTAGGGGTCGGCGGAGTTGAAGCATCCGACGCTTCGCTCGAGCTCCGCGTCCGCTTTCGAGTCTGCTCCTCGCTAGACTCAAAAGTTTCTTCCGCTGGTGATCGCGCCGAGGGAAGCTCAAACATGGAATCCACTACCTCATTGTCCGGTGCATCCAGAAACAACTCGGGTAGTGGAGGCGACATGCCCGATACCTTGAATTCCTGCGCAAAAGAAACAAACTTTCAGAACACAAGCAAGTACAAGAAAAACGCAGTCAAAAAAAGCGCTACGCGCACGCCCCAGATCTACACCTGCGGAACCAGACGAGAGGCGTCGAACGGAGGAGTCAGCGACTTCCCCGGGAGATCCTCCTCAGCCTTGAACTTCAGCAGCGGCCGAAGAATCCTGTCGAGATCCCCTTGGAGAGCTCCTCAGCTAAAACCCTAGTGGGATCGTGGCGACCAGAATAAAGAAACATCGGGTGCGCCCTAGCCTGAAGCGGCTGCACCCGATGTTTGAGGAAGGTGCGGATGATATCCACACCGTTCACCTCTTTATCCGGAATCATTTGGAGATCCTTCACCCGACGATAGAGCCCCTCTATCTCCGCCACCTCACCATCCAAGATGTGGTTCTTCCAGGACCTCTTCGGCTGGATTTTCTGGGAGGGGTCGAAAGGAGCAAGGTCAAAGTCCTGCCCAGCCACTATGGAGTCGCGGATGTAAAACCATCGCCTCCGCTAGTACTGGACAGACTCAGACATACAAAAGAGTAAAATAGAAAGTTGGATTTAAGGGAAATGATGCAGCCGCCGATGGGATAAGCGCCATCGGAGCCAGATTGCCTCTTCACGGAATAGAGCTTCCGGAAGAGGCCAAAGTACGGCTCGACACCGAGCCAGCACTCGCAGAAAGTGATGAAGCAGGCGATATGAAGAAGAGAGTTCGGTGAAAGATGATGGAGTTGGATGCCATAAAAGAAAAGCAATCCACGGAGAAAATCGTGGATCGGGAAGGAAAGGCCCCGAAGGACAAAAGCGATGAACATAACCCGAAACCCAGCGGGAGGACATGGAATTACCTCGTCGCCGGGAACTCTGACGGCCTCCCTATCCTACGGGATCAGACCCCGCTCACGGAGCTTGCGGAGGTCACCCTCGCGCATTTTCGATCGCCGCCAGCCACCATCGGTGACGCGAGTACGGCGGAACCCTTCTTGCCGCTGGCGGCAACACTAGTACCAACTGCGGTGGAGGCCTTCCTGGACTTCCCCATCGCAGTGCGGCGATGATGACGACGCGAACGCAAAAACAAGGATGGAAAGGTTAGAAGAAATTCGAGCGCGCAGCGAGAAAAGTTCAAAGAAGATAGGAGCAGTGAAACGAGAATGGCTGCGGTGAAAAACAAACTAACTTTTCCCAAATGATTATAAGGACGAGAACGATGCACGACGACCGTTCATCGGGAAGACCTAAAGCCAACATCCAACTCCAACCGTCCACGTGTCGGCACAGCAGCGAACCGTCGCTCACACGCCGTCCACTATGCACGGAAATCGAGGCGACGCCGTAATTATCTCCACGCCGCGCGTGACCAGTCAACTCAAAGTCAGAAGGTGGGACCCATGTTCATCCAGTCCCGTCATCTCTAGCCTCGCAGACGCTTGAGGTCATAGATCGTCAGCAATGACGTCATCAAAAGCTATACTAGCAACTGTTACAATTCTTCGGCTACATAGCTAAAAGTACTCAGTCGAACCTACAATTCGACTAACTACTCGGGGTCTACTCCTACCAGGAGCGCTGGCCGCGCGCCCGAAAAACGATAAATAAACTACACCATTGAACTATTCTTCGAGTCCTACGTCGAGTCTACGACTTCACTACGGACTCGGGGGCTACTCCCATAGGGAGGATGGATTGAAGCATCCGAAAAATTTGTGTCCTACAGACCTAAAAGTTAACAAAGACTGAATTAAAGTCTCTGCTCGAGTCTACAACTCGAACAGACACTCAGGGGCTACTCCCATAGGGAGCGCCGATCGCGCTTCGACTACGATCCTGCGGATCAATATGCAAAAAACTTTTCGGCAACTCTGCCCCAATTAACGCTAAGTGAGCAACGTCCTCCTTGGCCACCCGAAACACCTCCGCGGTGATAAACATTCGGATGTTGCGTCTGCGACGCAAAGATAAGACCTACAGATACCATCTGATGGCCTGGTAACGCATACGACTGCACTCTGCTAGTAAAAATCCTTACCAGCAGGCGCGATGAAAAATCCTGACGGACGCGTTGGGTACATCATTTAAAATTTACTGAAATTCCACTCCTGTAAGTCCTCCGCGGCCTGAGTCGAATTACGCCAACATATGTTCCGGTTTCGAGTCAAGAGACTCGAATCTGAAGAAGATCGTGTTGTTTTGTCCTAAGACAGTTAACTGACCCCCGATCCATCGGAAGAGTCAGACACACGCATCAACAATCCCTACACACTCAAATCGTTCTCTAAACGAACAAAGATAGCTGCGTTCGAAGGATTAAAGAGTCCGCAGCCGAATCTACGATTCGATTGAACACTCGGGGGCTACTGACATGGTTATACCCTAAGGGTACATGATCTTAGCATACCTAGTCCAGCCCAAGAAAGGCCCACGAGAAACATGCGCCAGCCCATGAAGACTTTCGGGTGGCCAGGGCCCATGACGCCTTCGGATCCTTGGAGAACAAGACTAGAGTAGATAGAATATTCAAAGGGGCAAACCCTAAAACCTGTAACCGACTCGATCTGTGTCTGGGACCTGCCTATGTCTATATAAAGGCTAGGAGGGCACTTCGCATACCACCGCATACACACCTCCACGCCAGATTGCATATGCGCATCCTTGTACTTTTTGGTTCCGCCGTAATCAAGAGCAGACAAGCAGGAGTAGAGTTTTCCCTCCAGGTGCCTGAATCTGGGTAAACCTCGTGTCCCCGTATTGCTTGTTTGCTAACCGTTCCGTGATCTCTAGCATTCTCATCTTTTTCAAAACCCAAGCTCATAACAATGGGTATTGACGAGATTAAACCTCGTCACATGTTTAAAGTGAACCTAAACTATAAAAAAATCTAAATAGAGGGAGTAAAAAGAAGGAGGCCAGCCACCTGGCGGGAGAAGACCGTGGACTTTCAAGAAAGAGGAGGTGAGAAGGGGAAGAGGAAATCTTTTTTGTCCTTTGTCCAAGTACAAATTCAAATCCAAACCCGATCCTGACAGGTAGACCCCGCCCAACTTTTTTTTCAGGGTGGCCGTCCAACTTTTTTACAGCTGTAAAAATTCTGACCACGCCGGCGTTTCACACTTTCACTTCACGAACGGAACGGGATTCCATTTTTTTTCCCGCTCAAACAACCGCCGCATTCCATTCCGTTCCTCCTCCGAAGCCGCTCCCACGCCGACGCGGCACCATGGCCGCCGCCGGGGCATCCTACTTCTCCGGCTCGGCGTTCATGCCTTCGCAGCGAGCGGGACCCGCCGCCGCACACGAGTACGCTGCCTCGGGCGCGGCCACCCCTTCCCCCTCTAAGGTTCGTCTCCCGACCCTCATCTCTCAGTACTAACCCTACCGCGCCCCGTCTCCGCCTCCCCGGACGCTGATTCCGTCCTCTGTGTCCTCTTCCAGTCGCGGGGAAACCCCCGTTACTCCGGCTGCGTCCCGGCCACCGTGCGCCACATCGCTCGCTCCCTCGCCGCCGCCGCGGCAGCCGCCGACGTCGGTGGCGACCCCGTCTTCTCCATCGACGGCTTCAAGACCAGCAACGTAAGCCCTCTTCGTGCCTCGGAACATCGCTGACCTTTACATCTGCTCGGCTTCGCCTAATTTTGTGTTCGTCTTGAAATCCCCAAACTCGTGCGTGTAGGTTAGGGTTTTGGGGAAGGTCGAGACCGTGGTGAGCGGGGAGACTGACGTGTCGTTCACGCTCGACGACGGCACTGGGAAGATACCTCTCGTGCGGTGGTGAGTTGCGATTTTTCATCTCTCCATATTTGAACTAGATTCGGTGCTGATGTGATGCAGTCTGTCTGACCATTTCCTGGTATTGTAGGATCACCGACGAGGCAGATGCTCGCGATGCGGCTTTTGTCAAGTATGTGATGTGCAGATGTTCTGATATGTGTTTACTTTTAGCTGTTTACAAGTGTTTGGGGATATTCTAGTATGTTTATCTGGCTTCTGTTTCTGAAGGGCTGGAGTGTACATCAGAGTTCATGTGGACATCACGGGGTTTCAAGCTAATCAGCAAGGGTTTGCTCGATCTATCCGGTAAGGATCTGGATCCTCTTGGTACCGTGCTGGCGGTACTATTTGCTCATGCTGTCTTTGTTATCTTGTCCTCTGCATATGTTTTCATGAATTATGGAGTGTTTCAAAGTTTTAAGTTGTCTTGTCCTCTGCATATATTTTATTTTGTTTTAAGATTATGGACTGTTTCAAAGTTTTAGTTGTGGATAATACTTGAATACTGTTCTTGCATATGTTTTCGTGAATCATCTCTATCGTGTAGATGGTATAATAATCTCGTTTATAATATTGTATTGCTAGTGGCGTATTGAGTGCCAATTAAGCAGGCTTTGAGGTAAAATCTGAGCGATACTAGAGATGAAGGTTTTATAGCCCATGCTCCACTTTTTTATGTTTTATTGGCCATCTTCCTCCTTTTTAAAACATGGGTTCAAGATTTTTAACTCTCAGAATTATATAGTTATCTATGTGTCTATTATGTTCTAACTAGTCGTGTTATACATAACTTCCTGTATTACATAGTTGGAAAGTATCATTGTTATTAAGCTACTAAGTATTGATTGTTTGTGGAAAATAAATCAGATTTTACCTTCGTTGCACATTAGCCTTTGCCACTCTATGTTATTTCAACTGGATCCATTCATTTAACATCCTCATGGAATGTGATCTCAGTACTAAGGTTCACTGGTTGTGTTCTGTACTGAATGATGCGTGATATTACAAATGGTGTCCTTATTATGTATCCGGCAGTTCTTTCACTCAACATGCTCATGGAATGAGAGTCTCAAATATTAACGTTCACTGGTTATGTTTTGTACTGAATGCTGCATACTATTAGTAACAGCCTTAAGGTTTTTAGCCTGTGCTCCACTTATCTATATTCTATTTGGACCTTCCTCTTCTAAAAATCTGGTTCAGGACTTCTAACTCCCAGAATAGTTATCTCTGTTTCGAGTATGTTCTAACTAGCCATGTTATACATAACATCATTACATAGTTGGAAAGCATCATTCTTAAGTTATTAAATATTGATTGTTTATGGAAAATAAATTTAATTTTACCTTCGCTGCACATCAGTATTTGCCTATTTGGTAGTCTTAATTTCAACTGTGCTTTGGACCCATTCATTTAACATGCTCATGGAATGTGATCTCAACACTAAGGTTCACTGGTCATGTTCTATACTCAATGATGCATAATAGTACTAATCACATCATTATCATGTATCCGGCAGTTCTTCCACTAAACATGCTCATGGAATGTGAATCTCAAATACTGAAGTTCACTGGTCATGTTTTGTACTGAATGATGCATGCTATTAGTAACAGCCTTTGCGGTAAAATGTGAGGGATACTGGAGATTAAGGTTTTTAGTCTGTGCTCCACTTTTCTATGTTCTATTTGACACCTTCCTCTTTTCTAAAACTTGGGTTCAAGATTTTTAACTCTCAGAATAGTTATCTTTGTTTCGAGTATGTTCTAACTAGCCGTGTTATACATAACCTCAATGATTACCTAGTTGGAAGTATCATTGTTAAATTATTAAATATCAATTGTTTGTGGAAAATAAATCCAATTTCTCCTTTGTTGCACATCAGTCTTTGGCAGTATTAATTTCAAGTGTGCCTTGGCCCCTTCATTTAACATGCTCATGGAATGATCTCAACACTAAGGTTCACTGGTCGTGTTCTGTACTCAACGATGCATAATATTACTAATGACATCATTATTATGTATCCAGTGTTTCTTCCACTTAATATGCTCATGGAATGTGAATCTCAGTACTAAAGTTCACTGGTCGTGTTATGTACTGAATGATGCATACTATTAGTAACATCATACTTATTATTTATCCAGCATTTTCTTCCTCTTTGATAATCTTTCTGAAATCTAGGTTTACTGCAATCTGAACTGAGATCATATCACACAAGTTAGAAAGTGAACCACTCAGGACTCGATACTTGCTTTGCTGACTGTCCTGTGATTCCACTTTCTAGGTTTAAAACCACATGATTTAACTGTTCCATGGACAGCTCGTGATTGTAGTTTTAGTTTACGAGTACATGAGGAAATTATATCTTGTTACCTGCTCTGGGAGATCTCATGCTTCCACAAGTTATTATTTACGGACAGTATTTACTTTTGCCTGACTCTAATTCAGTTAAGCTTTGTCTATTTTCAGTCCAATTACCAATTTCAATGAAGTGGTGCTGCATTTCATCGAATGCATTCATGTGCACATGGAAAATACTCAGCCAAAGGTGAAAAGAGCAAATATCTCTATTTTATGACAGTACTCTACTTATAATCTGATAATGAGAGAAACCATTCATGCTAATTTCCTTTCCATTTTAAAGATGCAAGAGACATTCCCTCCAGCAGTTCAAACAAACGCCTATACTCAGGTGCCTTATGCTGGTGGAGTGAGAGAACACCAAGTCCATTTTACTCCTCAAGTAAACCAAGGGCAACTCCCGCCTGCAGTTCGAGCAAACACATCTACCTATGCTCCTTTTAATGGTGGCGTGGCAGAACATCAAGTTCATTTTCCCCCTCAAGTAAATCAAGGACAATTCCGTCCCACAGTTCAAACAAATAGATCTACTCATGGGCCTTTTCCTGGTGGAGTGAGAGACCATCAAACTCATCAATTTCCTCCCCAAGTAAACCAGGCATGGAATTTTATGATTACTTCAGTTTTGTGATTTTCTTGATAAAAGAAAATAGTACAACTACAATTCTATGATTCTGTCGATATATTTGATTTTTCTTTCATGCCGAGCTTCTGATTATGAACTCTAGCTTTACAGAACTGAGATAATAAATTACCTGGTTTCTTCTCTAATTTCTTTCTTCTGTTCCTTCAGTTCTATTCACCAGCCTATATCCCTAGATGTCCTTGTCTGTAACCCTCTTAACTGATCTTGGTATCCTTTTTCCTTGGCACAGTATTCAGCTTACTCAGGCACTGGTGGACAACAGCATAACCTGCAAAGTATGGTTTTGAAAGTTCTGCAAGCACCTGATATCATGTAAGTTTAATTTCTCTGCTAGAAATTGTAAAAGGATGAATATCTGTATGAAACTTAGCTTCTATTGTATGATTTGCTTAGTTAGGTGTAGGTATGTTCACATTTTCCAAATTTTAATCCTGATAGAACGTTAACATGTGGCTCCAGCCTTTCCTTTGTTACATACTCACATTGACATTTATTCCCTATTTTGGGGTCCAGGTATCTAAAATTAACCTTCTCATGGTAATGTGGAATGATCCAAAAGGGGAAAAGCTTGTTTTCATTTCATTGCATCTTTAAGTCCGATGGGTTTAATTGGATTGTAGTGTTGTGCTGCTTTTGCCTGAGTAAAATAAACTCGATTGGTCTGTTAAACCAATGCAAAGTTGTGCGACATAAGACTAATGCTTTGAATATGGTCTAGTAACTCACATTTAAGGTGTCAAATGGGATCCCACCAAAATCCCACTTCTAGTTTATTTTGAATCTTATAGTACAAAATGGTGTCAAAATTTTACACTAGAAATCTCAAAATTAACTAGAGGTGGGACTTTGGTGGGATCCCACTTGACACACTACTCAAATGGTATTGATAACACAGAGATATCGTGGAGTGGCTGTAAACTCCTAATCATATCTAAAGAACAATGAGTGCTTACTGCATTTGAGTTTCTGTACATCCAATCATTTTTATGTTATCATATGTTAGTATATTACTCCCTCCGATCCATAATAAATGTCATTAGAGGGAGTACTATTTATCATGTTCCTGTAAAAAAGTTTACTTTGTGCTGTTAAGTTGTAGCCAGATTATCGAGCTGCACAATGAATCTACTGCTTGCATGATCCCTTTGTTTGAAGTATTTGTATAAATTATTCAAGGGAATTATCGAGTTGTATCTAAGTTCTATTTTTGAAAGCGATGGTCTGTACTTCTTCAGGAATTTTGTGGTTTGAAGCATTCTGGCAATGAATTCCCCCATATTTTTTTGTTCATTTCTAGTAACCAATAAACTTGAAGCATTTTTAACAACTAAGATGGTTAAGCGCATGCAACTCTGCTAGCATTTCTTTAGGCACTTCTAGTATTGCACTTGCCATTTTAGCATTATTTCTTCTGTTTTCTAATCGTTGCAAAAGGGGGATGCGAAAGTCGCTTCAGATCAGTATTGAATTGCAGAATATTATTTAGGAGATTTGGACTGACTATGTCTTTCCGCAGATCCCTTGAAAATGGCATACACATTGATGAACTGGCTAGAAGAACTGGAGCACCAAAAGCAAATATCATGTACTACCACTATCTTACGCTTTTTTTTCCATCACGTGCAAGTTACTGAACCTGTTCTTTAACTATGCAGGGAGGTTATCAACTTACTCGCTGAATCAGGCTTTCTCTGTTGGACCATTGATGACTATCATGTCAAGTCCGTGTGTAATGGTTGATCAATGCAGTAATCTTTGGAAATGCGAGATTTAGTTTGGTAATGAATAGTACTAAGCTGTATTCATGGCACACGTTGTAAGTATGCACTAGTGCAGATGGTCAATGGTTAACTCGGTCTTCCGTTTGTACAATTGGGTAGGGGATACCAATACCACCCAATTTCCACTAGAAAGGTACAGTTGGGTGGATCTGCTTATTGCTGCATAGTTAGCTTACTGTTTGCTGGGATATATAATGCTACCTTTTCATGTTTGCTTCTGCTTACCTTCATGTGTACATATATGCTTATTTTACTTTGCACTACTTTCTAGTTTGTATATGGTCAATTCTACGTGCTTATCGCATATTATCCTTCTGTTCTTTTACTCTGTTGCTTTCCCTGGCATGGATCATGTATGTACACTTTTGTTTTGAACGATAGTTGTTCTGCCAGGTGTCTTTGCAGTTGAACTTGCTTCTCAAATGTTTTGTTTCTGTATAGCCCAATTCATCACCCAACTGGAAATAAGAAACATTAGAGATGGAAAATGGGGATTTGGTTTGACAATTCACACATCAATTTGTCAGGTCAACCACTTCTGCTGGTTTAACTGATTAGGACCATGGGTGCTATGCTTTGTCTTCTAGTTTAGTTTATCTTCTTTTAGGTTGTCTTCTCAAAAAGGGTCTTGTCTGCTTTGAGCAATAATTGTGTAAGTGAGCTTCTTCAGTATGCTTACCTGGTGAATTTCTCAAATGCGCTCTACTCCCTCCGTTCCATAATATAAGCCTTTTTAGCAAACTAAAACAGCTTGCTAGAAAGGCTTATATTGTGGAACAGAGGTAGTACTGATCATAAACGTACACGTGCTATCCAAAAGCTAGTGGTAAGCATTCTTAGTCCTCTTATCTAACTAACGCTAGTTTGTTAATACATGGGTTAGTGTCACCACCCTCTACAGGTTATCCTAGAACCCTGTGCAAGTATTATATTTGTTCAGAAGATCACATATACTAGTCTGATAAATTAAAATATAGATCATGCATAGAAACAAGTCAATTGCCAGGATCAGGTACTCTGTACTTTACGCTCCGCTCTGGTTACTCTTGGACTATTTTATTATCTGTTCCAGGTTTGTTTCTATAACCCACTCACATCACGCCTTCTCATAGCTCTTCATCGGGTCCATCACGTCTTGCTTTTCTATCATTGTTTTCTGCTTTATCCTCAAAGGGAAATGTTTTACTGCATTGTCACAAAATGTCATAGCTGTACATGTTCTGTTGCTCGACATGCTAAACTATTTGAGGAAGCAGAATATATGGTAGTTCTCCGTGAGTTGCAGTTTACCATTTTATTTTATTTGGTCACACATTTGCATGTTAATAAACGTAGGACTAGCAACTAACTGGGCATGCTTATATGCATAGTTCTTTTGATAGATATAAATACAACACCAGTCAATTCATGCATATATAAATTCGTCTTAATTGCCATCATTAACAATGCGGGTCCTTACTATGTCCTGATACCAATCCTGTAATACTGGCATTGTCAAACTACACTTCAGGAAAATGGACTGATGCACCATAAAAAATACTGTAACAATTGTACATTTGGTCCTTGTTAGCTTATTTCATCGTGAGACCTAAGCAAGAGCATTGTGCAAACGAAAAAAGTTCTTTCGGCATGAAGCCTTAAACCCAACAGTTTTAGCTATATTTAGGCAAAACGTATGGTATTATCAATCATCGCATTCTTTCAGACATTTGCTGGTGGATGGCCTGTCAGCAGCGAACCATCATCAGTTACTGTCATGCATTTAGTTGGTGTAGCTGTAGGTGGCTAGATTTTGCTCCTCAAGCCTGATACTGGTAGCAGTCGCAGATGGCTACATTTGCTCCTGCCAACGCAATGTTGCTGATGTCCTTATTGTGATACTAGGTAGAGTATTTTCTTTCCTGCCAGTCGTGAGAACATTTGTGTTTCTAGCCCATGACAAAATCGTTTTATTTGTTCTTGTCTGCAATTGCACTTTCAGGTTGGTACCCATAGCCCTACATTAGCCCATGTTAGGTTAGGTCTGACTCTCCTACAAGCCTTGAGCACGTATCGAATCCTACTCACACTGTCGTTTCCTGGAAAGAAGCCCTCGTTTCGCTTCTTTATCCAGGTATGAGTAGCCAGATTAGGTCAGACTCTACACACGCTTGGATCAGGATTGGCCATGTGTCATATGTTTTGGGTCACCTAACCTAAAAGGCCACTAAGCAAGGGGCAGTTTCGGTGACAGTATTGTTTCCCTTAAGACCCTGTTACTTCGCTTTTCTCCACGATTCTTTCCTTGATGCCAATCACTCTGTCACAGGTGTAGTAGCAAGTTCAGTTCAGTTCAGTTCAAATGATTTTGGCAGAGCACCGAAGCAAGCACCGAAAGGCGTGTGGACTGTGGAGCCTGGGCGCCACTGTTCCTGAAACGAATTCTGCGACTGTACCTGCCGGTATGTATCAGGCTTGAGGAGCACGCACGCACGCACGCACTGGCGGGTGCCTACAGCTACAAGCCAACGCGAACTGTAGGTAGTCTGCTTTACGCTTTCCGAGCAAAAATCTCTCTTTTCAGCATAGGTTGCTTTGAGTCATCAGTTTCTTAAAAAAAATTAAACAGACGAGTTGCTTGTCAACCAAACCTCTCCTCAGCCTCAAGACATGTCAAACAGCTTCTGGAGCCTTGAAAAAAGGACGAACAGCTTGCACGGGAAGCCGAGAACATCATCACTTGCCGCACTAGCCTTTCGTGAGGGGCATGCCGCTCGATTCCGGGAGCCGGCACCTGGCAGACAGCTCGGGGAAAGACGGGGTCCAGGATCGAGTCGTACTGGGCATTAGGGGCACAGTGGGGCTCGACCTGTCCCGAACTGCCATGCCACGGCACACCGCCTGTCGTTGACAGACACGAATGCGCCACCAAAGTAATCAAAGCCAACTGCCCTCCCGCTCTCCATACGACTGTAACCAAACCGGAGCAGCCAAGTAGTAGTACTACACTCTTGGTAAGGTAGGGCAGGTCGGTCGGTCGGTCCGACAGAAATCTCAGTTGGCTTGCCATGTTAACACGTTTCGTGTGCACGCGAGTACGTATGTTCCTTTCTGTTCATGCCATGATCCATGGGACATTGGGACGGGAGTAGGTGTCACTCACATAGTCACATACAACATATAACGTTGTATTTACAATCTAGCAAACAAAACTGGAAATCGTATATATATATATATACAAGCGGGGCCCGGTGTTTGTAGGTACCAAAATTTTCATCAAGCATCACGGTCATCTGATGTACGTACTCTCAGATGTACTGGGTAATTAAGTGCTCGAGGCTGATATAGTTGAAGATGGGGACAGCGTGCAGAATTCCTCCTCGTCGTCATAGTCGTCCAGGTCGTCGAAGTCCCACGGCTCCTCCCCGTCATCGTCGCGGGCCTCCGCCTCGGGCATCGCCCACCGGTCGTTGTCTTGCGGGACCTCGACGTCTTCCAGCAGCTCCAGCACCTGCAGACGCACACCGTACCCACCGTCAGTTTTGTTCATCAAATTATCACCAGAGTCGTTGTTACACGCAAATTAAGCACGAGCTTGTGTACCTCCGTTTAGAAATACCCCCTCCGTCCCTAAATAGATGTCACAGGTTTGTCAAAATTTGAATGGATCTAGACACTGTTTAGTATATGGATTCATTCAAATTTTAACAAACTTGAGACATCTATTTTGGGACAGAGAGAGTATAAGATGTTTTAAATTTTTAAAAAAGATATATCTAGACACCTTTTAGTGTATATGTTCAAATGAATTTAGACATTAAAAAGTGTCTAGATACATCTCATTCACAAACCTAAAACATTTTATATTTTGAGGGAGTACATCGAGACATGTGCTAGCTTAGCTAGCTAATGTCACTTGCCGAGACGCTAACCACTGCGATTTGTGAAAAAGGTCGTCAGTAGACACTTGCAGGGTGCGCCATAGGTCCAAGTCAGAATACTTCTTGTTCAAAAAATAATAATAATCAGAGTACTTGGGAAGCGGACAGGTGTCGCCTGCAACGGTTGGCGTACCTCGGTCATGGACGGCCTCCAAGCCGCCGCCGCCCTGATGCAGAGCGACGCCACGAACGCGAGCCGCCGCGCCTGCTCGGCGTCGTATCCGCCGCCGGCGAGCCTCGGGTCCACCAGCGCCTCCGTCTTGCCTTCGTTCAGCAGAGGCCTCGCCTGCATCGCGCGCGCATTGCTTGTTAATTACTGTACGTACACAGGAGTGGCAATGGATGGGTTGTGAATGAAGGCACGTACCCAGCTGAGGAGGCTCCTGTGGGAGCCGTCGACGGGCTTCCTCCCGGCCATGACCTCCAGCAGGAACACCCCGAATGCGAAGACGTCCGTCTTCTCGTCGACGATGCCGTGCGTGTAGTACTCCGGCGCCAGGCAGCCGAAGGTGCCCTCGATGGGCGCGATCGCCCGGTGCGTCCACTCCGTCGGCAGCCACTTGGCCAGCCCGAAGTCCGATATCTGTCACGCCATCGATCGATCGATCAGGTTTCTCTGTCCTGGAAAAACAGAGGACGACGACGACGGAGACGTGGTGGCGCCTTACGGAGTAACTCACCTGGGGCTGGAGGTCGTCGGTGAGCAGCACGTTGGATGCCTTGATGTCGCGGTGGATGATCCGGCGCCGGCACCCCTTGTGCAGGTACTCCAGGCCCCTCGCCGTGCCCACCGCCACGCCGTACCTCGCCTCCCACCCCATCGCCGGCTCCCCGTCACCATGGAGGCAGGCGGAGACGGAGCCGCGGGCGGAGAAGGCGAAGACGAGGTAGAGGTCGCGGTCGACGCAGCACCCCAGGAGCGGGCACACGTTGGGGTGCCTGGCGTGGCCCACCGTGCCCAGCTCCGCCAGAAAGTCCCGCTCCCGCCGCTCGCACGCCGCCGCGCCCAGCAGCCGCTTCACCGCCACCGCGCGCCCGTCGGGCAGCGCGCCCCGGTACACCTCCGACGACCCGCCCTGCCCCACCAGGTTGCCCGCGCGGAACCCCTCCGTGGCGCGGTGGATTTCCTCGTACGAGAAGCACTGCCACGCGGGCTTTTCCGTAGACGGCAGCGGCGGCGAGGATTCCTTGTCGTCGTCCGGCGCTGGGGCGGGCTTGGTGGGGGCCACGCGGTGGCCGAACGAGAGGAGGAGCTTCTTGAAGCTGCCGCTGCTCCGCAGGTACCCAGGCTTCTTCATCGACCGATCGGTCTCTCCGTGTCTGGGCCGGCTGGACAATGCCGCTACGCGACGCCGCTGCTAGTGCCACTGCTTGCTAGGTGGAGTAGCAACAAGAGGCGGCCAGGCTCGCCGGATTGGCTTGGCTGACTGACTGCGTGCGTGCGTGCGTGGGAGGGCCTTGAGGAGTGGGCTGGTCGACCGGGGAAGAAGAAGGGGGAGAAGAAGATGAAGTGGCGGGTGTAGTACGGACTACGGGGGATCGGGCATTGAAGGCTCGAAACCGAAGGGTGCTAGCGCGGATCGAGGGGCTCCGCGGTGGGCCGCGCAAAGTCGTGGGCATACGAACGCGACCGGCCGGGCGTTTTTGTTCTTCCCCGTCCCGTCCACCGCGCGCGCGTGCGTCCGTCCGTCCGTCCGTGGACGCGATCGACCGTGGACCTCACGCAGCGCCGCCGCCGCAGCAGCAGAGAGGGAGGGTACACGGCCGTGGGACGGGTCTAGGCGGGTGCAGCGGGAGCGAGGGGGGGCAGTTGTTGCTTACGAAGAAGGGAAGGAAGCGCTTGCACTTGCAGCAGGGGAAGGGGACTCTGCCTCTGCTCGCGTTAGCTGGCGTTTCGCCACCGGCTCCCACCGTTCCGTGCAAGACGGAACGGAACGCCCGCGCGCGCTCCACGTCGAGAGCAACAGAAATGGCAATGGAGCCTTGGCTAAGTTTTTACCAAATGAGTGAGTGAAAAGCAAGCTATTGCGTGTTGATCAGAAGATGCGGAGTTACTGTGCGCTTGTGGAGTCAATGAGCGTCCTTTGCCATTTTGCCATCGTACGCCGTGCCGTACGAGCAGGATGGACGTACGTCCATCCGACGACAACAAGGCATACGCATTCAGCTGCAGTACGTGACTCGGACTTGATTTCAGTCTGGGTTTGCTGCTTCGGCCCAAGTTTATTCCTCCAGACAATTTCTAACATCGGTTATCCTATTCATTCAAGCTGATCTAAAAAGAATCATATATTCGGAATAATAAAAAGTTCAAAGAACCTTAGCCTCGGTACAAGGTTCAGTTCGTGACGGAACCCTAGCCGCCTATGTTCCCTTGCTCCCGTGGCCATGGTTATGGTGTCGCGGGACGCCCATTCCACGCAGCAAGATTTCCTCTCGTGTTTTTGGTTTTGGTGTCGGGGCGATGTCGCTTAGACGATGAAGATGACGGTGTTATCTTGAATGTAAAAGTCCTCCACCTTCAGTCCAGTTTCGGTGATGCCTGGTTTACATAAACCCCTTCTTATTGGCGTGGCTTCGACGACACCGGCGGCGACAAACCTTGTTTACAGAAACCCCTTCTTTTGAACCTTTGCAAGCGGGGTCGTCGTCCTGATCTGGGGATGCTAGCTCATCTGTCTGACTAGACCAGGAGATGTCCCCAACGATACGCTTGGCACGGTCGCCAATCTCCATCGTATGTGGTGGTCTACTATTGCAGGTACCTCGGTGGGTGAAGAGTTCGACTAACGCTATGGCAAGGATTATGTGCCATGTGTTTTCGGTTGTATTTTCCCCTTTCTTTCGTGTGTTTATTTACCCCATGATCTTCTTGTAAACATTGTCCGCTTTATCTAATATAAACCAGATTATATTTAAAAATCATATTCATACTTAATATTCTTCTCCTTTTCGATAATTCTCGATACTCTTTGTACATGCTCCAAAACAAACGTATTATGTAAAGGGAAATGATTCCACTCCCCGAGGATACCACGGTTCCATCCCCCGGGTCCTTTTTTTTCCTGTGTCCCGCGTACGTGCGTGAAGCGGGCAGGTCCCATCAACTCTACGTCTCTCCTCCAGGAAACCGCCGCCTCCATGGATATTCGGATCGAGCACCGCCGCCGGCAAGGCCCCCTCCACGAGCCATCGGATCTCCGCCGCCACGCACTCCCTTCACGCCGCCGGCCTCCCATCTCCAACTACGGCATACACCGCCCCCGCTACTACCTCCATCAAAGCTCCCCGTCGTCGACCACCACCTCCATGGGAGCGGCCGCGCCGCCCCACGTACGACCTCCCCTTGGCCTCCACCTCGTGATCCTGCCTCGCCGCCGGCCCCATCTCCTATGAGCCCCAACTCCACCCGAATCGTGCAGTACGGCGTCAATGACGATTGGGATCACCTTCGGCTGGGCCTTGCCTAACGAGGCGTCCTTCCCGGTCCTTCATCACCGCTCTCGTCGCTAGCAGTGGCGGTTCTGCGAGGGCAGCCCGGCGCTGCTGCTAGGCTCCACCTCCGGCTTCGTGGTCATCGTTTTGCAGTGGAGCCACGACACTGTGCTACACAGATAGGAAGACAATGCTACTGAAAGTGGTCATCGTTGCTACAGATGAAGAGTCGTGATGCTACCGGCCAATAGATGCGTTTTGATATTTTTGCTACAGGGTAATGCTATAATAGTAGCAAGTTTTTGCTATTTCTCTTCTATGCTTTTGCTACAATAGCACAAAGTATTTGCTACGACATTTTCGGTTTTGCTACAACCAATCTCTACGGTTTTGCTACAAGATCTTCGGCGAGGAATATCCGGCGATGTCCCTTTTGCTACATTAGACAAAATATTTTGCTACAACCGTTTTGTGCAATAGCGCAAAGTTTTTGCTACAAGGTCTTCGGCGAGATCTCCGGCAAAATTCTCCGGTGAGGTCGGGTTTGCTACATTAACACAACTTTTTTGCTACACGGTCGCCGGCGAGGTCTAGTCTAATTTTCTATTTTTTAGACCGAACCGTTTTCTGCTACATGTAGCAAAAGCGGGATTAGTTATAGCAAAAACGGTACTTTCTGTAGAAAAAGCGGGATTTTGACCCCAAAAAGAGGACACGTGGTAGACTGGGGACCGGGATAAAAAGCACAAATCCCCCGGGACGCCTAGCACTGTCCTTATGTAAACTCAATATTTTTTTTTAGATCAACAGGGATTCATCCCCGGTTCCATTTCAGAAAATGAAACCAAAACACCAACCAGTACTTCAGGTTCCGATACAAGCAAAACGAACTAAAATCTAAAACTGAAGCTACTAAGTTTCCAGGACCCTTAAGGGGAAGCCCAGAAACCACAAAAGCGAGCAGAGAAGCTAGGTTTCAGAAATTGATAGGATTACATTCAGAACAGAGGGAGACAGGAGAGGAAACAGGCTAAGCAAACAAAAACTCTGACTCAAATAACCACATGAACCTCATCAGCAGCCTCAGGGTGTGTCTCCAGGAACGACAGAGAAGCGCGCCCCCCATAGCTCGACGAAGCAGTGGTTTTCCAAGTAGAGATCCACTCAAAGCCATTGCATATCAGGTTGCCATGAGCTCCAGTGGGTTCCTCAGCCTGCTTATCATCCGTTCCATGAACATAATGATCCTCCCTTCCTCCGGCTCTTTGAATGGGACCTTCCAATTCCTTAGATACGAAAGGACGAGACGCCAGACCTGTTTCATGTTAATCCAAGGGGCATGATTAAAGACTATATTATTCCTATTATTCCAGATGCCCCAAAGAACTGCAGCAGAAACCACATTAAACTGTAAATGTTTCTTACTAGCAAGCCATCTCGAAGAAATAGATTCGAAATTTACAACTAGAATTCCAAAGATGTCCTGAACATCAGTCCAGATCATCCTGGAAACCACACAATCAAAAAATAAATGTTTAATAGATTCAAACTCTTTACATAGAGTGCATTCCATCGGTTTTGGGACACCTCTGGCTCTAAGGTTATCTCTAGTAAGAATTTATTCTGAGAAAAAAGCCAAAGAAAAATCTGAATCCTAGGGGGAACTTTGAGCTTCCAAACTGCAGGCAAATATAGAGGGGTCACCCCTCTAAAGTTTACCAAAGCATACATGGAGCTAGAAGAATAAACTCCCTTAGACTCATACTGCCAAATAAGTTGATCCTCAACCTCTGTCAGAGAAACCGATTGGGCAATGCCTAAAATTTCCTGCCACTGGACCATCATCTGGTCAGTAAAAGTTCTTCTAAAGTCACATCTAAGATTACTACCATCCCAAAGATCAGCTATAGTTTTGGTTTGTTGATTGGAAACTAAATAAACTTCCCAATATTGAGTAGCCAAAGTAGAATTACCAAACCACACATCCTCCCAAAATTTGATAGATTTACCATTACCTACTTGCCACTTATAACCTACTTCCACAGCTCTAGAAGCCCACATCACACCTTTCCAAAAAGTAGAAGGGTGAATATCATGACAACAGAGAATATTAGGATTTTTAGTTCTATACTTAGCATCTATAATTTTCTTCCAGAGTGTCCCTTCACCCTGAATATACCTTTTAATCCAAGATCCTAGCAAACACAAATTAAGGTCTAACAAATTTGGAATTCCCAGACCTCCAAAATCTTTTTTCATACATCGAGGGCCGCTTAGCAGGTGAATTTTATGTCTATCTTCTTCATCATTCCAGAAGAAGTTAGCCATATGGGAATCCAGAAGCTTAATGGCCCATTTAGGGAATTTAAAGAAAGAAAGAAGGTAAATAGGGATTCTTGATAAGCAAGCCTGAATCAAGACTCTTTTAGCAGCATATGAAAGGAGCTTACCTCTCCAGCCAGTAATCCTTTTAAGAAGATTTTCTATAAGAGGCTGAGGATCCTCTCTCCTCAGTTTTTCAAAATGTAGGGGAATCCCCAAGTATTTAACGGGAAAACTACCCCCAACACACTCAAAGTTATCTAGGAAAGGTCTAAACTCAACATCATCTAAATTAATTGGAATGAGCTCACTTTTATGGTAGTTAATCCTCATTCCAGAAATTTGCTCCAAACAAGTAAGGATCCATTTGAGATTAATGGCCCCAGTTATATCAGGTTTCAAGAAAAGTAAAGTATCATCAGCATACTGTAAGCAACTAACACCCCCAGGCACAAAATTAGGACAAAGACCCACTATGGCTCCACAAACCGAGCCTTTAGTCAACATTCTAGAAAAGACATCAATCATGATGTTAAAAAGCAGGGGAGCAATGGGATCACCTTGTCTAAGGCCTTTCCCAGTCAGAAAAAAGTCACTCTCTAAATCATTGACTCTGACCCCTATGGACCCCCCTAGAGTGATTTGCTTAATAAACCTAATGAAAATAGGACAAAAACCTCTAAGCTCTAGAATCTCAAACAAAAAATCTAGATTGACTCTATCATAAGCTTTCTCATAATCTATCTTAAGGACAAGCCCTTGACTCTTGCTACTATGCACCTCATGAATAATCTCATGAGCTGTCACTACACTTTCTAAAATAAATCTGCCTCTAATGAAAGCAGATTGATTAGGGTGATAATCCTACCTATGACTTTAGCTAATCTGTTATTCAAAACCTTAGTAAAGATTTTAAAAGAACAGTTTAGCAGACTAATAGGCCTAAACTTCTTCATAGTCCTAGCATCATTCTCTTTAGGAATCAAGGTAATCATGGCAAAATTCAATCTAAAAATATCAAGATGATCCTCATGCCATGCATTAAACATGGATAGCAGGTCATCTTTAATAATATCCCAAAAGGATTGATAAAACAAAAAGGACAGGCCATCGTGCCTGTGAGCACCTTCAGCATAAGAGCCAAAGACTGCCCCCCTAACTTCCTCTTCAGTAAAAGGAGCACCCAAGCCAAGATTTTCCTCCTCACTAATTCTCTCATCTTCAGAGAAAAAATCATGCTTAAGCCTTAATTCAGGCCTAGGTTCCCAAGCAAAAAGATCCTTACAATAGTCCATAGCAATTTTAGACATGCCACCAATCTCTGTAACTGGGCCATCAGGGCCCTCTAGAACAGAAATTAGCTTCTTCCTCCTTCTCTGATTAGCTACAGCATGAAAATATGCAGTATTCCTGTCCCCCTCTAAAATGTTCCTATCCCTAGATCTCTGCCTAGCTTTGGTTTCTTCTACAACCCAGTAGGACTGGAGTTCTGTAAAAATCCAAGCTAGTCTATTCCTATCATCATCAGAAAGCAATTGAGATTCTGCTTTAATGTCTAAAGAATCATACTCCTCTATTAATTCTTTCTTATTCTTCCTAATAGCAGCCTCAATATTAATACTCCAACCTTTGGCTAATTTCCTAAACTGCCTAACTTTACCTTGCCAAACATCTAAAGGATTAGCACTAAAAATCCTGAGAGACCAGGCCTTACAAACAATGTCTTTAAAATTAGACCTAGCCAACCACCACTTCTCAAATCTAAATTTGAAAGTTTTTGGGATACAATGCTCACCAGAATCCCAAACAATAGGGGTGTGATCACTACCTAATCTAGGAAGGGCTCTAGCACTAGCTAAAGGAAAATGCATGTCAAAACCAGTAGTACAAAAGATTCTATCTAATTTACACATAGTAGGGTCAGCCTGGTTATTACCCCAGGTATAAGCTCTCCCAGATAAACCAATCTCCATGAGAGCCCAAAGATCCACCCAAGTATTAAACTTATCTATCCATCTATAATCTATATTACTATTGTTTTTGTCCTCAGGGGACCTAATCAAGTTAAAATCCCCACCAATCATGGCAGGGCCATCCCAATTAATGAACAATTCATGCAACTCAGAGATAAAAGCTTGCTTGCCATCTTCATATGCAGAACCATAGACAGTAGTAATCCGAACAAACAAAATCAGTAACCTTATTCTTAACCACTACACTAACAGAAAAGGATTTAATATCCCAAGCTACTACATCAAAAAGGTCCAAATTAACACCTACTAGAATGCCACCAGCAGTGCCACAAGAAGGCAAGAAATTCCAAGCAAAATTTCTATTTCCTAACAGATTCTTAAAAAAAGAATGACTAAAACTATCTTTTTTGGTCTCTTGGAAACCAATATAGTCTACTCTTAAAGGGAAAAAATATCCTCTATATACTTCTGTCTACCAGGAGCATTTAAACTCCTACTATTCCAGAACACACTAATCATAAAGACTTTTTCCTGGGGTGCTTGCCCCGAGACTTATGCAAGACTTCAATCCAATCATCTGCTTCCTCATCCAAGTTCCTAGGACCAGATGAAGTAGCAATAAAACTAAGACTATCATCTACATCAACATGAGCACTATCATCAACTACAACTCCTATTTTATCAGATAAAACTTCTAGCTCTACAGGAGAAAGAACATTGAAAGGATTAGCAAGCATTATACCTTTCAAGTTAGGAACCTCTAAATTATTATTCTTCTTCAAGTCAACAGCTCTAGCAAGAATGTTCCTGGACCTATCCACTCTTGTGCTCTGTCTAGTGGGTTGAACAGGACCCCATTGCTTCTGCCTCTTGAAAGCTTTTGGCTCTATAATGGAATCATCTCTCTCTCTCACACCCAGATCCTTAAAGCTAGGCATAATATCATCAGGTAACTTCAAACAATCCACATCCTTACTGTTAGTTTCAGACTCAAGTTTTTGAGCAAAACCTCTCCTCCTCATGCTATCTCTGTATCCAGAACTGTTGCACCTCAGAGTCAACATCAGCTGGAGCCTGAGAGTTATCCCAAATGAAGTTTCCTTCAGAGTCAACAACCCCTTTTTGGACCATCAACTGGAAAACAACATTAGCATTCAAATCAGAGTTAGCAGCCATCCTAACCCTGCTAGTCCCTTGACCACCATTCTTTGGCAAATTTCCAAAGCTAGTTTGTATAGGGGGCAAACCATTTCCAGAGCTACCCTCATGGTTCATACCATCTCCTTGGCCAGTAGAATCATCAGCACCTTTCTGATTCTGATCATTCTGATCCTCTTTATCTTGAACCTCATCACACACCACAGCAGGAACAGTAGCATCAATATTAAAACCCAGGTGGAACAAGTGATCATGGAAATTAAAAAGTCTGCCAGCAGGTAACTTGGAAGGGTCTTTACACTTAACCAAGACCCTGACTTCTTTAGCATTATTTTTGAAGATGCTCTGCCAATCAACATCCTCCAGAATGCCACAAGTAGAGACAGCTTGATCTAAAGTACTCCATTCACACCACTTAGTCTGCAAGCCAGTAATCACCACCCGAACTTTCTTCAAGGAATCAACTGGTTTTGGGTCATCATTCCAAGCCTCAACTTTGACCCAAACACCAGGTTTTGACACACCAAACTTGGGGTAGCCAATGACCTGTTCCACACCAATGTGTGGAGGGAACTTAATAAGAAAGGTATTGTCCACTCCTAGCTCTCTGATTTGCCATGGCCAGTTTGTCTTGTAGATCTTGGAGAACTCCTGAGCCAGTTCAACAGCAGTCAAAGACCCCTCCTCAACCAAGACAATACCACAATTTTTTGTGGATGCAATAGGATGCATAACCACTTCAGGGACCTCAATGTGATAAAAGCCAAGACTAGGAGCACCACTACCAACATACCTAGCCATCTGATGAGGCCTCTTCCTAACAGGACACTTCTCCACAACATGAGAGGAACTTTTACAAATGAAACAGAGAGGAGTCTTCTCACAACTGCTCTGCAGGTGACCTGGTTCACCACAACACAGACAAATTGCATCCACATAGTTCCATTGATTAATGCTACTCACAGGGGCAGCAGCCTCTCTCTGAACAGGCCCCTGTTTCTTCTTAGGCTTCTGCTGAACTTTACCTTTCTCAATCATCTCATTACTCTGTGGAACTTGCTGCTGTTGTGGAGCAACCCACTGATTGGAAGGCATGTTGAATGGTTGCTGACCAGGGAAAGCAGGGAAAGGAGTATTGAAACCCCAAGGTGGTTGCATACCTGGGATGAAACCAAAGGGAGGTTGATTGGGATAGAACTGAGGATTGAACTGCCCCATCTCAAAAGGATTCTGCTGGAACTGTTGCTGGCCTCCCTGCTGAGCCTAGCTCTCCTGTTCCTTGCCTCTCCCTCTGCCTCTCCCCTGGTTCCCTCTGCCACGATCACCCATCTCAACTTCTCTGGTTTCTTCAGGCAGCCAGTCTTCAAGCCCCAAACACTGTAGGCCAGAGGTGAGCTCCACAACCGCCGCCACCAAGAGGGGGGACGCGTGAACCCTAGGACCAGGAGCAGCCTTGGTTATAAAGGAATGGACAGGTGTCCTGTGGGGAGTAGGATAAGGTGGAGGTGGTGGAGGTTGCAGAGGCTGTGGTGGTGGACAACACATGGGCTGCAAAGGACAACACCACTTATAACTCAATATTTTGACATGTTTATCAACACCGTCCTCCATGCATACTATTTTTGTGAGAATTTTTTAGAACGTTTCCACGGCGTCTTTTCATAACTTAGTGTCATAAGATATTTTTCATATTATTAAGGCAACCCGCAAACGAAAAATGAAGGCAAATGTGTCGGGATTCTCAGCCAAATTTCCGTAAACTCCCCCAAGTTCATCCATGTAGGAACTTCGGCTATGATTATCTCAAGAAAAATAGTGACTATGATTATATGACAACACGAAGGGTGTTATAGCAAAATGGGACATTTCGATGCATTTTTGCTACCACTAGAAAACCTTGGCTATGGGCCCGTGAAACCCTACGCCCATATGGACTTGGGGTTTGTGGCCTGGGGTTTCTGTTGTGCGCGGCAGTGAGGCCGGAGACGGAGGGGCGGCAGAGGCGGAGTCGCCAAGCAAGCCATGGAGGAGAACTGGAGAAGCGAGACCACTCCTCCCCCTCTTCCTCCTCGATCCGCCATGGACCTCTCCCCGTACTCCGGTCCGCACCCATCTCGCGACCCGCCCCTTCTCCGCCCTGTACATTTTGTGCGTAGTTTTGTTTTCTTAGGTTTCGATTCGCCGATCGGCGAGTCTGGCGGCCGATTCCGGGCATGCTGTTTTTGTGGCGGTGGAGATTAGGCCTCTTTAGTCTGGCTGCGACTCAAGGGCTCGTCCCGTAATCGCGTCTTGTCTTGCCTACATTTGCTTGTTCCTCCCCTGTTCGGCCGCGGATTCTAGGCCATGGGATCATGGTCGGGAATCAGGATGCTGTCTAGGGTGCAATGCAGGCGTGTATTTTTACTGACTGATCGCTAGTTATAGGCTTGTCTGTAAGTTATACTAGCAGTAGCACCTTGGTGAAGATGAGCAGCTGGAAAGCAGAAAGTTCTTTTTGTTCCTTTCTAATGTTTAGGTTCGTATACATGTGGCCACAATTGCTGCATTGTGCCTTCTCTCTGCTTCGTGGTGGGAATGCATAGGTGATTTACGGCTGTTACCGTCCGTGTCCCGTTTAAGACGGGGTGAGTGAGGTATTAGTGGGAGGCGTGTCAGGTTTTCTCCATGTGTTAAAAGTTGTGTCAGCAGAATTTTAATTGTGAGCTGATGATGGAGTTACCCAGCACATGTTAATATTATATGGGATTTTATTGAAATCGTACAGTGAGTGATTTCCAACAGCATTTGTACTGAAATTCCATCATTTTCTTCTTCAGTTGGTTAAATCACATATTTTATGAGTTCATTAGTTATGAGTTTCGTGCATCACATGTTTCAGATGCCTTGAGCATATGGTTAAATACATGATAATGTATCAATACATAGGATGCATTAACAAATCATTTTCTGACTGTGTTCTTTTAATGTTGTAGCGTCTTTTATAGAACAATATCATATTGTATGATAAAAGATGCAGTGAGGAGTAGTACTGATTGTTGAGTTTAAGACATTCTTTCTAGATTCATTTTATATGTATCTAGTGTACCTTTAATTTGGGGTGATGATCTATTATGTTTTGGAAGGGATCTGCAATACCTATAACATTTCTTTCTTTTTTCACCATTTGTGGGAGAGCTTAATGTTTGTTGCCACTCTACCACTACTGTGAGAATTTTCTGAATTTTTTGTGAGCAGTGACTGTGCTCTTCTGGTTCTCCAGGGTTTATTGCTGATCCAGCTAAATGCCGTTTGCTGAGTGTCGATGCAAAGAGAAAACTTCTCTGTGAATTGTCAAAGTGTCCAGATAGGGCACTTGAACTGCTGCATGAATGGACACGCCCTGATATTATACAGATTTTCTGTTCTGAATTCTGTAAAGATAGAAAATATGAAGGGACATCAAAACAGTTGATACTACATTATCTCTTCAATGCTGTGAATGGGAAGTCATCTGGCCATGGGAAATGTATGAAGAGGTCAGGCCCTGAGCCGGACTCTGGTAATAAAAGACAGAAAAAAAGTGATGTTCCAGCACTTCCAATTGTTGCAAGCACTCCAGTAACAGCTGTTATAAGTGCACCAACGAACAATGCACACCTTTGCGAAAATTCAGCTTGTAGGGCTAGTCTTGTTCCAGCAGATAAATTTTGCAAACGTTGCTCATGCTGTATTTGTTTTAAGTACGATGACAATAAGGATCCTAGCCTCTGGCTGTCATGTGATTCAGATCAATCATTGCAGGAAGTGTCATGTGGTTTGTCGTGCCACCTAGAATGTGCATTCAGGGATGAAAGATCTGGCATTCTGCAGATTGGACAGTCAAAGAAACTTGATGGTGGTTATTACTGCACCCACTGTGGGAAACAGAATGATTTGCTTGGGTATTTTCTGAAACATTTTTCACTTACAATACTATGGACGCTAATGTTAAAATTAGCTAGTCACACATATCCGTTCCCGTACTTATGCTTCCAGTCTTACTTGTTTGTTGCCTTGTCGCATCAGTGCTATTCTCGCAAATATCTCCACCATGATTCACTCATTTGGAATGGTTCAGCTTTTAGCCTTTTATGAAAACTACCCCCCTGTCCATAGTCCTTGTCGTGGTTTTAGTTCAAAAAATTTGAACCAGAACCATGACAAGAATTATGGAATGGAGGGAGTAGTTTTCTTCTGCTACTATACAAATATTGCTTTTCATTCAGAGGTAGTTAAGAGTGGGATCAAAATTTTACTACGCTGCCCACATGTCCTCTTTTTCTCTCTTAGCATGGTTTGTATTTTCACCTTTTGTGGTTTACATGAACTTGAGGGCTGAAGTTAGACTTGTTTTGCCCTGATTCCTAGGTGTTGGAAGAAACAACTATTGATAGCAAAAGATGCTCGGCGGTTTGATGTGTTGTGCCATCGGATATTTCTTAGTCATAAGATCCTCATATCCACTCAGAAGTACCTGGTCCTCCATGAGATCGTGTACACAGCAATGAAGAAGCTGGAGAGTGAGCTTGGCCCGATTAGTGGCCTTCCAGATAAGGGCCGGGGAATTGTTGGTCGTCTTCCTGTAGGTGCTGAAGTTCAGAAGCTTTGTGTCCATGCCATAGAGACTCTGGAATCTATGTTAAGTGGTGCATTAACTGCTGATTCGCAAATTCAGGGTAAGTTTCCACGTTTTTCATTTTTTGTTATCATCGTGTACCTGTAATTTGTATTAACGTTTCTGCATAACTTGTAATTCAGGTTCTTGTATGGTACCGTCAAACTTCATAAAGCTTGAGGATATATCCCATGAATCTATCACTGTAGTTTTTGATCTGGATGTATGCCCCGCTCTCTCTCGAGGTTTAACCGGCTTTAACTTGTGGCACCGAAAGGCTAGTGAAGGAGATTATCGCTTAAACCCAACAGGCATAATACCGATGCCATCGAGAATGTTAGTGGTCAGAGGGCTTGCTCCATGTACGTCTTATATTATCAAGGTTGTTGCATTCGCCAGCTCAAAGAAGATTGGGTCGTGGGTAGTCAGGACAAGTACCGTTGGCTGTCCCAAGGAGCTGGATGCAAAAGATTCAATGCCAGTAGATGTTAGAGAAGACCCAAATAACATAAGCGGGAAGGAAAATAGTAGTGGTCTGTCTAATTCTTCTTCAGAAGATGTGGAATCGGACGAAGTCAGCACCGATTTTGCTGATCTCAGTAGTTCGTCAGAAAGTGATGTTGAACGTTGTAGAAGTCTTGATATCCTTTACTCAGTAAAGGCACCTCATCACTGCAATCAAACTACCAATTACTCTCGGGATAGAAAAATAGATGCTGCTATGGTAACTGAAGTTGATGGGCCGGAAAAAGCTCCTAGGGTACCAGCATCAGCTTTGGACGACAACGAAGAAGAATCTGGTTCAGCTGCTCAAGCAGCTTTACTGAAGAGGTCCACAGAGTTAATGGCGTGTAGTCAGAGAGCTTTGAAGCAAAACGTGGGAACGATTGGCCCAGAGATTGCATTGCATGCACACACTGGAAACAAGTCGGTTGCTCCACCTGAATACCACGGCTCATTGCTACGCATCATGCAGAAAGAGACTGAAAACTGCAAGTGGGTTTCTGGAACGAGCATTGAAGCAAAATCTGATGATCATATTCCTCAAGATGACAGTTCGAAGACTGAAACAGACCCAGGGTGTTTGCCATGCAAAAGAACCCCAGGGAGAACTGAGGATGGTGGACACAAGGATGGACCTTCAGAACCTAACACATCTGCTCAAGTATCTTCTCTTCTGAAGTCCTCAAACCTGGCGCGTCCCAAGCAGCAGATCTTATTGGAGAATGTACCTGGTTCACTGGCTCCCATAGCAGGGAATGGTATTGAATCTGGCAATATGATTTTCGTAACAAGCTCTAAATCAAATGATGACCATGTTCCTGAATCTGCACCTCTCAAGCCCGAAACAGAACCAGGGAGTACGTCAGGCAAGAACCCCTCAGGAAAGCCGGTGGACATCGAGCAGACCGATGCAGATGCTTACTTGTTCTCTGTCAAGGTGATTAGGTGGCTGGAATGCAAGGGTTATGTCGAGGCCAACTTCAGGGTGAAATTCTTGACATGGTTGAGCCTACGAGCAACTCGGCATGAAAAGAGGGTAGTTAGCGTGTTTGTGGACACTTTCATTGATGATCCCGCAAGCCTTGCCGGCCAGCTAAGTGACACCTTCTCGGAGGCAATCTACAGCAAGAGGCCGCCCAATAGCGCCATAGTGTCTGCATGAAACTTTACCACTGACAATGGAGTTTATATTTCGAAAAGATAAGGGGAGTTTGTGGCATCATCCTACTTAAGATATATCGCTGGCCCCGTACCATCTTAGCTGACCCTTGCATCAAGTTCTCACTGGAACCTTATCCATTGTAAGTAGCTAGTTATGTTTTGTTAACCTCCTCCCCTGCCACTGAAACTTCAACATCTTAATCAGCATGGAGCATCAGGAATTTGCAATCCAGGACAGCCCTTACTTTTGAAATCTTGATGTGTATGTAAGTGTGTGCAGCTATATATCTTAACGCAGGTTCTGTGGTTGAAGTTGAAATTTGATGATTTTCAAGTCGAATGTGCTGGTTAAGTATCAAATTTTTTGGTTTGCCATTTGTTGTCTCAGGAACTTGCTTGATCCAGAGTGAGATTCTAGGATTACTATATGTGAATACCTTAGAAAATACTCCCTCTGTTTCCTAATATAAGATATTTTGGAGTTTGCCAAAAATGTCTTGTATCAGTGAACATAGGAAGTAGGAACAATGGTATGCAGAGATCTTAAGAGTAGCACCACATAGTGTGCAGGGCTGTTAACATTGTTTCCAGATCAAACCACCTATGATCAAACAAAGAGAATAAATGAAAAGAAAATCTCAAAAGAAGAATGGCATTTTTTAGGGACATGGAGAATAGCTGGTCCCATCTGCGAGAAATCCTGGTTAAACTTTGCTAAAACTTTGGGATAGCAACGACAAAAGATGAAACACTTTACATGTATAATTTGATGTAACTGACAGAAATATAGTCTAGTACAATGGAAGCATATTTACTTTCACCCACAGAACGTTTCAATGATATGTAGTATTGTACTAAATGTTGTTCATCATATCAAACCTCTGGGTCTAGAATGATTCGAACTCTAGTCGACATTGGAGCTGAACTCGTTATGGTTATGTCTATTGTCCTGCTTGTTTGACCCATGTATGTCGACGCCGTGTCTTCACCAGCACACCCTTTACTCAGTGCAGTAGGCTGCTTAGGCTCCACTGGTAAGCTCATGCTTTCAGAGTTGAGCATTGCAGCAACATCTGCCATGGTGGGCCGATCTGCTGGATCTTCCTGAGCACAAAGCAGTGCCACCTGAGTGCACCGCGTTATCTCCGCGATTTCATATCCGTTCCCTAACGCCGGATCCACAAGCTCGTGCAACCTTTGGTCCTTCCACATCTGCCAGGCCTGAAATAGTTTTCCAATAAAATTGACATGAGAGAACTGCATCGCAAAACCAAATTTATAAATATATGTGTGCCAAGCATTAACACAGACAATCGTTAGTGCATAACTATAAGAAATCTTGCATGGAATGTATGTTCACTTCACTCACATCTCGTACAAGATCACCAACAGTATCCCCTCGCTTGTGGAGTATGGTATTCTTTCGTCCGCTGATGATCACCAGAACCAAGACGCCGAAACTGAATACATCTGTCTTCAGTGAGTAAATTCCTCGAGATGCATACTCCGGAGCTTTGTAACCACTGAAAATCGAAAACAAAAGAAATCAAAACTGTAAGATTAGAACATCAGAAGGGTTGAAATATCAGGCTCATACCTAGTGCCCACAACCCTGTTTGTACACTCTTCTGCGACGTCTGAACTCAGTGTTCTAGCTGACCCAAAATCACTGATCTTCGGTTCCATGTTATCATCCAAGAGGATATTATTTGGTTTCAAGTCCCTATGGACAATCCATAACATGGAGCCTTTGTGCAGGTAAACAAGGCCCTCAATTACCCCTTTGATTATCTTGAGTCGCTTAGACCAGTCTAGCAATGGCCCTATTATTCTATCTGTAAAATGTTCAGATAATTATTATATTTTAGATAATAGTAAGTGCAACTTATATTATGCTCTGAAACCAAATTATAATTAGTTCCAAAGTGAAACTAGATCTACTTCCCTAAAAAAACTAGAGCTACTGTAACCTTTCATTCAGCTGTTGGTGTTTTGAATTCCTTCACATATTTTACTTGGAATTCAATGGACTGGATATCGATCCTGACGAGCAAGAGAAAGGGGAAAGATTATATGATGAATTGGCTGACAGTAGCATGTATGGGTCCTAACAGGACACCTGTGGTTAAGGGTCATGCAAACTTTTGAAGTCTGACTGAAATTTTACTAAGCTGCTTCACTGAGTCAATAAGGGATTGCTGGCAAAGGCAATGAGCACAGGAAATGTGACGAGCATTTTCGAGGGAGTATATGTGACCAATAGTACATAATTTAATAAGAGGTTTCTGATAAGTACAAGCACTTTGTTTGAATTTGTCTTAGGGACACTTCGATTTGCAAGATTTCTTTTCCTCCATTCCTGATGGAAATAATCTGTTTATTCTAAATACCTGTGAATCAAAAGGGCCTTTAGTTTGCTTAAGTCATAACTATGATCTTAGGGAGAATGTACCATATATGTGACGGTCGAGGGAACTATTGTGCATGAACTCATAGACTAGAGCCCTTTCTTTCTGATGTATAGACCACCCTAGTAACCTAATCAGATTGGTATGCTGAAGCTTCGCCAGCTGCAATTCACTCTTGAAGCCAAATATTGTTGCGTGCTCATCAGCTCTCTTTACGGCAACCATAAGTCCGCTGGGTAAGTGTCCCTGCAATAGTTACTAACAGAGTTGGAGTTACATTCTCACAATAGAAATCAGTGCATTACAGGGAAGACAAGGAGATCAGGCATATACTTCGTTAGTGCATTTATATGTCGGCATAGATTTACCTTATAAACAGTACCAAATCCACCCCACCCAAGTATTCTGTTTTCTGAGAAATTGTCTGTGGCATCCACGATCTGAAAGAAGTTGAACTTTGAGAACCCCGTCCAAGCCTCTTCTATACGGGTACAAAGGTTCACAAGTTCTTCAATGTCGAAGATGTTCTGTTCTTGCGGGTCCAGTTTTCCTGATTCATCGATAATCTATCATTGTTAGCTGTCACCAATGGGATTCCAAAAAACATTGTTTGAGTACAGATTATAGAGACGATTCTACGATTGTTTTCCGCATCGATCATCAACTCATCCTAATTAGGGGCTTCCGTGTGGGAGATCACCATCTTATGGAAACAAAGGGAGATTATAATACATGACGAAGTCATGCAATATATTGACTTCGTTTCTATCACCCGCCTCACATTTATCATGTGGTTACTATTGGCTAAATATGTGCTAAAGGAAATTTCTCAACCAGAGAACTAACAATTCAAGTAATATGAAGTTCAAAATCTGTATCTAAACATATGTTTACTTCCAATAGCTAATATTCTTCCATGAGATGTGCTAATTAAATTCTAATTTAACATTCTGTATTTTCTATTTTTCTCTATCGATATGAAATGAAGGAATACCCTGCCAATTCCCTGAATTTGTATCAGACGTTGTTGCTGGTGATATGCCCAGTGTGCTGTCGCAATGGAATGCGCCAGTATTCCTTTCATCAAAACAATAAAATAAAGGAACACCCTGCCATCTGAGGAGGTTCTTAAAATAATTGACCACATGAAATTAGATGTAGTGATACAATGTTTTCTCATGAAAGAGTATGCACGTGACAAAATAACATCAAAATCCGTCATATGGACATATTTTGCAATATATCTAAAAAAATGAGCACCAGGACATTGCAACTGTTCAGACATAAGTACACAACAAAGCAATTCCGAAATCCTTGAACCAAATAACATTGATATGGACCTTTATGCTATCAGTTTCCATATCTGACTCCATGATTGAGTACTTCAAGAAATCTATTACTTTTTCAATAAACGTTGACCCCTGGGGAATGATCCCTCGCGGACTATACGTTGTTAGGTAGATGAGACCTCTCCAGCAGCGAATTGTACATGCTCGGATAAAACCCCGTTTAATTCGGTCCCCATGGGGACTCAAACCCGAGTGGGCTGGCTGCGCACTCGCTAGCCTTGCCACCAAGCCAGCACTTGGTTCTCAAAAGGATTATAGGGCGCTTTATTACTTTAGGAAAGTTATTACTTACCTGCAAATGGTTGTTCTCCAACACTGCAAAGTTCAGTAGCTGATTGAATGTGTATTTTAGTGAACTCCGAAGATCTTGTGGGAAACCTGAATATAAGCCAATCTCATAATTACTATATCTTACGCCATCCAACAATGGTTTCAACAAATCAATATTCCTTAAAAAGTGGCAAACTTCGTACAAACGAACTTATGTCACGGTGCATAACTTGAGCTTCATGATGATTCAACTTAATAAGGAAAAATCATGCTTATTCTGACATAAGAAACTTAACGGAAAATCTTATACTTTAGGTCAAACATATTAACTCATTGATCTGATTTACAGACATATGATATACATACTCCAAACCAGAACGGCTTCTATGATATAAACAAAGTGGTAGCCACTAATCTATCAAATATGCTAAAAAAATCATCTAGCTGTCACTTGTCACTTTGTCAGCATAACGAATGGTCAATCTTCCACGTTTCTATTTGGTTAAGAAGACTTTAGATTTATACATTAAGAATACTTCTCTGGGTAATAAAAGAGTGGAGATTTGGAGCGCTCCCTTCATTTTGAAAAAAAAATGGTACTTTTGAGTTTCGAAAAGATTGGAAAAAAATCTCAGGAGTACATGTACGGTGCTTCATATATTTGTGCGAAATTTCAGAAAAAAACTTTTATTTTAGGCTACAGGAAAAAAACGAATTCCTGGCAGCAAATAAGACTAGAAATACGTATTTTTGTGTAGCCCAAAATACAACATTTTTTTAAACGAAAATTTTGGTGTATATTTTGGATGTATGCATCTAGTTATATATTTATTTTAAGAATATTTGGAGACATAAAAGTACAGGTTTCAAATTTTTTTTTTAAAGGAGCACTGGTGCAAACAGTTTCCGGGAAAACTTATCTGACCTGATGTAACGATCTGAACAATAAGTGACTACACTGTGAACCCCCTCATCATCCTGCAAGACAATGATAGCAAAAAATGACAACAATAAATTCGTGTACACTTGACCAGCAATTAGACCAAAATTCAGAAGGAATCAATCAATCGAGTTAAAATTAAAATTTCCATAAATCAAGTGCTTTTCCTTACCACATAGGCTTCAATTTTGATATGAACTTCTGCATAAGTACTAACCTTGGCACGGCCTCTATTTGCAGCAGAGTTGTCGACGAGGGTGATGAGCGGGATGAGGCGGATGAACATGTCGATCTCGTGCTGCGCGGCGCGGAGCTCCTCGGCCATCCATGCCCCCAGGAGCAGGCGGCGGAGGTAGCCGCAGTCCTGGCACGCGGTGACGAGCGCGTAGCACCGCCGCAGCGCGCCGCCGAGCTGCTCCAGCGGCCGTCTGGTGGCCTCCCTCCGCATCAAATCCGCGAGCTCCAGCTCGCCGAGCAGGCTGCCGACGAGCTCCACGTGCTGTGCGAGGCGCACGCAGGCGTCCCGGTGGCGGCGCGCCACCAGGGCGGCCTGCACGACCATGGAGACCAGCCCGAGCGCGTCCACGCCGACCAGCTGCGCCACGCTGGAGGCCTGCCCCAGGGTGTCCCACAGGGTGCTGGAGGAGCTGCCCCATGGGCTCTCCATGCTCGCTTCTTCCTGCTCCTGCACGCTGCAGCCTCTTCTGTCCAAGGCGGTCAGGCCTCGTTGTCGCCATTGACGGGAGCCGGCGCGCCACGTATCTCTTGGTGAGCTTGTGTTTGACGGAGACTTTGACTAAGCGTGGTAAACTGGTAATGTCCCATTTCTTATTTCCTTTCTTTGCGGGGAAAAATAATTTAGTTAAGCAATGATAGAGTTACAATCTTATCTGCTGATCCATTTCCTGGGGAAATTTCCTAGCCAAACTACCGTTTTTGGCCCTACTCTATCAAACTTTGCTAGTTCATAACTTGTACAATTTGCCTCCCTATCAATTCTAGCAATTTTACCTCTCTGTCCCAGTGTAAGGCCAGATTGAGTCTCTCTTCTAGCGCAGACAGCTCAGCCTCAACCGTATCTGCACAGTTGAAAAGTTGCCAACATTCAGCAAAAATGACAGTCCTAGAGCTATCCCTCAATACCATTCCAGCTCCGATAGATTCATCTACCATGAACGACCCATCAACATTCAGTTTCGCCTAGTCTTGTGCAGGTGCCTCCCATTTCTTTCTCTTTCTTGGCCTTCCCATTCCTTCGTCTTGCATGATCATTTCCTTTCCCTTTATATTTTTCCTTTTATTTTTGAGGAAAGCTGGTCGGGGATATCTTATATGCCATGTTGGCTTACTAAAGCTATAGATATTTGGCGGTTTAAGTTGAGAAATTTTAGAAGACTAGTTAAGGAGTGGGATGCTAAGGTGGAGTCTAAGGGGCTGTTTGGTTGAGATTAAATCTAGTTTTTGAATTTTGGCTTATAAACCGCAAAATCATCTACTAGGTGTTTTTGGTTTTGGTTTTATTTTTGGATTTTAAATAGACATAATTGTATGATGATATAGCAAAGCTAAAACCAAAAGTACCTATTTAGATACTTTTGTGGCTTATACGCCAAATTTAACCCCAACCAAACAGCTCGTGAACAACATAAGAAGAGAAAACAATTTATTGCTAGGTACTATGATATTTTAGACACCATGTTAGAAAGTCAACCCCTATCTCCCTGGTACTAAGCAACATATAATTTTTTTTTTGCATGGAACTACAGGATGTCTGAAGAAATGAGGAAACCAAGGCCTAGGAAAAGGGATATCCTTAAGAAAAAAATTGCTTATTTCCATGCAATGACTAATAGAAAATGGAGGAAGAAGCAGATTTTATCTCTGGAAGGGCCTGATAGTGAAGTTCATGATGCCCCAGGTATGTTGGTGTGTTCAATATTATAAAATTCTTTATAGACATGAGGAAAAACACAATGATTTATAGGAGAATGAAGAGTTAGTTTCTAGTTTGTAGAAAGATTTCCCTAATGCGGATTTAGTGAGGAAATGAAGGATGCAGTTTTCGGATCTTATGCAGTTTTTCCTTTTTTGTTTTATCAATATTTTTTTGGATTTGATCAAATATGATATGTCTTCTATGTTAAAAGATTGGAACAAGGGTGAGCTAGACATATTTAGGTTCAACTTATCTTTACTCACTCACTTTGATACCAAAATAACATGCAACAACTATCAAAAAATATAGGCCTATTGCTTTAACTAATTGTTGTTTCAAATTTTTCTCTAAGTGTGTCACTAACAACCGGATGATTAGTGATGTTTTGGTAGCATCCAACCAAACTGCCTTCATTAGAGGGAGATTCATTTTGGAATATGTTGTGTTAGCTCATGAGATAATTCATGATGTGGTATAAAAAAGAGGGTTTAATTTTTAAATTATATTATGAAAAACATATGATAGAGTTGACAGAGATTTTTTTGATTAATATGATGTTCCATGGGGGATTTAGCCCATAGTTCATGAAACTAATCAAGTCCCAGTTGCACAAAGGTTTTGTCGGTGTAAGAACTAATGACACAAACAATACTTTTTTTGAGACAAGAAGGGGTGTGAGGCAAATGTTGGGGGAGATACATAAACCCACAGTTTTCAATGAACCTCGAGGATAGCTTCAATCAATAGATATGCAGCAGAAATAAAACAATCGAGCACATGCACAAGTGACACAAGGATTCACGTGGAAAAACCTCCCCAGGGTGATGAAGAAAAAACCACAGTCGTGGACCAAACGGTCCATGCAAGCTTCATTATGAAAAACCTAGGTACAAGGTCTTCCCTAGAACATCTAGAGATGTACAACACACTCAGCACGTTCTCAACCAGCAACAACAACAATGACCACTTGAAAGATAGTAAAGTAGAGATACCATAGTTTCTATCCTCTTCGGTAATCGGCAAACTGTTCTTAAACCATAGATCCAATCAACACCAAATTTTCTAGACAAGCATACATACATGTTTCCAACATACACACCAAATTTCAGCTCAATCGAACGTCGTCTGCCTTCCTAAACTGCTTGTCTACCAAAACTGCTATGTGCTGAAACTGTAGCAGTCCGAACTAACTAAACCGCTTTCAAATCTGATGCTAAAGTGACCCAAATCTCAAACCATCTATGACATGGTTATACCCTACGGGTACGTGATCTCAGCATACCTGGTCCAGCCCAAGAAAGGCCCATGGCAGATGTACGCCGGCCCATGAAGATTTTCGGGTGGTCAAGGCCCATGACGCCTTCGGATCCTTGGAGAGCAAGACTAGCGTAGATAGGAAATTCAAAGGGGTAAAACCCTAGAACTTGTAACCGACTAGGTCTATGTCCGGGACCTGCCTGAGTCTATATAAAGGCTAGGAGGGCACGACCTAGATCTCTCTCTCTCTCATACTCTCGCATACACGCCTCCACGCCAGATCGAATCTGCGCACCCCTGTAACCTTCGGTTCCACCATAATCAAGAGCAGACAAGCAGGAGTAGGGTTTTCCCTCCGGGGGTCTGAACCTGGGTAAACCTCGTGTCCCCGTGTTGCTTGTTTGCTAACCGTTCCGTGATCTCCAGCATCCCCATCTTCTCCAAAACTCAAGTCCATAACAATGGGCATTGATGAGATCAAACCTCGTCAATTGGCGCCGTCTATGGGAACTGGGGACGCTGATTGTGTGGTCTGACGGTCCCAACCCGATCGATCTACAACTCTGCGGCGACGGAGAGTCACCTCCTCTTCGGCGCTTTCGACTTCACCACCCACTCGCTGGCCACCATGAAAGATTTCGAGCCCATAGGCGACGGACTCGAGATCCTATTCGGGAGTTTCTGCTTCCAGGTGGGTCAGACTGGTACCCTCCGCCTCCCTGAGCGGGTACCCCTACCATCGATCAGGCCCGCCTCATGGGCTCCACACCCTGTGCTACGCACATCGTCATCAAAAGATGAGTTCTACGACAGCAGCAACTGCAACTCCGATCTGTGCGATCCACCTTCGGATGAAGGGACTTACGGTTCCAGATCCGAAAGCTGCGGCAGCAGCGGACCAATCTACGAGCGCTACCAATGCGCCGTAGTCATCCAGAGCGACGTGGAGCAGCAACCGCCCAACCCGCCGCCCAACTCGAACTCCAACCCGTAGGACAGAAACGGCGGGAACAGAAGAAGCCAATCCCCCCCACCCAACGAGGAGGACCATGGCCATGTCATCCGCCTCAACAAGGAGGGATGGGCCCAAGCACGCGCCGCCGTGGCGGGTAACACGGTCTTTCCTGCAGACGCCTCACGCAAACTATTGATGGCATACCACTTCCTCCTCATCGAGGAGCACAAGAAGCAAGTCAAGATGCAAGAAACACTTGACAAACGTAAGTAAGCAGCCTCTGAGTCCAGCGCGCGACGAGCTGCGCTCTCCGCCATGGCCCCCGGCTCTAGCACGAATGGCAATCAAGGAAACAAACATCGCTCACGAGTGGAGAACATGGATCCCAAGGAGCGCCGTGAGGTGACCCGAACCCTCCACACATCCTTCATGGAGATGGACGCCGACGGCAATGTCATCCCGAAAACGCCGCAGGCTGCGATCATGGTAGCCACTGCGTACCTCGCAGCCCACCCACCTCCAGAGGGGGACCCTAAGAGGGCCATGCACAAGTCCGGACTCACCGGACTTGGACTTGTCGGAGCTGCGCTCCACCAAGAAGCTCCTGCGGAGCCGAAGAAAAAAGCTCCATCCAGGCACGATCGGAGCCCCACCCCTTCATCCGAAGAGGAAGAGGAACACGACCTTCCTCAAAGGAAGAAGAGCTCGTGTCATCATAAACGCGACTACGACGCCAGAGACGCGCTCACACAGTGCAAAATAGATAAAGCGCGAGCCAAGCGCGCATGCTCGTCCGAATCCGAGATGGACGAAGACGAAGGAGAACTCTGCGGAGCCCGATGCTTCAGCAGATTTGTTCGGCGAACAAAGATGCCACGCAATTTCAAGCTTCCTTCGGATACTCCGAAGTTAGATGGCACGCAAGACCCAAAGGCATGGCTTAGTGATCATCTATCATCCGTCAAGCTACACGGCGGCAACAAAGAAACCGCCATGCAATGCCTTCAGCTGCATCTGACAGGCGCGGCACGGATCTGGCTCAGCAGTCTATCTTCAGGAACCATCCGAAGTTGGGAGGAGCTAGCTTACAGCTTCATCCGAAACTTCAAGGGCACCAGCAAGAGGCCCGCCTCAATCGAAGAGTTGCGCGCCTGCACTCAACGAACGGGCGAATCCATTCGCTCGTACATACTATGCTGGTCCAACACAAAAAACTCCGCATCACACATCTCCGAAGAGAGGGCCATCGACGCCTTCAGGGATGGCGTCAAGCGCCAAGACTTCAAGGAGGAACTTGGGCGCGTCAAGCCCAAAACACTCGACCACCTCATGGACATCGCCAACAGGTGGGCTGACGGTGAAGATTCCATTCACCGAGCACAATCGGAGGAAGAATACGACTACGGTCGACGATGAGAGCGCCACAGCAAGAGAAGATCGCGCGTCTACGACGATCGCGACGGACCCGACATGGTCGCGGACGGCTACGCCGATTGCCGCAACGATGCCAACCGTAATAGCGGAGGATACCGCGGAGGAAACTTCCGCGACGGGGGACGCCCATCGCAGTCGTGGCAGCGCCGCGACCACGATAACAGACCCTCAGCATACGAAAAGCTTTCGGGTCCATGCACCATCCACTTCTACATCGACAAGCAGGATGGCAAAACAAAGGCAAGCCACATGCTCAAGGACTTCCGTGAGTTCCAGAAGCTCAGCGAAAGCATGGTGCAGATGAGGCAGCAAGCCCCAATTCCTGCGTTCGGAAACGCACCCGCGCCAGGCGAAATAGCACACGGAGCTCCTCCACCACCACCCGTGGGAGGTCCGCACCAGCCAGTTGCACTAGCACAGAACAACGCTGGGAACGGGTATCCCCCGCCGAAGGGAGCACTAATGATCCAGAATGGGCGCCCAACGAATAGGGTGCAGAAGAAAATCACTCGCCAGATCAACTTGGCCGTAGCAACTCCACCCGCCATCCCTGAGTACCTCAGCGGATCGGAGTCCTGCATCACGTTTAGCCGTTCGGATCACCCTTGCCAGATCCCTCGCCCAGGTCATGCTGCCCTGGTGCTGGAGGCACAGATCGGAGGCTTCGAGATGAGCCGCGTCTTCATGGACGGCGGCAGCGACATCAACCTGATGTTCGCAAGCACTCTAGCAGCAATGCGGATCCCGCAGTGCAGCCTGGAGCAATCAGACACAACGTTCCACGGCATCGTCACAGGAAAGGGCATATTCCCTCTGGGTAAAATTTGGCTTGATGTCATCTTCGGCATACCGGATAACTTCCGACTAGAGCGGCTCGAATTCGAAGTGGTGGACTGGCCATCACAGTACCACGCCATCCTCGGGCGCGTGGCATTCGCAAGGTTCTTGGCCGTCCCATATTACGCATACTTACTACTCAAGATGCCAGGACCAAATGGCGTCATCACAGTCCACGGGAGCTTCACCCGATCGGACCAATGCGACAGGGATTTCAATAGAATCTCCCAGTCCTTCGACATGCAAGACAAGCTCGTAAGGCTCCGTGAGGTGACGGATAACGGGGCACCCCCAGTCGCAAGGCAAAACGCACCCGACATGTCCTTCGACTCCACTGTCAACACCAAAAAGGTGCAGGTCCATCCGACGGATGCCTCCAAGACGGTGCTGATCGCCAACAACCTCAGCCCCGCATAGGAAGGCGCGCTCGTTGAATTCCTCCATGAGCGCTGGGAAATCTTCGCCTGGTGTCCTGCGGACATGCCAGGAGTTCCCAGAGAATTCGCCGAGCACGCACTCAACGTTTTTCCAAACACCAAGCCCGTCAAGCAGTCCATCCGGAGACTGTCCGAGCCACGGGCCGAAGCTATCGGCAAGGAAATCAACAGACTACTCGCTGCAGACTTTATCAGGGAAATCAAAGAAAGCGAGTGGCTTGCAAATACAGTGATGGTCCCAAAGAAGGACACGGACATCCTACGGATGTGCGTGGATTTCACGTCGCTGAACAAGCACTACCCAAAGGACCATTTCCCTCTTCCTCGGATCGACCAGATCATCGATTCGACTGCAGGATGTGAGAAACTCTCCTTCCTCGACGCCTACTCAGGCTACAACCAGATTCGACTCAAGGTCGAAGACCAGGAGAAAACGGCGTTTATCACACCGTTCGGAGTATTCTGCTACAACACAATGCCCTTCGGGCTAAAGAACGCAGGTGCCACATACCAGCGATGCATGCAGGCATGCCTGAAGGACCAGATCGGTCGCAACGTCCAAGTCTATGTCGACGACATAGTCATAAAAACCAGGGAAGCAAAAACAGTCATCGACGATCTCCACGAGACGTTCGATAATCTCGACCGCTACAGGATCAAGATCAACCCTGAAAAGTGCGCCTTCGGCGTCCCATCAGGACAACTCCTTGGCTACTTCATCTCCCAGCGAGGGATCGAGGCGAACCCGAAGAAAATTCGGGCCATCATGGCAATGGAGAAGCCAAAGAACCTCAAGGGTGTCCAACAACTCGCAGGACGAATAGCTGTGTTGAGCAGATTCATCAGCCGCATGGGCGAGAAGGCCCTGCCATTCTACCAGCTGCTACGCAAGGCAGATAAATTCGAGTGGGATGAAGCCGGCGACGATGCGTTCGAAAGCCTCAAACGGCTACTCTCCACCTCGCCCGTCCTGGTCACGCCAAAGGAGCGCGAGCCTCTGCTGCTGTACATAGCAGCCACACACCAGGTGGTCAGCATCGTGCTAGTGGTCGAACGACCCAAAGAGGGCAAGACCCACGGGGTCCAACGCCCAATCTACTACCTCAGTGAGGTACTGACACCAACAAAACAGAGGTACCCTCACTACCAGAAACTCGCCTACGGCGTGTTCATGACGGCTCGACGGCTGAGCCATTACTTCCAGGAGCACCAGGTGATGGTCGTCAACTAGGCACCCCTGAACAGCATCCTGAATAACCCAGAGGCCACAGGACGCGTGGCCCTGTGGGGCATCGAGCTGTCACCCCTGGACATCGTCTATGAGAAGCGACTCACAATCAAATCTCAAGTCCTCCCGGACTTCCTTGTACATTGGATGGAGCTGCAGCTGCCAGACAACCCAGACATGTCGTAGTCATGGACAATGCACTTCGACGGCTCCAAGCGTGAAGCCGGAGCAGGAGCTGGAGTCATACTGACCTCCCCGCAAGGCGACAAGATGAAGTATGTTCTTCGGATGAAATTCCGAGCTTCCAACAACGAGGCCGAATACGAAGCCCTCATCCACGGCATGAGGATGGCAAAAATCTGCGACGCAACGCGCCTGGTCATCTATGGTGACTCCAACCTCGTGGTCCAACAGACGATGAATGAGTGCGACGCACACGCCGAAAACATGATAGCGTACCGTGCGCTCTACAACGCACTCGAAGGAGAATTCGACGGCTGCGAGCTTCGGCACGTTGGAAGAGAAAGCAACGAGGAGGCCGATAGACTCGCCAACATCGGCTCCACCTATGCAAAGGTGCCACCAGGTGTGTTCCTCGAACAGATCTGTGTGCCATCCATCAAGCGAAAATTCCCCAAGGGATCACCCGAAGAAGCAGAACACTCGGGGGCTACGCTGCCCGAAGGTCATGAAGGACCCGAGAACCTGGACACAGAGGTCGCTATGGTCAACCTGATGCAGGTGATGGCAGTCGAAGAAACATGGACACGACCATACCTCCAGTTCCTTATCAACGGAGAACTGCCTGACAGCCCGACAGATGCCCGACGCATATCTCGCCGGTCGAAAGCTTTCACCATCATCAATGGCGAGCTGTACAAGCGCAGTATTACGGGTGTATTACAAAGATGCGTCACCATCGGTGACGGGAAAACCATCCTGCAAGACATCCACGAGGGCATCTGCGGCCATCACGCAGGCAGCCGCTCCCTTGTCGCCAAAGCTCTACGAGCTGGATTCTACTGGCCAACGGCCATGAGCGATGCAAAGGACATCGTCCGAAGATGCAACGGGTGCCAAAGGTTCGCCGACAAACCGCACGCACTGTGGTCGAACTCGGTCGATACCTATAGCCTGGCCCTTCGCCCAATGGGGCCTCGACATGATCGGCAAACTGCCAAAGTCCTCGAAAGGGGGGCACGTTTACCTCTTGGTCACAGTCGATAAATTCACCAAGTGGGTCGAGGCCATGCCGGTTACCAACCAAAAGGGCAAGACTGCCGTCAAGTTCTTCGAGTCCATTGTCTACAGGTTCGGCATCGCATGATCATTACCGACAATAGATCAAACTTCATCTCCAAAGAATTCCAAGACTTCTGCGAAGGCCTCGGGATCAACATCACATACGCCTCAGTGGCTCACTGTTGGGGAGGTAACCCCAGATAGGGTAAAGACGGGGAAAGACGAGGGTACAATCCCCGTCTGGTTTTCGAGTTACAGTCTAAGTCGGCCGAATCCTGTAGAAGTCGGCCGACATATGAAGGCGAGAGACCCGTATATTTATGTTAAGACATTACCCGGCCGAGATATTGCGTAAGTCGGCCGGGTTAGCCTGAGTGATCTTGATGCAGGTGAAGGATGATCCGAGTTATGCGAGGAGGGACCGAATGATATGAAGCTTGCAGGAGAAGGAGAAGCCTGAAGTCAAACCCTAGCTGCAAGCTAGGGAGAACCTGAACGGAGCCAAGCGCTAGGGACAAAGGCGTAGAGCGACAGAGAGGCAGGAGGAGGTCACGGAGGTGACAATCCGAGCTCGAGGCGCATGTGAGGCCCTCTGGAACCTTGCCGTCATTAGAGGGGCGACAGGGAAAGGGGGGCACCGAACTACTATATTGGGACAAGCATATTCCTCGAATATGCTTGCCATGTCAGCCCTAGAGGAACCCAGGGCTCTCCTTTATAAGGAGGGGCTTGGACTCAGAAGGAGGCATCGACTGAAGTTAGAGCCGTTAGGCTGGTAAAGTTCTTCTCTTCTCCCTGTATACAGCTCAAGGAGCACTTGTAGCCCAAGGAAGAAGAAATAAAGATCTTTGCCTTAGACTTCTGTGTGTAGAATCAACTACATCTTCCCTCCCCAGATCCCTCTAGCATCCATTGGCCCCATACTTTAGCCTACCCATGGCATCTGCCGTGTCACCACCACGACAGTTGGCGCCCACCATGGGGCCAGCAGCGGTGCTAGCTGGAGTTATGATCCGGACGGGAAACTTCATCAACACGGGCGAGCGCGTTGTTTCTGGCTTGGTCCAGAGATTTGGTCTCTGTGACTATGTCAGCGACAATGCAGGGAGCTTCAGGGGGAAAACTCCCCCGCGTAATGGTGTCTTCATCAGCCTGGGCGGGCACAAGGTCTATGTCGGCGTCGACATCTCCAGCGTTTATCCTCACCAAGTTGTTGTTGCAGGAGAGCCACCTCTGAACGCCGCGAGCCGTCCGCCCAGAGCACATCCTGCAGGCAGCGTCGAGGTGATGGTCGCATCCGGAGTGCAAACTGGAGCAGCAGCTGTCGGGTCAAGCAGAGAACCCGCCACCGGTGTATAGGGCGCACCCAGACAGACCGCACCACTACCCACCGAGGTAATCCCGCCAGCGACCAACCCGACCGAGGTTCAGGACACCACCCCAAAGGCACCAAGAGTAAGAGGGCTACCTCTGGAAAGGCCAGAGAACATTCTTCAGGCGACCATAGAAAACTTGACTACACCTGTAGCGCCGATACTTGATCCGGCAAATGCTCAGGCAGAGTTGGAAGAAACCAGGCAAAAGGTGCTGGTAGAGGCCAAAAAGGTGTCGGCCTTTAAGCGAGTCCTTAAACAGGACCTGCGAGAATATGCCAAAGCTAATAAGCACGTCGCACCCGGGTGGACGAATGAAGATTGAGAGGGAAAAACCTCATGGATGATATCAACAAAGTGCATGATGCTCATAAAGCTGAATCAGTGTATTTGGGTTTGCCGAGGTACTGAGACCCGGCAAAAACCTAAGAGCGGCAAATGCCGCAGCATTAGAGTTAGAGGGTTGACCGTGAAGCCGGCGAAACAACAAGAAAGAGTGAACGAACTGCGCATCGCGAACCAAAGAAACGAAGAAATGCTCAAAGCAAACCGGCGAGGCGGGGGCCTCGAATGGTTCACTCGGGCAGCACCGCCTTGTTCATGGCATGACATCTTCACCCGGAAATAATGCACGAAGGACAAAGCGGTAACCTCGGGAAGAGGAACAAGCAAATTGTCCCATATGATCCGGCGATGGTGGAAAGGCAAATGAGAACAGAGGCAATGCAAGCCGAGGTAACAGTGGGGAGAGGAACCACGGCCGTATGGAAAAAGACGGCGGAAGCCGAGGCAATGGAGATCTCGGCAGAAGAGAACCCGCGAGAGGCAATCATGAGAACAATATCCCGGTCGAAGTAAGGAGAGAACTGCCACTCAACCCGCAACCGAGGCATGAACCCGGCAGAAAGAGAAAGCGAGGCCAGCTCGCCACAATCAAATTAATGAGAGATACAATGATGGTTATTCCGAGATGGAATATGCGATCCATGGCGGAAACAACCACTATGGAATACAAGATGTAGTTACATGCAGATTTGCCATCAAATGATGCAAGAGTGAAGATGGACCGGCTATACCGGTCGAGTTGTTGAAGAACGGGGCCCACAGAACCGACATGCTGGACCACGGATCATGGGCGAGCCACTGTGCGAATTTTCAGCTAGCAAGGGCGAAAACATATAATGGGAGTACCAAACCACAAGACTGGTTGATTGACTATGCCCTTTGTAAAAATAGCGGGTGGGAACTTACGATGGGCGATGCGGTATGTCCCACAAATCTTTGGAAGGACCAGCTAGGGTGTGGCTGAATAATCTACCGTGGGCGATATCAACTTTGGGCTGGATTTTGAGGAAATGTTTGTCGACAACTTTACTAGCACATACAAGAGGCCAAACAGGCCACAACAGTTAGCCATGTGCAAGCGAGGCGAATAAACGAGATAGAGAGTTTTTAACTCGGTGGTGCAACCTGAGAAACTCATGTGAAGGAGTCATAGAATCGCAAGCAATAGCTTGGTTTGCACAAGGATGCCGTTATGGCAGCGTATTGTGGCAACGTCTACAAAGAGATATGCCGACCACACTGGCAGAAACTATCAGAATAGCGGACTCCTACGCATTAGGAGACCCAACGCAACCAGAATTAATGTCGGCGGATCATCGCGAGCAACAGGATCATTATGCAAGAGATTTGGCCGGGTCATCCAGGCGCAGTGATTTCAGAGGAAGAAGAAGAGAGGAGAGGCCGGATTATAGATATAATTCGGCCCAAGTGGCGGCAGTAGCACAAGACCCGCCGAGTCACGGAGCAACTCAACGGCAAAAGAATGGTCCTCAGCAGTGGACACCGAGGAATGAAGGAAAAAGGCAGTGGACCCCAGAACAGAAGAAACAGTGGCAGGAGAGGCCGAAGTACACGTTCGAATCTATGTTAGATCAGCCGTGCAAATTTCACACGTCAAACCCATCCAGGCCAGCCAACCATACGACCCGCCAATGTGCATGGATGAAAAATGCAATGGGGAACCCCGCAGGAATTCAGGCACCCCATCAAATACATCAGCAGCATGAACCACAGTTGACTGGAGCAAATGCACAACAACTGATGTTACCGCCCCCTCCCCCGAGGTACGATAACTCGAATCGGAGAGACGCAGTACATCAAGTAATGAACCAAGTCCAGGATGGAAGGACAAATCCGGCGAATACCGGACGCAATGATTATAGAGAACATCATCAGTCTTATTGCGTATTCACGACGGAACAACAAGACAAACAGAGTGTGCAGCGCCGGCATATGGAAGTAAACACAGTTATGCCGGCAGTGCCAAGATATGTGCCTTGGTCGGATCAGGAGGTAACTTGGAGCATAAAGGATCATCCCAAGATAATGCCGAATCCCGGATTATATGCACTCGTGTTGGATCCGACATTTGTTGGACCGAGCATCAATGTGTAATTCTCAAAGGTACTCATTGACAATGGAAGCAGTATCAACATCATGTACAAAGATACCATGCATAAACTCGGAATATCGCAGAACATGTTGCAATCCACGAGGACCACTTTCCATGGGATAGTGCCAGGGATTTCATGTGAACCCATTGGTAAGGTCAGAGTGGATGTGTTATTCGGCACAAGAGATAACTGTAGAGCAGAAAATTTAGAGTTTGAGGTGGTGAATCTAGAGAGTTGTTATCATGCTTTACTCGGACGGCCAGCGTTGGCCAAATTCATGGGCAGCTGTCATATAAGTTATCTGAAAATGAAGCTACCCGGACCACAAGGAGTGATAACAATTGCAGGGGATTACAAGAAGTCAATGGAGTGTGCTTCAGCCGGGTCAAATTTGGCCGAATCATTGGTTATAGCAAGAGAAAAAAGAAGGATTCAGGAGGTAGCAGCCCTCGCTCGGGCACCTGTGAACATGCCGGCACTAGCCAACCCGCATGGCAGTGTCTCTTTTCAGCCGACTAAAGAAACAAAGAAGTTTCAGATAGATGAGCAATTCCCGGAGCGTACTGTAACTATTGGTGCAGGCCTGGACGCTAAATAGGAAAGCGAGCTCACCAACTTCCTCCGTGAGAATCGGGACATATTTGCATGGTCAACTCAGGATCTGCAAGGTGTTCCGAGGGAGTTGGCTGAGCACTCTTTGAATGTAAGGCCAGGAGCAAGGCCGGTGAAGCAACCTCTCCGCCGCTTCGCCGAAGACAGGAGAAAAATAATAGGGGATGAAATAGCTCGGCTCCTCGCAGCCGGGTTCATCATGGAGGTGCTGTATCCGGATTGGTTGTCGAATCCGGTGCTAGTCGAAAAGAAGAAAGATGATCCCAATGTAGCCATTGTATGGCGAATGTGTATCGATTACACGAACCTGAACAAGGCGTGTCCAAAAGATCCTTTTCCATTACCTAGAATAGACCAAGTCATTGATTCGACCGCTGGGTGTGAGTTATTGTCATTTGTAGACGCGTATTCTGGTTTCCACCAGATACCGTTAAATCCGGCCGATCAAATGAAGACTACGTTTATTACCCCGTACGGGGCTTATTGCTATCGCACAATGCCATTATCTGCTTGAAGCAGGAGCAACATATCAGAGATGCATGCAAAAGTGTCTACACGATCAGATAGGGAAAAATGTACAAGTATATGTAGATGACGTGGTCATCAAAACCAAGGAAAGCAAAACGTTACTGGAAGATATACGACAGACTTTCGCGAACCTGAGAAGGTTCTGAATGAAGCTTAATCCAGAAAAATGCACGTTTGGCGTGCCGGCAGGAAAACTACTCGGTTTTCTTGTATCTAGCCGAGGTATAGAGGCCAACCCAACAAAGATAAAGGCAGTAGAAAGAATGGAATTGCCAAGATGTTTAAATGATGTACAAAAATTCACGGGTTGTCTAGCCTCGCTCAGCCGGTTTGTATGTCGGCTGGGAGAGAAGGCGCTACCACTATATCAGCTGATGAAGAAATCAGATAAATTCATTTGGACTCCACAAGCGGACAACGCATTTCATGAGTTGAAAAAGATGTTGGTCACAGCACCCATTTTGGCTTCTCCATTGTCAAAAGAGCCTATGTTACTCTATATAGCGGCTACCAACAGAGTAGTAAGTGCTGTAGTCGTAGTAGAACGACTTGAAGATGATAAGTCGGTACAAAGGCCGGTGTATTATTTAAGTGAGGTGTTATCCACTTCAAAGCAGAATTACCCACATTATCAGAAGATGGCTTATGGAGTGTATATGTCGGCAAAAAAGCTTAAACATTACTTCGAAGAGCATCCCATCAAAGTGATCTGTGAAGCGCCTATAGCCGACATATTAAGCAACAAAGATGCAAGTGGCCGAATAGCAAAATGGGCAATCGAGTTGTCACCATACGCTCCACAATTTGATAGGAGAGACGCAATCAAATCTCAAGCCGTCGCCGATTTCTTCGTAGACTGGGCCGAAGTGCAGTATGAGCCACCGTTACCAGACCCAAATTATTGGACAATGCATTTCGATGGTTCCAAACTAAGAAATGGTTTGGGAGCGGGAATAGTGTTAACCTCGCCTAAAAGAGATCAGCTGAAATATGTGCTACAAATACATTTTGCCGCATCCAACAACGTAGCCGAATATGAAGCACTGGTCCATGGATTGAAAGTAGCAAAAGAGATTGGCATACGCCGAATCTTATGCTATGGGGACTCGGATCTAGTAGTACAGCAAGTCTCAGGCAATTGGGATGCATTAGATGCTAATATGGCTTTATACAGATTTCATGTGCAAAAGATCAGTGGATACTTTGAAGGATGTGAATTTCACCACATACCTCGGGCAGAAAATGATGCCGCGGACACGTTGTCAAAACTCGGATCAACTCGGCAGTCAATTCCCCCGGGTATTGCCCTGGAACACCTCAGAAAACCATCAATAGTCCCGTCGCCAGAATCCGAATCTATCTTTATTCCGGCAAATTCAGCAGAAGATAATGCGCCGATGGAAGTAGACCAACAATATGACTCGTAACCCCCCAAGAGGAGGACAGCAGAGGTAAGCACAATTATGGAGAAGGCCGAGGTAGATATGTCGGCAGAAAACATGGAAATAGATAGTGAGACCACACCAGAAAAAGTCACACCGCTATGGGCGCAACCCATATTCTCTTACCTAAAAGACGCGATGTTGCCGAGCAATGAAGTATTAGCAAGACAAACTGTAAGGAGAGCAAAAGCTTATACGATCATAAACAATGAGCTATATAAAAGAAGCGTTACAAGCGTATTGCAGAAGTGTGTGAGTTCGGCAGAAGGCCAGGAGATCCTCCTAGATATACATCAAGGGGAATATGGACACCATGCCTCATCTCGTGCCTTGGTAGCCAAAGCATTCAGGCATGGATTTTATTGGCCGACGGCGTTGAAAGAAGCCAAAGAGTTGGTTGAAAGATGCAATGGTTGTCAGAGATATGCAACCAAAATACATATGCCATCGGCCGAGTTAAAAACAATTCCCATCACTTGGCCATTTTCTGTGTGGGGCTTAGATATGGTGGGACCATTTAAGCCGGCCCGAGGAGGAATGACCCACATATTGGTTATGGTGGACAAGTTCACAAAATGGATTGAAGTGAAACCAATAAAAAATGCGATGGGCCCACAGTAGTGAAATTCCTCAAAGACATTATTTTAAGATATGGTTATCCACACAGTGTTATTACAGATAACGACACAAACTTTGCAGAAGGAGCCTTCGCTAGGTTTTATAGAGAAAAACACATAAGATTAGATGTTGCCTCTGTGGCTCACCCGGCATCTAATGGGCAAGTGGAAAGGTCTAATGGACTAGTATTGTCAGGAATAAAACCATGACTTGTTGAACCACTGCAAAGGTCAGCAGGATGTTGGATTGAGGAACTCCCAGCCGTATTATGGAGCCTCAGGACTACTCCGAATAGATCAACAGGGTATACACCATTCTTCCTGGTATACGGGGCAGAGGCCGTGCTTCCAGCCGACATAATACATGACTCTCCAAGAGTTACTCAGTATACAACCTCAGAGGTAAACGAAATAGCTCGGCAAGATACTGTCGACCTGCTAGAAGAAGCCAGAGAGTTGGCGCTGTCAAGATCAGCTATCTATCAGCAGAACTTGCGACGCTATCATAGCAAAAAAGTAAATCCAAGAGTATTCAAAGAAGGGGATTTAGTTCTCCGACTAGTGCAACGTACGGCCGGCATGCACAAGCTATCACCTCCGTGGGAAGGACCGTTCGTCGTGAGCAAAGCATTGCACAATGATGCCTATTATCTAGTCGATGCTCAGTCCCTTGGAAAGAACAGAGCAGACAAAGCTGGCGAAGAAACGAAAAGGCCATGGAATGTAGCTTTACTTCGTCCGTTTTACTCGTAGTATGTTATCTCAAAATCAAGCATCAGTTATGTATTAAACCTCGGCATCCAGAAGCAGTGACTCGGGGACTGCCATATGTTATTTCAATCTCATGTTATGTATTAAACCTCGGCATCCAGAGCAGTGACTCGGGGACTGCCATATGTTATTTCAATTTCATGTTATGTATTAAAACGTCGGCATCCAGAGCAGTGACTCGGGGACTGCCATATGTTATTTCAATTTCATATTATGTATTAACACCTCGGCATCCAGAGCAGTGACTCGGGGACTGCCATATGTTATTTCAATTTCATGTTATGTATTAAAACCTCGGCATCCAGAGCAGTGACTCGGAGACTGCCATAGGTTATTTCAGTTTCATCTTGTGTATTAAAACCTCAGCATCCAGAGCAGTAACTCGGGGATTGCCATATGATATTACAATTTCTGTGCACTAAACCTCGGCACCTTGAGCAGCGACTCGCCAACCGTCTTATGTTATTTCCGCAGTTCAATTTAAACGCTAGACTTCGGCGCCATAGGCACTAACTCGGTGACTGCTATATTTTGTTCTGAAGTCTGGGTTAGCCTTTGATACAAAGAAAGTATCGAACTTCGACTTTGAAAGTAACAACAGTCCAAACAAATATGTTATACAAGCTCACACCTGGATTAGGTGGGTGAATCACGAATACAAAGATATAGATACATCATAAGATCAGGAATTCGCAGGTCATCAAAACAAGAATTCAGACGAACACCCACTTAAACAAAGTTATAACAGCTACAAACATATAGGTCGCAGCAGAACACGGCAAAAGAAATTCAAGTCGTACAGAAAACGGACAAATGTTTCGCATACATCATACACCCGGCATGCCAGGGATAAGAAATAACTTAAGCATTTTTCGCTGGAGAGGCAGCGACTTGGTCAGGCGCTGGGCACCCCGACGCAGGAGGAACTTCGACCGAGGTTGCCTCGCCCTCCATAGACCCAGGTGCAACTTCAGCGGAAGCCCGAGGCTGCTCAGGAGCATCGATCTGCAGCGATTGAATGCCCAAGACCTTTGGAGGAGGACCGCGCGTCATCGTCCGAGCTTGAACTAGAGCTACCAGATGTGGCCGAATCATCCTCACCCTCCCCTTGCTCAGCCGAATTGTTATCCGAGGCATCCTCAACTACGACCTCGTCATCTGGGTTTGGAAGGAAACTCGGCCCTTCATTCCAGGTGTGCACGTCGGCATACTCGACGAGTTGGAAGGCGCGAGCTTGCCGAAGAGCGACGAAAGCGGGGTCTTCAACCCAACGAGAACCAGTGCGTAGATTTCTCAGGATATCAAGAGAGATGTCTTCATACCATGACATAATAACGATCGAGCCATATCGGCCAGCTCGTCTGGCTGATTCCCTCCAGATACTTAGTTGCTTCTCGGATGCCATCAATCTTTTCACCAGTAATTCAACCTCATTGATATCAGGGGTCCCAGAAGTGTTCGGCCAGAGAACATGGTAAGCTCGAATAGCTGCCTTCACCAAATCCCGGCCCATAATCTTCATCGAACCAACTGCAGCACCAACAGCAACCAGGAAATCCTCCATCGAATACTCCGAGTCAGCGGCAACAGGGACACCTCGGCGCACACGAGCCGCAAGAACTGCTTTAGAACTCACGGGTTTAGCTTCGGGAAAATGATCTGCGCAAAATACGAACGTGTCAGATGGCAGCAGGGACAAAGAGAAAAATATAATTCGGCCGTGCTAAGAAGCTTACGATGAATGTAACTCATCATTATCTGAAGGTCTTTGGCCCAATCAATCTTGCTCTTCTCAAAGCGAGCGATTTCCTCGCTCATTCCCTGAGTTTTCAGTTCGGCAGCCTCGAGGAGTTCTTTGTTCTTCTGCAGCTCCAAAGCCAGCCGATTCATCTCCTCGGAGAATTCCTGATCGACCTTTTCTAGTTCAGATTTCTGAGAAAGCTTAAGGGTCTCCACCTCGGCCCGCAGGCGAGCTATTTCATCATCTTTTTCTTTTAGCTGCGCCGAATGATTAGCACTTTGTTCTAAAAAATGCAGCATCACGTCAGGCATGGGCGTGCAATCTTGATGAGACGCTGTGAAGGTTTGCAACTCGGCTTTACCACAGCCAAACGAAATAAAAAAAAATTTAGCACGTATTCTAAAGCACGAAAAGGGGTAGAGTAAAAGGGAAACTAACCTTCCAAGCTCTTGACTTTCTTCTCAAGACGAATGTTGAGGTTATTGATATTACCTGTTCATCAAAAGGGTGAGCCGGCATCTCGCGAACAAATCAATAAGACCATCGAGAATAACGAAAAGGAACTATCAACTTACCAGCCTTTTTTACCACAGGAAGGATTTTCTCATACTTTTCTTCCAGTTTGCGGTGCGAAAAAAGCAACCTCTAAAATTCGGCAGTCCGCCGGTCATGTGCAACCTGAGCAATGGAGCAAAACGATAAATGGATATTTGAAGCTAAATCAGATCCGAGTCAAGCAAAACTTAACTCGGATCTAGGTGGCTGGATATTCAAAGCTAAATCAGATCCGAGTCAAGCAAAACTTAACTCGGATCTAGGTGGCTGGATATTCAAAGCTAAATCAGATCCGAGTCACGCAAAACTTAACTCGGATCTAGGTGGCTGGATATTCAAAGCTAAATCAGATCAGAGTCAAGCAAAACTTAACTCGGATCTAGGTGGTTGGATACTCGAAGTTAAATCAGATCCGAGTCAAGCAAAACTTAACTCGGATCTAGGTGGCTGGATATTCGAAGCTAGATCAGATCCGAGTCAAGAGAGACAAGTCAAATATAGGTGGCTAAATATTTCAAGATAAACTAAAACGAAGGTCAAGCAAACTATAAGACAAATCTAGTCCGATATAAATTCGAACCCTAGAGATAAAGTTAGATTAAGTAAAGCATCATTAAACTTCCAAGCATATAACAAGTTATTTCCTTGCAAGTTTCGGGGACTAGAGCATATAGTAACATCTGGAGAACTAATCTAAACTCCGCAAAACAGCAATTACCTCATTCATCTTGTTAGTGTCAAGGATGAACTTGGCAGCTTGATCAAAGCGGGTCACGATGTCGGAAGTGAAGGGCTGATTGATGGGATTACCTCAAACCGATCGTGACATTCCAATTATTGGCATACTCCACCCGAAGCGAGGCTGTTCCACTAATTTGTCCGAGTTAAGACCTTACCCGGACATGGTGTGTAACCACATGATGAGAGGCTTTATGAAGAGCGAGTGGTCTTTGGCAGCGAGGTAACGGAGGCTTTGGTAGGCTGCGTTTCCTTTGCGCAACATGTCGGCAATACTTTGAGAAGAGCCGACAAGACCTTCTGGGAAGAGGAGGCCTTGGTGGCAACAGTTTTCTTGCCTTAGAAGAGGCATCGCAGGAGGCGATACCTTGGTAATGGGAACGGGTCTTTAGGAGCAGGAGTCACGGTGCAGAAGGCGCCGAGATAACGACCTCTTCGGCCGGGCTGGAGTTCTTGTAGAGACTCTTTGGGGCGGATAGAGGCTCGATGAGAGGCGCTGGGACCTGTAGAAGCAACGGGTTCGATGGAAATCTCGGGCGAGTGGAATCAATATCGACAAAAGGAGTTTGTGCACATCGCGAAGGGGGCGACTGATTCGAGCTGAAGGAGAGGCGACGAGCAGGACTGGGAATCCTAGTATCCTCAGCAGGCGGAGGAGACGGTGCCGAATCGGGACTAGTCATGCTAGGACCATGGGCTTAATGAGCGAACCTGCGAAAATAAGAAAGAAAAAGGGTGTCGATGAAAAGCGAAGAGAGAAACAAGAAATACGAGCAAAAGGAACTTACCTGACCCGGGCATGGTCTTGCGCCTGGGAGGATTCGGAGTGGATTTCTTCATTCGTTTCTTGGGGGCCGCCTCTGAGGCACTAGCAGGAGCCCCGCGTTTCCCCGAGGTAACAGGGGGTCGAGAAGCAATAGGCTCGGCGTCATGAACCTGACCGGCCGGATTAGCTGGGAAAGTAGAAGCCGGAAATGCATAAGAAATAGGCATTGCGACAACTACCTCAAGAACTTGGACCTCGTCCGAATCACCTTCCTCCTCGTGCGCCGAGGTCTTGCCACGAGCTCGAGCCGGGGCAGGATCCGACTTAGGGACGAACTCTTCCGAGTCCGGCTCACCAGTATCCGGGGTGCTCCGGTCCGCAGGCCACGGAAGCAACAAAACTTCGGCATCCTCATTCTTCTGTTCTGTGAACCTCTGCAAGATAATAAGAAAGAAAATTAGCGAAAACCGTTACAAAAGCAATTGGATAGCAGAGCATTATTGGTTAAACTTACTTCGGGAGGCGGACGATCACGGGTGAACGGTTTCAATCCCCAAGCCCATTCCTCAGGCATCTCCGTCTTGAAGATAGCTCGGACACGCTTATAGATAAGATAGTTGTCCAGCTCCACGGTCGAGACTCGGTTAGGGTCAAGAGGACCACTCATGTAGCACAGCTTGTGAGTCCGCTTCTGGAATGGGCAGATTCGGCTACTAATAAAGGTAGCCATCAGATCTTCGCCGCATAACCCGACACGGATCAGCTCTTTAAGCCGAATCTCAAAGGCCTCGGCCAAGGCGTGACTTTTCCTCGGATTGTAAGTCCAATTCACCTTAGAAGGAGGACCAATGGAGAAGGCAGGGAGCCGAATCTTGTCCTCGGTCCCTCTGTTCTTGACGTAAAAAAAGGATTTGTGCCACTTCTTGCACGATTCTAACCCGGTGATACGAGGAAATACGGATTTCCTCCGAGGTGTAATAGACGCTGCCCCACATTGAGTAAGCAGTTTCTCGGAAGGGTGTAGAGACTTGTCAGGGACTACGTTAGAACGTATCTGGAAGAACTTCGATCAGACGTGCATGGACGGCCATAGGCCGAAGTATCCCTCCGAGGCGGAGATAAAAGCAGAAAGAGAAGCGATAGCGTTTGCAGGAAGATGATGCGGCTGAAGGCCGAAGTAGTCGAGAAACTCTCTAGCAAAATCGCTAAGAGGGAGACCAAAGCCGCGCGAGAAATGTGACATAAAAACTACATACTCGCCCTCCCTAATATCCAGAGAGGACTCGCTGCCGGGTAAACGACAGGAGACCTCGGCGGGAATCCTCCGAGTTCGGATAAGCCACTCGATCTTGCGGCGTGTAATGGAGGAGCCTTGCCACGAGCCTCGTTCGGGCCCAGAGCCAGCATCGTCATCCTCTACCAGGGCGCCACTAAAGGAGCTAGACATAGGCTCGCCGGAAAGATCGACGGAGGAAGAACTGGCGGCGGAGGAAAGTCTAGAGCTACGAGGCCCCGTCGTGATTTTGCACAGGAACGGCGGCGGAAGAGGAGAAGAACCGCCGCATGAATACAAAATCGAAACAGAGAAGTCTAGGAAAAAGCCCAGGCGGCACGGCCAGAAAGGACTCACCGGCAACGACGCCGAAGCTAGCGAACACGGACGAGGCATACGGAGCGACGCGACGGAGTCCTCTCCGTCAGAGAGTCAGATGAACGCGCGGTGGCGGAGCTGCGATAGGGCGCGAGAGCGAGAGGAAGAAGAAGGGCGCGGGCGAGCGAAAAGGGGAAAAGTGAATTCCCAGACGACGCGCCCCTCTTTATAACCAAGCCACAAGCGAGGTAGTGGGATCGTGGGTGCGGCGGTTGACCGTGTAGATCGTGGGTGCGGCACAAACGCACGTCGTTAAGTGGAACCGCACCAAGGGCCACACAGCAGCGAAGAAGGTCGCGATCCCCAAGGGAAACGGCACACGAGGCGTCACAGCGCCGGCGTGATAGGCACAGTGTTAACTGTAGCCTGTCAGTAAATGCTGTAGAGGAACAAAAAACTAGAAGAGCAATGATGGGGGTGACACGTAGGACAAGGCGTACGAGAGAAGGAACATGGGTACCTCGAATGAGAAAGAGATAACTCGGAAACAATCTGCGATGAAATTGATACGGCCCGGCCGAGGTAATCGGCAGGGCCACACCAGCTTCAGGGACTAATGTTGGGGAGGTAACCCCGGATAGGGTAAAGACGGGGAAAGACGAGGGTACAATCCCCGTCTGGTTTTCGATTCTGATCTAAGTCACTGAATCTAGAAGTCGGCCGACATATGAAGGCGAGAGACCCGTATATTTATGTTAAGACATTACCCGGCCGAGATATTGCGTAAGTCGGCCGGGTTAGCCTGAGTGATCTTGATGCAGGTGAAGGACGATCCGAGTTATGCGAGGAGGGACCGAATGATATGAAGCTTGCATGAGAAGGAGAAGCCTGAAGTCAAACCCTAGCTGCAAGCTAGGGAGAATCTGAACGGAGCCAAGCGCTAGGGACAAAGGCGCAGAGCGACATAGAGGCAGGAGGAGGTCACGGAGGTGGCGATCGAGCCCGAGGAGGGCCCTCGGAACCTTGCGTCATTAGAGGCGACAGGAAAGGGGCACGAACTACTATATTGGGACAAGCATATTCCTCAAATATGCTTGCCACGTCAGCCCTAGAGGAACCCATTGCTCTCCTTTATAAGGAGGGGCTTGGACTCAGAAGGAGGCATCGACTGAAGTTAGAGCCGTTAGGCTGGTAAAGTTCTTCTCTTGTCCCTGTATACAGCTCAAGGAGCACTTGTAGCCCAAGGAAGAAGAAATAAAGATCTTTGCCTTAGACTTCTGTGTGTAGAATCAACTACATCTTCCCTCCCCAGATCCCTCTAGCATCCATTGGCCCCATACTTTAGCCTACCCATGGCATCTGCCGTGTCACCACCACGACACTCACCCGCAAACGAACGGGCAGGTCGAAAAGGCCAATGGCCTAATCGGCGCTGGCATCAAGAAGCGCCTCATGAGCCCACCCGAACGAAAGGCCGGAGCCTGGACGAAAGAGCTGCCATCCGTCCTATGGAGTTTGCGTACTACGCCAAACAGCTCCACCGGCTACACACCGTTCTTCATGGTGCATGGAGCCGAAGCCGTGCTACCACCGGCAATCGCCACCAGGCCCCAGTCAAGTCGCATAAATAAGCGAATCCACGACTTCACTCGAAGATGCCGTCGACACACTCGACGAAGCAAGAGACATAGCAGCAGCTCGATCAGCGGTGTACCAACAGAGTCTCTGCAACTACCACAGCCGCCGGCTGCGCCCAAGGTCCTTCGTCGAAGGAGACCTCGTCTTGCGACTCAAGCAAGAGCGACCGAAGAAATTCGAGTCACCATGGGAAGGACCCTATATCATCACCGAGGTCATCACAGGTGGCGCCTATCGCCTCAAGCACGTGGAGTCTGGAGTCGCATACTCCAACCCACGGAACATCGCGCACTTGCGACGATTCTACCCCTAGCTACCTACCCCTTTACTTTCAATAAGGCTTTTCAGCCAAGGCTATTCAGCCGAACAATGTACTTCCTCCATTACGATATAAATAAAGCTAAGTGTCTCGCCCCAAATTTTCGTTTCGCTATTTGCAACTTTACTTTATGCTACAAACGCACTCGGGGGCTCCCCCACCTCATGATTTCATCGATCGAGGATCACGCGTGTACACCTGAGTAGCTGACAACGTCAGGCAAACGAAAAGGACACGTACTCAAACAAAGCACTGCGTGCTTACAACAAACAAACCTTTATAACAAAGGGCACAACACGCCCAGTCGAAATATATAAATTTTACAACTATCTCTTTTACAGGTACTACCTATTCTGAAGAATAACTTGAGCACGCTGCTCAAACAAATCTACGACCTGTTCGACATACTGCCTTACAACCGCATAATGTGGACGCATGTCCCACTCATCACCATCCGTCAGAGGAGGCGGCCCAGCCGCCACAGCAGACAAATCTACATCAGGCCGGTGCAGCCTCACAAGGGACAAAGCAGCCTTCACTCCTGCGACGAGCTGTTGCCGCACCAGCTCCTTGACATTATTCACGCTCCTAAACTTCGACAGAAGACCCGCAAGGCTTGTTGGCATGGCATCCAATGGAAACATGACATGCAACACCGATGCAAGAGACGTCTGCACCTGACGAAGCACCCGCGAAACCTGGTGCACACGATCTTGCACTGTCGCCAGAGCCATGGCACGGCCACGATCCATCCAGAAGAAGCCGCCAGCCTCCATGTCTTGTTGAGTCAAGCAATTGACCCGAACAGCGACACGCTCCTTCTCCTCCCTCGGAGCAAGGTTGGCACCTGCGACACTCGCACAAAATAAGACGCAAGGCCAGCAGGCGCATCCGAAAAACTGAGCAGCAGCTCGAAACAAATAGCAACTTACATTGAATCTTCTCAGACAGCCGAAGCAGTTCCGCCATTAGGTACTCCTCTCTGGCTGCACCGCGATCTGCCTTCGATTTACAAACATCGGAGTGACCATGCACCCCAAGCAACTCCCTTTCAAGACTACGAGCACGGTCTCGAAGAAAAGCAAGTTGAGAAGAATCATCCAAAGACGGTTTGCCAGCTGCGGCGAAGTAGTCAACGGGATCAGCACCCGAAGGAACCTAAAGCAGCAGAAAAGCAAAGGACATAAACATTCAGACAGAGAAGAGCACAACTCAACAAAATTCATTAAGCATATAAAGGCCACTACGTGGCACAAGGATTTCGCTCCTCAACATAATTACAGTAAAAGAAGACTACAAACTATCCTACAGCTACAACGCCTATGATGTGGAACCCTGAGTAGCCTCAGAGCCGGACTGCCTCGCCTTGGCTTCCCCCTGTTGCCGCAGCGCATACTCGGACATCAGATCAATGAGCTTCGGCCCATATCGCTTGCAGCGAGCAGAGTAGGTAGCAAAAGCTACCTCGGATCCATCCGCGGTCGTCAGCATCCGGGAGGTAATCTGGGGAAGGTTCAGCTCCGCTCCAGCCGCCAAGGCCATCGCCAGCCCGACGGACGCGCCGATGCCCTTCTGCTTACGCTTGTATGCCGCAGGTGCCTCGGCTGACAAGGCCTCCGCCAGAGCGTCAACATCATCAAGGGCCGCGCCCTTGGGGACAAGCTCCTTGTAGAAGCGACCAAGGACCTCCTTCGCCTTGGCAAGGGAGCTGACGACGGTGCTGCAACGATCTTCGACCGCTGCAGTAGCATCATCCAGAGCACTCCTGTGCTCGAGAGCGCCGCGGTCAAACTCGATGCCTGCGGCATCTGAGACAAAAAAAAAGAGGACTGAAGAAAGTAACACAGAAGAAAGACAAGAAAACGAAAAGACAGAAGCAAAAATAAGGTACTCACCCGAAACAACCTTGGCAGCAGCCATGAGCTTGCCTGCCACCTCTCTTTCACGCGCAGTCGCAGCAGTGGCAAGCTGTTCCTCACGGTCCGTGGCCTCCCGCTGCAGACGCTCTTTAGCTTCGGCTACCTCGGCCAGCTCCAGCTCAAGGCGCTCTTTCGCACCAACGACGGCCTCGGCCTTCTTCTCCGATTGACCAAGGCTCTTCTTGAGAGTGTCGATCTCACGGAGAGAAGTATTATGCTCCTCTGCATTCAAAACAAGCAAGCGTCAGAAAGCAGGACAGGAATAAAGGAAAGAAGCACCAAAGGCATACGGGTACCTTGAAGCTGTTGGAGGTTGGCCTCCAGCACCAGGCGCTCCTGCACCAGTCGCTTGGCCTCCTGCACAAAAGGCTGCAGAAAAAAGAACTACCAGTAAGGAAAAGGACTTGGGGGCTGCGCCCAACACAAAGGAATAAAAGCAAAATTCGCACACAAAGACACTCGGGGGCTCCCCCCGAAGACTCGAAGAAAGAACAAGACAAGAAATTTTTTCAGACGCCTGGGGGCTCCCCCCATGGCACGAAACAGAGGTACTTACATGCTCTGATGGCGACTCCGAAGGCCCGCTGGCGAAATTCTGAGGTGCAACCACCTGCACCTCCTGCAGAGGAGGGTTCGGATCGGCGCCCCCCGAAGTTGCCACCGTCTGAGGAGGAGGAGATGCGACTTTCGACTCTCCCATCATCTCCCGAGCACCATCGCTGGAGGAGTCGTGGGAGGAATGCCTGCACACGATTTTTTTAGCAAAAGCACAAAAGTCAACAGCAAAGAGACATCAGTATAAAAGAAGCTTACGAGTCCAGTGAGCTCAGGTCAAAGACAGGAGGAGTCCTTCGGGCTCTCTTCTCCCCCTTCTTCTCTTCCTTCTTTTCTTCCTTCTTCCGCTTTGCTGGCGGGTGCGGCGCTATAGCCCGCACAGGAACGGCAGGAATGGGAGAGGAAGAACCTCCATGCCCGTCACTGTGATGCTCAAGGCACAGAGGGTTTCTGGGAGTTGGAGGAGTCGATGCATCCGAAGATTCGCTGGAGCTCCGCGATCGTTTGCGAGTATGGTCCTCGCTCGACTTGTGGGCCTCTTCAGCAGGCGATCGTTCCGAAGGCAGTTCGGACACGAAATCCACCATGTCATTATCCGGTGCATCCGGAAATAATTCGGGCAATGGAGGCACCACGCCCGGCACCTTGAAGCTCTGCAGAAAAGAAGGGACTTTGTTAGCAAACAAAGGAAAATAAATAGGCAGTCGACGAAAAGCGCTACGCGCACGAATCTACACCTGTGGAACAGCTAGCGTCGAAGAAAACGGCGGAGTCAGCGACTTCCCCGGGATATCCTCTCCAGCCTTGTACTTCAACAGCGTACGAAGGGCCTTGTCGAGATCACCATGGGAAAGCTTCTCGGCCGAAACTCTCGTCGGATCACGGCGCCCAGCATAAAGAAACATCGGGTGCGCCCTAGCCTAGAAACATGCGGATAATATCACGCCGTTCACTTCTTTCTCAGGAGTCAACTGGAGATCCTACACCCGACGGTAAAGGGCCTCTATATCCGCTGACTCGCCATCCAAGATCTGGTTTTTCCAGGACCTCTTCGGCTCGATTATTTGGGAGGAGTCGAAAGGAGCAAGACCAAATTGCTGCCCAGCCACTGTGGAGTCGCGAATGTAAAACCATCGCCTCCGCCAGTACTGGACAGATTCGGACATAGAGAAAGAAAAGAAAAGGATATTGGCCCTAAGGGAGATGATGCAACCTCCAATGGGATACACACCATCCGAGCCGGATTGTCTCTTCACGGAATAGAGTTTTCGGAAAAGGCCAAAGTGCGGCTCGATGCCGAGCCAGCACTCGCAGAAAGTGATGAAACAAGCAATGTGAAGAAGAGAATTGGGCGAAAGATGATGCAGCTGGATGCCATAGAGAAAGAGCAGCCCACGAAGGAAGTCGTGGACTGGGAAGGAAAACCCACGAATAACGAAGGCAAGAAACATAACCCAATACCCAGCAGGGGGACGGTGGATTACCTCGTTGTCAGGGAGTCTGACGGCCTCCCTATCCTGCGGGATCAAGCCCCGCTCGCGAAGCCTGCGGAGATCACTCTCCCGCATCTCTGATCGCTGCCAACCACCGTCGGTGACACGAGTGGTGGTAGCGCCTTTCTTCCCTCTGGCGGCGCTGTTACCAGCCACAGATGACGACTTCTTCGCTTTCCCCATCGCACTACGGCGGCACCGGCGGTGAGAGTGCAGAAGGGAAGAAGGAAATGTGGAAGAATACTACAGCGCGCAGCAAGAACCTCTAGAACACAAGGAGGTAGTGAAAACAAGAGTAGATGCAGTGAAAACAAACTGCAGCTTTCCCCAATGATTATAACGGCGAAGACGACGCACGACAACCGTCCATCAAGAAGACCTAACGCCAACGGCAGATCTAGCCATACACGTGTCAGCATCACAACGAACCGTCGTTACCACGCCGTCCACTACGCGCGGAAATCGAGGCGACGCCGTAATTATCTCCACGCCGCGCGTGACCGGTCCATTCAAGGTCAGCAAGTGGGACCCACGTTCGTCCAGTCAAGTCATCTCTGGCGTAGCAGACGCTTGAGGTCATTGATCGTCAGCACTGACGTCATCAAAAGCTATACTAGCAACAACTACAATTCTTCGGCTTCCAAGCTAAGAGTACTCACTCGAATCTACGATTCGACTAAATACTCGGGGGCTACTCCTATCAGGAGCGCTGGCCGTGCACCCGAAAGATGAATAGAAGCGAACTATTTCTTCGAGTTCTCCGTCAAGTTTACGACTCCACTACGGACTCGGGGGCTACTCCCATAGGGAGGATGGATTTAAGCATCCGAATTTTTTTGTGTCCTACGGACTTAACACTGAACAAACGCCTGAATAAAAGTCTCCGCTCGAGTCTACGACTCGAACAGACACTCGGGGGCTACTCCCATAGGGAGCGCTGGTCGCGCACCATATGAATTCTTCGACTGCGATCTTTCGGATCAAGCATGCAAAAACTTTTCGGCAACTTTGCCCCAATAAGACGCTAAGTGAGCAATGTTTCTCCTTGGTCACCCGAAACACCTCCACGGTGATAAAACATTCGGATGTTGTGTCTGCGACACAAAGATAAGACCTACAGATATCATCTGATGGCCTGGCAACGCACACGACTGCGCTCTGCTAGTATAAACCCGTGCCAGCAGGCGCGATGAAAAATCCCGACGGACGCATTGGGTACGTCAATTAAAATCACTGGAATTCCACTCATGTAAGTCCTCCGCGGCCTGAGTCGAATTACGCCAGCATATGTTCCAGATCCGAGTTGAGGGACTCGAACCTGAAGAAGATCGTGTTGTTTCGTCCTAAGACAGTTAACTGACCCCGATCTGTCGGGTGAGTCAGGCACACACATCAACAATCCCTACACACATATATTATTAATACATAGTTGCACCTGAAGGATGGAAGAGTCCTCAGCCGAATCTACGTTTCGACTGATCACTCGGGGGCTACTGACATGGTTATACCCTACGGGTACATGATCTCAGCATACCTGGTCCAACCCAAGGAAGGCCCACGGCAGATGTACGCCGGCCCATGAAGATTTTCGGGTGGTCAAGGCCCATGACGCCTTCGGATCCTTGGAGAGCAAGACTAGCGTAGATAGGAAATTCAAAGGGGTAAAACCCTAGAACTTGTAACTGACTAGGTCTATGCCCGGGACCTGTCTGAGTCTATATAAAGGCTAGGAGAGCACGACCTAGATCTCTCTCTCATACTCTCGCATACACGCCTCCACGCCAGATCGAATCTGCGCACCCCTGTAACCTTCGGTTCCGTCGTAATCAAGAGCAGACAAGCAGGAGTAGGGTTTTCTCTCCGGGGGCCTGAACCTGGGTAAACCTCGTGTCCCCGTGTTGCTTGTTTGCTAACCGTTCCACGATCACCAGCATCCCCATCTTCTCCAAAACCCAAGTCCATAACAATGGGCATTGATGAGATCAAACCTCGTCAATCTAACCATAGCAAATTACTAAAATTAAGGAACAATCTCACCAAGTTTGGAGCCAATCCAAGCACTTTTAAGCCTTCAAACACCAGCTTGAAGACAAACCAGCCAGATATCAAATATATAGATAGAAATCACCTCTCTTTCTTCCTCTCTTCTCACTAGGTTCTAGTGTTCTTGTATGTTCTCTCATCCTCTCACTACAGCAGCCACTATGGATTGCTTCTCTCACTTTCTCACACTCCCAGCAACCAAAGGTGGCTAGAGTTTTCTTTTCTACTCCCCGCTCAAGGAGCACCTCAGTCGTTGGATGCAAACCTCGATCAACGGTTGAAACGTGTTGAACTTCATGGACCGTAGTTGGGCTGCCAACACATCTCCATGTGGAGGGACATGACCCAACAAACTCCCCCTCTCGACATCATGGAGGGTCTCACTGCCTACGGGCAGTCATGTCGGAGAGCCGACGAGATGCCTGGAGCTTTTCCCTTGTCACCACCTTGGTTAACATATCAGCCTCATTATCATATATGTGAACTTTATCAATTTGCATTCTCTTGGAATTCAACACATCTCAAATCCAATGATAGCGTACATAAATATGCTTCAACCTTGAATGAAAACTTGGATTCTTACTTAGGTGAATGGAAATTTGGTTGTCACAAAACAACACATACTTGTCTTGCTCAAAACCAAGCTCATAAGCCAATCATTTTAGCCACAATAGCTTTTTGCTCGTCTCAGTTACTGTGATGAATGATGACTTAGTTGATGTAGAGCCTGTTGGGAATCCCAAGAGAAAGGTATGATGAGCACAACAGCAAGTGTTCCCTCAATTATGAAACCAAGGTTATCGAACCAGTAGTAGAAAGAAACCACTTCCGAAGGTGTTGCTAGCAACGTGGAACCTGCACACAACGCAACCATAATACTCTGTCCCGACTTAATACTTCCGAAGGTTGTCAAGCTCAATGCTTTTGCTGAAAACAAAGGATTAAACGTATAGTGTGGAAGAAAGTAATTGCTTGTGGTAATTGCAGAAAGTAAACAACAAATAGTAGATGGAATATCAGTGGGAAGGAATAGACCAGGGTCCACGGTTCACTAGAGGTATTTCTCTATAAGATAAATAATATGCTGGGTGAACAAATTACAGCTGGGCAATTAACAAATAGAGAATGCATAACAATGCATGTACATGACATGATGATCACTATGAGATTCACTTGGGCATTACAACATGATACATAGACCGTAATCCAACTGTATCTATGACTAATAATCCACCTCCGTGATATTATCCGAACAACCCTCGTGTATTAATTTGCAAGCAACAGATAATTGCATTAAGCAAAGTGTGTAATGTAAACAATACAATTGCCTTTGGACAAAGGATTGTTGTTTTCTCCCTATTAGCAACAAAACATCTACAATCTTAGAAGTTTCTGTCATTCTCCCAGATTACTAGAGTCATGAACCTACTATCGAGCATAAATACTCCCTCTTGGAGTCATAAGCAAATACTTGGCCAAAGTAATTTCAAAAGCATCAATTTCTTAATCAAGAACATCTTGTTAGTACCTTCTTTACGGACATACAACTCCTCCAATTGCTGCCATAAGGTGTGTGTGCATGTATCTCATCAATGATATGGTTCAACACATTATCATCCACCTATTGTCGTATGAACCCACAAGTTTGGATATGAAGTACCTCCCACTTATCTTGCTTCATATGATCGGGCATCTCATTGGAGAACACCAGATTTCAGTATTCCTTTACATACAACAAATCCTTCATCTTTCTCTTCAAAGCTTGATAATTTTTACCATTCAAGGAAATTATTCTATTGGTATTCACTTCCATCTTTCACCACAAGAAAATGCAATCATCCCAAAATAAACATTGCTCTAAAACTGAATACAAACTGAACATCAGCTCTAATACCACTTTGTTGTGAGATACACAACACCAAAGCTTGCTCTTCAAAGCTTGATAATTTGTACATTCAAGGAAGTTATTCTATTGGTAGTCACTTCCATCTTTCACCACAAGCAAAATAAATCTTGCTCTAAAACTGAATACAAACTGAACCTCAACTCTGATACCACTTTGTTGGGAGATACACAACACCACAGCTTGCAATAAACCCTGAGCATAGCTTCAATGAATAGATATGCAACGGAAATAAAACAAATCGAACACATGCACGAGTGATATAAGAATTTACGTGAAAAACCTCCTCAATGTGAGGAAGAAAAAACCACGATAATGGACCAACCGGTCCAAGCAAGCTTCACCATGAGCAACCGGGATCAGAGTCTTCTCTAGAACATCTAGAGATGTATAACACACTCAGCATGTTGCCAACCGGCAACAAAAACAATAACAACAACTACTAGAAAGAGAGATTATAACAAAACAGAGATATCACAGGTTGTGTCCTTTTCAGTAATCATCAAACTTCTCTTAAAACACAGATCCAATCAGGACCAAACTTGGTAAAAAATCAAACATACATGTTTACAACTTACACACCAAATTTCAGCTCAAGCGGACGTCGTTTCCCTGCCAAAACTGTTCGTCTACCAACACTACTCTGTGTTGAAATTATAGCAGTCCAAACTGACTAAACCGCTTCCAAATCTGATGCTACACTGACCCAAATCTCAAACCATCTAGCCAGTTGAGTACTAAAAGTAAAGAACAAGCTTACCAAGTTTGGAGCTAATCTAAGCACGTTTAAGCCTCCAAACACTATCTTAAAGACAGATCGGTCAGATCTCAGAAATCTGGATATAAATCACCCTTCCTCTCTTCTCCCTAGGTTGTGGTGTTCTTATGTGTTCTCTCACCCTCTCACTACAACAACCACGATGACTTGCTTCTCTCACCTGCTCACACTCCCAGCCATCCTTGGTGGGTGGCTAGGGCTTTGTTTTCAACTCCTCTCTCAAGGAACACCTCAACCGTTGGATGCGAACCTCGACCAATGGTTGAAACATGTTGGACTTCACGGGTTGTAGTTGGGCTGCCGATACACCTTCATGTGGAGGGACATGGCCCAACAGCAAGGAGATCATGCCTCACCTATCCTTTTTAATTTTATGGCAAATGTTTTTTCTAGGATGCCGTTGAAAGCAGCTAAAAAAGACATATCCAAGTAACTTATATTTGGATGAAGGGAGTATAATTAGATGTATCTGAAAGGAAATTAGTCTAGTACAATGGAAACATATTTACTTTCACCCACAGAACATTTTAATGATACATGGTATGAAATGTTGTTCATCATATCAAACCTCTGGGTCTAGAATGATTCGAACTCTAGTCGACATTGGAGCTGAACTTGTTATGGTTATGTCTATTGTCCTGCTTGTTTGGCCCATATATGTCGACATTGTGTATTCAGCAGCACACCATGTACTCAGTGTGGTAGGCTGCTTAGGCTCCACTAGTAAGCTCATGCCTTCAGAGTTAAACATTGCAGAAACATCTATCATGGTGGGCCGGTCTGCTGGATCTTCCTGAGCGCAAAGCAGTGCCACCTGAGTGCACCGCGTTATCTCGGCGATTTCATATCCGTTCCCTAACGCCGGATCCACAAGCTCGTGCAACCTTTGGTCCTTCCACATATGCCAGGCCTGAAATAGTTCTCCAATAAAGTTGACATGAGAGAACTGCATCGCAAAACCAAATTTATAAATATATGTGGGCCAAGCATTAACATAGACAATCGTGAGTGCATAACTATAAGAAATCTTGCATGCAATATATGTTCACTTCACTCACATCTCGTACAAGATCACCAACAGTATCCCCTCGCTTTTGGAGTATGGTATTCTTTCGTCCGCTGATGATCACCAGAACCAAGACGCCGAAACTGAACACATCTGTCTTCAGTGAGTAAATTCCTCGAGATGCATACTCCGGAGCTTTGTAACCACTGAAAATTGAAAACAAAAGATATCAAAACTGTAGAATTAGAACATCTGAACACAAATGATGGAATCTCAAAAATGATGGAATCTCAAAGGGTTGACATATCAGGATCATACCTAGTGCCCACAACCCTGTTTGTACACTCTTCTGTGACGTTTGAACTCAGTGTTCTAGCTGACCCAAAATCACTGATCTTCGGTTCCATGTTATCGTCCAAGAGGATATTATTTGGTTTCAAGTCCCTATGGACAATGCATAACATGGAGCCTTTCTGCAGGTAAACAAGGCCCTCAATTACCCCTTTGATTATCTTGAGTCGCTTAGACCAGTTTAGCAATGGCCCTATTATTTTATCTATGAAATGTTCAAATAATTATTATCTTTTAGATGGTAATAAGTGCAACTTATATTATGCTCTGAACCAAACTATAATTAGTTCCAACTGAAATTAAATCTACTTCCTAAAAAAACTAGAGGTACTGTAACCTTTCATTTAGTTCTTGGTGTTTGAATTCCTGCACAGATTTACTTGGAATTCAATGGACTGGATATCGCTCCAGACGAGCAAAAGGACGGGGAAAGATTATACGATGAATTGGCTCTCAATAGCACGTACTGGTCCTAACAGGATATCTGTGATTAAGGGTCATGCAAACTTTTGAAGTCTGACTGAAATTTTACCAAGCTGCTTCACTGAGTCAATAAAGGCTTGCTGGGAAGGCACCGATCACAGGAAATGTGGCAAGCATTTTGAGGGAGGATGTCTGACCAATAGTACATAATTTAATAAGAGGTTTCCTATATTTTCTTAATAAGTACAAGCACTTTGTTTGAATTTTTCTTAGGGGGCACTTTGATTCGCAGGATTTTTTCCACGATTCCTGATGGAATTAATCTTTTTATTCTAAAATACGTGTGAATCAAAATGGCCTTTGGTTTTCTTAAGTAATAACTATGATCTTAGGGAGAATGTACCATATATATGACGGTCCAGGGAACTATTGTTCATGAACTCATAGACTAGAGCCCTTTCTTTCTGATGTATGCACCACCCTAGTAGCCTAATCAGATTGGTATGGTGAAGCTTCGCCAGCTGCAATTCACTCTTGAAACCAAATATTGTTGCGTGCTCATCAACTCTCTTTACGGCAACCGTAAGTCCACTGGGTAAGTGTCCCTGCAATAAGTACTAACAGAGTTGGAGTAACATTCTCACAATAGAAATCAGTGCATTACTGGGAAGACATGGAGATCAGGCATTTACTTTGTTAGTTCATTTATATGTCAGCATAGATTTACCTTATAAACAGTACCAAATCCACCCCACCCAACTATTCTGTTTTCTGAAAAATTGTCTGTGGCATCCACGATCTGAAAGAAGTTGAACTTTGCGAATCCCACGCAAGCCTCTTCTATACCGGTACAAAGGTTCACAAGTTCTTCAACATCGACGATTTTCTGATCTTGCGGGTCCAGTTTTCCTGATTCATAGAAAATCTATCCTTGTTAACTGTCACCAACGGGATTCCAAAAAACATTGTATTACAGATTATAGAGACGATTCTACGACTATTTTTCGCATCAATCATCAAGTCATCCTAATTAGGAGCTTCCATGTGGAAAATCACCATATTATTGATACAAAGGGATATTATAATACATGATGAATTCATGCAATATATTGACGTTGTTTCTATCACCAGCCTCACATTTTTCATGTGGTTACTATTGGCTAAATATGTGCTAAAGGAAATTTATCAACCAGAGAACTAAAAATTCAAGTAATTTGATGTTCAACGTCTGTATCCTAAACATATGTTTACTTCCAATAGCTAATGCTCTTCCATGAGATGTGCTAACTAAATTCTAATTTAACATTCTGTATTTTCTAGATCTATATGAAATGAAGGAATACCCTGCCAATTCCCCGAATTTGTATCAGACGTTGTTGCTGGTGATATGCCCAGCGTGCTGTCGTAATGGAAATGCAGCAGTGTTCCTTAAAAAAAAGGAACACCCTGCCATCTGATGAGGTTCTTAAAAAAATTGACCACGTAAAATTCGATATGGTGATACAATGTTTGCTCGTGAAAGAGTATGCACATGTGACAAAATAACATCAAAATCCGTCATATGGACATTTTTTGCAATATATCTCAAAAAATGAGCAGCAGGACATTGCAACTGCTCAGACATAAGTACACAACAAAGCAATTCCGAAATCCTTGAACCAAATAACATTGATATGGAATTTTATGATACCAGTTTCCATATCTGACTCCATTTCAAAAAATGATTGAGTACTTTAGGAAAGTTATTACTTACCTGAAAATGGTTGTTCTCCAACACTGCAAAGTTCAGTAGCTGCTTGAACGCGTATTGTAGTGAACTCCGAAGATCTTGTGGGAAACCTGAACATACGTCGATCTCATCATTACTATATCTCTATGCCATCCAACAATGGTTTCAAAAAATCAATAGTCCTTAAAAAGTGACAAAATTCGTACATTTTAGTCCGCATAACAGACAAGGTTATGTCACGGTTACATAACTTGAGCTTCACGACGATTCAACTTAATAAGGAAAAAAATCATGCTTATTGTGATATAGGAAACTTGAAGAAACTCTGATATAAACAAAGTGGTAGTCACTAATCAATCAAATATGCTAAAAAAAATCAAATCTAGCTGTCACTTTGTCAGCATAATGAATGGTCAATCTTCCACGTTTCTATTTGGTTAAGAAGACTTTAGATTTATACATTAAGAATACTTCTCTGGGTAATAAACGAGTATGGAAAATTTATCTGACCTGATGTAACGATCTGAACTATCCGTGACTACACTGTGCACCCCCTCATCATCCTGCAAGACAAGTATAGCAAAAATGACAACAATAAATTCGTGTACACTTGACCAGCAATTGGTACTAGTATTATTTGCAATTGGACCAAAATTCAGAAGGAATCAATCGAATTATACTAACCTTGGCACGGCGATAATTTGCAGCAGAGTTGTCGACGAGGGTGATGAGCGGGATGAGGCGGATGAACATGTCGATCTCGTGCTGCGCGGCGCGGAGCTCCTCGGCCATCCATGCCCCCAGGAGCAGGTGGCGGAGGTAGCCGCAGTCCTGGCACGCGGTGACGAGCGCGTAGCACCGCCGCAGCGCGCCGCCGAGCTGCTCGAGCGGCCGCCTGGTGGCCTCCCGCCGCGTCAGCTCAGCGAGCTCCAGCTCCCCGAGCAGGGCGCCGACGAGCTCGACGTGCTGCGCGAGCCGCACGCAGGCGCCCCGGTGGCGGCGCGCCGCCAGGGCGGCCTGCACGACCATCGAGACCAGCCCGAGCGCGTCCACGCCGACCAGCTGCGCCACGCTGGAGGCCTGCCCGAGGGTGTCCCACAAGGTGATCGAGGAGCTGCCCCAGGGGCTCGCCATGGTCGCTGCTTTCTACTCTGCACGCTGAGAAAGGCTCCAGGTCTTTCTTTTCTGTTTTGCCTCCTACACGCTGCAGCCTCTTCTGTCCCCTGTCCCAAACGGTCAGGCTTCGTTGCCGCCATTGACGGAGACTTTTGACTAAGCGTGGCCAATGCCACAGTTCTTTTTTCCTTTTTATTATTTTCGAGGAAAGCTGGTCTTGCACGAAATGGGCCGCCCGGTCCGTTCAGCCCATTCCAGTTTACATTGACATAGGACCATACTAGGATAGGTTAGGATAGGACTATATTTTAAAATATAAGATGTTTTAGTTTTGTGAAGTGAATGAATCTAAACTATTTTTAGTGTGTAGGTTTAATATAAGTAAACCTACACACTAAAAGTAGTCTAGATATGTTTGATTTATAAAGCTAAAATATCTTATATTTTGAAATAAAGGGAGTAGTAAACATGACCATGTCGTTGCACGGGGAGAAAAAATATCTGCATCGGCATATTTTCATGATATCCATGGTCCGTTTCATGGTTAGCCACACTATCTTAGCTAGCCCACCTTTACACTTACACGCGCATTTGCGCTAGCATAGCCATGCGCTGTTATTGCTAGCTAGCTCACCCCACAATAAGAAGGCCTTTCGCCTCGCTATGGTAGGGTAGTGCGTAGTAGATGAAGTAAACAAAAGCAGTTCTATGTTTGGAAGGAGTTGGGACATGGATTTGATTTAATTGATTGAAGCTGACCGTCCACGCTACGGAACCAGAAATACCTATCGAACCGGTGATTTTCTCAGAAATCAGATGGTTTTGGCTGAGCTACGCGGTTGACTGCCTGTTTACAAATACCTCTTTATCGAATTTTTATGTGTGAAAGAAGTGCATGAAAAAACAGGAACCCGATGAGTCTATGGACCAACGCCACCTCTCAGGTGTATAGGCCCCCGCCAACGCTCAGTCACCCTCTTGGACTCTTGAGTCTTGACAGGGGTCAATACTAATTGCAGCATAGTTTGGTGCTAATCCTAGTTATTTAGGCCCAGTGGCAGATCCAAGGGAGGCGAGCATGGGCCAGACACCCGCCAATGCTCTACCAACCATGGATTTACGACATGGGCCGGTACTAATTGCAACATAGTTTGAATACAGGCGAAATTGTTGCAGATGTTGTCAAAATTTTATGCTACATTGTACGGACTGCATCTCGAGGATTGCCGTATCAATTGTTTCCGAAGGAACCCCCATGGGCACATCAAGGAATTACAAAGATTGTGATTTGCAAAGTAAACCTCAAGCTGTCAAGGTCTACCGCTGCCGAGACACCGCCACCGAGATGCATAGATCAGGGAGGGAGGTGGGATTTTACCACAGAAGAGGTGTTCTTCTGCAACCACTCCTGAAAGGGCATGTATGTCCTCATATGTGGTTTTGGTAATTAATGACAATCTCTATGGACTAATGTGTAAATTGTGTTTCACTTGTAGGTTGGTCCATTGGCATCGCTTAGGCCATGTGTTGGTCTCAAGGTTGAAAGATGAAGGAATGTCCAAGGACTTTATGCTCATTGGAATCTTGAAGAAAGAAGGAGCTTGAAGGTTGATCAAGACAAGTGTAGAGAGTTGCATCAAGATGGATCAACCTCAAGAAGGAATGAAGAAGGGAAAGCTCAAGCCCTCTCTTGAAGATCTCATGCTTGAAGATTGCCATCCTCGTAATCATGGAGTGATGAAGAAAAGTTCAAAGAAGAGGTTTTCCCATGGAGTATGGGGGAGCAATTTGCAAGTCTTCATCAAGCAAGAGCGAGCAAGAGAAATCAAGAAAGATGTTCCCACTTGAGAAGAACAAGACGTTATACATCAAGTTCAAGTGAAATGCTTAAGGCAAATGTATGATCTTGATAGAGTTTCTTTTTTGCCGGTCTTGTGTTGTTAGTTGGGAGACCGGATTTAGGATAGATAGTCATTCTATCAAGAGGGGCTCTCAAGCGGGTGTCTCGATCGCATCATTCGGAGAGAGCTCAAACCTTTGCATATATAGCATCATCTTTCTTGGTTGTTAGTTGGTTCTTGTCCATGAGAGGATCTAGAGCTTGTTATCATCATAACAAGATCTAGTTCATCATTTAAGGATTTCCCTTGCATATATTATTGCGGTTATTGTTACTGCGAGTTTTCTGGCTCTACACCTTGGGAGATACATTACATATATATTCATGGTATTTTCTATTCACCGTTATCTTTCCAACAAAATTGGTTTCATCTCGTTTGGAGTTCGGTTGCGAAAGTTATTGCAGTTTTGGTTTCTGGAATTTCCCAGACCGAAAGTTCTGGCTACCCACCGGTAGTACCGCTAGGGCATTTTGCCGCCGGTAGTTCCGGTGGAAGATCCGGTTCTTCTTTTGCTCATGTATTGTAGCTTCCCTGTCTGGTTTGTTGTATTTGATGGAATTTAGATTGGAAGTTGCACCAGAAATTCTGCTTGGGCCTAGTTGCCGCTGGAAGTTCTAGTTGAAAATTCGGCTCTCGTTCTTCTCACATACTATAACCTATGTGTTTTATATGCTCTATTTGACGGAAATTCGGTTGGAATTTCCACCGGCAGTTCCGCTGCCACCGGAAGTTCCGGTGAACCGGCGGAAGTTCCGGCCAGTCTCTTTTTACGTCTTTTGCATCACAGTTTTCTAACCGTTGGCTGAGTGCCACCGGAATTTCCGGCCTCCCACCGGAAGTTACGGCCAGGGTCGTGAGTGCCCATAACTGGCAGATCTAGGAGCCCTTTAAAAGGGGCTCCTCTTCTCCTTCGTGGGCACTAGCTCTTTTCTTGGTTCTTGGCTTTCTCTCTCTCCTTCATTGTTGACCTTGAAGAGCTTTTCCTCTCCCCTTTCCTCTCCTATGATTCTTGCATCTTTTTGAGAGATTTGAGAGAGAGGAGATCTAGATCTACAATCCCCCCAAGACAAATTCCTTCTTTGTGAAAGAATCATTGAGATATAGATTTTGGAGAGTTTTGTGTTCTTCTCTTGTGTTCTTCCCCCTTATTCCCTCAATAGCTTTTGTAGCTTTGTTGGAATTTGGGAGTGAAGGACTTTCCCTTGTATTTGGTGCATAGGTTTGAGTTCTCCTTGGAGATTCGGCAAGTTCAAGCTTGTGGGCTTGTTTCTGTTGGTTCTTGGAACCCTAGACGGTTGTGTGGTTGGATTGTTGACTTTTTGTAGTCTTGTAGACTTTTGTGGCTTTGTTGGCCTTTTGTGGTGTTGTAGCCTTTTGTGGTTTTGTTGTTGAGAGCCTTCAATTGAGTTGTGTAGATAGCCCCAACCTTGTACGGGTGTTGGTGACCGCCCTCAAGTGTTCCTTAGTGGATCGTGAGTAGGCCTTTGTGGCGAGCTCGCGGGAGAGTAGGGTGAGCCTTTTGTGGCGCCGGTGAGTTGCGTGCCTTCGCATCCGGGTGAGGCCTTGTGTGGCATTGGGTGAGCATCGAGCCACCACACCCCGAGGTGAGCCATTTGTGGTGTTCGGAGAGCATTGCGCTATCGCGCCTCTCCAACGGAGACGTAGCTTCTTTGAAAGTGAACTTCGGGATAAAAATCTTCGTCTTCGCGTCCATCGGTTATCTCTCAACCGAGCACTTATGCACTTTACATTGTGATAGCTTTTGTGCTTGAAGTATTATATCTTGCTTTCATCTTGTTGCTTGTATTGCTTAGCATAGGTTGTTGGTGCACTTAGGTGAACCTAGTGGTTAGGTTTTATGCTCAATAAATTAAACGTTAGTTTTATTCCATATTTATTTAAGCCTAAACCGTAATAATTTTAAAAGCCTAATCACCCCCCTCTAGGCGACGTCCATTGCACTTTCAACTCCCGTTTCCCCCGATCTGCACCCGATCGATGCCGCCACTGACAGTTCCATAGAGGAAGGAACTACCACCATCACCAGAATCAAAAGCAAAGTTGGAGGATTTTACAAGATATCCCCACTCCAACCCGCTCAAGATCCGCTCACCACCAAGGAAGGACTGGCTCTTGATACCAGTTGTCAGGTCCTAGCCTATAGAAAACACTCAAAACAGAGGTAAAACAGAGGAATACAACTAGAACAACATGAATTTCAGAGGCGCCATCTCAGATTATACTCAAGGAGGCGGATTCAAGTCCGGGGAATTTCAGTAGCAGAGGCGCCTCAACCACTCTCACTGGCAGCTAGGGTTATACCCTTTATAGTAATGGAGAGAGCCCTAAAGAGTGGGTCTCTCGACTATAAGTAGTACTGGAATTACAAGCATAAAGTAATTGAATGACAACCACACATCTCAGATGGATGGTTAGGAAGGAAGGATACCGCTTCGGTCCTGACAGATGACAGGAATCGATCGAATCGAGACTTCCTCTTCACCCCTGGTTGCCACTTGTCTCCATCGTACCTAACATACCCCGCCATCGCTAACCGCTCCATCGTGCTCAGGGCGAGCTGTCGGTCCTCAAGGACCTATCCTCCCTCTAGATTGCAGGCCAGGGAGAGCTCGCGTCATACACCGCCATCAGCCTCCGCTCGGCCTGGTCGTTGGCGTCGCACGCACCGGTGACCTCTAGGTAGCAGCGCCGCCACCAAATGGCTTAGAGCTAGCAGCCGCTTCAAATGGTCCTAGTCCCACATCCCTGCGTGCTCTGGATCGATGTTCCAACGATTGCAAGAGCCGGTCGTCCTAGCCGATTGACCTAGGTCAAACCTGGCAGTGAGTTTCTCTCGCCCGCGTTGCTGCTGAGGTGTGACCCTTGGCCCCACTATCAGCCTCTGCAATATTGAACAACCATATCACTTTGTCTATTTTGTAGCTTACCCCTTTTGTTTTTAATTACTGTAAGATATTCCCTAATGTGTAAGGTAGTGGCTGGCATTTTGGGTCCACCACTTGCCACGTGGGCGAATACACTAGTGTACGCTGAGCCAGTGAGCTAGATGATTACTGAGCCGTATTTAGGTACCGTATGTTGCGTATTAGGAAGGTGGATGACCGTATCAATTTTAACTGTCAAGTTTAATTACCGTGGGTGCATTTTACTCTTTTGCCAAGCCAAAATCTAGCTAGTCATAAAAGTGTGGCAGCCACAAGAAGTGTGGCTGAAAAATTAGAAGCCAAACTTTGGCAAAGAAAATGACTCTATGACAAATAGGTCATACGGGCAATAAAGTGTGGTAAGATAAAATATGGCAAAAACCAAACACTTGCCTAAAGTGTGGCTGCTAAATTTTGGCTTGGCAAAGTATGGCCTAGAACCAACTCTTACTACACTAGACCGCCAAAATAACACTATCCAGCACGACGATAACAGTTCATCGCCAGCTCCCTAACGAAATCTGAAAAACAAAAAACGTTCATGCAAGCCAGGATCCCAATCCATCTAGCATATCCTCGAAACGGCACCGGTGCACTCACTCTGGATGCCGCTGCCTCCCTATCATCCGTCAACCCATCTACAGTGTGTAGATCGATGTGTGGACTCTCGCCACATTAGCCACCGACACCACCATACTTCCAGGTGGAGGGGATAGGGAGGTGGGGGTGTGGGCTCGAGTGGGGGAGGCGGGGCGCACCGGTGCGGTGCGGGCGCGGCGGCGCCGCACAGGAATGGGGGCACGGTTAGGGGACGGGCCTCTCGTTTTCTCTCTTTCTGCTCGGTTAAGGAGGCCTCTTTCATGATGAATTTTATCTTTCCAAATAGATAAAATTAAATTGAGTTGCACTCTAAGCCATTGATAAAATTCGAATCCCCTAGGACCAAAATTTAGTTCTAAGCCATTGATAAAATTAGATAGGTAGTTAAGTCGCCCTCCTGCCGTTTCTAGTTTTGGTTGAAGTAAGCCTTTCTGAAGTGACATATATTTACTGGAAAATATACCAACATTTATATCAACAAAGAATTACACTGTAAAACCATATCATAATGGAATTATTTTACTCATTTAGATGTTGGTGCATTTTCCTACAAACATAGTTGAATTTTTGTCTTAGAACGAAGCTCAGATTTTGGATATGTTGAAACGGAGGGGACAAGTCCACAACATCCCCGCAAAAAAAAGGTCCACAACAACATGTTTATTTTCTATCACTAAACTGATCTTAATATCTGAAATCTGCACACTATCTGAGCTGTAAAAATCCCATGATCCTTATTCCCATTTTAGTTACATATGGTATTGAATGTTGTTCATCATATCACACCTCCTGGTCTAGAATGATTTGAACTCTAGTCGACATGGGAGCCGAACTTGTTATGGTTATATCTATTGTCCTGCTTGTTTGGCCCATGTATGTGGATACCGCGTCTTCACCAGCACTCCCTGTACTCAGCGCGGTAGGCTGCTTAGGCTCCATTGGCAAGCTCATGCCTTCAGAGTTCAGCATTGCAGCAACATCTGTCATGGTGGGCCGATCTGCTGGATCTTCCTGAGCACAAAGCAGTGCCACCTGAGCGCACCGTGATATCTCGGCAACGTCATATCCGTTCCCTAACGACGGATCCACAAGCTCACGCAACCTTTGGTCTTTCCACATTTGCCAGGCCTGAAATAGTTTTCCAATAAACTTGACATAAGAGAACTGCAATGTGAATCTAAATTTATAAATATATAGATGGGCCAAGTATTAACATACACACAGTCGTGATTGAAAAATTTAAGAAATCTTGCTTGAAATGTATGTTCAATTCACTCACATCTCGTACAAGATCACCAACAGTATCACCTCTCTTGTCGAGTATGGTATTCTTCCGCCCGCTAATGATTACCAGGACCAAAATGCCAAAGCTGAACACATCCGTCTTCAGTGAGTAAACTCCGCGAGATGCATACTCGGGAGCTTTGTAACCACTGAAGAGAGAACATAAGAGATCAACATCTGAACACAAATGATGGAATCTGTAAAGATTGATATAGCAGGCAGCTCATACCAAGTGCCGACGACCGTACTTGTACGCTCTTCTGCTACATTTGAACTCAGTGCTCTAGCTGATCCAAAATCACCAATCTTCGGGTTCATGCTGCAATCCAGGAGGATATTTTCTGGTTTCAAGTCTCTATGGACAATCCAGAAGATGGATCCTTTGTGCAGGTAAACAAGGCCCTCTGTTAACCCTGTAATTATCTTGAATCGCTTAGACCAGTCTAGCAATGGCCTTTTTGTTTTGTCTGCAAAATATTCAAAGAATGATTAGCTTTTAGATAAAATCCTGCAATTTCTGTTCTGTTCCCAACAAAACTAGAATAGGTTTAAAACCGATTATCATTTGAGCAACAAGCTATCAAGTGAAGCAAGAGGCCTAGCGATTTTGTAGCCTTTTATTCATTTAACTCAACTTTAGAAGTTCTGAATCCGTGTACATATTTACTATTCCCTCCGTTTCAAATAGATGCAATTTTAGAGTTCGATACTGAAATTAATAGTGTCGCTGAAATTTATATATTCCCATCTTTATTCCCTTACAAGATCAATAAATTACCTCCTTTTCCTCCCTAAGGGCAAGGCATCCAAGCACGAGAGAAGCTGCTTGGAACATAATAGCTAAAGTTTCATCGGAAGTATAAAAAATTAAAAAGACGATTAATTTGAACTGAGAGGCTAAAAGGATAACTATTTTGAAATGGAGGGAGTAGGAATTAAATGAGGCGTGGTTGAAAAATAACTCTGATAAGTGAAAACGTACCAGATATGTAATGGTCCAAGGAACCATTTTGCAGGAACTCGTAGACTAAAATCCTCTCTTTCCCATGGATGCACCACCCCAATAACCTAATCAGATTGGTATGCTGAAACTTTGCGATCTGCAACTCACTGTTAAAATCAAATATTGTTGCATGTCCATCAAGTCGTTTAATGGCAACCATACGTCTGTCAGGTAACTGACCCTGCAATTGTCACTAAGGGAGTTCAAACAATAGTCTTTCAACAGAACCAGTGCTTTATGGAAAGGCAAGGAAAACACACATTCACTTTGGTAGTTGCTTTCTTTGTTAGCATATAACCTTTTTTTAGCTGAAAACTATAGGGGAGGCCCTGACAGTAAAATTTATTAAAGAAATGAAATATATACAAGATGGAAGGGAAGGAGGAAATGTACATAAGGGCCTAGCCTAGAGCATAACCCAAGAAAACTACAGAGCTTCTAGCCAGGCTGTTGTTAGCTTATACTTACCTTGTAAACTGTCCCAAATCCACCACACCCAATTATTGTCTTCCCTGAGAAATTGTCTGTAGCATCCACAATCTGAAAGAAGTTGAACTTTGCAAATCCCACGCAAGCCTGTTCTATACGAGTACAAAGCTCCACAAGTTCTTCAATGTCGAAGACTTTCTGTTGTTGAAGGTCCACTGTTCCTGACTCATGGATAATGTATCCTTGTGACCGATGGGATTGCAAGAACATTGGCATGAATAAGATAATACATAATTATGGAGAACATGCTCCATTGTTGGTTGCATTGATCATCAACTCATCCTAATTGGGACTTCCATGTTCAATAGTGTCATCTTATGAAATCAAATGGAGATTGTGATACAAGAAGTAATGAAATATATTGATGATGTTTCTATCACTCACCTCACATCTTTCATGTGGTTACAAACTGGAGTAAACATGTGCCACAAAGGAACTTCTTAGTATAGAATTGTATACTCAGTAATTTGAAGTACATAGTCTGTATCGTAAAGATAGGTTTATCCCATTAGCTAGTGCTTCTTCATGACATGAGCTTATTAACTTCTATTCGGCCACAGATGAAGCTTAGGTGGTGATGCGATGTTTACTCATGGATCTTTTTTCGTGTATAGCGGAACAGTATCATAATGAATTGTATGGATAATTTTGATTATCTGTTGCAATATGTCAAAAACATCAGAAGAAGAGTGCTGCTATGTACATACAAACAATAAAGCAATTCTGAAATCCTTGAAGCAAATAACTTTGACAATGAAACTTCAGTCTATTAGTTTCTACATCTGAGTTGATGAATAGGCATATAAGGAAATCAATAGAAGTATCTACTTACCTACAAATGTGTTGTCTCCAACATCGCTAGGTTTAGTAGCTTGTTGAACGCGTACTTTAGTGTCTGGGGCTCTTGTTGAAAACCTAAAAACAGATAGTCACCATAACTATTATTTAGTTTCATGAACCAACCAGTAGAACCAAAAGTACGAACTGATGGAAAGAAGGTGGGAAATCCACATAGAGTGTAACACCCTGTCGCACATGTGACCCGATGAGGCCTAGACATGAATAGTATATCATGTATGACTCAATAAGGCCTACACTTGGACAGAAAGAGGGAACAGGCATTTTTTATTAAATTAAGGAAGTCGAGACTTGAACCTAGGACCTTGCTTTGGTTCCATGTAAGTTTCATCCACCAACCAGTAGAACCAAAAGTACGAACTTATGGAAATAAGGTGGAGAATCTACATATATTGTAATATATCTTGTCACCTACCCATGGTTTTAACACAGTCCTAAAAGTGGCAAAATTCATACATTTGAGTCTATAACTGACGTATTTATGGAGGATAACGTCAAGCTTATTGGCAAAGATACTAGAAACTTGTTTATTGACAAAGATACTAGAAACTTGTTGAAACATAGTACTCCCTCCGATCCATAATAAGTGTCGCTGATTTAGTAGAGCTTTGTACTAAATCAGCGACACTTATTATGGATCGGAGGGAGTAGTATGTTTTAAGTTAAACAAACTCAGATTTTCATTTCAAGCAGACTGATCCTCTGTACATCTACATTAGAGACATAATTCACATATTTTTTTACAAGTTGTAACACTGGCTCTGAACGAGAACTACTTCTATGATCTGGATCAAGCGGTCGTCAGTAGTCAGTGAACCCTGGCCAGGAATCATTTAGTTGTCTTGTTTCTTATCAGTTATCACTATGTCAGGCTGTCATCATGCAGGGGGTAACCTTCCCCGTTGCTATTTGATCAAAATAAGCAATACAACTTTAGATTTCACTATTAGTACATTGCTTTGTGATAGTATATTAGCATATGATGAATGTTTACAGAGTAATAAACTACATAATAAAAATGATCTGACCTGATGTGACGATTTGAACTATCCGTGGCAACACTGAGCACCCTTTCCTCAGCCTGCTAGGCATTCACAGCGAAAATGAAAAATATCACTGATGTAAATCATCCAGGGCAAATTATATGAACTTAGAACTACTAAATTCATATCGAATCGTCTAATTACCAGTAAAAAATGGCAAACAAATACAATTGGACTCCAATTGAGATACCCAATTGCCCAAGATCACTCGATTAGATTAGTTTCGTCAGTTCAATGGGATTTAAATCATATTACCCCTCAATCTTATAGACATCATAAGTACCTTGTTGACAGGACGACTATTTGTAGAATTGTCGACGAGGGCGATGAGCGGGATGAGGCGGATGAACATGTCGATCTCGTGCTGCGCGGCGCGGAGCTCGTCGGCCATCCGCGCCCCCAGCAGCAGGCGGCGGAGGTAGCCGCAGTCCTGGCACGCCGTGACGAGCGCGTAGCACCGCCGCAGCGCGGCGCCGAGCTGCTCCAGCGGCCGCCTGGTGGCCTCCCGCCGCATCAGCTCCGCGAGCTCCAGCTCCCTGAGCAGGCCGCCGACGATCTCCACGTGCTGCGCGAGCCTCACGCAGGCGTCCCGGTGGCGGCGCGCCGCCAGCGCGGCCTGCACGACCATCGAGACCAGCCCGAGCGCGTCCACGCCGACCAGCTGCGCCACGTTCGAGGCCTGGCCCAGGGTGGCCCACAGGCTGCTCGAGGAGCTGTCCCATGGTCTCGCCATGCTCTCGCTGCTTCCTGCTCCTGCAACCGCAAGCCGCAGCCTCTCCTGCTCCAGCTCTACTTGCCGCCATTGACGAGCGGGGGTGCGACACGTATGTATCAGTGAGCTTGTCTGTTGACGGCGACTTTGACTAAGCGTGGTGTATGTGTGGACTTTTTCTTTTTTGACGAAAAAGTTAGCTGACAGCGCAGCATTTTTTTCTTTTTTGACGAAAAGGAGTAGGTGTAGATTTTTTTTCGAACGAGGTACACTCCCGAAGGACCTAGAGCTGCACTGCTGATTATACGATACAAAATTACAAAGAGGTCCGTTTTTAACCTAAACGTTGAAGATAAGGCCTCTTTTCTTAAAAAAGCCCTCTAGCACAAGAAAAGGAAAAACAATCAGGTGCTTGGGATTGGACACCTCCCCCGCTTATCTCTGGCGACCTCAAAGCGATGAACACGCCGAAATAGTGGAGGTTTCTTGCTCGTGACACTCCCAAAGCCGGTGATGAAGCTCTGCCACTGGCCATCTCGCCCTCCCCGGGGACGAACCACTTGTCGAGAACAAGCTGTCGAGCTCCAACGCAGGGCTTCGGGAGAAGGGCCTCCAAAGGAGGTTTGATTCCTAGGTCGCCATTTGACCAGAAAGGGCAGCGGCCCAATGGCATTCCGCCCCTATTAGACCGTCGTGAATCAACACCGATCGCAGCCACTAGCAGGGATCAATCTAGGCTACGCAGCCGCACCTCCATCAAGCCGCCGCCACCACGATGGCATAGACGAAGCTGAGAAGCAGACGCAGACCCGCACCGCCCCACCGAACACGAGCTCGCTCCCGAAGGATAGAGCCCCAACCACTAGACAGCAGAGATGGAGCGCGCTGAACCGCTCCACCCTCCCTCACCTCCAAGGCCGGCCAAGGAAGGAGCGGGAACACCCGTCCGCCGCGCAGCTCCCTCTCGCCACCATGGCCGGATAGGAGCTTCGCCGAAACTGCAACTCCACCACAACGGTGCTCCAAAACGGCTTTATTGAAGGCGAAGCCCTTCATCTCCTCCTCCACCACATCTGGATCTGACCATCGGAGATCCACCACGAAGGATAAGAAGAACGAGCAGGTCGAGTTATTGTCGGCGAGATCTTGATTTATCTCCACGGTAAAACGTCAAACAACGGCAAGAAGCCGCAACCTAACACTACAAAGAAAAGGAAACCTAAAACTATTCTGGCGCCATCCCCGGCAGCCACTCACCAGCTAGTCTAGAGAGGGTGCCATGGGAGAGGCCCGACTCACACGGGATGGCTCTAAGGAACTTTAGCAGTGGGGGAGGAAGACAGAAGTAATCCTTTATCGAGTAGGTGTAGATAAAAAGGGGTAGAAACCCTGGTTCCATTAACTACAACCAAATTTGTCACAAGATTTTCCAACGAGGTGTGAACTCAACCAATTATGCTCATCCTTGAGCATCTCCACTAGGGGCCCTAAAACCACCTAATGGGTTATCGGGAGTGACAACGTCCAAATTGACACTTAGCCTACTCTCCAAATTTTATTTGGCGCTGGCGTGGCCTGTTTTGTTTCGGCATCCGCAGACCCAACCCAACCCCACAGGGGACTAGCGTGGGAGCCAAATGTCGTGTTTCTGGAGGGAAGGAGCGAAGAAGACGGTGCGTTCGGTCTGTGTCTTTCTCTTCGCTTGCCACGCCCAGGTAATGGCGTTGTTGCCCGCCGATCAGCCTTTTGTAGGCGAGCAGCCGATTCGTCCTGCCGCCACACCTCCCTCCTCGCCCGCCGCGCCCCCGTGCATTCAATGGTTGTCTCCCTCGCCTGGGCGTTAAAAACCCTTCTTCCCCGATCCTTCGACGCATCGCAGCCTCCTCTCCCGTCTTTCCCAACCACCCACCCGTCGACCATGGAGAGGTTTCCCGGAGATGGCGCCGCCGCGGACGGTTTCGAGCGATGCTCTCTGCGCATCCACGAGGCACGAGCGTTGTGGGAGGCGGTGACGAGGTTTGATCTCGTCAATGCCCATTGTTATAGACTTGGGTTTTGGAGAAGATGGGGATGCTGGAGATCACGAAACGGTTAACAGACAAGCAACCAGGGGACACGAGATTTACCCAGGTTCAGGCCCCCGGAGGGAAAACCCTACTCCTGCTTGTCTGCTCTTGATTATGGCGGAACCGAAAGTTATAGGGGTGCGCAGATGCGATCTAGCGTGAAGGTGTGTATGCGGTGGTTGTGAAAGATTGTAAGAGAGCCTCCTCGTCGTGCCCTTCTAGCCTTTATATAGAGATAGGCAGGTCCCGGGCATAGATCGAGTCGGTTACAGGTTTTAGGGTTCGTTCCCTTTGAATATTCTATATGTTCTAGTCTTGCTCTCCAAGGATCCAAAGACGTCATGGGCTTGGGCCACCCGAAAATCTTCATGGACGCGTATATTCTCGTGGGCCTTCCTTGGGCTGGACCAGGTATGCTAAAATCGTGTACCCACAGGGTATAACCATGTCAGTAGCCCCCGAGTGTTCAGTCGAATCACAGATTCGGCTGAGGACTCTTCAATCTTTTGGGTGCAGCTATCTCTGTTTACTAGAGAGTGATTTGAGTGTGTAGGGATTGTTGATGCGTGCGCCTGACTCTCCCGACAGATCAGGGTCAGTTAACTATGTTAGGACAAAACACCACGATCTTCTTCAGATTCGAGTCCCTCGACTTGAATCCGGAACATATGCTAGCGTAATTCGACTCAGGCCGTTGAGGACTTACAGGAGTGGAATCTCAGTTAATTTTGAATGATGTACCCAATGCGTCTGTTGGGATTTTCATCGCGCCTACTGGCACGGATTTTTACTAGCAGAGTGGAGTCGTATGCGTTGCCAGGCCATCAGATGATATATGTAGGTCTTATCTCTGTGTCGCAGACACAACATCCGAATGCTTATCACCGCGGAGGTGTTTCGGGTGGCCAAGGAGGATGTTACTCACTTAGCGTTAATTGGGGCAGAGCTGCCGAATTTTTTTTTGCATTCTGATCTGGAGGATCGTAGTCGAAGAATTCATAGGGTGCGCGACCAACACTCCCTATAGGAGTAGCCCCCGAGTGTCTGTTCGAGTCGTAGACTCGAGCGGAGACTTTTAGTTTAGCCGTTACTTGCTTCAGGTCCGTAGGACGCAAAAGTTTTAGGATGCTTGGATCAGTCCTCCCTATGGGAGTAGCCCCCGAGTTCGTAGTGGAGTCGTAGACTCGACGTAGGACTCGAAGAATAGTTCAGTGGTGTAGTACCTTAGTTATGCTTCGGGTGCGCGGCCAGCGCTCCTGATAGGAGTAGCCTCCGAGTAATTACTCGAATCGTAGATTCGAGTGAATACTTTAGCTGTGTAGCCAAAGATTTATAACCGTTGCTAGTATAACTTTAATAACGTTAGTGCTGACGATCGGTGACCTCAAGCGTCTGCAGCACTAGAGATGACGTGACTGGATGAACGTGGGTCCACCTTATGACTTTGAATTGACTGGTCACGCGCGACGTGAAGATAATTACGACGTCTCCTCGATTTCCATGCGTAGTGGACGGCGTGCGAGCGATGGTTCGCTGCTGTGCTGACACGTGTACGGTTGGATTTTGATGCCGACTCTAGGGATCCTCGATGAACGGTCTCTGTTTATCGTCTTCGTCCTTATAATCTGCGGGGGGAAATTTATTTGTTTTCACCGCAGCCATTTGCTTTTCACTGCTTCCACCTCTTGAGCTTTTCTTCGTCGCGCGCTGGAAATTCTTCGATCCTTCCCATATTCTTTTCTGCGCTCACACCGCCGCCATATCCGTGCTGCAATCGGGAAATCGAAGAAAACCTCCACCGTGGCGGGTACCAGCACTGCTGCCGGTGGCAAAAAGGGCACCGCCGCTACCCGCGTCACCGATGGTGGGTGTCGGCGTACGGAGACGCGCGAGGGCGACCTGCGCAAGCTTCGTGAGCGGGGCCTGATCCCGCAGGACAAGGAGGCCATCAAGATTCCTGGCGACGAGGTAATTCCCCGTCCACCCGCTGGGTTTCGGGTCATGTTTGTTGCGTTTGTCCTTCGGGGCCTCTCTCTCCTAGTCCACGATTTTCTTCGTGGACTGCTTTTCTTCTATGGTATCCAACTTCACCATCTTTCGCCAAATTCTCTTCTCCACATTGCCTGTTTCATCACCTTCTGCGAGTGATGGCTCAGTATCGAGCCGCACTTTGGCCTTTTCCGGAAGCTCTATTCCGTGAAGAGGCAATCTGTCTCCAATGGCGTTTATCCCATCGGCGGCTGCATCATTTCCCTTAAATCCTATTTTCTCTTCTTCTCTTTTTCTATGTCTGAGTCTGTCCAGTACTGGCAGAGGCGATGGTTTTACACCCGCGACTCCCCAGTGGACGGGAAATTTTTTGGCCTTGCTCCTTTCGACTCCACCAAGAAAATCCAGCCGAAGAGGTCCTGGAAGAACCACATCTTGGATGGTGAGGTGGCTGAGATAGAGGAGCTCTATCGTCGGGTGGAGGACCTCCAGGTGATTCCGGATAAAGAGGTGAACGGTGTGGATATTATCCGCACCTTCCTCAAACGTCGGGTGCAGCCACTCCAGGCTAGGGCGCACCCGATGTTCCTTTATTCTGGCCGCCAAGATCCGACTAGGGTTTCGACTGAGGAACTCTCCAAGGGGGATCTCGACAGAATCCTTCGGACGCTGCTGAAGTTCAAAGCTGAAGAGGACCTTCCGGGGAAGTCATTGACCCCTCCGTTCACTGCCTCTCGTCCGGTTCCACGGGTGTAGATCTGGGGCGTGCGCGTAGCGCTATTTTCGAGTGCGTTTTTCTTGTACTCGTTTGTTCTGAAAGTTTGCTTTCTTTGTGCAGGGATTCAAGGTACCAGGCATGGTGCCTCCGCTACCTGAACGTTTTCCGGATGCGACGGACAATGAGGTAGTGGACTCCATGTCTGAGCGTCCCTCGGCGCAGTCGCCAGCTGAGGAAGCCCCCGAGTCGAGCGAGGGGCAGATCCGAAAGCGGCCACGGAGCTCGAGCGAATCGTCGGATGCCTCAACTCCGCCGACGCCTAGGAACCCTCCATGCCTTGCGCATCACAGTGGAGGTGATGGTGGATCTTCCTCCCCTATTTCGGCCGTGCCTGTGCGGGCTATAGCACCGCAGACGCCGGTGAAGCGGAAGAAGGAAGAGAAGAAGGAAGAGAAGAAGGGCAAGAGGTCCTTGCATGTCTTCAATTTGAGCGATATGGATTTGTAAGTTCTCTCGAGTGCTTTTTGCTATCTGTTTGGTTGGTAACAGGCATGGCTTCGATCCACTTGGTGAACTTGTCGACTGCAATCAGGAGGTAGACGTGGCCTCCTTTCGAGGACTTGGGCAGTTTGCCGATCATGTCGACGCCCCATTGGGCGAAGGGCTAGGCCATGGGTATGGGCCTGAGCTCCGATCCAGGTGCGTGTGGTTTGTCTGCGAACCTTTGGCACCCGTTACACCTTCGGACGATGTCCTTGGCGTCGTTCATGGTTGTTGGCCAGTAGAACCCGGCTCGCAGAGCTTTGGTGACGAGGGCGCGGCTGCCCGCGTGATGGCCGCAGATGCCCTCGTGGATGTCTTGGAGGATAGTTTTGCCGTCACTGATGATGACGCACCTTTGGAGTACACCCGAAATGCTGCGCTTGTACAGCTCGCCATTGATGATGGTGAAGGCCTTGGACCGGCGAGATATGCGCCGGGCATCTGTCGGGTCATCAGGCAGTTCCTTGTCTATCATGTACCGAAGGTACGGCCGTGTCCATGTTTCTTCGGCTACCATGACCTGCATCAGGTTGACCAGTGCGACCTCTGTGTCGAGCTTTTTGGGTCCTTCCTATCCTTCGGGTAGCGCAGCCCCCAAGTGCTCTGCTTCTTTGGGTGATCCCTTGGGGAATTTCCTTTTGATGGATGGCATGCAAATCTGTTCGAGGAACACACCTGGTGGCACCCGTGCGCGGGTGGATCCGATATTGGCGAGCCTATCGGCTTCGTCATTGCTTTCTCTTCCAACGTGTCGAAGCTCGCAGCCGTGAAAGTCTCATTCGAGCTTGTTGTAGAGTGCGCGGTACGCGATTATATTTGTGGCGTGTGCGTCACACTTGTTCATCGTCTGCTGGACGACAAGGTTCGAGTCACCATAGATGACTAGGCACGTTGCGCCGCAAATCTTGTCCATCCTCATGCCGTGGATGAGGTCCTCGTATTCGGCTTCGTTGTTGGAAGCTCGAAATTTCATCCGGAGGACGTACTTCATCTTGTCGCCCTGCGGGGATGTCAGTATGACCCCGGCTCCAATTGACGAGGTTTGATCTCGTCAATGCCCATTGTTATGGACTTAGGTTTTGGAGAAGATGGGGATGCTGGAGATCACGAAATGGTTAACAGACAAGCAACCAGGGGACACGAGATTTACCCAGGTTCAGGCCCCCGGAGGAAAAACCCTACTCCTGCTTGTCTGCTCTTGATTACGGTGGAACCGAAAGTTACAGGGGTGCATAGATGCGATCTGGCGTGAAGGTGTGTATGCGGTGGTTGTGAAAGATTGTAAGAGAGCCTCCTCGTCGTGCCCTCCTAGCCTTTATATACAGATAGGCAGGTCCCGGGCATAGATCGAGTCGGTTACAGGTTTTAGGGTTCATTCCCTTTGAATATTCTTTCTGTTCTAGTCTTGCTCTCCAAGGATCCGAAGACGTCATGGGCTTGGGCCACCCGAAAATCTTCATGGGCCGCGTATATTCTCGTGGGCCTTCCTTGGGCTGGACCAGGTATGCTAAAGTCGTGTACCCGCAGGGTATAACCATGTCAGGCGGGCTACCCAGCGTCGCCAGATATGCGGTGCCCTTACCATTGGGTCCTTAGCACCGGCGCCTTGGCCTGCTCATCGACCTACAGGGCGACGATGATAGGGGCGACTGCTCGGGCTGGGGCGGTCGTGGTGGCGATCCGGGCTAGGGTGGCAGCACCATGCCTCCGCTGAAGCAGGAGCCTAGAGACGACGATGACTACGCGGTGGCGATTTATCATTGCCTTGGACTTGTCAGGCGTGGCCGGGGCCGCTACTAGATTAGGTTTTTTTCCAAATTTTGTACAAACATGTTAGAACTGCTACGAAATCTAGAATATTTTCGTATTTGCATGAATTTCTAAATTTTTGAATTTTTGTATGCGGGCACGACTGGAAGCCAGGTCCCCCACACCCCCCTAAATCGTGAACCATCCCCCCTCCTTAGAACTAAAATCGAGTTGCGCTAGATGCCTTTTGTAGGCCTAAAATCGACCCGACAATCTCTTTTTTTTGGAAATGGGCATTTTATTACTCAAAGCAATGTTTACACCCGGCCTATGCATAACTAGGATGCACACAGCCGAAGATCTTCACAACTTACAACCAGTAGGAAAAGTATAAAAAGTACAAAACGTGTAGATAACACAATGGACTATGACTATGATATTTCTATTTGTAGGTCACGCTGCCATCCATTTCTAGAGAAAATATCCCGTGTCGCGGCCTCCAAACGCATACACCCTTCCGCAAACAAGTCGCAAAACTCCATACATTGAAGAGTTGTCCATGATCGTAGGATCGTCGTGGCTCGAAAGATAACCTGCAATGGAGAAGACACCATATTATTAAAAATCTTGTCATTCTTATATAGCCATAGCAACCAAATAATGGCAAGCTCTCCCACCCTAAACACAGTCCCATATTTATCATCAATCCCATTCAACCAATTGCCAAAAACATTAGCAACCGATGAAGGGGGAGATAAACCAGAGGCCACTTGGATGATTGACCATATAGCACGAGCAAATTTACACTGGAAGAATAAGTGTCTAATTGTCTCGTTATGATGGTAGAATACACATTGTTTGCTTCCATGCCAATTCCTCTTAACAATATTATCTTTTGTAAAAATTACCCCTTTTCGAAGATACCAAGCAAATACTTTCGTTTTCAGGGGTATTTTCATTTTCCAAATTCTACTATTATCATCAACTGGAATATTTGGTTGGACCAAAGCTCTATAAAAAGAATCAATAGAAAATTTACCATTCTGTAATAGCTTCTAGCTAAATTCGTCCACACCCTCCGACAACTGTATCGTGGACAGTCTCAATAAGAGATTGTTCCAGGATAGTAGTCTAGGACCTATGAGACTTCTTCGGAAAGAGACATTAGGAGGATTAGATTCCATTACCCTGGAAAGTGTATCCCCTTTATGTCTAACTATCAAATATAGAGCAGGATATTGTTCTCTAAGGGACATTTGGCCAAGCCATCTATCTTCCCAGAACCTAATATGTGATCCATCCTTAATATTAAAAGAACCAAAGCGTAGAAAATGTTTTTTGGATGCCATTAGCCCAGCCCAAAAGTGTGAATCACCTGGCTTCCAGGCCACTTGAGACAGAGCTTTGGATCCAATATACTTTCTCCACAAAATGGTTTGCCAGACTCCTTCTTCAGAGAGAAGTTTGAACAGCCATTTACCTAGGAGTGCAGTGTTTTTGACTTGCAAATCATGTATGCCAAGTCCACCATATTCCTTTGGTCGGCAAACCACATTTCATTTGGCTAGTCGATATTTATTTTTCACCTCATCCCCTTGCCAAAAGAATCTTGAGCGGAAATAATCCACTTTCTTCAAGACCCCTTTCGGTATTTGAAAGAATGAGATCATATACAGTACCATATTAGTAAGTACTGAATTAATGATTACAAGTCTTCCATCAAGGGATAAAAGTTTTTCTTTCCAACTATTAAGATGTTTTTGTAGTCTTTCCTCAACAACTTTCCATTCAACTATCGTGAGACGTCGATAATGTATCGGTATTCCCAGATAGTTAATAGAAAAGAGCCCATGGCCACAGCCAAATAACTCAGCATATAGATGAGCCTCGTTTTTAGCCTCGCCAAAGCAATACAAATCACTTTTATGGAAGTTAATTTTCAATCCTGATAATTGCTCAAAAGCTGATAGTATTAACTTCAGATTCTTAGCCTTCTCAAGATCATGCTGCATAAATAATATTGTATCGTCCGCATATTGAAGGATTGATAGTCCACCATCTACCAGATGTGGAACTAATCCTTCAATTTGGCCATCAGCCTTAGCCCTCTCAATAAGGATTGCCAACATATCCGCCACTATATTAAATAATACATGAGAAAGTGGATCCCCTTGTCTTAATCCTTTGTTTGTCCGTAAGTATTTGCCTATGTCATCATTGAAATTTATAGCAACACTACCCCCAGAAACAAAAGACCGAATGAGAGAACGCCACTCCTCAGAAAAACCTTTCATACGAAGTGTTTGCTGAAGGAAAGACATTTTTACTTTATCATACGCCTTCTCAAAGTCAATCTTGAACAATACTCCATTTAATTTTTTTGAGTGTAGTTCATGGATTGTCTCGTGCAGGATTACTACACCGTCTAAGATGTTTCTTCCTTGCATAAAAGCGGTTTGAGAAGGCCGCACAACATTATCAGCTATTGCGTTTAGCCTAATCGTAGCCACCTTTGTAAAGATTTTAAAACTTATATTAAGAAGGCAGATTGGGCGGTGTTGTTGTATTCGCTCTGCATTAATAACTGTAGGTAGTAAAATAATGTTGCCAAAGTTCAGTCTAAAAATATCAAGCTGATCATCCTTAATAACTTCCCAGAATTTATGATAAAATTCAGCTGGAAAGCCGTCAGGTCCCGGTGCTTTATTGTGTTCCATTTGAAAAACAGCTTTCTTGACCTCTTCCTCCGTACAAGGGGCGGTTAGAAAGTTATTTTCATCAGTAGAAACCTGAGGAATATCATCCGTTTGGGGATTCATCCAGTGATATGGAATTTTCTGGTGGTGTCCCAAACAATAATTTGTAATACTTTGTAATGTAAGATTTTAGTTGCTCATGTCCCTCAATCATACCTTCATCCTGAATTAAAGAGTGAATAAGTTTCTTCTTATGCTTGCCATTGGCAATAGCATGGAAGTATCTTATATTCGCATCTCCTTCAAGGATGAATTTTTCTTTAGAGCGTTGGTACCACTTGAGTTCTTCCTCGCGAAGAATTCTGGCAATTTCTGCATTAGATTGCTTCTTAAGCTCAATCTCAGATGCAGTTAAAAGCCTTATTTCCGCAGAAGCCTCCAAATCATTAATAATAGATGAAAGACGTATTTTTTTCTTTTTCAAGATACCGACAGTATGTCTGGCCCAACCACGAAGGAATTTACAAAGAGCTCGCATTTTATTATTCCACCGCTGTATAGGCGTTTGACCAACCACCGTTTTTTCCCACACATCTTTCACTAAATCAAAAAAACCATCTCTTTCAATCCATCCAAGTTCAAACTTGAAGCTATGTTTGGATCTTTGTGATGGTGTTCCAACAGATAAAAGTATTGGAGCATGGTCCGACAAAGCCTCAGTACGCTCTAGAGCCCGAACAGTTACCAATGGGAACTTATCTTCCCATAGTGTATCCATAAGTACTCTATCTAATTTCTCATAAGTCGGCTCTGGAAGACTATTAGCCCAAGTGAACTGTCTCCCAATCATAGTAACCTCTCTTAAATCCAAGCTATCTATGACAACATTGAATAAGAAAGGCCAATGTTCATCGAACCTTCCCCGACTTTTCTCATGAGGGAATCTTAGCAAGTTAAAGTCCCCACCTATAAGAATAGGGTAAGGGTTATCCTTAGCCATATTTACCAACTCACGCAGAAAGTTAGCCTTATAAACATCTTGTACCTGGAAATCTCTTGGCACCAGCGATTCCCCAAATCTAACGGGTAGCTCCCATAGTCTTTGCGAGCAGCCCCGCTAACATGTATTTATATTCATGCAATCCATAGAAGTTTCCCACATAGATGATCTAGCTGCATCAGATTAACATCCATTAAGCTCAAATGTTTGTCCAAACACAAAGGTCGCCAGGTTCTAAGTAACCGTTCTTCGCAAAATTTCCTCGACAACTGCCAACTTTATCCCTAGAGGCACACTTCATTACGAGATGATCGTATGGTCCATAAGACAGCTGAACAAAACATAGTAAGAACAGAGTTCTTATTCTCACTTAACCACCATCTAGCAAGAGTATCTCAGATATATACAGATTCAAGGAATGTATGTCTGGTAGTTCATGTTCATTGCAAAATAAAGAAGAAGCATCATTTGTCTTTCTTATTTTACCAAGGTTATCTCTCGTTAACCACCTATTATTTGCTAACAACCACAAGAAAATGTAATGTGAGGAGGAATATGCAATTTCCAATCATAGCTAGAGTATGTATAGGAACAATCCCACCATTATTCACCATCCCATTAGACCCAAAGAGATGAAACAACCAAACTAAATCCTCGTTGTCATTTATGTGAAATTTTTTCATCTACTCGACTAACTCAAGCCATCGCTCGAATAGGAAAGGGAACACGGTTCTCCTAAAGGTGAATTTCAAATCAAAACCATCCTAGAAATGAGCTACTATAGCATGTTGCTCATTAATAATCGAGTATAAATCCCTCAAAAGAGAATAGTGACCTATCCATGTATCTTCCCAAAATAAAACCTTTTGTCATTACCCACATTCCACCTGTACCCAATTTTAGCTGCAGAGGCAGCCCACATCACCCTTTCCAAAAGGGGAGCAATCGAAAGGACTGGCTCTAAGTAGATTGGTAGAGAGAGATCATATTTATAATAAAAAATTAGCTTTCAAAAAGATTTATCAAGGCCATATCTCCTAGTCCATGAAGCCAGAAGACAAAGATTAAAGTCCATATATTTTGAATTCCCAACCCTCCAATTGTTTTTTGAGAAACAAGATCCCAATTTGCAAAATGGTATTTGTGAAAACCTCCCACATTATCCAAGAAGAAGTGTTCCATTTGAGAATTTATTGCTTCACTGGCCCACTTTGGAAATTTAAGAAACGAAAACATTGGAATGCTAGCAATACAGGATAAGCCTCCCTCTTTTTTTTTGGAAAAGAGTATATATTAATATCACAAGGACATCAGTTACACCCAGCCTCTGCAACAACGCATGCCCTAGCGGCTCTACGGATGCACACAACTCAGAAAAAAGAAAGAAAAAATACAAAAAAAGAAAAGTCCCGCTACAACGAACTAATCCTCAAAGAAAGCAGCGGTGACACCATCGAAAAAACACAGAGTCCTCCTCCAATAACAACGCCTTCAAGAAGGAAACAGTGTCCAAGCGCCGTCGTTGCCTGACCAAAGGTCATAGGTTTTCACCCTGGAGAAAGTCCTTGCTCATAAAATAATGCCTTCAACAAGGTCATTGCCAGGCACAACCAGCTAAGGCCAGACCTTGGATTTTCACCCTGCAAGATAAGACTGGAAACTCCCCTGTGTTGTCTTCCCGCACCAACAACCGCTGCAACGAGTCTCAGATCACGCAGCCAGATCTCTGTCGCCACAGGAACAAAAATCAACATCGCTACCCTCAAATTTCCGCTTTACTGACATTCTTCCCATCTGACTTCATCGTGGCTCTAAGAATGGCACTTGGTGGGAACAAACAACAGAGCTTCACAACGCTCTCGCTGAAACCAAATGGCCAGAAAAACAAGGTGCGCACGACCGAATACCTTCCGATCCAGCAATCTCTAGGCATGATACGCCCATGGGAGTTCGCCGGCGCAGCCTTCCGGAACCTGCCTCTCTAGATCGGATCAACGAGGGCAGACATCAAGCAGATCTTCGTCTTCGTGTAACAGAAATCAAAGGACCACCACCATTATTAGATCTGACACGGCGATCCCCACACCGCCGGCCGGTTTCTGGAGAACGGATCGAGCATGCAATTAGGGTTAGAGAGTCGATCTAGGTCTTCCAACGGAATCCAATCGTCGGCACCTCTTCCACCAGATCGCCCCACTTCGCCGCCTTGGAGGAAAGAACAAGCCACACGGGGAACGGGCGGCCGCTGGGCGCCAGCACTCCGGACGGATCTCGCCGCCCTCCATGCTGCCTCGCGCTGCCGAGCCACCTTCCCCGCACCACCGCTGCCATCCCTACCAGGGTTCGCCGCCTCCCAAGCTCCACCCTCACTCCCCTGTGATGACCCACCTCATGCGAAGGGCCCGTCGGAGCTCCTCGCCTCACGCCTTTGATTTGACGGCCCATACAGTCGGCGCCCGGCGGGCAGCTGGGAGAGGAGGTGGCGGCGCCGCTTTTTCTAGGGTTTTGGGGGCCTCCGGAGCCGCCCCGCGCGAGGCGACCCGGGAGGAGTCTCCCTCTATAAGAGAGAAGCTTACAACTCCAGTTTGCAATCTACTTGCTAATTTTATCAATGATTGGTTGCAAATATTCTTTTCTTAATTTGGAAAAGTGTAAAGGAACACCAAGTTAAGTAAAAGGAAATTCATATTTTTTCTAGCCAAAGATCTATGCAAACAGATTGGCCTCTTCCTCATCCATATTAATTGTCAACAAATCACTTTTATGACAATTGGTATTCATGCCAGACATTTGTTTGAAAAAAGTTAACAACCATTTCAAATTTCTAGCCATATCAATATCTTTTTCAAGGAAAATAATGGTGTCATCAACATATTAAATGCTGATAACACTACCTGGAATAGCATGAGAGATCAGACCAGCAATCAAATGGTTATTAGCAGCTTTATATAAAATCTTAGTGAAAACATTCGCAGCAAGGTTAAACAAGATCGGAGAAAGGGGTTCTCCCTGTTTAAGACCTTTTCCAGCAACAAAATAAATGCTATTCACACCATTAATCCTCACACAAAAGGATTCATGATGCAAAATCGATTTAACTAACCTTCTAAACATAGGACTAAAAATCTGGATTCAACCATTTTGTCTAAAAATCCCAGTCAAATGCTATTGTACGCCTTCTCGTTATCTAGTTTCAAAACCAGACCCATAAGTTTTTTGAGTGCACCTCATGTATCACTTCGTGAGCAGCTACCACGTTTTCCAGGATATATCTACTTTCAATGAACGCTGCCATTTTTAGCTATAATTATGTCACCAATAGGAGCAATCCTGTTGGTCATAGATTTAGTGATTACTTTTAGTTACCAAGACTAATAGGCCTGAGTTTCTTCATATCTCTAGCTTCTTGTTCTTTAGAAATCAAAGTTATAATAATATAGTTGATTCTGGCCACATCTAAGGTACCATTCTCAAAATCTCTCACTAAATCTATGAAATCAAATTTAATCACCTCTCAAAATTCCTGATAAAATAAAAGGAAAAGCCATCTGGGCTGGGCCGGGAGCAACAACTGCATATGAGCCCATAATGGCATTTATTATGTCTCTTCTACATTAAAGGGAGCATCTAGAAGCGCAATCTCCTCATCGGTGAGATGATTTTGCTCATCCAAAAGTCGGCATATAAGGACATGACTGCTGTGTCTTCTTTAGAGAAGAGATTTTTATAAAAGTCAGTCGCAACTTTAAGCATGGCAGTAGTTGTTTTGATAGGTCCATCAAGAACAGCTAAATAGCGCAACTTTTCATTGCGTGGAGCAAGCTAAACCTGGAGGGCGCCGCAGCTAGTTCAGCCATCACGGTCTGGTCTTGGTCGTGCTGCTGGCCATGTGGTACGGAGGATGCAGGGGCGGCGGCCCCGGGCAGTAGGTTGTGCCTGATGGAGTCAGGCTGTCGTGATGTTGGCCGCTGGAGCATGAGATGCTACGCGGAATCGTCATGAGGTAATGCTTGGTGGTTGTCGACGATGATAAGCTGTGCTACATGTACACCATTCTTGGGTTCGCGGAGGAGTTTCGGGCAAAAGCCTAGTATCGACCCGTCGGTGCCGGCAACGGCGACGTCTTGTGTCGTTTCCCTTCTTGGAGGCGCTTGCCGTGGAGATCCTTCTGCACACTCGTGGGGTTTGGCCTCTCCGGGAAAAATCCCTAGCTCCGGGTTTTCGGGCGGGCGACGGCAGCGGCTACGTCACGCTACCTTCTTGGAGGCGTCGTCTTGGAAGGCATCTATGTTGGCATTTGCTTTCCTAGTCGTCGGGTTGGTGGATGTCGGGGTAGTGGCCTCGAGTGGATAATTTTTGCAAGTCGAGGCGGCGGCCTCGGAATCCATGGCGGGCAAAAGCTTCTTGTGGCGGAGCGATTTCTCGTATGGCTTGGGTGATGATCTTGTGTCGCTAGTGCGGCGAGGTTATCGGCTCGGTTGACGCGTCTCAGAGGAGGCGGTGAGGGGTGGGCGTTCGGTCATGACCGACAATTCGGTCTTTGTATTTCGGTCTATTTTAAATTCGGTCCTTGAAAAAATAAGACCGAATTATACTTGATAGTTTTACTACCCGAAAAATTCGGGTACCTACTAATTCGGGTTCGGGTTCGGTCATGACCGAATAACATGGTCAATATTATCAACACAAAAGATATACATTACTTATTAAAAATATGACAATATTTCAACTATATTTTAAATAGTTTAATACATATGTTATCATTTAGTGGAAGAAATAAACGGTGCAACAATCCTAATAAAATGTAGCAACTCTACAATAGCACTTTGATGACCATTCAACAATGCCATAATTCATGCACAACACACAAATTTGGAGTTTCAGATAGTCTCATGTAAAATTCGGTTAGTTCGGTCTATTCGGTTACTTAGGAACTAAAGACCGAATAGACCAAACTAAATTCGGTCTATAAAATTCACTACCCGATTTTCTTGTCGGTCTTTTCGGTTTCGGTCTATTCGGGTTTGGTCTCGATCTTTTCGGTTTCGGTCTTCGGTTATCGGTTTTTATGCCCACCCCAAGTTACGTCGGGGCAGCGGCCCAGGATGTTGGTACGACGGCTGTAGTCTACGAGCGGTTTACTCTGTGCAGTTTGGGCTGCGGGTGGATGAGTCATGCAGTGTTGTGGATCAAGTGCGAGCGGTGGTATGTCGGGATGGCGGTCCCGGAAGGTGGTGTTGGCGGTCCACTCGGCATTGCCGAGCAGTTGGATGTCGGGGCGGCGGCCCCGAAGCTTTGGTGGTGCTGAGGGCATCGATCTCGGATCGTGTGGGCGACAAGGTCGATCTGGCGCAATTCTTCTAGAGGTTCATCTTCTTCGGCTACGCTAGAGTGTCCCGTGTCTACTCCTCCCATAGTGGCCACGGCGTTTACTCTCCGGCATGGGCATGGGCATGAGGTCGACTTGTCTCGGCGAGTGCGTCGTCTATTTGTTTCTTTAGCCGTGGGTGTTGTGAGTGGGCGTGGCCCCGGGGTGTTGAGTTTGTTGTATGGTTTTCGTCCAGTTTTCCGCTAATTAAATGGACACCTTCTTCTTAATTAATAGATAAGGCAAAGCTTTTGCCTTCGTTTCAAAAAAAAATATTATGAAGAGTAACATGGTTCGTAAGGGAGCTGCTATTTTCTGCTTCACGCGGCAGCTATGGCAGATCTGCTCGCAGCCTTCTCTTTGCGGGCCGCCCCCAAAACGGTTCAAACTAACAAGTATACCGTTTTTAGCTTTTCTAAATTTGAAATTTTTTCGAGTTTAAATAGTTTAAGAATTTAAGAAGTTTCCGCAGCTATTTAAAATGTTTAAATTTTAAATATTCATATTCAAAAACTGTTCAAATTCAAAATTTGTTTGAATTTTGAAATTTATTCAAATTTAAAAACTGTTCAACTCTGAAAATTGTTCATATTCAAAAATGTTCAGCAAACACAGAAAAAGAAAAAAAAAGAAAATAAAAAGAAACCAGAAAATAAAAAGAGAAAAGAAACATAAAAAAGAAACAGAAAAAATAAAAACATTAAATGGGCCGGCCCAACGCATGGTCCACCTGAGCGAAAGACACGCTTGAACGATAAATAGCATTCGCCTAGTTCACAGGGAGACCAATCCAGGCAGCCAAAAACAAAAAAACAAAAAAACAAAAAAAAACTAAGACAAACAACTGCTCCCTCCGTTTCATAATACAAAATGTTTTAGCTTTATAAAAATAGTGTATTTAGACCTTTTTTAGTGTGTATGTTCACTCTTAATCACTTTAAACCTACACACTAAAAAAATCTAAACACACTCCTTTTATAAAGCTAAAATATTTTGTATTATGGCGTGACCTAAGCGCCTACACGTCTACGTGCCCTTTACAACGCCGGAGCACCGACCGTTTCGGTTGGCACTAAGGGTGTGTTCGGTTCTGAAATTAGAAGGAACGGAATGGAACGGTTTCGGCACCCATTTTTGTGTTCGGTTGGTCTAAGAAACGGAATTAACTAGTTTTTAGGAAGGGAATATACCTCTAGTATGCGGAACCACGTCGTCCGACCGAATCGGCCGGATCTAGGAGAATGGCTCGCTAATCCGCAACGCACCAAAGTAAAAAAAAAACCTATCGCTAATCACGCGCGGTGGCACGACCTGCACGCAAGCGGGCGATGAAGCCAGCACGCGGTGGCGATAGCGATGGCCAGCACGGCAATGACGGCGGCGGCGCACGACGGCAGCGCCCAGTTCATCCGATTTGGACTCGATTTTGCCTCTAATTTTAATTGTTAATTATGATTTAGAGAAAATATTAAATTTAGACTCAAATCAGTAGAATATTTAAGAGTGTTTATACTCCCTTTGGGTTTCTTGATTCCATCAACCAAACAAAAAACAGAACCATTTTGTTTCTCGATTTTTTCTAAACTGAACACAGGATCGAAACCGCCCCGTGACGTCGGAATGAACCATTCCGTTCCGTCTCCTCCAGTTTCAGAACCGAACACACCCTAAATGGCTACGAAACCGCTCTAGTACAGTTCACGGGGTCTGTCCAAGCTACTATTTCTAAAAATCCCTTGTGTATTTTATGATTCTCTTTCTCGCATTTGCATCTCTGTGATATTTTTTTCCATATTAAGTAAATTCCTTCAACGAGAAAATGTTGATCAACGAGTCCCGTATCGTCCTAGGCTACGGGGTAGTCCAGTCCTTCCAAAACGAATGAACGGTGAGTTGAGCACTATAAGAACATCTCTAACAGTGTCCGTAAATAACGCGAGTTCACCCCTCCGTATCCGGGTTTTATGGTTTCAAAAGTCGCGCGATTTCGTTTGCGGACACTGATCTGCACCGCGACATAAACTGAAACAGTAAACTGGCAAATTAATATTGGCAAGGGGGAAATGTCACACATAGTTTGTATAATTTTATAAATTCCTGTCATTTTTGACAAAAAAAAGAAGCACGACGACCATGAATCGCGTGGATCAAGCATCACCAACATTGAGGCCACCGCCAGAGCCACCTCCACCGGAGACACCCACCGGAGCCACCCATCAGAGCACCTCCACCGTTGGCATGAGATTGAAGACGCGCTAGCCTTCTACTCTCCATGATCTCCTCCCTCCTCATATCCCACCACTCTCTTGTGAAGGCATCCATGGTGCTCGGATCCATCATCACCGTCTTGTTTTTTCGTCGGCGATGAGCTACATCATTGCCTTCTTGTCTTCTACCTCTCCTCTCCTCAAAAGCTTGTTTGCGCTTGTCATCCTCCCGGATCGTGTCCCACCTTGCTTGGTTGATGGCATTCTTCTTGTCGTCCAAGTGAACCTTTGTTTGCAATGCTTTCTCCAAGCACACCTCCTTGGACTTGACCATGTCCTCAACCTTCTTGCTTAGATTGGTGGCTTCGGCTTCAAGCTTGTTTCTCTCTTTGCTTTCTTGTTTCCTTCCGAATTCTCCTTGTTCCTTCCTCCATCCTCCTCCTCGGTACCATCCAATTTTACCATATCCTCTCTCTTGGGTTTTAATTCTTGATCTCTATTTTTCCACTTCTCACAATGTTCAAGAATCTCCCAACAATGTTGAAGGGTGAAAGCTCTTCCTTTGGAACCGGCCATGGCCTTGTACCTCTCCATTGCAATATCCTACATTCATGAATGCACATTTCAAAATCAACAAAAGGCATCTCACAAAATCAACAAGTTGAGACCGGTAAGTACGAGTAACCGGTGATGCAACACGAGGCATCAAATTGAAGAACTTGTCTTTGATGCGTTGCCAATAACGTTTGCCAGTTTGATCACACCCAGTCACCGGATCAACGGTCACTGAAGACCATGCCCTCACCAAACATGTGTCCTCGACCTCAGTGTAGTTGATGGTCATCGACCTCTTCCTTTTTTGTCCACCCAACTTGAACACCTCCTCTTCAATATCCTCACATTCATCTTCTTCTTCCTCGCCCTCCTCTTCTTCTTCGCCCTCCTCTATGTCCTCGTCCTCGCCATATGAATCAAGAGGCTCCAAAGAAATGTTGACCTCATTTTCATTGAGAAGATCCGTGAAAGAGAGAGGAGTGCCATTTGCATGTTGCTATATCGCAAATTTATCTAGTCACATTGCATATTATTGAAGAGGAGAGGAGAAACAACTAAAAGTTAAGATTTTATACCTTTCGGGCATATTGTCAAGCACGTTATGCTCGGCAAAGTCGTCCCGGCTTGCGGGTCGACGGTGGTGGTTTCGGGCCCAACCAGCAGCTTCGCTTCCCGCTTGACCACCTGATTCTTCTTTCTGGGAGCAGCAGGAGTCGGTGCCGCCCGGGGTTTTGATTTCGACATCCGAGGCCTAGTCGTGGCAGTAGAGGGCGGTGCGGGAGACGCGACAATGGCGGCAGCGCCTGTCTGGAGGAGGTGGGTGCCCGCGCGCCGCCTCTTCTTCACGGAGGTGGCGGCCACTGTGTGGGCGGCGGCAGAAGGAACCGTGGGAGCCTTGGGGACCGACGGCTGCGGCGGCGCCGTGACCTCGGTAGCGATCGGCGGGATGCCGGAGAGGTCCATGCCGTCGATTTCGGGTTGGTGGGTGGGAGGAGGGCGCCGGAGACGAAGGGGAGAGGGAAATCGGCGTCGACGATGGCGAAGGAGCTAGGGCGCGGGAAGGAAACGAGCTGAAATGTCCCTCCCGCCAACGGGCGGAAGGGGATATAGGTTGCGCGTTGGTTTCACGCGCGGAACCGGAGATTCTCAGTTTCGTCCGCGATTTTTATCGGCGCTCATAAAAAGTTTTATGGTTTTGGTCCTTTTACGAACGCTGATCGGCGCCGTTCGCTCGCAGCCCAATAACCAGCGGTTATTTTATGATTTTAGACCTTTTACGAGCACCGCTAGAGATGCTCTAATGCCGGCAGCAAGACAAAATTTAGCTGCCCAATCAGAAATTCGGAACGTCATTCATGCTGTGAGAGCAGAACAGCAGCTAAATATGCTCAAGCATAACGAATGCAGCACTAGAGATCAACCATGAAAAGACCACCACGAGGAAAACTGGCTACATAGTACGCCACATCGATCAGACGGGCAGAACCCACCAGCCAGAATGCTCACAATATCTTACAGGGTAGAAGTGGCAAAAAAATCACTTAATAGGGGTAATTAATATGAAAAGCTAGTAGATTGGGTGATTAGTTTTAAAACCTAAAACTATGATGTCAAACTGGAATTTACTCTTCTATATTCGTACTTTAAGCCAAACCATCCAAAATTCCTTTCTCATTCTGGTTTTATTTTAAGGAGTCCTTGCTCATTCTAGCTAATGCTGATAACATACAAAGCGCTATCAAGTCAAAAGGTTTAAAATTCTTGTCAGTTGTACTATTGTATGTATGAGCCCTTAAATTATTGTAACCACAAAGTCAATGCCAACATACACACATGGCTATCCAGGCTAAGTCAAAAGGTTTTTTTCCTTGGGCAATCCAAAGTCAAAAGGTTTAAAACTCTTAGTCAGATGTGCTATCATATGGACCCTTCAATTGTAACCACAAAGTCAATGCCAACATACACACACGTCTAAAACTTAGCGATGTCGATTTTTGGGTACAATATCTGACCAACTAGATTAGTGGCCCCCAAATATTAGTGAATGAGCCAGCAGAGTTCTCAATATTTTTGGTGGCAATGCTGCTGTCATATCATCAACTGTACCAACAAGGCTAGAAAACAAAAGCTGGCTCACAAATTCAGAGGAGCTCATGAGATAAAAATGCCATGATATACAAAAAATACTCCCTCTATTTTAAAATATAAGATATTCTAGTTTTTTTTTTCTGAAACGCATGTATCTGCATCTTTAGTGTGTAGGTTCGGAGCAAATTGAGTAAACCTACACACTAAAAGACGTCTATTTTTTAAATAAATCTTCAAAGGTTCAATTTAGCTAGGCTGGAACTTCAGATATTTTTAAAAAACGTTTTACTTATTATTTTCATCACATCATCGACCTGATACAGAGTTTTAAGAAACAGTTCACAAATAAATTCTCCTGGCCCAAGTATCCCTAATACACAGAGCCAACTTATCACAAAGGCACAAATAAAGGGAGTGGTGCTTCTATTTCTAGATATAAAATATTATGGTAGGCTAAAATAGCCTACCAAAACATACTACATTTTGAAACAGAGGCAACACTTAGTAAATAGCAATCTCAAGAAGACGTTATATGAAGGCTAGACCAACAACCATGTTGGGTGAAAAAAACAGAGGTAACACTTAGTAAATAGCAATTCTCTTGGCTTTTCATCCAAAACAGTGTTTGGACGGTCATCAGATTGCAAAAGCGTGGATGGCCTAATTGTGACAGTTGTCCCCTATGCAACCAAGTTACCAAATCGGGGGCTCACATTCTCTCCAAGTACCAATACACCAAAACAATTTGGAGTATGCTAAAATCTTGGCTTCGGACTTCACTCCTTTGACCCTGTGAATTGGGGGAAGTTTGTGGGCGTCAAGACTTGGTGGTCTCATTTGGTTCTTGCCCACCCAGGAAGGAGAAAATCGATGGCCTCACTCCTTGTGTTGATATCTTGGGAGATTTGGATGAAACTGAATGTGCGGGTCTTCAAAAGCATGAGATCTTTGCCCAATGTCATCTTTCAGTGGATTAAATCGAAAGCAATCACGTGGGTTTTGTGTTAGCAATATTTCGGGTCTTTTCCCACTGGGATAGTAGGCTTGTTGTTTTTTATTTACGCCCTAGGACGAGATTTTGTGAACCTTCTCCTTATTTAATGAATTAAGGCAAATCTTTTGCCTTCCTTCCAAAAAAAGTAGAGATATTTTTTCTCTTATAAAAAACACCATCATTTCTACATAGCCATAGTCACAAAAACATGTTAGACTAACCAACCAGCATAAAGGCGCCCAGCTTGTCTTTCAATCGCCACAGTGAGTTAACGTTCCTTCTTATTAGATTGTCTTACTTATACAACATCCCTCAACTTATTAGAAAAATATGGTGATTAATTTTCATAGTTGATGATTTTGAATTAGACATCAAAATGTACTAGCGTCATGAACTATAGAAGGAGAGAACGTTGATTGATTTGTGCATATTCCATCTATTAACTGCCACTTCTCTACCTGAAATTCAGGAAAAGTAGAATAACTTAGTTGTCCTTTGAAGTTTTATAAAATTATGAAAAATGAACATTGAAAAGACACATAGATACATACACATGTGAAATGCGTAGAAAATGTGTTAATTTCCTAGCTCAAGAAAAGTTATAAATTAAGTTATTGTACATAAGTTGTAGTATGAAATGTAAAAATATTCAGAACCAAACTAAGTACAACCACAAATGCTCCTATTAGTTTACCAAAATTGACATTTGAGTGTTCCTATATATACTATAAATGTCCGAATCTTCGGAAATCCACTTTGGCTCCTAGGTGTAAATGCACCCACAGCTAAAACGACATACTTCTAAATGTTGAAAATTTCGAAAAAAAATATTCGGATGTACATGTTCACATTATATGTTCGTACACCAAGTTTCACGAAAAAAAAAATTTATATTGATTGTGTAAAAAAGACAATTTTTGGTATTGCAAAATAGTTTTTCAAAAGAATTTTTTTTGTCTTTTTTGTACAGACCACAAAAAATGTCTTCTGACTGCAAAACTTTGTGTGATGACAAAGCATGTCCGGATACACACCCGGGATTTTTTTTCCGGATTTTTTCAATATTTTGAAATTCTTATAAAATGTATTTTTCATAATAGGTGCATTTAGATCTAGGAGCCAAATCGCCATGTCCGATGAATCTTCTCATATTTAAAAAAAATGTTAAAATATGATTTTTTTTTCTAAGTAATAAATACCATAATCATATTATAGTAGAATTTTGCTATATCTCTTTGATTTAGACATCATATATTTGTAACAGAAAGGTAAAAAATGACGATGCAAACAAGGGGCAAACACTAATATTTTCAAGGACAAAAAAAACTTATGCAGCATAAACGAGAACCAATCATGCTCCAGTAATTCAAGAATAGAGTAGGTGTTAGCCGTGCAGTATTTAGAAATTAACCACCTAATTTTTATTTTTTTCGGGGAGCCTAAGAATTAACTAAATCAATTAAGCCATTCCAATTATAAACTCCTAGCTCAAGATAGTAAGGGACATATATTTAATTGCATACTCCGTATCCGTACGTTAACTCATACAGCTAGCCATAGTTGGCACATATTCTATCTAAATGGAGCCTTCATAGTCAACGAACTAATCGCATATACTGAGCATATCCGAAGTATCCATTGCATACCTGTATATTTACACTATGTCAGATTTCTTAACAGTTTTCTTATGAAACATCCTGCATTTGCTGTCCCGACTCTAAAAATATCAAACTACTTGGTTGCCACCAATTTGCAGCGGGAAGTTGCATCTGATGTTCACATCGGATGCCATTTATCTACTGCTTCCTCTGTTTAGAAATATAAGATGTTTTAGTTTTGTGAAGCTAATGTATCTAGACATCTTTTAGTGTGTAGATTCATTTGAACCTACACACTAAAAGGTATTTAGATACATTTGTTTCACAAACCTAAAACATTATATTTCCAAACGGAGGGAGTACTATGTACTACAAACCTAACACCTTGCGAAGATGCATTTAGATTTTTATTTATGCCCGAGGATCAGACTTTTCTGATACTCATGTTATTTATATCGTGAGAACCAGGCTTGGTGCTTAATCAAGATTAAAAACTCTGATACTCGTATTCAAAGGCTATATGCATCCCTAGTTGTTGAAGATGTAGGAGAAGTGAAATTATTACCCAATTTTTTTCATAAAAAGATTGTGTGCAGAGCACTGATTTGCAACACCCAAGCAAACTGGCGCCTCTTTTCTGAAACAAACGCAAATTGTACTTTTGAATTTCAAATTTCTTGAAAAACTTATTGTGAACGTGAATACATATGTACATCCGTGCAAAGTTTTTGATAGAAACATCGTTCTGTTTTAGGCTACAAAAAAAATATTCTAACGGTATATAGAAATAAAAAACTATACTTTTATCCCAAAAAATTTATGTTGTTGTGTAGCTGAAAATACAATATATTTTAAAACAAAACTTCAGCATATATTCTGATGCATATATCTGACTACATATATTTTTGTCACAGTTTTTTAGACCTAGAAGTGCGAGTTTCAATTTTTTTTAAATGACTCACTCGTGATCGAGAGCAAGCGATGAGTCACCACTCACCGTGTGCATCGCTTTGATGAAGATGCAGGGTTTTTTTACATCCATTTTGAATAAAATATTGACACGATGATACTGGTGTCGTTCGATCCATATATATTCAAAAGAACTTATCTATGGATATAATTCTCTATTATATAAATCTTACATACTTAGTGTAATTGTTTATAAAATGAATGTCTTAACAAAACTTAATACATTCTATATTATGGAACGGATGGAGTAGTATTATATCCGTCTTATTTGTCGGTAACAAACAATGGCAAATTAATAGTACGGATTTTTGTAAACCATCAAAATCCATTCTCAATCAGATATGATCTAAAACTATCCGCTCTAGTCTATTTTCGTTCCTAATTAACGATTTATTAGCAATCAATAGACTGTACTGCGAACTGGTAATGCCCTGCTTTTGTCAAGGAAAATGATACACATAACCCGGGGGGTCGCGTGACTCGCATCCCCTGGCTCCTCACTGCGACGCGTGTCCACTTTCCGGAGACAGCGATTGGTGTGGGGTCCACTGTCACAACCCTTATCTTTCCAGGATTCCTCTCCTCCACTCGTTTTTCTGGCTTTAATCCCTTCGTTCTCCAACAACCGCCTGCTATTCCCTATGAATCCTTCACACCAGCAGCTTCTTTTCACCGGCCGCCGTCACAGCTAACCGCTATTATTCTTCTCTAACCCAAGCGCCGTCGCCGTTCCTCCCACTCAAACGCCACCCCCGCATCTCCTCTCTCGCCGGACGTCATCTCTACAACGCCGCATCTCTGCTCCGGCCTGCTCCCCACGCGAGACCCTCCTGGTGGTCCACCATGCGGTGTTTGCTACGGGGACGGCTGGACTTGCTACAGCGGGCGGGCGGACTTGCTACAAGGAACGCCCGGGCATGCTAAAACGGGCGACCGGTGTTGCTACAAGCCTACAAGTTGTGGTCGCCGGCCGATGTTGCTACGAGCCTACAAGTTGTGGTCGCCGGACGGACTTGCTACAGCGGGCAGCCGGACATTCTACAAAGGAGCGCCCGGGCTTGCTACATCGGGTGGCCGTCGTTGCTACAGGGGTGGCCGCCGGCCGGACTTGCTACAACAGGTAGACGGGCTTGCTACAAGGGATGGATGTCGTTGCTACGATGGCGAGGCGCCCTTGCTACAGAGACAAGGCGTCGTTGCTACAAAGATGGACCACTGAGGGCGGCCGGAGTTGCTTCTAGGGCGGGCACTGGTGCTACAAGGGGCTAGCTGTGCTGCTCCCTAGGGTGGCCGCCTCTGCTACAAGGGGCCTGCACGCTACTGCAAGGGGCCAGCACGCTACTGCACGGTAGCAAATCTATTTTTACAAACACTCCGGCGAAGTCATCTTTTTGCTACAAATGCTGAACTTTTTTGCTACATCTGTTTTCTAGTTTTGCTACAATAGCGCAAAGTTTCCGCTACAATATCTCTGCGAGGTCTCCCGGCGAAAGTCTCCGGCGAGTCTCCGGTGAGGTCGGATTTGCTACATTATCACAACTTTTTTGTTGCACGGTCGCCGGCGAACTCTCCGGCGAGGTCCAGTCTATTTTTATAAACCATTTTTGCTACGTTGTAGTAAAAGCGGGGCTATTTGTAGCAAAAACGAGTATGTCTGTAATAAAAGCGGGATTTTGACCTAAAAAAGAGGACACGTGGTTGGCTGAGGATCCGGGGATAAAAAACACATATCCCGGGGACGCGTGGTACTGCCCTTTTGTCAACGATTACCTGCTTAGCTGCGCCTGTTTGGTTGCCTATTTATACCCGCAGCAGCAGCCCAGATAATCACACACAACAAAGGCCAGCTCGTGCTCGTCTGTTCTCACATCGCGGCGGCCAAACATCTATCCACTGTGCAGCAAGCATGGCGCGATCGGAGCAGCAAGGGTTGCAGGTCCTGAGCGCGCTGGACGCGGCCAAGACGCAATGGTATCACTTCACGGCCATCGTCGTCGCCGGCATGGGCTTCTTCACCGACGCCTACGACCTCTTCTGCATCTCCCTCGTCACCAAGCTGCTCGGCCGGATTTACTACACCGACCTGTCCAAGCCGAACCCCGGAAGTCTGCCTCCCGGCGTAGCCGCGGCCGTCAACGGCGTGGCCTTCTGCGGCACGCTCTCCGGCCAGCTCTTCTTCGGATGGCTCGGCGACAAGCTCGGCCGCAAGAGCGTCTACGGGATGACGCTGGTACTCATGGTCATCTGCTCCATCGGGTCCGGGCTCTCCTTCGCGCACACCCCGACCAGCGTCATGGCCAGCCTCTGCTTCTTCCGCTTCTGGCTCGGCTTCGGCATCGGCGGAGACTACCCGCTGTCGGCCACCATCATGTCCGAGTACGCCAACAAGAAGACCCGCGGCGCGTTCATCGCCGCCGTGTTCGCCATGCAGGGCTTCGGCATCCTCGCCGGCGGTATCGTGACACTCATGATCTCCGCTATATTCCGGGCCGCATTCCCGAAACCGGCTTACCAGGACGACGCCGCCGGGTCCATAGGGACGGAAGCCGACTTCGTGTGGCGCATCATCCTCATGGTCGGCGCTGTGCCGGCTCTCCTCACCTACTACTGGCGCATGAAGATGCCCGAGACCGCACGCTACACCGCCCTCGTCGCCAAGAACGCCAAGCTAGCGGCGTCCGACATGTCCAAGGTGCTGCAGGTGCAGCTCGAGGATGAGTCGGAGAAGATGGAGGAGATGGTCCGCCGCGGCAACAACGACTTCGGCCTCTTCTCCCCGGAGTTCGCGCGCCGCCACGGTCTCCACCTCGTCGGCACGGCCACCACGTGGTTCCTCCTCGACATCGCCTTCTACAGCCAGAACCTGTTCCAGAAGGACATCTTCACCGCCATCAACTGGATCCACAAGGCGCGCACCATGAGCGCCCTCGACGAGGTGTTCCGCATCTCCCGTGCGCAGACACTCATCGCGCTCTGCGGCACCGTGCCCGGCTACTGGTTCACCGTCTTCCTCATCGATGTCGTTGGCCGCTTCAAAATCCAGCTCATGGGATTCTTCATGATGACCGTCTTCATGCTCGGCCTCGCCATCCCGTACCACCACTGGACGACGCCCGGCAACCAGGTCGCCTTCGTGGTCATGTACGGCTTCACCTTCTTCTTCGCCAACTTCGGGCCTAATGCAACCACATTCGTCGTGCCGGCGGAGATCTTCCCGGCGAGGCTGAGGTCGACCTGCCACGGGATATCAGCCGCTGCCGGGAAGGCTGGAGCCATGATCGGGGCCTTCGGGTTCCTGTATGCCGCGCAGGACCCGCACAAGCCCGACGCCGGGTACAGGCCTGGGATCGGCGTCCGTAACTCGCTCTTCGTCCTCGCCGGAGTCAACCTGCTTGGGTTCGCCTTCACGTTCCTCGTGCCCGAGGCCAACGGGAAGTCGCTGGAGGAGATGTCCGGCGAGGCCGAGGACAACGAGGACGAGGCACGCGGGGCCAAAGTGCAGCCATCGATGGCCTAGACCGGCCGTATGTGAGAACTGAGAAGAAGTCGATCTTAATCTCTGAAATTTGGATATGTTACTCGTACTTTTTTGTGCATGTAAGTAAGGTCGTGTGCTTTCTTTCTTCATATGTATAACTTTTTTGTTGGGTATTTTAAAAGTTTTGGTTTGTATTTTTTGCGAGCTATAATAATTTTTTAAGTGATTGCGAGCTATAATTATAATTGTTACTAGTCCGGATGCAGCTCCTATATGACGCTTCACGCGTCGGTTTACCGAGACTGGCGCATGAAGAACCATTTTCCTTTTTAGCTATGTTTTCGTTTTTTTCTTTTTACGTTTTTTTTCCTGTTTTGTTCCTTTTCATGTTATTCAATTCAGAAAAGTACAGATTTTAAAACGTTTAGATAAAAAATATGTTTATATTAAAACATATTTAGGTTAAAAATGTTCAGATTTAAAAATATTCAAATTCGAAAGTGTTCACATTTTGAAATGTTCAAATTTAAAAAGCAAACAAAAAATAAAAACAGAATAAGAAATAAATAAAATAAAAAATGGAAAATAAAAAAGGAAACGTACCCCGGGCGGTCCACGAAGGAGGCTCCTGTGAGCGTCGACGCGCTAACTTTCTAACTAGGAATCGAAAAAAAAAAACTAGGAATCGCCTCTGGCGCGTACTTGGCTGCGCGAACGATTTGCTTTTTAGTTGTTGTGTTGGGCTGATTCTGATCACTTGAATCGTGGCGGGCCTCAATATATGTGAGCTTGTTTGGCTATGCGATTCTTTTTGGCTTTAGGAAAAGGAAAAAAAAGGCTCTCTGTTTGGAGAAATTGGGGTACTGTCTATTGTGGTGTCACTGGTTGGCATGCTGGGTCTTAATCCCCAACTAGAAAAGAAACTGAAACTCAGATCCAAGAAGTGAAATTGGGAGCTTAGTGCCGCATAAAATAGTGCTGCCCCGTGTCCCGTTCCTGCGCATTGAGCTGTGAGTGCTTTGTGCGGTGAAAATGCGACGCTTTGGTGGGCTTTATAAAGCTAGTATTCATAGTCTGTCATAGAAAGACATTTCTGCTTCTGTATGGCCCTCTGTTGCTTAGCTCTCCCTCTCTCACGAAATACTTGCTCATCTTGAAGCTCTGGGTGGTGCCAGTGAGGTTAGCTCTTTGTGCTCCGTTATATATGTATTATTCATTTTCACAACTAGACTGGGATTTGTTGAATGTAGATGTTGTAAGTACCGCGACATATAATTTATACATCACATCCATTCAGATCAGAACGTAGTATCAAAGCTGTAAAACTATTGAACTCAATGGTGAAGTCAATGAGAAAATGGTGCTTTGACAAACGTAATGGTATTTCTCAAAATTCACAAACAACATAACCAATGGTTTCTAACAATAACTTTCTAGCAAATAAGAGCACACCTTATTCATCTAGGTAGACAATTAGAGAGTGAGATACCAATGTTATGTTGTAGCAAATTTCCACATTTGAGTTCATCGATTCGAAGAAATAAAAACATATTCTGTATAGAATCTAGTTGAAATTAACAAATATGTACATGAGATATGTTGACTAAAATGGTAGAGCTTAAACATAAGGTAATCCATAATAGCATATAACCTGTAGCAACCGTAAGAACAGATAAGGTGGTCACATGAGTAGAGATGGGAACTAACTGGGAGACACATTGGACAGAGGATGCGCTAAACACACCAGCTTAAGAGGCCAAGATCACATGTTGTGAGCAGAAAAAAGCATCACTAGAATTTATTAATGACTGATAAATAAAAATTCAAGCATCTCCATAAGGATGATAAACATAAATGAGTCTGTTATGATATACAGCAGAAGAGAATGCGCAAGAAAAGGAAACTATTATTTTTCACATTAGATGGACAAACATGAAGCACTATGCTCATGATATAGTTTACCTTTTGGTTCCAAATACATACAATATTACATTGAGAAAAAAGGAGTTATGTGCAATGACTACCTAACAAAAATATCATCAGCTTTTATTACACATCTAGTTTCTTTCCCACAAAAAACAAATACATAAGACGTCTCTTTCTATGGGTATCCCACTCATGAATCAGAAAACCCTAAGGACAAGGGAAATTTCTGAGTGTTGTCAAATCTTTTGGCCTAGCAAATGGAGAAAGAAAATAAGGTTGTGCTAAATGTTGCTAACATAACAAAATGATAGATCCAAAAAAGTCAAAAGGACGTTAATAATATTTTTCCTTAGTAATAAATGTTTTTTATTATTTTTTATCTTATACATTATACCAGCTCCTATTGTCCTTTAGCAAATGATTATCATATTTCTATGTAGATCATAGTAAAATCTATTACTGATGAAATGCAGGTGATGTTTTTTGTTTGTTGGTTCATGAGCCCGCAAATGTTTATGACAAGGAATAAATGGTTGTAGTTTTGCGGTATGCCGACAAGCTTGGATCCATCAAGAAAGACTTATCGATGTTATTCTCCTATGGAAGAGACATCAACTTAATGTCTCAGATAATCCAACATTGATTATTTGTTTAGTAAGCATGGGTTGGGCATAAAACAAGTTAGAGATCAAAGTTATGATGCGACTAGAAATATGAGATGTGAGTTCAATGGCTTGAAAGCTTAATTAGTTAGTTAATGTGGCAAAAGATGGCCCAAGTGATGCAATGAAACATCTAGGTCGTGGTCTCTTAGATTATGTCAATGATTTTGGCTAGTGTTCCATCCACACCCATAGTAATACATGTGTATGCTTTATCTCTTTCTCCATGAAGGAAACTTGGAGGCTATGGTAGAGTAATCTTGCTCATTTCGTGAAGAAAATGGTATTCATAAGTTGGATATGGAGGAATATTATATAGAGAGACCAAGGAAAAAAGACAAACCATACAAGCTAACCCATAGCGACCCTATAGACATAAACGCATGTCCAACCCCCAGTAAATGGTAACACACAGCTAGTGGTAGCAAATATAGGCGTACAACGATACAAGATCAAGAGTTCTAGCCATGTGAAAGTAGAAAGGTTGTTGTACTCCGTACACACATGACATGAAAAAGAACATGACATGAAAAATAAAAGGAGTTCATTGTTGCCGAACATAGATGAACAATATAGGTGCATGTTTGGTTACCCAAAATGATCCATCCATTCTTTACAAATCCAAATTTGTGTTGCTTGGTTGCCTGGGCCAGCGCTAAATCTTAACCCGCGTGGTTCTTAAAGAATTTTCTGTCTGCACACAGAGGGATGTCTGAATTGACATTTTTTCCATAGCCAAGAACGGTGGGGACAAAAGGAGGAACACTGTGCTGAGTTTGTGCAGGGTTGGAGATGGCGTGATCACTCATGACCCAAAAAGTTGGGGGGATTTCGTCACTTCCTATCGCTTCACACCACATATTTATCATTGTTCGACTCACCGACATATGATGCGCTCCTCCCATTCAAGATATCTCTCTAGGCAAGGATCTTGACCTACTAGTAGATAAGTTGCATCATCTACCTTGGTCGGTGTTGAACGATAGTACGTGGCAGGCAGCCTTCCTCCTCTTCTCCGAGCTGTTCGATACCTTCTACGCTCCTCCAATGGGGTTTGTACTAGCAAATCCTAGAGCTGATAGCTAAGATATTTAAGCATGTGGTAGACCTGAGGAGACGCTGCCATAGATCTATGGTTGCATGGCTCATTGCATGATCTAGTGATAGATCGAAAACTTTACGGCCATATGTCACGTTTGGTAAGTTTGGGTAGTGTTAGTGTGTAGTATGTTCTTGTATAGTTCTTGAAATCTTCTCATGTGTAGTATGGTATTGTCTATATGTGGATTATGTACACTGATGTTATAGATTTGACTAAATCTAGCTCATGTGTATTGTGGTAGTTGCTTGTGTGTCGAGTTTATAGATCTTCATTGTCGTGCAACCCATGTATAAGCGCGATAATTGGTACTAAGATTGGATATAATTTGTAGTCCTTCTCCTCCTACCAGCAATTCATTTACACATGAGAGCATAATGTGAAAATCATTTATATCAACACATTGCTATTGTGTAGTTCTTATCGTTTCATAGATATTGTTGTACTTTTGCATGGTTCTAGCCCTAATGGTGACCAATGTAGGTCATGATCGACACTGAGTTTATCTAGGACCTATTGATACCCAGGATATGCCCTTCTTTGTTGATGAGACCCAGCCGTCGTCGATTCTCACCTATCTGCAGAATGCAGAGGCGCTTCTAGCTCCTAGCATGTGTTTTATTAAGGTGGAGCATGATGCCAATGCTTCTTCCATTGTATCTAGGAAGAAGGCAAAAAAGCTGGTAAGGCACACAACACACTAGCACAGAGAAGGCCGCTACAATGAAGTGGAATCCTTTCCTGTCCACCTTGGTCCTCCACAAGATGTGTGATCTCGTCAAGATCAGGTCATGACTGAAAAGGGGTTCAAGGAGGTGCACCAAAACATTGTTGCTGAGAAGGTCTTTGACATCTATGGAACAGAGGTGTTCTCATAGCATGTATAAAACCATCTTAGGAAGTGGAGAACCAAGTGGATCCATGTGTCCAAGTTTAATAACTTAGAGATACACGACGGGATGAGGATATCTTCACCATTATGTTGGAGGTTGAGCACTACACAGGCCACGTCACAATACTAACACTTCTTTCAGTTCATCGAACCTAACACATTTCTAGTTCATCTAACATGCCATTATTAACATGTAGGAATTCACATAGGGAAACAAAGAAACTTAGCCTACGCAAGAACACCAAGATGGATGTATGGAGAAAACATTAATAGAATGGATATAGATCTTACCCACATTGCAACAGATATTCGTTCGTTGGTGAAGATGTTGGTGCAACTCTCGTTCGAGGATCAAAGTTATGATCCTTCTATGAGTATCCATGTGTACGGTCATATCCATGTCAGCAGAGCTTCAACGTCCAAGGATAAGAACCATCGGAGGTTCGTGCAGCTTTGCGACGTATGTGAGTTAGAGCGATATCACTTGGGAGAGGGAGAGGTGCAACCACCAAGAGAAATTATCCAATTGAGGTTGTTCCTCTCCTTATAAAGGAGGAGGGGACCCCGGGCACCTAGGGTTACCCCTAGGGCTGATGACGAAGGGACGGAGGGGGCCAATGGCCAAAACCCTAGTCGCCCCTTGTCTTGCCCTCCAAGAAGGGGTGGCATGATACGTCGGAAACATATCTATAATTTGTGATGCTCCATGCTTGTTCAGTATCTACTTTGCTTTGCTTTGTCAACACTTTGAGGTGCTTTTTACATGTTTTCTGGTACTAACCTATTAACAAGTTACCAAAGTGTCAATTGCCTGTTTTCTGCTGTTTTTGGTTTCAGAAAAGTTAGTAAAGAAATATTTTCGGAATTGGACGGGACAAAATCCAAAGTCAGTAACTTTCCGTGGGGAACAATAAGTCCAGAGGGGAGCTGGAGAGGCGGGCTAGGGCGCCCAGACCCCCTAGGCGCGGGTGGGCCCTGCCCCGCGCCTAGTCAGGGTGTGGGGCCCCTGGCCACCGCCTCGGCCTCCCCCTTCACCTATAAGAAGCCCCTGATGCAGAAACCCTAAGCACCCAATCAAATATCCACAAAAACGTCTGTAGCCACCGCCACCATCGTCCCTAGACCGGGAGGGTCTAAAGTTCTTTCTGGCACCCTACCGGAGGGGAGATAATCCCGGAGGCCTTCTCTCTGGTATGATGCGTGAGTAGTTTCACCTTAGACTATGGGTCCATGTAGTAGCTAGATGGTTGTATCTCCTCCCTTGTGCTTTCATGTATAGACCTTGTGAGCTCCGTTCATGATCAAGATCTAATCTATTTGTAATCATGCATGTTGTGTTTGTGGGGATCCGATGGATATTGAGATTATTATGTTGGTTTGCTTAATGGTTTTTTCTTTATGATTCTATCATGTCTATGTTGTTTGTGATCTTGCATGCTCTCCGTTGTTAGTAGCTATCTTGGTCAAGTAGTTGCTAGTGACTCCAAGAGGGGGTATTTATGCTCGATAGTGGGTTCATGCCTCTAGTTTCCAAGGGAAGTGACAATAATCTCTTCGGTTGTAGATGTGTTGTTGCTACTAGGGAGAAAACAACGGTCTCTTGTTCATGGAACATGTGGACTGTTTACCTTACACACTTTGCTTAAAACAGTTGTCTGTTGCTTGCAACTTAATACTGGAGGGGGTGCGGATGATAACCTGAAGGTGGACTTCTAGTCATAGATGCAGCTGGATAGCGGTCTATGTATATTGTTGTATTGCCCAATCGAATCCTCTTTCTGACTAGTAATTGCATTGTTATGCCTTGCTCAGTTCTTGTCAATTGCCCTACTGTAATTTGTTTACCCTTCATGCCATGTTGTTTATCTAAGGAGAGCACCTCTAGTGAACTATGTACCCCGGTCCAATCTTTACCGTTGATACACCTTCCACTGTTACTTGTTTACTTGCTGCAAACCACTACCTTCCATACCATACGTTTAATCCTTTGTTACAGCAAACTGGTGAGCTTGACAACCTCACTGATTCGTTGGGGCAAAGTCTTGAGTTTGTGTTGTGCAGGTCTCCGCATTGCTAGCAACACCTACTGGTTCGATAACCTCGGTTTCTTACTGAGGGAAAACTTGCTGCTGTGCTGCTTTACACCTTGCTCTTGGGGTTCCCAACGAAGCACTCCTACATCAACTCAGCGCTGCATCAAGCTTTTCTGGCGTCGTTGCCGGGGAGGCTAGGGACGTCTTCACAAGGGGAGTCATCCACTTTCTTTTTCTTTACTTTGTTTTTAGTTTGCTTTGTTTCTTTTTCTTGGTTTTGTTTTCCTCTTTTTAAAAACTCAAAAAAATAGTCTAGCTTGTTTGTTTTCTTTATTCAAAAACACAAAAAATTAGTTCCTACTCTAGTTGGTGGTCTGTTATTGCCTTGCTTGGTCATGCTTTCTATCAATGGATGGTTTCTTTGAAACTAGTTCTTATTGGCAAGGTGGGTTCACGGAAGAACAAAAGTATTATTATAAGGAACATCGTTTGTCACAAAAAGGGAAACACTTATGGGAACAAATTGATAAGTTGAATACTATAGCTAGAGACGCGTGCTCTACTTATAATGTTACTTATTGCTTTGATAAGTCTTGTTGCTGTAGGAGGTATAAACACCTTCCCTTTCAATGTGAGTATAATGATAATGTTACCATATCTTCTTATGTTAAGGGAAATTATGACTTTTATGATGTGGAACAAATTGAAGAGTTTATTGCCTTCAACGGTGCATTTGAACTTGCCAGTTTGCTTGAAATACTGATGATGCGCCTTATGAATCTAAGGTTTATGAGATACTTAAATTTTGCTTTGATAATTACAAGGAATAAAATAGCTATATTCTTGAATATTTTAATAGGTGCTTTTCACAAATGGAAGAGACTAATGCCTTGTAGGAGCCTATGGAAGAAGAAATTGTTGAAAATGGAAGCTCACTAGATGAAAAAGAGGGGGAGAGTAATGAACAAAAGGAGGAAGAATGGATCTACCCATTCCTACCTTCTAATGAGAGTAACTCTTTATCCCTTACATTATTTGATTGTCCCCCATGCTTACCAAAGGAGGATGAATGTTATGTTCCTGTGAATCCTTTTGAAATATCTACTTTGGGTAAAACCTGTGAAGGTTTTAATCCCACTATTTTTGAGCTTGATAGAAATTATGTGTTTGTAGCTCATCAAAAGCCTGCTTTATGTGATAGTTATATTGTTGAGTTTATTTATGAGGCTACTGAAAATTATTATGAGAGAGGAAAATATGGTTGTAGAAGTTTTCATGGTACTGAAACACCTCTATATGTGCGGAAAGTTTTGAAGTTACTCTTGTTTCATCTTCCTATGCCTGTCACTTTGTTCTTTATAAATTTATTTGCATACAATATTCCTATACATAGGAAGTGGGTTAGACTTAAATGTGTTTTTTATTTGCTTCTTGATGCTCTCTTTTACTTCAATTCATATTTCTTATGTGAGCATCTTCTCAAGCTATTGTGCCTAACTTAAAGGCGGTAAAGAAAAGTACTTGTTGGGAGATAACCCAAGAGTTTCCTTGAGTCTTGGAATTTATTACTTCAGTAATGACCTCTCCTTGTCCTTTTTGTTTGCTTTTTTGCCAAGAATGACCTCTAATGAGAGGGAAGTAAGATTTGGGGAGTTGCTGTCTCGAAATAGATTTCTGTCCTCTACCAAAAATATTCGTGAGGAGTCTCTGTAACTCGGATTGAGATGACAATTTATGAATAAATCCCTCAGTATGTTAGCTAACTTTCGTCAGCTCAACACTTTTTGATTTGAGAAACAAAAGATGTTCGAAAAAATCGGTTTCTACCTGCTGGTCTGTTTTGACAGATTTCTGCCATTATTTGCATTTGCTTCTTATTAATTCCTTTTTGAGTTCTATTTTGGGGTATTGAGCTTTTTGAAGGAGTTACTACAGTATCTTGTGTTTTTAGTGAAAAGCCTTGCTGTTTCAAAGCTTTGCCAGAGGTCTAATATCTTTTGAATAAACTAATGTTGCTAATGAAGATTGTGTGAAGTTTTGTATGAAGGAAAAATTTCAGGTGTAGAGAGAGAATGATGCAATGAGATGAAGAATGGACAAAAGCTCAAGCTTGGGGATGTCACCATGGTGTCACCCCAAGAAATATCCAAGAGGTACAAGCGTCAAAGCTTGGGGATGCCCAAGGCATCCCCTTCTTCATCAATAAAAAGCTCAGGTCTGTCTAGACACTTCGTTTTTATTATTTCATGCACAGTTGTGTTGTTCTTGAAGCGTCTTAGTTTTAGTTTGCTTTGCTTAGGTTGTTTAGTTTGCTTGAATAAAGTAGTTTGGACCCCCGTTCTCGCTGTGTTGTTTTGCAAATAAGTTGCTTGGTGTTGAAAAGGAGTAGTAAGTTCTTGCTTGTAAGTGCAAGAGGAGTTTGTATTGACTGTGACTTAGACTTTAGCATGACATGCTAGCTGTTGTTTTTACCTTATGCTTAGTGATTATTGTTGTAGCATGTCTTGTTCCAAACAATTAGGATTGCTTAATGTGTATTGAAGAAATTATGTTATGTTTTAGCATACAAAAGCATAGTATTGTGGTATTCTCCTTTGATGCTTTGCTTGGGTTGACTTGGCACATGCTCACACCATGTTATTACTATGACAAGTCACCATTAGCCTCTATGATCATTTAGTCCTTGACTTGTAGTACCACTCTATACTTTGATTAGTAATGCTTTGTTGTACTGCATGATTATAACCATTATTGCTCTCTTAGTTGGTTGCTCCCAGTCTTTTGCTAGCCTCCACTTGTATGAGTAACTTCTACTCATGCTTCCAACTCCCAAGAAACCAAGTTATTCCAAAGTGTCCACTATAAGCTCCTATGCATGGTGTGTTACACCATTCCAAGTATATTGTTGTTTTCAGCTATCTTTCAATTAAAAAGTATTTTGTTATGTGAAAACTTAGTGATTAAAGCCCTCACAAACTTGATGGCACACTTTATATTATTTGCCCCTAATAAACTTGAACCATTGTGCCATCAATGTTGTATATGCTTGCACTTTTACGTTGGAATTAGCAGAACCGTGCTGTCACGGGGAACGTTTTCAACATTGCACTTGTACTTTGTACTCAGTTGATATCATGCTCTTTTGTCTATGGATGTCACCGGTGTGAAATAAAGAGGGAACTTGTAAGTCCATGGAGTTTGTATCCTGTGTTAGAGAAACGCCTGGGCCGCTAGCCTAAGCCATGCCTAATCATGGTGAAAACTTGCAGCATCACTATAGTGACATCTATGAAGCATTCTTCTTATAAAAAAAGAGACGCACTAAGAAAAGAGGAAAGAGAGAAAAAAGCATCATATTCCCATGGTAAATAAGGAGATTGCTGATATGCTCATTGTCTGCTTGTCTTGTCATTTTGGTTATGGGATAACTCCTGTACCATGTGCAAGGGTACCCCATTGGCGATTCTCAATGATATGCAACTACTTACAATGACAAGAACTTACAGGTGACTAAAGTTGAGTAGCATGAGGTGTGTCCCTCGTATTCAAGGGACTTGAGATTGCCAACTTATACTTCGTCAAGCATATACACCATCTTTGTTCACTTTAACCTTAATCACATCAAAATGCTTATGATAGGGGCAATGAGGGCTGAAAGCTAACAAGTACCATAATTTTTGGAAGCTCTTTTTGAAACTTGAAATCCTTGCTTCCTTTATAAAAGGCCTTTCTTCCACCACTACTGAGTCTCCACCTTCTACCTTTAGGCACCATTAAGAGAGAATAGTTGTCATTCTGTGTGCACTGTTCCAAAGCTTATTGATTGATGCATATTGTGATATTACTTGTTCTTGTGCTATTTGTTTCTAGTCACCCTTGTGAACTTTGAAGGTGTACTATGCATCTATTTGCTACTCTATGAGGGACAAACTGATTGCCACTATGCTATGTTTTCTGTATGTGAAACAAACAAATGTTTTTCAATGCATGTTATTCATGATCTTTGTTTATAGTTTGTCATGTTGCATGCATAGTTACTTTGTTCTATTATTAGAACTCCATCTTTCATGCACATGTTTAGAGTTCTTTGATCCCAGCTTTCAATGCTTGCAAATGGTTGGATCTTTATTGTGAGGGTGCATATTACCTCAAAACTTATTCTTTTTATCACTTACCTACTCGAGGACGAGCAGGAGTTAAGCTTGGGGATACTTGATACGTCGGAAACGTATCTATAATTTTTGATGCTCCATGCTTGTTTAGTATCTACTTTGCTTTGTTTTGTCTACACTTTGACGTGCTTTTTACATGTTTTCTGGTACTAACCTATTAACAAGTTGTCACAGTGCCAATTGTCTGTTTTCTGCTATTTTTGGTTTCAGAAAAGTTAGTAAAGAAATATTCTCAGAATTGAACGGGACAAAAGCCAAAGTCAATAACTTTCTGTGGGGAACAAGAAGTCCAGAGGGGAGCTGGAGAGGCAGGCTAGGGCGCCCAGACCCCCTAGGCGCGGGTGGGCCCTGCCCCGCGCCTAGGCAGGGTGTAGGGCCCCTGGCCACCGCCTCGGACTCCCCCTTCGCCTATAAGAAGCCCCCGATGCAGAAACCCTAAGCACCCGATCAAATCTCCATGAAACCGTCTGTAGCCGCTGCCACCATCGTCCCTAGATCGGGGATCAAGTTCTTCGGCACCACGGAGGAGAGATCATCCCGGAGGCCTTCTCTCTGGTATGATGTGTGAGTAGTTCCACCTTGGACTATGGGTCCATGTAGTAGCTAGATGGTTGTATCTCCTCCCTTGTGCTTTCATGTATAGATCTTGTGAGCTCCGTTCATGATCAAGATCTAATCTATTTATAATCATGCATGTTGTGTTTGCGGGGATCCGATGGATATTGAGATTATTATGTTGGTTTGCTTAATGGTTTTTTCTTTATGATTCTATCATGTCTGCGTTGGTTGTGATCTTGCATGCTCTCTGTTGTTAGTAGCTATCTTGGCCAAGTAGTTGCTAGTGACTCCAAGAGGGGGTATTTATGCTCGATAGTGGGTTCATGCCTCTAGTTTTCAAGGGAAGTGACAATAATCTCTTCGGTTGTAGATGTGCTGTTGATACTAGGGAGAAAACACCGGTCACTTGTTCATGGAACATGTGGACTGTTTACCTTACACACTTTGCTTAAAGCAATTGTCTGTTACTTGCAACTTAATACTGGAGGGGGTTCAGATGATAACCTGAAGGTGGACTTCTAGTCATAGATGCAGTTGGATGGCGGTTTATGTATATTGTTGTATTGCTCAATCGAATCTCATAGGATCTTACTAACTAGTAATTGCATTATTATGCCTTGCTTAGTTCCTATCAATTGCCCTGCTGTAATTTGTTTATCCTTCATGCCATGTTGTTTATCTAAGGAGAGCACCTCTAGTGAACTATGGATCCGGGTCCAATCTTTATCATTGATACACCTTCTACTGTTACTTGTTTACTTGCTGCAAACCATTACCTTCCACACCATACGTTTAATCCTTTGTTACAACAAACCGGTAAGCTCGACAACCTCACTAATTCGTTGGGGCAAAGTCTTGAGTTTGTGTTGTGCAGGTCTCCGTGTTGCTAGCAACACCTGTGTGACGTTTTCTTCCTCCTACTGGTTCGATAGCCTCGGTTTCTTACTGAGGGAAAACTTGTTGTTGTGCTGCTTCACACCTTGCTCTTGGGGTTTCCAACTCAGCGCTCGTACATCAACTCAGCTCTGCATCATGGCACCACATATGGGTTGCCCCCATATGGCCTGCTCCCAAATGGGCACTTTTAATAATGTTTTGAACAATTAAATGAATAAATTATTATTCCATAATTAATAGTAATACTTTCCATACAACCCCTCAGAAACAATTTCGGTACTCCTATGAAACTATTTCAAACTTCAAAGTCACTTACGTTTTCTCTCTATAGAACTTATTTCAATTGTCTCGTATTATTCTCGCATACATATGTGCAATGAACACTACAAAAAAAATGAAAACCCATATCTGGAAACAAATTTAAGAGTCCTAAAGAACATGACCCTGCAAGCTCGGTAATATGGAGACATGATCTCAAAACACCTTTCTGGTCAATAATCAACAACAAGATCTCGACATCCATATTGACTCCCGCATATATACACAATATTCGAGCGAACCTATTGTCTTCATATATGTTTCCTTTTTCTTCGTGCTACATAACAAAACCTGAGGTGAGATGCTTAGGTATCCATGTGAAGCAACGCTTTGATCACAGTACCAAGTCATCCTCGTTATCAGTTTGTTTAATTTTCTTATTTCCATATTTCAATATCCCGTGATCACATCACGCTCTGTCTAGCTAGACGACGATGGATATCGTAATAACAAAAGGATCCGGACTCTGGAGGGTATTTGTCCACCATTGAAGGAGCAAAATCCACTATTGAACTATCATGTGCCTAAGCTTTATTTTCCAAAGTACCTGAAGATCAACATTATAGCTACCCTTTTACATATAGCGTTTGATGATATCCACGGTAAGTCTTCCCGTATGAAGGAACTTGATATTCTTATAGTGTAAGGACACAATTGTACAACAACAATGTTACGATTTTTTTAACCAACATTTATGTATTGAAGTGATGTCGTAGTACACCATATATAGAATTTGGTCGGTTCAACATCCTTGTTCATTCAACAATATGTTCTTATTGTCGATGGCATCCTTGTTACCATAATAATGCCATGATAAGAAAAACATGGTCATCGCACGACATATGAGCTAATCCTAGAGGCGGGACCACAACCAACACGGAGTTATCTCTCTACGCTTGCTAATGCATATTTCTTTGAATCTATTATCCAATAACCACATGAGGTATAGCATAAAAGAATAAACATTAATAATGAACGTGAGAATTAAACAATACTACCTCCACTTCAATGAATAAGACACACACGTATTCTAAGACGATTTTGACAAGAAAATTGAGCAACAATATGTTAATTATATTGTATATAATTAATATCATTGGATTTGTATTAAAAATACTTTCTAAAGAATGCTATTTTATAGCAACAAACAATGTTTATATAATTGGAGAAAATATTGGTTTTAAAAAGAATATTGGACACCTTATTCTTTGTACTCCTGCATATAAACCGTGCTCTCACACACCCAATGACTTTGTGAACAACAACGAACTGACGCAGTTTAGGTACTTGGAGAGATTCTCGGTAATCGCTGACCAGACTGTCACTATGGGCGTACGTGCGTGGACGGTAGCACGAGCGAGGGAAAAGAAAACAAGAGGCTCAGCTTTTGATGGAGGCGAGGAGGGTGACCAGCGAGCGGGAAGGCGGGACGCAGTTGCGCAAAGTGGCGCGTAACCAGAAAAGCTGCCGCTCGACTCGATCGGCTCCAGGCGGGCGGAGATCCCGATCCTGCACCTGTCCTCGGAAGTTTCACACTCGACAACATTTTTTTTTGTCAAATCTGCCTAAATCTGTAAACTTCAAACAAATCTAACCTTTTCTTAAACTATTTTGAAAACTGATGTGCAGATCGGTGTCACGACGAAGTACCTGGATGCCGCCTCGGAAGGTCGGTGCCATGTGATATGGCGCCGACCTCCCGGGGCTATCTCCCACCTACTTCGTCCTAGCGTCAATCTACATATCTTCAGTGTCGTTTAAAATAACGCCGATCCTAGATGTCAGATTCCGAATTAGTTTCGAGAAAGAGTCAGATTCAGTTAAAGTTTTGCAAAAATGTTAGATTTGGCAAAAAATACCTCGACGACGGGTGGATCTTTCACCAAACCAAGAGCATGTCTAGCACACCACTTAAAAACTACGACCCCACACATATAAGAGCTACGAAAATCTGTTTTAGGTGCGAAGAAGACCTGGGCAGAACAAAACCCATAAAAGAAACTGTAGAAAGACATATTCTACGCATATTTCCTTTTTCTTTCTTATAGCTTCTTCCTCTTAAGCCCGCTTCGCCCTTCAAGCCCGCCACCGCTGCTCGCTCGGTTCGTGTCTTGTATCGCCCACCGCCGGCGGTGCCCTCATCCGGCGGCGCTCCAACATTCCGGTGACTTATATTTGGGCAGATTTGACCGGTTTGTGGTGCCCTTTAAAAGTTCCATCCAAAACAATAGATTCGGGGTTCCAAATAATGGGTTATTTAAAATATTTTACTGTTCATGCAACTTTCTCGACCAAAGTAGTAAACTAGCAGTTATTTTATGGGTTTGAATGTTTTAAGGGGTACTGTTAGATATGCTCTCCTCGAAACAGGCATACGCCCAGCTTTATAAATAAATCAACAACCATACAATATCCAGACCACGCGACAAAGTACAGAACCAACCACAAAGTACACACAACACACTCAACACCCACACAACCTAGCACACACGGATACAAACGCGCCCCGAAGACGCGCTCAAGGACCGAAGGGAGAAGCAAGTTGGCGTGCCGCCACGATAAGGTGCTCTATCATCCCGTCCAGCCTCGCCCTGTCCTGCTGCCTACTCAACGTATACCACTGCTGCAAAAAAAGCAAGAAATTTGAAGGTCGAGTCAGAGGCACGGCGAAGAAAGACACGCCCAATGACCATCTTGTTGCGGATGTTCCATAATGTCCTGATAGATATGCTCGGGTAAAGATTGCTCGCGAGGTAAACCTGTTTTAGGCTAGTCATAGTGGGAGTAACTTGAGTAGTAACATGGTCCAATATGTATTGCCAACTGGATATTTATATGACATGACATGCAATTAAATGATAAGAGAGAAACTTGTGGTAACTAGTTATATTACCATAATATCACACATTTTAAGACAAAATAAGTCTATATTGCAATAAATATCCTTTGCATAACATCACACATATGTTATTTCAAGACTAGTAGTAACATGTTTACTACTCTACTACTCTTCGCTATGACCGGCCTTGGTACTTCTACTAGTAGCCGCACGGCACTGGCACGGGAACCCACCTTCGCGTGCAACAAATCCGATGACCCCATCGAACACTTGCCAATTCCGCAGTGTTGTTCGCTGGACCACCCCGATCGACATTCATGGTCACGGCATAAATCGCGCACCTACTCCCGCAGTCCTTCCCTGGTACCCACGCAACAACATCTCGGTACGTTCTGCCAACAAAAGAAAAAAAACAGCACACCATCTGTACGCCAACAGGGCACGTACTACTGCTGCTGCGGTTCCTCTGCCAGACCGGTTGAAGCGCAAGCGGCCAAGAACTCGATCCGCGGCACCGGCCGTCCCCCGTCTCGCCCCACACTCGCTCACCAACTCCACCAAACCCTGTGCGCACCGCTGAGCCCACCACGGGCCACGCACGCGCCCCAGCCAAAACCGACGACCCTGGCCTGATCGAGATGCCACCCCACCTGCCTCGGCTAGGCGAATTATTGCGGCGCGGCCGGCCGGCGACAGGTGTGCCGCGTGCGTCAGGGAACTACTCACTGTTTGAGTGTGAGCTTAGCTAGCTGGGCTAGACGTCACGTCGCGTCACGGCAGCCATGATCGCCTCACTCACTCAGTGCAGATACTCACTGATCATAGATTAGATCCTCCCGTTCACACCGACCCTGGTTGGTTACCGATTACTACTAGCAGCGATAGACTGACTGTTAAGTCAGCTCTCAGCTGGTGGTGCTGCTGCCATTGTTGTCGTTTGCCTCGTTCCCTTCCCGGTGTCTCGGCTCGCGGGGGGTGCTTAGTTTAGTGGCGCTGGGAGTGGGGAGGTGGATGCTGTGCGTCCGCGCGGAGGACGCGCTGGCCGCCGCTGCCGCCGCGGCCGTGGCGTCCGACAAGATGCGCGCCTCCTCCGTGACCATGTCAGTCCCTGCCTCTCTCCCTCTCCCTCTCCCTCTTTGACTCTTGTCAGTTTTGGGTGTTTTGCTCATCAAAGCCTGGCTGGTTCCCGGCTGCCTGCTTTCTTTTCTTGCTCCGCGCGCGCAGGGGCGGATCGATCCACAGGGCGATGCAGCGGATGGGCGGGGGCGGCGGCGGCGGACGGAGATTGGGGAGCGACTCGTGCCCGGCACCACCGCCGCAGCAGCAGCGCACAGCGCGTCTGACGGCTGGGAGCGGCGAGGCTTCAGTGTCGGCGTCGGCGTCGGCGAGCTGCTCCGGGGTTAGTTACTGCTCCTCTTCTTTCTCCATCAAACCCCACTCCCCCCTGTCGGCCTGTCCTTCCTCTCTTCCGTCCGTACAATTCTCCTGCGATTGCACGAGAATTTCCACCCCGGGAATTTTCCAAATGCTGGAGTACTAGTATTGCTGCTCGTGCATTCCGCATTTGGTAGCGCAAATCATCAGCTTGAGACAGGCTGCCTGCTCGCGCGCGGAATTTCGAGGGGCCCAGACCAGACGAGATGTTACTTTCCCCTGATGGCTACTTCACTAGTTCTTGGCGTTTCGACTGTATTTGCTGCGTCGTGCTCTGCATTTCCCTCCCCCTTTGTATCCTCTTCATTTGTTGGTTGATCTGTGAACCTGATTGCTATGATGTCTCCGTTGCAGGGTGATATCAGCAGCAATGGCGGTGGCAAGAGGGAAGGGGTCCAGAGGGGCGGCATGCGGCGCTACAGATCGCAGCTCGAGCAGGAAGTGAGTGCCGTCCTTGGTTCATCATTCTGCAATTTTCATGCTTCTAGTGTGATGCTGTTTACTGTTGAAACATTCTGTTTTGTTTTGGGTTGCGACAACTTTGTTGTGCCCCGGTGTTGACTGAAAATTGCTTCTGAGTGTGACCCTATGATGAAGCGTAGTCGCTAAGATGTCTTCTCTTACACTTCAGAGGCATGATTTACTCTAAATACACTATGCTAAAGCCTCTCATTTATTTATGGAGTTCTCGTTGAATTTACATATCCGCGTGACTTTGGTTTTTGGGACATATATATCTTGCAAGTTCATAAAGATCTACTGTTCTCGGATGTGATCATGTTCCGCAGGTTAGGAATTTGCAGAGGCAACTCCAAGAAGAGATCGACATGCATCTGGCGTTGACGGATGCCATCGCACATAACGCTGAACTGATACTTAAGTCTTCCACAAAGCTACCAAGCAAGGTGCATATATCACCTTTTTTTTTCATGAACTCGTGTGATTGTAAATAGCAGCCCTCTAATACTATCTAACATTTCATTTCCAGGCACAGGAGCTCATAATTAGCATATCGTGTTTGGAGATTACTGTCTCAAAGCTTGAGAAGGATCTCGATGACTTACGCTACCAGTTGTGTCATGTAAGGAATCAAAGGTTACTTGTAGAAAATAATCCAGAATGCGTACTATCTACATCGCCAACTAGTAAATGTACATGGGACGAAGTAAGCTCTCCTTGTTGTAGTAGTAATAATCTTATTTATTTCTGTATTAAGTTGCTGAGGGTTTCTTTGTTTTACTTTCTAAGCACATATCAACACTAAGAGATTTTAAGTTGGGAGAATATGAGTCAATTCAGTCAATGCAAGAATATTTACTCCCTGAACTTGAAGACCAACAAGATGTTGAAAAGGAGAGTGAAAATAGGGAGATGGTGCCTTCAAGTGGGCAGCTACAAGAGCACCAAGATGTCCATTTGAATATATTACTGGAAGAACACCAAGACGAAGAGGTCCTATTTCATGCATATTTACCATTTTTAGGCGTACTTGAGTTTTTGTTCTATGCAAAATATTTGAAGTTGTAATTTAATTATTTTTTCTTGTTCCTGCAGATGCAAGAACCAGGCTCTGTAGAGAAGGATGGCAAAGAATATCAAGGAATAGATGCGTTGTCATTTAGGCAATCTGATCCTAAGAAAGACAGCATGAATGGAAATATGTGCAACAATCCAAATCAGCTCTCTGGAGAGATGGTGGGCTGCATGAGAGATATCTTCCTACATTTATCGCGATCATCCAAGATATCACCAAAAATGTCTTCTGATAATTCATCTTCATCAGCGGGATGTCTATCTGGCTCTACATTTACTTCCGTGTCAGATTCATCTTTAATGGCCTCAGTGCTGCGAAGCCCTTCAGTTGATTCAGATCACGATGATGATATTATTCATGAAGTGGGGAACTTTGATCCATACGGTGTTAATGGGAAGGAAGCGCGAAGAGACATTGGGAAGTATTGTTCAGTAGCTGAAGTATCTTGGATGAATGTTTGCAAGGAACAACTTGAATATGCGTCTGATGCCCTCCAGAAGTTCAGGTGTCATGTTAAACCCTTGTCTAAAACTATTAACACTAGTGAACAAGTTGCATGTTTACATGAATTTAGTTGAATTGTAGAGAGAATTTTCTGACACAAACTGTAGCAATAATGGAGCATTGAGATGATAGCGTATTACTTACTGAGAAAATAAAAGTAACCACAAAAGCTACTTTTTTAATTGAAGGTCTCAGAAGTGTTCATTCTACCTTCGTCCAATAAAGCACTAGATAGTGTTGCTTATTTGAACGGAAACACAGCCTGGCCGCCTCTCGGGAAAGGGGGGGGCAGCAAGGATGTTCTTCATGTTGTGGCATGACTTTAACTGTTTAAGCTAATCTTGTCTGCAGGTCCCTCGTGGAGCAACTATCAAATGTTGATCCTGCTAGTATGAACTCCGATGAGCGGTTGGCGTTTTGGATTAACCTGTACAATGCCTTAATAATGCATGTGAGTACCATCCGTTGCTTAGTGAATTGCTTAGGGTACATGGAAAGATGAAAAGTATCTCTTCCTTTGCAAAATCACGTTCTATTTTTGTGAATAATAGTTGTGAAGGCGATATTTTAGTGTAATGCCACCATAGTTGTTGTGGTAATTTTAATTTCTTACTAGTTGTAGTGAATGGTGTGTTGAAAACTGAGTTGCTGCTTTATGTTCTTCTGTCAATTATCATAGGGTCGTGTGTTGGTGCTACACTTGAATCTTGATTTCTTATGCACCAAATTCTGTACATTTTTTTTTTCAGGCATTTTTAGCATATGGAGTTCCTGGGAGTGACATTAAGCTTTTCTCGCTAATGCAAAAGGTTCATCTGATAGACCACTTATTTGGTTATAGCTACGTTTCTTTAATAACATATCAACCGACTTGAGCTAATGTTGCAGGCCTGTTACATGGTTGGTGGACAGTCCTTCAGTGCAGCTGAAATAGAGTTTTTGATTCTGAAGATGAAGAACCCAGCACACCGGCCACAAATTGTATTATCTGATCCTCATTTGTCGATTTCATTTTGCTTGGTATGAAAGTTGTGATTTGTTTGACTGTTTCCTTCTTTTCAGTCTTTGATGTTAGCCCTTCACAAGTTCAGAGTAACTGAGGAGCACAAGAAATATTCAGTCGATGACGCCGAGCCCATGGTGCTGTTTGCACTTAGCAGTGGAATGTTCTCGTCACCTGCTGTAAGTGGACGAGTTTATCTTCTCAACATGTACACATTGGCAACATGTTAAGTAAACCAAAGCATCCCCTCATATGATTTATCCTTAGTTGAGTTAAAACCGCCATCGAACTTTTGTATTACATACTACAGTACAACTGAGCATTACTATAATCATTTTAAACATGATAAAACAACTTGCTATCAAACAGGTCAGAATTTTCTCTGCCGAAAATGTTCGAGAGGAGCTACAAGAATCGATGAGGGACTACATCCGAGCATCAGTTGGCATCAGTGACAAAGGGAAGCTCACGGTCCCTGCGTTACTGCAGAGCTACGCCAAGGGCACCATAGAGGACTCTCTGCTCGCCGACTGGATCTGCCGCCAGCTGACTCCGGCCCAAGTCGCGGCGATCCAAGACACTACCTCCTCGCGCAAGCAGCGGCTTCTCGGCTTTCGCAGCTTCAGCGTCATCCCTTTCGACTCCAAGTTCCGGTACCTCTTCTTGCCTGACAGGGCAGACACTAGGTAGATATCTCAGCACCGAAGAGAAACCAGGAGTGGACATTTTGACATACACGACTGGGAGATTGAATGACTAGCTGTACATTTTTTTGTAGATTCTGGGGTGACAGATTCTTTATTTTTTTCCTCTGTAAAGTCCAATAGTTTGTTTGTATCTTGTGTACTAATAAAGGGGGGTTGTGTGGAGTACTGGACCAACTTCTTTTAGCATAGCTTGTAACATCACGGTGATGTAGTCAACAAACAGTTTTGTTTCTGGCTGTCTGACTTGTAGCAGCCCAGGACTTCAGGGTTAATGTAGTGCTAGTAACGTTGTTGTTTTCTTAAGATGTGATCATGACTGGTCATTGCCTCCATTTGGCGATAACCGATCCTTTGCCTCCAGTTCTTAAGGCAACATTTCCGGCCAGACATTCAGAATACTACTAGCCATCGTGGTCGCTGTGACAGCTGCTGACAATAGCTCCCTACCCCCCAGGACGGCGAGAAGAGCTCTCAAGTCTCGATGCCGGACTTCCACACCGTCATCGAGCCCACTCCCAAGCCTTGGCGCCGGACTTCCACACCGACACCGAGCCTGCCTATCAGCAGTGCCTTCCTGTCTGAACTGCACAAGGAAGGCATATAACCTTAACCTGTATCGCTGTCATCTAATTCTAAAGGCTTACCTCACAGGACTGCTGCAAAGCCTGACACCCGCTTACTGAAAGCCTGACGGAGCAATAAGTTTCATACAATCACCACTAATCCAAATATGCATGAGTGTCTCATTAAAAAGTTGAATGGATGAAATGTAATGAGTTGTTTTTACATCTTCTGCATTATCTGTATGCTCACTTGTTGACTGTAAGTACTTTCGTTCCGGTGCATACCAGGGCTCTCTCTACACGTGTTCCCTGTAAAAATGGCCAACATTGTTTATTTTTCGACAATGACTACTATCACACCAGGGAGACCATGTACCTGGATACATACGTGGGATAATTTTTTGTAAGTACCACCTGTCCGTCGATCCCAGCAGTACTTGCCCAGCAAACCAGCGTATTCTTGTAGGTATCCTCCTCTTAAGACTTGAATCTTATCATTTTATCATTTGGGTACACATCCAGTTTCAACTATATGCAGAAATTACAAAGTTGCTGATTGCATCCAATTGCACATGTTCTGGACTAGGTCAGTATAACTGCTCCTCTTCACTCTTCATCTTCAAACGGTATAGCTTTCCTCGAAAGTAAACAGCAAATTGTAGCTACCTACTTTCACATCTTCCTCAGGTTCACTTAAGTCGTAAGGCCACGGTCTTCTGTTGCTGTACATAAGCACGGTACTACCATCCTTTTCCCTGTATAGCTCATGGCTTCAGTACTGAAATTCGCGGGTGGCTTTTTGGTAGTATTCAGAGAAATACAATTTAGCCATATAGGAAAAATTCATGAGAACACCATGCAAGAGCTCCATTTTTCACCCATAATTAGCAACAGATTATCCGTCCCTTTCTTTGGCTTTGCTGTTACTGTCCTGCTCTTCTTCGCATCTCCAACCAGCTCCTGTACAGAACAGGAGAGGAACTCCCTCGTCAACTTCCGAGATGGGCTCGTGCCAGGCGGCAACGGCGGTCTCAACGTCTCATGAGTGAATGGCACAGACTGCTGCAAATGGGAAGGGATCGTCTGCAGCAGTGATGAAACAGTTACAGATGTCTTGCTGGCTTCCAAAGGTCTCAAAGGGGTCATCTCGCCATCCCTCGGCAATCTTACTGGCCTGTTGCACCTCAACCTGTCCCATAATTCACTTGGTGGCAGTCTACCAGCAGAGTTGGTGTTCTCCAGAAGCATTGTGGTCCTCGACATCAGCTTCAACCAACTCGCTGGTCATCTGCAAGAGCTGCAATCCTCAAATCCTGGCCTTCCTCTCCAGGTGCTGAATGTCTCAAGCAACTTGTTTACAGGAAAGTTTCCATCCACGGCATGGGAGGAGATGAAGAATCTGATTGCTCTTAATGCGAGCAACAGCAGATTTACAGGACAAATACCATCTTATATCTGCATCAACGCACCATCGCTTGCCATGGTTGACCTACATTACAACAAATTCAGCGGCAATATTCCCCCAGGTCTTGGCAGTTGCTCCATGCTGAAAGTGCTCAAGGCTGGCCACAACGACCTTAGTGGAGCTCTCCCTGACGAACTCTTTAATGCTACCTCATTGGAGGAACTCTCTCTACCCAACAATGCACTGCAAGGAGTTCTTGATGGTTCCCTCCTAGTCAAGTTAAGCAGTCTGTCTGTCCTTAATCTCGGATCAACTGGTCTCAGTGGCAAGGTTCCAGATTCTATAGGGCAGTTAAGAAAATTGGAGGAACTCTACTTGGACAACAACAATATGTCTGGTGAGCTGCCATCAGCACTAGGTAACTGCACAAATCTCACATACATTACCTTCAGAAACAACACATTTACCGGGGATCTTCTTCACCATGTTGGATCTGCATATAGCTGATTTTTCAATGAACCTCTTTACTGGTACAATTCCTGAAAGTATCTACTCATGCAGCAACCTAGTTGCCTTGCGCCTGGCTTTCAATAACTTTACTGGCCAGCTGTCACCAAGTATTGCCAATCTCAGGTCCCTCTCCTTCTTTTCGATTACCAACAACTCCTTTACAAATATCACAAATGCACTTCAGGTGCTCAAGAACTGCAAGAACCTCACTGCCCTGCTCATTGGAGCCAACTTCAAGGGTGAAACCATACCACAGGATGACAAAATTGATGGTTTTGAGAAGCTTCAGGTACTGACCATGGATGCTTGCCCATTGGTTGGGCAGATCCCTCTTTGGATATCAAAGGTTGCAAAATTGGAGATGCTAGATCTATCAGTTAATAACCTCACTGGACCAATACCACCCTGGATTGATGGTCTGGGCTTCCTATTCTTTCTAGACCTATCAAGCAACAAATTAACAGGGAACATACCAGCTGCATTGACAAACATGTCGATGCTAGTATCAAAGAAGAATGCTACCAAGTCGGACACGAGATTCCTTGAGTTGCCTGTATTCTGGACGCCATCATGTCAATACCGCATGGTCAGTGCTTTCCCCAACAGTTTGATTCTTGCCAGAAATAATTTCACCGGTGTAATTCCCCCTGAGATTGGTCAGTTAAAAATGCTCGACATCCTCAATTTAAGCTCCAACAGCTTCACTGGTGAAATACCACAACAGATTTGCATCCTCACAAACCTGCAAACGCTCGATCTGTCAGCCAACCAGCTCACAGGTGCAATACCATCTGCATTAAGTGATCTGCACTTCCTTTCTAGATTTGATGTCTCTAACAACGAGCTAGAAGGACCAGTTCCAAGTGGAGGACAGTTTGATTCCTTTTTCAATTCCAGCTACAGAGGGAACCCAAAGCTATGTGGACCTATGCTCAGCCACCAATGCACCTCCGCTGCAACAGATCCAACCTCTAGCTCACGGCGGCACAACATGCGTTTTGCACTAGTCATTGGGATCACCTCAGGAGGACTCACCTTGCTTGGATTGCTTGCATGCTTCCTGATTGCAAAATTGGTATATGATGATCACACTGAAAGCCTAGTTCTTCTGCACAGACGGTACTGATAACTGAATACGAGATGCTTGATATGCTGTACTTCCATTCATGTGAACCCTATGTATATGTGCCTTTCTCTCTGTTTAGCTTTTATTCATGTGAACCCAGCCTCAGGGGGTATGGCTTCTTCAAACATTTCCAAAACTTTACGTCTATCAATCACCATTCCTGATAGCATGACATTAGATGTTTAGTGTGTAATGAAATGCCGCGAAGTCAACCTCTGAAACTAACCCAAAACAATCCGGGAAACACTCATGCATGTAGTAGCATCATGGGCTTACAAACTGCAAAATTACATAGTATCATATTCATCACCGTTATCTACAAACAAAAATATGAGACTCAATTCTGAGCACCCTAAGCCCTAAAAGCTGGACATCTGTCCATAAGCCTATTTTCTTCTTAATACAGAGGCACAGCACCTGCCACCCATGTACCTCCGGAAAAAAAAACTGAACATGGTAGATGGCAGGAGGCTACTGCAGTGAAGCTTACTCTATGCATTTGATTATTCCAAAGCAGTTAAATATTCTAGTGATTTAGCACAAAAAGCTTTCCCCTAGAGATCCACCGATAAAAAATTTGGAGGAAAATGTGTGGTACGCTAGAGCACGAGATTGCATTGCATGAATCAGAACCTTAAACTCGAAAGACTTACCAACAGGGATCGTTCAGCATTGCCACCACGGAGCCGCATGTACGCCGTCGGCTGCCGGAGCAGAGAACGCCGGCATGCGCGCCTCTTTTAATCTGCTCCGCAGGGTAGCGAGGCGGTGCCTACTGGATCAACCGCGCCGCGAGCTCTCGCCGGGCAGATGGAGCGCGTCTCCGTGAAGCGCCCGGCGGCCGGCGTGAAGCCGTGAAGGTTCGGCGGCGACAAGTAAACGGGCTTATGGGGCCTTGTCAGGATGTGGGACCAAAGAGACCGGGCCGTGCGCTTTGTACCCAGCGCGGTGAATTGAGCACCCTGAAAATGTAGAATGTTCAAGGCCTAGCGGGAGAGTTCACGGGCCTTGAATGGCAACGTTACCTAATTTGCCAAGCATTGACTGAAACCCAAGAAAAAAATTCAGTTTTTCAGAAAAACATATACCCCTGCATATAAAATACATTGTACATTTATGCTAAAAAATACATTGTATATTAGATTTTGTAACGATAAGATTTTTTTTTGCGAATAAGATTTTGGCATTAAAAACAACGAACATCACAAAACACTTCAACAAAAAAGAAAATTATTGTAACACCTCTATGACTCATTGAAAAACTACTCATCACAAACATTCTATGGCGTCTCCCACCTCTCCCCCACAGTGACACACCTCGTCGGCGATCCCACACTCCGACCATCAAACCCCTAATCTGATCCAATCAAACCACTCTCCTCACAGATTCCCACCCATCTACCCCCTACTCCAATGGATCCACCTATTGATTCGTCGAGCATCTGGCATCGCCTTGACTTTGGACCAGGGCAAACTTTTCTCTCAAAGGTTCGTAACAATTTCGCGACCCATGTCAATCCTAGTTCTGCTGGTTTGGGATTCTCCCTTGTGGTTTCATTCGGTCGGGCGAATTTTGAGCTTAATCCCACCAATGTGAGTGTGGCACTTTCTGCATGTTTGGGTGCGGACTGTGACAAGCTTAGGGTCTCCCCCTACGAGGCAGGGTTTTCTTATTTGATGTTTGCTCAAAAGCTATGGGTTTCATGATCCAAAGAATGAGGAATTTCACTTGCAAAGTTTTCGTCTTTTAGTTCGATCTATGGGGGAATGGAGGGCCGAACTGGATCAGGGAAGAGAGATTATTGTATGAAGAGCAAGAGAAGGAATGGAGTATTGTTCGAAACAAAAGAGATAAGCTTTCAGCCATACAACATCGTCATGACACCCCTAGCAGATATGTCTATCGACGCATATCTCCTGATCATCAAGGTAACCTTGATTTACATAATCCCAATGTTAATGCTTTATCTGGTTCCAATCTGATCCCTCTCGGAGCCCGTAGAAATTACGATGTTGTGACTAGAAATCTAAATTCAAATTTTGAACGTTCACTTGTTCATGATAATCGGATCCAGATCCATGCATCTCGGACACCATCCAACGGGAATGTGGATTTTTCAAAACCCTCGACTCCACGCGATCTGTCTCCTGGGCCATATCCTTGCCAGCCCACATATCAGGAGTCATCTCGGCCCATCCGATACAAACTATCTTCTGCTCCAGGTGTTTGGCTGTTGGTCACCACGTGAGGAGCTGCTTGAACGATATTCGCTGCTGCTGTTGCCACGGTTACGGACACATCGCCAGATCATGCTTATCTCGACCCAACAGATTGCTAGTATATCGTAAAAAATCGGCTGTTACAACAGATGAGCAGCGCATCAGAATAGAACTAGCCTCTTCGCCTTCTACGCCTCAACAGTACACTCCCAGCCACGTTTCTGAAACCCAATCGCCACCGAAACACTGTACGTCCCCCACTCCGTCGCCCCCATGTCCTCGGCATGGTATCACTCCCCATGGTCCGCTCCGCACTCAACGCACATACGTGCACCTCGGTGGCGACTTCCCTCTGTTCAGTGATGATTGGGCTATCATCACCTTGACACCTGCTCCGCCTGCTGATGACTTCATCGGAGCTGTCGCCATCATCGGTGAACGGCTCCACGAGGAGGGCCTTGCCGTCAGAAGCACCTCCAGAAGCGCCATGGGCACCGCTCTTATCAGGTTTGCTACTGTCACCGACTATGATGCTGCTGTCAACAATAGCCCATATTTCATAGGCAACTTTGTTTTGCGTATCACCAACGAGGACAAGGGCATCAACCATAGATCTACTGTGTTTACCCATGTTGTATGGTGCATGCTATTGAATTACCCCAGCAGCTTTGGGACCCAGAATATGTGATGAAAACTTTCATACCCTTTAGTAGATTTCTGGTTTGGAACAAGGATCTGTCTAACAGAGCACGTATTCTAGTCAAATTTCGTGCACACAATATTGATACTCTGCCGCTCAGTGTCGTAGTTGGAAGGAATCTTACGGATGATGGCAATGGTGATACATGGAGCTGTCCTATGATCCTCCTTGCACGTACCATGTTGGGTGGTGTTGCTGGTGACGAGGACCCCCTTCCTCCTGACGGTGCCAACCCCCACCCTATGCCTGTCATCCATCAGGGATTTTGGCATGATGGACCTGAAGACCATGATCATAACATGGATGTACAAGTTAATGTTGCACCTTTGATTCCCCATGTTTCACCTGCTGGACATGTTGCACCTGCAGCAGGTAATGACATTGTGGCCCCCGGCACACCCATCTTACACCCAGATGAACAGATGGCACATGAGCATGTCCCAGACACCATGGAGAACCTGGCCAACCTTCTTGTAAACCTGATGGGACATGATGAGGAAGTGCTGAACAAACTCAATGGTTTCAGTACCTCGGGTGCATCATGCAACATTGAAGAATCTGTTGAACATGGCATGAAAACCATCAAATGTACTCTGCAAATCAACACTGTCTCTGATCACCTGGTAGATGCTCAAGAGGGCACATCTGGCACTGTCCACCTCAACAACACTGTGTTGTAGCAGACTATGGGAGAAGAACATTCTGAATCTGAGAGCCTGATGGAGATCCTTGAACCCACTAATTTCCCCAAGTCCAAGCGCAAGAAGCAGACTCCCAGGAACGTCAGTGTGGTTAGGAGGAGCAAACGTATAGCTGATCTGACTGGAGGATACAAAGATAAAGGCTCTGCTGAGGAAGCTGTTGAAGAATCCAGTGAGAAGAGCATTAACCTGGACCTGAATAAGGAATTTGATGCTATCATCGTGGACAACAATGCTGAACCTCCACCTGATCTTCCTATTACCACTGTACAAGCCATTGGCACACGTTTCTGCCAGATGCCCCCTGGGGAGGTGTCTACTGCTTCCCTCATGAGCAACAACCCCAATGATAGTGTGTAAACATTGTCAGTGCATGTCTAGAGGTAGAGACTACTACTACCTCATTATCCTAGATTGTTTTTATTACTTATTCTACCATGTTTTCGTCCCAATTTAGCACTTATCTGCTAAACAGACTCTATATGTGTAAGCAGACTATGTCAGTATGTGTGATCAACATGTGTGATCTATATCTGTTCATTTCTATATGTTCCCGAAGGCTCTTTCCTATATATGATGGCATATATGTACTCCTTTGCCGCCTCCAGTTACCTGGTCCAATAATCCACTTTCCCTGCAATTTTGCTATCCCCCTGGATGTTTGTGATAAACTTGTTGACATAGGATCAGTACCTGATCTTATCACTACTATTATCACAATGTTTGTCCAATGAGTAGATATTGGAGTGTGATAGATTGGAACATAAGGGGGATTAATTCCCAGGACAGATGTGATGATTTGAGCAACAAGATATCTGAAAGCAACTGTAATATTGTCTGTCTCCAAGAAACAAAAAGGGTATCTTTTGACAATAATTTCATCAGAAAATTCTGTCCTAGAAGGTTAAACGAGTATGCTTATCAACCATCAATTGGAAATTCAGGGTGTCTAATAATTATTTGGAACGACAATACTTTCACTGGCACTGTTATCAGTCAATCTCTTTTCCAAATCACTATTGAGCTCAAATGCAACCTCACAAACCTGATATGGCACATAACCAATGTTTATGCCCCATGTACACCTGAAGGAAGGAATCTATTTGTTGACTGGCTTGTGCAATTGGACTCCTCAAACTATGATTATTGGATGATCCTTGGTGATTTCAACATGATTAGAAGTACTGCTGACAGGAACAGACCAGGGGGCAGCATCAATAACATGCTCCTATTTAACTCTATCGTACAACATCATGACCTGGAAGAAATCCCTCTTAAAGGAAGGGCCTACACTTGGAGCAACATGCAAGATATTCCACTATTAGAAAAGCTAGACTGGATATTTGCATCACATAGCTGGACTACCCAATTTCCCAACACACTTGCCATCCCTATGGCAAGATTAGGTTCTGATCATGTCCCCATTCTTATCCAAATTGGTACTAATATCCCTAAATCACAAATTTTCAGATTTGAGGAATATTGGCTAGATTTTGATGGATTTAAAAGTGTGGTGGAGCAATCTTGGCATAACCCAGGTACATACAGGAATGATGCTCAGGATATCACTACTAGATTCAAAAACTTGAGAAACAACATCAAGAAATGTAGCAAGAATTTATCAAAACTCTCTGTGATCATTGATAATTGCAGTTTTGTCTTGAGTATGTTAGATGGACTCGAAGAACAGAGGCCACTATCTGGGATTGAAAAAAACTTCAGACTGGCTATCAAATCTCACCAAACCAAGCTCCTTGAAGCTAAAAGATTATACTAGAGGAAAAGAGCAAACATTAGATGGGCCAAACTTGGGGACAAAAATACTAAATTTTTCCACTCCATTGCTACCAGAAATTTCAGGCACAACCATATTGCATGCCTTATGACAGCATGATAGAGAAGTGACTAGCCATGAAGAAAAAGTTGTTGTATTATGGAATTCCTTCAAAAACAGACTTGGACAATCTGTCAACACTCACATGAGATTTGAACTTAGCTCCCTAATGACACCATAAGCTTGAAATGCAAGCCATTTGACTGTGGCAATTGAGAGCCATAGCCGCAAATGGTTTCTTTCTACCTTGTTCTTGCCCTTCATTGTTATAGCATTTTCTATGTGGGATTGTTGATGCATAAAGTCACGACAATTTGTGGCTACACTGTTGTTTGGCAAGCAGGGTCCAGAACCAATGTGAGTCATAAATACACAATGTTTTGCACAATTAACCCTCTTTCAACTATTAAATCCATCCACCGTGAAGATATGAGAACCACCTCTCCTCCTCCTCTCTTTAAGTTGGGCCAGGCTAACACTGTCTGCTCTTTGAGTCAAACCAATAACTCGGTTCGTTTTTTCTTGTCAGGTGATTTGGGTCGATGTCCCACTATGTATTGAACCGAATCATGCAGCTCTGTGGTTCGCTTTTGGCACACATAGTGCATGATCTCATATCTTTGTTACCTGCTTTAGCAGGGCCATCTTTGTTATATATTGATCCAAATTCTACAAAGTATAGGCCAACTTCTGATGAGTGAAGCGAGGCCCGTTGCTGGAGGCTTGGGCTGCTTCATCCAGATCAGAAGTTTGGGCGAGAATCACTCGCGGTACAATACGGATCCTTGAAGACCTAGGTTTCCACCGATATATAAACCTCTTGCAAGCCGCCCGTTGGGAGGAGTTGCATCTGTGAAATCCCCGGCGTTTGTAAATACTCTCCGATATAGTGAAGTTTCGCTGGTTGACGCCCGTGGTTTTTCCCTCCCTTTGTTGGAGAGTTTTTTCCATGATAAATCTGTGTCCACTTGCTGTGATTTTGTTTTCGTTCTTTGTTATTTACTTGTCGCAATTATATCAAATGGTATCAGAGCCCCAGGTTCCAATCTAGGGTTTGCGACATGTCATCATTGAAGTTCGATCTACCACAGCTGGACTACACCAAAAGATTCTCCTTGTGGCAGGTGAAGATGCAGGCGATTCTCGCCCAAACTTCTGATCTGGATGAAGCGTCGGATGGATTCAGCGAAAAGGATGCTAAGACATGGTCCGCCAAAGAGAAGTGGAAGGATCGTAAGGCTTTTTCTTTGATTCAACTTCATCTGTCCAATAATATTTTGCAGGAAGTACTGGAGGTGAAATCTGCTACTGCCAAGTGGGCAAAACTGGAAACGATCTGTGTGTCAAAGGATCTAACCAGTAAGATGAATGTGAAGATGAAGTTATTCTCGCATAGGCTGCAAGAAGGTGGATCGGTAATGAATCACATATATGTTTTTAAAGAGATTGTTTCAGACTTGCAGTCTATGGAGGTAAAATATGATGATGAGGATTTAGCTCTTTTACTCTTATGCTCGTTGCCTAGTTCCTATACACATTTTCATGATACAATATTGTTGAGCCATGATGAACTAACCCTTGCCGAATAACATGACGCCCTCAAACAGAGGGAAAAGTGTTGGGGTTCGTAGCATGGAAAACAAAAAAATTCTACCGCATGCAAACAAACAAGCCAAGATCTATATACTAGATTGTAGCAACGAGTCGATAGGGGAACTCACCCTCAAAGATTCCAAAGCGTTTAACGAGAGCAGATTCTCGTGGGTGATGTAGTCGTACTCTTGCCGATCTCAAGATCACGTGAGCGATCCTTCCCAAGGCTGCGTTGGCAGCGCTTCATGATCGATCCTGCGTTGTTTTCGATGAAGACCTTCCTCTCCCTTGTTCCAAAGGCAGCGGAGGTTGTAGTACTCTCCTCGCGATTCGCAAAGACCTGACGGCGTGGTACCGGAAGTAGAGGGAGATCTCCAGGCTTCGCCTTAAGCCGGAGCGAGTATGGTGGACTATGAGAGAGCCTTGGTGATCTAGGGTTTAGACACACCAATTATAAGGGGCTAAACCAGCGGCTAGGGCAATTAGAAGCTCTAACTCGGCGGCTTGGGAGAAATCCCTAGGTTGTGGCTAGGGTTTAGGTTTAGAGGGAGGCAACTTGTGTGTCTAGGAGGGGAGCCCTGCCCCTCCTTATATAGGTGGAGGGAGGCGCCGACCAAGGGGAGGGAGTCCCTCCCCATATCGGATCCCTAGTGGGTCGGCGGTGGAGGAGGAACTCCTCCCCAACTCGGTTTCCCACTTCTTCTCCACTTTCCAAAATAGCCGTTTGACTTTTCAAATTGGCGTTTGACTTTTCAAACTAGGATTTGATTAAACCCTTTATTTTGTACAGCGATGACACCTAGTACATGATGCAATCATTCCAACTTGCAATGACACATTCATGTACCCTTCCCCTCCGGAGTGCCGGACATTCGAACCTTCTAGAACATTCCTGCGAAAACACGGAACCATTCTCCAACCCCAAACAGGACTTTCCTTATATGAATCTTATTCTCGGACCATTCTGGATCTCCTCGTGATATCCGGATCCCATCCGAGACTCAACAACATTCGGTCTCTTACTCATCATTCCATAACTACTCAACAACATCGAATCCTTATGTGTCTCCCTACGGTTCGTGAATTATGGACATGATCGAGACACTTCTCCGATCAATAACCAATAGAGGAATCTGGAAATTCATATGGCTCCCACATATTTCTCACGATTACTTTACATCGAATGAACCACTTACATACGATACCAATTTCCCTTTGTCTCACGATATTTTACTTATCCGAGGTTATGATTGTCGGTATCTCCGCATACCTAGTTCAACCTCGCATCGATAAGTACTTTTCTCGTTCCGTGGTATGTGATCCCTTGTGAGCCAGTCACATGCTTGCAAGCTAATTGGATGACATTCCACCGAGAGGGCCCAGTATATCTATCCGTCATATGGATGGACAAATCCCACTCTTGATCCATGTGTCTCAACCAATACTTTACGAACACTCAATGCCACCTTTATAGCCACCACATTACGGTGTGGTGTTTGATGTCATCAAAGCATCCTTCCTAAAGGTGATATGCATGATCTCATGGTCGAAGGAATTAGGTTACTATGTATCGTAAAAGCTTATAGCAAATGAACTATATTAAATGACTTGATCTTTATGCTACGCTTAACTATAGGAGTATGTCCATCACATCATTCTCCTAATGATATGACCTGTTGTTAATAACATCTCTATGTTCATGATCGGAAACCATGATCATATATTAACCAACAAGCTAGTTTAACAAGAGGCTTTACTAGGGACTCTTTTATGTTTACAAATCACACAAGTATTAATGTTTCCGGTTAATACAATTATAGCATGGTATGTAAACATTTATCATAAGTATGAAGATATGATAATAACCACTTTATTATTGCCTCTTGGGCATATCTCCAACAGTCTCCCACTTGCACTAGAGTCAATAATCTAGTTTCAAACCTTTGTGTATTCAACACCTATGGCTTTCTGGTGTTGTATGTACACGATTGCTAGTGGTCAATCGATCTCGGATCTGACACTTCCAGGTCCGTGTGTAATTGCATGTCTTTGCGTCTCTACGCATCACTCATTCTCTAATGAGATGGCTTTGTATAATTTTGGTCCTTCGGTGAGACCTTTAGTTCTTTGGGGTTAAAACATGTTGATAATATTGTCGTACAATATATCTTCATAGTATTATCCCGTTGTGAACTACACCTAGTTTGACAACAAACTACTTGACACAAATGCCCTCTTTAGCTGCTATTATAGCAGTCATATACTTAGTCTTTTGTTGTAGTATCTGTCACAATGTCTTAACTTTGGAACTCATCCAAATCCATTATGGAACTTACTTTCCATTATATTGTGCCACCCTTAGTTTAGATTGAGATAAACTTAATTTGTACTATGTGACAAAACTAGTATCAATGTAGTACTTTTACAATGAACTAACCATCTATTTGTCACTTCTACAAATAATATACTCTTAGTTCTTCCAAAAGATCATAAGAATATCCTTACTCTCGTCAATGATCATCTTATGAATCATTCTGGTATATGCTCATAACATTTAGAGCATAGGACATATCTGGATTTGTACATATCACAATATGATTGATATAAATACTCTTTTTGATTTCATACATCAAGTATCAATCTATACTTGAATCTTTGTTTCACTTACCAAGTGTCAATACACTTGAATATATCATCAATATTGAACTCATTCAATCCTTTCTGTGTGACAAGAACCTTTCTTGTAGTTTCTATATTGAACTCATTCAATATATCATCTATGTACTTTTGGCACAACCATATTAGCGTCTATTGATGCCAAATATTTGGGTTTTGCCTAAGTCTTTCATCAGGATGAAATTCTTAATATGTGTTAATAAAAGATACATCATTTCTAATCAACAATATGTCCTCCACATAATGTATTAGAAATATGTCTTAGCGCTCCCACTTAATTTCTTGAAAATGCAAGCATCTTCATTGTCTCCGATGAAATTAAACTCTTTTAACAGTTTCATCATAGTGAAGATTCCAACTCCGCTATGCTTACTTCAACCATTGAAGTTTGCATATGCATTTAGCATCCTTTGAATTAACAAAACCCTTTGGACCGTGTCATGCACACGTCCTAGGCAACCCTTCTATTAGAAGAACTTGTTTTGTTTATTCAACTACCACATAACAAAAATTATATGTAGTGGTTGCTACATTAATCCGTCTAGACTAAATATCGCTATGAAAGATCAAAATCTTGTCATAGTCAACCTTTGAACATTTTTGTGAACTCTTTCCCAACATGTCGACTATTTCATAGATGTGAAACATCCATGTCTAGATCCAAACACAACTGTAAGGTCTTACACCTTTCTCGAGGGTCCTTCAAGTTCAAAACTTGATTTCTCGTGTATGGAACTATCACGGATTTTATGGCTTCAAGCCATTTGACGGAGTCAGGGCCCATCGTCGCTTCTTTGCATGTAGTCAGATCATTGTTGTCAAATAATGATTTAACTCTCAAATCTTGGTATTTGATTGTTTACCCGACGTACTTGTTTTAATAGGAACTTAGATCTCCGTGACCACAACCTTTGAGGCACGTGAGCCATGAGCATTATTGCTGCCTCCTAACACTTTTCAAGCGCAATAACTCTGCACATATATAGCTAAGGTTCCTTTAACCTTATCAAAGTTCTATTGTCCTCCCACTTATCTTTTCACGAAAATTCCTTCTCAAAGAAACTTGACGTTCTAAGCGACAAACACTTTTGTCTCCTGTTTATGGAGGAATACTTAACAGAATACAAAGACAGTTTATCCGACTTTGGTTGCAAACATCTTTCTTATGCATAGCATACCAATGTTTAAGAAAGGACTACTTGGGTTTTATCCCAAACCATAACTTTATATGGTGTCATTTCAGGATTATGATGGAGCTCTTTTCAAAGGAAAACTGTAGTCTCTAAATCTTTTAATCTTTAAATTATAATGGCAGTTCTATGAATTACACCTTTGATCTTACCAAGTCAAACAAGGTTTTAATTACATATCTAGAACGCTCCATACTCTTATGGTGTTTCGGGAAATGCAAATCCACGTAATCGATTCCTTAAATCTTAGGTTTTATGGTATACTTGTAACTCAAATATCTTCTTTTATGATCTTTATCATAAACTATTTATATTCTTATTACAATGATTTTGCACTTCATCTTGAAAGACTTTGAACTTTTTCAAATGTTTCATACTTCATCCTTATTAAGTAAATATTCATATATTCACTCAAATTTTCGGAGAAAGCATATGAAGTTGAAATCCATCGCTCTTGACTACATATAATGGATTTCATACAACAATATGTACAAGATCCAATAAGCTAGTCATTCGCCTTTTTGGCCTATGAACGAAGTTTTAATTATCTCTAGGAAAGTTTCACAAGCGTCATGTGATCAAAAATCAAAAGACTCCAAAATTCCATCCACATGGAGTTTCTTCATGTTTTCTTTCCAATATAATTTAAACGCGATGTCACTTCCTAAGTGATCTTTCAATCAATTTGTCTTTCGACATTTTTAGCACTAGTTTTATGGATGTGATTTCTCCAACGAGATTTGTGAATCATCCATCTTTTATGGATTACGACAATTATTTGAACAACCCTTTTGTTCTCATAATACCTGATAAAACAAATCTTGAAGGCAAGCTTTGATGTTTAACGAGCAACACAATAACCCTTTATTTGTTCTCGATGAACATCATCACATATTCTTTGCTAGTTACTTAGGCCATTGTAGTTCATGAATTGTGTTGTTTCGTATGACGATTCACACCAACAAATTCAGTATCAAATACTTAAGAACCACATTGTTTAATAAGCAAAGAATATAGCCATAACATGTATATCATCTATATACTTAAACTGAACAATTCTAGTCTTTTCTTTTCTGCCATATATTTATGAGATTCTCTTCAAGATTTATTTTCGCTTTGAAAGAATCTATCAACATCAACAGTGGAGTCATACATATGACACATAGTCCAAAGCGTGTATAATTAAATACCAATGTCTTTGGACTTGCACTTTGAAGTAAATCACCATCATCAAATGTTTGGTGTTCTTTCAAATTCCTTTCTTTAGTAATCTATTGGTGTAGTAAACACTTTACCTACATCAAATATTCACCCTTATCATGAAATTATCCATGATCAAGCTACTTTTAGCTTATAACGGTGAATCAAGTATAATGTTGCTCTCAAAACATTTTGGAGGATTAGGACAACTAGTGTCTTCAACCTTTTGCAAATTCTCATCAAATACGAGAACATGACTTTTGCCATATTATACTCTATCATGTTGCAACCAAAACTTTGTTTCAGATATCACAATATCTTCCACACATCATGGTTTATGAAACAACTCTTTCAGATCCTAGATAACCTTGATATTAAGACAATCCTTTGAATATCAAGAATCATGGAGACAAACATGATACTCATACACTAACACTTGGAATTGTCACTCTTGATTTAATACTAATTATTAAAGTTCATGGAGTAACCGGAACTTACTGAAAGTTTGCAATAGGACTTTTAAACTTTAGATTAACACTTCAAAACAATACGATACCAGTTCGTAAAGTAACTAACCAGAATTCTATAGTTCTATCATCTCAATTAAAACTAAGCGCAAGGTGGTAAACGGATGCCAATGACTACAACAACTATGCAAATTCACTTTGATTTAATTTATGATAAATAGTGTTCAACTTTTAATCATATTGCCGTTGAACTCCCACTCAAAACAATATCCCTCACATTGTTTTAGTGATCACACGAACCAAATCCACCACATCAAAACCGATCATCACGAGAGTTGATGTAGCTTCAATGGCGAACAATCAACATGTTCATCATATCTACTATATGACTCATGCTTTACCTTTTGGTGATTCGTGTTCCGAGACCATGTCTGTACATGCTAGGCTCGTCAAGATCAACCTTAGCTTCCGCATGAGCAAATCTGGCTTGCTCACGTTGTATACACTCGCAGAATCTAACACACCCGATCATCACGTGGTGCTTCGAAACAACGAGCTTTAGCAACGGTGCTTACTAAGGATGAACACTTTAAAACTTGAAATTGTGTGCTTGAGGGATCATATTATAATGCTACCGTCGTTAACTAAGCAATACAAGATGCATAAAAGGATTAACATCACATGCAATTCATAATATGTGATATGATATGGCCTTTCTTCTTGTGCTTCCGATCTCCATCTTCAAGCACGAACATGATCTCCATCATCACCGGCATTGCATCAAGGTCAATGACGCCGCTCCATGGTTGTCGTCCACCAGCTTCAACTATTACAACTACTTTGAACAGACAAGCGGGTCTTAACAGAATTTAAAGACAACCATATGGCTCCTGCCGGTTGCCAACTTACAATAAGGAAAATTGCATACATCATATATAATCACTATCATGGCCATATCACATCACAGCACACCCCTGCAAAACAAAGTTAGACGCCTCTAATTTTCTTTGCATGTTTTACGTGGTTTGGGGCTTTCAATGTGTCGTTCTAACTTACTGTCGTGGTGGTATCACGGCATATGCCATGGGTAGGCTAAAGTTGGGGCCGGTGGACGTGGAGGAATCCGGGGAGGGATGATGCGGTGAAGACCGCACTCATATGAACAAAGAGAAATACAATGTATACATCTATTCCCTCGTAATCTTGCCATACATGCGGCTACAATCATGCTCCTTGAGCTATTTCCCCTATGCTTCTATCTAAGCTCTCTGTGAGAGTGGAGGAAGAGGAAGAAGGAGAGCTCCTAGTGAGCAGAAAGGTGAGGAGCCCTTCGGGGCCTCCCTTAGAACGATCCCCCTGGTGCTCCTTATAAAGGGGAGCCCAGGGGACAAGACTTGTTCCCTACGCTTGGCATCTATGTAGCATATTCCTGGCATCTTCCTAGATGCTCAGCATATGTCTTGGCATCTTCGGAGATGCCATGGCATATTCCTTAGCATATCCTTGGTGCCAAGGGCATATTCCCTAGCACCATAGGGCCATGTGCCGCCTCGATGGGTGTCCCAAGACCGCACGAGGCTTGTTTGTCTTGTCTGTTGATGTTGAGTCGTTGTAGATGGCGTGAAGTCATCCGAGGTGAATAAGGGGTGTTTGGGTCCTTATATCTCCCCCAAACGCCGGAGTTAGTGGTAATTCGGCCTGGCAGAGAGTTAATTCGGCATGGGCCTGATCTGGGTCAAACCTCCTCCCTGCCGAGTTTACCCATGGCCCAGCCGGGTTAGTGATTATTCGGCCTGGTGGGTGATCCGCTCGCTGGCCGTGTGGCCTGACGGCTTGCTGGCTCGGTGGAGGCCGATCTCATGGGTGGGCGAGTTATTCCCCTGCCGGCCCACCCGGGTCTTGTCCTGCAGCGGTGATGGTTGGCCGGGATGGGCCAGATTAGACAATCCTGGCCCACCCAGGGATGATGGCGACGACGCCTTGCCTCGGCGTGGAGGCGACGGTAGGAGTATTGCGGGAGCGTGGCGAGATGGGCGCTGCCGAGACACGCGGGAGTCCTTGGCGGGAGCGGGCGAGGTGATGCTGTGGTGGGCCGATGTTTGGCTGATTCGGCCCATGCGAGAACCTCCAGCAGAGGTGTGGGCCGAGGTAGCTAGTTCGCCTGAGGGTAATTCGGCTCTTAGAGCTTTAGTTCGCCTTGTTCACTGCTGGTCTGGTCCAGCAGTGGAGGGCTGGGCCGACTTAGTGTTAACTCGGCCCAGACTTGTTTTCTGCCTTAGTATTTTTCTATTGGACTCATGTTGAGTATTATTTTCTCATATACATTTCTTATTGATTCACTTAACTCGTCAACTCTGGGGTACCTGGGGGTACACCCCCGACATTAGTCCCCGAGGCTATGTGGGACTCGTAGAGTCGTGCATAGGCTCTATACTTAATATCTCCAGGGTTGTTTACTCGGCCTGTATACTTTTCATATATCACTGATTTCTAGCCTCTAAGGTATTGGTTCATAACCCCTTTTGGGTAAGTTTTTAGACTTCAGGCCTGCTTTGGCTCCGGTCATAACCTCTTTGGATAAGTTTCTGGACTCCTGGCCTTCTTGGGCCGCGGTCTTAACCTCCTGCACGCTTGTGATTTACGCCTTCGGCACTGGTCATAACCCCTTTGGGTAAGTTTCTGGACTTCTGGCCTTCATGGGCACTGGTCTTTTAACCTCTTTGGGTAAGTTACGAGTTCTTGCCTTCTTTGGCATTGCTCTTTTAACCTCATTGGGTATGTTTCAAGTTCTTGCCTTCTTTGGCATTGCTCTTTCAACCTTATTGGTTAAGTTACGAGTTCCTGCCTTCTTGGGCATTGCTCTTTTAACCTCATTGGGTAAGTTCAGAGTTCCTGCCTTCTTGGGCATTGCTCTTTTAACCTCATTGGGTAAGTTTATGAGCTCTTTCCTTCTTGGGCATTGCTCTTTTAACCTCATTGGGTAAGTTCCGAGTTCCTGCCTTCTTGGGCATTGCTCTTTTAACCTCATTGGGTAAGCTTATGAGCTCTTGCCTTCTTTGGCATTGCTCTTTTAACCTCATTGGGTAAGTTCAGAGTTCCTGCCTTCTTGGGCATTGCTCTTTTAACCTCATTGGGTAAGTTTATGAGCTCTTGCCTTCTTGGGCATTGCTCTTTTAACCTCATTGGGTAAGTTCCGAGTTCCTGCCTTCTTGGGCATTGCTCTTTTAACCTCATTGGGTAAGTTAGGAGTTCCTGCCTTCTTGGGCTTTACTCTTTTAACCTCATTGGGTAAGTTGTGAGTTCCTGCCTTCTTGGGCATCGCTCTTTTAACCTCATTGGGTAAGTTAGGAGTTCCTGCCTTCTTGGGCATTGCTCTTTTAACCTCATTGGGTAAGTTATGAGTTCCTGCCTTCTTGGGCATTGCTCTTTTAACCTCATTGGGTAAGTTATGAGTTCCTGCCTTCTTGGGCATTGCTCTTTTAACCTCATTGGGTAAGTTATGAGTTCCTGCCTTCTTGGGCACTGCTCTTTTAACCCCAGAGCTCTTGCCTTCTTTGGCATTGCTATTTTAACCCCATTGGGTAAGTTGTGAGTTCTGGCCTTCTTGGGCACTGCTCTTTTAACCTCATTGGGTAAGTTGTGAGTTCTGGCCTCCTTGGGCACTGCTCTTTTAACCTCATTAGGTAAGTTGTGAGTTCTGGCCTTCTTGGGCACTGCTCTTTTAACCCCATTGGGTAAGATATGAGCTCTTGCCTTCTTTGGCATTGCTCTTTTAACCCCATTGGGTAAGATATGAGCTCTTGCCTTCTTTGGCATTGCTCTTTTAACCCCATTGGGTAAGTTATGATCCGAGTCATCCGTTTCCAAATCCGAGTTATTTTACTCAAAATGGACTTATGTCTTAAGTCTGAGTCATCTGACTCAAATCCGAGCTATATGATTTAAATCCGAGTTAACTCATCTCTAATCCGAGTTACTTTACTCAAAAGTGACTTTATGTCTTAAGGATGAGTCATCCGGCTCCAATCCGCGTTATATGATTCAAATCCGAGTTAACTCAACCCAAATCCGAGTTACTTTACTCAAAATTGACTTTATGTCTTAGGGATGAGTCATCTGGCTCCAATCCGAGTTATATGATTCAAATCCGAGTTAACTCAACGCAAATCCGAGTTACTTTACTTAAAATTGACTTTGTCTTAAGATGTCATCTGGCTCCAATCCGAGTTATATGATTCAAATCCGAGTTAACTCAACTCAAATCCGAGTTACTTTACTTAAAATTGACTTTATGTCTTAAGGATGAGTCATCTGGCTCCAATCCGAGTTATATGATTCAAATCCGAGTTAACTCAACTCAAATCCGAGTTACTTTACTCAAAATTGACTTTATGTCTTAAGGATGAGTCATCCGCCAATCCGAAAGTTATATGATTCAAATCCGAGTTAACTCAACTCAAATCCGAGTTACTTTACTCAAAATTGACTTTATGTCTTAGGGATGAGTCATCTGGCTCCAATCCGAGTTATATGATTCAAATCCGAGTTAACTCAACTCAGATCCGAGTTACTTTACTCAAAATTGACTTTATGTCTTAGGGATGAATCATCTGGCTCCAATCCGAGTTATATGTTTCAAATCCGAGTTAACTCAACTCAAATCCGAGTTACTTTACTCAATTTTGACTTACATCTCAAATCTGAGTCATCTGACTCAAATCCGAGTTATTCGTTTGCCATGATATAGCTTGATTTGGCGTGATGACGATAATTTGCCTTTGATATGGATCCGAGACATGGATCCGAGATTAAGCTTTGGGATATGATAATAGGGCTAACCGCTGAGAGATATGATTTGAGATATAGATGTGAGATATAGATTGGAGATGTGATGAGCTGGCCAATAGTCATTCGTGATATGGGATAATCTGGCAAGATGGTGAGATATCAATCCGAGTCATAACATAACTTGGCAACCTGGGGAACTGAATAAAGCCTTGGCATGAATCAGAGATATGATTAGTACGCCGAGTCTGAATACCAATCCGAATTATAATATCCCCTGTCAAGCTGAATCAAATGTTAGTCCGGATCAGAGACAATCTACTGAGCTGAGTTAAAGGTTAATTCGAAGCATAAACAAATTGACTCAAATTATATCCGAATCATCAATAAGCTGGCCGATAAGCTGTGTTAGAGGACAATCCAAAGCATACATAAACTGACTCAAATTCTATCCGACTCATAAGTAAGCTGACTCAAATTCTACCTGGATCATAAATAAGCTGACTCAACTTCTGTCCGAGTTATAAATAAGTCTGCTGGGGAGCTGAGATACAGGGTAATCCAAAGCATAAGTAAACTGACTCAGAAACTATCTGAATCACAAATAAGCTGATTCAACTTATGGCCGAGTTAACAGATAAGCTGGCTGGTGAGCTGAGTTAATGGATAATCCAAAACATAAACTAACTGACTCAAAATCTATCTGAATCATAAATAAGATGATTCAACTTATGGCCGAGTTAACAGATAAGCTGGCTGGTGTACAGATCTAAATCAACATGATGTTCTCTTTATCCAAAGGTGACACTAAGGATAAGTCGGCTAGTCCCCGGGTTAAGTTCTTTTCTCCCCGGGGTGAAGGATTGAGTGTAGGTGACTGAGTCATCTGGCACTTACAGTATACTTGGGGAAGTGTTTGAGTGAGTCTTGCTAAGTCATACTTGCATTGCTGAGTTATTTGGTACTTACAGTAGGCTTGGAGTAGTGCTTGAGTCGTTCGTGCTGAGTCTTATCTGTTTTGTTGAGTCAGACTTGGAGACCTTTTGCGCTTACCTCTTTGTTCTCTATTTGCTTGGTGAAGCTGGATGAGCCCTATGAGGAAGAAGTTGATGAAGATGTTCCCGTCCGGGTGGGAACCCAACCAACGCCACTAAAGGCCCCACGGTGGGCGCCAAATGTCGTGGTGGTATCACGGCATATGCCATGGGTAGGTTAAAGTTGGGGCCGATGGACGTGGAGGAATCCGGGGAGGGATGATGCGGTGAAGACCGCACTCATACGAACAAAGAGAAATACAATGTATACATCTATTCCCTCGTAATCTTGCCATACATGCGGCTACAATCATGCTCCTTGAGCTATTTCCCCTATGCTTCTATCTAAGCTCTCTGTGAGAGTGGAGGAAGAGGAAGAAGGAGAGATCCTAGTGAGCAGAAAGGTGAGGAGCCCTTCGGGGCCTCCCTTAGAACGATCCCCCTGGTGCTCCTTATAAAGGGGAGCCCAGGGGACAAGACTTGTTCCCTACGCTTGGCATCTATGTAGCATATTCCTGCCATCTTCCTAGATGCTCAGCATATGCCTTGGCATCTTCGGAGATGCCATGTCATATTCCTTAGCATATCCTTGGTGCCAAGGGCATATTCCCTAGCACCATAGGGCCATGTGCCAGTCTGAGCCATGGGCGTCCCAAGACTGGCACGAGGCTTGTTTGTCTTGTCCTGGGTTGATGTTGAGTCGTTGTAGATGGCGTGAAGTCATCTGGAGGTGAATAAGGGGGTGTTTGGGTCCTTATATCTCGGCCCAAACGTCCTGGAGTTAGTGGTAATTCGGCCTGGCAGAGAGTTAATTCGGCATGGGCCTGATCTGGGTCAAACCTCCTCCCTGCCGAGTTTACCCATGGCCCAGCCGGGTTAGTGATTATTCGGCCTGGTGGGTGATCCGGCTCGGGCTGAGTGTGGCCCAGACGGCTTGCTGGCTCGGTGGAGGCTGATCCCGCGGTGGGCCGAGTTATTCCCCTGCCGGCCCACCCGGGTCTTGTCCTGCAGCGGTGATGGTTGGCCGAGATGGGCCAGATCAGACAATCCTGGCCCACCCGGGGATGATGGCGACGACGCCTTGCCTCGGTGTGGAGGCGACGGTAGGAGTATTGCGGGAGCATGGCGAGACGGGCGCTGCCGAGACACGCGGGAGTCCTTGGCGGGAGCGGGCGAGGTGATGCTGTGGTGGGCTGATGTTTGGCTGATTCGGCCCATGCGAGAACCTCCAGCAGGAGCCGGCGCGGTGGGCCGAGGTAGCTAGTTCGGCCCAGGAGGGTAATTCGGCTCTTAGAGCTTTAGTTCGGCCTGTTCACTGTTGGTCTGGTCCAGTGGTGGTGAGGGCTGGGCCGACTTAGTGTTAACTCGGCCCAGACTTGTTTTCTGCCTTAGTATTTTTCTATTGGACTCATGTTGAGTATTATTTTCTCATATACATTTCTTATTGATTCACTTAACTCGTCAACTCTGGGGTACCTGGGGGTACACCCCCGACACTTACGAACAAGAACCACAACATTGATACTAGTATTGTCAATCACCCGTTGTAAATTGAATCTTAACTATGTTGGGAGAAACAGGCACCCGCAAAGCCACTTATGCAATACAAGTTGCATGTCAAGCGTGGAGCAAGTCTCATGAACGATGTCATGTAAGGTTAGCCCGGGCCGCTTCATCCCACCATCCCGCAAGATGCAAAGTACACAAGAAGCAATCGACAACAAAAACATCAACGCCCACAATGACCATTGTGTTCTACTCGTGCAACAGATCTACATATAGACACGGCTCTGATACCACTATTGGGGTTCGTAGCATGGAAAACAAAAAATTTCTACCGCATGCAAACAAACAAGCCAAGATCTATCTACTAGATTGTAGCAACGAGTCGATAGGGGAACTCACCCTCGAAGATTCCAAAGCGTTAACGAGAGCATTCTCGTGGGTGATGTAGTCGCATTTCTTGCCGATCTCAAGATCGCGAGACGATCCTTCCGGCCATGCTCCGCAAGCGGCTCAAATGGTCACATCGCTCGGTACTTTCGATGAAGACCTTCCTCTCCTTGTTCCAAAGCGGAGGTTGTAGTACTCTCTCGCGATTCGCAGACGACGGCGTGGTACCAAGTAGAGGGAGATCTCGCAGGCTTCGCCTTAAGCCGAGCGAGTATGGTGGACTATGAGAGAGCCTTGGTGATCTAGGGTTTAGACACACCAATTAGAAGGGCTAAACCAGCGGCTAGGGCAATTAGAAGCTCTAACTCGGCGGCTTGGGAGAAATCCTAGGCCGTGGCTAGGGTTTAGGTTTAGAGGAGGCAACTTGTGTGTCTAGGAGGGAGCCCCGCCTCCTTATATAGGTGGAGGGAGGCGCCGCCAAGGGAGGAGTCCTCCCCAACTCGGATCCCTAGTGGGGGCGGTGGAGGAGGAACTCCCCCAACTCGTTTCCCACTTCTTCTCCACTTTCCAAAATAGCCGCTTGACTTTTCAAATTGCTTGACTTTTCAAACTAGGATTTGATTAAACCCTTTATTTTGTACAGCGATGACACCTAGTACATGATGCAATCATTCCAACTTGCAATGACACATTCATGTACCTTCCTCCGGAGTGCCGGACATTCCGAACCTTCTAGAACATTCTGCCGAAAACACCTAACCATTCTCCAACCCCAAACAGACTTTCCTTATATGAATCTTATTCTCCGGACCATTCCGGATCTCCTCGTGATATCCCGGATCCCATCCGAGACTCCGAACAACATTCGGTCTCTTACTCATCATTCCATAACTACTCAACAACATCGAATCCTTAAGTGTGTCTCCCTACGGTTCGTGAATTATGCGGACATGATCAAGACACTTCTCCGATCAATAACCAATAGAGGACTCTGGAAATTCATATGGCTCTACATATTTCTACGATTACTTTGCGATCGAATGAACCACTTACATACGATACCAATTTCCCTTTGTCTCACGATATTTTACTTATCCGAGGTTATGATTGTCGGATTCTCGCATACCTAGTTCAACCTCACATCGATAAGTACTCTTTTCTCGTTCCGTGGTATGTGATCCCTTGTGAGCCAGTCACATGCTTGCAAGCTAATTGGATGACATTCCACCGAGAGGGCCCAGAGTATATCTATCCGTCATATGGATGGACAAATCCCACTCTTGATCCATGTGTCTCAACCAATACTTTCTGAACACTCAATGCCACCTTTATAGCCACACACTAACGGTGTCGTGTTTGATGTCATCAAAGCATCCTTCCTAAAAGGTGATATGCATGATCTCATGGTCGAAGGAATTAGGTTACTATGTATCAGAAAGCTTATAGCAAATGAACTATATTAAATGACTTGATCTTTATGCTACGCTTAACTATAGGAGTATGTCCATCACATCATTCTCCTAATGATATGACCCTGTTGTTAATAACATCTCTATGTTCATGATCAGGAAACCATGATCATATATTAACCAACAAGCTAGTTTAACAAGAGGCTTTACTAGGGACTCTTTTATGTTTACAAATCACACAAGTATTAATGTTTCCGGTTAATACAATTATAGCATGGTATGTAAACATTTATCATAAGTATGAAGATATGATAATAACCACTTTATTATTGCCTCTTGGGCATATCTCCAACAAAAAGATGAAAACTATGGTAGGATCAGATGGGATGTCATCCAAGGCTGAGGCTCTGCAGGTTCGTGGTAGGACCGAGCAGATGAATAACAACTATGAAAATAGAGATAAGAGCAAGGACGGTAAAAGTCGTTCAAAGTCCAAGAGAAAGGACAAATTCTGCAGGTATTGTAAGAAATCTAATAACGTTATTGATGATTGTTGGAAGTCGCAGAATAAGGAGAAAAGGAACGGAACTTACCAACCGAAAGATATGTCTGAAGGTAATGGTAAGGCTACTGTTGTTTCTGATAGTTCTGATGGTGAATGCTTAGCAATTTTCGCTGCTTGTGCTTATCATGATGATGAATGGATACTTGATATAGCATGTTCTTTTCATATTTGTTGTAACAAATATTGGTTCAGTTCATATGAGTCTGTGCAGACTAGAGATTTTGTGCGTGTGGGGAATGATAACCCATGCCATATTATTGGTATTGGATCTGTTAAGATCAGGACACATGATGACGTGACACGCACGTTGAGTGAGGTGAAGCACATACCAAGCATGCCCAAAAATTTGATCTCCCTGAGTACCATGGACGTTGATGGATACAAGTATGCCGACGGGCATAAAGTTCTTAAGGTATCAAAAGGTTCTCTTATTCACATGATAGGTGATATGAATTCTGCTAAATTATATGTTCTTAGAGATAACACTTTGTCTGGTATTGCTGCTGCTGTTACTTCTAATGATTCGGATGATTATGGTAAAACACATCTGTGACATATGCGTCTTGGGCATATGAGCGAACAAGTCATGGCAGAGTTGGTCAAGAGAGAGCTGATTGATAGTTGCAACTTGAGTAAGTTTGAGTTCTGTGAGCACTGCATTTTTGGAAGCATAAAAGAGTTAAATTCAATGCTTTCGTTCATACCACCAAACGCGTATTAGATTATGTGCATGTTGATGTATGGGTCCGTCCCGTAAGACTTCTATTGGTGGTGCTAATTACATGCTTACTATTATTGATGACTACTCAAGAAAAATGTGGCCTTATTTTCTGAAGCATAAATCTGATGTTTTTTATGCTTTTAAGAAGTGGAAAGTTATGGTTCAAAAGCAAACTGAAAAGAAGGTAAAGTTACTACGTACTGACAATGGTATGAAATTATGTTCTAATGAGTTTGAAGAGTTTTGCAGTAACAATGACATGATCAGGCATCACACCATCCCCTATACTCCTCAGCAGAATGGCTCGTTCTATGTTGTGTAATGCAGGTATGCATAGGCGTTTCTGGGCTGAAGCAGCCAACACAGCGTGTTACCTTATCAACAGGTCACCTTCTATTCCACTTGAGAAGAAAATACCCATTGAGGTATGGTCAGGTTCGCCTGCAGATTATTCACAGTTGAGAGTTTTTGGATGCACTTCATGTACTCACGTTGATAATGGAAAGTTAGAGCCTAGGGCTGTTAAGTGCATATTCTTTGGTTATGGTTCAGGAGTTAAAGCATATAAACTATGGAATTCTGAAACTAAAAAGATTTTGCTAAGTACAAACGTTGTTTTCAATGAGTCCGTTATGTATCATGATAGCTTGCCATCAGATACCTCTCCTGTTGCTGTTGGAGAGGAGGGAGTTAGTGTGCAGGTGGAGAACCTACAAAAAAATGTTGATAATGATGCTATCATTGAAGATACACATGAGAAAAATATTGATGATATTGTTGTTCAGCACTCACCTACTGTTTTGCAGCAGGCACATGAGTCCATTGCCGCTGATAGACCGAGGCGTAACTGTGGTCCTCGTCCTCGTTTAATTGAAGAGTGTAATCTTGTTCATTATGCTTTGAGTTGTGCTGAACAGGTGGAGAACGATACTAAACCTGCTACATATAATGAAGCCATTGCATCCGTTGACCGCGAGAAGTGGGTTTCTGCTATGTAAGAAGAGATGCAATCACTTGAGAAAAATGGCATATGAGATGTTGTGCGCTTGCCCAAACAAAAGATAACGGTCCACTGCAAGTGGATCTTCAAGAAAAAGGAAGGTTTGTCTCCCAAAGAGCCTTCAAGGTACAAGGCAAGGTTAGTAGCAAAAGGGTTCAGCCAGATTCCAGGTATTGATTACAATGATGTGTTCTCCCAAATTGTAAAGCATAGTTCCATTCACACTTTCTTTAGTATTGTGACTATGCGTGATCTTGAGCTTGAGCAGTTAGATGTCAAGACCGCTTTTCACACAGAGAGCTTGATGAGGAAATTTACATGGACCAACCAGAGGGGTTCATAGTGCCTGGTAAAGAGGATTTTGTGTGCAAATTAAAAAAAGTCTCTTTATGGCTTAAAGCAATCTGTAAGACAATGGTATAAAAGGTTTGATTCATTTATGATCTCACGTGGCTTTGAGAGGTCTAAATATGATAGTTGTGTTTATATTAAGTTTGTTGATGGATCACCTATATATACTTGCTGCTATATATTGATGATATGTTAATTGCTGTCAAGAGCATGAAAGAAATCACTACTTTAAAGGCACACCTAAGTAGTGAGTTTGAGATGAAGGATCTTGGAGCTGCTAAGAAGATCTTAGGTATGGATATTACCCGAGATAGAAAATATGGTTTGTTGTTTCTTAGTCAGCAAAGTTATATTAAGAAAGTTCTTCATCGTTTTAATATGGATGGTGCTAAGTCAGTTAGTACCCTGTTGCTCCTCATTTTAAATTGTCAGTTTCTCAATGTCCTACTACTGATGAAGAGTTTGAGTACATGTCAAAGGTGTCATATTCTAGTGATGTTGGTTCTTTGATGTATGCCATGGTTTATTCTCGTCCTGATTTATCATATGCTATGGATTTGATAAGTAGATACATGGCTAATCCTGGTAAAGAACATTGGAAGGCTGTTCGTGTGGGTTATGTGTTTACTGTTGGTGGTTGTACTGTTAGCTGGAAGGCTACATTGCAGGCTGTTGTTGCACAATCTACTACTGAGGCCGAATACATGGCTATTGCTGAAGCTTGCAAAGAATATGTTTGGTTGAAAGGTTTGTTGGAGAGGTTTTTCCCTCTCTTTGTTGGAGAGGTTTTTCCACGTTAAATCTATATCCCCTTGTTATGATTTCGTTTTTTACTTGTCGCAATTATATCAATCTTTAATTTGCATCCTGCCATTTGCCGTTCCAAGGCGCCATCCTTAAGTTTAGCTCGTTTCGAGATGTCTCTTCCATGCTTTGGCATACGTACAACGAACAGGCCACTATTTCCGAATTCTGATAGACCCCGATGGCCCGATGTCGACAGAAGTACAAGAAACACGGGCGTACATCATAGATTCATCATAGAACGCGAAGCATGCCATCTCGATCGAGAAGGTAAAAAGCCTGTGACATGGGCCAAAGCGTTCTTATCGTACAGAACAAGCATCATCAGAGCTACATGACGACTTGACCATAGCTACCTCCCCTAAACAAATGGCAACTTGGGATTAGTGTCTTACGTACGAGATATGGATGGCCGGAGGGGGGAGAGATTCAGAGAAGAGTCGCACTAAGCTCGCCAATAATAAACGGCCTTTCGACGCCCGATCGGCCGCAGATCGCAAAAGTCAGACCTCCCCTAACATGACTCGCAGAGCACTACGCCGGTGCCCATCCCCTCCATCGGCAGGCCTCGCCGTTGACCTGGGCGTTCGAATAATAACCTATGGATTACACCGACGACTAATTAAACTCAACTCGCCCTCCCCCGATGTCGCACCGTGCGCCAATGGGAAGCTTCTCCCGCTACCCGATCTGACAAAAAAATTCACACGGAGCCAACACCGGCGACACGATTATTCGCCATGTTGGCGGTGGTTCTTGAGCTCGCTCTATGATGCGGCAGCGGGTCGTCATTTCGGCGGGAGCGGTCGCGTTGATCTTCCTGCTGGTCAGCGCGCTCGCCGGCGCGTGCGACGACGGGGAGCGGGCGGCGCTGCTGTCCTTCCTCGATGCCCTCCTGCCGCAGCCGGGCGACGGCATCGCCGCCTCCTGGCGCGCGTCGCCGGACTGCTGCGCCTGGGAGGGCGTGGCCTGCGGAGATGGCGGCGCGGTCACGCGGGTGTCGCTTCCCGGCCGCGGCCTCGGCGGGACGATCTCCCCCTCGGTCGCCAACCTGACGGCTCTCGCCCACCTCAACCTCTCCGGCAACAGCCTCGCCGGCGCGTTCCCGGCCGAGCTGCTCGCCCTGCCCAATGCCACCGTCCTCGACGTCAGCTACAACCGCCTCACCGGCGCGCTCCCGGACCCCGCCGGACGCGCGCCCCTCCCGCTGCAGGTGCTGGACGTCTCCAGCAACCACCTGTCCCGGCAGTTCCCGTCCGCGCTCTGGCGCCTCACCCCGGGCCTCGTCTCGCTCAACGCCAGCAACAACAGCTTCACCGGCGCGGTCCCGTCCTCGCTCTGCGCGATCTGCCCGGCGCTCGCCGTGCTCGACGTCTCCGTGAACGCCTTCGGCGGGGCCGTGTCGTCCGGCTTCGGGGACTGCGCGCGGCTGCGGGTGCTCAGCGCCGGCCGCAACAACCTCACGGGCGAGCTCCCGGACGACCTCTTCGACGTCGCCACGCTGCAGCAGCTGCTGCTCCCGTCCAACCGGATCCAGGGCCGGCTCGACACCCTGCGGCTCGCCAGCCTGACCAGCCTCGTCGCGCTCGACCTCACCTACAATGCGCTCGACGGGGAGCTGCCGGCGTCCATCGGCGAGCTCACCATGCTGGAGGAGCTCCGCCTCGGGAAGAACAACCTCACCGGCCTCATCCCGCCGGCGCTCAGCAACTGGACGGGCCTCCGGTACCTCGACCTCCGCTCCAACAGCTTCGTCGGGGACCTCGGGGACTTTGACTTCTCCGGCCTCGTCAACCTCACCGTCTTCGACGTCGCCTCCAACAACTTCTCCGGCGCCATGCCGCGCAGCATCTACTCCTGCACGTCCATGACGGCGCTGCGCGTCGCCAACAACGAGATCGCAGGGCAGGTCGCGCCGGAGATCGGCAACATGCGGGAACTGCAGTTCCTCTCGTTGACCGTCAATTCCTTCACCAACATCAGCGGCATGTTCTGGAACCTCCGGGGCTGCAGGAACCTCACCGCGCTGCTCGTCTCGTACAACTTCAACGGCGAGGCCCTGCCGGACGCCGCCTGGGTCGGCGACCACGTCAGCAGCGTCAGGCTGATGGTGATGGAAAACTGCCGTCTGTCGGGCCAGATACCGTCGTGGCTCTCCAAGCTTCAGGACCTCAACGTCCTGAACCTCGCCGGGAACAGCCTAACCGGCCCGATCCCGAGCTGGCTCGGCGGCATGAAGAACCTCTACTACGTGGACTTGTCGGACAACCACTTCGCCGGGGAGATACCGCCTTCGCTGATGGAGCTGCGGCTGCTCACGTCGGAGAAGGCCATGGCGGAGTTCAATCCGGGTCATATGCCGCTCGTGTTCACCTTGACACCCAACAACGGAGCGGACATCAGGCAGGGCCGCGCGTACTACCAGATGACCGGCGTCGCCGCCACGCTCAACCTCAGCGACAACAACCTCTCCGGCGCGATCCCGGAAGAGACCGGGCAGATGAAGACGCTGCAGGTGCTCGACCTCAGCCGCAACAACCTCTCCGGCGGCATCACGCCAGAGCTCAGCGGCCTCGCCAGTCTGGAGAATCTTGACCTGCAGCAGAACCGTCTGACGGGCTCGATCCCGCCGGCGCTCAACAAGCTCCACTTCCTGGCCAGCTTCAACGTCTCGCACAACGACCTCGAGGGCCCGATCCCGACGGGCGCGCAGTTCGACGCGTTCCCGGCGTCGAGCTTCGCGGCGAACCCGAGGCTGTGCGGCAAGGCGATCTCCGTCCGGTGCGGGCAAAACACCACGAGCAGGTCAGGCAAGCCTAAGTCGTCCAAGAAAGTCGGGAAGAAGGTCCTCGTGGCCATCGTTCTAGGAGTCTGCTTCGGTCTTGTTGCCGTCGTCGTCGTGCTCGGGCTCGCCGTGATCGCCATTAGAAGGATCATGTCGAACGGATCCGTCAGCGACGGTGGGAAGTGCGCGGAGGCGTCTCTGTTCGACTCCATGTCGGAGTTGAACGGGGACGAGTCCAAGGACACGATCCTGTTCATGTCGGAGGATATGGCGGGCGACGGCGCGGCCAGGAAGAGCATCACGTTCGTGGACATCCTGAAGGCGACCAACAACTTCAACCCGGCCCGGATCATCGGGTCGGGGGGATACGGCCTGGTTTTCCTGGCCGAGCTGGAGGGCGGCACGCGGCTGGCCGTGAAGAAGCTCAACGGCGACATGTGCGTGGTGGAGCGGGAGTTCCGCGCGGAGGTGGAGGCGCTGTCGGCGACGCGGCACGAGAACCTCGTCCCGCTCCAGGGCTTCTGCATCCGCGGCCATCTACGGCTGCTGCTCTACCCGTACATGGCCAACGGCAGCCTCCACGACTGGCTGCACGAGCTGCCGCCGGACACGGCGCGGCGGCGGCCGGAGCTGGACTGGCACGCGAGGCTGAGGATCGCGAGGGGCGCGAGCCGCGGGGTGCTGCACATCCACGAGCGGTGCACGCCGCAGATCGTGCACCGGGACATCAAGTCCAGCAACATCCTGCTGGACGAGTCCGGGGAGGCGCGCGTGGCGGACTTCGGGCTGGCGAGGCTGATCCTGCCGGACCGGACGCACGTGACGACGGAGCTGGTGGGCACGCTGGGGTACATCCCGCCGGAGTACGGGCAGGGGTGGGTGGCCACGCTGCGCGGCGACGTGTACAGCTTCGGCGTCGTGCTGCTGGAGCTGCTCACCGGTCAGCGGCCCGTGGAGCTCGTGACGGCGCACGGGCAGCGCAGGGACCTGGTCGGGTGGGTGATGCAGATGAGGTCGGCCGGGAAGCACGCCGACACGCTGGACCCAAGGCTGAGGAAGGGAGGGAAGCGCGATGAGGCACAGATGCTGTACGTGCTCGACCTCGCCTGCCTTTGCGTCGACGGCATCCCGCTCAGCCGGCCGGCGATCCAGGAGGTGGTCAGCTGGCTCGACAACGTCGATACCATCGGCACATCCTGATGTGCCCTGTACAAAAGAAGATGGATGCGATCCTGAGAGTTTTGGGACGAATGGACGATCAGTGGAGGCGATTGATGTGATTGGAATAGGATATCCGAAATGGCGATCAGAAACTGCGATGTTCTTCAGGTCAACGAGGGTCACCTGAGGCTGATGGGTAGTCTTTCTGTTGCACTAGCTACAAGATGATACGGATGGGGAACACAGCTCCCCGTTGGGTGTTTGGATGAGATTGCTTTGTGAATTTCATAGGCTTTAGTTCAAATAAAGCAAATCAACTCGAACAAAATTCAAAGATTTGGATCCACGATCGTGTTGCTCAAGAGCCCTACTTCCTCCGTTTTTATTTACCCGTTTTACACAAAGTGAAACTTTTATAATTTGACCCAGAATATATAAAAAATATCAACATTCATAATACAAAAATAGATATAATATAAAACTATATGTTATGAAGATTCTAATACCTTAGATTTTATATTATACACTTGACTTTTTTTCTAAATATTTGGTCAAACTTGATAAGATTTGACTTTCACTAAGCTTAGAACGCGAGGTAAATATAAAACAGATAGACTACTAGCATGGTAAAGATCAAGGTCGAATATGAACATGTTTTTGCTCCCAAAGTAGGGCGGACCACAAATTTACCCCCACAACCTCTCGAGGAATCACTCTCTCCTCGGACCATATCCTTGGTTGGAGGAGGTGGGAAGGAAATTTCATCCCACGGCCCTTCCACTTGCAAGCCCGATCTTGCCCGTGTTCACCGCCACTGCCGGAACTTCTTGCACGATGTGCAACACCGTGTTGCCCCCTGCCACCCCGACGTCTCTTCTGCACAACATCGTCGTATGCACAACTTCCCATCTTAGCGATATGATGCTAGAAATATGCCCTAGAGGCAATAATAAATGTGTTATTGTTCATATTTATCTCATGATTAAGTTTATATTATGTGCTATAGTTGTGTTAGTTCCAGAATATGAGATTCGAAGGAAAAAACCTAACAACATATGGGGAATTATAAACACCAAAAGATATCCCTAGTTCTGCCTCTTATGCTAGCTCATATATTATTGTTGGTCATGTTTTCCTGACTATGGGCATTAGTAAGATATTGCAAGGAAACATATAATATGTGAAAACAAATTTGTTATGAGTAACAATGTTGTTGGATAGACCCCTTTGATATACCAAGAAACCGTTCGGCAATCTATTGTCGGTATTTCCTCAAAAGTTTTGGATTGTCTTTTACTTGTTTCTTTTGACCATGAGAATATCATAGACAATGATACCAAATGTACTCACGGTCAAGTCAAATGTTATTTCGTGACTTAGTAATATAAAAGTGGATTACTTGTTTATCGAAAAGTATACCGATGTTCAAAATATGTCAAGAATGGGGATTACAACTCCGATGATAGAGATGTACACTTTGGACCCTCTCGTTATTACGACATTTTTCATTGTTTGACCGGGCACGTGAATAAGTTGTTAGTCACGGGGACATCAATAACACGGAACGTGAAAACAGTACATACCATGTAATGAGTATAACTTAGTAGTTTCACCTCAGATTATATAAAATATTAAGAAGTAATGAGAAAAGATAATGTACATAATATGTGTGCTTCACACGATAAAAGATCTTCATGGGTACATAAGAATGATTATGGCTATCAAGAGCCCGAAGTGGGCTATTGTCGGTGAGTGTTCCGTACAATTCTATGTACGCCTGAACCCAATGGGTCACGCACTTCACGGTACAACGTCATTTACGCTATGTTTGGATATAGGATTTTTAGCTTGAAATTGAATTGTCCTGAAAATTCCAAATCCAAGATGAAAATGAAATGGACAGAAATGGATGCACATGAAATTTGTTGTTGGAATCGAAGGGTAGCACCCAATTCCAATTCCCGTTTGGATGTATATACCATGTAATCGAATGTTTTGTTGATTTTGGACAATGTAAACTTATATGCATCTATGAAAAATAGTATGTGTGTATAATTCAATATTAATATTATTTTTCACACATGATACCATTAAATATTCAGAGATAATATGTCTTTGCCACTATAGGATAGAGTCTTTCGGTTCCTTCTTTCTTGGATCATACTCCTTTAGCCAGTCAACATGATCCTAGATTTCTTCATCAAATTCATAGATAAAAATAGATGTTGAGTTCCATCCTTTACAATCAAAAGTAGACAAAGGATAGTTGTTAATCATACTAATGTCTCTCTCCATGGGTATCAGCATGCTTTCATCAACGATCAGCAAAGGACGTTTACGAGGTCGTCCAAAGTAATCCTTTCCTAGACAATCTCTTCTTAGGGATGCCATATTAAGCTGGGACTCTACTATCGCAATTGATTCCAACAATTTTGAAATTCCATATGATAAAGTATCCATCATTATCGGCAGCATGGTAAGAGGTAAAGGTACTGGTTCTCCTGCCACCGACAAAATTGAAGTTATCTTGGCGGAAGGCCAGGGGCGTGGCCGCCTTTCACCTCCCACCGCCGTTCCCTTACCTTCGCTTTCCCTCCCACTGCCCTTCATCAGGATTCGATCTACGGTTAGGGGTGGGGCAGTGGAGGGGACGGACACCATGGCTCATGATGAGAATGGGGCAAGAACCACACCGCACCCGAACCTTCCCATTCAATAAGTGACGTCACTCCCACACCAACCTGCACCACTAGCTAATCTCAGGAGTCCAACAATCACCAACCCGCACAGATTTTAACCCCGATCCGCAACACCCCATTTTGCGGTTTTCAACCAACAAACAGTCCACGTAAAATCCATGGTGACAACTAAAATGGAAATAACACGTATTAGCATGTATTTTATGGCGAGGAAATTGTGAAACTATCACAAATACACAAAGTCTTCTTAGCATGGAGTCATGACCCCGCATGGCTGATGCGGGTTGAACCCACGGTTTGCGACCATTTCTTGTTATTTTTTTCGACACCACACCACACCGTCCCAGTCTGCTTTTCCATGAGCCTGCACCGCTCCACTCCACTGTGTGTTTGCAAACCATGTCAGCCCAATCCAATATAGTCCAGGACATAAACCATACCGTTTTGCCCATTCCAGCCCGCACCATTCTCAGCTTGAGCCATGGATGTCGCCGGCTTGCTCCGAGGGCGCGGAAAACAGAAAGAGAGCACATGAGGAGGGCGGGGAAGAGAGAGGTAGGGGAAGGCTCACCAGAGCCACCGCCACCGCCTTCCTACAGGTTGCGTGGTGCACTCCTGTGTCGCGAGCTGGTCTTCTGTCAATTCTAGATGAAACAGTACGTGTGGGGGTTCATTTCCGAGCCTTTCTGGCCTTCAACATTCGGAAACGAGCGAGGCCAATTTACACGGGGTGCGGGCTGGCATGGAATTGGCTCCAGTTTTCCAAGGCATAATTCATAAGCCACCAAACGACTGAATTAAAGTGGGCCATTTCCAAGAGGCCAATTCCGAGCCCCAATTACCACATCCAAACACAATGCTAGTAATTTGTTTGTGTATGAAGATAAGAGACAAGGATTACAATAATGTCTTGGATAGTCTCGGATCACTTCTTAAGTGCTTGGAATGATGTCGGGAGTGAAAGGACTATATCTTCCCATGCTGTTTTTGGTGTTAACACATTTGTGTTTTAATTGTGCGCTTGAGTTTCAGGGTAAACGTTGTTGATGTCTCCTTCAAATGTGGTGGATGCTCTCTTGGGATCTCATGAAGACGGTGGCCTTTAGTTTTCTCCTAGTTTCTCTCCGTTTGTTGTTTTAGGTCACCGTACTATTAAGAGGGGGTCCATCTCGGAAGGTTGTGGGAAATCACTTGTTCTTGCACAAACCTATATGCACCGCCACAGCCATCCTACTATTCCGTGTGAGAGAGTGTGTTTCTGTTCCGTTGGACCCTTCTGTGTCTCACCGGAACTTCCGGCCTGGCGCCGGAAGTTCCAGCCTTTTTCTCGAGTTGATCGAGCCTTGTTCCGATCGTAGTTCCGCCCCAAGTTCCGCTGGTGAATCAGTAACCTACTATATGTAGTGTTCTATTTGTCGGAACTTGGGAATGCATCGAACTTGCCCAACAGAAGTCTGAGCGGAACTTCCCAGCGCCGAACTTCCGCCAGATTCGTCGCGACCTGAACTTCCGCCCCTAGTTCCGCTCCAAGTTCCGCTGAAGGGTGAGTAACCTTCTGTTTGAAGTGTTCTATTTGCTGGAACTTGGGTCGGAACTTGCATCGGAAGTTCACCGGAACTTCCGGTCTGTTTTGACCGGAATTTCCGGTTGAGCTTTTGGAGCGGGCGTCAACGGTCTGATGACCGTTGGAGCCAGGCTGGGCGGAACTTCCGGCTTCTCACCAGAACTTCCGGTGAGGTCGCGGGGGCCGAAACGGTTCAGTGCGGGGGGGGCTATTTAAGGCACCCCTCTTCTTCCTCCCACTCTCTCTCGAATTTTTCTCTCTCCTCCATTAATGCTTGAGCTTCACCTCACTAGATCTCTCTCTCTAGCCACTCAAATGACTTGATCTTTTGAGAGGTGAGGGAGGTGACCTAGATCTACACTTCCACCAAAGAAGATTTGATTTACCCCACCCATCCTTTGTGGATCTTGTTGCTCTTGGGTTTCTTGAAACCCTAGACGGTGTAGGGCATCCCCGGAGCTAAGGCTTGTGTTGTAAAGCTTCGAGGTGTCGTTGAGGGCCTCCAATTGAGTTGTGGAGCCTCCTCCTCAACCTTGGTGTAAAGGTTTCGGTTGGCGCCTTCAAGGTCACCGGTTTAGTGGACTGTGAGGCCTCCTTTATGGGGGAGCTCACCGGAGAAGAAGGTGATGCCTTTGTGGTGCTCGGTGACCTTGTGTGGCCCCGACACCTCTCCAACGTAGATGTAGCTCCTTGGGAGTGAACTACAGGAATTACATCTCCGTGTTCCCGCTCCGGTTACTTCATTCCCTTCCTTTACTTCTTTCTATTTACCGTTTTTGTGGTTGGTGTTTGTTTTCTTGCATTTAGGTTGTTCACTTAGTTGCATCTCTAGATAACTTTCCTTCTCGTTGAGCCTAAAAGTGAGAAACAAATTAAAATTGGGTAGACGCCTATTCACCCCCCTCTAGTCGTATCAAGTCGGTACTTTCAATTGGTATCAGAGCCAAGGCTCTTATTTCGGGCTTTACCGCCTAAGAGACTATGGCCGACGAAGGGGGTAGTGAAGACGAAAAATCCAAGAACTTGGCCACTATGGATGACCTCAAGCAATTGGAGTCATCCATGATGTACAAGTTCGAGGAAATGATGACTCTCTTGCAATCTCTCAAGCCAAACCCCATGGTTGCTCTTGACACACCCCAACCCACCGAGCTTCCTCCCACCGTTACAGTGTCCGCCCCCGGGGTGACTCCCGCGGTCGCCACCACTCGCTTGGGACTTGGTTTTGTTGCTCAAACCTCTACCAAGGTTCCAAGTGAGAACACCGAGGAGCCCGAGAACCCAACTTCCAAAGAGGAAAATGGAGGAAAGGACTACTCGGCGGTACCCCCACCGCCGAAGTACACTCCGGATCCACCCATTCCCATGCCACACATCATTCCTCAAGGAGCACCACCCATGCTAGATACTTCTAATTTTTCCAATTGGCAATATCTAATGCGCTCACATATTTCCAGCTCTTCTATTGAGTTAATGAGGATTGTGGAGGATGGATTCTCTCCATATGACCCAAAGAAGTTGACACGAGGTGAAGTGGTGGACAAGAAACTCAATGCCATAGCTTTGGGGATGATTCAAAAGTCTTTGACTCCAAAGGACTTTGCTCACATTCGCCAATTCGACACCGCCAAGGGAGCTTGGGATCAACTCACCGAGCTCTTTGTTGGGAATGCAAGTATCCAAAGCTCCAAGTTTGATGAGATCAACAACGAGTGCGATGGTTTCGCAATGCAAGATGATGAGACCCCCGAAGACATGTATATGGGCCTTAAAGTCCTTTGTTCCACTATGAGGGACCTTGGGGCCCACTATGTGAAGGGTTTCGCGGCATAGTAAATCAAAATTTTCTACGGATGCGAACAGAGGGAAAGCCAAGATCTAATCTAGGAGATGCAAACAACGAGAGAGATTGGATTAGATCTTCATACCCTTGAAGATTCGCATGTGAACGTTAAATCGGAATGTGGGTGATGTAGTCGTACTCGCTTCTCCTCCTCGCGATCCGATCCGATCTAGCACCACAAGTGGTGGTGCCTCCGTGAGATGCACACGTGCAGCACCTCGACGTCTCCTCCTTCCTCGGACCAGCAAGTAGGGTGGAGAGATAGATTGGATCTACAATACGACGGCGTGGTGTATATGGGGGAGAATTTCTGCAGCAGGGCTTCGCCTACAAACAGTCGGGAGGGAGAGAGGAGGGCAGCAGGGCAACTAGGGTTTGGAGGAAGGTGTGTGTGGAGGGAGAGGGGGCGCACCAGCCCTCTATATATAGAGGGGGGTGCGGCCAGCCCTTGCCCATCCTCCAAGCCTATCTCTAGTTTAAACGATTTAAACTTATCCCTTATCTAGAAACCCTATCTCTAGTTTAAACGAGTTTAAACTTATCCCTTATCTAGAAACCCTATCTCTAGTTTAAACGAGTTTAAACTTATCTAGGATCGGCTGGGCCCTATGGGGCCTTGTGCCCCTGGCCCAATGCGGCCAGGACACTCCCTCATAGGCCCATGCCCCCTCCCGGAAGGTGGGGCCACGTTGGTCCCCTTCCGGAAGGTTCTAGAAGCTTAGAGTAATACCGATTAACTTGGAACAATTCGAACTCCAAAACTGCACTTTGCCTTATATGAATCTTATTCTCGGACCATTCGGAACCTCTCGTGATATCCGGATCCCATCCGAGACTCGAACAAAAATTCATAAACCAATTATCCAATCTATCCTAGCGCCGAGACACGTTAAGTGTGTGACCTGCGGGTTCGAGAATATGCGACATGATCTTCTATCAATAATCAACAACGGGTGCAGGCACCCATATTGACTCCACACATTCATCGATGATCATATCGGATGAACCACGATGCCAGGATTCAATCAATCCCATATACATATTCCCTTCGTCTCGCGATATTTTACTTGCGAGATTCGATCGTCGATGCCGTCATACCTAGTTCAATCTCGTTCACAGCAAAGTACTTTACTCGTTCCGTAATCCGATATCACTTTGTGATTAACTCCTTAACCACATGCTTGCAAGCGGTGTTGATATCGATTACCGAGTGGGCCAGTATATCTCTCCGACTTGGGAGGACAAATCCCATCTCGATACATACAACCCAAGATACTTTCCGATCACACGAGAGACACCTTTATGATCACCCTCTCATAGGATGATGTTTGATGACCTCAAAGCTTTCTTCCGATACAGGGAGTTGTATTATCTCATGGTCTAAGGAATACAATATTTGACATAGGAAAAGCTTACAAAGATGAACACAATGACACGATCTAATTGCTTCGCTTAGTTTGGTCATCCACCATATCATTCTCCCAATGATATGATCTCATTATCAATCGACAACTCATGTCTATGGTTAGGAAAACTTAACCATCATTGATCAATGAGCTAGTCCATAGAGGCGTACTAGGGACACGGTGTTGTTCACAAACCACACAAGTATTAAAGTTTCCGCAATACAATTCTAGCATGGAATATAAACTTTATCATGAACAAGAATTATTATAATAACATATTTATTATTTACTCTAGTGCATAATTACAACAGTCTCCCAGTTGCACTAGAGTAAATTATCTATTTTACATTTGGCAACAATCTCACACCCATGGCACTGAGGTGCTGATCATGTTTTACACGTGGAAGAGGTTTAGTCAATGGATCTGCGACATTCAGATCAGTATGTACTTTGCTGATCTTCAGATCTCCATCTCGCTATATAATCTCGGATTATATGAAACTTGCGTTGATATGCTTGGTCTTTGGATGATATCTTGGTTCCTTAGCGAGTGCTATGGCGTCGGTGTTGTCACATAATATCTCCAAGGGTCCAATGCACTTGGAACCACGCCAAGCTCAGTGATGAAGTTTCGATCCAAACTCCTTCACTTGACGCTCGCGGCAGCCATGTATTCCGCTTCTCTTGTAGATCCCGTGATCACGCTTTGTTTGCAGCTTCTCCACTCCAGCCTCCATTCAAAATATACATGTATCACGTCGAGATTTAGAATCATCCTTGTCGGTGTCGAAACTAGCATCGACGTAACCTTTACGCATTTGTTCATCACCCCATAGACTAAGAACATTTCTTTAGTCCTATTTAGGTATCTTAGGATGTTCTTTACTTGTCCAAAGGTTCCACTCTGGATCACTTTGATATCTGCTCAAACTAAGAGCATTGGACACATCCGTCTAGTACACAAGATGGCATACATGATGGAACCTATGGCCGAGGCATAAGGCACTTTGCTCATAGCTTCCCTATCATTTACCAGAATGGACACCGAGCCTTGCTCAATATCTTACCGACAACATAGGCCTGAACCTTTCAATGCCTTATCCATTCGAACCTTTTCGAACTTTGTCTAGGTATGTACTGCGGCTTAAAGCTATCGAGGCGTCTTTGTCTATCTCTATAGATTTTGATGCCCAATATATAAGCAGCTTCACCTAGGTCTTTCATTGAAAACACTTGTTCAAATAACTCTTCACATCGTTAAGCATGTTGATGTCATTTCCAATAATCAATATGTCATCCACATATAGTACCAGAAACGTCACCGAGCTCCCACTCACTTTCTTGTAGATGCAAGCTTCATAGCAATTTGGAACAAATCCAAAGCTCTTGATCACTTGATCAAAACGAAGGTTCCAACTCCGAGACGCTTGCTTCAGTCCATAAATGGAACGCTGAAGTTTGCATACTTTATCGGCATCCTTAGGATCGACAAAACCTTCGGGTTGCATCATATACAACTCTTCATCAATGTTGCCATTGAGGAAAGCAATCTTGACATCCATTTGCCATATTTCATAATCATGAAACGCAGCAATTGCTAATAAAATCCGAATGGACTTAAACATCGCTACGGGAGAGAAAGTCTCATCGTAGTCAACACCTTGAACTTGTCGAAAACCTTTCGCAACAAGCCGTGCTTTATAGACGGTAACATTACCATCCGCGTCCGTTTTCTTCTTGAAGATCCATTTGCACTCAACGGCCTTTCGGTCGCTAGGAGGGTCCACCAAAGTCCATACTTGGTTTTCGCTCATGGATCCCAATTCGGATTTCATGGCTTCTAGCCATTTCTCAGAGTCTGGGCTCATCATCGCTTCCTCATAGTTCGTAGGTTCACTGTCTTCTACTAACAAGACAAATAAGACAGGTTGCACCACTCGGAGGGGCACGCGACCTTGTCGACTGCTGACGTTCAAGAGCGACATCGTCCGAAGCTTCATGATCCTTGTCATTTGCTTCCTCTATTGTTGGCGCAGGCGGCACTGGAACAATTTCAGGTGCTGCGCTACTCTCCAATTCAAGAGAAGGTTCAATAACCTCGTCTAGCTCTACTTTCCTCCCACTCACTTTTTTCGAGAGAAACTCCTTCTCAAGAAAGGAACCGTTCTTTGCGACAAATACTTTGCCTTCAGTTCTGTGATAGAAGGTATACCCAATAGTTTCCTTAGAGTATCCTATGAAGACGCACTTCTCCGCTTTGGGTTCGAGCTTGTCCGGCATCAACTTCTTGACGTAAGCTTCGCATCCCCAAACTTTAAGAAACGACAACTTAGGTTTAGCACCAAACCACAGTTCATACGGTGTCGTCTCAACGGATTTAGATGGAGCCCTATTTAAAGTGAATGCAGCGGTTTCTAATGCATAACCCCAAAATGATAACGGCAAATCAGTGAGAGACATCATCGATCGGACCATATCTAATAGGGTTCGATTCCGACGTCTGGAACACACCATTGCTTGTGTGGTGTTCCGGTATGGAGTTGTGAAACGATTCCACTTGCTTTGAGATGCGTGAGAAAATCATAACTCAAATATTCGCCCCACGATCGGATCGTAGAAACTTAATCTTTACATACGATGGTTCTCCACTTCATTCTGAAATTCTTTGAACTTTTCAAACGTTTCAGATTTATGTTTCATTAAATAGATATACCCATATCTACTTAAGTCATCGGTAAAAGTGAGAAAATAGCGATATCCACCGCAAGGCCGAAACACTCATCGGTCCGCATACATTGGTATGTATGATTTCCAACAAGTCCGCTGTTTCGCTCCATCATACCGAGAACGGGTTTTGATCATCTTGCCCATGAGGCATGGTTCACATGTGTCAAATGATTCAAAATCAAGAGACTCCAAAAGTCCATCAGAATGGAGTTTCTTCATGCGCTTTACACCAATATGACCTAGACGATAGTGCCACAAATAAGTAGTATTATCACTATCTACTTTGCATCTCTTAGCCTCAATGTTATGGATGTGTGTTTCATCCCTTTCGAGATTTAGAAGAAATAAACCATTCACAATAGGTGCATGACCATAAAAGATGTTACTCATATAAATAGAACAACCATTATTCTCCGATTTAAATGAATAACCGTCTTGCAATAAACAAGATCCATAAATAATGTTCATGCTCAACGCAGGCACATAATAACACTTATTAAGGTTTAAAAATAATCCCGAAGGTAAAACTAAGGAGAGAGTGCCGACGGCCATCACATCAACTCTTGATCCGTTGCCAACGCGCATCGTCACCTCATCCCTCGCGAAGTCATTGCCTATTCCGTAGCTCCTGTTTCGAGTTACAAATGTTAGCAACTGAACCGGTATCAAATACCCAGGCACTACAACGAGGGCTAGTAAGGAAAACATCAATAACATGTATATCAAATATACCTTTGATGGTGCCAGCCTTCTTGTCCGCTAAGTACTTCGGACAGTTGCGCTTCCGGTGACCCTTGTCCTTGCAATAGAAGCACTCAGTGTCCGGCTTGGGACCAGACTTGAGCTTCTTCTCAGCAGGGGCAACGCGCTTGCCGCCGCCTTTCTTGAAGGGCTTCTTTGCACCTTTACCTTTCTTGAAGGAGGGCTTGTTGACCATCAACACATGATTATCCTTCTTGATGTCCACCTCCGTAGCCTTCAGCTTTGCGAAGAGCTCGGTGATCGTATCAGTGGAACCAATCTGATTATGAGTCACTACAAAACTTTTGTAGCTGAGAGGGAGTGATTGCAGAACCCTGTCAATCTTGAGCTCCTGTAGAATCTTGCAGTCCAGTTGCTCAAGGCGTTGAGTGTAGCCCGACATCTTAATGGCGTGCTCACTAACGGAACTCCCTTCCTCCATCTTGCAGTTAAAGAACTTCTCAGAGATCTCATATCTCTCAAAACGGGCCTAAGTCTGAAACATGGTTTTCAGCTCCTCGAGAATCTCAAAGGGCCCGGGATAGTTTTCAAAACGATTTTGAAGTTCCGGTTCCATAGCAAACAACATGGTGCTCTTAATCACACCATAATCATCTTTGCGCGACTGATAGACAGCTTTCTCATCAGCCGGGGGTTACCTAACGCTTTCTCAAGGACATAGTCCTTTTGTCCGCCAGACAGAATGATTCTTAGATTGCGGAACCAGTTGGTGAAGTTAGACCCATTGTTCCTAAGCTTTTCTTTCTCAGCAAAAACGTTGAAGTTGAAGTTGGACTTGGCCATGTGATCTACAGTATTTGCAAGTACAATTTAGACTATGTTCATGATAAATAGTTCAACTTAATCAAATTACTAGATGAACTCCCACTAAATTCAACATCCCTCAAGTTGTTTAGTGAACACGATCCAAATTCACCATACCTAATCCGATCTTCACGAGAAGAGATGTGGTTTCAATGGTGGACAACGAAGTGTCGATCATATCATTCATATGACTCATGCTTAACCTTTCGGTTCATGTGTTCCGAGGCCATGTCTGTACATGCTAGGCTCGTCAAGTTAGACCCAAGTATTTCCGCGTGTGCAAAACTGGCTTGCACCCGTTGTATGTGAGCATAGAGTCTATAGCACCCGATCATCACGTGATGCTTGGACACGACGAACTTTCGCAACGGTGCATACTTGGGGAGAACACAGTTTTTATCTTGATCTTTAAGTGAGGAATCATCTTATAATGCTACCGTCGCGATCTAAGCATAATAAGATACATAAAAGGATAAACATCACATGCATATAACTTTATGTGACATGGTATAGCCAATCTTCAAGAATGATCTCCATCTTGTGCGTTCCGGCATGATCTCCATCACTTCACCATGATTGCCTCCACCACGAATAGCAATTACAACTATTGCTAACTACTTAGAGATAAAGTAAAGCTATTACATGGCGTATAAGAAGTTGACTCGCAGGTCATACACAATTATAAAGACAACCATATGGCTCCTGCCAGTTGTGTACTCATCGACATGCAAGTCGTGAAACATTACAAAACATGATCATCGCATACATTATACACATCACATCTTGGGCCATACCATATCATAGAAAACACTCCCTGCAAAAATAAGTTAGACGCCTCTACTTTGTTGTTGCATGTTTTACGTGGCTTATGGGAGTAGATGCTAAGAACGATTCTTACCTACGGAAAGCCACAACGGTGATATTATGGTTGCCAAACTCCGGTGTTAATCCCATGACAACTATAGTGAGAGAACCGACATCCACCAGCCGCATGTATGGTACAAGCCACACGTCAAGTGCGGAGCCGGTCTCGCGAACGACGTCGCGTAAGGTTGGCCTGGACCGCTTCAATCTCACTATCCCGCGTCATAAGAAGAACACAAACAAGAGGCTTGCAACAGAAAACATCAACGCCCGCAACAACCATGTTGCGTTCTACTCGTGAAACACATCTACGCATAGATCTAGCTCTGATACCACTGAAGGGTTTCGCGGCATAGTAAATCAAAATTTTCTACGGATGCGAACAGAGGGAAAGCCAAGATCTAATCTAGGAGATGCAAACAACAAGAGAGATTGGATTAGATCTTCATACCCTTGAAGATTCAAGACAATGCGAACGCTCGGAGAACGTGGGTGATGTAGTCGTACTCACTTCTCCTCCTCGCGATCCGATCCGATCTAGCACCACAAGTGGCGGTGCCTCCGTGAGATGCACACGCGGACTCGGCGTCTCCTCCTTCCTCGGACCAGCAAGTAGGGTGGAGAGATAGATTGGATCTACAACACGACGGCGGTGTATATGGTGGAGAATTTCGCAGCAGGCTTCGCCTACAAACAATGGGAGGGAGAGAGGAGGGCGCAGGCAACTAGGGTTTGGAGGAAGGTGTGTGGAGGGAGAGGGTGCACCAGCCCTCTATATAGAGGGGGTGCGCCAGCCCTGCCCATCCTCCAAGCCTATCTCTAGTTTAAACGATTTAAACTTATCCCTTATCTAGAAACCCTATCTCTAGTTTAAACGAGTTTAAACTTATCCTTATCTAGAAACCCTATCTCTAGTTTAAACGAGTTTAAACTTATCTAGGATCATCTGGGCCCTATGGGGCCTTGTGCCCCTGGCCCAATGCGGCCAGGACACTCCCTCATAGGCCCATGCCCCCTCCCGGAAGGTGGGGCCACGTTGGTCCCCTTCCGAAGGTTCTAGAAGCTTACAATACCGATTAACCTTAAACAATTAGAACTCCAAAACTGCTTTGCCTTATATGAATCTTATTCTTGGACCATTCCGAACCTCTCGTGATATCCGGATCCCATCCGAGACTCGAACAAAAATTCATAAACCAATTATCCAATCTATCCTAGCGTCGAGACACGTTATGTGTGACCGCGAGTTCGAGAATATGCGACATGATCTTCTATCAATAATCAACAGCGGGTGCAGGCACCCATATTGACTCCCACACATTCATCGATGATCATATCGGATGAACCACGATGCCAGGATTCAATCAATCCCATATTCATATTCCCTTCGTCTCGCGATATTTTACTTGCCCGAGATTCGATCGTCGGTACCGTCATACCTAGTTCAATCTCGTTCACAGCAAGTATTTTACTCGTTCCGTAATCCGATATCACTTTGTGATTAACTCCTTAACCACATGCTTGCAAGCGGTGTTGATATCGATTACCGAGTGGGCCCGAAGTATATCTCTCCGACTTGGGAGGGACAAATCCCATCTCGATACATACAACCCAACAGATACTTTCCGATCACCTGAGAGACACCTTTATGATCACCCTCTCATAGGATGATGTTTGATGACCTCAAAGCTTTCTTCCGATACCAGGGAGTTGTATTATCTCATGGTCTAAGGAATACAATATTTGACATAGGAAAAGCTTCGCAAAGATTAACACAATGACACGATCTAATTGCTTCGCTTAGTTTGGGTCTGTCCACCATATCATTCTCCCAATGATATGATCTCATTATCAATCGACAACTCATGTCTATGGTTAGGAAACCTTAACCATCATTGATCAATGAGCTAGTCCATAGAGGCGTACTAGGGACACGGTGTTGTTCACAAACCACACAAGTATTAAAGTTTCCGCTTAATACAATTCTAGCATGGAATATAAACTTTATCATGAACAAGAATTATAATAATAACATCTTTATTATTTCCTCTAGGGCATAATTCCAACACTATGTTGATGACAAGTTTATGAAGAGGAAGTTCATCCAAGCTCTCCTTCCGTTTGAAGAACAAAAGCTCAACTCTATCAAGGGAAGAACCAACTTTCACCTAATGACCTCCCAAGAAGTCTTGAGTGAAGTAATTGCCATGACTATTGCCAAGAAGAATGCGGAGTCCGCTCGAGCTAGGGCCATTGGGTCAACCAAAGTGAATCTTGCTTTGAAGGCCAAGGCTATTGAAGTTGATGATGATGATACATCAAGTGAGTGGTCTCAAGAGGATCTCAAATGTGCCTTCAACGAACATCTTGCTCTCGCTTCAAGGGCCTTTTGGAACAAGTCCGGATTCAAGTCAAGATCAAGGGACAACTCAAGATTCAACTCACCCAACAAGTCTCCCAAGGCAAGGTCGTGATACAATTGCAACGACAAGAGTCACTTCGTGGCCAAGTGTCCCTTTGAGAACCGTGAAGACAATGGTGGTCGTCTCATTCACAAGATCAAGTCAAGACCTCCTCATCCCTTGAACAAGGACTACGCCACCAAGAACATCACCAACAAGGAACGAGCAATAGTGTTCCATGAAGAATACCTTTCGGGCACGGATGAAGATGATGATGATGAAGTTCATGGTGGAGAGATTGTGGGAGTTGCTGCTATTGCCACTACCTCAACTACACGTCTATCCCTCTTCGACTCGCCAAATGAAAATGTCATCTCCTCCAACCAAAAGTGCTTCATGGCCAAGGCCACCGAGGTAACACCAAAACCCACTCCTCAGCCTATCTCTAGTGAGCCTTCCTCTCTTGATCTTGTTGGTCTAGAGGTGAAGAAAGAGATGATTGACATGTGTGAATTTGTTGCTACCTTGGATGAAGAAACTAAAACTTGCTTTGAGTCCTTGCTTGCACAACTTGACAATGCTAGGGATGCCTTAGATGAAAAGGAAGAACTTCTTGACTTGCTAAGTAAAAATGAAAGAGATGCCGCCGATGAAATTGCTTCTCTCACTCAAAGTCTTGAGGATGAACAAAATATGAGAATTAATCTTGAAGAAAACGTGTCTAAGCTTGTAGATGACCATAACAACACCTATTGCTCTATAATTAAAGAACATGATCATGCTCTTGCTTTGGTTAAGCTTATCAAGAAAGAAAAAGTTGAGTTTGTGGGTGGTCATGATAGGACTCAAAAGGATCTTGAGAAACTCAACGAGGAACACAAAGCCTTGGAGAGTAAATTCTCAAATCTTTTTGAAGCCCATGAACAGCTTCAAACTCTATTAACTTGTGATCTTGCTAAGTCTTCCGCTGTGCAAATTATAGACTTGTCTAGCACTCCTAACCCTTGTTGCAAGCATGAGCATCTCATAGAGGAAGTCAAGGTGTTGAAGGATCATCTGAAGGGTTTTGCAGCATAGTAAATCAAAAAAATTCTACGGATGCGAACGGGAAAGCCAAGATCTAATCTAGGAGATGCAATCAACAAGAGGGATAGATGAGATTTTCATACCCTTGAAGAAATCGCACAGCGGAATGTTCAAAAGAACGTGGTTGATGTAGTCGTACTAGCCTTCTCCTCCTCGCGATCCGATCCGATCCGATCCAACGCCGCAAGTGGCGACGCCTCCGAGAGATGCACACGTACGGCACCGCGACGTCTCCTCCTTCCTCGGTCCAGCAAGTGGGGTGGAGAGATAGGTTGGATCTACAGCACGACGGCGTGGTGCAAAGGTGGAGAGTTTCTGCGGCAGGGCTTCGCCTACGCGCAATCGGGGGAGAGAGAGAGAGAGAGGAGGGCAGCAATATGGAGGCTAGGGTTTTGGGGTGTGGGAGGAGGGTGCGCCCCTGCCCTCTTTATATAGAGGGCTGGCCGGCTGCCCTTGCCCCTCCTCCAAGCCCTAGGGCCGGCGGCCACAAGGGTGGAGTAGGGGGCAAGTTTCCCCCCGTCTAGAAGATCCCCTAGGGTTTCCCCTAGGGTTTATCCGGCTGGGCCTATGGGGCCTTGTGCCCCTAGCCCAATGCGGCCAGGGCACTCCCTCGTAGTCCCACGCCCCCTCCGACAAGTGGGGCCATGTTGGTCCCACTCCGTAAGCTTCTAGAACCTTCCGATACAATACCGAACATTCTAAAACAATTCTGAAATCGAAAAACTGCTTTCCTTTATATGAATCTTATTCTCTGGACCATTCCGGAACCTCTCGTGATGTCCTGGATCTCATCCGAGACTCCGAACAAAAACTCATAAACCAATTATCCATTCTATCCTAGCGTCAAGACACGTTAAGTGTGTGCCCTACGGGTTCGAGAATATGCAGACATGATCTTCTATCAATAATCAACAGCGGGATCTGTAAACCCATATTGACTCCCACATATTCATCGATGATCATATCGGATGAACCACGATGCCAGGATTCAATTAATCCCATATATGATTCGATCATTGATATCGGCATACCTAGTTCAATCTCGTTCACAACAAGTACTTTACTCGTTCCGTAATCCGATATCACTTTGTGATTAACTCCTTAACCACGTGCTTGCAAGCGGTGTTGATATCGATTACCGAGTGGGCCTGAAGTATATCTCTTCGACTCGGGAGGGACAAATTCCATCTCGATACATACAACCCAACAAGTACTTTCCGATCACCTGAGAGACACCTTTATGATCACCCTCTCATAGGATGACGTTTGATGACCTCAAAGCTTTCTTCCGCTACCAGGGAGTTGCGTTATCTCATGGTCTAAGGAATACAATATTTGACATAAGAAAAAGCTTCGCAAAGATGAACACGATGACACGATCTAATTGCTCTGCTTGATTTGGGTCTGTCCATCATATCATTCTCCTAATGACATGATCTCATTATTAATCGACAACTCATGTCTATGGTTAGCAAACCTTAACCATCATTAATCAATGAGATAGTCCATAGAGGCATACTAGGGACACGGTGTTGTTCATAAACCACACAAGTATCAAAGTTTCCGCTTAATACAATTTTAGCATGGAATATAAACTTTATCATGAACAAGAATTATAATAATAACATCTTTATTATTGCCTCTAGGGCATAATTCCAACAGTCTCCCACTTGCACTAGAGTCAATAATCTAGTTTACATCCGGCAACAATCTAACACCCATGGCACTAAGGTGCTGATCATGTTTTGCTCATGGAAGAGGTTTAGTCAACGGATCTGCGACATTCAGATCCGTATGTACTTTGCTGATCTTTAGATCTCCATCTGAGATATAATCTCGAATTATATGAAACTTGCGGTTGATGTGCTTGGTCTTTGGATGATATCTTGGTTCCTTAGTCAGTGCTATGGCGCCAGTGTTGTCACACAATATCTCTAGTGGGTCCAAGGCACTTGGAACCACACCAAGCTCAGTGATGAAGTTCCTGATCCAAACTCCTTCACTTGACGCTTCTGCAGCAGCCATGTATTCCGCTTCAACTGTAGATCCCGCGATCACGCTTTGCTTGCAGCCTCTCCATCTCACAACTCCTCCATTCAAAATATAAACGTATCCTATCTGAGATTTAGAATCATCCTTGTCGGTGTCGAAACTAGCGTCGACGTAACCTTTTACGACGAGCTGCTCATCACCTCCATAGACCAAGAACATTTCTTTAGTCCTATTTAAATACTTTAGGATGTTCTTCACGGCTGTCCAGTGTTCCACTCCTGGATCACTTTGGTATCTGATCGTCAAACTAAGAGCATTGGACACATCCGGTCTAGTACACAACATGGCATACATGATAGAACCTATGGCCGAGGCATATGGCACTTTGCTCATAGTTTCTCTATCGTTTACCGTAGCTGGACACTAAGCCTTGCTCAATATCTTACCTGACAACATGGGCACTGAACCTTTCTTTGCCTTATCCATTCTGAACCTTTTCAGAACCTTGGCTAGGTATGTACTTTGGCTTAAAGCTATTAGGCGTCTTTGTCTATCTCTATAGATTTTGATGCCTAATATATAAGCAGCTTCTCCTAGGTCTTTCATTGAAAAACATTTGTTCAAATAACTCTTCACATCGTTAAGCATATCAATGTCATTTCCAATAATCAATATGTCATCCACATACAGTACCAAAAATGTCACTGAGCTCCCACTCACTTTCTTGTAGATACAAGCTTCATAGCAATTTGGAACAAATCCAAAGCTCTTGGTCACTTGATCAAAACGAAGGTTCCAACTCCGAGATGCTTGCTTTAGTCCATAAATAGAACGCTGAAGTTTGCACACCTTATCAACATCCTTGGGATCGACAAAACCTTCGGGCTGCATCATATACAACTCTTCATCAATGTTGCCATTGAGGAACGCAGTCTTGACATCCATCTGCCATATTTCATAATCATGAAATGCAGCAATTGCTAATAAAATCCAAATGGACTTAAACATCGCTACGGGAGAGAAAGTCTCATCATAGTCAACACCTTGAACTTGGCAAAAACCTTTGGCGAAAAGTCGAGCTTTATAGACAGTAACATTACCATCCGCGTCCGTTTTCTTCTTGAAAATCCATTTGCACTCAACGGACTTTCGGTCGCTAGGAGGGTCCACCAAAGTCCATACTTGGTTTTCGCTCATAGATCCCAATTCGGATTTCATGGCCTCTAGCCATTTCTTAGAGTCTGGGCTCATCATTGCTTACTCATAGTTCGCAGGTTCACTGTTGTCTACTAACAAGACAGTTAAGACAGGGTTGCCGTACCACTCAGGAGGGGCACGTGACCTTGTCGACCTGCGATGTTTAGTAGTAGCATCATCCGAAGCTTCATGATCCTCGTCATTAGCTTCCTCTATTGTTGGTGCAGACGGCACTGGAACAATTTCAGGTGCTGTGCTACTCTCCAACTCAAGAGAAGGTTCAATAACCTCGTCTAGCTCTACTTTCCTCCCACTCACTTCTTTTGAGAGAAACTCCTTCTCAAGAAAGGATCCGTTCTTTGCAACAAACACTTTGCCTTCGGATCTGTGGTAGAAGGTATACCAAATCGTTTCCTTAGGGTATCCTATGAAGATGCATTTCTCCGCTTTGGGTTCGAGCTTGTCCGGCATCAACTTCTTGACGTAAGCTTCACATCCCCAAACTTTAAGAAACGACGACTTAGGTTTAGCACCAAACCATAGTTCATACGGTGTCGTCTCAACAGATTTAGATGATGCCCTATTTAAAGTGAATGCAGCGGTTTCTAATGCATAACCCCAAAATGATAACGGCAAATCTGTAAGAGACATCATTGATCGCACCATATCTAATAGAGTTCGATTCCGGCGTTCAGACACACCATTGCGCTGTGGTGTTCCGGGTGGCGTGAGTTGCGAAACGATTCCGCTTGCTTTAAGATGCGTGAGGAAATCATAACTCAAATATTCACCTCCACGATCGGATCGTAGAAATTTAGTTTTCCTGTTACGATGGTTTTCCACTTCATTCTGAAATTCTTTGAACTTTTTAAACGTTTCAGATTTATGTTTCATTAAATAGATATACCCATATCTACTTAAGTCATCAGTAAAAGTGAGAAAATAGCGATATCCACCGCGCGTCGAAACACTCATTGGTCCGCATACATCAGTATGTATGATTTCCAACAAGTCTGTTGCTCGCTCCATCATTCCGGAGAACGGGGTTTTGATCATCTTGCCCATGAAGCACGGCTCGCACGTGTCAAAGGATTCAAAATCAAGAGACTCCAAAAGTCCATCAGAATGGAGTTTCTTCATGCGTTTTACACCAATATGACTTAGACGGTAGTGCCACAAATAAGTTGAATTATCACTATCTACTTTGCATCTCTTAGCCTCAATGTTATGGATGTGCGTTTTATTGCTTTCGAGATTCAGAAGAAATAAACCATTCACAGCAGGTGCATGACCATAAAAGATGTTATTCATATAAATAGAATAACCATTATTCTCCGATTTAAATGAATAACCGTCTTGCAATAAACACGATCCAGATATAATGTTCATGCTCAACGCAGGCACATAATAACATTTATTAAGGTTTAAAACTAATCCCGAAGGTAAAACTAAGGAGAGCGTGCCGACAGCCATCACATCAACTCTTGATCCGTTGCCAACGCGCATCGTCACCTCATCCCTTGCTAGCCGTCGTCTATTCTGTAGCTCCTGTTTCGAGTTACAAATATTAGCAACTGAACCGGTATCAAATACCCAGGCACTACAACGAGCGCTAGTAAGGTAAACATAAATAACATGTATATCAAATATACCTTTAATGGTGCTAGTCTTCTTGTCCGCTAAGGACTTAAACTCAATGACCCTTGTCCTTGCAATAGAAGCACTCAGTGTCCGGCTTAGGTCCAGACTTGAGCTTCTTCTCAGCAGGGGCAACGCGCTTACCGCTGCCTTTCTTGAAGGACTTCTTTGCACCCTTACCTTTCTTAAAGCTAGGGGGATTGTTGACCATTAACACATGATTATCTTTCTTGATATCCACCTCCGCAGCTTTCAGCTTAGCGAAGAGCTCAGTGATCGTATCAGTGGAACCAAACTGATTGTGAGTAACTACAAAACCTTTGTAGCTAGGAGGGAGTGATTGCAGAACTTTGTCAATCTTGAGCTCTTCTGGAATCTTGCAGTGCAGTTGCTCAAGACGTTGAGTGTAGCCCGACATCTTAATGGCGTGCTCACTAACGGAACTCCCTTCCTCCATCTTGCAGTTAAAGAATTTCTCAGAGATCTCATATCTCTCAAAACGGGCCTGAGTCTGAAACATGGTTTTCAGTTCCTCAAGAATCTCAAAGGGCCCGGCGAACTCCTCAAAACGATTTTGAAGGTCTGATTCCATAGCAAACAACATGGTGCTCTTAATCACACCATACTCATCTTTGCGCTACTGATAAACAGCTTTTTCATCAGCCGGCGCATCTACAGCAGGGCGTCACCTAGCACTTTCTCAAGGACATAGTCCTTTTGTCCGCCAGCGTGAATGATTCTCAGATTGCGGAACCAGTTGGTGAAGTTAGACCCATTGTTCTTAAGCTTTTCTTTCTCAGCAAAAACGTTGAAGTTGAAGTTGGACTTAGCCATTTGATCTACAGAATTTGCAAGTACAATTTAGACTATGTTCATGATAACTACTTCAACTTAATCAAATTACTAGATGAACTCCCACTAAATTCAACATCCCTCAAGTTGTTTAGTGAACATGATCCAAATTCACCACACCTAATCCGATCTTCACGAGAAGAGATGTGGTTTCAATGGTGGACAACAAAGTGTCGATCATATCATTCATATGACTCATGCTTAACCTTTTGGTTCGTGTGTTCTGAGGCCATGTATGTACATGCTAGGCTCGTCAAGTCAAACCCAAGTATTTCCACATGTGCAAAACTGGCTTGCACCCGTTGTATGTGAACGTAGAGTTTATAGCACCCGATCATCACGTGGTGCTTGAACACGACGAACTTTCGCAACGGTGCATACATGGGGAGAACACAATTTTATCTTGATCTTTAATTGAGGAATCATCTTATAATGCTACCGTCGCGATCTAAGCATAATAAGATACATAAAAGGATAAACATCACATGCATATAATTTTATGTGACATGGTATAGCCAATCTCCCGCGCAATGATCTCCATCTTGTGCGTGCCAGCATGATCTCCATCACTCCACCATGATTGCCTCCACCACGAATAGCAACTACAACTATTACTAACTACTTAGCGATAAAGTAAAGCTATTACATGGCGTATAAGAAGTTGACACACAGGTCATACACAATTATAAAGACAACCATATGGCTCCTGCCGGTTGTGTACTCATCGACATGCAAGTCGTGAAATATTACAAAACATGATCATTGCATACAACATACACATCATATCTTGGGCCATACCATATCACAAAACACTCCCTGCAAAAACAAGTTAGACGCCTCTACTTTGTTGTTGCATGTTTTACGTGGCTTATGGGAGTAACAAGCTAAGAATGATTCTTACCTACGGAAAGCCACAACGGTGATATTATGGTTGCCAACATCCGGTGTAAATCCCATGACTACTATAGTGAGATAAACTGGCATCCACCAGCCGCATGTGCGGAACAAGCCACACGTCAAGTGCGGAGCCGGTCTCACGAACGAGGTCGCGTAAAGTTGGCCTGGACCGCTTCGATCTCACTATCCCGCATCATAAGAAGTACACAACAAGAGGTTTGCAACAGAAAACATCAACGCTCGCAACATGTTGCGTTCTACTCATGAAACACATCTACGCATAGATCTAGCTCTGATACCACTGAAGGGTTTCGCAGCATAGTAAATCAAAAAAATTCTACGGATGCGAACGGGAAAGCCAAGATCTAATCTAGGAGATGCAATCAACGAGAGGGATAGATGAGATCTTCATACCTTTGAAGAAATCGCACAGCGGAACGTTCAACAGAACGTGGTTGATGTAGTCATACTAGCCTTCTCCTCCTCGCGATCCGATCTGATCCAACGCCGCAAGTGGCGATGCCTTCGAGAGATGCACACGTACGGCACCACGACGTCTCCTCCTTCCTCGGTCCAGCAATTGGGGTGGAGAGATAGGTTGGATCTACAGCACGACGGCGTGGTGCAAAGGTGGAGAGTTTCTGCGGCAGGGCTTCGCCTACACGCAGTCGGGAGAGAGAGAGAGAGAGTAGGGCAGCAGTATGGCGGATAGGGTTTTGTGGTGTGGGAGGAGGGTGCGCCCCTTCCCTCTTTATATAGAGGGCTGGCCGGCTGCCCTTGCCCCTCCTCCAAGCCCTAGGGTCGGCAGCCACAAGGGTGGAGTAGGGGGCAAGTCTCCCCCCTTCTAGAAGATCCCCTAGGGTTTGGCCGGCTGGGCCTATGGGGCCTTGTGTCCCTAGCCCAATGCGGCCAGGGCACTCCCTCATAGGCCCACGCCCCCCTCCGACAAGTGGGGCCACGTTGGTCCCACTCTGGAAGCTTCTAGAACCTTCCGGTACAATACCGAACATTCCGAAACAATTCCGAAATCCAAAAACTGCTTTACTTTATATGAATCTTATTCTCCGGACCATTCTGGAACCTCTCGTGATGTCCTGGATATCATCCGAGACTCCAAACAAAAACTCATAAACCAATTATCCATTCTATCCTAGCGTCGATACACGTTAAGTGTGTGACCCTACGAGTTCGAGAATATGCAGACATGATCTTCTATCAATAATCAACAGCGGGATATGGAAACCCATATTGACTCCCACATATTCATCGATGATCATATCGGATGAACCACGATGCCAGGATTAAATTAATCCCATATATATTCCCTTCGTCACGCGATATTTTACTTGCTCGAGATTCGATCGTTGATATCGGCATACCTAGTTCAATCTCGTTCACAGCAAGTACTTTACTCGTTCCATAATCCGTTATCACTTTGTGATTAACTCCTTAACCACGTGCTTGCAAGCGGTGTTGATATCGATTACCGAGTGGGCCCGAAGTATATCTCTCCGACTCGGGAGGGACAAATTCCATCTCGATACATACAATCCAACAAGTACTTTCTGATCACCTAAGAGACACCTTTATGGTCACCCTCTCATAGGATGATGTTTGATGACCTCAAAGCTTTCTTCCGCTACCAGGGAGTTGCATTATCTCATGGTCTAAGGAATACAATATTTGACATAAGAAAAAGCTTCGCAAAGATGAACACGATGACACGATCTAATTGCTCTGCTTGATTTGGGTATATCCATCATATCATTCTCCTAATGACATGATCTCATTATTAATCGACAACTCATGTCTATGGTTAGGAAACCTTAACCATCATTAATCAATGAGCTAGTCCATAGAGGCATACTAGGGACACGGTGTTGTTCATAAACCACACAAGTATCAAAGTTTCCGCTTAATACAATTCTAGCATGGAATATAAACTTTATCATGAACAAGAATTATAATAATAACATCTTTATTATTGCCTCTAGGGCATAATTCCAACATCAACTTGACAAGACTAAGAAGAAGAAGAGGAATAACAAGAAGAATAAAAAGAACAAGGGCATGGCTCAAGGGGCTCCTAATGGCCTAACCCTCTTGCAAAGTGACAACTTTGTCGGAAAGAACAATCCATCTTATATTCTTTGCAAATCTGACGATGGTCATGTATATGCTAGATATGTGGGAACTTCTTACGCGCATGATTATCATTGGGCCATTTGGGTGCCAAAGGCTCTTGTCACTAACAAAAGGGGACCCATTGCAAAATGGGTACCTAAAACCAAAGCTTGATTTTCTTGTAGGACTATGCTTCCGGTGGATCAAAATGGGTGCTTGATAGTGGTGCCACGAGTCATATGACCGGAAGCAAGTCTATCATGACCGAGATGAGGCCCAATATTTCCAACACCATGGTCTCCTACGGTGACAAAACAAGCTCTCAGATTTTGGGTTTTGGCAAAGTGGTGGTAACCCCGGATGTATCCTTGGTTGACGCCATGCTTGTCAAAACTCTTGGTTACAACTTACTCCTAGTTCGTGCTCTTGATCTTATGGGTATTTATTCTTTCTTTAATACTCATTCTGTGTTCCTCATGTGGAGAAAGTCTCTCAAGGTAGCTTTTGTAGGATATGTAGAACATGACTTGTATGTGGTGGACTTTTCAGGGACCACTACTCCTCATGCTCTATGTCTCTATGCTAAAGCCGACAAGGGCTGGTTGTGGCATCGCCGCCTAGCCCATGTTAACATGAGAACTTTGCAAAGACTTCACTCTGAGGGCCACATCCTTGGAATTAACGATGTTTCTTTTGCCAAAGATCGTGTTTGCAGGGCTTGTATTGAAGGGAAGATGCATGAAACTCCTCACAAAGCACTCAATCAAATCACCACCGAGAGGTGTTTGGAGCTCTTGCATATGGAACTTTTTGGTCCACCCTCTCATGATAGCCTTGGAGGCAAGAAGTATTGCTTGGTTATTGTGGATGATTTCTCAAGATACACTTGGGTGTTCTTTTTCAAGTACAAGAGTGAGACTCAACAAACCGTCATTGATTTTGCTAATGAGGTTCAACGGAAGCACAATGAAACTATTCTCTCAATTTGAAGTGACAATGGCACCGAGTTCAAAAACTATACCTTGGATGAGTTTCTTAGTGATGAAGGAATCAAGCATCGATACTCCACTCCCTATACCCCTCAACAAAACGGAGTTGCCGAAAGGAAGAATCGCACTTTGATGGATGCGGCTCGATTTATGCTAGCTGAGTTCAAGTCTCCATACAACTTTTGGGCCGAGGCCATCTCCACCGCTTGCCATGCAACCAACCGACTTTATCTTTGCAAGAAAAAGAACAAGACCCCCTATGAACTCCTCACCGGGAAAAAGCCAAATGTTAGCTACTTTCGGGTGTTTGGTTGCAAGTGCTACATTCTCAAGAAAGGAGTTCGTTTGTCCAAGTTTGAATCCAAGGCTCAAGAAGGAATTTTCGTGGGTTACTCAAATCAGTCCCATGCTTATAGAGTCTACAACAAAGCCAATGGAAGAGTTGAAGAGACGAGCAATGTGAAGTTTGATGAAAATCATGAGTCTCTTGTTAGGCAAGATGGTGTTTGTGATCCAAGTGATGAAATTCCTCCTAAGGCCATAAGAAGAATGGGTGTGGGTTTCCACCTCCCCATTGAGGATCCCCTTATGGACGAAGGAGAAGGACCAAGCTCTACTCAAGTGGATCCCTCACTTTCACAAGATCATCTTGCCCCTCAAGGACCTACTTTTTTGGCACAATCTCCCTCAAGCTCTTCCGAAGCTTCCCATGCTCATGACTCTCCAAGCTCCAAAGATCAAGCTCTTCATCAACAACATCAACCTCCCCACTATGGGGCTCCTCCTCAAGGCACCTCCCACGGACAAGCTCTTCATCAACCTCATCAACCTCCCCAAGATGGGGCTCCCCCTAAAGGTCACGGCTCTCCCCAAGGTCAAGCTCGTCAAGATCAAGAGAAAGTTAATGATCCTCAAGGCTCCACTCCAAATGATGACTCCCCCGAAGTGGAAATTGATGAAGATGACCCTCGTGTTCATGCTTATAGTCAAGGCGGCGGCTCAATTGGTGGCAATGACCAAGTGGTAGCTCAAGAATCTCGTGTTGAAGCACAAGCCCGCCGTCAAGCCTATCGTCTCGCCAAGCTTGTTTGAGATGGCCATATCCTTGATAATGTCTATGGAGATTTCAATAAAGGTTCCACTACTAGGAGGCAACTAGCTTCCTTTAGCTCTCACCATGCGTTTATCTCTCTTATGGAACCACATAAAGTCTTTGAAGCTCTTGAAGATGATGATTGGCTCGATGCTATGAACGATGAACTTCACAACTTCAAGAGGAACAATGTTTGGACAATGGTTGAGCGGCCCAAAGATTGTCAAAACGTAATTGGAACCAAGTGGGTCTTCAAAAACAAGTGTGATGCAAATGGAATTGTCGTGCGCAACAAGGCAAGGTTAGTTGCCCAAGGATACTCACAAGTTGAGGGCATCGACTACGGTGAGACTTATGCCCCCGTTGCTCGCCTTGAATCCATTCGTATGCTTCTTGCTTTTGCTACCCATCATAACTTTAAGTTGCATCAAATGGATGTTAAGAGTGCTTTTCTTAATGGTCCTTTGAAAGAGTTGGTATACGTCAAGCAACCTCCGGGCTTTGAGGATCCACTTTTCTGAACCATGTCTACAAGCTCAATAAGGCACTCTATGGTCTCAAGCAAGCCCCAAGTGCGTGGTATGATTGCCTTAGGGAGCTCTTGTTAGACCGTGGCTTCGAAGTGGGCCTCATTGATCCCACTCTTTTTACTAAGAAAGTTGGAGGCCACTTGTTCGTATGCCAAATCTATGTTGATGACATTATCTTTGGGTCTATTAACAAAACTTTTAATGAGGATTTTGCAAATCTCATGACCGATCGTTTCGAGATGTCCATGATGGGGGAGTTGAAGTTTTTCCTTGGGTTTGAAGTCAAGCAATTGAGGAAAGGGACTTTCATCAACCAAGCCAAGTACATCCAAGACATGCTCAAGAAGTTCAAGTTTGATCAAGTCAAAGGTGCCAAGACTCCCATGCCAACTAAGGTTAATCTTGATCTCGATCCCAAGGGTAAGGAGGTGGATCAAAAACTCTATCGGTCTATGATTGGTTCTTTGCTCTATCTTTGTGCATCCCGACCGGATATTATGTTGAGTGTGGGTATGTGTGCAAGATTTCAAGCCGCACCAAAGGAAAGTCACATGGTGGCGGTCAAGAGAATCTTTCGATATTTAGTTCATACCCCAAACTTTGGGTTGTGGTACCCCAAGGGAGCCAACTTTGATCTTATTGGTTACACGGACTCGGACTGGGCTGGTGACAAAGTGGGAAGAAAGTCAACCTCTGGAGCTTATCATTTTCTCGGAAGATCTTTGGTTTGTTGGTCCTTGAAGAAGCAGAACTGTGTGTCTATGTCCACTGCCGAAGCTGAGTACATCTCTGCCGCAAGTTGTTGTGCTCAATTGCTATGGATGAAGCAAACTTTGAAGGATCTTGGACTATATTTTGACAAGGTGCCTCTTCTTTGTGACAATGAGAGTGCCATTGCTATTGCTCACAATCCCGTGCAACACAACCGGACCAAGCACATTGAGATTCGTCATCATTTCATTCGGGACCATGTTGCTAGAGGAGACATTTCTTTGGAGTATGTTCCCACCAAGGCAAATCTTGCGGATATTTTCACGAAGCCTCTTGATGAAGCAAGGTTCCGGGAGTTAAGGCATGAGCTAAATATCATCGATTCGAGCAATGTTGCTTGAGTACCTTGCACACCTACCCACGTCTCAATGTGTATCTTGTTTGGATGTAGGCATGGATTTAGGGGGAGTGTAGTTCCTCTTATGAACAAACGCTATCCCTATTATGTGCACATTAAAGTTTTCATACTCTATAGTCTCTAAAGGAGACCATTTGAGCTTCATGATGAGTGTTGGTAATGAACCCAAGATATATCTTCACGGTGTCAAGCCATTTACTCTTATATAAGGTGGCCTCGGCCACCGACCCGTTTTTATTTGTGTCTTTGACCTTTTTGTGTTTTTCTTGGCTTTTGTTGGCTTTGGTTCTTCACAGTTTGAGCTCTCTATCCTAAGCCTTTCCTTTCCTCAAGCCCTCTCTATTCCCTGCACAAGTTCTTCCTTGTTATCTTCCAAACCTGAGAAGGTCTTTCTGGCGTCACCGGAACTTCCGGTCAGCTGCCGGAACTTCCGGGCAGCTGGTTGTTCATCTGAACCACCTACTGACCTGGAACGTGTTCAGCCTGACCCGGAACTTCCGGTCCTTGACCGGAACTTCCGGTCCCTGACCAGAACTTCCGGTGGTGCTCCCTGTCCTATATAAGGTGGGCCCTGGGGGAAAACGGGATCTTCTTCCTTTTCCCCCCAAGACCCATCCTCTATTTGGAGCAGCCGCCGGCCAAGAACTCTCCGCAAAGGTGCTCCGTCCCCTTCATCTCCGTCCACTCCTCCGCAGATCTGCTCCGTGGGAACCTTCCCCACCTCGATCTCCCGCCATGGACCCCGGTATTTGCCCCCAACTCCCTCCATTAATGGAGATCTTGCTCTCTCACCATGGCTTGAGTTAGGGCACACCATGTCTAGGCTAGTTCTTTGGCTAGAACTTGTTGGGAGATCTTGGTAGGCCTAGGGTATCATGCTAGAGTAGATTGGTCCAATACACTCTTGAAAATCTTTGCACTTGTGGCTTTTAGATCTAGATCTAGTGAACTGCTGTTTGGAACCGTCAGTTCGTGGTCTCACCGGAACTTCCGGTGAGCCACGACCGGAACTTCCGGTGGACCATTTTCATCGGAAGTTCCGGCGATTCAGCGGAAGTTCCGGCAACAATGCAACTTTTTCATGATTGTATTTTTCCAATCTATTTCTTTTGTTTCCTCTTCCGAACTTGTGCACTTACCCCACCTTCCCTCCCTATTCTTGTGCTTTCTTCTCAGGGCAAGGTGGTACCCGCCAAGGCAAGCGTACCCGTCGACTATCCTCTGACATTCCTCATGAGATTGATGAAGAAGACGTTGAGGTTGTGCGTCCAACTACTCAGACTAGTCGTCAGAGGGCTACTGCTGCTCGCCGTGCTGTTGCTGCTGAAGGAAAGAGGCTTGCTCTTTCTCAGAAGGCCACTGCTGCTGGGCCATACATGACCAAAGCCAAGATCTCCAAATGGTCTCAGAAAGCTTACTCTGCATTCAGGCGTACGGATCCCTACCTTGTGGATCGTGACCGTCTTTGCTTGGACCCTCACTTCCACAACTGCCGTCAGGAACAAATATTTGCTGAAATCTATGCAACGAAGAAGAAGTTCATGGTTGCTCCTCAAAAGTACATCAATGTGACTCATATGGAAGAGAAGCATGCATACTTTGGCGTGGCTCTTGATATTTGCCAGAAGTTTGGGCTGATTCCCCTCATGGAGCACCGTCAGAACTTTGATGTGAATGCCATTGCTCAGTTTTACTCAACTCTGTTTATTCACATGCAGTCATCTACTAAAGGTGTGTTGAAGTGGATGACTAGGGGAGTGTTTCTTACCGCCACTTGGTCTGAGTTTGCTGAGCTTCTTGGCTATCCCCTTTAGCCTGGCAACGGGGCAAATGGTTGGCGTGTTCACGGTCCCGAAGCTGCTGATCCTGAGGTCCTGGATCCTCTCTACATTGAAGGGTGGGGAACTGTTGGGTTTGTGAATCATCTGCTGCCAGTTTTTGACATCATGCACAGGGTGTACTTGAACACCATATCTCCCAAGGCTGGTAACTTTGATCAGTTCCATGGCTATCAGGTTGACCTCATGCATCAGACTTATCTCCGCCGTGACACTGACAGGTCAATGGATGTTATGCATTTCATCTACACAGAGATGTGGCAAGCTATTATTGAAAAGCGCTCCTGCATCTATGCTCCCTTCATTCAGACTCTCAACAATCACAAGTGGTTTGAGACGACTGGCACTCGCTTTCCTGAAGATAATATCACCATTCATGAGGAGAAGAAGCTGCGTGTGAGTAAGCACCAAAAGCCTCGTTCTCAAGAAGAAAAGGAAGCTGAACTCCAGAAGGCCCGAGATGAAGCTGGTGGTCCCTCCTCTGCTCCTGGAGGCTCTAGTGCTGGTGGTCCTTCTCTCCAGAGGCAGCCGTCTGGGGCAAAGGAGCTGCTTGGGAAGGTGAAGAAGACTTTCTGCTTTCTCCAGGACCACGAGTATCAAGCATATGTAGATCAACGCCACAATGTTCAGCGCCAGAAGGCCATCATGGTAGCTCTCAACGTTCCTAGCTCACCGGTCACTAGCTCTGTCACTGTTCCCAAGGATGATTGGATTTGCGACAACTGCCGCTGGTCTGAGGATGAGTCTGAGGAGGAGGTCACTGGTCCGCCGCCTGATTGGGGTTCTTGGGTCCTTAAGTCTGCTCCTCCTCCTTCCATGGCTGGGACGATTAGATTGATCTTTTCTCCCTTTTTGGTGTCTCGATGCCAAAGGGGGAGAAAGATGTCTATTAGGTTGTCTACAGGATTTGCATGGGTTGAGTTGCGAGCCTATTCTTGCCTTTGATCTTTTCTTGCTCGCGAACTCTCTAGTTTATTTGTGTGCTTGTGGACCATGTTATGTTTGAGACTTTGTGGTATCTTATGCAATGTCGTGCTTGTGGTATCTTGTTGTCATCTTATGGGCATATGCATATGGTGGTGGAGCCTCATAGCTCTTATTGTTATTATTACTCCTTTTGTCTCCACCACATTTGGTTGGTGTCTGGTATGATCTCTATCCTTTCTTGTACCTTGCACTTGTGCTATCTTTGCAATTGGTAGGGGGAGCCTCCTTGTATGTGTGCCAGTCTTGTCCTTAGAGTCTTTCTCTACCTTGCACACATACAGGGGGAGCTTGTCCCGTCCATTGCAAAGATTGCTTCGATTCTATGCAAATCTGTGAGATTGTCATCTAACACCAAAAAGGGGGAGATTGAAAGGACTATATCTTCCCATGCTGTTTTTGGTGTTAATGATAATCCCATTTGTGTTTTAATTGTGCGCTTGAGTTTCAAGTTAAACATTGTTGATGTCTCCTTCAAATGTGGTGGATGTTCTCTTGGGATCTCATGAAGACAGTGGCCTTTAGTTTTCTCCTAGTTTCTCTCCGTTTGTTGTTTTAGGTCGTTGTACTATTAAGAGGGGGTCCATCTCGGAAGGCTGTGGGAAATCACTTGTTCTTGCACAAACCTATATGCACCACCATAGACATCCTACTATTCCGTGTGAGAGAGTGTGTTTCTGTTTCGTTGGAGCCTTCTGTGTCTCACCGGAACTTCGGCTTTGGTGCGGAAGTTCCTTCAACCTTTCTGCAGGTTGATCTGAGCCTTGTTCCGATCGTAGTTCCGCCCCAAGTTCCCCTGGTGAATCAGTAACCTACTGTATGTAGTGTTCTATTTGCCGGAACTTGGGCCGGAACTTGCATTGGAACTTGCCCTGACAGAAAGTCCTGAGCGGAACTTCCGCCCAGACACCGGAACTTCTGGCCAGATTCGGCTCGCGACCCAGAACTTCCGCCCCTAGTTCCGCTCCAAGTTCCACTGAAGGGTCAGTAACCTTCTGTTTGAAGTGTTCTATTTGCCGGAACTTGGGTCGGAACTTGCATCGGAAGTTCACCGGAACTTCCGGTCTGTTTTGACCGGAACTTCCGGTTGAGCTTTTGGAGCGGGCGTCAATGGTCTGATGACCGTTGGAGCCAGGCTGGGCGGAACTTCCGGCTTCTCACCGGAACTTCCGGTGAGGCCGCGGGGGCCGAAACGGTTCAGTGCGGGGGGCCTATTTAAGGCACCCCTCTTCTTCCTCCCACTCTATCTCAAATTTTTCTCTCTCCTCCATTAATGCTTGAGCTTCACCTCACTAGATCTCTCTCTCTAGCCACTCAAATGACTTGATCTTTTGAGAGGTGAGGGAGGTGACCTAGATCTACACTTCCACCAAAGAAGATTTGATTTCCCCCACCCATCCTTTGTGGATCTTGTTGCTCTTGGGTTTTTTGAAACCCTAGACGGTGTAGGGCATCCCCGGAGCTAAGGCTTGTGTTGTAAAGCTTCAAGGTGTCATTGAGGGCCTCCAATTGAGTTGTGGAGCCTCCCCCTCAACCTTGGTGTAAAGGTTTCGGTTGGCGCCTTCAAGGTCACCGGTTAGTGGATTGTGAGGCCTCCTTTGTGGGGGAGGTCACCGGAGAAGAAGGTGAGGCCTTTGTGGCGCTCGGGTGACCTTGTGTCGCCCCGACACCTCTCCAACATAGACGTAGCTCCTTGGGAGTGAACTACGGGAATTACATCTTCGTGTCCCCGCTTCGGTTACTTCGTTCCCTTCCTTTACTTCTTGCTATTTACCGTTTTTGTGGTTGGTGTTTGTTTTCTTGCATTTAGGTTGTTCACTTAGTTGCATCTCTAGATAACTTTCCTTCTCGTTGAGCCTAAAAGTGAGAAACAAATTAAAATTGGATAGACGCCTATTCACCCCCCTCTAGTCGTATCAAGTCGGTACTTTCAGGAAGTGTCTAAAATGATACCGAGTATATGTGGAAGGTATCGGAAGATTTTATAAGGTTTTAGAATTGTCTAGAATGTTTTAGAATATTTATTTATGTCCGGAAACATCTAAAACCTACATGGGTCACCTTGGTATGAGGGTCGAGATAGCCCCCTAGGCCAAATTGGAAGGGGGTCCAAGTTCTAGGGGAACTCCACCCCCCTGGCAAGTTGGTTTGGCAAGGCGAGTCCTAGTAAAAAATCCCTAGTCCGGTGGCAACCCTAGGGGCATGGGCGCATATATAAGGGGTATGAGGAGAGACCCAATGCACACACATCCCCACCCCAAGACCTAGCCAACTCCAACGCCACCACACCTCCACACCCCGTCCCCGCTCCTGACCACCTCCAAGATGACACCTCCCCTTTCCCTAGCCAAGGTCGACGTGTGATGGTCTACAAGAGCACAAGTTCGTTAGAACACGTTTTCGTGGAACTATTAGTCCTAGTTTGTATATCGATCCCAACAAGTAGCATAGGAAAGTGTTTATCAAAGGTGTTTCTGTCGCACTCAAGGTGTCACTTTCCTTGAGTGAATTGACTCCAAGAATTGAGGTGGAAGAAGGTGAGTGTGAATGGTTGAGAATTCTGTATTGAGAAGTAGTAAAAGCAAAGACCATAAAAGTAAAAAAACTAGAATTGCTTTGAGTTTCCTATAGATGAAAGATTAGGCACGAAGAGATACAGTTCATAAAGATAGTGAATATGTGCTAGGTGGAATAAATGGGATAAGTGATTATAATAATTCTTATTGATATGCAAGTAGCAATCAACCCATATAACAGTCAAGACTCCTCTTGGTAGATTTGTTTCGCTTCAATGATCCATTTGCGAGTACCACAACCATGGTAAGCATAGCAATTAAGGTCATGAGACTAGATCAAGGCTTTAATCTTAGTGGTTCCTTGTTTCTCCTCGACTTATACTAGCTCCTCTTTGATATCGTCTGTGTCACTCGGGGTCGATGATTTACTAGCAAACAAGTTCATGTCTATGAGATCTCAGAATCATGTTGTCTGGGCCTTTAAATTAGACAACACACATTAGTCGCACAGAGACAATCATAAACCAAGAATAATCACAACAACAATCACAAATAGACGAAAATAAAATAAGCACATCACATCTCATCAATTCCCTACATCTTCCACATCTATAGGGATTTACTCGCACATGAGACGAGAATAGCACAATGATATAATCATAATGTAAATAGAGTTCATCTAGATATATTACCATAGCAAGACACAATAAAGGGAAGTTCGGATTCAATACAAAACAAAGTATGAATAGAGTCTCAAATACTAATCTTACAAGTGTGAATGTCTCTCTCTCAATCTAGTGCAAGGAGGGTTGTGGAAGAGTGATAATCTAGAGGCTAGAGATCTTGGAGAGGATCGATGGAATTCTTCTTCTCCTTCAGATCTATTCTTCCTCTGTTCTGGAATGGATGGTGGCGGTTGTGTTTGTTTTTCGTTGTTGTCTTCTTCACGAAAAGTGCTTATAATGATCAGGCGAAGGCGGATGCATGTGGTACCAGGGGGGTACGGGAAAGATCCACCCGTACTGATGCTCATTAACACTTTTGGATCCTCGAATCAAGAGGCTTTCAATTAGAAATTTGCTTGATTTGTGTTCCAATATGTTCATAAATGGTCTTTGATCCTTCCAAAAGTATCCGGGATCTGAAACTCCCATAACAACTTCAAGGTTTCACTAACTTACATAAAAACTCACGCAAAAACTTTAAATCCTAACGTGTAGAATCAACGTGAATAAAAATATTATGAACTCGTCTAGATAACCAATTTAAGAGATTTATCCATGGATTTTTGAAAATAAGACATTGATCGAATGAGAAACTTATCGATGTGAAGATTCCTTCACTCAAATAAATGAAATCGGTGAAGAATCGATGAGTGTAAGTGATTAGGGTTGAGGTTTGAGATAGAAAGAGAAAGGAAGAAGAAAAGAATGGCTAGTTTGGGGGCTTTTCGGCCTGCCGCCGTCGTCTTCATGAGGTGATACATCGGGTTAGGGTTACGAAATCTTACCTAGGTCGGTATGGGCGTGCGGTGCGGGCGGATGCAGTCGTACTGATGGTCGTTAAACTCTACCAGTATAGTAATAGTGACTATTTCTGAGTGGACTGAAATAAAATTTTCTCCTTTGATGTTCAGAATTGTACGATAAACATATTTTGGTGCCCCTATATTTGTGTGTATAAAATAATCAGATCATGTGGTTCTTAGCATCGAATTAGAAATAGTTATTTGTTAGTTTCCAAAAATACATAAAGACACGATATAAAATCTAGACATACAATCCAATATTTCAATAAAGATTATGAATTAATGAAACACTATGTTCCTCAAATTCCTTGTTTTGCGAAGGCATGTCACACAAGTTGTGTTCGGCTTTACCATATTTTATTTTGCTTTTTACCTGTGCATAAGAAGGTTATTCTCGTGGCGCTCCAAAATTATTGATTTATTCAATAATTTATATCAAGTCGAGCAAAGTGGAACAAATAAAAAATAAAAATATTTTTTAAGAACTAAAATTTTAAAAGCTTCTAGAAATTCGCCATCTCTAACTTTACCTTTTCTATCTCAATGTACCACTATGATTCACGTAAATGACTAAAAATGTTCTAGAGTATTAGTCCATGGTTCCCATTTTCTTCCTTAATACTATTAGATACGATCAGACAGTGACGCATAACTCATTGTGATGCTTGTGAAACTACGCGGATCAAATGGACCAAAACAAAACTGAATAATTGTCAGATTGAAAATTAGTTACTTCCTCTAATTCAAATTAATTGACTTAGATTTGGCTAGATTTAAATGCATCTAGATATGTTTTAGTGCTAGATACGATCCGAATCTAGACAAATTTAAATTAATTAATTTGGATCGGAGTGAGTAGTTGCAAGTTAGAGCAGTATATCCCGCTCAATGTGGGCCTTAAAACGTCCCGATCACGCACATAGGAACTTGGGCCGTAGCCCGTTAACTTGGCAGCATCGCATTGAACGGTTCACTTCGATTTTTTGGTTGTTTTTTTTGCTGGGTTCTATTCGGTTTGTGGCCGGATTTTTTTTCTCTTATATATGAACAACTTCAACTTTAACTTTTTACTAGTTGAGTGCCCGTGCGATTGCTATAGTCTCTATTAATTTTATACTCCCTCCGTCCCAAAATAGATGTCTCGGATTTGTCAAAATTTGGATGAATCTAGACACTATTTAGTATATAGATTCATCTAAATTTTAATAAATCTAAGACATCTGTTTTGGGACAGAGGGAGTACAACATATTAAACATGATGCATATAAAAATTTATGTGACATAAATGATACTCCACCCATCTCATAATTCTAGTTGTGGTTTTAGTTTAAAATTGAACTACGTGCACCTCTAAAAACTACTCGTTGCAATAAAATGAAGTTGGTTTCCTACTTCCACTTTACCCACCGGTAGGCTTCGGCAGTATAAAATTGATAGGTCCATAGTATCTTAAAACAGTAAGATTTTTACTTCATAAAATGTATGAAAATAAAAGCTACAATTTTATTATGTATTGCATATAAGGCGAAGATCAAGTTAATGATGTTAATTTTCTTTTATCTACGAAGATCTACTCTCTAAGGTGCTAACATATTTTCTTACACCTATCTATGAGTAGCTCACATTTGAGAAAACACCTCCTGCAGCTCCCACATGTCAGGGTTAACTTCATGTCTGTTTCACCAACAAAAATCAATGAAGTAAACGTTCTTCTGTCAACAAGTCTACACAAAACCATACAACAATGACATGGTTCAAAAATTATGCACCCATCTATCATATAACCCAGTTGTAAGGGTGTATATGCATCAAAAATTAACATATTTATGGAGCTAATAAAAAGTATGTTGTATATGAAAATCTAATTCAACATAAATATTCTTTATCAACCCATAATCATCATAGTAGTACATTGGTATTGTTAAAATTAATTTATATCATAAGAAAACTAAAGCAAGAGAGATAGATCTGCGTGTGTGTGTGTGTGTGACTGGTGTCATGAGGTAGAAGACAACGTCTTTTATCTCAGTTTAATCAGTGAGTGTAAAGTGTAAACCATTGGTCGATTCAGAGGTTATGAAACTATGGTATTTCCTCCATTGTCCACATACAAATCACAAATAACAAAAGCTCTTTAGCATTTGAATTGATGACTTGTAAAGACTATTTATACTCTTCCTTCAACAAAATAATATTTGTACTCTATTATGCAAAATGACTGCGTACAAAGTCGTCTCTCCACCTAGAGACTACAATTTACAGCATGAATCTTTGAATGTATGTCCATTCCCTGCTCTCTGAACCTCGCTATTTCACTTTCCATGATCGTGCTCCTTGCCTTTCCTGCTGTTGTCAACATTTTCCCAAAATTCACAAGTAGTAGAGCTCTACAATGCAAAATTATTTCAGAAAGCCTAGTCAACTCTAACCTTCATATTTTTCTTCCTCGAGCCACTGTAATTCCTCACAGATGCTTCCCCTAATTTATCCTACAACCTCAGTAGCCAATCGTTGTTGTGGTTCAGTAGAAGTAAATGTTTGCTGCCTTGATTTAAACAGAAGATAACTGATTATTTCTTAAAGCTGTGACACTAACTTTTTTCCTACACTATTTCGTCAAATACGCCTTCTGTAAGATAAGTAGAACTGACTGTATCAAGAAAAACAACTTGAAGATATCACCATTAGAAGTTAAACCAAATGCATATGGCACTTACCTAGCACTGGGTGGAAATAAGAGTTGTCAAAACAAACGCCTCACATGATGGATATTTTAATCGAACCGAGGTAATGTTGTCATGCATGTGAAATGTAAACATCGTGACTTGAAGACCATAATTCAACAAGAATATAGGAAAAGGTCAGTATTTCCAGAATAATAAAAGCAAAAAAACTTCACCTTTAGTTACCTACTTACTGTTTCTTTTCGTGCACAAGGTGCTATCTTATTCCAAAGACTATATATCGAACACGGTGGATATTATAGACAATGGAGCAATGTCCACCTTCTCGTGAAGACTGAGAAAGAAGAAATCAGCCATGAGAAAGCCTAGACCTTTATAGTTAAAGTTACGGCTGAAAAGAAACTACAATACATTTGCAAGACATCGAAGCTAGAGGTCCACAAAATTAGGATGATATGCATGCAATATTGGGAAGCTGTAGTAGAAATACTCATATGTAGTAAAAGGTTTGTGAATAAAGATGCTCCTAGAAGAGCTATGGATTTTGCAACCTTTTTCCTTACATTGAGAAGATGTAGGCAGTCACGTATCACAGTAACCAACAAAAAAATAAGCAAACAACTAAAAGACATCAGGTTTGGTTATACAAGTCCGAAAATGTTTAATTTGTTGAGTATACCTAGTAATGAGACTAATCTCCAAGAGATGATTTGCATGATTATGTAAATTTTTAAAACAAATCTAAAATTCACAATTTTCTTAATACATAAAGAGAATCTCATAGTTTTAATGATTATGCCCGTGTTTTACTCTCTTTCAGCAGATACACTTGGTGTTGAGCTTATGAGAAAGTGAAAAATTCATCTGCTGTTTTTTACTGGTCTTAAAAATATTGTCAATCGTTATCAGAGAGGAATAGGAAGAAGGCTTGCACATTTGTCAGAACAGTCGTGGCACATAAATAATGGACAAGCGCCAAAATTATCAACAATGCTACTCCCATATCTAGCAGCACATGATTGCCTGTTAAGCTAGACCACATTCCCTAACATTGAGAAAAAATAGACGATCCTTTGCTCTCCCCTAAATAAAGGTAAAAAGAGAGAGATTGGAGCAATAAATTGGAGTTGGAGCTTACTTGCGTATACAGAATAGAGATGAGGATGTAGCACATAGGCTGCCAGCAAAGCCAAGTGGGAGCTTCGTGATGCCCAAACTTCGAGTCTAAACCATCACTCTGTAATTAACTACTGATTTTGTCCTCTCACATGGCTGACATACATATGAGAATCAGTTCAACATTCATATCTGTTTTCTTTGGATAGCAAAGACACCGTACTATCTGAATGTCTGAAAGTGCCATATCATAACAAATGTTCTTTCAAGCTATCCTAGCCATATCAGGTCTATTGAAAACTCCACGTTAAAACTTGATCATATAGCAATGTTTCATAATGTCACTGTAAGAACTCTGAAACTTGTCTGTCCAAAAATAATACCTGGCGCAAAATACTTCTATATCTTATGAGAATTGGTCGACGCTTAGTTTACCCGGCGCGAAATAGACTGGTATTGGATCCTAGTAGGCCGTTGGAGCATCATATCCGCTCGCCCTTCTCCATCGTGGCCAGGCTCAAGATCCCGCGAAGATTCAACCGAAGGTAACCAAATGCATGTTCGTTTCAATCAAAAGATCAAGATAAACAAAGAATCAAAGCGCTGGAGCTTGGATCAGGGGCTTCCACGTATAGGCCCTCCAGGGTTAGTCTGTAACCTCAATGGGGGTCACGGTTGCCTCTCCCTCTGTTTGATATCGAGGACGTGCCGCAGCCACCATCTTCAACCATGCAAGGGCGTGATCTTGGGGCACCCCTCCTCGGCGGCGCCGGGTAAAGATCGGGGAGGGCCGGCCATTGGAGGGCTCGATAGTGGAGTGGCTCAGTGTTTGGTCGCCCAGGGGACCGACGGTGGCATCGTGCCGAGAGTTGTGGCAGTGGTTGTCAGCACGGGGTTGAGCTGGATCTGGTGGCCGGAGTGAGGTGATGATCGGGGGAGACATTTTTAGCTTAATTACATTCTTAGCATGCAAATGTATTGGGGACATGCATTCATAAAATTATTGAGGCAGCATAAAAATGCATTGGGGAAAAAGCTGGTATTTTTAGCTTTAGATAAGAAAATTCAACCACCTCTTTGAATTTTGATTTCTGCTTAAATACATTTTTGGAAGCACATGCGCCTCTTAAAGCTGTCCACATTTTACCGTTTTTCTATTTTGTGAAATTGTAAGTCTAGAAATGGACAACTTTTTCTACTAAACCTATTTTTTATCTTCAGTTTGTGGGCCGGGTACAACCTCAAATATGAGTAAGCATACCCTGCAAATGTGAGTAAGTAGAGTATGCCCACTTCCTCGATAAGGAATGAAGTTGTAAAATATTTCTTATAAAACATACCTTCTAAATCTATCATATAGGAAACCTTCCAAAAAATACCATAAAATAGGAAATCCGTCCAAGCAAATTTTGTGACCACCTTCGATGTTAATATTTTATAATGTGCAGTAAAAAACTATTAGACTGAATGTAGAAAGGATCAAAGGGAAAATAATATTAGCACGAGAGAACATGTACGGAGGAATAAGATAGTAGACAGTACCCAAGGCAAGCATCCTCTTCTATGGCTCCATTTTTACAGATCGCAAAACCAAAATAGCAACTGAGGAAAAAGGAGGAGGTAATTCTTGTGATAATCAGTGAGCAAAACTTAGCACAGTTTCTACCAGATTCAACTGACAAGACAAACTCCCAAGATTTGGTAACCATAGAGGCACAGACTACATACAAATCTCGCACTAAAGAGAAACCAAATTGTTGTGGCTGCTGTAGGGACGGGTAGAGGTGGCCAGAAACGAGACTAAATACTGGAGCCTAGATAGAGGAGAGCGTCTGATCGTTTCCATTCTCGCATGTGAGGATAGACGACGGGCGCCGGCAGGGAGCTCACATGGTTTCCTCCTCTCACCAATATCCTCACTGGAAAGTGACGGGTCGGGAGACGAGGTTCAGCGCAACACCAGGGATTATGAACGACATTAAAGGCAGAACTCAGGGAGGTTGTTCCGGCAAGGAATCAAAGAGAGGATCTGGGTCTCAATCTGTGGCACGGCATCTAAGAACGAAGAACTTCTGGATCCCTCATTCACCATCACGACCTTGTAGTCGCAGCCCTGCCTCCAAGATTTGGGGTCCCTGGTGCGACTACAAATTGGGGCTCTATTGTTTTGGGGCCCATCTCCTAATAGAGTAAATATAACACTAAAGTAATACACGGACCTCATGGTCTACCAAAAAGCGGCATTCACCTGGTATTTCTTGGAATAAAATCTTTGATTATATCTTTACAATTAATATTCTCCACAATATCATTCTCAAGTGCTATTGTTTTACAAATTATAAACTGATAAAATAATTCAAACAATTCAACTTCAATAGATGAGTGGCAATGGCCATACCTTGACACGTGAAGTCGATCCCCGATAGGAGGCTTGTCATCGGGCGAGTGGTGAAGCTGGGGACGACGACAGCTCAGCTTTCAGATTTAACAAACAACCGATAGAATATAATTCAGTGTAAGGGAACATAATGGTATGACAGTACGGAACAACAAAATAAAGTACACATGTTAAAAGGAAAAATAAGTATGACACTTTTCAGGCCAAACGATTCAAACAATTTGCTTCACCCTTTTTTATGAATATCATCATTAGATATTACAATGTATGTAAAACAATAACAAAAAAGGGCTAGCCGAACCTTTTCCTGATGGCAAAATTTTGAATCGTCTCTTAATCCAGACTGCGGTTGGCTTCTAGCTTCTTTTTGCCCATCGGAAACAAATCCTCAATTAATTTTGAAGCCATTGGAGAAATCGCCATATGAACCGGGGCCATGGAATTGGCAAGCTTCTCATGGAAATTATACCGAGAAGGGTTCAAACTTCAGACAATCAGAGTATCAATCAAAGGTGAGAGGAACTGCCAAAATGACTTGATTTCTCGATTGATCTGCTGCCCCGAGACAACCAGACTTCAGAAATAAGAAATTCGGACTTCAGAGCTTTAGAGCAACTGTGAAACTGGCTTGGATGGCTCGATGATTGATCCCTGATGCAGTGATGTTACTCCCAGGCCCCTGCTTTGAATCATCCTAGACGCCAGCCACCTGGTCTGGCAGAACACGAGCGTGAAGGACGTTTTAATCGTGATCGGGATATTGATCGATTGGGGGAGAGACCGATCGTGAACTGATCATGAAACTGAAACCAGTCGAGGACGGGCTGCAGGATCAAAGGAAGTATTAGTGGGCTGCAAATTTTGGGGCCCTAGAATTCGGGGGACCCTGTTTGATCGAGCATCTGGAACATGCCCATCAACGGGGATCATCCTGCAAGAATACCCAATCCAGATTAGGAAATTCCCCTTTGAACAAATTATTGGCACCGAGTCGTACTCCTCTTCCTATTCCATACCGTCGACTTCCACGATAGCGGCGGCCTTGCGCTTCATCTCCACCGTTCTCGGCGCCGGCCCTCCAGCGGCGGCGGAACGATTGGATCAAGATGGGGAGAGGGGATTGGGGGTGGGGCGCACGAGAGAGAGAGAGCGAAGGGTCGGGACTCGAGGGAGTTTCACGAGAGGGGTTGGGGCGAGCACGGGGTCAGGATCGGACGATGGTTTTTCATCGCGGTAAATTCTACGGTCCTGATTTTCTGAATGTTTGTTGTCAAAGTGTCAAAGTGCTACCTACCAACATCAACTTCTTTTTAATAGTATAAAAAAATATGAATAATTGTAAATACAGACCTTTTCAAATATATTTTGAATTTCTTTGAATATATTCAAAATCAGAATTTTTGTAATATCTCACATTTATCAAATCTAAATATATTTCAAATTCAAACATTTATAAAACTCAAACATTTTTCACATTTGAACAATTTTCAAAATCCAAACTTCTTATTACATAGAAAAAAGAAAACATAAAATATAAACAAAAAAGATAGTACTACCTTTTTTGTGAACCGCGCAACAGAGTGGTCCATGAAAGAAACTCTTCAAGGAAGCAAAATAACCCACCTGTGCAATTGCTATTCTCCATTCAACGCGTGCGTTTATAAAAGACGAGTTAAATGCTCGTGTGTTGCTATGGCCCATCAAGATAAAAAAAAAAGCTTCACATGTATAAAAAGATAGCTACATAATACTCACTTTATTGCAATATATGATATTTTGTAACGAAGGAAGTACTTCCAAACGTTAAGATTTCACTCTCCTAAAAGTCAATGTTGATAAAAGATACGAGTAAACATTGTGGCTCAACACTCATTAACTAAGATCAACTCCTAACACACTTCAGGTATTCATGTACAAGTTTATTTGGAGGTAAAGGCAGAACTTTATTAATTCATAACACTTAGCTTAGTACAAAAGAATGGTCTTGGTGATCTTTGGAACCAGTCACCCGCACATCAACGGAACCATGCTCAACCGAGTTTGCCAAGACATGGGCTGCCACATTACATAATCTACTAACATGACAAGATATAAAAGAAGTAGCTAAAGCCTTAATATCATGGACCAATGCACCAATTTAAGAGTGAGTCTGCCCATCACAATTGACTTTCTTCACCTAGATTATGATAGTCGGAATCAAGAACAACACAAGAGTGTCCATCTAGATGTGACGTCAGCAACACCGAACCCAACTTGCAACTTTTGCCTCCGAAAGTCCATGTTCTGAAACAAGCTAGAATGATGTCACTTTAGCTCGAAGAGCCTCACACCCAGGGGTTTTGTTGTGTAAAACTCGGTGTGTTTTCAGTCCCTTCGAACAGCGTTGCCCCTAGGGGCCATCTTAGTGATAGGACTTGTGAAAAAAGGCATATAAAGAAAGACCAGTTGAACAATGCGATAATTAACCAAAGTAAACTCAGCATTTCAAGAATACATTCAGGTACACAGATTTGTAAATAAAATACTTGTACATAAATTAATAACAAATTAATTTAATCAAACTATCAACATCTTCAAAAACCAGACTTCAAAATTTTCATCACAAGAAGGACAGTGGACACTAACCTTAGTGTCATCACAAGAAAACATCAATTCAGGATATGGCATATTAGTCACAGAGACCATCCTCGTCTTAAGAAAGCTAGAAAGACAGAAAATGATCAACGCTCTCATAGCTTCTCCATTGACAAGATCATTTGTGATCACATTGAATGTAGACCACAAATCTGACAAAACAAGCGACAAATGGCAAGTACAAACATGCATGGCCGATCAAAACTGACAACAGAGCCAGTCTTCAAAAGGTGAGAGCCAGTTTCCTTTCCATACACGGCATGGTAAAATCAAATGCTATCAGACGGGAAATAAAAACATTCCATATCTGACAGTCAATAATTTTCTACAGGACTTTCAACAGTGGAACAACAGATTATAGACTGAAAAATAAGGCCGGTTTGCATGTGTTACACAGCTTACACCCTAATGTTTTAATCAACAAAAAGATAAAATGATACACCAGGAAGATTACTTCTAAGTAATCAACAAGTTTTTACTGCTACTACTCCCTAACACATACATAATATTCGTGTATATAGAAAGTATAACAAGTAGAAATGCACACACATATATATGTCTCAAATTTGTTCGGCAAGCATTACATTTTAAAGGATTAATGATCATCAAGAAAGTTGCTCAAATGTGGTCTACCTACATCAACATGAAATGAGCATGGGAAAGGCCCCTCTCCTGGAACTCTACCACATAGACGTCCGCCTTCAGAACGCTCAAAATATGCTTCTTGCTAAGCATTCTTTTCATCATCTCAATCTTGGACCTAAACACTCGGGCCATGAGATCTAGTTCGTCTTGCGGGGTTTGTCCTGGAAGCAGCAAGTCTTGTATCTCCTGCCAATCTGGGTTGCAGGTTATCGTCACGAAGATGTGAGGCTTATCGTACGTCACCGGGGTTTGTGTGATGTCTGCATAGGTCCACTTACTTGGAAGTTTAATGGGTGACATCTACATAATAAAGATGCCAACGTTAGTAGGTTATGGGAATAAAGTTAGGCAAACAAAAAGAGAGGGGCAATGACAGCAAAACACACACATGTGCAAAATTGCTTTATGTTGGTAGATTTGGCAGTGGTAGTTTTGGGATTCTCAGTTCTCGGTCTGGGTCCATGTTGATAGAGCCCGAGTATTAATAATTGACATGTTCCTTTGTATCCCTCGGGCTACAACAAGAACTCAAGCGTAACTTGGTTTGAAGTGGAACACTCACGACATATAGGCCGACTGCTGAAGTGGGACACTCGCCATAAGCATGTGTGCCTAAAACAAAAATGTCAAACACTATTTTGTCATGAAGTTAGCTCGGTCCATAAGCATGTGTGCCTAAATTGATGCAGCCCATCCTACGACCGCTACTACATCTACTCCCACGAGCTCCCCAAGTGGACCCATGACTCGCGCCCGAGCCAAACTCCTTCAAGCTAAGGTGAACTCGCTCCTTTCCTTGTGTGACTTCGATACACCCTTGGATGGCCTGCTACTTCATACGCATATCTTGTGCATCATCAGGTACGAAGAGAAGGACCAAGAGAACGGAAGAGCCCAAGCGGAGGAAACCAAAAGCTCTTTGTCGCCGGCGGTACTACCGACTGAGACCGCATTACCGCCCAAGACTACCACCATGCTACCGCCACCAACAGACGACTCCAGCAGAAGCCAAATACTCTCTGTCTCCGGCGGTACTACGGACTGGAACCCGGTACTCGACCACGGCTACCGCCTCTGCCATCACCAACAGACGACGCCAGCAGCAGTCCCAGGCCGGCAAGCGGTACTACCGGGCCTGGAAGCGGTACTACCGGCTGACCGGTACTACCGGACTTGCTGGACCGGTACTACCGGACATGTGTGGACCTGATCGTGTTAAGTCGGCCCAGCGCCCTGTAACCCTCTCTATATTTCGCTATTTGTTCCTAAAATACCCTTGTTTATGTGGTTGGCCTATATATAGCCCCCACCCTCCATTGTAAACCCTAGACTTGGATAATTGTAGTTGAAGACACCCCTTTGAGGATCTATCAACTATTTGTCTCATGCTCCTTGACAAGGAGCACCAAATTATCCACAAACCTCTTGGATCTTGCCTAGTGCGTTCAAGTTGTACAAGGCCTTGGGTTCTCGGTTTCTCGCCCCCAAGTCGTCAAGATCTCACCAAGCACCTCGTCCCCCGTTGTTGGTTGTGGAGAGAGAGCTTCGCCCAACACCGATCCTAGGGATTATGTTGGACCGGTTGCCACCGGCGTGAGTTATCGGCGTGTATCGTGTTTTGTGTGCGTGAGTTCATCGGGTTCTTCGTGTGCGTGTGTTCGCGGATTTCATCCCCTCTCCCCTTTCACCGCTTCCCCCTCGACCCCCGCGGAGATTCGTGAAAGATCGGGCCACCCTAAGAGGTTACCCCATGACATATTGGTATCAAGAGCAAGGTTGATCACGAATTTCCCCCCAATTTTTCTTTATCCCCCCTAAAATCGAAAATCCCACCAAAAAGAGCCCCAATTTTCCTTCGGATCGATCTTTGGATTTGGTGAGTTTTTCATGGTTTTGGTCCATAGATCTGTTGCTTTTGGAGTCGATCTATAGCCCCTGTTGTTTCCTAGCCTAGCCTTTCGGTCAGAATCCCACGAATTTGAGGTTTGTGTCAAGTGGATCTCGTTCCAGTTCTGCGACCAGCGGTACTACCGGTGGCTCAGGCGGTACTACCGCCGTCCGATTACTAGGTGGCTCAAAGTAGATTACCGCCCTCAGACTACCGGCCATACCAGCAGTACTACCACGTAAAGTTTTTCTCCTTCCCTCGACGCCTCAACTTCGTTTGCTGACTTTCCACCTCCAATTTCGCGTGTTTGTCGCCATTTTAATACAAGCTTCCGCATCAAAGTCACCCGCGCTCATCGACACCGCGACACTCGAACATCATCCCCACCAACGGTTGCAAGTCGTCAACAATACCAAAGGTATAACTTGCACCACTTTGACAGCCCCATATCTTCCTTTGCGTGTATCTATCCTATGAGAGCAACTCATTTTGTGTTTGTCTAAGCATTGTGCACTTGCCTTTGGAAAGTGAGAGTGTGAGGCCAAATACAAAAGCTAACATAGTAGCATAGAAAGGGAGAAAAAGAGAAAGAATCAAAAAAAAAGAACAAAAGAAAAATAGAAAAGATACATAGTCTCCCAAATACAAGGAGAATACCAAGCTTGTAAGCCAACAAGAGAGAGGAAAAGAGCGCACCAAGGCAAGTGCACAAATCTGTTGCTTATCTTCTTTTGGCAAACGAGTTGTGGTCTCTCCTTGAGTTGGCACGACAACCGAGCGTAGTCTTCGTTAGGACTTTTTGTGCTCATTTTCATAGTCGTGCTAACCCCGTTTTTCTCCACGTGTGTGTTCTTCCGTGTTTTTGTAGATCGTATCCTTTTGATTTTGATTTTTGGTCCTTTACCACTTAGAACAATAACCTTTTGCTTGGATCGTTTCGTTTGGTTTTCCACAATCCTAACCTTCCACCAAAAGCTTTTGAGAGTTGTAGCATATTTGTGAGTGAGTTCTTTTGCCATTTCACTTTGCACGTTGTTCGCTCATTTGTGTGGAAATTGGTTTGACATAATCTCCAAGGTGAGGTAAAAGGCTAACTCTACGCACCCTTATTCTCCATATACAACCCTTGTCGGCTTTGCATCATGGACAGGAATGGCGAGCCGTCCCAACCAGCACCACCTACCGAGGACGACACGCAATTCATGACAAGATGGGACCATTGGAAGGTCCGAGGAGAATTCAACTACCGTTGTGAAGCTCTTGAGCAGCGCCAAGATGAACAAGTTAGCGAATCCCGCATGGAGTTCAAGAACATCGATAACCGCTTCGAAGAAGTCCGAGGCCAAATGCATGCCATGCAACACAACCTCGGTCATCAAAATGAAGCTCTTGGCCACGCCCTTGCCTCAACGGATGAGAAGCTTCAACGCCTCATTGATGGGCTAGCAAGGCCACGCTCGCGCGACTCAAGCTCATCTCAGCACTCCTCAAGTGAATCAAGTGCACCTCGTCGTCACGCTTCAAGGCAACGGGATGGACCCGTTCTTCAATCAATGAGCTCTTCTCAAGCGGTACCATCTCCGCGACACGCCGCAACATCAAGCTATGATGGTGAACTCTCCGCAAGACCTCCAAGACGTGAAGCGAGCCGACCACAACCAAGGGCACTTGTGATTCAACAAGAGCAACCTCGCATGGACCACCAAGCCCATCGACATCGACATGTCCTTTCAACAACAAGTGAAGCATCCGAAGAGGACGAACAAGATCATCGTTGACGTGAAGCATTCGAAGATCCACCAAGGCATCATCATCGACATGATCATCAACATCGGCAACATGATAGTCATGACGAGCCTCCTCCACACCAAGAAGAAAGAGAGCAGCCCATTGCGCATGTGGCTCGACGTCCTCCTCGCCACATGGCGCAAGACAATGCTCCTCGGCATCAACCACGACAAGAACAAGAGCAAGCTCCCCAAGCTCGTCGTGAGGATGCACAACCTCCTCCTCGTCCTCAACCCCGCCAACAACACGAGCAAGCTCCCCAAGCTCGTCGTCAAAACCAAGTTCCTCCACCAAACGCGGCACCTCATCAACCGCAAGGGCAACGCAACCATCACCAAGCAAGACATGAGAGCTCGGATGATGATGATGACCGCCAAAATCATGGAAACCGCCGCAACCGGAACCACAATGGAGAAGAAACTTTCGGCAAGCTCAAATTCACCATGCCCAAGTTCACCGGTTCCAATGAACCCGAAGAATATCTCTCTTGGGAACTCAAGGTTGACAAGATCTTCCGCATGCACAACTTTAGCAATGAGAAGATGATGGCCATGGCATCCCTCGAGTTTGATGAGTATGCCAACCTTTGGTGGGAACAAGTCCAACTCGCTCGAGAATCAAAAGAAGAGCCTCCAATCTCAACTTGGCAAGACATGAAGGCCCATATGAGATCTCGCTTTGTTCCTTCGCACTACACGCGTGACCTCTTCAACAAGCTTCAAACGCTTAGTCAAGGGACAAAGACCGTGGAAGAGTACTTCAAGCAAATGGAGCTCAACATGATCCGTGCCAACATTGAAGAGCGTGATGAACAAACAATGGCACGCTTCCTCAATGGCTTGAACCATCCAATCAAGCGCATCACCGAATGATTTGGTAATGAGATTGTTAGTTTAACTAATAGCTTATGCATATCAAGTTCATCTCTTCGAAAGATTAACTAGCTGATATCTTCACCAAACCATTGTATCTTCTTTTGTTTACAGGATATAGACACCATCATAACTTACTGAATACTTCAGGCCATAGTTAAGATTGAGGAAGGGTGTTAAACTTTGTATTTATCTGTACAATACCTATAACATGTACATGTACGTACCTCTTTGCTACTCCTATATATTATGATAGGCCATGCCCTAGAGCGATGCGCTAGTTCCCCCGTCAAGTCTAATATGCAGCGAGGGTGCGGCTAGGCGCAATGCACCAATGACGCCGACCTACGGCGTTGTTGCGCCTAGAGCTGGGCCTCCTCTCTTGTGGTAGGCCAGTCAGCACTCGTGGAAGTACTGGTCCCGTACGCTCGTTCTCAGGGTGCTCAGTGAAGTACATGAGCTCTCTCTGGCCAGTAAGGAGATCTCTAACCCATACCCTTTCCTTTAGAGGAGAAAAAGGATCCCCAAAACTTAGAGGAGTATATTTGCTCCTCTAAACTTTGGCAGCCGGATCCGATCCCCAAAAATTTACAGTAAAACATTTTCATCAAAATTTTCAAATCTTCACACCACATGTTAAGTATCCATATTACAAATATGCATAAATATTATCCAAAATACATTAAATCGATCATGTTAAAGCCAAAAGTGAGGCCTTCACCATCTCGGCCACCTCTTCCACCATCTTGGCCACCTCAAAGAGCACCTCGGCCACCATCAACATCATCACCACCACCACCTAGCTCTCAGGCCAAGATCCTCGCATGAGAAATCCCCCAATATGCCCTAGCCTTGTCATCCAATGTTCTTGGGTTCATGAACATGATGTTGTGGTCGGCATCCTCCCTCTCCTTGGCCAACTTCTCTCTCTAAAGTGTTAGATGCTCCTCCTCTAGCTTCTTCTCCTTCGTTACCCTCTCTTCTTCGAGTGCAATCCTTCTCTCCACCACCAACTTGGACTGCCACTTCTCCTCCTCCAACACTTTGAGCTAATTCCACCTAGACTCCTTGTCCTCCTTATATTCGGCCGCCAATGCTTTCTTTGTCTCGATGATGGCATTGATGAAGGGAATATGTCCTGAGAGGCAATAATAAAGTTGTTATTATGTATATTCTAAGTATATGATAGATGTTTATTTTGCATGCTATAATTGTATTAATATGGAAACATTAATACATGTGTGTTTGATAAACAAATGGAAAGTTCCTAGTTATGCCTCTCTTATAAACTAGCTTGTTGATTAACAAGATGATCAAGGTTTCCTGATCATAGACATTGGATGTTGTTAATAACGAGGTCACAACATTATTGAAATGGTGTGATGAACATTCATCCAAAGTATGGCATTATGATCAAAGTCATTGTGTTTATATTGCTATAACAACATACGGAGTAATCCTAATCCTTAGACCATGAGATCATGTTAATCACTAACACTAGAAGAGTATCTTGATGACATCAAATGTCACACTGTAACAGGGTGACTATAAAGATGGGTTTAGTTCTATGAAGGTGTTATGTTGAGGCTCATGGATCAAGAGTGGAATTTGTCCATCCCGATGATGGATAGATATACTCTGGTCCCTCTCGGTGATATCACATTAGTTAGCTTGCAAGCAAGTGATTTGATCACTGGAATGTTATATCACGGGAACAAGAAAAGAGTACATGTAGGTAACGATATCAAACAAGGTATGAAGATACCGATGATCTAATCTCAGACATGTAATATATCGCGAGACAAAGGGACTAAGATTATAGCGTAAAAGGTTCTCATGATCACAAGAAGTCATTGTTGAATGTGTGGGAGTCGGTATGGATCTCTAGGTCCTACTTCTAATTATTGATCCGAGAGGGGTCTCGATCATGTTCGCATTATTCGCGAACCATAGGATGACACACTTAAGCGACACCGACACCATTTGGAACAAATAGTTTCTTGACGAAAAGAATTACAAAGCGCGGGAATTTATTTCAGTAGACACCGAAATTGTTTCGGGTGAAATTGCTGAAAGTGTTTCCGCATGTGAAATAGAATTCTAGCAAGGGGTTTTATGTGAATGTTTGTCCATTAAAGTAATTGACAAAATTCTGAATAAATAAAAGGAGTTTTATTTAAAGAGAGATTGCATTAAATTTGGTCAAAATTTAATGGGATTTTTGAGTGGGATTTTGAGTGGAGAAATGAAGGGGCTAAAAAGTGAGTGGGAGCTTCACCCACATGAATGGAGGAGGGGAGGGGGCTTCCCCATGCACCGGCCACCCCCTTGGGGTGCCCCCTCCCTCCTATATAAATCCCCCCTCTCCCTATCTCTCACTCACACCTCCTCATGAAGGATCTCTCTCCCCCTCTAGTTTATCCCCCATGGTCTCGGACTAGCGAGATACATGTTCCCGGTGGCTTTTCGTTGAGAAAGAGTTGTTGCTTCCGCTGCATCACTGGAGCGAGGAGGCGGAGGTTGCTCGGTGGCTTAGACGTGTGTGCGAGCACGGATGCGCTGCTGATTTGCGGTGCTAGACTTCTTCTCGATCTTGAGATTGGCAAGCGTTAGTCTACATCATCCACGAGTAAAACCTCGTTAAACTTTGTCGGTCTACAAGGGTATGTTCTCAATGGATGTATATCCACCCGTTGCTTGTATCTAGTAGATAGATCTTGGTACATAGTTGTTCGCATCGTAGGAATTTTTTTGTTTTCTATGTCGTGAACCCTAGAGTGGTATCAGAGCCTGATCTATGCGTTGAAGGAAATATGCCCTAGAGGCAATCATAGAGATGATTATATTTCATATGTATCCATGAGTTATTGTAATGTTCCTCAAATATCCATATCAGGCAACTTGTATTGACTGGCAATTATGTGAATTGTTTGTGAAACTCTTTACTTGTATGGTTATTTAATAGTTGTCCCTAGTCGGAGTTCATGTGAGGATACACGTGGATATGAGACTAGCACATCGATTGGTTGATGACTATGTTTCGCAAGTCATAGACATTGAGATGTCAAACCAATGAGTGGACACATGTTATGAACATGGGGTTGGACTGACCCAACCTGAGACTGGCAATTAGTTGCAGCTCTCTCTCTACACATCGTGTACGTTTTGTCCTTAGACCTGAGATTGTCGCATGTACTTGAGATGTGGATCGACCTACTTTGGGGCTATCAAACGCTGCATGCAACAGGTAGTTATAAAGGTAGCTTTCGGGTTTGTACTGAAGCATGCTGCAAGGCATGGTCAATCAAGATGGGATTTGCCCCTCTCTACTTGAGAGAGATATCTCTGGGCCCCTCGAGTGATCGGATCCAGAAATGCACGGCCATGCTACATATGGTTAAGAGTTAACCTAGTTAACTGATTCTGAATCACAGTATCGAGAAAGAGAGGTCAGCTTGGAGCAAGACCAAATATCGTGAGGCAAAGGGAAAGACATGTACTAAACCTTGTGATGGTTCGTCCGATATGATCTTTGTATGCGTTTTGGAGTTGGCACGTCTTGCTAGAGGCCGCTACCAACTATTGACAGAATAAGTGTATTCGTGTCATGTCTATACGCATATGAACCTATAGGGTCACACACTTAAGGGGCTGGAAGCTTAATGAGGATTGGATCCGAATTAGACCAGGCTTAGGCTACTAATGGGCTGCTAATGTAGAAGCCCACTAGGGACGCCTATATAAGAGAGGGTGGGGCGAGATGACCAAGGTTAGACCTTAGACCATTCCACCTAGCCGCCACTCCTCACGCCTGTGTCACATGCGCGGACCTAGCAGTCCAGCGTCTGACGCTTCCATCCCGCACGTGTGGATACCTCGTAGGTGCTGCATCTGTGGCACTTGGACGAGTCGCGCAAGGGGAGCTTCTCGTGGGACAAGTACAAGGAGGAGACGTGGAACGTCTACACTACCTCGACGCGCTTCATCAATTCCGCAACTGCGCGTCTAGTGGTAATCTCGTGATCTATGACAACAGTAATCCTGGTTTACGCGGTAGATTTTTTTTTGATTTGCGCTAGTGTAGCCTACCCGTATCCCTTCAGTGGTATCAGAGCCGATGCTATTCAGTTATAGGTTCAGGATGTTTGCATATGGTGATATGCAGATTGATATGAATGATGTGATTGTTTATATAGCGGTGGTTCAGGATTGATCTATGATCTTGTTTTCCGTGATCATGATTCTGAGGTTGTCGAACGACTTACCCCTACCGGTCGGTTTCCGCCATCGGGGTAGACAGTGACACATAAATCCTGTTGAATCATGCGAAAATCAATATGATTGATCGAATCGGAACCTAGATCTAAAATCGATGTACCGTGATCAAAGGAGTTTGATTGAATCGGGACAGGAGTTGGTTTATGGTAAATTTGATTTGCTGATCAAAATCCTTAAATAAAATTGCCCCTTCGAACCCTGCAAGGTGAGACCCCCTAGACCCCCCTTAATCGTAGCCTGTTTTGTATCTCGTTAAGGTAACTAGGTGTTGCGATGTCACATGATCCGGTAGAATAAGATTCTATGCATAACTTCTTTTTGCAGGATGTATGTGATCAGTATGGCCCATATATGTATGTGATGCATGTATGAAATTTTGCATGACCCGCGTGTCGTGAGTAGGGCAACACGGCTGGAGCCATATGTGTTGTCATTTATTGTAATGGCCTGCGTGCCAACTTGTGATGATCCCAATACTATGTAATTTTGATTACTAGTTGTTAGGAGTAATAGCTTGTATTAGTTCTTGGAGGACTCATCACTTGGAAGATGGCTCACATGGAACATGAAGATGGAGATCATCATGGTGGACAGGTTCTATGGTGATGGAGATCACCATGAGAAAATGGGCCATACTATGTCACATCTATGTGAATGCTATTCTTATGTGTTTTACTACTATGCATGCTTAGATGATAGAAGTAGAACGATCCCTCAGAAAGTTTAAGTTTAACCATGCCCTCCCAACCAAACCTTGCACCATCCTATGCCCTATACAATCGTTGGTGGGCCTATGAAATTAGGGTGCCGCATTTTCCTTGGCTAGATGGGTTTGTATCGGATACCTACACGCATAAGGGTTGGTGAAATTGACAAGGTCATCTTAAAAGTTAAGGACCTTGGGGCATAAAGGTTGGGCGCCTAGTTTTGACATAGAGATGTCACCCAACAACAAGAGTCATATGTGATATGATTAGCAAGTGTTGCTTACCGATTTACCTTGTCTTCTAGCAGCGATGCTAAATCTCACTAGTCGACTTGTTAATTGTGGATCTTGAATCACTTAGTATCAATAGAGGGATATTGATTTAAGTGGGAGTATATGCTATTAAATTGTTTAATATGTTTTACTCTTTCATGGTTACATGGCTTAGTATTTTGCATGTCTTCTGTTGTAGATCAATGGCACCGAACACAAAATCACCTTTCTCTTTACGTTCGATTCTTGACAAAGATAAACTAAATGGAACAAACTATTCGGACTGGGTCCGTAACCTGAGAATTGTTCTCAGGTCTGATAAAAAAGCAGTTGGATACCCCAATCCCCGATAAACCTGCTGATAATGCATCTGCTGCCCTAAAGAACGCCTACAAGAGAGCATGTGATGATTCTCTTGAGGTTAGCTGTCTTATGCTTGCATGCATGGAACCTGAACTCCAAAAGAAGTTTGAGGATCAGGATGCGTACGATATGATCGTGGCGCTTAAGGACATGTTCCAAGATCAGGCAAGGACTGAGAGGTACAATGTTGCCAAGTCCTTTGTCGAATGCAAGCTAGCAGAGGAGCATTGTAGGCCCCATGTGATCAAAATGGTTGGTTCTGATTAGACTTTGGAAAATCTTGGTTTTCCACTAGGCCAAGTTGGCCACCGACTTCATTTTGGTGTCTCTTCCATCCAGCTATGGGCGTTCATTTGAACTACCATATGCATGGGGTGGAGAAGGGCCTTAATGAATTATGTGGGATGCTTAAAATAGCGAGAAAGTGACATGAAGAAGTGTGCAGGGCATAGCCATGTGATGGTGCGTGAGAACAAGCCTAGCTTCAAGAAAAGGGTACTTCTTGGAAGAAGAAGGGCAAGGCTAAGGATACGATCCTAAGCTGCACCAAAGCAAAAGGCTGGACACAGTAGAAGACACTGAGTGCTTCTTTTGTCATGAACATGGCCCTTTGGAAGAGAAACCGCAGCAAGTACGGGCTTCTTTGAAGAAGAGTGGAAGTAAAAGTAATTACCACTTAGGTACGCTTGAGGTAAATGGTGTTGACATTCATCTCGACGATTCCTATGTTAACTCTTGGGTATTTGATACCGGATCGGTTGCTCATATTTGCAATTCGATGCAGGGGCTAATAAGGACTAGAGAAGTGCATAAAGGCGAAGTGGATTTTCGCGTCAGAAATAAAGCAAGGGTTGCTGCATTATTCGTCGGCATCATGCAACTTCACCTTCCGTCAGGATTTATTATGGAGTTGAATAATTGTTATTACATTCCTAGTATGGGTCGAAACATTTTATCACCTTCATGTTTGATGAGGGATGGTTATTCATTCGCGAGTGCAAACAATGGTTGTGTAATCTCTAAGAATGATATGTTTATGGCTAATGCTCCCATTGTGAATGGGTTATTTATTTTAAATCTTGATGATGCATCTATTTACAATGTTAGTGCTAAAAGGCTTCGGCCTAATGATTTGAGTCCTACCTATTTATGGCATTGTCGTTTGGGGCATATAAGTGAAAAGCGCATGAAGAAGCTCCATGGTGATGGTCTTCTAACTTCGTTTGATTTTGAATCATACGAAACATGTCAGGTTTGTTTACTTGGAAAGATGACCAAATCGCCTTTTTCAGGTTTACCCGAGAGAGCGACAGACTTGTTGGAACTCATACATACTGATGTATGTGGACCAATGAGCACGACAGCCAGAGGGGGATATCACTACTTCATTACTTTTACTGATGATTTCAGTAGATATGGTTATCTCTACTTGATGAGGCATAAGTCTGAAACTTTTGAAAAGTTCAAGGAGTTTCAGAGTGAAGTAGAGAATCAACGTGGCAAGAAAATAAACGCCTTGCGATCTGATCGTGGAGGTGAATATTTGAGTCACAAGTTTAGCGATCATCTTAAGAGTTGCGGAATTGTTCCACAACTTACGCCGCCCGAAAAGCCACAAAGAAACGGGGTCTTCGAACGGCGTAATCGAACTTTGTTGGACATGGTTCGATCGATGATGAGCCAGTCGGATTTACCATTATCATTTTGGGGTTACGCTCTAGAAACGGCAGCTTTCACACTTAATAGGGTACCATCTAAATCCATAGTTAAGACACCATATGAGATGTGGACTGGAAAGTATCTCAGTTTGTCTTTTCTAAAGATTTGGGGTTGTGATGCATTTGTCAAGCGACTTCAGTCGGACAAGCTAACACCCAAATGGGATAAGTGCATTTTCATGGGATATCCGAGGGAAACCTTAGGGTATTACTTCTACAACCGAGAGGAGGGCAAAGTGTTTGTCGCTCGTAGCGGTGTTTTCCTAGAGAAAGATTTTCTCACAAAGGGAACAAGTGGAAGGTCAGTGCGACTTGAAGAAATTCAAGATGAGCCAGTTGGGGATGCTTCTACGAGTGATGCTATTGTAGCAGAACAAGTTGAGGAACCCGTGGCAACAGAAGCACCACAACCACGAAGGTCAGCGAGGCTCCACAAAGCGCGAGAATTATTATTGTTAGGCAATGATGAGCCTGCGACCTATGCAGAAGCGATGGTGGACCTAGACTCTGAGAAATGGCTGATCGCCATGAGATCCGAGATAGAGTCCATGGGAGACAATCAAGTTTGGAACTTGGTTGACCCACGATGGTTTTAAAGCCATCGAGTGCAAATGGATCTATAAGAAGAAGATTGATATGGATGGAAATGTTCACATCCATAAAGCTCGACTTGTTGCAAAAGGTTTTCGACAATTTCAAGGAGTTGACTATGATGAGGCTTTCTCGCCCGTAGCGATGCTTAAATCTATACGGATAATTATAGCCATTGCTGCACATTTCGAATATGAAATATGGCAGATGGATGTCAAGACGGCTTTCCTAAATGGAATCCTAACTGAGGACGTGTATATGATGCAACCCGAAGGTTTTGTCGATCCAAACAATGCTGGAAAGGTATGCAAACTTCTGAAGTCCATTTATGGGCTGAAGCAAGCATCTCGGAGTTGGAACATTCGATTTGATGAAGTTGTAAAGGAGTTTGGCTTCATAAAAAATGAACAAGAACCTTGTGTTTACAAGAAGGAAAGTGGGAGAGCGCTAGTATTTCTAATCTTATATGTAGATGACATATTGCTGATTGGAAATGACATTCCTATGCTCGAGTTTGTTAAGACTTCATTGAAAAATAGTTTTTCGATGAAGGACTTGGGAGAAGCGGCATATATTCTGGGTATCAAGATCTATAGAGATAGATCAAGAAGGCTAATTGGATTAAGCCAGAGTACATACATTGACAAAGTGTTGAAACGGTTCAGCATGGAAGAGGCTAAGAAGGGGTTCTTGCCCATGTCTCACGGCATTAAACTCAGCAAGACTCAGTGTCCTTCGACTACTGATGAGCGTCAGTGCATGAGCAGGGTTCCATATGCTTCGGCTATTGGATCCATCATGTATGCAATGATATGTACTCGCCCAAATGTTTCCTATGCTCTAAGTGTTCTGGCGGATACCAGGCTGATCGGTGAAGGTCCTTTGGACATCGGTAAAGAACATCCTTAAGTACTTGAAAAGGACTAAGGATGTGTTCCTAGTTTATGGAGGTGAGGATGAACTCAGTGTAAAGGGTTACACAGATGCGAGTTACCTTAACGACTCAGATGATTCGAAATCGCAATCAGGTTATGTGTTTGTCATGAATGGTGGTGCTGTGAGCTGGAAAAGTTCCAATCAAGATACGGTGACCTCCTCTTCAACAGAAGCTGAATATATTGTTGCCTCGGAGGCCGTAAAGGAAGTTGTTTGGATTAGGAATTTCCTGATCGCTCTCGGTGTGGTTCAGGGCGCGTCCAATCCCTTGGACGTTTATTGTGACAACAATGGTTCTATTGCACAAGCCAAGGAACCTAGACAGCACTAGAAGAACAAACATATTCGCATGCGTTACCATCAGACTCGAGAGTTCGTTGAGGATGGTAGTGTCATGATATGCAAAATACATACGGACTCAAATGTTGTTGATCCCTTGACTAAGCCTCTCCCGCAGCCCACACATGAAGCGCACACAAGAGCAATTGGTATTAGATACATTTTAGATTGACTCTAGTGCAAGTGGGAGACTGAAGGAAATATGCCCTAGAGGCAATCATAGAGATGATTATATTTCATATGTATCCATGAGTTATTATAATGTTCCTTGAATATCTATATCAGGCAACTTGTATTGATTGGCAATTATGTGAATTGTTTGTGAAACTCTTTACTTGTATGGTTATTTAATAGTTGTCCCTAGTCGGAGTTCATGTGAGGATACACGTGGATATGAGACTAGCACATCGATTGGTTGATGACTATGTTTCGCAAGTCATAGACATTGAGATGTCAAACCAATGAGTGGACACATGTTATGAACATGGGGTTGGACTGACCCAACTTTGAGGCGGCAATTAGTTGCAGCTCTCTCTCTACACATCGTGTCGTTTGTCCTTAGACACGAGATTATCGCATGTACTTGAGATGTGGATCGACCTACTTTGGGGCTATCAAGCGCTGCAAATGTGGGTAGTTATAAAGGTAGCTTTCGGGTTTGTACTGAAGCATGCTGCAAGGCATGGTCAATCAAGATGGGTTTGCCCCTCTCTACTTGAGAGAGATATCTCTGGGCCCCTCGAGTGATCGGATCCAGAAATGCATGGCCATGCTACATATGGTTAAGAGTTAACCTAGTAAAGGGATTCCGAATCACAATATCGAGAAAGAGAGGTCAGCTTGGAGCTAGACCAAATATCGTGAGGCAAAGGGAAAGACATGTACTAAACCTTGTGATGGTTCGTCCGATATGATCTTTGTATGCGTTTAGGAGTTGGCACGTATTGCTAGAGGCCGCTACCAACTATTGACAGAATAACTGTATTCGTGTCATGTCTATACGCATATGAACCTATAGGTTCACACACTTAAGGGACTGGAAGCCTAATGAGGATTGGATCCGAATTAGACCAGGCTTAGGCTAGTAATGGGCTGCTAATGTAGAAGCCCACTAGGGATGCCTATATAAGAGAGGGTGGGGTGAGATGACCAAGGTTAAACCTTAGACCATTCCACCCAGCCGCCACTCCTCACGCCTGTGTCGCACGCGCGGACCTAGCAGTCCGGCACGTGTGGATACCTCGGAGGTACTGCATCTGTGGAACTTGGACGAGCCACGCAAGGGGAGATTCTCGTGGGACGAGGACAAGGAGGATACGTGGAACGTCTGCACTGCCTCGACGCGCTTCATCAATTCTGCAACTGCGCATCTAGTGGTAATCCCGTGATCTATGACAACAGTAATCCTGGTTTACGCGGTAGAATTTTTTTGATTTGCGCTAGTGTAGCCTACCCGTATCCCTTCATGTGTAGATGCTTTGCACGAGTAGTACACATATGAGTATGTGGGCGATGATGATCATGTTATCGCTTCTTGTTTGTACTTTGGATATTGGTGGCATAGTGGGATGAAGCGGCTCAGACAAACTTCACATGTCCTCGCACATGAGACCTGTTCCACGCTTGACATGCAACTAGTTTTGCATAAGTGGCTAGTGGGTGTTTGTCTCTCCTACTATAGTCAATATCTAATTTAAAACGAGTTGTTAATAATTTGGTTATCCTCGTTGTGGCTCCATGTTCATAGGTAAGAACGGTTCTATCTTCGAAAGCCCTAAGCCACGTAAAACTTGCAATGGATAAATTAGAAGCGTCTAGTTTAGATTGTTGCTGGGCTAGTGTCATGATATGGTAATGTTGTAAGTAAAAGTATAGTCGATACTCTTACAACACACCTAACTTGTAAGTTCCATAGACCTTGGCCTTACACACAAAGGAATGATAGAGATCATACCATGATGCACATGATGATGATCAAGTGCAAGAACCATATCATTTCACTTTTCACATATGATGTTTGTTGCATCTTATATTGCTTGTTTGGCATTTTATTAGCATAATAAGATGATCTCTCATTTAGATATCAAGATAAAAATGTGTTCTCCCTTAAGTATGCACCGATTATGTTTCTCCGCTTCAAGACATCACGTAATGATCGGGTGTTCTTAGATCCACGATCATATTTTAGGTGTAAGACAATTTTACACACGTGAATACTAAGGTTCTTACTTGGCGAGCCTAGCATGTACATACATGGCCTCGGAACATGGACCGAAAGGTTAAGCATGAGTCATATGCTGATACGACTGACGTGATGATCGGACTTGGTGTAGTGGATTTGATTCATGTAATCACCAAAAAGGCACGAGGGATGTCATTTTTGAGTGGGAGTTCATTCATAATTTGGATTAGTTGAACTCGATCTATCATAAACTTAGTCTAAACTTTACAAATTCTGTTGTAGATGGCACCACCTGCTTTTAATTTCAATGTGTTCATTGAGAAAGAGAAACTTGCGACGAATGGTAGCAACTTTACCGACTGGGCTATGAATTTGAGGATTCTCCTCTCTGCTGCATAGAAGAAATATGTGCTAGAAGCGCCGCTAGGCCCCCACCACTTGATGATGCCCCTGGCAAGGAAAATAATATCTATTTGATTCACCAGGAGAACCACACCTTAGTTCATTGCGGCATATTGTATGGGTTGGAGCCAGAAATTCGAAAGCGTTTCTAAAACGGCAATGCCTTTGATACAATGGGTGAGTTGAAAATGATTTTCGACACCCATGCTGTTGTAGAGAGTTATAATGCTTCAGAAAAGTTCTTTAGCTGCATGATGGAAGAGAACAACTCCATTAGTGAGCACATACTCAAATGTCTGGGTACGCCGATAAGCTTGTGTCCTTGGGAATATCGATTCCCATTGACTTAGGCATACATCATGTTCTCCAATCTCTGCCACCTAGCTACAAGAGCTTCGTGATGAACTATAACATGCAGGGCATGAAGAAGTCTCTCCCCGAGCTTCTGTCAATGCTTAAGACTGCAGAGATGGAGATCAAGAAAGAACATCAAGTGTTGATAATCAATAAGACCACTGGTTTGAAGAAAGACAGGAAGGATAAACAGAAGGGAAAGAAGGGCAGCAAATTGGTTGTCGTACCTGAAAATAAATCCCGAGTTGGCCCTAAGTATGATACTGAGTGCTACTATTGTAAGGGGACTGGCCATTGGAAGCGCAACTTCCCCAAGTATTTGGCAGACAAGAAGGCCAGCAAGGCAAACAAAGGTATATACGATATACATGTTATTGATGTGTACTTTACTAGTACTCGTAGTAGCACCTGGGTATTTGATACCGGATCGCTTGCTAATATTTGTAACTCGAATCAGGGGTTGCAAAACAAGCGACTGCTAGCAAGGGGTGAGGTCAAGATGCGTGTCGGCAACCGATCAAGCGTAGATGTGATCATCGTCGGAATGCTACCTCTCCACTTACCGTCGGGATTAGTTATAAACCTAAATAATTGTTATTTGTTGCCTGCACTGAGCATGAACATTGTATCCAGATAATTTTTGATGCGCAGTGGTTATTCACTTAAATCCGAAAACAATGGTTGTTCGATTTATATGAATGATATATTTTATGGTCATGCACCTATGATGAATGGTTTATTTCTGTTGGATCTCGATAATAGTGTTACACATATTCATAATGTTAATGCTAAAAGGATTAAACTTAATGATGATATATCCGCATATATGTGGCACTGCCGTCTAGGTCATATTGGCGTTAAACGCATGAATAAACTCCATTCAGATGGACTTTTAGAATCACTTGAATTTGAATCATTTGATACATGTGAGCCATGCCTTATGGGAAAGATGACTAGAACGCCATTTTCTAGTTCAATGGAACGGGCGATAGATTTATTGGAAATCATACACTCTGATGTGTGTGGTCCAATGAGTGTGTCGGTGCGAGGTGGATATCGTTATTTTATTACTTTCATGGATGATTATAGTAGATACGGTTATATCTACTTGATGAAACACAAGTCTGAAACCTTTGAAAAGTTCAAGAAATTTCATAATGAAGTGGAAAATCTGAAGGGTTTCGCAGCATAGTAAATCAAAATTTTCTACGGAAGCGAACCGAGGGAAAGCCAAGATCTAATCTAGGAGATGCAAACAACGAGAGAGATTGGATTAGATCTTCATACCCTTGAAGATTCGCCGCAGTGAACGTTCGTCGGAGCGTGGGTGATGTAGTCGTATCGCTTCTCCTCCTCGCGATCCGATCCGATCTAGCACCACAAGTGGCGGTGCCTCCGTGAGATGCACGTGCAGCACCTCGGCGTCTCCTCCTTCCTCGGACCAGCAAGTAGGGTGGAGAGATAGATTGGATCTACAACACGGGGCGTGGTGTATATGGTGGAGAATTTGCGGAGGCTTCGCCTACAAGCAGTCGGGAGGGAGAGAGAGGGAGGCGGGCAACTAGGGTTTGGAGGAAGGTGTGTGTGGGGGAGGCGCACCAGCCCTCTATATAGAGGGGGGTGCGGCCAGCCCTTGCCCATCCTCCAAGCCTATCTCTAGTTTAAACGATTTAAACTCTCCCTTCTAGAAACCCTATCTTATCTCTAGTTTAAACGATTTAAACTTATCTAGGATCGGCTGGGTCCTATGGGGCCTTGTGCCCCTGGCCCAATGCAGCCAGGACACAACCTCATAGGCCCATGCCCCCTCCCGGAAAGTGGGACCACGTTGGCCCCCTTCCGGAAGGTTCTAGAAGCTTCCGGTACAATACCGATTAACCCGGAACAATTCCGAACTCCAAAAACTGCACTGCCTTATACGAATCTTATTCTCCGGACCATTCCGGAACCTCTCGTGATGTCTCGGATCCCATCCGAGACTCCGAACAAAAATTCATAAACCAAGTATCCAATCTATCCTAGCGTCGAGACACGTTAAGTGTGTGACCCTGCGGGTTCGAGAATATGCAGACATGATCTTCTATCAATAATCAACAGCGGGTGCAGGCACCCATATTGACTCCACACATTCATCGATGATCATATCGGATGAACCACGATGCCAGGATTCAATCAATCCCATATATATATTCCCTTCGTCTCGCGATATTTTACTTGCCCGAGATTCGATCGTCGGTATCGTCATACCTAGTTCAATCTCGTTCACAGCAAGGACTTTACTCGTTCCGTAATCCGATATCACTTTGTGATTAACTCCTTAACCACATGCTTGCAAGCGGTGTTGATATCGATTACCGAGTGGGCCCGTATATCTCTCCGACTTGGGAGGGACAAATTCCATCTCGATACATACAACCCAATGATACTTTCCGATCACGAGAGACACCTTTATGATCACCCTCTCATAGGATGACGTTTGATGACCTCAAAGCTTTCTTCCGATACGGGGAGTTGTATTATCTCATGGTCTAAGGAATACAATATTTGACATGAGAAAAGCACAAAGGCGAACACGATGAAACGATCTAATAGCTTTGCTTAGTTTGGGTCATCCACCATATCAGTCTCCCAATGATATGATCTCATTATCAATCGACAACTCATGTCTATGGTTAGGAAACCTTAACCATCATTGATCAATGAGCTAGTCCAGAGAGGCGTACTAGGGACACGGTGTTGTTCACAAACCACACAAGTATTAAAGTTTCCGCAATACAATTCTAGCATGGAATATAAACTTTATCATGAACAAGAATTATAATAATAACATCTTTATTATTGCCTCTAGGGCATAATTCCAACAGTCTCCCACTTGCACTAGAGTCAATAATCTAGTTTACATTTGGCAACAATCTCACACCCATGGCGAGGTCTTGATCATATTTTACGTGGAAGAGGTTTAGTCAATGGATCTGCGACATTCGGATCTGTATGTACTTTGCTAATCTTGATCTCCATCTCGCTATATAATCTCGGATTATATGAAACTTCAAGTTGATATGCTTGGTCTTTGGATGATATCTTGGTTCCTTAGCGAGTGCTATGGCGCGGTGTTGTCACACAATATCTCCAGTGGGTCCAATGCACTTGGAACCACGCCAAGCTCGGTGATGAAGTTCTGATCCAAACTCCTTCACTTGACGCTTCGCAGCAGCCATGTATTCTCGCTTTCATCGTAGATCCCGCGATCACGCTTTGCTTGCAGCTTCTCCACTCACAGCTCCTCCATTCAAAATATACACGTATCACGTCCCGAGATTTAGAATCATCCTTGTCGGTGTCGAAACTAGCATCGACGTAACCTTTACTGACGAGCTGTTCATCACCCCATAGACTAAGAACATTTCTTTAGTCCTATTTAGGTACCTTAGGATGTTCTTCATGGCTGTCCATGTTCCACTCTGAATCACTTTGATATCTGCTCATCAAACTAAGAGCATTGGACACATCCGGTCTAGTACACAAGATGGCATACATGATGGAGCCTATGGCGAGGCATAAGGCACTTTGCTCATAGCTTCCCTATCATTTACCGTGCTGGACACCGAGCCTTGCTCAATATCTTACTCGACAACATAGGCACCGAACCTTTCAATGCCTTATCCATTCGAACCTTTTCGAACTTTGTCTAGGTATGTACCGCTTAAAGCTATCAGCGTCTTTGTCTATCTCTATAGATTTTGATGCCCAATATATAGCGACTTCACCTAGGTCTTTCATTGAAAACACTTGTTCAAATAACTCTTCACATCGTTAAGCATGTTGATGTCATTTCCAATAATCAATATGTCATCCACATATAGTACCGTAAACGCCACCGAGCTCCCACTCACTTTCTTGTAGATGCAAGCTTCAGAGCAATTTGGAACAAATCCAAAGCTCTTGATCACTTGATCAAAACGAAGGTTCCAACTCGAGACGCTTGCTTGATCCATAAATGGAACGCTGAAGTTTGCATACTTTATCAGCATCCTTAGGATCGAAAACCTTCGGTTGCATCATATACAACTCTTCATCAATGTTGCCATTGAGGAAAGCGATCTTGACATCCATTTGCCATATTTCATAATCATGAAGCGCAGCAATTGCTAATAAAATCCGAATGGACTTAAACATCGCCACGGGAGAGAAAGTCTCATCGTAGTCAACACCTTGAACTTGTCGAAAACCTTCGCAACAAGCCGCTTTTATAGGCGGTAACATTACCATCCGCGTCCATTTTCTTCTTGAAGATCCATTTGCACTCAACGGACTTTCGGTCGCTAGGAGGGTCCACCAAAGTCCATACTTGGTTTTCGCTCATGGATCCCAATTCGGATTTCATGGCTTCTAGCGATTTCTCAGAGTCTGGGCTCATCATCGCTTCCTCATAGTTGGTAGGTTCTTGTCTTCTACTAACAAGACAAAAGACAGGTTGCCGTTACACTCAGAGGGGCACGCGACCTTGTCGACTGCGGACGTTCAAGAGACAAGATCGTCCAAGCTTCATGATCCTTGTCATTAGCTTCCTCTATTGTTGGTGCGGTGACTTTGGAACAATTTCAGGTGCTGCGCTACTCTCCAATTCAAGAGAAGGTTCAATAACCTCGTCTAGCTATACTTTCCTCCCACTCACTTCTTTCGAGAGAAACTCCTTCTCAAGAAAGGAACCGTTCTTCGACAAACACTTTGCCTTCGGTTCTGCGGATAGAAGGTATACCCAATAGTTTCCTTAGGGTATCCTATGAAGACGCATTCCTCCGCTTTGGGTTCGAGCTTGTCCGCATCAACTTCTTGGCGTAAGCCGCATCCCCAAACTTTAAGAAACGACAACTTAGGTTTAGCACCAAACCAGTTCATACGGTGTCGTCTCAACGGATTTAGATGGAGCCCTATTTAAAGTGAATGCAGGTTTCTAATGCATAACCCCAAAATGATAACGGCAAATCAAGAAGAGACATCATCGATCGGACCATATCTAATAGGGTTCGATTCGGCTCAGACACACCATTGCTTGTGGTGTTCCGTGGCGTGAGTTGTGAAACGATTCCACTTGCTTTGAGATGCGTGAGAAAATCATAACTCAAATATTCGCCCCACGATCGGATCGTAGAAACTTAATCTTCATTACGATGGTTCTCCACTTCATTCTGAAATTCTTTGAACTTTTCAAACGTTTCAGATTTATGTTTCATTAAATAGATATACCCATATCTACTTAAGTCATCGGTAAAAGTGAGAAAATAGCGATATCCACCGCACGTCGAAACACTCATCGGTCCGCATACATCGGTGTGTATGATTTCCAACAAGTCCGTTGCTCGCTCCATCATACCGGAGAACGGGGTTTTGATCATCTTGCCCATGAGGCATGGTTCGCATGTGTCAAATGATTCAAAATCAAGAGACTCCAAAAGTCCATCAGAATGGAGTTTCTTCATGCGCTTTACACCAATATGACCTAGACGACAGTGCCACAAATAAGTAGTATTATCACTATCTACTTTGCATCTCTTAGCCTCAATGTTATGGATGTGTGTTTCATCCCTTTTGAGATTTAGAAGAAATAAACCATTCACAAGGGGTGCATGACCATAAAAGATGTTACTCATATAAATAGAACAACCATTATTCTCCGATTTAAATGAATAACCGTCTTGCAATAAACACGATCCAGAAATAATGTTCATGCTCAACGCAGGCACATAATAACATTTATTAAGGTTTAAAACTAATCCCGAAGGTAAAACTAAGGATAGCGTGCCGACGGCCATCACATCAACTCTTGATCCATTGCCAACGCGCATCGTCACCTCATCCCTCGCAAGCCGCCGTCTATTCCGTAGCTCCTGTTTCGAGTTACAAATATTAGCAACTGAACCGGTATCAAATACCCAGGCACTACAACGAGGGCTAGTGAGGAAAACATCAATAACATGTATATCAAATATACCTTTGATGGTGCGGCCTTCTTGTCCGCTAAGTACCGGACGATTCGCTTCTAGTGACCCTTGTCCTTGCAATAGAAGCACTCAGTGTCCGGCTTGGGACCAGACTTGAGCTTCTTCTCAGCAGGGGCAACGCGCTTGCCGCCGCCTTTCTTGAAGGGCTTCTTTGCACCTTTACCTTTCTTGAAGGAGGGCTTGTTGACCATCAACACATGATTATCCTTCTTGATGTCCACCTCCGTAGCCTTCAGCTTTGCGAAGAGCTCGGTGATCATATCAGTGGAACCAATCTGATTATGAGTCACTACAAAACTGTTGTAGCTGGGAGGGAGTGATTGCAGAACCCTGTCAATCTTGAGCTCCTCTGGAATCTTGCAGTCCAGTTGCTCAAGGTGTTGAGTGTAGCCCGACATCTTAATGGCGTGCTCACTAACGGAACTCCCTTCCTCCATCTTGCAGTTAAAGAACTTCTCGAGATCTCATATCTCTCGTAATGGCCTGAGTCTGAAACATGGTTTCACCTCTTGAGAATCTCAAAGGGCCCGGATAGTTTTCAAAACGATTTTGAAGTTCGGTTCCATAGCAAACAACATGGTGCTCTTAATCACACCATAATCATCTTTCTTGCCGATCGACAGACAGCTTTCTCATCAGCCGAGCGATTGCAGGGGGTTACCTAACGCTTTCTCAAGGACATAGTCCTTTTGTCCGTGACGTAATGATTCTTAGATTGCGGAACCAGTTGGTGAAGTTAGACCCATTGTTTCTAAGCTTTTCTTTCTCAAAAAAGCGTTGAAGTTGAAGTTGGACTTGGCCATGTGATCTATAGTATTTGCAAGTACAATTTAGACTATGTTCATGATAAATAGTTCAACTTAATCAAATTACTAGATGAACTCCCACTAAATTCAACATCCCTCAAGTTGTTTAGTGAACACGATCCAAATTCACCACACCTAATCCGATCTTCACGAGAAGAGATGTGGTTTCAATGGTGGACAACGAAGTGTCGATCATATCATTCATATGACTCATGCTTAACCTTTCGGTTCTTGTGTTCCGAGGCCATGTGCATACATGCTAGGCTCGTCAAGTTAGACCCAAGTATTTCGCGTGCAGTAAGCTGGCTTGCACCCGTTGTATGTGAACGTAGAGTCTATAGCACCCGATCATCACGTGATGCTTGGACACGACGAACTTTCGCAACGGTGCATACTTGGGGAGAACACAGTTTTATCTTGATCTTTAAGTGAGGAATCATCTTATAATGCTACCGTCGCGATCTAAGCATAATAAGATACATAAAGGATAAACATCACATGCATATAACTTTATGTGACATGGTATAGCCAATCTTCGCGCAATGATCTCCATCTTGTGCGTTCCGGCATGATCTCCATCACTTCACCATGATTGCCTCCACCACGAATAGCAACTACAACTATTGCTAACTACTTAGCGATAAAGTAAAGCTATTACATGGCGTATAAGAAGTTGACTCGCAGGTCATACACAATTATAAAGACAACCATATGGCTCCTGCCGGTTGTGTACTCATCGACATGCAAGTCGTGAAACATTACAAAACATGATCATCGCATACAATATACACATCACATCTTGGGCCATACCATATCACAGAAAACACTCCCTGCAAAAACAAGTTAGACGCCTCTACTTTGTTGTTGCATGTTTTACGTGGCTTATGGGAGTAGATGCTAAGAACGATTCTTACCTACGGAAAGCCACAACGGTGATATTATGGTTGCCAAACTCCGGTGTTAATCCCATGACAACTATAGTGAGAGAAACTGACATGCACCAGCCGCATGTGTGGAACAAGCCACACGTCAAGTGCGGAGCCGGTCTCGCGAACGACGTCGCGTAAGGTTGGCCTGGACCGCTTCAATCTCACTATCCCGCGCCATAAGAAGAACACAAACAAGAGGCTTGCAACAGAAAACATCAATGCCCGCAACAACCATGTTGCGTTCTACTCGTGAATCACATCTACGCATAGATCTAGCTCTGATACCACTAAAGGGTTTTGCAGCATAGTAAATCAAAATTTTCTATGGAAGCGAACCGAGGGAAAGCCAAGATCTAATCTAGGAGATGCAAACAACGAGAGAGATTGGATTAGATCTTCATACCCTTGAAGATTCGCACAGTGAGCGTTAATTAACGTGGGTGATGTAGTCGGACTCGCTTCTCCTCCTCGCGATCCGATCCGATCTAGCACCACAAGTGGCGGTGCCTCCGTGAGATGCACACGTGCAGCACCTCGACGTCTCCTCCTTCCTCAGACCAGCAAGTAGGGTGGAGAGATAGATTGGATCTACAACACGACGGCGTGGTGTATATGGTGGAGAATTTCTGCACAGGCTTCGCCACAAACAATGGGAGAGAGGAGGGCAGCAGGGCAACTAGGGTTTGGAGGAAGGTGTGTGGGGGGAGGGGGTGCACCAGCCCTCTATATATAGAGGGGGGTGCGGCCAGCCCTTGCCCATCCTCCAAGCCTATCTCTAGTTTAAACGATTTAAACTCTCCCTTCTAGAAACCCTATCTTATCTCTAGTTTAAACGATTTAAACTTATCTAGGATCGGCTGGGCCCTATGGGGCCTTGTGCCCCTGGCCCAATGCGGCCAGGACACTACCTCATAGGCCCATGCCCTCCCGGAAGGTGGGACCACGTTGCCCCCTTCGGAAGGTTCTAAAGCTTAGCATAATACCGATTAACCCGGAACAATTCCGAACTCCAAAAACTGCACTGCCTTATACGAATCTTATTCTCCGGACCATTCTAGAACCTCTCGTGATGTCCCGGATTCCATCCGAGACTCCGAACAAAAATTCATAAACCAAGTATCCAATCTATCCTAGCGTCGAGACACGTTAAGTGTGTGACCCTGCGGGTTCGAGAATATGCAGACATGATCTTCTATCAATAATCAACAATGGGTGCAGGCACCCATATTGACTCCCACACATTCATCAATGATCATATCGGATGAACCACGATGCCAGGATTCAATCAATCCCATATATATATTCCCTTCGTCTCGCGATATTTTACTTGCCCGAGATTCGATCATCGGTATCGTCATACCTAGTTCAATCTCGTTCACAGCAAGTACTTTACTCGTTCCGTAATCCGATATCACTTTGTGATTAACTCATTAACCACATGCTTGCAAGCGGTGTTGATATCGATTACCGAGTGGGCCCGAAGTATATCTCTCCGACTTGGGAGGGACAAATTCCATCTCGATACATACAACCCAACAGATACTTTCCGATCACCTGAGAGACACCTTTATGATCACCCTCTCATAGGATGACGTTTGATGACCTCAAAGCTTTCTTCCGATACCAGGGAGTTGTATTATCTCATGGTCTAAGGAATACAATATTTGACATGAGAAAAGCTTCGCAAAGACGAACACGATGAAACGATCTAATAGCTTTGCTTAGTTTGGGTCTGTCCACCATATCATTATCCCAATGATATGATCTCATTATCAATCGACAACTCATGTCTATGGTTAGGAAACCTTAACCATCATTGATCAATGAGCTAGTCCATAGAGGCGTACTAGGGACACGGTGTTGTTCACAAACCACACAAGTATTAAAGTTTCCGCTTAATACAATTCTAGCATGGAATATAAACTTTATCATGAACAAGAATTATAATAATAACATCTTTATTATTGCCTCTAGGGCATAATTCCAACAAAATCATTGTAATAGAAAGATTAAATTTCTACGGTCTGAACATGGAGGTGAGTAACTAAGTTACGAGTTTAGCACACATATGAAAGAGTGTGGAATAGTTTCAAAACTCACACCTGCCGGAACACCACAGCGTAATGGTGTGTCAGAACGTCGTAATAGTACTTTATTAGATATGGTTCGATCTATGATGTCTCTGACTGACTTTCCACTGTCATTTTGGGGTTATGCACTAGAAACCGCTGCATTCACTTTAAATCGAGCACCATCTAAATCCGTTGAAAAGACACCGTATGAATTGTGGTTTGGAAACAAACCTAAGCTGTCATTTCTTAAAGTTTGGGGTTGCGATATTTATGTGAATGAAGAAACTTCATCCAGATAAACTCAAACCCAAAGAAAAAAAAATGTGTCTTCATAGGTGAAAGAACATGTTGGGCCCCCATGTGTGGTTTTGGTAATTAATGACAATCTTTATGGACTAATGTGTGTATTAAGTTACTTGTAGGATTTGTCCATTGGCATCGCTTGGAGCATGTGTTGGCTTCAAGGTCGATGAAATGCAAAGAAGATATGTTGGGCAAGCTCAATATGAGAGGTCGATGATGAGAAATTAAGGAAGGTGTTCCATCTTGAGAAGGGCAAGATCATCTACATCTATCTCAAGTGGAATGCTCAAGGCAAAGGTATAATCTTGATAGGTTTTCCCTTTTGCCGATCTCACGTTGTGTGTGTGAGACCGGGTTTAGGATAGATAACCGTACTATCAAGAGGGGCTCTCATATGAGTAATTCGGTCACATCGTTCGGAGAAAGCTCAAATCTTTGCATACTTGCATCATCATATTTGGTTATTATTTGGTCTTATCCATGTGAGGATATAGAGTTTGTGGTAATCTCCATAACAAGCTCTTGTTCATCAAAATTGGATCTCCCATATATATCTTGTTGCGATTTTGATTTATGCGGATTTTCGGTTTCTCACCAAGTGAGGTATCTCACATTATTCTACTTGATATTTTCTCACTTGGTGATAATAAATATTTCCACTTTTTATTGAGAAGCCCTTCTCGTCCTTTATCCAACGCAATTGGAATCGGGTCAATCGGAGCTACCGTTTAAAAGTTATGACCGTTTGGATATTTGCCGTTTTAAATGAAAAAGAAAAAGCTGGGCGGTACTACCATGACCCGATCCGCTTCGAGCTGGCTGGGCGTGCACCCCATTCTCAGTTTGGCCCGACACCCACTTCCGGTCCTACCGGACCGGCCCGGTAGTACCGCCCGGCGGCCAGCCCAGGAAAAATGCCCAGATATTTCTTCTTCCAGATCCTGATCCAAATCTCGCTCGCTGGCCTAGCTCGTCTCGCTCCCGCGCGCATGCCCGCTCCCTACCGCCGCCTCGCTGTGGCCCGTTGCCGCTTCGCTTCGTTGATGGCCCGCTCACGTGATGCGCGGCTTGCTGCTGGCTGCATGCGAGATTGTTCTTCAGCGCTGCGGCGAGCCCTCTTCGCTTTGCTTGCTTTGCCGGGCGTAGGGCCCGTCTTCTTGGCAGCCTTCTTTGCTGCGTTGCTCTGCTGCTATGCTGCGCGCGTACATGCCCAGCTGTGCGCATGCTCTGCTGCTTCTCTTTCTTGAAACAAGCGGTAGTACCGGTTAAATCCGGTAGTACCGGACCGTTCCGAAAAACTGTCCAAACGGCTAGATTTTTTGGGTCTATTTATACCCTTTGTCCATTTTCAGTTTAGACAGCTCCTCTATTATCTATTAGGCTAAACTTTGTCCACACTTGCTCTAGATCTTGAAGCTTGCCTAATCTTTTCCCTCCGATGATTCTTGTCCATATTTGAGTGGAAAAGAGAGAAGATCTAGCCCCACGTTTTGACCTAACCCATTCATCTCTTTGTGAGTGCATCTTTGGGGATCTAGATTTTGAGGGATTTTGTGTCTCTCTTTGATTCCTCCTCTCTTGTTCCCCCAATAGCTTTAGTAGCTTTGTTGGAACTTGAGAGTGAGGGATTTGGGCATCTTTGTGGTGTTCTTGCCATTTGCATTTGGTGTATCGGTTTGAGTTCTCCTCGAAGAATTTGGTTTGAGTTACTCATTGGAGCTTGTCCCTCTTGGGTTCTTGGAACCCTAGACGGTTTGTGGCCTTGGTGGCATTGTGGCCTTTTGTGGCGTTTGTTGGGAGCCTCCAATTAAGTTGTGGAGTTGTGCCCCAACCTTGTGAGAGGTTCCGGTTGCCACCGACAAGTGCACCGATAGTGGAAGCGTGGATCGATCCCGTTGGGGTGAGATTCACCGGAGAATAAGGGAGGCCTTTTGTGGCGTTGGTGGTTTGATACCACCCCCTCTCCAAACGAGACGTACTCTATGTTGGGAGGAACTCGGTAAAATATCGGTGTCCCCGCGTGCCTCGGTTATCTCTATACCCGAGCTCTTTATTTATGCACTTTACATTGTGATAGCCTTCGTGCTTGAAGTAATATATATCTTGCTATCACTTTGTTGCTTGTATTGCTTAGCATAAGTTGTTGGTGCACATAGGTGAACCTTAGTTGTTTCTAGGTTATCCTTAACAAAGTAAACACTAGTTTTATTCCGCCTTTGTTGAGCCACTCTAGGAAAAGTTTTAATTGCCTATTCACCCCCCTCTAGGCGACATCCGTATCCTTTCAATTGGTATTAGAGCCCGGTCTCTCATTTTTGGCTTCACCGCCTTGAGAGTAAAGATGTCGGCTAGAGGATTAGTGCACAATGACATGCTCACATTCGATGGCACAAATTATGATGTTTGGAAAATTCGTATGCTTAAGTTATTTCAGGAAATTCACCCAATTATCGAGGGCTATCTATATGTGGGTTTCTCTTCTCCTATGGATACACAAAACGAATCTTTAGAGGAGAAGTTGAACTCTCATATAGATGCTCTAGCTACTAAAATTCTCTTGCATGTTGTGAGCAATGCAGTTCTTTCGTCTATCATGCCTTATTCAAGCGCTCGTGAGATATGGACCAAGCTTCAAGATAAATATAGCAAGTCCAACATTATTGAGGATGATTGTGTTGTTTCCACTTCCGGCCGAGATGATCTCTCATCCTCTACCACTTCACCAACATGTGATTTTTCACAAGGTAATGAAATGGTGAGTGGTGATAGAAATTGCAATATGGATAGTGTGTTCACTATTTGTAATCCCTCATATCTATCTAGTTGCAATGATCTATCTTTGGACCTTAACACTTCTAGCACTCAAAATTCCTCACATGCTTGTGTTAATAGTCCTTGCATATCATGTAGAAATGACTTGTACAAATCTCATGATGATATGCTCATGTTGTCTTGTTGCCATGATAAAAATGCTTCTATTTCCTCTAGTGCTTGTGTTGCTAACCATGTAGAGGAAAATGAAGATTCTATGGGCCAAGACAAGGTCTTGAAGAGAGCTACAAGTGCAATCTCATCATCACCTTCCTCCGGTTCTCACATGTGCCTTATGGCTAAGGGAACAAAGGTAACCTCTTTGAATCCCATTGTATCTCATGATGATGATGATGAGGTTGAGAATTATAATGATGATTATAGAGGTAAGTATGATATTACCTCTATCAAGAAAATGGGAGAGGTTGTCTATAGTGCTCTCTACAAAAATAAAATTGCTTCCTCCAACCTTATTGAAATCTTGAATTATGCTATAGAAGGCAATGATCTTATTGAGGAGCAAGAAAACATAATTGATGAAAAGTTTTCACTTGAGCGTGAATATGCTAATGAACTTGCTCAAGTAAAGGACTCCCTTGAAGAAGAACAAACCACCAAAGAATCACTTGAGGAGACTTTTACTCTAGAATTATCTAGAGTAAAGGAATACCATGATAGAGAACTTGCGGTGGCTAACTCCTTCAAGATTAAAAATGATGAACTTGAAGTTGCTTATGCTAAACTTGTTGAGGATTTTAAGCACCTCGAAAATGGCTCTCGGGTCGTTAAGAGGGAGCTCATCAAACTCACCGAGTCACATGAGCAACTTAAAGCTTCATATTCAAAAGAGCTTGCCAAGTTGCCCTCACCTCTCACTAATAATGATGATGCTTGCGCTACTAACTCTATTTCTTGTGAAGCATCTATTTTGGAGGAGAATGTTGAGCTAAAGGCTCAACTTGCGTTGCTAACTAGCAACTATGGGATATTAGAAGAAAGTCATGTTAAGCTCTCAAGCTCGCATGAGGATCTTCTAGTCTCCCATGGTAGGCTAAAGTTAGCTCATGAGGCCATCATGTCAAAGGTAACATCTAGTGGGCCTCATGTGGACATTAGCACTACATCTACTCCAAATGGTATATTGTCATGTGCTAGTCCTTGTAATTCATCCTCTCACAACCATGCTATATCTCATGATGAATTACACTCCATGCCTTGTTGCTCTAACAATGTAGCATCTACTTCCTCTAGTACTTGTGTTGAAACTAACCATGTAGAGGAAATCAAAGAGCTCAAGGCTCAAGTCACTTATTTGAAGAATGACTTGAAAAAGAGTCATCAAGTGAAGGTCACACTCAACAAAATCTTGAGTGTGCAAAAATCCCCCAATGACAAGAGTGGGCTTGGATTCAACTCCAATGTCAAGAACAAGTCCACTATCAAGTTGAAGCACAAGGACAACGAGAAGAATGGCCAAGATCAAGTCAAGAATCCGGCCAACATTGTTTGCTTCAAGTGCAAGGAAGAAGGGCACCATGTTAGATCTTGCCCATTGAAGAAAAAGCCTCTTAGTGTGAAGCAACAAGGGAAGCGGCCTCAAGCTCCACCTCAAGTCATTAATGGGCCTCTTCCTAAGAGGACTACTCGAGCTCTTCCTCGAGTTGTGGCTTCACCTAAGAAGAAAGATGACAAGAGTAGAACTTGCTACATATGCCGTGAGAAGGGGCATATTTCTTCCTCATGCACTATCGGTATCTCCTCATCCAACCCTATCATTATTGATGATGCTTATTCTCTTTGTATGGATGAGGTTGGCAATGTGTTTGCCAAATTTGTTGGTACCCAATGTGGTGTCAAGAAAAGATCCATTTGGGTTGCCAAGCCTATTGTGACTAACCTCTTAGGACCCAACTTGGTTGGGGACCAACAAGCCAAAACTTGATCAATAGGTGGTTATTGGAGGACATTGGAGACTTGGCTACATCATGGAGAATTAAGGGATCTTCATTATTATTTTTGTCAAACCAAGTCATGAGGATTATATTGCTCCTATTATATTTCCAATGTTCCTCCTTGCGGTAACATATGCTTAACTCATTTCATTGAAAGTTACTCGCCCCTTGTGCATGTGTTGGTTTTGTATCTTCCATGCTTTTGTACATGTTGTGTTTCCACTTAATTATCTTGAGGTATCAAGCATATTTGTGTATGATTAGGTGGCACACCATGTATGTGTGTTTCTTGTATTAGAGACTTAATTGATTATATTTGATATCTTATTTGGCCCTTGTGAGAGATTAATGGATTATCCCATCTTGGGGGAGTGTTATGCTTGGGCATTCCACAATCCTAAAATTGTGTGTACATGAGAAATACCACCTAGTGTTTATATTGGATTATTGTCAAGTCTCTATGTGGTACAAGTCTCATGAGAAATTTAAAGTTTATAATGTCCATTAATTATCTCTATTTGTATCCTTTTGCCTCGTGTTGGTTTTATGGTAGTATCACATCATGGGGGAGTCATATGCTTAGTGCATATTACAATCCTAGAAAATGTGAATATTCGAGGTTGTGTCACTTAGGATTGATATTGATAATTATCTAGCATCTATGTGACACATTTGCTCATACAAGTTCCAATTCGCTTGAATGTTGTTGTTGATCATATTTTGGATCTTGTATATGAGAATGGTTCTTGGTATGTGTTTCCTCATATTTAGATATATATATCCTCGTGGAAACCATTTGCTACAAGTTACTCTAATCACTAGTGATTGTGTGACTATTGGAAGCTACCAAGAATCTTGTTCGAAATATCATGCTTAATTTCTTATATTTAGTTATATGCTTCTTGTTGTGACTATGATCTTGGATATCCATGCAAGCTACCTTGGGAAAATTATTCCCAATATTTCTTGTCCTTGGACAATGAGCACCCAACTTATGGTAGAATTTATTGATCATATTCACCTAGGCCCTTGCTTAACTCTATCCTATCTTTGGCCAAGAAAATGTTTTGTGTTGTCTCCCAAGCCTTCCTTGCTTCTTGTGGATCTTCTTATTTTATTGATATCCTCTTGTGTTTTATTTATTGTAGGTACTAGTGATGATCCCATTTGTGTGCATTTTGCATTTAAAAAGGAAAATCCTACATAATGCACTATCTATGGGGGAGCTCCCCTATATTATTTAGAACACTCATATTTATGCTTCTTTTGTTTGGTCCATATCGGGTTTTATGTGCTTGGAACCTCAATCTGTTCGTTTTGGTATTTTGTGCCATCATGAGAAGTTTGGGGAGTTTGGTTTCTTGTTGAAACCTTGCTCTTTTTGGGATTTGGTTTTGTCTCATTCCTTGTTTCACACTTTGACCATTTTAGAATGAGATAAATCCTTGAGCATTTGTATTTTTATCTATCTTTTGCTCTTTGGCTCTTGCCTAGTTCATTTTTGAACTTATGCTCTTTCATATGTTGAATTGGTTATTTGATACAATTTGGACACCGCTTGTCTTGTCACACTCCTGTGTGTGCTATCTCGATTTACTTGATGTTTTGTTCAAATTATATCTCCTTTTTGGTTCTTGAAAGCTTTATGCATGCATATTTACTATATGATTATATTATGGCATGCTTGCTTTCTTTGATCCAATATATAGGGGAAACTCCACCAATTCCCATCGGCTAAGTTGTGCATGAAATTCAATTTCATATCAATGTGCACATAATTATGTGGATTCTCTCCTATGTATTGTAGTTTATCTAACTACTTTGGACCCAATAAGTTTGGGGACCATTTTGTACTTAATTGTGTTTTAGGTACATTGGAGATATATTGGACGCTTGTCTCTCAATTTTGAAGAAGTGATGCTTAGAAGAAAATTTGAGGCAAGCTATAGGATGATCAACGAATTCATATCCTCTACATCCTACCAATTATATCTTGGTAACAAGTATCTCTTTCTCATGCTCACATCTCTTGATTCCAACCGTTTGTCGGTTGCCTTCTAGCATGAATTATTGTATTTGTAATTGTTGTAGTTCTAGCCATGGTCTTAAGAGAACTCATATTGTATATGTGTTTAAGTTGAGATGATTGCATATAATTGGGACTATACAAAATCATGCATATGATCCTCCAATCCCAAATATGTTAATCTAGCAATTTTATTGCCTATCATTTCATCAACTTCTCTCATGTGCAATAGTGAGATTTTTGCTAGTCTATTTTATCTTATGATACTTGTTGCCTTTCTCCATATATTCCAACTTTCTCCTTTTCCCTTGGTGATAGTTGTAATATATGGAGTGTGTTCGTATTTGAAGCTCATTAATGCACAATAAGATATATTGGTCGTGCTTTGAAGCAAAAAATCTTATTGGTATATGTTAAGACTTCATTTTTTCTTTCATGTGATTTCTTGTATATCTTTTTTATGTGTGCACATGTCTTTGTTGGCATATGTCTTTGTGATGTTTTCCACTTAGAGACTTATGCACATATGAGAAGATAATTTTAGTTGAATCTTATTCCTTGGATACCACCTTTCTATTTCTTTTGATTCTTCGGTGGCTTCCAAATTTAATTGCCTATGAGTGCTTGTTCCTCGTGTTTGCATCCTTGGGCACTCATATTTGTTCTCTCATGCCTTGTATTGTTAAATGAATTTGGATGAGTGAGGATTCCATGATTATGCACCTTGTTCCCAATTACATTTATCATAATTGGTGCATTATCTTTGGGGAGCTCATCTAATTCATTTAATAATGCTCATTTGTCTCCTTTCTCATTTAGTGTGTTTGAATGCTTATGGGGGAGCGAGGATTCCATATTTGTGCATTATGTAGTCCAATGCATTTATTTTAAAATTGTGCACAAATCTTGGGGAGCTTCTCTATTTGTTATTTAAAACACTCTTTTGCTCATATCATAATATCTTGTAGTTTCCATTTGAACTCATTTGTTGTTTTCAATTGGTTTGTCAGACCTTGTAAATTGCTTGCATCATTTGACTTTATTTTGACAATCTTCGGGTCCTCGATATAGTTCTACTCCCTCCCAAGTATTCATCATTGGATATGTACGAAAGCACACCTTTGGAGAAATTATTACTATATTTGCCTTCTAGAACTTGTCACCCATTTCGGCAATCGATGCCAATGGGGGAGAAGTTTTAGAGGGTTTAAGGGAAGTTGGTTTATGCATTGAGTTTGTTCTTGTGCATTTGCCTCTCATACTCTTGCATATTTGTCGTTGCTTAACATGTGGTATATATAGAGGAAACTCCATCAATGATAATGATTGACAATATATGCAATGAAATTCAAGTTCATCACACATGCATAGATTGTGGGGGAGTTTGCTCTATATATGGTGGTGGTACCAATATCACATACTTTTGTAGTATTTGATATTGGTATTACCATTTTATTCATTAATATTACCTATATAAACCCTCTTAAAGGGATTGTCATCAATTACCAAAATGGGGGAGATTGAAAGAACATGTTGGGCCCCCATGTGTGGTTTTGGTAATTAATGACAATCTTTATGGACTAATGTGTGTATTAAGTTACTTGTAGGATTTGTCCATTGGCATCGCTTGGAGCATGTGTTGGATTCAAGGTCGATGAAATGCAAAGAAGATATGTTGGGCAAGCTCAATATGAGAGGTCGATGATGAGAAATTAAGGAAGGCGTTCCATCTTGAGAAGTGCAAGATCATCTACATTGAGCTCAAGTGGAATGCTCAAGGCAAAGGTATAATCTTGATAGGTTTTCCCTTTTGCCGATCTCACGTTGTGTGTGTGAGACCGGGTTTAGGATAGATAACCGTACTATCAAGAGGGGCTCTCATATGAGTAAAATTCGGTCACATCGTTCGGAGAAAGCTCAAATCTTTGCATACTTGCATCATCATATTTGGTTATTATTTGGTATTATCCATGTGAGGATATAGAGTTTGTGGTAATCTCCATAACAAGCTCTTGTTCATCAAAATTGGATCTCCCATATATATCTTGTTGCGATTTTGATTTATGCGGATTTTCAGTTTCTCACCAAGTGAGGTATCTCACATTATTCTACTTGATACTTTCTCACTTGGTGATAATCAATATTTCCACTTTTTATTGAGAAGCCCTTGTCGTCCTTTATCCAACGCAATTGGAATCGGGTCAATCAGAGCTACCGTTTAAAAGTTATAACCGTTTGGATATTTGCCGTTTTAAATGAAAAAGAAAAAAACTGGGCCGAGCGGTACTACCGCAGCCCAGTACCGCTCGGGCCTGGCGCGCGCACCCCATTCTTAGTTTGGCCCGGCACCCACTTCCGGTCCTACCGGACCGGCCCGGTAGTACCGCTCGGGTGGGCCGGTACTACCGGCCAGCCCAGGAAAAATGCCCAGATATTTCTTCTTCCAGATCCTGATCCAAATCTCGCTCGCTGGCCTAGCTCGTCTCGCTCCCGCGCGCATGCCCGCTCCCTACCGCCGCCTCGCTGTGGCCCCGCCTGCCGCTCGCTCGTTGATGGCCCCGCTCACGTGATGCGCGGCTTGCTGCTGGCTGCATGCGAGCAGTTGTTGCTGCCGCGCCTGCAGCAGGCCCTACTGCTGCTTTGCTTGCTGCCGGGCGTAGGGCCCCGCATGCTGCTGGCCCGCGCTGCTGCTGTGTTGCTCTGCTGCTATGCTGCGCGCGTACATGCCCAGCTGCGCGCATGCTCTGCTGCTTCTCTTTCTTGAAACAAGCGGCACTACCGGTACTACCGGTTAAATCCGGTAGTACCGGACCGTTCCGAAAAACTGTCCAAACGGCTAGATTTTCTGGGTCTATTTATACCCTTTGTTCATTTTCAGTTTAGACAGCTCCTCTATTATCTATTAGGCTAAACTTTGTCCACACTTGCTCTAGATCTTGAAGCTTGCCTAATCTTTTCCCTCCGATGATTCTTGTCTATATTTGAGTGGAAAAGAGAGCAGATCTAGCCCCACGTTTTGACCTAACCCATTCATCTCTTTGTGAGTGCATCTTTGGGGATCTAGATTTTGAGGGATTTTGTGTCTCTCTTTGATTCCTCCTCTCTTGTTCCCCCAATAGCTTTAGTAGCTTTGTTGGAACTTGAGAGTGAGGGATTTGGGCATCTTTGTGGTGTTCTTGCCATTTGCATTTGGTGCATCGATTTGAGTTCTCCTCGGAGAATTTGGTTTGAGTTACTCATTGGAGCTTGTCCCTCTTGGGTTCTTGGAACCCTAGACGGTTTGTGGCCTTGGTGGCATTGTGGCCTTTTGTGGCGTTTGTTGGGAGCCTCCAATTAAGTTGTGGAGTTGTGCCCCAACCTTGTGAGAGGTTTCGGTTGTCACCGACAAGTGCACCGATAGTGGAAGCGTGGATCGATCCCGTTGGGGTGAGATTCACCGGAGAATAAGGGAGGCCTTTTGTTGCGTTGGTGGTTTGATACCACCCCCTCTCCAAACGAGACGTACTCCATGTTGGGAGGAACTCGGTAAAATATCGGTGTCCCCGCGTGCCTCGGTTATCTCTATACCCGAGCTCTTTATTTATGCACTTTACATTGTGATAGTCTTCATGCTTGAAGTAATATATATCTTGCTATCACTTTGTTGCTTGTATTGCTTAGCATAAGTTGTTGGTGCACATAGGTGAACCTTAGTTGTTTCTAGGTTGTCCTTAACAAAGTAAACACTAGTTTTATTCCGCCTTTGTTGAGCCACTCTAGGAAAAGTTTTAATCGCCTATTCACCCCCCCTCTAGGCGACATCCGTATCCTTTCAATAGGATACTGTAAGGAAACTATTGGGTATTCCTTCTATCACTGATCCAAGGGCAAGGTTTTCGTTGCCAAGAATGGATCCTTTCTAGAGAAAGAGTTTCTCGCGAAAGGTGTGTGTAGTCGGAAGGTAGAACTCGAAGAAGTTGTTGAACCTTCTCTTCATAAAATGGCGAGTAGCACAGCGCCGGAAGATGTTCTGGAGTTGACTTCACCAAATGAAGAGGGAACTAATGATAATGATCATGAAACTCCGAAAGACAATACTACCGAACCTCGCAGGTCAAGAAGGACGCGTGCAACTCCCGAACTGTATGGAAATCCTGTTATGAATTTCATGGTCGATGAAATTGATGACCCTGCGACGTATGAAGAAGCGATGATGAGCCCGGATTCCAACAAATGGCTAGAAGCCATGAAATCTGAGATGAAATCCATGTACGAAAACCAGGTTTGGACCTTGGTGGACTTACCTCATGATCGAAAGGCCATGGAGAATAAATGGATCTTCAAAAGAAAAACTGATGCTGATGGTAACGTAACCGTCTATAAAGGTTGACTTGTCGAAAAGGGTTTAGAAAAATTAAAGGAGTTTCCTACGATGAGACATTCTCTCCCGTAACGATGCTAAAGTCAGTTAGGATTATGTTAGCAATTGCTGGATATTTCGACTATGAGATATGGCAGATAGATGTCAAAACTGCATTCCTCAATGGCAACATTGAAGAAGAGTTGTACATGATACAACCAAAGGGTTTTGTCGATCCTAAGGATGCTGACAAGGTATGCAAGCTTCAACGATCCATCTATGGACTGAAGCAAGCATCCCAGAGTTGGAATCTCTGCTTTGATGAGGTGATCAAAGAGTTTGGATTTATCCAAATTTATGGAGAGGCTTGTATTTACAAGAAAGTGAGTACGAGCGATGTGGCATTTCTGATATTATATATGGATGACATATTACTGATCAGAAATGATGTAGATATTTTAAACAGTGTTAAAAGTTATCTAAACAGCAAATTTTTAATGAAGAACCTAGGTGAAACATCATACATATTAGGCATAAATATCTATAGAGATAGATCAATGCGCCTAATAGGGCTATCACAAAGTGCATACCTTGATAAGATTTTAAAGAAGTTTAAAAAGGATGAAAGTAAGAAAGGGTTCTTACCTATGTTGACAGGCAAGACATTGAGTAAGACTCAAAGTCCGGCTACGTCGAAAGAAAGAGAGATAATGGACAAAGTCCCCTATGCTTCAGCCATAGGCTCTATAATGTACGCCATGCTATGTACAAGACCAGATGTGGCACATGCTATTAGTTTGACTAGTAGATACCAATCAGATCCAGGATCAGAACACTAGATAGCGGTCAAGAATATCCTTAAGTATTTAAGAAGAACTAAGGAAATGTTTCTCATGTACGGAGGTGAAGAAGAGCTCGTCGCTAAGTGTTATGTCGACGCTAGTTTTGACACCAATCCGGATGACTCTAAGTCTCAATCCGGATACGTATTTCTCATGAATGGTGGAGCGATTAGTTGGAGGAGTTCCAAACAAACCGTGGTGGCGGGATCAACAACGGAGGCCGAATATGTTGCTACTTCGGAAGCGGCTCAGGAAGCGGTTTGTATGAAGGAATTCATAACCGAACTAGGTGTGGTTGCTAGCATGTTGGATCCAATGATGATCTATTGTGACAACAATGGAGCCAAAGCCAATGCCAAAGAACCAAGGTCTCACAAGAATTCCAATCATATTAAGCGCCGGTTTCACTCCATCCGCGAGCATTTCAAGGATGGAGATATAAAGATTTGTAAAGTACACACGGATCTTAATGTAGCATATCTGTTGACTAAAACTCTCCCTAGAGCAAAACATGATCAACACCAGAACTCCATGGGTGTTAGATTTATCACTATTTAACTAGATTATTGTCTCTAGTTCAAGTGGGAGATTGAAGGGAATATGTCCTAAGAGGCAATAATAAAGTTGTTATTATGTATATTCCAAGTATATGATAGATATTTATTTTGCATGCTATAATTGTACTCCCTCCATTCCTTGATATAAGGTGTATAGTTTTCTGTGAAAAATTCCAAAATGTAAGGTTTATTTTGGGATTATGGGATTTGTTACGCGAAATTAGGAGTCAATCTGATTAGAAGAGAGCGGGTTCGAAGATTTTCCTATTTTTTCCTTTAGTCTTCTATCGATTATCTAGGGGTATTAACGTTTAAAAGCAACAATATTTGCCTTTTTAGCCTGTGCGTTAATATCCGTGCAAGAAAACTATACACCTTACATATAGGAATGGACGTAGTATTAATACGGAAACATTAATACATGTGTGTTTGATAAACAAATGGAAAGTTCCTAGTTATGCCTCTCTTATAAACTAGCTTGTTGATTAACAAGATGATCAAGGTTTCCTGATCATAGACATTGGATGTTGTTAATAACGAGATCACAACATTATTGGAATGGTGTGATGAACATTTATCTGAAGTATAGCATTACGATCAAATTCATTGTGTTTATATTGCTATAACAACATATGAAGTAATCCTAATCCTTATACCATGAGATCATGCCAATCACTAACACTAGAAGAGTATCTTGATAACATCAAACGTCACACTGTATCAGGGTGACTATAAAGATGGGTTCAATGCTATGAAGGTGTTATGTTGAGGCTCATGGATCAAGAGTGGAATTTATCCATCCTGATGACGGATAGATATACTCTGGGCCCTCTCGGTGATATCACATTAGTTAGCTTGCAAGCAAGTGATTTGATCACTAAAATGTTATATCACGGGAACGAGAAAAGAGTACTAGGTATAAAGATACTGATGATCAAATCTTGGACATGTAATATATCGCGAGACAAAGGGACTAAGATTCTAGCGTAAAAGGTTCTCACGATCACAAGAAATCATCGTTGAATGTGTGGGAGTAAGTATGGATCTCCAGGTATCGCTTCTGATTATTGATCCGAGAGGGGTCTCGATCGTGTTTGCATTATTTGCGAACCGTAGGGTGACACACTTAAGAGACACCGACACCATTTGGAACAAATAGTTTCTTGACGAAAAGAATTACAAAGCGCAAGAATTTATTTCACTAGACACCATAATTGTTTCGGGTGAAATTGCTGAAAGTGTTTCTGCATGTGAAATAGAATACTAGCAAGGGGTTTTATGTGAATGTTTGTCCATTAAAGTAATTGACAAAAAATTGAATAAATAGATAAAAGGAGTTTTATTTAAAGAGATATTGCATTAAATTTAGTGGAAATTTAATGGGATTTTTGAGTGGGATTTTGAGTGGAGAAATGAAGGGGCTAAAAAGTGAGTGGGAGCTCCACCCACGTGAATGGAGGAGGGGAGGGGGCTGCCTCCATGCGCCGGCCACCCCCTTGGGGTGCCCCCTCCCTCTCTCTCACTCACACCTCCCCGTGAAGGATCTCTCTCCCCTCTAGTTTATCCCCCATGGTCTCGGACTAGCGAGATACATGTTCCCGGTGGCTTTTCATTGAGAAAGAGTTGTTGCTTCCGCTGCATCGCTGGAGCAAGGAGGCGGAGGTTGCTCGGTGGCTTGGAAGTGTGTGCGAGCACGGATGCGCTGCTGATTTGCGGTGCTGAACTTCTTCTCGATCTTGAGATCGGCAAGCGTTCGTCTACATCATCCACGAGTACAACCTCGTTAAACTTTGTCGGTCAACAAGGGTATATTCTCTATGGATGTATATCCACCCATTGCTTGTATCTAGTATATAGATCTTGGTACATAATTATTCACATCGTAGGAAATTTTTTGTTTTCTATGCTGCGAACCCTACATATGAACTCTTCCTTGTAGGCACCAAAACCTCCCCTCTTCTTCTATCTTGTCACCATCGGGCCTCTTGTTGAGGTCTTCATCTTCATCATCGGCCTCCTCCTTTTGGCTTAGCCTAGCCCTCTTCGGTGTGGTCTCATAATTCCTTCGAATCCACTTCTCATTGCCTTGGAGCTCCTTGTAGCAATGGTGCAAAGCAAAGGCTTTGTTGCCACCTCTATTGTTGCGGTGCTTTTATAGATCTTTTTGGAGAGGACCCCACTCAGTGATTGGCACCCCACTAGGTGGTGCATTGGTGACATACTCCATGACACCGGCCCAACGGTTGCAACACTCAAGAATTGTGCCCCAACGATGACCAAGTGAGCCTTGGGTATGGTAGGATGGCACGGTGACCACCTTATGGTAGTAATCCTCAACCCCCCCCCAAAAAAACTTCTCCTTTGATTGATCAGCGCCAACCAAAGCATCGCGCGAGATATTCATACAAGCGTGGCACAAAGCAACATCTTCTTCCTCGCTATAGTTAGCGGATCTCTTGCCCGGGGCCTTGGGCATGTTCTTGCCCTTTCTTTCTTCTTTCCCACCTCAGTCAACCCTTCTTTGGCCTCCACGGTGGCCTCCTCTTCTTTGGCCTCCTCATCGTCACCACTAAAGTTGAGTTCGATGTCGTCGAGGCCTTGCTTGTGAGAATGTTCAAGTTGGGACATGAACTCGGCGACGCTCACCTTGGGGGCATTCGGAGTTGGCCCGTGTATTTCATCGATCACCTTGCGGGCGCCTCGCTGAGGTGCGACGGTGGCCGGCGAGGTAGACGACGGCGTGGCCTTGGAGGTCAGCTTGGGCTTGCCCTTCGTCGTCGGCTTGGGTGTGGAGGCTGCTGGGGCCCTCCTCCTCTTCTTCTTCTTCTCCTCCGCCGCTTGCGAATGGGATATCATGGCCCCCGTTGGCTTCCGCGCCGGTGGCCCGCTCAGCACCAGCAGAAGGGGCGGATGGCCGAGCTTCCCCACCATCTCTGTAGCCTTGGAGGTCGTCTTGGCAGCCGCTACCATCGACCGCTCCACGCTGGTGGTGCCCAACCGTTTCCGCGGCATCAGATTCGTCGCGGGGGTCAATTTCGGTGGTGGCGCTTCAGCAGGAAAGTCCAGCGGGGCTATGGAACCGAGCTCCGGTGACATTCCGGCCGGGGGAGGGAAGAATCCCGGCGCCGGCAACGAGTTCTGGTGGTTTTGGATGGGAGGGATCGGCGGCGAGGCAGGAGGGAAAATTTTAGGAGTCGAGTTGGCGACCGAGTAAATTTGGGAGAGAGGGAGAGATTATAGGAGCCGGTATTCCCATATTTGCTCCTCTAACCGTTTTTGCGGCTTCGGTTAGAGCCGCCTTTGGTGGTTAGAGGAGCAAATAAAGGGATGCGGCCGCGGGGTTGGGTTAGAGATGCTCTAACTCGGTTTGAGATCCAGAGGTCTTTTCAACAAGATTCCTTGAAAACAAATGGCGCAAACTGCCAGGACCGGAGCACCGAAAGAGCATATTGTTATACTGAATCTTTTGGCGCAAAGCTACTTGTATCTGCTTGGAAGAGATGAATCGGAGTAAACCTCTTGAATCGGAGTTGCGCTTTATGTAGCTAATGAGTAGTGATATCTCTTGTTGTTTAATTGGTCTTTTTACAAGATAAGTAAAATTCATAAGCCACTTATATGGGGTGAGTCCCGGTTTTATGTATTCTCGGACAATTCTAACATCCATTATGACAAAGGACTACGCTGTACAGATGAATCTTCTCGTGTATTCTGTATGGGTGGTGTTTGATCAATCCTATCTTTTGTAAGACATGTATCAGGCTGTAGCAAGGTTCTCTCAGGTGAGCTTGGTTCTATGTGTGTGAACTTTTTCCTCCTCTTTTCTCTTGGAGTTACAGACGAACAAATAATGTACAGGTTATTGTGTGTAACTATGCAGCAATGCTGAATTGTAATGTTCTAATAGCCATTCTTGTACTGTAATATTTTGCTACTCTGAGATTGCGGTTCTTCGGTATTGGCATACAGTAACATGTTCTTGATATACAGTAACGTTCTAGGCAGAACAACTGAACTGCTCACTATCAGAGCAGAACATAGTGCTTGCATTTTCCAGAAAATTCTAGATCCCTTTTGGCATACTAACACTTATTCTCTGCCAGTAATTCATCATGGTAATATATTACTAATTCATCATGGTATACTAGTACTCCCTCTGTCCCATAATAGATGTCTTAGGTTTTTCAAATTTTGGATAAATCTATATACTAAATAGTGTCTAGATTCATCAAAATTTTGATAAATTTGAGACATCTATTTTAGGACGGAGGGAGTATATTATTGCTGCAGCGATACAATTTACAAGCTGGAACTGGGACCGAAATGTACAGAAAATTTCAATCCAACATACAAAAAAGAACACTCAATACAAAACAAATCATCGCGTGACCTCGAACAAATACACCTCCCAAGATGATGAAACAATCTCACTAGCCAGCAACGCGGCAGTCAGCACCCGAAATGAAGTTATCCGTCTGCCTGGGCGACGCCAGCTTGGCGGCCACGACAACAGCAGAGGCAGTGGCGCCGCCGGTGCCAGAAAACCACGGGCACTGGAGCGCCACGGCCGCCGGCAAACGCTTGGCGGGGTCGCATGTGAGGAGCCCGTCCAGAACCTCGAACCCGTCCCGCGACAGGCGCTCCTCGGGGAACAGCTCGCGCAGCGGCGGGTTGCCGTGGGCGCCGCCGAGCACGTGGAAGATGCTGAGGAGCTGGTCGGTCGCTTCTGGCCCCTGAACAGCGGCTCGCCGGCGATCAGCTCCGCCATGACGCACCCGAGGGACCATGCGTCCACGACCTCGTCGTGGTCCGGCTTGCCCAGGAGCACCTCCGGAGCCATGTACCAGAGCGTGCCGGCCTGGCCACGCGACGACGGCGTCTCATTCATGGACACGGCCAGACCGAGGTCGCATATCTTCACCACCACGTCACCGCGGCACTGACCGAGGCCTAGAAGAATGTTCCCGGGCTTGATGTCCCTGTGGATGATGCGGCGCTCGTGCATCCTCCCGGCGCCGCCCAGAAGCTCCCGCATCACGCGGCGCGTCTCCTCCTCCGTGAACGGTTTCCCGCGCCGGCGCAGGACGTGGGCGAGGCTCGGGCCGACGTGCTCCAGGACGAGGCTGCACTCGCCCGTGCGCGGGTCCCGGGCGATGCCGTGGAAGCCGACCACAGAGGGGTTGCCCCGGCACGCGGCCAGGTAGCACGCCTCGCGTAGCAGGTCGCGGTGGAGCACGACGTAGGAACGCTTCTTGTTGCCGCCTGCGCGCGCCGGCGAGCGTGGAAGGAGAGACTTGAGCGCGACGTTAATGCCCGTGGCGCGGTGGCGCGCCTTGACGACGACGCCGGAGCCGCCTTTCCCGAGTACGCGAGTCAGCTCGTAGTCGTCGGTGCTCCCGATACGCCGTCTCTTGCAGGAGCCGGCGGCGTGCTCGTCGATCATGGCGTGAATCTCGTATTCGGCAGCGGCAGCTCTGGCGGCAGCCATGGTCATGGGATGTTGGTCATGGGATGTCCGAGCGAGGAGAGCTGACCGCGAATATGTATGTGCAAGAGGTGGCACCTGCCTACCATTCCTGATGAAGTTTGCGTGGCGCGCGCGCAACGATTAGCCGGTGACACTGATGAAGTCGGACTCGGACAGGAGCGACGACGCGCTTTCGTAATCATACCGACTTCGGTCCTGATGATTCCTGCTCCGAGCTAAATCAATCAATATAAGCGGAATTCCACGCTTTCTCCATCGCCCGCCTCCCTCTTCTGCTGCATACATCCCGCAAGCTTGAGAGCCCTAGATCTGCAAGCTCGTCCTTCGCCGCCATGGCCGCGCCCGCGCAGAGCCCGCTCCGCCGCTGGAAGCGCTTCTTCGGCGCCTTCGACTCCGTGGACGCCGCCATCGAGACCTCCGACCCCGTCCTCTGCCGCGGCGAGCTCCGGCGCGCCAGGGCCGACATCTTCGAACTCCTCTGCAACGTCGCCGACGACGACCACGCGGAGGCGGAGCGTCTCTGCCTCGTGCTTGACGGCCTGATGGCGGAGTCCCTCGAGACGCTCAGGCTGATCAAAGCGATGCCCACGGTGCTCGCCACCACCGACCTCGCCAAGTCGCTCCGCGCGCTGCGGAATCACGAGTCGGAGCGCGTCCGCCTCCTCGCCAGCGGCATCGTGAGCGGGTGGAAGGCGTCGATGCAGGACGACCTCGCCAAGGTCAGAGAGGCGATGCACAAGCTGGACAAGGAAGAGGACATCGTGGACCAGCAACCGTCCACCAAGAAGACGGCTACCATCGTGCGCCATGATCGTGTCAAGACGGCGAAGATCGCAGCGCAGTCGCCGGTGCACAAGTAGACGGTGGAAATCACCAAGAAGGCGTCTGATCCGGCCGTCGGCGTTGTCCGCAGCAACCACCATGCTGAGCTCTGTTCCGAGGAGAATATGGAGGCCGCAAAGCGCAAGTTCCAGGATGCCTACAAAGAAGCAGAGGACGCGAAGCGGCAGCGTCGGACACAACGAGTCGTGGAGTCGCCGGAGATGCTGAAGCAGCGGCAGAAGATGAGCCCCGTCCCAAGGGAGAGGAGCCGAGCGAGGTGCCCTAGCTCCATGGTCAGGAAAAGCTTCTCCGTCAGGAGGCTGGCTTCGTAGAGTTTTAGGGCTGAGAGCAAACATGTAATCCAATACTGCAATTGTTACTTGCACCGAGCAATCTGTAGCTGGGGATTGGTAACTGAAGTCATCAACAAAGCTCTCATTTTGCAATTTGATTTCTTCTATCCGCTATTCCAAGTTTCCAACTCACAATTTTTTGTTCTAATTTTCTTGTTTGTAAGACTCCCTTTTGCTATTCTTGACTTAAACGAACTTAAATAAATTTACATACCATGGCATACATCCACAAAAACATGAGAAGTCTCTGTAAGGTTTGCATCTCAGAATGTACGCAGCAAAGATTGCATACAAGCAGCATCCACACAAAATTTGAACTGCCCTATATCAACTTTTGCCTTCTTTTTGTAACAGTAAGCTATTTTAAAGAAGCTATGTTACAAAGAACAAAATACGAGCTCCTGGCCTCATTCATGTAGAAGTAATATTTACAGGCATACATTCTCAAAAAAATACTAATATTTACAGTCATACAGTACGCGGATGGGCGGTGCTTGTGGACAATGTACGGCCACGGGCCATGTGCAGGCGTATTTGATGGCTGCGTGACAGTTTAGGCCCTGACCTGTTGCACCTGTCTACGGCGTGTCGCAGCGGACCGCAGCGTCATGATGATGTCCAGTGGTGCAGGCGCATCACCTATTCCCAAGGCTAGGACTGACACGCCTCGTCAGGCTTGGTTGACTTCTTCTCCCGGGCCACGCCTAGCCTAGGAGGGGCGATCTTATGGTCCTTCTGGGATACAGTCGGGGCCGCTCCTCGGCTCCGCTGTCTTCTATTCGCGTCCTTACCCTCCTTTCGGGGCAGCCCCCGGAAGGAGGGCTCGGACTGCCTTGCGCGCGTCCTTGTCTTTTTCTCCCTGGCCATGCCTGGCTGGCTGGTCGTGGCTCGTATCATAGTGTTCGTCTCACCCTGTTGTCACCTACAACATATCTGATACTTAGTATCCATAGGGTCATCATACTGATCAATACCTGCTTGGAGCACACGGTTCTTGCACCCTGGCGACGCTCCCATCGTCTTAGCCTTGCGAGCGCCAAGCTGCTGACCGGTGGGTCCTGGCCCACGCGCCAAGGTGCAATGCGAGGGACCCCTGATCCCATTACGCCGACAAGATTGATCTGAGAATGTACCATGGGAATTCTCCATGAATTGACCCTGATCAAAGCCACCTCTAGGGTTAACAAAGTTGTTGTTGTTGAAACCGCCACCTAAATCCACCACTATCATGGTCGGCAAGCTGGTTGAAATCCATCGGCATTCCATATAAACCACATCTTTTGTCGTCTTCCATCCATGGTTCCCCTCTTTGAGACCATCGGTCACCATTGAAACCACCACGCCAACCTCCCCCCGCCAGTCACCTCTACCTGCACCATCCATCAGATCCTCTCTACCACCACTTCCATGTACTCTCTCCACCACCACCTCCACACTCGGCACTGAGATTCGCCTTGCTATGCTTTCTGGGCATTGAGTCTTGCCTAAGAATCTGGATCGGTTGCATCAAATCCATGTTGGTTCACGGATCCTATCAGAGATTTGTCCCTACTAATGAACATGGGTACCTCTCGAATTAGGATGAGATCGAACACAAGGGGATGAAAACGATCTCCACAAAACCCTCGGCAACCTTGGCAAGGAAATTGCAACAAACACGACAGAGGGACACGTAGAGTTTACCCATGCGGTGTAAAACCCTACTCATGCATGTCTGGATTGCTTGTATCGCTTGGCGAGGTTTACAATACAAGGTGGTGATCAGGCGATCATATCTAAGGTTCATATCTAGGAGAGATCTAGGATTACTGAGCTTGAAGAAGATGGATCCCCTCTATGGTGTCGCACTGCCCTTCTTATAGACGCCCCGGTCCTCTTCTCGCATATTGGTGGGAAGGGTTTTGCCACATGGCGACAAGAGAATGAGCTGGTAGGCTAAAGTCACTTTTGGGCACGGTACATGGGAAGGTGTCATTGATCACGTTGCTGACGTCCCCCTCTATGCCTCCTTCATATTCTTCACACCCCATAGAGGGTGACGTGATCCCCTCTAGGTGGAAGGGGCTGTCAGCCACTCCTGCCTTGAGGAAGGGAAAGGTGCTTGCCTTGCAGAAGGGGAAGGTGCCTTCCTTGCGCAACAGGTGCGAGCTAGGATAGCCATCACAGCCAGAGCCATCATTGTCTTGGTCTTCGTTCACGTGGTCCTGCTCGACGCCCAGGACATAGGTGTTGCTGTGTTGGCGTGCATCGCACGGATCCCCGGAAAGGAGTGCTTCACTGAGGTATGCTCCTCCTCATGGAGGGTTTCAAGAAGTGTCGCTTGACGGGGGACGCCCTGAAAGAACATTTCTTAATCCCTAGTGTTTTGTGTGTTAGATAACAATACCAAGGATCATTTAATGTGTGTTGAAGTGTTGCAGCTCTATTTGAGATTAAAGGGAAAAGAACTCTGCCTTTGGGGGCGGATAATCCGCCCCTCCCTTTGCCCAAGCAGGCGCAAGCCCAAGAAGGGGGGCGGAGTTTTGGCCGGATGTTCCGGCCCCGCCGGATAATCCGCCCCTCAGGGGGCCGGATAATCCGCCCTCCCTGCTCATCGCCAAGGCGCAAGCCCCAGAGAGGGGGTGGAGTTTCTGCCAGACTTTCCGGCGTGGCCGGATAATCCGCCCCAGGAGGGGGCCGGATTATCCGCCCCCCAAGATCTCCACTAAGTTCCTCAAGCGCAAGCCCAGAGAGGGGGCGGACTTTCCCCCGGAGAATCCGCCCTTGGGGCGGAGTTTTACCAGGGGGGCGGATAATCCGCCCCCAAAGTTGTGCAACGGCCAGATCTGGGGAGGGGGTATTTAAGCCAGCCTTCCCTCCCCGCTGCACCTCTTGATTCATCACGAAAAAGACCAGATCAGATCTGAAAGCTTCATCCAAGAGTGCTCCACCTAGATCCACCCAAAGGCCCCATCCCTTGGGGAATCGAAGGAGGAGAACTCGATCTTCATCATCAGCAATCAAGCGCTTCATCTCCTCTCCATTCATTTGGAGAACCTCCGATCTAGTATTTCTTGCAAATATCTAGATCCTTGTTTTTGTTTATATTGATAAACCTTGTTCTTGTGGCAGCTTGTTGTCATCTCGGGAGCCCCAATTGCCATTGGGTGTGTGCCCGATAGTGTCACAAAGGCATCGCCCGCCTCGAAGGGATCCAATAGTGGAGAAGGTGGATCTGGCCTCGTGGCGAGATCCATCGGAAAATAGGGTGAGGCCTATTGTGGCGTGGTGGTCTTAGAACCGCCCACCCTCCAACGCATGTACTTCCCTTAACAAGGAAGGAACTGCGGTAAAACAAATCCCTGTGTCTCCGCGTGCTCCACTACGGTTTCCTCGCTCCTCTTTTACGTGCTTAGTAGTTAGGGTTACATATAGGGAAATTCTCATAGTTGCATATCTAGAGAATTTACTTTATGTCAAGCCTAAAATTGAAAAAGTATTAAAAAATTGGTTAGCACCTATTCACCCCTCCTCTAGGTGCCCATACGATCCATTTCAATTGGTATCAGAGCCTCGGCTCTTATTTCGGGCTTAACCGCCTAAGAGAAGTATGGGTTCCAAGGTAGATGGGAGTGATGCTCCGGAGGTAGTCACCATGAACGATCTCAAGACGTTGGAAACAACCTTGGTGAGTTCAATGGAGGCTAAGATGGAAGAGATGCGTCAATTGATAATGCGTCTCTCCACATCCGCATCATCACCTCCATCTAACTCAGAGGATACCACTCCGCAATCCAAGGAAACGGGTAAAACTGTTTCCAAAGATAACGAAGTGGTTGGTGATGATACTAGCAAGAGCTCCTCCTCGAAAAAGGATAGCGGTAAGGATGGATACAATGAGGTTTCTCATGTGTATTCCCCTGATCCGCCTATCCCTCACCCACATATACATAATAGGGGTGATCCACCCAAACTTTCAGCATCTACTTTCTCTCAATGGCAGTTTTTGATGAAATCTCATGTGTGCAGTTCCTCCATAGAGTTGTGGAAGATCATCAAAAATGGTCTTCATGTTGGAAACCCCAACAATCTCACAAGAAGAGAAGTGGTCGATAGCCAACTCAACGCTACAGCTCTACACATGATACAACTTGGTGTGGGTGACAAAGACATGCCACACATTCAGCATCTTAGCACAGCTAAAGAAGCTTGGGATGCCCTCACCGAGCTCTTCATCAGAAATGAAAGTATGAGAAGGAATAGATATGATGCCTTGAGCAATGAAGCTGAAGGTTTTTATATGCTGGATGGAGAAGACCACGAGGACATGTATAGGAGGCTCAATGCAATAACCACAACCTTCAGAAACCACGGTGCAGCTCATGTTGATGATGCTTGGATCAAGCGCAGGTATGTTAGTGCTCTTATGCCATTTGAGCCACAGATTTGAAAAGTCTCCAAGGTAGGCATAACTATCACGTCATGACATCTAATGAGGTAATGCAAGAAATGGCCGCTTTCAAAGTGGCTGCCAAGAATGCAGAAGATGCTCGTGCTCGAGCTATGGGGATGCAAAAGGGGGTCAACATGGCCTTGAAGACTAGTGTGATTGATCATGATGAATATGCGGTAGAAGGTCTGGACTGTCCCGAGGATATAAAAAGGATCCACGGACAATACTTGGCTCTTTATGCAAGAAACTTTTGGAAAGATCCAGCCAAGGCTAAAGCTAAACTAGATCGCAAGAGTGGAGCCTATGGAAGAAAATAAAATGGTCCCAAGCTGAGAACATGCTTTAATTGTGGTGACCGGCTGCACTTCGTAGCTGAGTGTCCATATCAAAGTAGAGAGGATAATGGAGGAAGAATCATTTTCAAGGACAAATCAAAAGCTCCACGTAAGAAACAGTTTGTAAAGAAGAATGCTCCTTTCAAGAAGCAACCAAAGATTGTTCTAGTGGCTCAAGAAGAATATTCATCGGGGAGTGAATATGAGGACGAGGACGATAGCTCTCAAGGGGTGGCTGCTATAGCCACCACATCTACATCAACATCTCTCTTCGACTCTCCGAACGAAAACATCATCAACAAGAATGCTACTTGGCTCATGGCATGAAGCTCCAAGGTAACTTCTTCTAACTCTTCTTTTCCCAAGACTATGATAGACATGTATGATCCTACTAGTCTTAAGGTTAAAGAAGAGATTATTGCTTTGGATTATTTCTACACTAACTTGCAAGGTGAGCACAAAGTTCGTTTTGAAGCTCTCATGGATCAGCTGGCCCAAAACAAAGCAATCCTCAAAGAAAAGGGCAAAATTGAAAGGGGGATGCAATGGAAATTGCATCCCTAAAAAATGCTCTTGAAGAAGAAGAAGAAGCTCGGGTCTCTCTTGAAGAGAGGCTCGAGTCTATGGAAGAGTCACATGAAGAAATTGTGACTAAACTTGTTAAGGAACATGACAATGCTGTCACCAAAGCAAAGAAGTTAAAGAAGGAAAGGATTGACTTTGGGGCTGCTCATGATAGACTCTCTGAGGAATTGGAGAAACTTGACAATGCTCACAAGGCGTTGAAAAACGAGTTCTCTATTCTCAATGAGTCACATGATCAACTTCAAAGTCGATTGGCCAAATATGATACTCCTAGCTCGTCCAACTCAACATATAGTAACAAGAAAAATGCTAGTGTGGAAAAAAAAGTGATCAAGGACATCACTACCAAGGACAAAGGTGTGCTTGATGAAGTCCTTGGCAAGCAAAGGTCAAATCATGGTAAAGAGGGACTTGGGTATGTCACCAAGTCCAAGAAGAAGAAAACCAAGAAGAACAAGACCAAGAATGTGCAATTAAAGACAAGCACCGCTGAGAAGATTGTCACAAAAGACAAGACTAATAATATTGGTTTTGCAGGGTCTCACAATCCGAATTATGAACTCTTTTGTGATGACTATGGCGATGTCTATGATTATTATGTTGGTCCTTTTGGTGAATATATTGCTTGGTCTATTTGGTTCCCAAAGACCCTTGTTACTAACATGAAAGGACCCATTGAAAAATGGGTACCTAAAACCAAGAAGTAACTCTCTTGCAGGGCTATGCTTCCGGTGGATCAAAATGGGTGCTGGATAGTGGCTGCACTAGTCATATGACCGGAAGCAAGGAGATCATCACGGAGATGCGTCCAAATCTTTATAATATCACAGTCTCCTATGGTGATAAGTCTAAATCTTAGGTATTGGGTCTTGGCAAGGTTGTGGTTGCCCACGATATCTCTCTCGTGGACGTCATGCTTGTTGAGACCCTCGGTTACAACCTTCTTTATGTTCGTGCCCTTGGCAAGATGGGTTTTGCTGTTTTTATCGATGATGATTTGGTGGTACTCTTGTGGAGCAAGTCTCTAAAGGTCGCTTTCGTTGGATACGTCGAAAATGACCTGTATGTGGTGGACTTCTCGGGGAAAACCACTTCGGGTCTGATGTGTTTATTCGGAAAGGCCGACGTGGGATGGCTATGGCATCGCCGTTTAGCCCATGTCAACATGAGAACTTTGCAAAGTCTACAGAAGGGTGGCCACATCCTTGGACTAAAAGACAATGTCTCTTTTGCCAAAGATCGTGTTTGTAGGGCTTGTGTAGAAGGAAAAATGCATGACTCTCCCCACAAGAGGAAGACTATTGTGTCATCAAAGAGGATCTTGGAATTACTTCATGTGGATTTATTTGGTCCTCCTTCTCATGCAAGTCTTGGTGGGAAGAAATATTGCTTGGTCATTGTCGATGACTACTCAAGATATACATGGGTATATTTCTTCAAGCTGAAAAGTGAGACTCAACAAACTGTCATCGACTTTGCCAATGAAGTTCAACGTCGACACAATGTTCCTATCTTGGCAATTAGAAGTGACAACGGCTCATAATTCAAGAACTACACTTTAAACGAGTTTCTTAGAGAAGAGGGGATTAGACACCAATAATCCGCTGCGTACACCCCTCAACAAAATGGTGTAGCCGAGAGGAAGAACCGGACTTTGATGGATATGGCAAGATCTATGCTAGCTGAATTCAAGTCTCCTTATAATTTTTGGGCTGAAGCCATATCCACTGCTTGTCACTCATCTAACCGGCTCTACCTTCAGAAGATTTTGGATAAGACTCCATATGAAATACTTACCGGTAACAAGCCCAACATCTCATACTTCAGGGTATTCGGGTGTAAGTGTTTCTTTCTTATTAAAGGTGTCCGTTTGTCAAAATTTGAGTCCAAGGCTTTAGAAGGTATTTTTGTTGGTTACGGTGCCGAATCCCACACTTATAGAGTCTACAACAAGCTCACTGGGATTGTTGTAGAATCTTGTAGTGTGGAGTTTGATGAAAATAACGGCTCCTTTGTAGGGCAAGTTGATGTTTGTGATGCAGATGTTGAAATACCCCAAGATGCCATAAGAAGAATGGGCGTGATTTTTCCCCATTGAGGAACCCCTTGTGGCGGATCGGGAAGGACAATGCTCCACACATGTGGAGCCCTCATCTACACAAGATCAACAAGCTCCTACTGTTGGAGAAAATCCTGCATCAACACCGCAATCTGCTGAAGATCAACTGTCCCCTGGACAAGTTGGTAGTCCCAGGCCGGACTATCCGCCCCCTCCAAGGGGCGGACAATCCGCCCCTGGCACTCCAACTCATTCCAGAGGATCCGAAGGAGAAGTCGGCAACTCTGAAGCTCCCAGGCCGGATTCTCCGGCCCCCGAGGGCGGATTATCCGGCCCTGGGTCTCCAACTCATGTCAGGATTTCTCAGGAAGATGGCTCGGGTTCTTCACCTCCCAGGCCGGATAGTCCGGCCCCTCCAAGGGACGGATTATCCGGGCCTGAAGAAAATGTTCAGCAACAATCTTCTGGCAGTAACGGTGACCAAGATCAAGGGCAGGGCAGTAATCAAGACAAAGATACAAATATTGAATCAACTCCTTCTAGAAACAATAAGGACATTGAGGCTCGTCGCAAGGCTCGTGCTGATCGGAACCTTGAACTAAGAGGTCACACTCTTGACAAGGTTGTTGGTAATCTACGACGAAGGGTATCCACTAGAAAAGAACTTGCAAGCTTCTGTGATCATCAAGCTCACATTTCCATGGTTGAACTGAAGAAGGTTTTTGATGCTCTTGAAGACCCTGATTGGATTGTTGCAATGCATGAAGAATTAAATAACTTCGAACGCAACAAAGTTTGGAAGCTCGTAGAAAAGCCAAAGGATTGCCGCAATGTTATCAGCACCAAGTGGATCTTCAAGAACAAACAGGATGAAAATGGCATTATTGTGAGGAATAAAGCACGACTTGTGGCTCAAGGATTCTCTCAAGTGGAAGGAATTGATTTTGGCGAGACTTACGCTCCTGTGGCTCGTCTTGAGTCCATCCGTATCCTTCTTGCATATGCAGCCCATCATAATTTTAAATTACAATAAATGGATGTTAAGAGCGCTTTCCTTAATGGTCCTCTAGATGAGTTAGTATACGTCAAGCAGCCCCTGGGGTTTGAGGACCCCAAAATTCCGAACCATGTCTACAAACTCGATAAGGCGCTCTATGGCCTTAAACAAGCCCCACGTGCGTGGTATGAGCACCTTAAAGAGCTTTTGCTAGACCGTGGATTCGAAGTTGGGCAAATCGATCCCACTCTTTTTACTAAGAAGGTTAATGGGGAGCTTTTTGTATGCCAACTTTATGTAGATGACATTATTTTTGGCTCTACTAACCAAGCTTTTAATGATGGATTTTCAAAGCTTATGACTGACAGGTTTGAGATGTCCATGATGGGTGAGCTCAGGTTTTTTCTTGGATTTGAGATCAAACAACTTAGAGAGGGAACCTTTATTAATCAAGCTAAGTACATCCAAGACATGCTCAAAAGGTTCAAGATGACGGATCTCAATGGCGTTGCTACCCCAATGCAAACCAAGTGTCATCTTGAGCTCAATCCCAAGGGTAAATACGTGGATCAAAAGGTATACCGATCCATGATCGGATCTCTCCTTTACCTTTGCGCATCTAGGCCCGATATCGTGTTAAGTGTAGGAGTGTGTGCAAGGTACCAAGCCGCTCCTAAAGAAAGCCACTTAGTGGCGGTTTAATCTTGCGATATTTGGTTCATTCCCCAAATTTTGGGTTATGGTATCCCAAGGGTTCAAGTTTCTCTCTATGTGGCTACACTGATTCAGATTGGGCTGGTGACAAAGATGATAGGAAATCAACCTCTGGTGCATGTCAATTCTTGGGAAGGTCTCTAATGTGTTGGTCATCAAAGAAACAGAATTGTATTTCACTCTCAACCGCCGAAGCTGAATATGTTGCTGCTGCAAGTTCTTGTACACAATTGTTATGGATGAGGCAAATTTTAAAGGAATATGATGTCAATTGTGACAAAATGCCTCTATTATGCGACAATGAAAGTGCTATCAAAATTGCGTACAATCCCGTGCAGCATACAAGAACAAAACATATAGAGATTCGCAACCACTTTATTCGGGATCATGTTGCTCGTGGAGATATTGCTCTATCCTTTGTAAGCACGAAGAACCAACTTGCTGATATTTTCACGAAGCCTCTTGATGAAGCAAGATTTTGTTATTTGAGGAATGAGCTAAATATCATAGATTCAAGGAGCTTGGATTGACTACCCTTGCACACTCACTTGCTCTTATTCATGTATTTGGTTTAGATGCGGGCATAGACATAGGGGGAGTGTGGTCCTAATTGATTGGGCCAACCCTCCTCCCATAATGCCGAAAGCAAGTAAAATCATTTCCCTTAATATCATTTTGTGATATGTGGGTCATCGATGAGCATTGGTTTTGAACTCAAGATACATCTTCGCGGTGTCATGCCATGCGCTCCAACATGGTGGCTTCAGCCACCGCCCTCTTCCTTGAGAAGAGTTGGTTTTTTATGGGTCTCGTTGGATTTTCTTGCATATCTCATGTTCTTATGGAAAACACACTCAAATTTGGCTTTTGATTGATTTGATTTTTGCAAATTTGGGTGTGTAGTACCATCTCAGTTTGTTGCTCTCAACCCAAGCCTTTCTCTTCCCCCTTGAACCATCTATTCTTGCACACAAGTCCTCTAAAACACCATCGAGAGGTTTGCTAGGTTGCTCTGGCCTGATTCTGCATTTTCCAGAATTTCTGGGGGGGCGGATTATCTGCCCTAAGTGGGGGAGGATTATCCGTCCCGGGCGAAATCGGCCCTATATAGGGTGGGTCGGGGAGGGCAGGCTCAAACAGAGCAGCTAGTCCTCCCCTAACCCTACCTCTGCCCCCAGCCGCCGCCGAAGCATCCGCCTCTCCCGGAGTCGATTCGACCACCGGATTCTCCGAGCTCCCCCCGGATCTTCTTCCTCTCGCCTCCGGGTATCTTCTTCTCCGTGATTTTCCTCCAATGAGTGAGGGTAACTCCCTCATCTCTCTCCTTTTGTATGGGATGTATTTTATTTGGTGGAAATCTCGTTGTAGAAGGTTCTTGGTGTTGTTCCCTACATGCTAGAATCAGTAGACTTGCAACCCTAGTACCCGATCTTTTTTTCCATGGTAGATCTGAGCCAATCCAGAAATTTTCTGCGGGGGGGATTATCCGCCCCTGCCAGGGCCGGATAATCCGGCCTGGAGAGTTAACATCTGGTCTGTTTTGGTTATGTTTCTGCTAATGCACATCATTGGTTATGGGGTTGCATTGCTACTCTTTCTCCGTGTTTTCTTTCTCCTAGACTTGTGTGTATGCTCATCTCCATGCTACCTCTCTAAATGCTATTCACAGGTGGTTCCAAGCCGACCAAGACCTTCGCCCATCGTCCCCGTGCCCGTTATCTCAAGCCTACTGCAGAAGGGAAGTTTATTGTCGAAACAGAGGTCAGCAGGGCAGCAAGAGAGGCTGCAAGGATGGCAGAGGCAAGTAAGAAAACTAAGCGGACCGCTTCTCGCAAGGGCAAACAGTCTCGGCCCAATTACAAGTCTATGGACAGCATTCAGTATGCCACCATCCGCCAGACAGATTATTATGATGAGGCTGACAGTGATGGTCCCCCCGAGGACGAAATGTTTTGGAATGCCCACTTTCGGGCTATTCATGATGATGTCTATGCTACTCTCAAGATTCGCCCCCTGCTTCCTATCAATTTGACTGAGGCTCAATCCAAGACAAGGCTCATTGAGGTACTAGATGTGACCAACAAGATGGGGCTGCACCACCTCATGACTATCCAATGCAACTATGATTCCTCTGTGGTACGGCAGTTCTTCTCAACTCTGGTGATTTGCAGCGATGAGTGCCGCACTATGAAGTGGATGACAGGGACTACCATGATTCAGTCGGACTTTCGCACCTTTGGGCAGGTTCTTGGGTATGCTTTCCATGGTCGTGACACTCCTACTGGTCACCGCATCATTACTCCATTGAAGCCATCCAAGGACACTGTGCTGGCTCCCTGCCTCTCTCCTGATGGTATTGCTGGTACTTTCGCTGGTCTCTCTCCCTTGTATGCCTCCCTTGTTGGCATGTTTCGGGACTGTATTGCTCCTAGTGGTGGCAACAATGACAAGATCCGTGGCCACCTGGTTCCTCTCCTTGCGTTTTCTCATGAGTGTGCCACTAACTCTGGATCAGCCACATGTTACAAACTGGATGTCATGGACTATATTTATCATGAGATGACGGATGCTATGATCAACAGGCTCTCTATTCCCTATGCTCCGTTCATAATGATGCTCGTCAAGCATATGTTGCCACATGAGGATTTTGGTACTGCTCTGGATGGTGTTCATAAGCCCAAGAAAATCTACAACAAGGCTCAGAAGACCCATCACCCTTCCACTGCCCCGGAGTCCTTCATGCGTGATGCTCGGGCTAGTGGTCGTCATTCCACGGGGTCCCCAATGGCACGCAAGGTTAAGCAGCTTACTTGGTTCCAGCGGAACATTCTTTGCATGGGCATTGACATTCACAAGGGCCAGTATGAGGCGTACCGCAGAGATCATGAGAGGGATCACACGCAGCATCTTATTCTCCACCATGTCTCAGGTGCCACTGGCCATCCACCTCCTCCCACTGCTCCGGACCCGTTTGCTCAATGGAACACCTCAAGGATCAACTATGGCGAGCTCGAGAGTTGCCTCTTTCCTCCTCCACCGAGGGCACCCACTCCTCTAGCTGATGACGATGATGATGAGTATGACAAAGAGGAAGGGGACGGGGATGACTACGACGAGGATGAGGAGGAGTGATCTTCAGGGGCGTTAGCTTCACTCTTCTTCCTTTTTGGCGTTTCGATGCCAAAGGGGGAGAAGTAGTTCTATTAGGGCTCGTGGATTTGCAAGGGTCGGGCACAAGCTTTTCGATTTTAGTCGATTTTATTTGCTTGCTTGTGCCTTTTCTAGCGTGAACTCATTTGCTATTTGTGTTTGTTTATGTAAGACTATGTCGTGATCCACTTTGTTTGGTACTATGTTTGGTATTCATGGAATTCTGGATTTATCTATTATGGACCCCATGGAATTCTGGAATTATGGAACACATTTGATGTCATATGGATTCATGGGATTATCTATGTATGCTTTGGCTATATTCTCATCCCGGTGGTATGACCTTGTTCCTCAATCCACTTTCGTTCCAATTATCTTTGCCATGGAAGTTGTGCTCTCTCCAGTGTGTGTATTTGTATTCAAATGCAAATTTTAAATATGCACACATCTAGGGGGAGCGCCTTTCATCTTAAGGTGGCGATAGACGGTTTCATTGCAAATCCTAGTATTGTCATCTAACACCAAAAAAGAGGAGATTGAAAGAACATTTCTTAATCCCTAGTGTTTTGTGTGTTAGATAACAATACCAAGGATCATTTAATGTGTGTTGAAGTGTTGCAGCTCTATTTGAGATTAAAGGGAAAAGAACTCTGCCTTTGGGGGCAGATAATCCGACCCCACCAGGGGCGGATAATCCGCCCCTCCCTTTGCCCAAGCAGGCGCAAGCCCCAGAAGGGGCGGCGGAGTTTTGCCCGGATGTTCCGGCCCCGCCGGATAATCCGCCCCTCAGGGGGCCGGATAATCCGCCCCCCTGCTCATCGCCAAGGCGCAAGCCCCAGAGAGGGGGCGGAGTTTCTGCCGGACTTTCCGGCGTGGCCGGATAATCCGCCCTAGGAGGGGGCCGGATTATCCGCCCCCCCAAGATCTCCACTAAGTTCCTCAAGCGCAAGCCCCAGAGAGGGGGCGGACTTTCCCCTAGAGAATCCGCCCTTGGGGCGGAGTTTTACCAGGGAGGCGGATAATCCGCCCCCAAAGTTGTGCAACGGCCAGATCTGGGGAGGGGGTATTTAAGCCAGCCTTCCCCCTCCTGCCAGACCTCTTGATTCATCACGAAAAAGACCAGATCAGATCTGAAAGCTTCATCAAAGAGTGCTCCACCTAGATCCACCCAAAGGCCCCATCCCTTGGGGAATCGAAGGAGGAGAACTCGATCTTCATCATCAGCAATCAAGCGCTTCATCTCCTCTCCATTCATTTGGAGAACCTCCAATCTAGTATTTCTTGCAAATATCTAGATCCTCGTTTTTGTTTATATTGATAAACCTTGTTCTTGTGGCAGCTTGTTGTCATCTCGAGAGCCCCCAATTCGGTTGTGGGTGTGTGCCCCGATAGTGTTGTAAAAGGCATCGGTTCCCGCCTCGAAGGGATCCAATAGTGGAGAAGGTGGATCTGGCCTCTCGTGGCGAGATCCATCGGAGAATAGGGTGAGGCCTATTGTGGCGTGGTGGTCTTAGAACCGCCCACCCCTCCAACGCAGATGTACTTCCCTTAACAAGGAAGGAATTGCGGTAAAACAAATCCCTGTGTCTCCGCGTGCTCCACTACGGTTTCCTCGCTCCTCTTTTACGTGCTTAGTAGTTAGGGTTACATATAGGGAAATTCTCGTAGTTGCATATCTAGAGAGTTTACTTTATGTCAAGCCTAAAATTGAAAAAGTATTAAAAAATTAGTTAGCACATATTCACCCCCCTCTAGGTGCCCATACGATCCATTTCACGCCCCTTGAGGCTTGGCGAGGGACACCTCCCGTGAAGCGCGTGTCCTCGTGAGGGAATATCCCTAAGGTGTTGTGGCCGCCCTGCTACCAAGGTCCAGCAGCAGATGGGACGTGGTAGCCCAGTTGCCACTGGCCCGATAACTCCAGGATAATCCCTATAGGCTTCATCGTCACCACCCGCTCTTTCGGTCAGGTCAACCTTGCCTATAGGATGAGGAACTTCCGACCTAGATTCTCCTATATGTGGCGTTCCCCTTCTGCCACGACATGATGGTGTGCCTCTCCATCCTCAACGCATCCCGCAACTTGCCTACTTTTCCCTCTCCATCCCTATCTTTTGTTGCCAGTGAAATCGCCTTCGCGTTGTTGCGGTGGACAGGGTAACACAACCTCCTCTCTATCGCGGGTGGGCAGGACATATCGTCTTCCAGTCTAGCCTATATCGTGACCAACCGACAAGTGAAATAGCTACATTCAGGGTGATAATAACTTTTAACATCTAAATTTTACTTAAAGTAAAAGAAGAATGCTATCGTGTAATTCCACAAAACCTCATATGTTGATGAGAGCTACATTGATAAAGTTCGACAAGAAATTAATAATAACGTGGTCTCCAAGAATGCCATTTTGGGACCATTAGTGCATCTCTAGCAGATACCACATATCGGCCGGTTCGCAAAAAATTTGACCGATATGCGACATCGAAGTCAGAAAAATGGTCTTTCTAGATATTGTAAACGGGACCAACCACAATTTTTTTGTGGTTTCACGCAGAACGGCCCGCCCGTCCCGCATATATTCGGGACGGAAGGGCTCGGATGCGGAATCCTCTTCCTCCCCATTCCCCATGACCGCATGTGCCCTCTCCGCTGCGTGTGGTGCATGTCTCCTATGTGTGGGACCGCGCCAAGCACCGTCGCGTCGCGCGAGAGATCGAGCAGTGATAGCTCTTCCATGCGATGCGCTGCTCCCAGTGCAAGCACCAGGAGCACCTCGCCTTCTTCGTCGTGTACTACTATGAGAGACGACGGTGACTTCAGCGAGTAGGAGCGACGCCGCAGGAGTGAGCTTCGGTGAGTAGGTACCATCGGTAGGATAGGAATGTGCTAGTGTTTGCATTGATGCCGCAGTAGCATCGATTTTTGTCACTAGTAGAAAATGGCCCTTTCGTCCGGGCCATTAAACCCGGCTGTGGCTGGGGCTGGGACTAGTGGTCCCGACCAGACGACCCCGAGCCGCCCAGGGCGTACGGCACCATAGGTCCCGGCTTGTTAGGGGCCATTAGTCCCGGTTCGAGATACAAACCGAGACTAAAGGGGGTGCCCGCAGCTCGGACGGGACTAGTGGTCCCGATCGGACGACCCCAAGCCACCCAGGGCGTACGACACCATAGGTCCCGGCTCGTAAGGGGCCATTAGTCCCGGTTCGAGACACAAACCGGGACTAGTGGTCTAACCCTATATATATGGCCCAGCCCCTCTCCTCTCAACTATTTTTTTCCTGGTGGGAGGTGGTGGGTTTGTGCTATTTTTTTCATGTTCATATGCACTAGAGGTGTTCGGTGAAATGCCCGTTAGAGCGATGTGACTTTAGGTCACACAAGACAAACATGATATGTGTTTCCCGAACCACACTTAAGTTTTCTCATCTTTGTTTCCAAGTGTGCTAAAAGGTTAGCAACTATTTTCTCGTTTAGACCACGCGGTACTAATTTTAGCATCGTGATTGTGTTTGATATATATTTGTATGATACAGATGAGCCATCCATGGATGTACGGTGACAGAAGCTCTGCCGCTTTCAGAGAAGCCATGCGTTCTTTTTGTCTTGTGGCCAAGGCGAACAAGCGGCGGGATGGTTTTATGTGTTTTCCATGTGTTGACTGTAGGAATGAGAAGGCTCACACTTCTGCAAGAGTCATTCAGAGCCACCTGCTTCGGTCTGGATTTATGTCCGGCTATAATGTTTGGACCAAGCACGGAGAAAGAGGGGCTGCGATGGAAGACGGCGATGAAGAAGAGAACGATGATGACAACTACCGATCTATGTTCCCTGAATACGCTGGTACCACAATGGAAGACAATGAATAAGAAGGAGGTCAAGAACAGGAACCATATGAGCCCGCTGATGATCTTGGTCGGTTCATTTGTGATGCAAACCGAGACTGGGACACAAAAAGGAGAGGTTGCAGTTCGAGCAGATGTTACAGGATCATAACAAATTGTTGTAGCCAACTTGTGAAGATGGCCAGAAGAAGCTGGGTAGCACACTGGAATTGCTGAAGTGGAAGGCAGAGACCGATGTGACTGACTCGGGATTTGAAAAGTTGCTGGTATTAATGAAGTAGTTTCTTCTAAGAAATAACGAATTGTCCACCAGTACGTAGGAAGCAAAGAAGCTCGTCTGCCCTCTAGGATTAGATGTGCAGAAGATACATGCGTGCCCTAATGACTACATCCTCTACCACGGTGAGAAGTACGTGAATATGGATAAATGCCCGTTATGCACTGAATTGCGGTATAAGATTAGAAAAGATGACCCTGGTGATTTTGATGCCGAGCCACCCAAGAAGAGGGTTACTACCAAGGTGATGTGGTATGATCCTATAATACCACGGTTGAAACGTTTGTTCAGAAACAAAGAGCATGCCAAGTTGTTGTGATGGCACATGGAAGAACATAATAAAGACGGGATGTTGAGGCACCCCGCTGATGGTCAGCAGTGGAGAAAAATCAAGAGAGACTTCCCAGACTTTGCTGGTGACGCAAGGAACTTATGGTTTGGTCTAAGTACAGATGGCATGAATCCTTTTGGGGAGCAGAGATGCAGTCACAATACCTGGCACGTGACTCTATCTATCTACAACCTTCCTCCTTGGTTGTGCATAAAGCGGAAGTTCATTATGATGTTAGTGCTCATTCAAGTCCCGAAGCAACCCGACAATGACATTGATGTGTACCTAAGGCCATTAGTTTATGAACTTTTATAGTTGTGGGCCAAACCAGGTTTACATGTGTGGGATGAGCACAAACAGGAGCCATTTGACCTACGAGCGTTGTTGTTCGTAACCATCAATGATTGGCCTGCTCTTAGTAACATCTTAGGGCAGACAAACAAGGGATACAATGCATGCACACATTGTTTAGATGAGACTAGAAGTATATATCTGGATAAATATAGGAAGAATGTGTACTCGTATAATCGTTGTTTTCTTCCGCCTAGACATCCCTTAAGGAAAAAAGGCAAGCATTTCGATGGCGAGGCAGATCACCGAAAGAATCCTGACCCCCATATTGATGCTGATGTATTTGGTATGGTCAAGAATTTAAATGTAATAGTTGGAAAGGGGCCTGGAGGACAACCTGTTCCGAAATATGTCGATGGACACGCACCCATGTGGAAGAAGAAATCTATATTTTGGGAGGTACCCTATTGGGAAGTCCATGAGGTCCGCTCTGCAATCAACGTGATGCACCTGACGAAGAATCTTTGCGTGAATATTCTAGACTTCCTGGGCTTGTATGGGAAGTGAAAAGATACACCAGAAGCACGGGAGGACCAGAAACGTCATAAAGGACGAGACGACAATCATCCAGGGCAGTTTCAAGGGCCTACGAGCTATGCTCTTACCAAGGAAGAGAAGGAAATCTTTTTAAGTCCTTTTCAGTATCAAGGTCCCATCTGGCTTCTCGTCTAACATAAAGGGAATAGTAAATATGAAAGAAAAAATCTAAAACCTAGTCTCATGACTACCACGTGCTTATGACGCAATTGCTTCTGGTTGCATTGAGAGGAATTCTACTGGAAAATGTTTGACTGGCCATTGTGAAGGTATGTGCATTCCTCAATGCAATTTCTCAGAAGGTAATCGATCCAGAAAGTCTATCAGGGTTACAGATTGATGTGGTACAATGTCTGGTCAGCTTCGAGTTGTTGTATCCTCCATCCTTCTTAATATTATGACGCACCTCCTAGTTTACCTAGTCGAATAGATTATAATTCTCGGTCATGTATTTCTACACAATATGTTCCCCTTCAAGAGGTTTGTGGGAGTCTTAAAGAAATATGTTCATAACCGTGCTAGGCCAGAAAGAAGAATCTCCAAGGGATATGGAACAGAGGAGGTCACTGAGTTTTGTGTTGAATTTCTTCCTGACCTAAAGCCGATTGGTGTTCCTAAATCCCGGTATGAGGGAAGGCTGACTAGAAAAGGCACACTAGGAAGGAAAGCAACGATATGTATGGAGAGGGATTCTTTCAGTAAATCACACTACACAGTTCTACACAATTCCACCTTGGTGGCTTCGTATATCGAGAAACACAAGATTATTCTACGCTCGAAAAACCCGGGTAAGCCTGACTCCTGGATTAAAGTGGAACATGAGGCTACTTTTGGCAGTTGGTTGCAGACACATCTCACGAATAACACCACTGTTGGAGATCAGCTGTACTTGTTGGCCAGGTTACCATCTTCGACTATATGTACTTTCCAAGGGTACGAGATAAATGGTAATACACTTTAAACGATCGCCCAAGATAAAATGAGCACCAACCAAAACCGTGGTGTCCGCTTTGATGCAATAGATGACAATGGGCAGAAGGACACATATTATGGGTATATAGAGGAGATATGGGAACTTGAGTATGGACCTACTTTTAAGGTCCATTTTGTCATGGTATTGCCGACGAGTACGCCATGGAGGGTATCCCAACGGCGAGTTTAGAGACGTGGGGGGGGAAGACGGAGAGCGTCCGTGTCGGCTTGACACAGTTTACCCAGGTTCAGATCTCACGACGGTGGCGAGATCCTACTCCTTCTATAAATCACTATAATGGCACTACGCCGAGTTACAGGATTGAGGGTTCACTCTGTGTGAGTTGTGCTATGAACTTGTTGTTCTATCTCAGTTATGCCCTAAAGGCTCCTGTAGGCTGGCTTATAAGGACGCCAGGACCTAGGGTTACATGGTGTAACATCCCAGTATTAGAGCTTAGAAATAAGTTGAACCCAGATGTGTGCATTGCATTCATGCATAGAAAATCCGAATATTTTTTGCGCTTTTAAAACAGAACTTGTTAAATTGAATGAAGCTTCTCTTAGCTTGATGGAATTGAAGTAGATCATCAAGTTAACTGCGCTAAGTTTCAATATGACCTTTGCTAAAACCTTATTTGGTTAAACATGATTTGGTCTAAGGGTAGACCAGATATAATAAAATGTCACTCATAATACATTGCTTAAATGATTCATATATGATCCTTAAGGGATCATATTATACTAATCATCATATCAACCTATGAATACTGAGTTAGGATTATCACTAAAATAATAAAAATGCAATGATTAATGCTGACCTATCTTATTCTTATCTATTCTTACCATGAGTATCATGGTAATACCTAACCCTACTTCTTAAGTAAGATGGAGTAGGAAAGGAACTAAGCTTAGATCATTCACCATATATCTTTAATTTCATATCAATCCTTATCATCTCTGTTGAGATATATTTCCATGTCTATTGTTCATCAATGTTGAGAAATCAACTATTGATTTATCCATTCTCAACCGATCAAGTACTTGATCATAACACAGCTTACAAATAAGTGTCTACAAAGAAACAACTAAGAAAAAGTGAATAGTGATGCTAGTTTCAGATGTCATTTATTTGATAAGAATGATTGAAAAGAATCCAATTAAAAGGATAGTTGATGGAGTTAAGTCCCTCCTTGATAGAAAATAAGATTACAAGGATGAAGTCTGGAGATAGTTACCAGGAGTAGTCCTATTGGATCAAGTAGGTATAGTTAATGAATTATATCACTTAATCCAAGAGAGCTAAACAGAAGATAATTATAATACAACTGTAATGTTGTATTGATAGAGCCTTGTTTAGTCAACTGGAAACCTAAACCATAATGGATCAAAAGATTATAACAACCATGCTAGATTCACCAACATTGAATGCTTATATCATGTACAAGTGACATTGGGAACATAATATTATTGAACCCTAGTATAGATATATTATCCTAGGTTAACTATTCCAAGTCACAATAATATAGTATAAGATTGGTGAAAGAACATGTGAGGCCCCCATGTGTGGTTTTGGTAATTAATGACAATATTTATGGACTAATGTGTGTATTAAGTTATATTTGTAGGATTTGTCCATTGGCATCGCTTGGAGCATGTGTTGGCTCCAAGGTCGATGAAATGCAAATAAGATATGTTGTGCATGCTCAATATGCGAGGTCGATGATGAGGAATTAAGAAAGGCATTCCATGTTGAGAAGGGCAAGATTGTCTACATCGAGCTCAAGTGGAATGCTCAAGGCAAAGGTATAATCTTGATAGGTTTTCCCTTTTGCCGGTCTCACGTTGTGTGTGTGAGACCGGGTTTAGGATAGATAACCGTACTATCAAGAGGGGCTCTCGTATGAGTAATTCAGTCACATCGTTCGGAGAGAGCTCAAACCTTTGCATACTTGCATCATCGTATTTGGTTGTTATTTGGTCTTATCCATGTGAGGATATAGATCTTGTGGTAATCTCCATAACAAGCTCTTGTTCATCAAAATTGGATCTTCCGTTTGTATCTTGTTGCGATTTTGATCTTGGCGGCATTTTGGTTTTTCACCAAGTGAGGTATCCCACATTATTCTACTTGATACTTTCTTACTTGGTGATAACCAATATTTTCACTTTTTATAGGGTAGCTTTTGTCGTCCTCTTTCCAACGCAAATGGAATTGGGTCAATCGGAGCTTCCAGTCAAAAGTTATGACCGTTTGGATATTCACCGATTTTATTCTAAAAAGAAAAAGGGAATTACATTCTTACGGGCGAGCGGTAGTAAGCCCGCTTTGAGTAGAAGTCAAATTCGTTACCGGCGGCCGATAGTACCCAGGTGGGGGTAGTACCGCCGTAAACCCCAACCAGCTTCTACACGCCCACTTGGCCGCCGCGCTTCTTGGGCCTGTCCGTTGCTGCGCTGCGCGTTACGCGCGCTCGCTCCCGCCTCGCCCGCTGGCGCCGCTTCTCCCTCGTGCGAGCGCTCCCGTGTTGACCTGCGCTGTTGTTGCCAGGCAGGCCCGCCAAGCTTGCTGGCCCCGTAGCACGCGTGTAATGGCTTGCGCCCTGCTGCGCTCGCTCGCTGCATCCGCTGCGTCTGCTCGCTGCCGCGCGCTGCGTGCTCGCTGGCCCCACCCCACGCGTTGCGCGCCTGCTGCCTGGCCCACTCCTGCGCGACGCTGTGCCGTTCGCGTTGACCTCTGCATGTCGCCGCCAATCTCGCATCCGCGCGCGTGCTGGGCCCGCCGCCGCGCACTTCCTCCATGCTGTCCCCGCCTGCTCAGCATCTCGCGCGCGCGTACCTGCCTCGCGGTGGCGCTGGCCCCACGCTGGTGCCCACGCGCCCAGATCCCTCGCGCGAACCTGCCACCGCTCGCCTGTTGTTGTTTTGTTTTTTCTAGTGCATGCGGTAGTACCGGCCCAATCCGGTACTACCGGACCATTCAGAAAAACACCCCAACGGCCATATTTTGTCTAGCCCTATATAAGTCTTTTGTCCATTTTCATTTAGGGTTGCTTCTTCTCTCTCTCTTCTTGCTCAAGCTTTGCCCCATATTCTTATTCCCTCTTGAGCTTGATTCTATGATTTCTCTCCAATGATTCGTGCCAATATTTGAGAGAAATATAGAGGAGATCTAGATCTATGTTTTGACCAAACCAAAACATCTCTTTGTGAGTGTATCTTTGGGGATCTAGATTTTGGGGGATTTTGTGTCTCTCTTTGATTCCTCCTCTCTTGTTCCCCCAATAGCTTTAGTAGCTTTGTTGGAACTTGAGAGTGAGGGATTTGATCATCTTTGTGGTGTTCTTGCCATTTGCATTTGGTGCATCGTTTGAGTTCTCCTCGGAGGATTTGGTTTGAGTTGCTCAGTGGAGCTTGTCCCTCTTGGGTTCTTGGAACCCTAGACGATTTTGTGGCCTTGGTGGCATTTGTTGAGGCCTTTTGCGGCGTTTGTTGGGAGCCTCCAATTAAGTTGTGGAGAAGTTCCCCAACCTTGTGAGAGGTTCCGGTTGCCACCGACAAGTGCACCGATAGTGGAAGCATGGATCGATCCCGTTGGGGTGAGATTCATCGGAGAATAAGGGAGGCCATTTATGGCGTTGGTGGTTTGATACCACCCCCTCTCCAAACGAGACGTACTCCATGTTGGGAGGAACTCGGTAAAATATCGGTGTCCCCGTGTGCTTCGGTTATCTCTATACCCGAGCTCTTTACTTATGCACTTTACATTGTGATAGCCTTCGTGCTTGAAGTAATATATATCTTGCTATCACTTTGTTGCTTGTATTGCTTAGCATAAGTTGTTGGTGCACATAGGTGAACCTTAGTTGTTCTAGGTTGTGCTTAACAAAGTAAACACTAGTTTTATTCCGCCCTTGTTGAGCCACTCTAGGAAAAGTTTTAATCACCTATTCACCCCCCCTCTAGGCGACATCCGTATCCTTTCAATTGGTATCAAAGCCTGGTCTCTCATTTTAGGCTTCACCGCCTTGAGAGTAAATATGTCGGCTAGGGGATTTGTGCACAATGACATGTTTATATTTGATGGAACAAATTATGATATCTGGAAAAATCGCATGCTCATTCATTTTCGGGACATGGACCCAAATTTGGAGCGTATTGTAGATATGGGTTTTTCTCCTCCTATAGATTTCAAAAATCTATCTTGTGAGGATGAGAAAAACTTATATCTCGATGCTCAAGCTTCTAATGTGCTTGTTAATGCTTTGAGCTATGTAGTTACCTCCTCAATCATTCCTTTTTGGAGCGCTCATGAGTTATGGACAAAACTTCAAGATAAATATGTTGTGTCCAACATTATTGAGGATGATTGTGTTGCTTCCACTTCCAATCGAGATGAGTTCTCATCCTCTACCACTTCACCAACATGTGACTTTTCACAAGGTAATGATATGGTGAGTGGTGATAGAAATTGCAATTTGGATAGTGTGCTTACTATTTGTAATCCATCATCTCTATCTAGTTGCAATGATCTATCTTTGGACTTTAACACTTCTAGCACTACAAACTCCTTACATGCTTGTGTTAATAGTCCTTGCATATCATGTAGAAATGACTTGAATAAATCTCATGATGATATGCTTGTGTTGTCTTGTTGCCATGATAAAAATGCTTCCATTTCCTCTAGTGCTTGTGTTGCTAACCATGTAGAGGAAACCGAAGATTCTATGGGCCAAGACATGGTTTTGAATGAAGCCACATATGCAATCTCATCTTCACCTTCTTCCGGTACCCACCTATTCCTTATGGCTATGGATTCTAAGGTAACTCCTACTTTGGAACCCATTACCTCTTGTTATGAGGAGGATGTGGATAATGTGGAAGAAGAGCTTGATATTGATAATTTATATGAGAAGGGTGAGATTGTTTATCGTGCCCTTGTTAAAAAGGATATTGCTTGCTCTAACTTTGTTGAAGTCTTGGAATTTCCTATTAAGAGCAAAGAACATATTGATAAGTTAGAAACACAAATTGAGGTGCATGATAACAACGTTGATAAAATGTGTAGTCTTGAGCGTGAGTATGCTAATATAATTGCAAACCTAAATAAAGCTCTTGAAGAGGAACAAACCACCAAGGAATCTCTTGAGGATACCTTTGCTTTAGAGCTATCTAGAGTAAAGGAATCTCATGATAGAGATCTTGAGGTGGCAAGTGATCTCAAAAGTAAAAATGATGAGGCTCAAGTTGCTTATGCTAAACTCCTTGAGGATTTTGAGCACCTCAAAAATGGCTCTAGGGTCATAAAGGGTGAGCTCATCAAACTCACCGAGTCACATGAGCAACTTAAAGCCTCATATTCAAAAGAGCTTGCCAAGTTGCCCTCACCTCTTGCTAATAATGATGATGCGTGTTGAAAGAGCATTTTCCTATCCCTCTGATTTTGATGTTTGATAACAACACACTTATCGGTTTAATCGTGTGCTAAGTGTATCACAGGGTTGATAATGGGGTGGCTCAAATATTGGCATAACAATTCCCTTTGCGAAAAACCAATGTGCCGGTATCTGAACCGGAGATTACCGCTGACAGAGTACTACCGGTTCGATGCAGTTGGAACTGCAAAACTGATAAGGGTGGGTTCTAGTCGGTACCAATTGTACCAGCGAAAGCACTACGGTCCAACCGGTAATCATTGAGACAAGCGGTACTACCGCTTGAGACAAGCGGTACTACCGCTTGACACGGTCGTACCGCTCGGCAGTACCGGGCCGTTCTGAAGAACAGCCACCCCTCTCTGTTTTGGTCAGTACCAAGCGGTACTTGGGACCGGTACTACCGCCCAGACCGGTAGTACCGCGTCATACGACCGGTACTACCGCAAGGGCGATACCGCCCTAACCTGAAGCAGGCTAGACGAACTGAAGCATCTCCGGTACCTGGTCCGGTACTTGACCGGTAGTACCGCTTGCAAGCGGTACTACCGCTTGAGTACCGGTACTACCGGTGCATTAATGGCTCCAACGGCCATATTTCGTGGAGGGGTATAAATACCCCTCCACCTACCTTGGGACAAATTGCTCAGCCACATTAAAGTCAAGACCACCATTGGAGCCACTCAATCTTCAAGATCTCCTCATTCCACCACCCAAAGTCCTTGATCTTTGGGGAATCGAAGGAGGAGGCCCCGATCTACTACTTCACCAAAAGAGATCTTCATTTCCCCCTCATTTCATTGAGGGCCCCTTTGCTCTAGTGTTTTCTTGGAAACCCTAGTTCTTGTTTTGGTTCTTACAAGCTTGTCTTTGATTGCTTTGACAGCTTGCTTGTATTTGGGAGCCTCCGATTAAGTTGTGGATGTGTGCCCCAAACTTGTAATGGTGCCGGCTTCCACCTTGAAGGTTGCCGATATAGTGGAAGGTGAATCGATCCCGTTGGGGTGAGATTCATCGGAGAACAAGGGAGGCCTTTCATGGCGTTGGTGGTTTGAAACCACCCCCTCTCCAAACGTAGACGTACTTCCCCTCAAAAGGAAGGAACTACGGGAAACAAATCCTTGTGTCTCCGCATCCACCATTTTGGTTACTTCTATCCTTTCCGCACCTTACTTACTTGTTACTACTTTGTGTTGTGGTAGCTCTTGCATAATTGTCATATAGGTAAATTCACCGTAGTTGCATTATCTAGAGAATTTACCTTATTGTCAAACCTTAATTTGAAAAAGAAGAAAATTTGAAGTAGCACCTATTCACCCCCCCCCCCTCTAGGTGCCCATACGATCCTTTCAATTGGTATCAGAGCCTCGGATCTTTATTTGGGCTTTACCGCCTAAGAGAATATGGGTAGCCGTGAAGGGGATGGTGATGGTGAGCCCACCACGGTGACCATGGAAGATCTCAAAAACTTGGAAACAAGATTGAGCTCTTCCTTGGTCAATGAAGTCAAGAAGATGCTAGAGCAACTTCTTAAAGACAAAGAAGGCTCATCACCCCCATCTCCTCAAGAGGATCAACCATCCATTTTACCTAAGGGGAATACGTTAGTATCCCCCGAGGGTATGTTGGTGGGGGGTAAACCAGACAACGCTAATTCCTCCACACAACTTGATGGGTGAAAGGGTGAGCACCGTGATTCTTGGTACTCTCCCGATCCTCCCATACCACACCCTCATGTGTACAATAGGGGTGACCCACCTAAGCTTGAAGAGTCGGCTACTTTTGCTCAATGGCAATCACTAATGAGAACTCATGTGCGCAGCTCTTGCATTGAACTATGGAACATCATCGAGCATGGACTCTTTATTGGGGATCCAAACAACTTGACAAGAAGAGAGGTTGTCAATAGTCAACTCAATGCCACCGCTTTGCATATGATTCAACAAGGTTTGGGGACAAAGGACTATCCACACATTGAGCACTTTAGCATTGCCAAGGAAGCTTGGGATGCCCTCACTCTGTTGTTTATTGGAAATGAGAGTATGAGGAGGAACCGATATGATGCTCTAAGAAATGAAGCCGAAGGCTTCTACATTAAAGAAGGTGAAGATCACGAAGACATGTATCGAAGGCTCAAGACCACTGCCACCGCTTTTAGAAATGTGGGTGCCTCACATGTGGATGATGCATGGATAAAAAGGAAATATGTGAGTGCACTCATGCCTTTTGAGCCCACCGACTTGAAGAGCCTACAAGGAAGACACAACTACCATCTCATGACCTCAAATGAAGTTATGCAAGAGATGGCCGCTTTGAAGGTTGCCGCCAAGAATGCCAAAGATGCCCGTGCTCGTGCCCTTGGTATGAGCAATGTGGTCAATGTTGCTTTGAAGGCCAAAGTTGTGGACCTTCGGGATGAAGATGATAGTGATGAAGGACTCTCCATGGACCATCCCGATGAAGTCAAGATTGCTCATGGTCAATATATGGCTTTCTATGCAAAAAACTTTTGGAAGAACCCTGCCAAGGCCAAGATGGAAATGCAACGAAGAAGCAATCCAAATGGGAAAAGAGAGAATACCACTAGGTTGAGAACTTGCTTCAATTGTGGTGACCGCTATCACTTTGTGGCAAGTTGCCCCTATGAGAAGAGAGAAGGTCATGGTGGTAAGCTTGTGTTGAAGAAGACTCTCAAGGCACCTTACAAGAAACCTTTCATCAAAAAGAATCCCGTCAACAAGAAGTCGGGAGAAATTGTCTTGATCACTCATGAAGAATACTCCTTCGACAATGAAGATGATGAAGATGAGGAAGAAGAAACTTCTCATGGTGTGGCTGCTCTAGCCACCACCTCTACTCCGACATTCTCACTCTTCGATTCTCCAAATGAGAACTCTTCCACCAAGAACGCCACTTGCCTTATGGCAAGAGGAACGGAGGTATCCTCATCATCCTGCTCTACTCACTTAGATAATGATGAAATGTCTCTTGATGTTAAAAAGGAATTAATTGCCTTTGATGAGTTCATGACTAACCTAGAAGGAGATGCTAAGTTAAATTTTGGGAACATCTTAGATCAACTCTCACATACTCAAGAGCTTATAGATGTAAGATGTAAACTTGGGCATGAACATATGATTGAGCTAGAGGCTTTAAACAATGCTCTAGAGGAAGAACAAGAAACTAGGCTTTCACTTGAACTAAAACTTGAAGGGCTTGATGAGGACAATGACACTATTGTTAACAAACTCATCAAAGAGCGTGATCATGCTATTGCTAAATACAAAAGGGCTAAAAAGGACAAGATTGAGTTTGGTGTGGTTCATGAAAAACTTGCCGAGGATTTAGTTTGCTTAACAAGGCTCACAAGGCCTTGGAGAGTGAACTCTTGTCACTCACAAAGTCCCAAGAAACGCTTCAAACTTAATTGGCCGATATTCCTTCACCTAGTAACTTCATACCATCTAGTAGCACAACTATTCTTGAAGAGAATGCTAGGTTGAAGGGGGAGCTTGCTAAGGCCACATTTCCACAAGGCAACAAGTCCATTGATGATCTTTTGAGCAAGCAAAGGCGTAGTGGTGACAAAGGGGGCATTGGTTTTGTTTCCAAAACCAAGAAGAAGAACAATAAGAAGAAGAAGGCCAAGCCCGCACTAGAGACCAACAAGACCATTGTGGAGAGTAAGACCACAAGTGGTAAAACTATGTCTCATGATGACTTTGCGGGAAGTGCTAACCCTCACTATGTTCTAATGCATGATTACTATGGTGATGTGTATGCACAATATGTTGGCCCTTATGATGGTTATATTGCTTGGTCTATTTGGGTTCCCAAGACCCTTGTTGCTAACAAAAGAGGACCCATTGAAAAATGGGTACCTAAAAATTAGCTTGATCTCTTGTAGACTTATGCTTCCGGAGGGTCAAAGTGGGTGCTTGATAGTGGTTGCACAAGTCATATGACCGGAAGCTCGTCTATTGTCAAGGAGTTAAAACCTAATGATGATCAAATTACCGTGACATATGCCGACAAATCAAAGTCCAAGGTAATGGGTTTCGGCAAGGTTGTGGTTGCTCACGACATTACACTCGTGAACGTCATGCTTGTTGAGACCCTTGGATACAATTTACTTTTTGTCCTTGCTCTTGGTAAGATGAGCTTTGCCGTCTTCATTGATGTAGATATTGTGGTCCTCTTGTGGAGCAAGTCTCTCAAGGTCGCCTTCGTTGGGTACGTCGAACATGACTTGTATGTGGTGGACTTTTAGGAGCAAACCGCTACAGGTCCGATGTGCTTATTCGGAAAGGCCGGTGTGGGTTGGCTATGGCATCGCCGACTAGCCCATGTCAATATGAGAACTTTGCAAAGTCTCCATAAAGAGGGCCATATAGTTGGACTAAAAGAAAATGTTTCCTTTGCCAAAGATCGTGTTTGCAGGGCATGTGTTCTAGGGAAGATGCATGACGCTCCTCACAAGCCCAAGAACCAAATCAAGTCTAACAAGATCTTGGAACTCCTCCATGTGGACCTATTTGGTCCTCCATCTCATGCAAGTCTTGGTGGGAAGAAATATTGTTTGGTGATTGTTGACGACTTTTCAAGATACTCTTGGGTTTATTTCTTCAAGTACCGAGCTCAGTTTTCGCTTGGGGACAAGTGAAGGTCTAAGCTTGTGGGGAGTTGATACGTCCAATTTGCATCACCATTCTATATCATAATTTGCCTCTATTCATTGATATATTTCTTATTAAGAGGTGTTACTTATGTCTTTCCATCTATTTTTGCATGTTGGATGATTCTTGGAGGATGAACTACGAGAGTCAGGTTTCTGATGGAAAAAGAGGTGTTTTGATGCAATTTCTCTAAGATCAAAAAAATACCAGAAAAACTACGGAAAATCATATTTTCCCAGAAGACGAAGAATGCTAGAAGGGGAGGCGGAGATGGGCCATAGGGGGCCCACACCCCCCCAGGCGCGGGCCACCCCTAGGCCGCGCCTACAGGGGTGTGGCCCACCTGGCCCACCTCTGTCTCCACCCTCTCGCCTATATCTTCTCCTCAAAACCCTAATACACGGGGAGCGACCACAGAAAGATTACGCCACCTCTGCGGGGCGGAAAACACCGAGAGAGAGAAAGAGCTCTTCGGCAGACAGATTTCTGCCAGGGAAATTCCTTCGCGAAGAGGGGAGATCGTCGCCATCAACACCATCATCAAGCTAGACTTCATCAGGATCATCATCATCATCCTCACCATCATCTCCACCAACACCATCATCATCACTCCATCCCGCTGTAAAAATTGTGTTGAATACTTGCATAGTTCTTAGGGGAAACTTTCCCGGTGTTGATTACTATTGTAGTTGATGCTTGTGAGTGGAACCATTGGATTATTGTTTATGTTCAGATTGTTATCCATCACCATATCCTCTTTGATCTTGATCCATATGATGTCTTGTGAGTAGTTCGTTTAGTTCTTGAGGACATGGGAGAATTCATGTTGTTAGTAGTGGATTTGTGTTGAGATATTATTCAATGGTTTAGTATTTAAGTTGTGGTGCTATTCTTCTAGTGGTGTCATGTGAATGTCGACTACATGATACTTCACCATTTATTGGCCTAGGGTGAGGCATTGTGTATTTGGCTACTAATTGTGGGTTGCTGGAGTGATAGAAACCTGAACCCCCGTTAGGACACCATTGCACAAGGGAGCGTAGGATCTCAGAGTTTAAGGTCGTGGCTAGGTTTATATCTTAATTGCTTTCCTATAGTTGCGGATGCTTGCAGGGGGTTTAATCACAAGTATGTATTAGTCCAAGTAAGGTCGGTACATTAGCACAGGTTCACCCACACAACACTTATAAAACCAAAGAAGACTACTCAGCTATTTGAAGCGAAAGCACTTGATAGAATTCCCATGTGTCCTCGAGAACGTTTGGTCCTTATAAGTATTTCCACCGGCTTGTTCTTTGCTAAGAAAGGATTGGGCCACTTGCTGCATTTGTTCGTTGTCTTTATTACTTGCACTTTATTTATTTGCTTTATCATAAAACCCCTAAAAATCCGTTTGCTAAGTATTACAGAGATTTCCTGCTCCATACCACTAGTTAACACCTTCTGCTCCTCGTTGGGATCGACACTCCTATTTATCGGAAGTACTACGATACACCCCCTATACTTGTGGGTCATCAAACATGTATTTATATGACAATGCGGAGTTGTTGTTAGAGATCGTGTCCCGATCACCGTTCGAGAGTGGCATAAGCCCAAAGAGGCGGAAGCGAGGAGTGATCGGTATATCGACAAAAGGTACAAAGAGAGTCTTTTTAATGACCTCATGGCACATTTCAAGCTGCCAGAATGTGAGACTGATACCGAGACGGCTGCATTGAGGAAGGGGCTCAAGTATTTTGCTCTTAAGAAGATGACCGAACTATTCAAGAACTGGAAGAAATCATTATGGCTAAAGTATCAGAAGGACAAGAAAACTCCAATATTCGAAGGCTATCTAGTGAAGCAGAAGGATTACTGGGATGCATTTGTGGAGTATAGGAAGTCAGGAGTTGCAGAGGAAAAGTCAAAAAAAAAGATAAATGCTGTGAAAAAGAAATATCACCATAACATGGGGCCAGGGGGCTACGCGACTGCCATGCCAAAGTGGGATGCAAAAGAGAAAGAGTTGTCTGCTAAAGGGATCATTCCAGAACCAATTCATGAAGAATTGGATTTGAGGGCAAGAAATTGGTTCCTTGGGCATGGGAGTGAGTATGACGAACTTATAGGGACCTTGCTTGCAGTGATGGACTTAGGGTACCCAGGAATACATGGCTGAAAGTGGTGACAGAGATTAAAGATGGGATAAAAAAGTTCCATCCCGATAGAGAGAAAGACTTGCTGACCTTGGTCCTTGGCAATGACGAACACGGAGGACGAGTCCGAGGCCTTGACTCTAGTTTCACGTGGGAGACTGGGTTTCCTAAGGACCAGGGTACTTATAGAATCCGAGCAGAAGCAAAGAAGAGACGAGAGGAGGAGGGAGACAAGTTCAACCAGCTGCTAGAAAGAGTTGAGAAGCAACAGCAGTAGATCGACGAACTTAGAGGAGTAGCACGCCTGCAAGATCCTCCACTCGATATTACCGCCAACCCATCTCAGCGGAGAAGCAGCGTGGCTGAATCGGAGGTCCCGTATGACGATGCACGGATGATATATGACGGTCCCGGCTACCCCGTGGATGGAATCAAGGAGCAGATATCTTGTGAGCTCCATCATAAGTTGAAGAACATATCCGTGAAGGTGGCGGTCGGATGTTCTTTACCTTGTCCATCTGACGCACGTTAGCATGGCCATGAGATTCCACCTGGCTATGCTAAAGTCGGAGTGGATCAAATTGTAACACAGTGGCAGTCAATGGAGCTTGACATCACTGAACCTAAAGGTGAGAGGACACTCAGAGAAGTACTGTGTGGTATCATTCTATGGGACAAGAACAACATCAAGTTTCCAGGCTCGGCCCCACGGCCAACACCGCCTCTGAGTCATCGCAGGTCACCTTTACCTCCATCACCTCCTTCACCTCCAAGTAGCCCACGCCATGATGACTACGACCACCATATCACGATTCCATCTCGTTCTCCGCCGCAGGTTCAGCAGTCTCCGCCGCCCGCTAAGGACAATAAGCGGAAGCGTGCTCTGTTAGTGAGTACTTAACAACGCAGTAGCCCAAAACAGAAAATGTCGCCCCTCCCAACAGTGCCTCATAAGAATCTTCCTATCAGACCTTACGATCGTACTGAAGCGGAAAATGCAGCGATACAAAGGCCGAAGTTGCAGTGCATTTTGAGAAGAAGAAACCCGAGCCCGCTCTGGTATACACCGAGAAGCAAAAAGCATATGCAATTGATTTTCTGAACACAAAATCGTAATATAAGTTACACCATAAGCCAGATGACTATCTACGCACACTTCAGAAAGAAGTGACGAGGGGCAAAATCAAGTAAAAGTGCAAGCGGGGAAAATCAGCAAGTACAGGTGCAAGCGGGAGCAAAACATCAAGCAGTAAAAAATCAGACGTTCCCCTTCTCGGACAACAGGCCAAACAAACGATCGCACCCCTAAAGGTGTTTTCCGAAAACGTTCCCCAACCACTAGATATGGAAGTAGCTGCGGAGTTGGTGGCCAGTATGAAAGTTAGTATTGCTGAACTGTTAGGCTCCCAAGATGACCTTCTACCCAAGGCTCTTGTAGTCCGTAGATATGTCGAAAGTGAGGATTTAGTCAGCAAAGAGAGACTGAAAGAACTGCCAACACAAATGCGGAATCTCCATTAATGGTACTCCGGTCATAAAGCAGGGGAGATAAATGCTCATAGCCAAAGTCTCACGTGAGTACTACTTCAGACTCGAAGAGATCCATATTGAGTTTTTAAAACTGTTCCAGATATACCATCTCAACGCCCTGGACAAATCTATCATCAGCTGCTATTGTCTGTAATTTGTTGAATTTATTGTCTACATGTTTAGTTTTTCAGTTGTGCAGTTCATTACATGTAATTATCCTCATTATATCCTTTTGTACGCTATTATTATGTAGAATGAAGATCCATGTAAATTAAGAAGAATCTATAATGTTGGGTTCATTGTCCCAGATAAAGTACATATAAACGCGCTAAGGGATAAATCCGAGGACACGGAAAAAAACATTTTAAGGTTTCTAATGGAGCAAAATTTCTGTGACCATATATTGTTTCCTTACAATTTCAAGTGAGGGTCTTACTCTGTTGTACACATTCACTTTTGATTACTCAATGCTAACGGTTACTAATGTATATATAAATGTTTGCAGCTTTCACTGGATTCTGCTAGACATTTAACTTGATAAGGAAAGAGTTGATGTCATGGACCCATCAAAGAGAAATCTGGAAGATTTCCGCAGCATGCAGGACATGCTCCAGAAGTAAGTTTTGCGCTATATCGTTATCTTTCGTTAATTTCCTAAGATATCAGATAATAAATACCTCATTCATTCATTTTCTTCGTCGGGGAGGGTTTGGATCCAGTTCAAGTGTGAGGTTACGAGAACCTTTAGTCAGAAGCTGACATTTAATCCGGTCTCGTTAAGTAGCACGTAATATGTCCGTGCATCTCTTTACTTCTAGTTTCAATACAATAATGATGCTAGATTATTATTTTTATTGCATTTTATTCTCGTAAAGTGCGCGAGGCAACCACGGGGGTCGAGTCTATGTGGATTCTACGTTTGCGAGTTCATTCGCACGTTTACCACCGAGCACAAAGATTATAGAGTCGACGTAAGCAATACATTCACACCATTATTTTATTACCGTCACGTTTTATTATCACGATTGATATTCATATTGATCTCCTTTTTCTTATATAGTTCGAGAGAATGCGGGATCAACTCCTACCAGAGCAACGCGTACTAGGAATTGCGGAGGAGCTGACAGGATTTATTTTCAAAGAGATCGTACACGATGGCGGAGAATTTAGTGTGAATAGGCGCTAATGATCTCCATGTAATCGAACAAATGGGCTCTAGTCCCAGTAATTATAATCTCTATGTAACTATCAAAATTGTATATATTTGTATGCTCGATATCGTAATACAAGTTATCTTATATATGCACGAACGTGTACGGTATATGGTGGCATATAAATATTCAAAAACTTTTTTAAATGAAAAATAAATAAATAAAACAATAGAAACAAAATTCTCTACCGTGACAGAGAAAGGACACAAAATGTTGTCGCGGTCCTTAACACCAACCGGGACTACTGGGAGTGCACCTGGAGCGCGAAGGAAATTATGCATGAAATTGGTCCTTGTGAGCTTGAGGATATTGATGTGGTTATTCACCTTGCTAATAGAGAGACAGTCTGCCCCATTGGCATTGTAAGAGATGTGGAGGTTCTTTGTGGTAAGATTAAATATCCTGCTGATTTTCTAGTACTTGGTTCTGAAGCTAGTAAAACCTGTCCTATTATCTTTGGTAGACCCTTCTTGAATACTTGTGGGGCTATCATAGATTGTAGGAAGGAAAAAGTTTTGACTAAGTTTGATGGAGAGTCTTGTGAGTTTAATTTTTCCAAATTTGCTAAAACTCCTTATGAAAATGAACTGCCTAATGAGGATTTCAGGGTTGAACAACTTTCTGCTATTTCCCTTGCTCCTAACAATGCCTTGTAGCAGTTTATGAAAGATCATGAAAGTGAGGTCTTCATGAAGGAAAGAAATGAAATTGACAAGTCTGAGTTACTTAAGCATAATCTAAATGTGGAAGATTTGGGTACCACACTACCACCTAAAGGGGACCCTGTTTTCGAATTAAAACCTTTACCTGATGATCTTAAATATGCTTATCTAGATGATAAGAAAGTATATCCTGTTATTATTAGTTCTAAACTTTCAGGAAAGGAAGAAGAAAGGTTATTGGAAATATTGAAGAAACACCGAGGAGCTATGGTATATACTCTTGATGATTTAAAAGGAATTTCTCCTACTATATGTCAGCATGCTATTAACATAGAACCTGATGCAAAACCAGTTGTTGAGCACCAACTCCATCTAAATCCTAAGATGAAGGATGTGGTAAGAAATAAGGTATTAAAACTCCTTGATGCTGGTATTATTTACCCTATTGCTAATAGCCAATGGGTTAGCCCTATTCATTGTGTCCCAAAGAAAGGGGGAATCACTGTTGTGCCTAATGAAAATAATGAGCCTATACCCCAAAGGGTAGTGGTTGGGTATACGATGTGCATTGATTTTATAAAGGTTAATAAAGTTACTAAGAAAGATCATTATACTTTGCCCTTTATTGATCAAATGCTAGGAAGGTTGTCTAAAAAGACCCACTTTTGTTTTCTTGATGGTTATTCGGGGTTCTCTCAAATTGCTGTGAGAGCGCAAGACCAAGAGAAGACCACCTTCACTTGTCCTTATGGCACTTATGCTTATAGACGTATGCCTTTTGGTTTATGTAATGCTCCTGCTACCTTTCAGAGATGTATGTCTTCTATCTTTCATGGTTTTTGTGAAGAAATTGTGGAGGTTTTCATGGACGATTTCTCCGTCTATGGAACTTCTTTTGATAAATGTTTGCACAACCTTGATAAAGTTTTGCAGAGATGTGAAGAAACCAACCTTGTTCTTAATTGGGAAAATGCCATTTCATGGTTAATGAAGGGATTGTTCTTGGACACAAAATTTCTGAAAGAGGCATTGAAGTTGATAGAGCCAAAATTGAAGCAATTAAGAAGATGCCTTGCCCTAGGGATATTAAAGTTATTCGTAGTATCCTTGGTCATACTGGTTTCTATAGGAGGTTTATTAAAGATTTCTCCAAAATTTCAAAGCCCCTTACCAATCTTCTTCAAAAAGATGTACCTTTTGTTTTTGATGATGATTGTAAGGAAGCTTTTGAAACTTTGAAGAAAGCTTTGACTACTGCCCCTATTGTTCAACCACCTGATTGGAGTTTATCTTTCGAAATTATGTGTGATGCTAGTGATTTTGCTGTGGGTGATGTTCTTGGGCAACATGTTGATAAGAAGTTGAATATTATTCATTATGCTAGCAAGACTCTAGATGCTGCTCAAAAGAATTATGCCACTATTGAAAAGGAGTTCTTAGCTATAATATTTGCCTACGATAAGTTTAGACCTTATATTGTTGATTCAAAGGTTACTATTCATACTGACCATGTTGCTATTAAGTACCTTATGACAAATAAAGACGCTAAGCCTAGGCTTATTAGATGGGTGTTGCTTTTACATGAGTTTGATCTGCATATTGTAGACAGGAGAGGTACTGAAAACCCTGTTGCTGACAATTTATCTCGTTTGGAAAACATTTCTTTTGACCCTTTGCCTGTTAATGATAATTTTCCAAATGAACAGTTGGCTGCAATAAGGGTAAGCCCGCATGAGAGTCCTTGGTATGCTGATTACGCTAACTTTATTGTTTCCAAGTATTTGCCTCCAACCTTTACAACTCAGCAAAGAAGGAAATTCTTTTATGATTTGAGGCATTACTTTTGGGATGACCCACATTTATATAAACAAGGAGTAGATGGTATTATTCGAAGATGTGTTCTAGAATATGAACAACAAGAGATATTGAGGAAATGTCATGGCAGTGCTTATGGAGGACATCATGCTGGGGATAGAACTGCACAAAAAGTTTTACAATCTGGTTTTTATTGGCCTACTCTTTTCAAGGACGCAAGGAAGTTTGTCTTATCATGTGACGAATGTCAAAGAGTTGGTAATATCTCTAGACGCAATGAAATTCCTATGAATTATTCTCTTGGTATTGAACCTTTTGACTGTTGGGGATTTGACTTCATGGGTCCTTTTCCTCCTTCAAAAGGGTATACTCATATTCTTGTTGCTGTTGATTATGTTACAAAGTGGGTAGAGGTCATACCAACAAATAGTGCTGATGGTAAGACCTCTTTAAAAATGCTTAAAGATGTTATTTTTCCTAGGTTTGGTGTGCCTAGATATGTCATGACTGATGGAGGCTCTCATTTTATTCATGGTGGTTTTAGGAAATCTCTTGCTAAATATGATGTTAACCATAGAATTGCTTCAGCTTATCACCCCCAAACTAGTGGGAAAGTAGAACTTTCCAACAGGGAGATTAAATCTATCTTATAGAAGACTGTTAATAGATCTAGGAAAAATTGGGCTAAAAATTTGAATGACGCTTTATGGGCTTAAAGAACTGCTTATAAATATTCGATGGGTATGTCTCCTTACAAAATGGTCTATGGGAAAGCTTGTCACTTGCCTTTAGAATTAGAACACAAAGCTTATTGGGCAGTTAAAGAATTGAATAGAGATTTTAAACTTGTCGGTGAGAAAAGGCTGCTTGACTTGAGTACCTTAGATGAATGTAGAAGTGAAGCTTATGAAAATGCTAGACTCTTTAAGGAAAAAGTAAAAAGATGGCATGATAGGAGAATTCTCAAAAGAGAGTTCCATGTTGGTGAGAAAGTTCTTTTGTATAGGTCTCGTCTCAGATTTTTTGCAGGGAAACTTGATACGTCGGAAACGTATCTATATTTTTTGATGCTCCATGCTTGTTTTAGATCTACTTTGCTTTACTTTGTCTACACTTTGAGGTGTTTTTATATCTTTTCTGGAACTAACCTATTAACAAGTTTCCATAGTTCCAGTTGTCTGTTTTCTTCTGTTTTTGGTTCCAGAAAGGCAGAAAATCAATATTCTCGGAATTGGACGGGACAAAACCCAAAGTCAATATTTTACCGTGAGGGACACGAAGACAGAAGATGAGACGGAGAAGCGAACCAGGGCGGCCAGACCCCCCTAGGCGCGGGTGGGCCCACCCAGCGCCTGGGTAGGGTGTGGGGCCCCTGGCCACCTCCCAGCCTTGCCTCTTCGCCTATAAGAAGCCCCTGATGTAGAAACCCTAGGCACCCGATCAAAACTCCACGAAACGTTCTGTAGCCGCCGCCACCATCGTCGCTAGATCGGGGGGATCTGAAGTTCTTCCCGGCACCCTAACAGAGGGGAAATCATCCCGGAGACCTTCTTCTCCAGTATGATGCGTGAGTAGTTCCACCTTGGACTATGGGTCCATGTAGTATCTAGATGGTTGTATCTCCTCCTTGTGCTTTCATGCATAGATCTTGTGAGCTCCGTTCATGGTCAAGATCTAATCTATTTGTAATCATGCATGTTGTGTTTGCGGGGATCCGATGGATATTGAGATTACTACGTCAGATTGATTAATGGTTTTGTCTATTTGATACTATCATGTTTGTGTTGTTTGTGATCTTGCATGCTCTCCGTTGTTAGTAGCTATCTTGGCCAAGTAGTTGTTAGTGACTCCATGAGGGGGTATTTATGCTCGATAGTGGGTTCATGCCTCTAGTTTCCAAGGGAAGTGACAGAAATCTCTTCAATTGTAGATGTGTTGTTGCTACTAGGGAGAAAACAATGGTCTCTTGTTCATAGAACAAGTGGATCGTTTACCTTACACACTTTGCTTAAAGCAGTTGTCTGTTGCTTGCAACTTAATAATGGAGGGAGTTCGGCTGATAACCTGAAGGTGGACTTCTAGTCATAGATGCAGTTGGATGACGGTCTATGTATATTGTTGTATTGCCCAATCGAATCTTATAGGATCTTTTTGTCTAGTATTGCATTGTTATGTCTTGCTCAGTTCCTGTCAATTGTCCTGGTGTAATTTGTTTACCCTTCATGCCACGTTGTTTATCTAAGGAGAGCACCTCTAGTGAACTATGGACCCCGGTCCAATCTTTACCATTGATACATCTTCCACTATTACTTGTTTACTTGTTGCAAACCATTACCTTCCACACCATACGTTTAATTCTTTGTTACAGCAAACCGATGATCTTGACAACCTCACTGATTCGTTGGGGCAAAGTCTTGAGTTTGTGTTGTGCAGGTCTCCACATTGCTTGCAGCACCTTTGGGGCGTTTCCTTCCTCCTACTGGTTCGATAACATTGGTTTCTTACTGAGGGAAACTTGCCTGCTAAACTGCATCATACCTTCCTCTTGGGGTCTCCCAATGAAGTGTTGTTGCACACATCAAGCCTTTTTATGGCGTCGTTGCTAGGGAGGCTAAGGACGTCTTCACAAGGGGAGTCATACACTTCCTTTCTATTTACTTTGTTCTTAGTTTGCTTAGTTTCTTTTGCTTGGTTTTGTTTGCCTCTTTTCAAAAACTCCAAAAAAATTAGTTTAGTTTGGTTTGCTTCCTTTATTCAAAAACACAAAAAAATAGTTCCTACTCTAGTTGCTGCTGCTGTTTTTGGCTTGCCCACCTTTGCCAAAATGAGCTCCGCTGAGAACACCAAGTTGTGTGACTTCACTAGCACAAACAACAATGATTTCCTTAGCACTCCCATTGCTCCACCTGCTCCTGATGCTACCTTTTATGAAATTAAGCCTGCTTTGTTGAATCTTGTGATGAGAGAGCAATTTTTTGGTGCTAGTTCTGATGATGTTGCTGCCCATCTCAATAACTTTGTTGAACTTTATGAGATGCAGAAGTATAAGGATGTAGATGGAGATATTATTAAGCTCAAGCTGTTTCCTTCTCCTTGAGAGGAAAAGCTAAAGAATGGTTGCTATCCTTGCCTAGAAATAGTATTGATTGTTGGACTAAGTGCAAAGATGCTTTTACTGGAAAGTACTATCCTCCTGCTAAGATTATATCTATGAGAAGTGATATTATGAAATTTAAACAATTTGATAATGAACATGTTGCTCAAGCTTGGGAAAGAATGAAATCTTTGGTTAAGAATTGTCCCACTCATGGACTCACTGCTTGGATGATTATCCAGACTTTTTATGCAGGTTTGAACTTCTCCTCAAGAAACCTGTTAGATTCAGCTGCTATAGGTACTTTTATGGGCCTCACTTTGGGTGCTGCAACAAAGCTCCTTGACAATATGATGGTTAATTACTCTGAATGGCACACTGAGAGAGCTCCACATGGTAAGAAGGTAAATTCTGTTGAAGAAACCTCCTCTTTGAGTGATAAGATTGATGTTATTATGGATATGCTTGTTAATGGGAAAGCTCCTCTAGATCCTAATAGTGTTCCCTTGGCCTCTTTGGTTGCTCAAGAAGAGCAAGTTGATGTGAACTTCGTTAGAAACAACAATTTTGGCAATAATACTTATGGTAATTACAGGCCTTATCCTCCTAGTGGAAGTGTTTATCATGGTAGATCTGGAATACCTAGTGAAGAAAGGATTCTAGAAGTAGAGAGATCCACCAAGAATTTTATGCAAATGCAATATGAGCAAAATAAGATTTTCACTAAAGCTATGGAAGAACAATCTATTATCTTAAAAAACATTAGTCATCAACTTGAGAATCTGAATAGATAAATTCCTAGTTTATAGTCAAAAAAATTGAATGCTGAAAAGAATATTTCCTCTTTGTCTGAAGCACAGCCCTCCTTGATTAATAAAATGGCTTCTAAAACTGAAACCATGGAAAATACATTTGCTACTGCTCATGCCATACAAGTTACTATTGATGAAAATGTTAGGTTGTTAGCTCAACTTCATGCTAAGTGGGAAAGGGAAGCTGAAATTGATAGAAACAATAGTGTGTGCACCATCACTAGAATGGATACCACTAAACCACAAGAAGTCCCTATTCCTCCTCCTACTGTGCCTAAGCCTGTTGAGTCTACTACTAGTGATGCTAAGTTTGATTTTGATGTAGATGGTTGCAATATTTCTGAAGTGATTCTGTTTTTGCAAAAGATTGCTAGAAGTCCTGATGCTAGTGATATGCATGTTTCTTTCACTAAACATATTACAGATGCTCTTGTGAAAATTAAGGAAGAGAAGCTAAAACATAAAGCTTCTATTCCTAGGAAAGTAGAAGATAGTTGGGAACCCATTATTAATGTGCAAGTGAATGACTTTGATCTCAAAGCTTCATGTGATCTTGGTTCTAGTGTCTCTATTATGCCTAGGAAGATTTATGAAATGCTTGATTTTCCACCTTTGGAAGATTGTTATTTGGATGTCCCACTCAATGATAATGCTAAAAAGAAACTCATGGGGAGTATTAATGATGTTCACATTATGGTTAACAATGCTTATGTCCCTGTTGATTTCTATGTTTTGGATGTTGAATACAATGCTTCTTGTCCTATTACCTTGGGAAGACCTTTTCTTAGAACTATTGGTGCCATCATTGATATGAAAGAAGGCACCATTAAATATCATTTTCCATTCAAGAAAGGTATTGAATACTTCCCTATGAGGAGAGATAAATTGATTTTTGCTCCTACTTTGAAAGCAAGGTTTGATGTTAATGCTTCTTCATTCTAAAATACTTGATTCTTCTTGCTTCTTGTGCCTAACTTAAAGGCGTTAAAGAAAAATACTTGTTGGGAGATAACCCAAGAGTTTCCTTGAGTCTTGGAAGTTATTACTTCAGTAATGACCTCTCCTTGTCCTTTTTGTTTGCTTTTTGTGCCAAGAATGACCTCTAATGAGAGGGAAGTAATATTTGGGGAGTTGCTGTCCCGAAACAGATTTCTGTCCTCCACCAAAAACATTCGTGAGGAATCTCTGTAACTCGGATTGAGCTGAACATTTACGAATAAATCCCCCAGTATGTTAGCTAACTTTCGTTAGTTCATAACTTTTTGATTTGAGCAACAGAAGATGTTTGAAAAAATCGGTTTCTACCTGCTGGTCTGTTTTGACAGATTTTTGCCATTATTTGCATTTGCTTCTTATTGATTCCTTTTTGAGTTCTCTTTAGGTGAATTGAGCTTTTTGAAGGAGTTACTACAGTATCTTGTGTTTTTAGTGAAAAGTATTGTTGTTCCAAAGCTTTGCCTAAAGGCCTATTATCTTTTGAATACACTAATGTTGCTAATGAAGATTGTGTGAAGTTTTGTATGAAGGAAAAAAATTCAGGTGTAGAGAAAGAATGATGCAATGAGATGAAGAATGGACAAAAGCTGAAGCTTGGGGATGCCACCCCGGTGTCACCCTAAGAAATATCCAAGAGGTACAAGCGTCAAATCTTGGGGATGCCCAATGCATCCCCTTCTTCATCAATAAAAAGCTCAGGTCTGTCTAGACACTTTGTTTTTATTGTTTCATGCCAAGTTGTGTTGTTCTTGGAGCGTCTTAGTTTTCATTTGGTTTGCTTAGTTGTTTAGTTTGCTTGAATAAAGTATTTTGTACCCCCGTTCTCGCTGTGTTTTTGCAAATAAGTTGCTTGGTGTTGGAAAGGAGTAGGAAGTTCTTGCTTGATAAGTGCAAGAGGAGCTTGCATTGACTGTGACTTAGACTTTAGCATGACATGCTAGGTATTTTTTTTACCTTATGCTTAGTGATTATTGTTGTAGCATGTCTTGTTCCAAACAATTGGGATTGCTTAGTGTGCCTTGAAGAAATTATGCGTTGTTTTAGCATGCAAAAGCATAGTATTGTGGTATTCTCCTTTGATGCTTTGTTTGGGTTGACTTGGCACATGCTCACACCATGTTATGACTATACAAGAAACCATAGCCTCTATGATCATTTAGTCCTTGACTAGTAATATCACTCTATGCTTTGATTAGTAATGTTTTGTTGCTCTGCATAATAATGGCCATTATTGCTCTCTTAGTTGGTTGCTTCCAGTCTTTTGCTAGCCTCCACTTGTATGAGTATGCTCTACTCATGATTCCAACTCCCAAGAAACCAAGTTATTCCAAATTGTCCACTATAAACTCCTATGCATGTGTGTTACACCATTCCAAGTATATTCTTGTTTTCAGCTATCTTCCAATTAAAAACTATTTTGTTATGTGAAAACTTAGTGATTAAAGCTCTCACAAACTTGATGGCGCACTTTATATTCTTTGCCCCTAATAAACTTGAACCATTGTGTCATCTTTGTTGTATATTCTTGCACTTATACGTTGGAATTAGCAGAACCGTGTTGTCACGGGGAACATTTTCAACATTGCACTTGTACTTTGTACTCAGTTGATATCATGCTCTTTTGTCTATGGATGTCACCGGTGTGAAATAAAGAGGGAACTTGTAAGTCCATGCAGTATGTATTTTGTGTTAGAGAAACGCCTGGGCCGCTAGCCTAAGCCATGCCTAATCATGGTGGAAACTTGCAGCATCACCATAGTGAGCTATCTATGAAGCATCCTCAATAAAAAGCTATGCATATAGTAAATAAAAAGATCACTTAGATGCTCATTGTCTGCTTGCCTTGTCATTTTGGTTATGGGATAGCTCATGTACCATGTTCAAGGGGTACCTCGTTTGCGGTTCTCTATGATATGCATGTACTTATAATGACAAGAACTTATAGGTGACTGAAGTTGAGTAGCATGAGGTGTGGCCCTCGTATTCAAGGGACTTGAGATTGCCAACTTATACTTTGTCAAGGATATACTCTATCTTTGTTCACTTTAACCTTAACCAATTCAAGATGCTTATGATAGGGGCAATGAGGATTGAAAACTAACAAGTGCCATAATTTTTGGAAGCTCTTTTTGAAACTTGAAATCCCTGCTTCCTTTATGAAAGGCCTTTCTTCCACCATTATTTGAGTCTCCACCTTCTCCTTTTAGGCACCATTAAGAGAGCATAGTTGTCATTCAGTGTGCAGTGTCCCAAAACTTATTGATTGATGCATATTGTGATATTATTTGTTCTTGTGCTATTTGTTTCTAGTCACCCTTGTGAACTTTGAAGGTGTCCTATGCATCTATTTGCTACTCTATGAGGGACAAGCTGAATGCCCACTATGCCATGTTTTATGTATGTGAAACAAACAAACATTTTTCAATGCATGTTATTCATGATCTTTGTTTGTAGCCTTTCATGTTGCATGCATAGTTACTATGTCCTATTGTTAGAACTCCATCTTTCATGCACATGTTTAGAGTTCTTTGATGCCAGCTTTCAATGCTTGCAAATGGTTTGATCTTGGTTTTGATGGTGCATGTCACCTCAAAAATTATTCTTTTTATCACTTACCTACTCGAGGACGAGCAGGAGTTAAGCTTGGGGATGCTTGATACGTCAGAAACGTATCTATAATTTTTGATGCTCCATGCTTGTTTTATATCTAACTTTGCTTTACTTTGTCTACACTTTGAGGTGTTTTTATATCTTTTCTGGAACTAACCTATTAACAAGTTTCCATAGTGCCACTTGCTTGTTTTCTTCTGTTTTTGGTTCCAGAAAAGAAGAAAATCGATATTCTCGGAATTGGACGGGACAAAAGCCAAAGTAAATATTTTACCGTGAGGGACACAAAGACAAAAGACGAGACAGAGAAGCGAACCAGGGCAGCCAGACCCCCCTAGGCACGGGTGGGCCCATCCCGCGCCTCGGTATGGTGTGGGGCCCCTGGCCGCCTCCCATCCTTGCCTCTTTGCCTATAATAAGCCCCCGATGCAGAAACCCTAGGCACCCGATCAAAACTCCATGAAACCTTTTGTAGCCGCCGCCACCGTCATCCCTAGATCAGGGGATCTGAAGTTCTTCCCAACACCCTGCCGGAGGGGAAATCATCCCGGAGGCCTTCTTCTCCGGTATGATGTGTGAGTAGTTCCACCTTGGACTATGGGTCCATGTAGTAGCTAGATGGTTGTATCTCCTCCTTGTGCTTTCATGTATAGATCTTGTGAGCTCCGTTCATGATCAAGATCTAATATATTTGTAATCATGCATGTTGTGTTTGCGGGGATCCGATGGATATTGAGATTACTATGTCAGATTGATTAATGGTTTTGTATATTTGATAATATCATGTCTGTGTTGTTTGTGATCTTGCATGCTCTCCGTTGTTAGTAGCTATCTTGGCCAATTAGTTGCTAGTGACTCCAAGAGGGGGTATTTATGCTCGATAGTGGGTTCATGCCTCTAGTTTCCAAGGGAAGTGACAGAAATCTCTTTGGTTGTAGATGTGTTGTTGCTACTAGGGAGAAAACAACGGTATCTTGTTCATAGAACAAGTGGATTGTTTACCTTACACACTTTGCTTAAAGCAGTTGTCTGTTGCTTGCAACTTAATACTAGAGGGGGTTCGGATGATAACCTGAAGGTGGACTTCTAGTCATAGATGCAGTTGGATGGCGGTCTATGTATATTGTTGTATTGCCCAATCGAATCTCATGGGATCTTTTTGTCTGGTATTGCATTGTTATGCCTTGCTCAGTTCCTGACAATTGCCCTGTTGTAATTTGTTTACCCTTCATGCCATGTTGTTTATCTAAGGAGAGCACCTCTAGTGAACTATGGACCCCGGTCCATTCTTTACCATTGATACATCTTCCACTGTTACTTGTTTACTTTCTACAAACCATTACCTTCCACACCATACATTTAATCCTTTGTTACAGCAAACCAGTGAGCTTGACAACCTCACTGATTCGTTGGGGAAAGTCTTGAGTTTGTGTTGTGCAGGTCTCCATGTTGCTTGCAGCACCTTTGGGGCATTTCCTTCCTCCTACTGGTTCGATAACCTTGGTTTCTTACTGAGGGAAGCTTGCCTGTTGAACTGCATCATACCTTCCTCTTGGGGTCTCCCAACAAAGTGTTGCTGCTCTCATCAAAACTACTCTCAAAATGGGAAGGACCTTTTGTTATTGAGGAAGTGTATTGTTCGGGGTCTATCAAAATATCTTCTTTGAAGGACAACACTACACAGGTGGTGAATGGTCAAAGGATTAAACATTATATTTCTAGAGATTCTTATAATGAAGATGTTGATATTATTCAAATGTTGACTCCAGAAGAATTTATTAGAAACCAAACACCAGAATCTGCAGAGTCCATCTTTGAATAGGTAAAAAGTGGTGAAAACTGAAGGTTCGTCAAAACCCTATCTTTTTATATTTTTGATGTTTTTATTACATACGGAAGGTTACGAGACGAAACAGAGGAGGAAACGGAGGCCAGGGTGGCCACATCCACCCTAGGCGCGGGCCCAAGCTGGTCACGCCTAGAGAGGGTGTGAGCCCCCTGAGCTCCGTATCCGCCTCGTTTTCGCACCAGTACCTTCCTTATGCATTGAAACTTCATAATATATAACCCCCCAGATCCCCTGATGTTCGTATATCATGTTCTCATTGTGTTTCTGTTTTGATCTGTTTCTGTCAGGCGGATTCTCAGTGTTAGAGCTACAATGTCTTCCTCTGGATCACCCATAGAGGATTCCCCTCCGATGTCATCAACCCGTATATGTATGAGTTGAATATTCATCCTAAGGAGTTTATTCTAAAGGATGGGAAGGTGTAGATGAAAGAATTTCAAGGCCCTAAAGGAGAAGGCAGTCTGGAAGACAGGATGGAAGCATTGGAGCAGGAAGTTTTCAGGTACAAAAAGATGGCGGAAAGCGAAGTGGATGTCATCCATAAGATAAGTTCAGAACTCATCGCCAATCACGAGGAGGAGGTTGCTAATCTCCGAGATGAAATCCTCTCGCTCCATCAGACCACCAACCAATTACAAGCACAGCTCTACGACATACAAAATCAAAACTGTGAGTATGAGGCTAGATTTAATCGCATAAGCTCCATTGCTAGTTTCAGGATTGTGGAAACCAAGACATCCTTTTTGGATGGGGAACCTTTACCTTGGAAGTCTCATGATGACAAGGGAACACCACCACCACCGAAGGAGTAATTTGTTATCAGGTTTGGCATCCCCTTGGCTTGTTTCAAGCTTGGGGGAGTGCCGCGGTATCACGTCATTATCTTTTACCTTTTACCTTTTTAGTAGAGATATATCTTTGGTAGAGAAGTTATCTTATAGGTTGGTTTGCATGTGGAAGTATCTCTCCTTTAGTTGGTTATCGATGTATCCCTTGGTGTGAGTGCCTTTATGGAATATTAATGAGAAGCTTCATCTTTTACTTTTTGAACTTCTTATTTTAGTTTGCAATCTCTATTATATGATTGATCTTGTTGATCAGTATTGGCATCACTTTGGGAGCATCGAGTAGATCTAAATTGGTTTTGGCAAACCGAGCTCTGGTCAGTAGCAACACTTTTTGAGGTTTGAAAGGAAAAGTGAAAAAGCTTACAGGTATTTTGTATCTTTTATTTTCTTTCTTGATTGGCTCATAAGCTTAGTATTCTTTATTTAAGATATTTTGTGTCTTCAAGGAAGATTGCATGTTTGGCTTTATTACTTGTATGGTTGCTTGTTTTTTTCAACTCTTTTGCTTGCTACCCAGCCTTGCTAGCCAAAACCCTGTTTTGAGAAGGCGTACTTCTCATGCATCCAACCCCTTTGAACCAAAACCTGTGCCATTTGTGTCCACCATATCTACCTATTATCATTATTGCTATTCCAAGCAAATTCTCAAGCTTCATCTATCTTTCGAATTAAAAATTATTTTGTTATGTGAAAACTAGCTAGTAAAGCTCTCACGAACTTGATGGCACACCTTATTTTCTTGCCCCTAATAAACTTGAACCATTGTGTCATCGAAGTTGTATATGCTTGCATCTATACGTTGAGATTAGCAGAACCGTGCTGTCACAGAGAACGCTTTCAACACTTATGGATACATATCCAGTTGATATCATGCTCTTTTGTTTGCGGATGTCATCGATGTGAACTAAAAGGGGAGCTTGTAAGTCCATGGAGTTATGTATGTGTGTTAGAGAAACGCCTGGGCCGCTAGACTAAGCCATGCCTAATCATGGTGTAAACTTGCAGCATAACCATAGTGAACAATCTGTGAAGCATCCTCAATAAAAACCTATGCAAATAGTAAATAAAAAGATTGCTAAGACGCTCACTGTCTGCTTACCTTGTCATTTTGATTTTGGGATAACTCCTGTATCATGTGCAAAGGGTACCCCGTTGGCGGTTCTTTATGATACACATGTACTTACAATGACAAGAACTTACCGATAATTAAAGTTGAGTAGCATGAGGATCGGCCCTCGTACTCAAGGGACATGAGATTGCCAACTTATATTTCGTCAAGCATATACTCCATCTTTGTTCACTTTAACCTTAATCACCTCAAGATGCTTATGATAGGGGCAATGAGGGCTCAAAGCTAGTAAGTACCATAATCTTTTGTAAGCTCTTCATGACTTGAAATCCCTCTTCCCTCTATGAAGGGCATTTCTTCTACTTCTAAGTTGAGTCAGTAAACCTACTTCCTATCTATCTCCAGCAAGCATTTGAGTTATTGTGTTCCAAGCATTCATATGATGATTCATTCAATCATGTTCTTCATCTTCCTTGTTTGCACAAGACTCTTATCTATTGAGTATTACTTTGAAAGCCATCATTGTGAAAAACCTTTTATGTTTGAGCAAAAGAGTACTCCTGTTGTAAAACTTCTAAAAAATATTTTTGTGAAACTATTTTCTAGTTGTTCTCTGACCAAGAACAAAGTTTACCAATTCCAATTATGATTTATCTTTATGCATCTCTATTGTGACTCCTCTACTTGTTGCAAGATAAGTTATATAATGATGAGTTGCTTTCTTCTATGAGTGTGTAATGGTAAGTGTGATGCTTCTTGTCCGTATTCTTTTATCGACACTTCACTCCATAAACCTGTGGACATGTTTACTGAGCTCAGTTTTCGCTTGGGGACAAGTGAAGGTCTAAGCTTGGGGAGAGTTGATACGTCCAATTTGCATCACCATTCTATATCATAATTTGCCTCTATTCATTGATATATTTCTTATTAAGAGGTGTTACTTATGTCTTTCCATCTGTTTTTGCATGTTGGATGATTCTTGGAGGATGAACTGCCAGAGTCAGGTTTCTGATGGAAAAAGAGGTGTTTTGATGCAATTTCTCTAAGATCGGAAAAATACCATAAAAACTACGGAAAATCATATTTTCCCAGAAGACGAAGAATGCCAGAAGGGGAGGCGGAGATGGGCCATAGGGGTCCCACACACCCCAGGCGCAGGCCACCCCTAGGCCGCGCCTACAGGGGTGTGGCCCACCTGGCCCACCTCTGGCTCCACCCTCTCGCCTATATCTTCTCCTCGAAACCCTAATACACGGGAGCAACCACAGAAAGATTACGCCACCTTTGCGGGGCGGAAAACACCGAAACAGAAAGAGCTCTTCAGCAGACAGATTTCTGCCGGGGAAATTCCTTCCCGGAGAGGGGAGATCGTCGCCATCAACACCATCATCAAGCTAGACTTCATCGGGATCATCATCATCATCATCCTCATCATCATCTCCACCAGCACCATCATCATCACTCCATCCCGCTATAAAAATTGTGTTGAATACTTGCATAGTTCTTAGGGGAAACTTTCCCGGTGTTGATTACTTTTTTAGCTGATGCTTGTGAGTGGAACCATTGGATTATTGTTTATGTTCAGATTGTTATCCATCACCATATCATCTTTGATATTGATCCATATGATGTCTTGTGAGTAGTTCTTTTAGTTCTTGAGGACATGGGAGAAGTCATGTTGTTAGTAGTGGATTTGTGTTGAGATATTATTCAATGGTTTGGTATTTAAGTTGTGGTGCTATTCTTCTAGTGGTGTCATGTGAATGTCGACTACATGATACTTCACCATTTATGGGCCTAGGGGGATGCATTGTGTATTTGGCTACTAATTGTGGGGTTGCCGGAGTGACAGAAACCTGAACCCCTGTTAGGACACCATTGCGCAAGGGAGTGTAGGATCTCAGAGTTTAAGGTCGTGGCTAGGTTTATATCTTAATTGCTTTCCTATAGTTGCGGATGCTTGCAGCGGGTTTAATCACAAGTATGTATTAGTCCAAGTAAGGTCGGTACATTAGCACAGGTTCACCCACACAACACTTACAAAACCAAAGAAGACTACTCAGCTATTTGAAGCGAAAGCACTTGATAGAATTCCCATGTGTCCTCGAGAACGTTTGGTCCTTATAAGTATTTCCACAGGCTTGTTCTTTGCTAAGAAAGGATTGGGCCACTTGCTGCATTTGTTCGTTGTCTTTATTACTTGCACTTTATTTCTTTGCTTTATCATAAAACCCCTAAAAATCCGTTTGGTAAGTATTTACAGAGATTTCCTGCTCCATACCACTAGTCAACACCTTCTGCTCCTCGTTGGGATCGACACTCCTATTTATCGGAAGTACTACGATACACCCCTATACTTGTGGGTCATCAAACATGTATTTATACGGCAATGCGGAGTTGTTGTTAGAGATCGCGTCCCGATCACCGTTCGAGAGTGGCAGAAGCCCAAAGAGGCGGAAGCGAGGAGTGATCGGTATATCGACGAAAGGTACAAACAGAGTCTTTTTAATGACCTCATGGCACATTTCAAGCTGCCAGAATGTGAGACTGATACCGAGACGGCTGCATTGAGGAAGGCGGTCAAGTATTTTTCTCTTAAGAATATGACCGAACTATTCAAGAACTGGAAGAAATCATTATGGCTAAAGTATCAGAAGGACAAGAAAACTCCAATATTCGAAGGCTATCTAGTGAAGCAGCAGGATTACTGGGATGCATTTGTGGAGTACAGGAAGTCAGGAGTTGCAGAGAAAAAGTCAAAAAAAAGATAAATGCTATGAAAAAGAAATATCACCATAACATGGGGCCAGGGGGCTACGCGACTGCCATGCCAAAGTGGGATGCAAAAGAGAAAGAGTTGTCTGCTAAAGGGATCATTCCAGAACCAATTCATGAAGAATGGGATTTGAGGGCAAGAAATTGGTTCCTTGGGCATGGGAGTGAGTATGATGAACTTACAGGGACCTTGCTTGCAGTGATGGACTTAGGGTACCTAGGAATACATGGCTGAAAGTGGTGACAGAGATTAAAGATGGGATAAAAAAAGTTCCATCCCGATAGAGAGAAAGACTTGCTGACCTTGGTCCTCGGCAATGATGAACACGGAGGACGAGTCCGAGGCCTTGACTCTAGTTTCACTTGGGAGACTGGGTTTCCTAAGGACCAGGGTACTTATAGAATCCGAGCAAGAGCAAAGAAGAGACGGGAGGAGGAGGGAGACAAGTTCAACCAGCTGCTAGAAAGAGTGGAGAAGCAGTAGCAGTAGATCGACGAACTTAGAGGAGTAGCGTGTCTGCAAGATCCTCCACTCGATATTACCGCTAACCCATCTCAGCGGAGAAGCAGCGTGGCTGAATCGGAGGTCCCGTATGACGATGCACGGATGATATATGGCGGTCCCGGCTACCCCGTGGATGGAATCAAGGAGCAGATATCTTGTGAGCTCCATCATAAGTTGAAGAACATATCCGTGAAGGTGGCGGTCGGATGTTCTTTACCTTGTCCACCTGACGCACGTTGGCATGGCCATGAGATTCCACCTAGCTATGCTAAAGTCGGGGTGGATCAAATTGTAACGGAGTGGCAGTCAATGGAGCTTGACATCACTGAACCTAAAGGTGAGAGGACAATCAAAGAAGTACTATGTGGTATCATTCTATGGGACAAGAACAACATCAAGTTTCCAGGCTCGGCCCCAAGGCCAACACCGCCTCTGAGTCATCGCAGGTCACCTTTACCTCCATCACCTCCATCACCTCCAAGTAGCCACGCCATGATGACTACGACCACCATATCACGATTCCATCTCGTTCTCTGCCGCAGGTTCAGCAGTCTCCGCCGCCCGCTAAGGACAATAAGCGGAAGCGTGCTCCGTTAGTGAGTACTAAACAACGCAGCAGCCCAAAACGGAAAATGTCGCCCCTCCCAACAGTGCCTCATAAGAATCTTCCCATCAGACCTTACGATCGTACTGAAGCGGAAAATGCAGCGATAACAAAGGCCGAAGTTGCAGCACATTTTGAGAAGAAGAAACTCGAGCCCGCTCTGGTATACAGCGAGAAGCAAAAGGCATATGCAATTGATTTTCTAAACACAAATCGTAATATAAGTTGCACCATAAGCCAGATGACTATCTACGCACCCTTTAGAAAGAAGTGATGAAGGGCAAAATCAAGTAATAGTGCAAGCGGGGGAAAATCAGCAAGTACAGGTGCAAGCAGGAGCAAAACATCAAGCAGTAAAAAATCATACGTTCCCCTTCTCGGACAACAGGCCAAACAAACGATCACACCCCTCAAGGTGTTTTCCGAAAACGTTCCCCAACCACTAGATATGGAAGTAGCTGCGGAGTTGGCGGCCAGTATGAAAGTTAGTATTGCTGAACTGTTAGGCTCCCAAGATGACCTTCTACCCAAGGCTGTTGTAGTCCGTAGATATGTCGAAGGTGAGGATTTGGTCAGCAAAGAGAGACTGGAAGAACTGCCAACACAAATGCGGAATCTCCATTAATGGTACTCCGGTCATAAAGCATGGGAGATAAATGCTCATAGCCAAAGTCCCACATGAGTACTACTTCAGACCCGAAGAGATCCATATTGAGTTTTTAGAACTGTTCCAGATATACCATCTCAACGCCCTGGACAAATCTATCCTCAGCTGTTATTGTCTGTAATTTGTTGAATTCATTGTCTACATGTTTAGTTTTTCAGTTGTTCAGTTCATTACATGTAATTATCCTCATTATATGCTTTTGTGCGCTATTATTATGTAGAATGAAGATCCATGTAAATTAAGAAGAATCTATAATGTTGGGTTCATTGACCTAGATAAAGTACATATAAACACGCTAAGGGATAAATCCGAGAACACGGAAAAAAACATTTTAAGGTTTCTAATGGAGCAAAAAATTTGTAACCATATATTGTTTCCTTACAATTTCAAGTGAGGGTCTTATTTTGTTGTACACATTCACTTTTGATTACTCAATGCTAACGGTTACTAATGTATATATAAATGTTTGCAGTTTTTACTGGATTCTGCTAGACATTCAACTTGATAAGGGAAGAGTTGATGTCATGGACCCATCAAAGAGAAATCTGGAAGATTTCCGCAGCATGCAGGACATGCTCCAGAAGTAAGTTTTGCGCTATATCGGTATCTTTCGTTAATTTTCTAAGATATCAGATAATAAATAACTCATTCATTCATTTTCTTCGTCGGGCAGGGTTTGGATCCGGTTCAAGTGTGAGGTTACGAGAACCTTTAGTCAGAAGCTGACATTTAATCCGGTCTCGGTAAGTAGCACGTAATATGTCCGTGCATCTCTTTACTTCTAGTTTCAATACAATAATGATGCTAGATTATTATTTTTATTGAATTTTATTCTCGTAAAGTGCGCGAGGCAGCCACGGGGTCGAGTCTATGTAGATTCTACGTTTGCGAGTTCATTCGCACGTTTACCACCGAACACAAAGATTATAGAGTTGACGTAAGCAATACATTCACACCATCATTTTATTACCGTCACTTTTTGTTATCACGATTGATATTCATATTGATCTCCTTTTCTTATATAGTTCGAGAGAATGCGGGATCAACTCCTACCAGAGCAACGTGTACTAGGAATTGCGGAGGAGCTGGCGAGATTTATTTTCAAAGAGATCGTACACGATGACGGAGAATTTAGTGTGAATAGGCGCTAATGATCTCCATGTAATCGAACAAACGGGCTCTAGTCCCGGTAATTGTGATCTCTATGTAACTATCAAAATTATATATATTTGTATGCTCGATATCGTAATACAAGTTATCTTATATATGCACGAACGTGTACAATATATGGTGGCATAGAAATATTCAAAAACTTTTTTAAAATAAATAAATAAAACAATACAAAACGAATTCTCTGCCGCGACAGAGAAATGACACAAAATGCTGCCGCGGCAGGGAACCACTAGTCACGGTCCTTAACACCAACCGGGACTAGTGGGAGTGCATCCGGAGCGCGAAGCGGCTTCCACGTGGACAACCATTTATCTCGGCTGGTGACTAAGCCGGGACTAATGCGTGGGCCTCTAGTCCCGCTTGGTTAGTCCCGGTTTTAGAACCGGAACTAGAGGCTCTTACGGTCCGGGACTAGAGGCACTGTTTCCACTAGTGTGTAATTTATTGATCTATAAAAGATCAAACTATCCACTATGTATAAACTTAAGATCGATCTGGCATCAAGCTATATTTTTCGAATATGCAGTGCTTGATATGATAGCTGTTCTGCGTCAATGATTTTCATACTACAAAAGTAGTTTGCGGTATTGCAGACTTGCAGTAGGAGAGTTTAGGTATCGGCTAGAGATAGGTACTCCCTCCGTTCTAAAAAAGGATGTTTCAAATTTGTTAATCTTGAATGTATCTGGAGACTATTTAGGACTGAGGGAGTAGTAGTTGTCCCGCGAACCGTGCACGGTTAGAAATCCGTTTACATTTAGGCTTGGAGCGTACGCACTTGTTCACGAACCAATCGATCGGCGAATTGAGACGGCGTGGGATTGCTTGGCCGGCGCGCGTGCTGCCTAAAGCTGGCGTGTATTCGGACTCCGACTCCCGCTCGAACTCAGCTTGCAGCTTGCTCGCCCGGCGATACAAGTATCGAGCCCATCTCTCTGTCTCCTGCTGCAATTCTCTCAGTCCATCCATCCACCAGAGATCACAGCTCACCTGCCTGATACGGTGATACCTACCGCTAGCTAGGTCAGAGCTCGAATCCGCCGCCATGGCCGAGCAGATCAGCCCTCTCCGCCGGTGGAAGCGGTTCTTCGGCGCCTTCGACTCCGTGGACGCCGCCATCGAGACCTCCGACCCCGTCCTCTGCCGCGGCGAGCTCCGGCGCGCCAGGGCCGACATGTTCGAAATGCTCTGCAACGTCGCCGACGACGACCACGCGGAGGCGGAGCGTCTCTGCCTCGTGCTCGACGACCTGATGGCGGAGTCCCTCGAGACGCTCAGGCTGATCAAAGCGATGCCCACGGTGCTCGCCACCACGGACCTCGCCAAGTCGCTCCGCGCGCTGCGGAATCACGAGTCGGAGCGCGTCCGCGTCCTCGCCAGCGGCATCGTGAGCGGGTGGAAGGCGTCGATGCAGGACGACCTCGCCAAGGTCAGAGAGGCGATGCACAAGCTGGACAACGTGCCGGAGCGCAAGGAGAAGACCGTGGACCAGCAACAGTCGACCAAGGAGATCAAGGCGGATCCTGACGCAGCGGCCAAGCAGACTTCCAAGACCCTCGAACCATCGACCAAGAAGGCGGCTACCATCGTGGGCAAGGATCGTGTGAAGACGGCGAAGATCGCAGCACAGCCGCCGCTGCACAAGAACACGGCGGAAATGGCCAAGAAGGCGTCTGATCCGGCCGTCGGCGTTGTCCGCCGTGCCGAGCTCTGCTCCGAGGAGAGGGTGGAGGCTGCAAAGCGCAAGTTCCAGCATGCCTACAAAGAAGCAGAGGACGCGAAGCGACAGCGTCGGACACAACAAGTCGTGGAGTCGCCGGAGATGCTGAAGCAGCGGCAGAAGATGAACCCTATCCCAAGGGAGAAGAGCCGAGCGACGTGCGGCAGCTAGCTCCATGGTCAGGAAAAGCTTCTCCGTCAGGAGGCTGGCTTCGTAGAGTTTTAGGGCTGAGAGCCTTATAGTTCTAAGGACGCCTCGTGGCTTGTTCACCTTGTGTCTATTGATTCAAACATGTAATCCAATAATGCAATTGTTACTTGCACCGAGCAATTTGTAGCTGGGTCTTGGTAACTGAAGTCATCAACAAAGCTCTCATTTTGCAATTTGATTTCTTCTATCCGCTATTCCAAGTTTCCAACTCATAATTGTTTGTTCTAATTTTCTTGTTTGTAAGACTCCCTTTTGCTATTCTTGACTTTAACCAACTTAAATAAATTTACATACCATGGTCCATGGCATACATCCACAAAAACATCAGAAGTCTCTGTAAGGTTTGCATCTCAGAATGTACGCAACAAAGATTGCATACAAACAGATCCACAAAAAATTTGAACTGCCCTATATCAACTTTTGCCTTCTTTTTGTAACAGTAAGCTACTCCCTCCGATCCATATTAGTTGACTCAAATTTGTATAGATTTGGATGAATCTAGACACTATTTAGTATATAGGTTCTTCCAAATTTTAACAAGTCAACTAATATGGGTCGGAGGGAGTATTTTAAAGAAGCTATGTTACCAAGAACAAAATACAAGCTCCTGGCCTCATTCATGTAGAAGTAATATTTACAGGCGTACATTCTCGGAAAAAAATATTTACAGGCGTACAGGATTGATTTCCCTTCCGTGCATGACTAACCCACAACATTGGCGTTCAAGACACTGATCCAGTTCACATCCACAGACCAGAAGAGCCAATTACACTCCATTGTTAAACAGCAAGATGGTGTTAGATTGACCACTGATACCCCGGCGCCCATTTCCATCCTTCATATCACTACATGGTCCATCGTAGCTGAATTTTGAACTAGAGACGCAATACCCCACCATAGTGCTGACTGATGGAATCCTACAAAATGACCAAACAATTAGTGAGTTTTCACTCGATCGGTTTTACGAGTTTGCAGACATAAATGTCCAGTTTCTGAATTACTGAGTTCATGTCTGCCATCCACCTTGTAAATTTATGCACATATGCAATTTCCTTAAAACCTTTAAACTTTAAGCCGAAGCAACTATGTATTTTATAATCGGAACCAAAAAATGAAAACAAGACAAACAGCCATAACAAATACAGAAGTAAATCTTATAATGATGTCTTCAAGAAATACAGATAATAACTGAACATGTAAATTTTACCTGTAGCAAAGGAAGAATGTTGTTGTGCAATTCCAGAAAAAGCTCAGATGCTGACGAGAACCTACAATGAGAAGGTTCAGTAATTACCAGTAACGTGGTTCCATGAACTACCTTCTTCAAAGAGACTGTCCAATGTCCATATCATTTTATGTTCATATGTATTAATTGTTGAGTCGTTATATGCTTTACCTTTTCAAAAGAAGGAAACACTTGTGCAGCTCTTCGATATCAGAATCAACTTTCAGATGTATATACTCTGTAAGAAGCCCAGAGAGGCAGGAGAGTGTGTCGTTCCATTCTTCGCTACCTGAGTTAGGACACAGATGGAGGAGGGAAGCGATAGGCTCTAAAATGGAAGATAAAGGTTTATTGGAGACAGAATCTGTCTGTTGCTCTGCGATGGCATTCAATATTAGAGAACTGCTAACTTTCAACTGTTCGGTCCATTTTTTAGAACTTTCTGGGAGGTGACAAATTGGATCATCAGTTCCTCCATCATTCAGAGATTTACTTTCATTAACATTGGAAGTGCTGCATGTAGGATCTCTTGACCTATGTAATGGAAGCACATTAAACAAATCAGCCTTGACATCGTCGGGTAATTCCTGCAGAACTGTGAAGTCTGCCTGGCTTAGAGAATTAGGCATGAAATCAAGCTGTGCGACACTGTTCTTATCAACCAATTCACTGGCTCTTGAGCAAGAAGCATTGACAGCTTGAACTTCCTGGTCTGTTGTCCCCTGTGGCAGTAATACCAACACTTAGAATACTCAAGGAATGGTTCAAAACATGAACATGACAAAGTAGCAGCTTTGAACTGTGATTCCACTACATCTCCAATTTTAAGTTTACTGATCAGCTCACCTCAACGTCGTCCTGCTTTCCCAACTGCATGGAGTTTCTGTGCTCTCCATATCCATGCAGCTTTGCATCACAAGCAGGCAAAGAATTCTGATTAATGGCAGGTACAGCAAGAGATTTTGAATTGCTTTCCTTGCCTTCACCTCCGCCTATCATGTCCAGAAAACCTCGCAATTCTCCCTTGTACATGACGTTCATTTCAGATATTATCTTGGGAGGAAGGTTCTTGAGGACCTCCAGATCAAGTTCGGATAATGGTGGCAGCTCAACGGCATCAACTCTGGTAGACCTATCAATTGTGAGGTTCACCTTTGATGAATGGGATGCCACACGTGTAAATGATGGTCTGGAGCTTCCCAAGTTTCGCAGCTCACTGGTTCCTACATGATGTCTGACAAGTCAAAGACTTCTAAAGAAACTATAAAAAATGGAAAATTCGTAAATTCAACACTATGAAGTAAAAACTAACACTAAAATACAGAAACACCACCTTGGTATGATAAAATGCCCTATACCTGCATCATCACTGTTTCCACGCAAGCAAGCTTTCTCACTGCCCTGTTTCTTGAGCTTCTCAGCTGACGAACCAAGCCATGATTTAAGCATATTCTCTTGTGGTGCTTCATTAAAAAATAACGACCATTGGAAGGTAAGTATCCATAAAATCAGGTAACCACTAGCTAAGGACGAATGTGCGGTAGATTTAAGAATATTTGGGCAGACAATTATTAATATTGCAATCTGAAGATTTCATTTGTACTGTTTTGTCGATGTTATTTGAGTACGAATCATTTGAGATGTAAGTCAAGCTGGCATAACTCATATGGATTGTGTGGAGGAAGTATAAGTTGTTGACTTATTGCATTAATCTCCTGGAAAGTGATCTTCTGATATCACTTGAATTAAACCCTATACTACAAGTAGCTTATAAAAACAATGTTCCATAAACACTACAGCAACATGTGAAGGAATATTACAGTGGGTTTGGCCTATTCATTAGCCAATATTCCACAATTTCAGTGCAATCAGTGATATATTCAAGTATTTAACTACTCCCTCTATTTGAAAATACAAGGCCTATTTCTTGCTCACGAGTGTATTTCATATTTGAATGCGAACTAAGTGTGGTATTCGCTCTATACTCCAAAAAAATATCAAGCTTATTAGATATAGTTCAGACACCGTTAGAATCTCCTTGGTTTATGTGCAAGACAAAATATGCCTTAGATTTCCAAACAAGGAAAATAATCATAAATTTATGCAGTTATCTACTCAAACATGTTGCATAGTTTGGTGACAGCACTCGGGCCATTATACTACGGATGTTTAACATGTAGTTGTAGATAGTATGACAAAACTGTATATTCCAACAAATAAGAAAATGCATTATCTTCAGCTGTACTCTTAAATGTCAGAAGTAAAAGAAACTTGTTAAGCGACAATTACCATTCCAACTTTCAAATTGTTAACTTGATACACCTTAGTCCTCTGATGATTTCGGACCCAACTCTTGACAGCGCTTTTAGTTATGTCAATACGAATAGCAAGACGTACTCATAACATGCCCAAAAGAGTGTTGAACAATAAAGAGGAAAATGCATAGATGAGAAATCGAATAGTTAGAAGATACCTCCTCGAGCTAAATCTGCATGCTCAAGCTTCGACATTTTTAGTCCAACTCCCCGAACTTCCTTCACATCTAGAATATGGCATTACAGAAATTAGTCTTCAACGAAGTAACCCCAACAAAGTAATATTTAAAAGAGACATTTGGGTGGAGGCGGTATATATAAGACATAACAGAGAATATATCCAACTTACCAACATGAAAAGCTGCAAACAATTGTCTTGCGATTCTCTGAAGGGTGACTAAATTGTCAGTTGCGCCTGTGATCTTCGAAAAGCGAAGGAAAAGAAAGGTAAACAAATAGCAATAACAGAAATTACATTTTGTACTCCCTCCATCTTAAAAAGGATGTCACAGATTGGTCTAAGTTTGGATGTATCTAGACACTATTTAGTATATAGATACATCCGAATTTTGACAAATTTGCGACATCCTTTTCAGGACGGAGGGAGTATTAAGAATGTGCAACTAAGAATTGACAACATGTTTTACATGATAAATGGTTGCCTGAACCTTGCTGCAAATGGTCAACACTACAACACAATGAGATGGTATGATGCAAAAATACAAAAATAAACTAAGATTACAACAAAATGACATGACTCATCTATTTCAAAATTTCAAATGCAACATTTAACCATTACCGTGGTGGAACGACTCATGGTTTCGCAGTCACCACATCCCATAAACTTTATTGGCTCTCCAGCACCTTTCCTTCTTGTTTTCACCTTCAAGGCAGAACATATCGGTTATGAAACTATAAACAACTGCCACAGAAATTGATTAAAAAGTGTGTACAGTCAACAGAAACAACCTTAAGGGTAATTGTACGACCCTGTAGTCCACATCCTTGTAAGCGTAAAGAAACCTCCTTGCTTAGGTCGACAAGAAAATGATCAGCCTGCAAAGATAGACGTAATAATATCAAACCCGAAAAGGTGCAGCACTAAAATGATACATAACAGAAGAGTGGATAAAAAAGGCACACATCTTTGTTCTCATTAAATCTGACTCCCCAATTGACTTCAGCGCCCACAGATTTTGTTTCCTGTAATATATATGTAGCAAAAAAATCAAATATATCAGGTTATTCCATTCCAAATGGAAGGATGACCAAAATGAACATGGTGCCTGCTAAGCACCATTGATGAATAAAATCAAAGCCATTTGATCCCTGTAAGAAGCAAATATGCGTCCATGTCAACAGCTAAGTAGCTAACACAGTTCAAAAGAAAGCATATGTTATATGTATTATATTCAGGAGATCATTTTAGCCCTAGCATTTATGGTTGTGTCCGGCTGTCCGCTGTCTTGAGCTACACTTAATGCATTTTAGCAAATAATCCATGCTATGCAAAAGCTAGGGGAAAAGCACCATATTTCAAAATCAAGCAAACAGGTCCAATCCATATTTGCAGGATGGTTGCAATGCTGTTAAAAATAATAATTAATATTAACATATTATTTCATTTTGCTCTATTGTTTTTGTGTGCAACAACAAGCTATAAGAACAGGAAATTGTACCGCAGGAACGGTAACAGATTTTGCATGTCTTCAAGAAATATTATTTTTGGCATTTAAGTGAAAAATGTGCACAACATTAGCAGTATTAATCTGATTTCATATCAAAGGCCTACATCCTCATGTCACAGTTGTTCGAAAAAGAACAGTTCTTAGACATTTAGGGGGACTGCTGTTCCCTTGTGTTCACAATGCATACTACCTGTCAATACGAAATCTGTTACAAATTCAAATCAGAAGAAAGGAATAACAAGAATGTGATTAGTTCAAGGTGTTTGCAACAAGAGACCAGGCTTAGCTAGCAACCTTAACACAACACTGGGCATTCACATGTTCCCACGCAAGAAGGTTATGTCCTTGATAATAGAGTTATGGGTTCTCACAACAAAAAATACTAGGATGCTTCTACCTGAACATCTTCAACAACTGAATGGTCAATTCCTCTGCAATAGTTCCATAACATATTACTAATCTTTTTTCCAAAGTCCTTATGGAGAGCATCCTACATAAAGCATTTGCCGGAATTCAGTAAAAAACATATGCACAAATCTACAGATCAGAGACTATGGTGATGCATGGCATGACCATTACAGGCAGATGTCTGAGATAGAGTGATAAATTATTGATCAATAAAGTTGCAGAAGATGAACTAATATTCATTCCATTCCACGTTAGCACGTGCATGGCATCAAACTTGTAAAATAAGGAACTATTGGACAGCACCTTGCCAACTTGCTTTAAGACAAGGGTTGACTACATGTTAAACTACACAAGTGAGACATTGGCAAACCTTCGATACATTGCGAAGCTGACCACAGTATTCAACTTCATTGCTTTTCAGTTTATCAGAAACAGTAAAACCAATGCCTGGAAGTGCTTTGATAGGGAGGGTATTCAAATAATCATCAGCCTGTAATAAAGTTGATTTTAGACAAAACAATAGTCGATTGAGCAACACAAACAAAACAGTGCCCTGAATAAGAAAGCAAATCATTGGACTAATAATCTGCCTTCAATCATGTTTAACTGTATGCAAAGACTAAAGCAAAATCAGTAATCTGAAATTGTGAACCAAATAGAAACTAAAGGTCTTTTACATGACACACACACCAAAGTTTTTTTTCATTTATCTCATACTCCCAGCTGAACAGCCACTTCAAACCCACCTGGTACATGAAGAAAATGTACAAAGCTAAGGATGGGACAGTTAACATGCACACATACCTTCTCGGATGAAATAAATAACTGTCCATTCGGCTTTGCAGATCTGGTGGCTAAACGGGCTAGGAGCCTGTTCTCAGCAATGCCTGCACTAGCAGTGCACTTAGTTGTACCAAATATCTCATTTCTCATTCTCTGTGTAACTTCTTCCACGTTATCATCTAAGCATTCAGTCATATCCAGAAAAGCTTCATCACAGCTCAAAGCCTAAATAACTCAGTTAGACTTATGGATGTATATGTGGCAGTCATCGAGTGGGGATTGTATTAATGAATATATGCCGAGAAAGCATGGGATAATACAGTACAAACCTGAACCTTACTGCAATATTTATGCAAAATACCATAGAACTGGTCAGCAACCTACAATATAGTTCCATACCAAGAATATCAATTTGAACAAAAGCAGTGTCCATATGAAAGCTTGAGACGGACAGGCAATCGTGGTAAGCTAAAAGAATACCTCCCCGTATGCATCAAAGTTATAAGGAACTACTGTTAAGTGAGGGCACCGAGCTTTGGCGTCTCTAACAAACATGCCAGCCTTTATCCCTGGAATCCATAAAAGAGGACATAAAATATATTCATGTATGTCCACCACAAGATTTTAAGCTCCAATTGTAATTTTCAGTAAAATAAAATACCATAGTTTCGTGCAGGATAGTTTGCAGATGATATTTCTGCGGTTCCTTTAGGATTGTCAGAATGACAAACTGCTACCGGCTTATCGTGCAGCTCTGGCCTATTTCTGATGACAACGGATACAAAAAAGCAATCCTGGAATTGTAGAAAGATTATGTCAAAGATCAAGGTAACAAGTATAACACAAATAGCTCTGCTTTATGTCTGATGACAGCAGATAATAAAATACAGTACTCGAATTGGAGAAGGATTATTCCAAGGTTCAAGATACTAAGCAAATATTGACCTTCTGTCTTCTTTGAGCATTATTTCAACCATGATTGAAAATTGTAGCTCGGACCGAAGTTTTAAAGGTCTGATTTGTTACTTGCCTGCTAGTTTACGCAGATGATTTTTTTTCTCCATGCAATCCAGTGACATGGAGAACTAGTACATAGCTATATAACTATATTGATAGCAATAACCAATGCATTGCCAACTCTGGCGTATTTAGCTCGTTTTAGCACATTCCTCTCAAATGATGAAGTGTCCTTTACAAGTAGATACAAATTTACCACGCCTTTGGGATTTAAAAACCAACTTGCAAAACTTTGAACTGGTCAGAGCTTCCAAAGAATGGCATACTTTTTATCTTTGCAACTAAAGCAGATTCTAGAAGTCATGAAATAATATGCCAAGCTGTATAGCTAAATATACAGAGCATATTAAAAATGAGATAACGGAAGCTTTATTACCGCTGGCCACAAAGCATATTAATGTTTGGAAGATTATTTCAAAGCATCATCATTACCAAAAAATACAATTTATATGTATAGCTAACAAAAGGATGAAAAGCTGACAAGATTACCATATCAATATGAATTATTGTTTTCTTCTTCCCTGAATGATCTTTGCCCTTACTGCTTTTAGCTCCAAGTGAATTTGAGAAGCGCTTGCGGTAGCGATTTCTCCAGGTCCCAATGAAATGCAATCGAGAATGCTAGAATACCACATAAGTTGATGGTAAAATTAGTCATTCTGACAAAAACTACAGTATAACATCTATGAAAGAATATATGATATTATAATGAAATAGAAGCAAAATGTGTGTCAGTAAGAGAAACTTCAAAAAGTATAAATTATCCTAAAAAATCCCGTCCAGTACACTTACTACACATAAGATTCCATTATGTTCAATCCTTAACAACACCAGAACAAGAATTGGACATCTTCCTTACAAGATAGTAAATTCGAGATTTTAATAATGGTGTTCTAATATGGAGCCAAAGCATGCCAACAATTGTGTGGAAAAAATAAAAACAGGACACCAAATGATGCTAAATAGTTTGAGGAATATGCCTTGAAATAATTTTCTACAAAGTTTGGATCTGTTAGGGTTGAATGTGAACGGCCAGAAGATTTTGTTGTATCTTTCTCCAACGAACCCAATGACAAATGGCTGGCCACAGAGTTTGCACCGCACACATCTGATGTAGCATCAGGGGAGTCAGGCACATAAAGTTTAGCATCCATGTCATTGTCCACACTTTCTGAAAGTGCTTTTTCAGAATCATTATCATCCTCGTTTATCGCAAAATCTTCACCATCCCGTTCTTCGAATGTTGAAACTTCATGTTCATCCGGGGATAAAGAGTCCTCTGCTACCTCAACACTCATTAATGATCCTTCTTTTTCATGAGATTCATTTTGGTGTTGTGATCCCTCCTGAGCAGAAGAAGTTTGGAACCCAAGGTCTTTGCTTTCAACACTCGGGTCACCCTGATTGTGTATTCCATTTTGTTTCCCAAAAAAGAAAGCAGAAAGCTTCATCTGCTTTCGGCTTGAAGAACTATGCTGACTTATTTGATATGGAATGCCTGAGTGAAAATAAGAGAACAGAAAATAATTCCATTGTAAGAACAAATGTACTAATATAAGTGGATACAAAATACGGGTGTCATAAGAAATCAGCAAAGGCTATACATGTCCAGTACAGAAACATATAAGCGCCTTCTATGAGAACAGAAGGATGAAAGCATTGTTCTAGGGGGAAATAAGCAAAAAAGTGTTTTTTTTACATAATTGCTAACATTGTGCTCTGTTAAATAATTTCACTAATTGATCTAGCACCTGCTTTTTTTAGTATTTATTGGTGAATTTTGATCTACATGTCCATAAATTTAAATTTTGAAGAAGACTTGTTTAATTGCATCATACTCTCAGGGAGCATGTACAACTCAATCAAACCTGTCACTACAAACTATTGCTAGCAACATGGTTTATCGAATCACTCAAGCTAAAGCTGCAAGAGTGGAGTGTATCATTCAGCACTACCATACTGGTTAATAAAGAGAAGGAGAAAAGAAAATACAGTTGAGGAGCCGGTTCTCTGCAAGGGAATCCACCACCCACGCCGGCTTCACGACAGGAAGTCCCTTGCTGAATGCTCTGGATTAAGCAGAAGCGATATCACGGACACACACACAAAAATGTTACACGTTTACAGTACCACAAAGAGTGAAACTCATTTCCTCTCCCCACTACTGTACCTCATATTCCGCATTTTGCTCTCGGGGAGGTGGGTGCAGATGATGTGAGTCACCGTGTGCCTCGAGAAGTAGTTGACGAGACGGCCTCCGTTGTTCAGCATAATCTCCTTCAGCTCCTGGAAAATCCCCAAAACAATAAGGTTGGAGTAAATTGGCATGACCACCACCGGTATATAGCTACAACTAAAATGCGATCAAATCACGCGAGTACAGCATGAGCCGGCGGCGGGCACCTGGCTAGAGGGGACGGTGAAGCCGTCGACGAAGATGGAGACGCCCGCGAAGAGGGCGCCGGGAGCCGCGGCGGAGGTGGACGCGTCGGCGTTGAACTGCGCGGCGAGTTTGCTGTTCTTCGCGGACATGTAGCTCCCGAAGTCGGCGAACGGGGAGGAGGAGAAGGCGCGGCGAGGGTTTTGGGCGGGGGCGGCGGCGGTGTCGGGGTTGGAAAGCGACGTGCCGGGGTCGTCGTCTCCCCTCGCCCGCTTCTGGCCCGACGAGGAGGCCGCCGGTTTCGCCGGCGGCGAGGAGCGGCGGCCGGAGGAGGAGCTCATGGCGGGAGGAAGGGGGTGAGTGAGGCGGGGAATTTGGGGAGCGCGCGAGTCCACTAGCGGCGCGGTCGAAAGCGAGGCGGTGGAATGGGTCTTGTTGGGCTCGGTTCGTGCAGTCGACGACGCGTGCTTTGCTCGAGCAGCCGTGCCGTGCGACCAATGGAAATTTTGGGAAAATGTACTGTAGCTCTAGCCTTTTTTTGCCTCCAAACCAATTTTCGGCTCCATCCGGCGAAAACTTCCCTAACCATGCTTTTAGGTAGTTCGAAATTCATCGAACTAGACCCCAAATTCGGAGCCAAAATTCATCCTGCGAAGTCAGGCCGAACTCTGCGTCCAGGGTTCGCCTGGGACGCCTGAAACAGCCGAACCGCCAAGTGGGCCAAGATGTCGATGAGAGAGGTTGTTCGTCCTCATCACCTCGGCTCTCGCGCGAACCAGTGCTGCCGGCAGTCCAACTTTTTCAGGCACGGCAAGCAGACAATCGACGCAGCGCAATATCGGCGGGCCACGCCTCAGCTTCTACAACCCTCTCGCCATTTTTCCCTGCGTGTGCTACACCCCTCCCGCCTTCATGCAACCGATAAATAGGCTCCTCTCCTCGCCGTCAGTTTCATTGCGAAAAATCTCTAGCCCCTCTCCTCTCCTCCTCGAGCACCGACGGAACCTCGCAACCTTGGCGAAGCGCTATACCGGCGACGGCGCGACGACAAACGGCTTCGGCCTCCGTTCGCTCAACGAGTAGGAGGGACGCCTCATGTACGAGGCCAACTACCCGGCGTTGTCGGACATCCGTGCACCGCCAGGCTAGGCGTTGAACGTCGATGGCATGCCGACCCCTCCTCCTCCCTAGTGCATCGCCATAATAGGCGAGATCCAGGTGGTGCTCGTCGGGATGTCCGACGAGGACTGCACGGACCCGCATTACTACCCAGACAACCATGTGGCATGGACGGAGTACTTCCCCGAGCGCCACCAGCGGGAGATGTCGGTCTACGAGGGGCCGACGCCGACGCCGACCAGGAGGAACGCCGCAGGCCGGCGCGAGTGGTGGGGCGTGCCAGGGCGCACGCTCCTCGAGCACATCGAGGCCAGCAACTCGCCGCGCCTCACATACCCGGCGAGGACGCCGACGACCATCTGGTGTCGGCGTGGCATCTCTTGGCTGCCAAGGAGGATGGATGCGCGTCCCCGTCATCCTCTGCCTCGGTCTCCCGCTCTTCCGGCAAGGCTCAGGCTACGCGCACGCCGCCGCTCCTGCCAGTCAAACATGAGTCGTCTTCCCCGCCATCTTCGGCCACCGTCCCGATGCCCCGCCAGCCCCTCGGGGTTTGCGCGGCATTGTCATCAGCGTGACGCCGCCGTCCCAGGCCTCCCTTCCTTTCGGACGCCTCCGCCTTGTCCGACCGAAGAGGGAGCCGGTGGACACGCCAGAGGACGAGCAGGACAGCTACGTCCTCAAGATGGAAATGGAGGTCTCCCTCAATGACGTGTCGTCGATGCGGCTCGCCGATGCTCTCGCCTGATCCAAGGCGGAGCACAAGCGAGAGGAGGCCGCGTGCCGCCAATCGTCGGGCACCGCAGCGGCAACGTCGTCGTACTGGACGACACCGACTCCAACGAAGCCGGGCCGAGCAGCAGGCCTGCACGAGTCGGCGACACGGGCCAGGGAAGCAGTCGCCAGCCACCTAGCGACGACGACAATGACGACGAGAGAGACTCCGCGCAATTCTACTCCGCGCAATGTTACCTTGTTTTAGTTAGATTTCAGCCTAAATAACCTATGTAATAAACCAATTTTGCCTATATGCTATATATCCCCAAATTAGTACGAGTTTTGCCAAATTTGCTCATTTTTCATCTAATTTGATTTAATTTCCGTGAATTCAAATGCATTTGCGGGCGGTCACCTGGACTCGTGACCGGAAAGTTTTAGGCTCCCAGTCCAAAAACTTCACCCATCCGACAAAAAATTCGCTGGATTTCGGTCGGGGGCCTCCAACGAGTGGAAGATGCTCTAAATGATATGAACTGTGGCCTGTCAAAGTCCAGCTATAATGTGTCATTTTTTATCAGATCGTGCGGCAATCGAGCAGTTAATGAGAACGAAGTTAGCCCGGTTGAAAAAAGTCAAGTTTTAGGACCTCGTGAAGGATGGTATCTAGTTTATTTCTCCATGATACATTTGGAAGATCTATATCAATGGTGCTTGCGATCAATATGTCAGTCATAGAGTCCACATGAACGGTGGGTGTGTAAACATAAGATAAAAAATAAAAAAGGTTCACTCAGGCCACAGCACAAACAAACCCAGAGGACAAAAGCAAAAGACCAGCTCTCGAAAGCACAATGCGCTCAATGTTGGAGTAGGTCATCCAGCCTTTTCTTATTCCGCTGTTTACAGAGTGGATACCATAGCTACAAACATGTCAGGAATCTGAAAACCAAGTCAGAAGCATGACGGAAAAAAAAAACCTCTATCACCATCTTATTACGAATAGTTCATAACATTCAGGACATCGGAGAGGCGACGCCTCCTGGGAATTCTCGAAGATCTTGGGCTTGACAGTCAGGACCCAAAGTCTCTCGAACAAATTTCCAAAAAATGGGTCGCGGGACCGGTGAACAATACGTGGGTTTCTGATTCAGAGATCTACATAGTGGACATAACTCGTCCCCTGGCCCATGTCGCTTCTTCACATATATCACTGTCGGAAGGCGATCTCGTAGTATTTGCCACGATAAGATCTTCGTTTTTAGGGGGTAGAGGCGCTTTCCACCGAGCTTTGGTCCGAGGTAGAGTGGGCCCTGTAAATAGGGCCCGATAAGCTGGGCTAACTGAGAAAACCCCTGAAGGGGATAAGCGCCACGAAACACTATCCGTTGATTCTGACAGTGCTACAGGGTTAGTTCTCATCTCATTCCATGCCAAGGTTCTCTTCGGAACAGAGGTTCTACGAAACGCGATGTTCCAGGTACAATTCGTCCTCAAACGGGGTTAATGGCCGTGATTCCATAGAGGTGTGTTTACCGTTTACCCCCAAAAAACACTTGTGTCTATCTTCTTGTTAACCCTATAGGAGTATCTCCATGAAGAACCATGCTTTACATAAGTCTTACTTCTCCCAATTGCCACGTTAATTCACAAACAACACTTCTATAAAAGGGAATAGACGGATGAAGGAAATTAACATCTTTAGGATTTAGGATTGAAGAATTATAGACTCCTTTGCAAGTAGATCCACAATGTAAAGGCAACGTGCGGGAGCTTCTTCACAGTAAGCCTTCTCCTCTCGATGGAAGGGGGTCTCCGCCACGCATGAACCGCTTCCACTTCGAGAACTTTGGGCTAGCCCAACCAAGGTTTTTGGAAGTAGTACAAGCAACGTGAACTACAGCTGCGGCCTCACCTCCCCTGAGATTTATTGCAGTGTACGTACGTGCGACACCACTGTGCCAAGATGGCCCTTCAATTCATGCAAGGTTGGGGGCTAATCTTGGAGTAGCCCTTCGGTTCAAAAAAAAGGTCTATCATGCGTGCCTCCTAACAGCATTAGTCTCGGTTCCTTCACGAACCGGGACTAATGCGGGCACGCGTCTCGGTTCGAGTGGGCACGGGGCCCGGAGGCATGCGTCCTGGTTGGTAGGGGGATACGTCCCGGTTTGTAACACAAACTGGGACTAAAGGTTTGGCGTCAATCACGTGGCGTTGCCAGCACCTTTAGTCCTGGTTTGTGTTACAAACCGGGACGTATGCTTCCGCCCTCTATAAATGCAACGTCCCAGTCCTCTGCCTTCACTCTGTTTTTTCTTGGTGGAAGGTGTGAGGGGTGTGCTAGTTTTTTTTCCCTATGCATGCATTCAAGGTGTTTGATGAAATGTTTGAGTGAATGATCCCGTTCAAATTCTCATAGAACAAAAATATAGAAGGTGTCCGAGACGCACTTGAGCTTTCTCCTCTTTATTTCTCTCGATCGAGGTTAGCAATCTTATCTTTTCTCTGTCATTGATACAATGCATGTGTCGATGTGAATTGGTCATTTCACTATTTATGATGTCCTGTTTTTGATAAACTTACTTATATGATGCAGATGAACGGTCGGGAATGGATGTACGGTGACCGACGTGTACCCGGGTATATGAAAGGCGTGGATAAATTTATCGATGTGGCTACGGCAAACAAAGTGAATGGTTTTATACGTTGTCCATGTGTTCAATGTCGGAACAATAAGGAGTACTCTTCCTCAAAAATCATTCGCGGCCACCTTATTATGAAAGGTTTCATGCCCAACTATAATTGCTGGACCAAGCACGGGGAAAGAGGGGTTATGATGGAAGATGGTGAAGAAGATGATGATAACAACTATCATCATATGCTTCCTGAATACAGTGATACTGCAATAAAAGACAATAGAGAGGAAGGAGGTGAAGAACGGGCATCAGATGAGCCGGCTGATGAACTTGGTAGGGTCATTTCTGATGCAAAGCGAGACTGTGAAACAGAAAATGAGAAGTTGAAGTTAGAGGGCATGTTAGAAGATCATAAGAAATTGTTGTACCCAAATTGTAAAGATGGCATCACAAAGCTCGGTACCACACTGGAATTGTTGCGATGGAAGGCAGAGTGTGGTCTAACTGACTCCTCATTTGAAAAGATGCTGAAAATAATGAAGCCAAAGTTTCCAAAACATAATGAACTTCCCGAGAGTACCTATGAAGCAAAGAAGACTCTCTGTCCTCTAGGATTAGATGTGCAAAAGATACATGCATGCATTAATGACTGCATCCTCTACCGCGGTAAGGAGTATGAGAATTTAGATAAATGCCCGGTATGCAATGCATTGCGGTATAAGATCAGACGAGATGACCCTGGTGATGTTGAGGGAGAGCCCCTCCGGAAGAGGGTTCCTGCTAAGGTTATGTGGTATTCTCCTATAATACCAAGGCTGAAACGCATGTTCAGAAACAAAGAGCATGCCAGGTTGTTGCGATGGCACAAAGAAGACCGTAAGAAAGATGGGAAGTTGAGACACCCTGCTGATGGGTCACAGTGGAGAAAAGTCGAGAGAGACTTCCTAGACTTTGTAGGTGACGCAAGGAACTTATGGTTTGGTCTAAGTACAGATGGCATGAATCCTTTTAGGGAGCAGAGCTGCAGTCACAGCATCTGGCCCGTGACTCTATGTATATACAACCTGCCTCCTTGGTTGTGCATGAAGCGTAAGTTCATTATGATGCCAGTGCTCATCCAAGGACCGAAGCAACCAGGCAACGACATTAATGTGTACCTTAGACCATTAGTTGAATAACTCTTACAGTTGTGGGGCAAACCAGGTGTACCTGTGTGGGATGAGAACAAACAGACACGAGGAGGACGGCCCACCTCCTCCGAACTTCAACGAGGCCGGCCGGCGGCTGTGGTGGCGCGGCCGAACTCTCCAGAGCGTCATGGCCTACGACATGGCCGCCGACTCTAGCCCCCGTCTGCGCTACCCTCAAGTCCAGCCCACTCGTACTCAGCCTTCAAGGTTCAACTTCTGACGACAAATGACGACGGCAGCATGGTACAACGACTTCGATGGCGAAGTATTATGTGTAGGCAGGAGCATGACTGAATCACTCCAACATTACAAAACAAGTTCGGTCGATTGTGGCTTAATCTGGCCATGTATCTTAATTTTCAGTTCTTCTATGTAAGTTTGTGTTAGTTGCGTTATGTACTTTAATTCCAGTTCTATCCTAATAAAATTTTCTTTCCGCCCATTATTTCTCATCCTTTTTTTCCCGCCCATTAATATATAAAAAATATAAGTTAATTCAAATCCAAATTAAAAACAGAATGGTTTTGAATTAGTTATTCAAATCCAAACACTTTCTATGTTTAAAGTTTTTCTAAATTCCAAATTAATATTCAAAAAATATAAGTTAATTCATTTTTAATTGTAAATGGTTCATATTTTAAATGGTTACATTAATTATTTTTTAAAACAAAAAAGGTTTTGAATTATTTATTCAAATCCAAACACTTTTTATATTTAAATTTTTTGTAAATTCCAAATTAATATTCAAAAAATATAAGTTAATTCATTTTTAATTTTTAATGGTTCATAGTTTAAATGGTTACATTAATTATTTTTTAAAAATAGAAAATGGTTTTGAATTAGTTATTCAAATTCAAACACTTTTTATGTTTAAAGTTTTTCTAAATTCTAAATTAATATTCAAAAAATATAAGTTAATTCATTTTTAATTTTAAATGGTTCATAGTTTAAATGGTTCATAGTTTAAATGGTTACATTAATTATTTTTAAAAACATAAAATGGTTTTGAATTAGTTATTCAAATTCAAACACTTTTTATGTTTAAAGTTTTTCTAAATTCCAAATTAATATTCAAAAAATATATGTTAATTCATTTTTAATTTTAAATGGTTCATAGTTTAAATGGTTACATTAATTATTTTTAAAAACAGAAAATGGTTTTGAATTAGTTATTCAAATTCAAACACTTTTTATGTTTAAAGTTTTTCTAAATTCCAAAGTAATTATCATTTAAAAAACTTTACAAATTTAAACCCCAAAATAAAAAATAAGGCGGGAACAGAGAGAAAATTCCTGAAAAAATTTGAAAACAGGGTCATATGTCCTGGTTGGAGCCACCAACCAGGACTAAAAAACCCTGCGCGCCAACCCTTGGTCTGCTGAAAAAGTGGAGTATACGTTTCGGTTGGTGGCTCCAACCGGGACGTATGACTTTTTAGTGCCGGTTAGAGCCACCAACCAGGACAAAAGGTCCTTTGGTTATAGATGGCTCGCCTCCTCTTCTTCTTCCCCATCTCACTTCTCTGCTTCTCACCGACGCGCGCACAGGAACCGCCCGGCCGGCAGTGCCCAGAGCTGCGTCGCCCGATCGCCTTCGTCCTGTCCTGTGGTGAGCTCTCCTTCCTCCTGGACCCTCTCCCATCCGCCCTCTCGCTCTGTTTCGAGCCCGCGTCGAGCGTCGCACTTCGCCGCCATAGTTCATGCTCGCCGGCGTAGATTCGGCTGCCCTCGGACCACGCCGAGCCTTCCCGACCCGCTGCTGGTGCTCGGGCACCCCTCCGTTCTCCTCCTTGCTCTCTGTATCGAGCCCGCGTCGTACGCCTCACCCCGCCGCCCTTGATTGTGCTCGCCGTGAAGTCCCTTGACCAAATGGTCCAGCGCCGCCAATTTGTGGTCCCCCTCGATGAGCCACATCGAACGAGCCTGGCCTCGCTGTCATGAAACATGATCAACTTGGCGTCGCCACCGAGGATCCCCATTGTTGATGTCATGCTGACATCAGCATGAGGCAATATAACATGGGGCCCAGTCGTCGGTGGCTGGGGGTAGCTTATGCCCCGGTGACAAATGACCTCACCCCTGTGCTGATGTCACAGTGATGCAATAATTCCATTTAAATTGATTAAACAATTCTAGAAAATGTAATAATCTTGTAAATTCAATAAGTAATTCATTATAACTTAGAAAAAATATGTTCAGTATATCAAAATGTTCAGAAAAGTAAGAACTATCTATTTAAGCTATAATCATGCATTGTTCAACAAGTTTAATTATAAGAACATAGTAACCCCTCAGAGGTGATTCAGGAGTTTCTCTGAGTTAGGGTTTTCACCCCTCGGAACCCCGATTAATTGTCGAGCATGCTTTAGGGTTACATTTCAATGCAATTCAACTTATCATATCATCATACTTGCTTGAGCATTGCATCGATGCCATGTCTTGATTGTTTCCCTTTCTTTCCGGTGTTTGGTTCTTCCCGATAGAATACGATATCGAGATCGAGATCGAAGCCAGAGATCAACACCGTCGAAGCTCGAAGATAAATACTTGACCAACTGTAATCAAGTGAAGTACAAGGATCTTGAAGCTCTGCTTTCGGCTATCAACAGGCAAAGGCAAGCATAGCCCTACCATGATATAATCCTATGATTTCGAAAGCATTTCAATTCTTGCCATGATGCATACAATTCTACTGTGGTATTTTATCGATAGATAGAGTGTCCTATATGTTGCATTACTCCCTTTGAGCTTATATCACCTGATCCACTGCTCCTAGCATATTAGGTTTATTAGGTTTATTAGTTTGGATTATTAGGTTTATTATTAGTTAGGTATTATTAGGTTTATTAATTAGTTAGGTATTATTAGTCTTCGGCCCCACTGGTCAGTCATTGTGGGTAGCCCCAGACCCGATGAAAAACTACCCCCTGTGCTGATGTACATATTGATTGCGCATTGTAGTATGCCATGTATTGATTGCCGCCTATCTTTCCGGTATTGGTTCTTCGCGATAGGATCCGAGCCCGAGGGTTTCTCCGAATTAGGGTTTATGATATTGTAAATTCATTTTTATTATTGTGTATGTATATATTGGGGTTTCTCTGAATTAGGGTTTATATCTCTCAACACCGTACCTAACATTCTCCCTTAGCCGCTTTGACTTATCTGTTTTTCCACCTATGCAGAAAATATGGACCCACACGACAGAGACGAAGAAAAGGAATAGTTGATCCAAGGTGTGATCCGCGGGGAAGAAAATTTAGATGTATCAACGTTTCTGAACAACTCCGGTGAGGGTGATCCTCTTTTTGCCGGAAGAGATGACTTGTTTGAGGTTGAAGGTGATGCCTTCCGCGAGGGAGAAGGCGATGCCTTGTGTGATCTAGAAGACGACCACTCCGGCGAGGTGCATGTAATATAATTAATTCATTAATTAGTTATCTACTATCTACATAGAAATAGTAACGACGGTCTTTCTTCTTTTAGCCCTCCGGATCGATGAAATCTACTAAAAAGAGAAGCCGAGGCCCAACCAAAAAGTTGGGAGACCATGAGAGGTTCAGGATCGAAGATGTCGCTGAAGGCAACAAGCCCGACAACTCCCGAAGTTATGTAAAACAAATTTGTGGCACAATGCGTAATCGTTAGGGACTTAATCCCGATCACCATTGAAATTGGAATAGGCTGTCTTGATGCGGAAGAAGAGGGAACATGTTTATTTGTCCCTAACAAGGCCAAAGATTTACTGTGGAATAGGCTCATGATTAATTTCAAACTACCGAAAATAGAGCTGGATCCAAATGCGGAGGATCCAGTTGAGGACACCTTAGAACATGGGAGAGCCATGGAGGCTAAGGTCAGGGAGTGGGCTTTGAAGAAGATGGGCCAGTGTTTCACCAACTGGAAGAAAAGATTGCACCTTGAGTATGTCGTGAAAGAGAAGACTCCGGATTTCAAGAAGATTCAGTTTGAGAAGATAAAACCATTCTGGGCTGAGTTTGTGAATTACAAGACATCAGCAAAAGCTAAGAAAATGTCTGCAACAAATAAGATGAATGCTGCTAACAAGAAGTATCACCATACTATGGGGCAAGGTGGCTACAGGGCTGGCATTCCTAAGTGGGAGAAACTTGAGCAGGAACTGCATGCTAAAAAGATCATTCCAGAGACAGCCGATTGGATTGAACGTGCAAGGAATTGGTTTTACGGGCATGGGGGCAAGTTGGACTCGGAAGGGAAGTGTATATATAACATATGGCATAAAGAAGACCCCTTGCCAATCGAGAAGATGAGAAAAGCAGTAAAGGCTGTTAAAGATGGGGACTTCATTCCCGATAGAAAGAATGATGAGCTCACACTCGCCCTTGGAAATAAGGAACATGATGGACGAACACGAGGCACAAGCGGCTCCAAACCATGGAGGACTGGGTTTCCCGAAGAGAGGAAGAAATATCCTGATAGAAGCCATCGGAGGAGAAAGGACAAGGCAGAAGTTGAAGCAGATATTCAGAAAGAGCGAATGCGTATAATTGAAGAACGAATAAAGCAACAACAAGATGAAATTAACGCACTTAAAGAGCAAAGTACTACCGGCCCATCTCAGCAGCACACTGCATTCGATGCTACCGGCATATCGAATAATCAAAAAAGCAGTGGCTTCCACCGAGGTCCCGGGTGATGACAATGATGATGACGATGGTGCACCGACGATGGCTCATGTTGGCTACCAGTGGATGATATCACAGAGATGACACACTACGAGCTACATGTCAAAGTTGTGAACATATCAATGAAGGTGGCGGTCGGCTATGCCTTACCAATTGGACCCACACCAACTTACCACTGTTGTTCGGTTCCAGAGGGCTACGCTGTTGTCGGGGTGGATGAAATCATGCCCACCTTTGAAGTTTTGGATCTTGACTACCCTGCAGGTGAAGGGGATGTGACTGTACTAGGAGATGCAACAAACGTCACCATTCTATGGCCAAAGAAATGTATCGTGCTTCGAAATCACACGCCAAGGCCATCTTCGCCGCCGCCTCACCCGTCTCCGGTAATTAGGTCGCTGCCCGCCGTCTTCGTCGCCTCACCCGGCTCCGTCGCCTCACCAATCTCCGGCGCAGCCATCGCCGCGTGAGCCATCGCCGACGCCTCAGGATAAAAAGTGTAAGCGTACCGCTACTATGCGTCGTGGTAAGCGATCACCGAAACGTAAACAAGAGCCTCTTCCAAAAGTACCAAAGGTTCCTCCCAAGAGAGCTTATGTACTGAAGAGGAGAATACGGCGATCGTTGATGCGGAAACGACAGCTTTTTTCTCTAAGCTGAGGCGGCCGAAAGAGCCAGAGTTCCCCAGCACCAAAGAATAAAAAGCCAGAGTGTTGAAAATGCTAAAGACTCTTCATCAACCCGAGCCAAAGTTGTCATCGGACTATGAGCGTTCTATTCTCAAGTCACATGCGGCACAACAAGCCTCGAAAAGCAGTACTGATGCAAGCGAGAAATCTGTTGCCCAGCTCGGAGAACAAGCAAAACAGTCTTGCGCCCCTCTCAAGGTGATTTGCCATACCAATGTGGGGTCAAGCAAATATGGGGCCGAAGAGCAGTATGATCCAGAGATAGTTGCAGAATACGGAGAAGCTGTCGCTGCTCAAGGTATGAGTATTGCCCAGTACTTATCCCAGTTAGAGTACTTCCCCGTGAGTGAAGTAGCATACAAATACCAGTATGGCAAACCTCTCGTCAAACCTGAGGAGGTAAATAATCTTCCAAAAAAATGCGAAGATTGCATAACTGGTACATGCATGCCACAAAGGCCGGGGCTAACTGGATAGTGCTGAAGGTTACAAAAAGCATTATGGGAAAGACATAGATGACATGATATCCATTGAATTTGATGAACTATTTCAATTATTCAATCAAGACACCTTGGACAAATCGATCATCAGTGCCTATTGTCTGTAAGTACTAATTCTGTAATTAATTTAGTCTCCAGCTATCTCACCTTGTTTATTGCATGTATATAATCATACTGTAATATGCAGAATGAAGATTCTCGAATGCAGCAGAGGACAGATCTATGACATTAGCTTCATTGATCCATATTGGGTTCATCAAGCTAATCTCAAAACAAGCCCCCACGATACGGAGGATAATATAGTACACGCGTTAAGGTTTCAAGAAACCAGAAGGGAAATACTATTTCCTTACAACTTCGAGTGAGTGTTATTGTCTTGTATACACTTTCTATTTCGCTTACTCGGTGTTAAGTATATAATTGATTAGTTATGTATTCGCAGCTTTCACTATATTCTATTAATTATTCAACTTGACAAAGGGCGTGTACTAGTCATGGACTTGAAACATAAATCCCTTAAGCAGTGGAAGGACATGCATATGCTTCTCCAGCGGTAATTCTAATTATTACGACACTATATCGGCAACGTTTATGAATTTTATGATATCAAGTAATTAATAACTTATTTTATTCGTTTTCTTCGCCGGGCAGCGCTTGGAAACGGTTCACCAACAAGGCTAGGGGTGTTTGGAAAGCGGAGCTTACATTTAAAGCACTAGATGTAAGCACCACTAGCTATATCCGCGCATCTCTTTGATTCTAGTTTTGATACCGTTATTATCATGCTTGATTATTATTTTGATTGAACTATGTTCTCGTAAAGTGCTGGCGAGGACGGGTAACAATCTATGTGGACACTATGTTTGCGAGTTCATCCGGCAGACGTGCGATGAGAAGGGCAGAAATTTAGAGCAACTCCACATACGTAAACAATTTCTATAGTTTTTAATTACCATCAAATTGTGTTTAGTTTCATTCATATAGGCTGACTCCTTTTTTAAATCAGATCGAACGTCTACGGGACGATCTTCTGCCAAAGGATCACGTACGAGCAATTCAGGAGGAATTGGCGGAATTCTTGGATGCAGAAGTCCTAAACCCAAAAGGAGAATACTATTCGGGTGTGTATAAACAATAGGGATTGTACAAAGAGCAACTTTTGCATGTAGTGCATGAACTCGATCTGTGTATCGAATGTAATATTGTCATGATGATATTGTATAATATAATGGTTCCTTCATTGATGAGTGCAAAATACTAAATAAACAATAAAACAACATAAATGAATTCTTTGCCGCGGCACAAAAAGTGGCCAAAATGCTGCCGCGACAACAAAAGTTGCCAAAATGAATTCTCTGCCGCGGCAGAGAAATGTGCCAAATCTCTGCCGCGGCAGAAGGTTATTTGTCTCGGTTCGTGTTACGAACCAGGACGGTTGCTCCACCCCCTTCGCCCTCTGCCGCGTCCACGTGTACCTCCTTTTGTCCCGGTTGGTGGGGCAACCGGGACTAAAGGTTGGGGCTTTAGTCCCGATTGCCCCGTCCGGTGGGGTAACCGGGACTAATGCCCCTTACCAACCGGAGCGTATGAGCCGTTCTGCACTAGTGTTCATGCTCCATCACATGAACAATTCTTGCTAAAATAATTACAATAACACAACGGTAAACACATTCAATAAATACTCATGCAAATATAACACAAAATCCTAGTTACAAAACCCAAACCTAGGCCTTACCTACCTATGTAATAAGAACCCTAGCTCTAACAACAACCCTAAGAGAAACTCTAACAGATACGCTAAAAAGGCCTAGACCTGTAAAAGTCTAGTGACTTTTCGGTTTGCGAGATTTTGCGGAGCTACCAGATCCCGTAAAAAAGGCCCGGCCCGTAAATATTTTTACGGTGCCCAAAAACATGATCCTGCATCCAATGTATGTATCGTGCGGAGGGCCGGTTGCGGGTCCGAACGGTTTATTTCACCACTGTCTCTTCCATCTCGCCACCGTCCCTACAACGCCTCCAGCCGCCGATTACTCGTTGCTTTGGAAAAATCGTGCAATGGCGGTTGAAAATCCTGTCACCCTCCTCTAATTCTAACCAAATCTATGTCAGCATGCGGCGACGCATGGGGCCGACAGTGAAGAAGACGCGGGGATACGCTGGCGGTGCGGCCACCACTGCGAACATGCGAATGACTATAGACGGGATTAATTCCATCGATCGATCTACTTGATTTAATCGATTCCATCTTCGTGTGTACTGCGTGTGCTACCAGCAAGGAGCCATCAGGCTACAAAGGAATATGCTGTTTCACGGGTGCGGTTTACGAGATATGTTCCGTGTGAGCCAAATCGAGATGATAAAACATATTTTCATTGGACTCTATATGCGTTTTATAGTCCGAGAGTCTAGAGATGCTCTAACCCTACAAATCTTAAGCATAATGCTATATAGCTATCATACAATTAAGACACCAATGGCTGATGCAAAAAAGAATGAACCATACATCTTTGGTCAATTTGAATTTCTAGGGTTTTCAAGATCTTGATCAATCCCACTAAATATAAGATTTGAATCGGTCAAAACAAAGTAAGACAAGGTAGAATACCTCTAGGAACTTGTGGTGGTCGAGATTTAGCGAATTTGATAGGTACTTGAGAGGGGGAGAGGAGGGAGCCGTCAGTCTTCACCTGCTTCCCCTCCTGTTCTTGCTGGTGGGGTGGAGTGTGGATGGGTGGGTCGGGATATGGAGGGTCACGTGCGTTGTGGCTATGTGAAAGTGTGGCACTAGTAGTCATGGCGCCATTGTTTATGGCGCTGCACTTACCAGACTGGTGTGGTGCCATGGAGATGGGCGCTATTTGAAAAAGGCCAGTATTGTGAATTTCTTTTGGAAAGAGTTTATTTTAAAATTTGCTTCCACAAAGGATTTTTTGTGTCCATTTTGCCATCTATTCAACCGTGCTTGCGGATCGTACTATGGTGTCCAACGAGTACAATCATTTATCTATATCTATATGAGTAAACCCGTCCTCAAACGGGTTAGGGCTTATAGCTCCTATGCGACGTCTTTACACCGAATTGGAAGGAACACGACATCGTTGAAAAGAATAGCTCGCATGCGACGGTTGTGAGGCGACAAATAGCTCAGGGCCACACAGGCCTTAAAACGGTCGTAAGGACACATTTAACTTTGTTCCAAGATTAGGGTTAAGCCAAACCGGTCGGTTGGGACAGCCAGTCAAGCTAGTCAAACCAACCGCTTCCGACCGAGAGCGCGTGTCACACTGACTGTAGCTTCCCCGACGGCGGCGGCGGACCTCACCCATCGTTCTCGGCGGCGGCGGCACGGCAATTAATTTAGGCGGCGGCGCTTTCGTTCGACGGCGAAGGTGGCGAGTGCCATTTGAAAGTTAATTCCTCTCCCATTCTTCTCAATTCGAGATCTGAGTGTGCCCATTGATGCTAGATTGTGGAGGCGAGGGTGTGCTGAACGGGGCGAGGGGGAACAATATGGAGCATGGAGAGGGGACTTCTAATCGGTATATCCCGTATCTCTGCACTTAATTTCTCTAAGGTTGAGCTCTTTGTTCGCTTCCGCTAGCTCACAGTGCCCGCCAAAAACAGGGGAGACGATGTTGCGCGGCAAACCTTCAAATTTCGCATCAATTTCTTTCCCTCTAGGGATGTTTTAGTTGATGGCAGCACGCAGCTCATTGAGAGAGACACCGTTGTTAAATGGGAGGTGGAATTAGAACATGTTGATCCCAAGAGCAAATAAACATGGGAGAGGAGGCGGTGAGGAAAATGGTGGAAAACATTGGGGATAGTGTGGTTTGGGGGCCAGAGCAAGAAGTTTCTTTGTTACGATCTGATGATTACAAATGTGACTATGTTAGGGTTGAGACAGGTGAACATATAGTTGATGAAATCGATGAGCAAAACGGTTGGACAAGCAAAATTGTTCTGTTTTTAGCACAACTCATTGATCTGGAACCTGATTCAAGGGTTGGATATGTGGCCTCGAAGCTGGCTGCTCAGATGGTCGAGAATGATTAGGCTGCACAAAGTCAAGTAATGCCTATACTTACTGAGTTGGAAGTGTTAACAGTGGAGGATGATGCTAATGCACAAGGGGAGGCTACAGATGGTAATGCACAAAGGATTGTAACTGTTGATTGGAATTCAGTTGAAATACATGACCGGACTGATTTGGTCATTGCACCAATAGATGACATTGAAATGGCAAAGCTTTTTGGCATTCCTATAGATGACAGAGACAAGGAGAAGAAGAGGGATGAAGCTGCAAATGATGGTGACAACCATTTAAGAGATGAAGAGGCAGATATAGATCTAGAGTTGTTGGAAAATGCTGTAGTTCATGTAGATGATGCACATGATGATGAGCTAGTAACAGTTTATGACAAAGAGGACCCAGTTATTAAAGTTGGGAGATTGTTTCCAAGCATGGATGAATTCAGGATGTGTTTCAGGACATATGCAGTCAAACGTGAGTTTGCTACCAAGACTATGTGGACTGATAAAAATAAGTTCTATGCAAAATGCATAGGTTATGATGGTGGTGCCAAGCATTGCAAGTGGTATATATCTGCTAGACACCAACCTGATGGAAGGACAATAAGAGTGAATCAAATTCCAAAACCTCATACTTGCATTACAAGTTCTCAAACAGTTACAAAGATGACATCACAATTATGGGTTGCAGAAAATATCAAGCCCATTTTAGCCACAACACCAAACAACACTACAAAGAGACTGAAAATAGACTTGGAAAAGCAGTACCCCATTAAGTTGAATTATACTACAGTGTGGAAGGCAAAGCAAAGGGCAATGAAAGAGCTATATGGTGATTGGGCAAATACCTTTCGAATGCTTTATAACTTCAAAGCAGAAGTAGAAAAGAGGTCACTTGGCAGTGTTGTGGAGATAGATACTGAGGTAACAGCTGATGGGAAAGTCTTCTTCTCTAAATTCTTCATGGCTTTAAAACCTTGCATCGATGGCTTCAAAGCAGGGTGCCGTCCATATTTGAGTATAGACTCATCTTTATTGGCTGGAAAGTGGAATGGTCAACTAGCAACATGCAATGCTTTAGATGGACACAATTGGATGTTCCCTGTAGCTATTGGCATGTTTCAGTCTGAAACAGAGGCATCATGGACATGGTTCATGATGTAGTTGAAAAGATGCATAGGGTCAGTCTCTCCATTGGCAGTGCACACAGATGCATGTAAAGGTTAGAAAATGCAGTGAAGATTGTTTTCCCTCATGCTGAGCAGAGGGAGTGCTTCGGCCATATGTGGATGAATTTGATCAAAAAATTCAGAGGAGATGATTTTGGACGCATGTGGCCAGCAGCAAGATCTTACACCAGGCAGACACATTCATATCACCTTGAGAAGATTAAGGCGGCATGCTCTGAGGAGGATAGGGTCAAGTTTTGTACATGGTTGGAAACCTACCATTCTCTTTTATGGTACAGGTCTGGTTTTAACACTGCCATCAAATGTGATCATATCAACAATAATTTGGCAGAAAGTTTCAACAACAAAGTGAAGGAGTTAAAAGACTTGCCTGTCCATGACATGGTTGACCAGATCAGGATCATGATCATGAGGTTGTGGGAATTGAGAAGAAGGCTTGGTGATGTTCTTCAAGGAGATAAGCTTCCTGATGTTGTGTAGCAGGTGGTCAACGAGCGTAAATCTTGCACATTTGCGTGTTGAGAAATCCTCATTGTGGGGTGCTCAAGTCAGAGATACAAAGACTGGCAGGAGGCATGTTGTTGACACTCAATTGCATGAATGCACATGCCTTGAGTGGCAACACACTGGGAAGCCTTGTGAGCATGCCATACTTTTCTTGGCCTCCAAACACAAGCTAAATATGCACCCATATTTGCATGAGTATTATTCTGTAGCAAAATTCAAGGCTGCATATGGAACACCAATTCCAGCACTTACAGATCAGTCTCAGTGGCCTGAAGTGGACATTCAGTTCTCCTTGTGTCCTCCTTTGATGAAAAGAAAGGCTGGCTGGCCCAAGCAGAGTAGATTCAAGGCTTGGTTTGAGAAAGGTGGGAGCAGCAAGAAGGGAAAGAAAGATGAAAAGAAAGATGCCAAGCCAAAAAGGGCCCAAAAAGGTAACAAGAATAGATGCAAAATCTGTGAAGAACTTGGGCACCGAGCTGGCTCTACCAAGTGCAGATACACTTCTGAAAAGCCAAAGTATGTTCATCCAAAATCTATCCCATTTATTGTTGATGATTTTTCTCCCCCAGCTAACTTGCTTGTTTTCAGGAGGAAGCGTGGAGAAAAAGGCCCACCTCTTGTTGTTGACGAATGCTGGCCAATGAAAAGGGCAAGAATCAATGGCCAAAGAAAGAAGAGAACTAACCAGATCATGTTTGGTGCTGCTGAGGTGCAATCTGAACTTGTTTTGGAGGATGATGTGCAAACTTTTGAGGCTTTAGGGCACACCGTTTCTGATTTGGAAGCTCTGGTGCAAAATGAGGGGCAAAATGAGCCTGTTGTTGAGGCTCTAGTGCAAAATGAGCCTGTTGTTGAGGCTCTGGTGCAAAATGAGCCTGTTGTTGAGGCTATGGTGCAAAATGAACCTGTTGTTGAGGCTCTGGTGCAAAATGACCATGTTTTTGAGGCTCTGGTGCAAAGTGACCATGTTGATGAGGCTATGTATCATGATCATGAGGTTGTTGAGGAGGTGCAGGAGGTGAAGGAGACTCTTGGACGTGTTGTGGGGAGGCCAGATGGTAATGGTAAGAAAAAGAAGAGCATAAACCTGTTGTGTGGTGTGAAACTTGTGAAGGAGAAGAAAACGAGGGGTAAGAAGAGCCAAAAGAAATAGACTTTGAATTTGGCACTTGTTGTTGTAAATATTTGTTATTGTAATAATTTGGCACTTGTTGTGGTAAACATTTTTTATTGTAATAATTTGACACTTGTTGTTGTAAACATTTGTTATTATAATAATTTGTCACTTGTTGATAATTTGGACAAAATTCAAATATGATGGTAAATTTGAATTTCAACAAATATAGCTATGTCACTTTTCTATGTTTGTATGAGCTTCCAACATTTTTATCATATGTACAATACAACTCCTCCTCACCCTGATCCCTTTTGTGAAGTACAACTCACCCTCACCCAAAATGGGGTAGAATTGAGCTCCAAAGTTAGGGTAAACCACCCCATTTCTAAGCAAGTTTTTTTGACCATTTCTAAAACCAAGTTTGATATTTTTCCTCAAAACTATGTCACATAACATGACACCATGCGAAGGTTTTGTATTTTTTTTGATTTTTTTTGAATTAGTTATGCACATTTGAATGTTTGGTCAAACTTGAAGGGTTTTCATAAATATTCTTAGCTAGGGGCTGAGGCTCACAAAACTAGCATTGGATCTCTGATGAAATAGCATGTTGTGAACCTAAAAATTATTTTTACAAAAAATCATCGGCATGATATCATGTACCTGTAGTTCATATCTTACCCACTTCCAACCGATTCGGTAGGATTTGTCTTTTTCACCAGGGATGGAATAAAAGGTTTGAGATACTCAAGTTGGGAAATTGTACATGCTAGGTGGTCTAGTATTTTTGAAAAATAGTATGTTACCATTTTGAAACTTCAATCTGGTGGTTGCTTCACAAATCCCCCCCTCTTTCGGCACTCAGAAAATAGAAAATAGATTTTCTGTGCGTCCAAAAGGAAAACTTTGTGCTACAACATTGTTAGTCATCCCATTATAGACATACATGCCAAATATGGGCACATTATCACAAAATATGCCTTGATTCTAGCCATATCATTGGTCATTTGACCCGAAAGCCAGAAAACCTCGGAGGAGATAGGTCATTTTGTGAAGGGTTTTTTGAAATATGATCAATAGACCAAGTTTGATATCTTTTCTCACAACTATGTCACATAACATGACACCATGCGAAGGTTTTGTATTTTTTGATTTTTTTTGAATTAGTTATGCACATTTGAATGTCTGGTCAAACTTGTGAAACCCCGTTGACTGCATCCTAAACCCCGTTAACCCTAAGGCCGAATGAGGAACGTAGATCTAACCCTAATGGCGACCTTTGTGGCCGTCCGATCGCGTCTTCTAGAAGGATTTCGCGGGTGGCTCTGGACGATCCGTGGAAGGGCTTGTTCTGCAACCTGATTGGTTGGCGTCTCTTAGAAGGATTTCGTGGCTAGCTCTTGGCGATCCGTGGGATGGATGATTCTGGAATCTGATTGGCTTCATCGTTTTTACGTGCAACAGCGTGGCATGTGAGCGTGGCACACTCCATTGACCGTTGGACCGAGCGTGGCATGCGAGGGCGCTGGGCGGGGCGGGCTGCACCATGCATGCAGCTGCCCCTAGCGTCGTAGTCTAGCCATTTTGCGTGCAACAGCGCTGCAGCGTATTTACTCCCTCCGTCGCATTAAATAAGTGTACGTGTAACAACTTTCTTCAGTCAAACTTACTCCCCTCAGGTTCATTGTAATAAATGAGACTTTGCATGATACCACATCTATGTTATTTTGCACTATAGTGTAGTAACTTAGACTATTAACATATGCATGATACCACATCTAAGTTACTCCCACATACTCCCTCCGTCCGCAAATAAATTGAAGAGACCATTTGCTAAATGTTATTGGACTTGATTTCTGTGAAGCATTTTTTTCTACTTTAAAGTGCATTGGAAAGGTAGAAGTACACCTTTTGTGGATAAATTTTGAAGCCAAACATACACTTATTTGTGGACAGAGGGAGTATGCATGTCACTATGACCAGTCTAAGAAAAAATATCAAAATCTAAAATATGTAATAAATACTGACCAGCCAAACGTACACTTCATTGACCGTTGGACCGAGCGTGGCATGCGAGGGCGCTGGGCGGGGCGGGCTGCACCATGCATGCAGCTGCCCCTAGCGTCGCAGTCTAGCTATTTTGCGTGCAACAGCGCTTCCCCATTAAATAAGTTTACGTCGAACAACTTTTTTTAGTCAAACTTACTCCCATCTGGTTCATGCGCCATACTAAAAGTCAATATTTATAAATCTAAAATATCAACTTTATTCAGTCAAACTTTCTTTAGTCAAACTTACTCCCACCGATTTTTCCTGCGTGTGTAAAAACGGACGAGTTTGTTGCATGCGGTGTGTAAAAACGAACGAGTACCTTGGTACTAGATTCCTGCATTTATTACCGAAGTAAATCAAGGCCAAATTATATTTTCCCTTTTATTTTTCACTGCCAATGAACAACTACCTTGGACGTTTTTTTCTCTCTTTCGCATTAATGCATGCATGCATGTAGGGGCGGGGGCGGGGGCGGCGGTGCAGGGGTCACGTCGCATCCTAGCTTTTTTTTTCTCTTTCGCATTGATCACGCCCGCTGCCCACACGCAACGCAGCGCACGCGTCTGCACCAACGCGACGTTGGATTCCCACGCCACCCTTCACGCCCCGCCCTCAATAAATAGGCAAAACGCCTTTGCCTCATCATCTCATATTGCCCCTCATCTTCAACCTTGAGCCCGTCCCTTTGCCTCCTCCCAGCCCCCAAACACTCCGGCGACCTCCCCCTTCCGCTTCCCTTCTGACACCGAAATAAGCGACGAGGACAACCACCCGGACCACAAGCAGTGGTGGGAGGAGGAGGCGCCCACGCGCCCCAAGCGTGGCAAGAAGAAGAAGTTCCGCCGCCTGGGGAGCAGGCCCCATCGTCACCAACCCAGCCCCAACCTCCCGGCGTGGCGACCTCCTCAAAGCCTCACTGGGCTAAGGCGGCGAAGGACGAGGCAAAGCAGGAGGCTGCTATCGCCAGGTGGGAGGAGAAGCAGGCCCAGCACGCCTTGAAGAAAAGGCGCAGACGGGCAGACGAGGAGCAACGGGAGGCCAATGGCTGGGCCTACCGGGAGGAGCAGCGGAAGCGGGAGCAGCGGGAGAGGCTGGCGGCGTGGAATGTCGCGAAGGCGGCTGCACCGGCACCGCCTCCACCGCCGATGGAGTAGGGTAGCTAGGGTTAGGGTTTAGGGGCTAGCCCAGGGTTTAGGCGGGACGCCTATTCCCCTCCCTTCTATATTATTGTACTTTTTTCTTTTTATTGTAATGTTATCTCAATGTTATCGATCCGTCTATCTAATATAAGTAATGTTATGCCAATATTATCTATCCCCTTGTTTTATTATAATCTGTGTTTTATTGTATTGTCATTTGTCAAAACACCCAAAACAACAAGTGTATAAAACAAAAGACACAAAAAAAATTTCTCATATAATACTCGTGCAATATTTATAAAATGAGTGAAATTAGAAAAACTCAAAAGGAAGAATAAGTTAACATAATAATGGTTGATTATTTTCAAACAACACATGGTTCATTTTCAAACAAGACATTTACATATTTACATAAGTTAAAGGAGCGCCCAAGTTATGTTAGTTAAATGGATGCCCTTGGACTTCATATATATTTACTTTCGCAAAAAAAAGATTGCGAACTGAGCACGAGTATTTGCAGATCCACACGTCCCTATTTAGATTGTAACGTGAGTACCATTTTTTTGCCCAATCAACATATAGTTACTATTGGGCCTGGATACGTCCATTTTGGCCTGGCTAAGTTCTATTTGGGCCTGGCCTTTTTCAATCCTCGTCAATTGTTTTTTTACTTTTCAACCCCTCCCCCTCCCCTGCATATGGGCGCCCCCTGCACACTGATAAAAGGAACACTGACGAAACTGACGAAACTGAAGGAACACTGATTTCGAAAACAGAGCAGCTCAAAATTAGCCTGATTTTGTGTTGCATTTTATTCAAGCCAAAGACATAGACCATTACATCCATTACAAAGCATCACTCGAACACCGACTGCGCTGTCTAATGACTAACGATCACGAGATAAACTAATCCGAGAGAAATTACACAAAAATAAAAAAACGTCCATCAGATTGTCCTGCTTCTTCAATTCGATGATTTGCCTTAGCTGCTTGTTCATCTTCTTCAGCTGGGCATTCACTTCCGCATCCACCGTAGTACTAGCGGAAATGGGGTTGCCACATCCCAATTGCTCCACCACGGACGGGTTTTCGAGCTCCCGGGATGCTACCTCCACCCTAATTCGCTCGATGTACTCATCAAGCCACTCAAAATGCCCACATTTTGGTAGTTCCTGAAATTGCAGAGATGAACCCTAAATCCCAAATTCGATGAAATGCATGAAATTTCGAAAGAAAAGCGAGAAATTGGCGCTCGTAACACTCAGATCTCACCTTTCCCGGCTCGGGCTTGCTCTCACACTTCACAAATTTCCGGCCAATGTTGCCGTTCTTGGATGACAAGATGTGACAAGCGACGGGCAATCGGGCACCTCCTCATCGGCACCGCACCATACCGAGGCCATGAGAGGTGGAGGAAGCGAGCTCGACATCCCTCGTCGGCTGCCGCAATTGCTCACGGAGAAGAAAGCGGAAGGGATGAGATCTTTGGAACGGTGGTGGGAGTGCTCGGGTGCGGGGACGAATCGGGGCCAACGGCTCTCTTCAACCACAGGGTGGGTCCCACGATATGAGGTGGACATCAGGTGAGTTCCGCCGTGACGTGAAGAGGCTGTGGGTCCTACTGTGCTCAGCTAATTCGAATTCGTTGACGGTCTCGTGGGGTTAAGTAGAAGTGTCGCACGGGAGCTATTTGCCGCTTCAGAAGTGTCGCATGCGAGCTATTCTTTGCAACGATGTCGCTTTCCTTCCAATTCCACGTAAAGACGTCGCATGGGAGCTATAAGCCCAACGGGTTATTGGGCATGATTTCGTGAGGCGTATGTTTATTGTTTACACAAAAAAATCATAGTTGTGTCTGCCTTCTTGTTAAGACTTTTTTTTGAAACGGAAAAAGATCACCTCGACCTCTGCATCCAATAGATGCATACAATTTTTTTATCAAATTCTTGTTAGCCATTTAGGAGTATCTCCGCGAGGAATCATGTTTTGCTTAAGCTAATAGTAGTATGTGATAAAAGAGCTACGAAACTCGTTCAGATGGATTATGCCTATGAAACAAACTTTTCGACCAGGCGAAGAGCCAAAATCTGGACTACCCACCCTCTAGAAAGCTAGCTGAAGACGGTTTTCCGACATACATTAATACCAACTCAATAACAAAAAAACCAACCTTGAAAATCCATCTGAGGAATTCTACGGGCAAATTAAATACACCTGTGGCTTTCTAAGAACAGAAACGGTGCAGCGCAGAACGAAGCAATCTCCATGGATGAACTTCTCCAGATCTTCCTTCCTCGTGTAATCGATAGACAGAGCTTGACCTCCCCGCACCTGAATACTGAACCCTTCTCCCGCGATGCCGCCGCCGACGCCTCACCGGACTCGAGCAGCGTGACTGCGAAATTCACACCGACGCGCCCCACGGGTTCGTGTAGCTTTCTCATAAGCACGAGTTGGAGCGATACGCTCTGCCCGGGGTAGAAACGCAAGGCCCAGTGGTAACCGCCGATGTCGAAGGTGTCCGACTGGAAGGACTCCCCTGGTTTAGCCATCTTGCTGGTGACGGAGTAGGCTTCCACCTTGAAATCGATGACTCTTCTCGCACCGACGGTGAGGCTCATGCAGTCCCCGTCTTCTGGTTTCGCCTATCAGGAATATGCAACTTGTATTCCTCTAGGGGGCAAAGGCCACAATATATAGTACAGATACAGGGCAAATATGCAGGAAGCCCCCTAACGTATGGAGGAAATACAATATACAAATATATACATCTAACACCCCCCTCAAACTCATGATGGATCCACAACACTGAGTTTGAAGAGTAAAAAATCATGCTGCGCTCTGGTCTATGCCTTCGTAAAGAAATCCGCCAACTGTAAATCTGAAGGCACATACTGAAGCGCAACAACCTAAGCCTGCACCTGAGCACGTGTATAGAAAGCATCAACACCAATATGCTTGGTAAGCTCATGCTTGAACGGATCACGTGCAACACTAATAGCACCTGTACTGTCAGATAAAACCAGAGTGGGTGTGGTAATAGAGACCCCAAAATCCGCAAGTAACCACCGTAACCAGGTCACCTCAGCAGTCAACAAGGCCATAGCACGCAACTCAGCCTCAACACTCGAACGGAAAACCGCTATATGTTTCTTCGTCTTCCAAGCAACGAGCGAACCACCAAGAAACACACAGTAAGCAGAAAGTGAACGGCGATCCGAAGGATCAGTCGCCCACATAGCGCCCGAATAGCACTGGAGCTGGAGGGAGCTGGAACGAGGAAAGAAAAGGCGACGAGTGATCGTACCATGAAGATAACAAAGAATACGGAGAAGATGACTATAGTGAACAGTGGTAGGAGCAGAAACAACTTACTCAGAATATGAACAGGATAAGAGATGTCAAGACGAGTGACAGCAAGATAAACTAGACTCCCAACAAGATGACGATAACGCGTTGGATCAGAAAGAGGATCACCATCAGTAGGTTGAAGCTTAACATTAAGCTCCATAGGGGTCTCAATAGTGCGCTCATCCCCAAGAGCAGCACGAGCAAGAAGATCCTGAATATACTTTTCCTGAGAGATGTAAAAGCCATCAGAAGTGGAGAAAACCTCAATCCCAAGAAAGTATCAAAGAGGACCAAGATCAGTCATAAGAAACTGATCACGAAGACGAGCCTTAACAAAGGCGATATACTCAGGATCATCACCAGTAATGATCATATCATCAACATAGAGAAGAAAAAGAGTGCGTCCATGAGGAGAAGTGTGAACAAATAGCGCTGGATCATGAGCACTAGGGGAGAAACCGCGGCCACTACCATGAAGCAAAGCGCTTGAAACCGTGCACGAGGGGCCTGTTTGGCCATAAAGAGACCGTCAAGATGACAAACCATCCTCGAATGAATACCTGGAGGAGGCTGCATATAAACCTCCTCACTCAACTCACCATTGAGAAAGACATTCTGAACATCAAGATGAGACACAAACCAGTGACGAACAGAAGCAACAGCAAGAAGAGTACGCATAGTGGTCATATGAGCCACAGGAGCAAAGGTCTCATCATAGTCACGACCATGCTCCTGCTGAAAACCACGAGCTACAAGACGCGCTTTATAGCGCTCAAGAGATCCGTCAGAGCGGGTCTTAATCTTATAGACCCACTTACATGTGATAGGACGAACATCGGGAGGGGGAGAGACAAGATCCCAGGTGCCAGTGCGCTCAAGCGCAGCAATCTCCTCAGCCATGGCCAGCTGCCATTCAGGATGATGCTCAGCATCCCGATAAGAAGTTGGCTCGGAGACAACAGAAAGACCATACTGACTAGGAGAGTAACGGTTGGGGGCACGAAACTGACGAATAGGACGAGTAGAGGGAAGCTCATCAGAAGAAGACGACTCAGGAGACGACAATGAAGAAGAAGGAATAGCAGAGGAAGACTCCGGAGAACAAGGAGAACTAGGAGAACTAGACGGAGCAGAGGAGGACGGTGTAGAAGAAGAGACATCAGGGGTAGGAGATCCCGAAGAAGGCACAACGGGAGTGGAAGGAGGTGTTTAAGGAAAGAGAAGAAAAGAGATATTTTCCACCGGGTAGGTACCAGCGGTGGGACAAGGATAGAAAGAGCGCGTCTCATCAAAAGTAACATCACGAGAGATACGCATCCGACGATCAACGGGGTCCCAACAGCGATAGCCCTTATGCTCATTACTGTATCCAAGAAATACACACTCAACAGACTGAGCAGTCAGTTTGGTGTGTTCGCGAGGAGCAAGAAGAACATAGCAAACACAACCAAACAAGCGAAGCATGGAGTAGTCTGGAGACTGTCCAGATAGGCGCTCAAGAGGGATACCACCCTGCAGAGCAGCAGAAGGCTGAATGTTGATGAGGTAAGCGGACGTAGCAACAGCCTCAACCCAGAAATGTGGCGGAAGAGAAGAAGCAATCATCATGGCACGAGTGGTCTCAAGAAGATGACGATGCTTGCGCTTAGCAACGCCATTCTGGGCATGGGCGCCAGGACAGGAGAACTGAGCAAGAGTGCCCTGCTCAGCAAGGACACCTCGCAACATCTCAGAGATATACTCACCAGCAGAATCAGCACGAAACACACGAATGGGGGTAGAATATTGAGTACGGACCATGGCCGCAAAACGCTGATATATGGAGAGAACCTCACTACGAGAGCGCATAAAATACAACCAAGTGTACCGAGAAAAATCATCGATGAATAAAATATAGTAGCGATGGCCCCCTTTTGAAGCGAAGGGAGCCGGACCCCAAACATCTGAATGAACTAAATCAAAAGGTCGCTGAGATACAGACGCGCTAGTAGGATAGGGAAGCTGGATCTGTTTACCCAACCTACAACCCTGACAATGTAAAGACCCATCTCCTGAGACAGACCCCAAAAGGCCATGATGAACTAATGACGACATGCGAGAGTCACAAAGGTGACCAAGACGATGATGCCACTGCTAAAAGGAGCTGGTAGCAGATGCGACGACCGGAGAAGAACTAGAAGATGAAGTGGCAAAAGAGGGAACACGAAGCCAGTCTAACTCCCAAAGTCCTAAAGAGTCACGGCTACGAGGGCCAGCTCCAATCAGAGCCTGCGTGCGACGGTCCTGGACAACACAAGAATCAGCATCAAGAATGACGCGGCAACCAGAGTCAGTAAGCTGGCTAGCAGAGAACAGATTCATCTTAAGAAGAGGAACATGAGAAATATCAGGAACATAAAAGGAAGAAGTAGAGAGGGTGCCCCGACTAGAAACAGGGAGAGAGGTACCATCAGCTGTGAAAACACGGACAGGAGAAGGGAGGGAATGAAGAGCGGACAGAAAAGAAGACTCAGGGGTCATATGAAAAAAGCTCCAAAATCCAGATACCATGGGGACGTACCTGACTGTGTAGAAGATGGTGGTCGCACAGATTCAAGAATCACCACGTAACCAGCGGTGTTCAGTCAAGAAGAGCCTGTAGCATCAAGCAGACCACGGAGACTCCTGATAATGTCCTGGTCGGAGAGCGCAACTGCTGAAGATCCAGAAGGAGCCGATCGCCCACGGCCTGGTGTCGCGGCGAGATCGATCCGTGTATAACAGGTGGCCCAAGTGTGGCCATCCTTATTACAGTAAGAGCAAGACGAAGAGAACCACGGCGACCACGACCACGAGCCTTTGGTGCCGACTGCATCAAAGCTAGTGCAGACTCTGACCCTAAAACTGCTGGGGATGACTCTAACCCTGAAACTGTTGGTGATGACTCTGACCTTGAACTGGAGGAGTGGGTAGTATCAGCGGCGGCACAGAGGACCATGACTGAATCGAGGTAACAGACGACATAGGAGGACCATGAATAGCAAGCACAGATGGAGCCGCAAGAATACCAGCACCACGGAGACGAGTCTCCTCAGCCCGAAGCTCAGTCAACACCTCAGAGAGCGGAACACGACCACGAGCATTCAACTGAGCACGCCGGGGCTCAAACTCCTGGCGGAGCCGAGATAGAAACTCGCCGGAGAGCACACCCCAAAGACGTCGGCGGAAGAGGAGCCACAGGAGCAGGGGGCACGGCGGACAGGAGACCTCACCGGAGAGCACACCCCAAAGACGAAGACCGCGCATGTGAACGCGCATAAAGGCAGCGAAATCAGGGTAATTCGCGCCATCGAAGATCACCGGGCAGCGAGGAATCGCAACATAACCCGATGAAGAAGACATCTCTCTCTCTCTCTCTCTCTCTCTCTCTCTCTCTTTTGACACAGATCAATCTCGATTTGATCAATCCTGACGCAAACAGACAAAGTCCAATGAGGGTGGAACCAGATTCGGCCTGCAGCGGGCCAGGCGGAACGCAGCGAGAGGTAGGGACTGGCAGGGCGTGATGCAGGCAGACGCTGGGAGCATGAAGGCAGGGCCTGTTGCCTGGCGCGTGGAGGACGATTCTTTGCAGGAGGGTAGGCGGGACCCGGCGGGGGCAGGAGGGCAGGCGGGACCCGGCGGGGGCAGGTGGGACCCGGCGGCCAGGTGGGCAGGCGCGTGGAGGACAACCAACACGTGAAGTAGCAGCGCCTGGAGAAGCTCCTGCGTGGAGGTGGTCGTCAGGAGGGCAGGCGAGACCCGACAGGGGCAGGTGGGACCCGGCGAGGCAGGAGGTGGAGAGGTGGAGGCCTGGAGGAGGTCCTAAAGGGTTTCGCAGCATAGTAAATCAAAATTTTCTACGGAAGCAAACAGAGGGAAAGCCAAGATCTAATCTAGGAGATGCAAACAACGAGAGAGATTGGATTAGATCTTCATACCCTTGAAGATTCAAGACATGAACGTTCTGAACGTGGGTGATGTAGTCGTACTCGCTTCTCCTCCTCGCGATCCGATCCGATCTAGCACCACAAGTGGCGGTGCCTCCGTGAGATGCACACGTGCAGCACCTCGACGTCTCCTCCTTCCTCGGACCAGCAAGTAGGGTGGAGAGATAGGTTGGATGTACAACACGATGGCGTGGTGTATATGGTGGAGAATTTCTGCAGCAGGGCTTCGCCTACAACCAGTCGGGAGGGAGAGAGGAAGGCAGCAGGGCTACTAGGGCTTGGAGGGAGGTGTGTATGGGGGAGGGGGTGCACCAGCCCTCTATATATAGAGGGGGGGGTGCGGCCAGCCCTTGCCCATCCTTCAAGCCTATCTCTAGTTTAAACGATTTAAACTCTCCCTTATCTAGAAACCCTATCTCTAGTTTAAACGAGTTTAAACTTATCTAGGATCGGCTGGGCCCTATGGGGCCTTGTGCCTGGCCCAATGCGCCAGGACACTCCCTCATAGGCCCATGCCCTCCCGGAAGGTGGGGCCACGTTGGTCCCTTCCGAAGGTTCTAGAAGCTTAGTACAATACCGATTAACCCGAACAATTCCGAACTCCAAAATTGCACCGCCTTATATGAATCTTATTCTCGGACCATTCCGAACCTCTCGTGATATCCCGGATCCCATCCGAGACTCAACAAAAATTCATAAACCAAGTATCCAATCTATCCTAGCCGAGACACGTTAAGTGTGTGACCGCGGGTTCGAGAATATGCGCATGATCTTCTATCAATAATCAACATCGGGTGCAGGCACCCATATTAACTCCCACACATTCATCGATGATCATATCGGATGAACCACGATGCCAGGATTCAATCAATCCCATATATATATTCCCTTCGTCTCGCGATATTTTAGTTGCGAGATTCGATCGTCGGTATCGTCATACCTAGTTCAATCTCGCTCACAGAAGTACTTTACTCGTTCGTAATCCGATATCACTTTGTGATTAACTCCTTAACCACATGCTTGCAAGCGGTGTTGATATCGATTACGAGTGGGCCCAAGTATATCTCTCCGACTTGGGAGGGACAAATCCCATCTCGATACATACAACCCAATGATACTTTCCGATCACCGAGAGACACCTTTATGATCACCCTCTCATAGGATGACGTTTGATGACCTCAAAGCTTTCTTCCGATACTGTGGAGTTGTATTATCTCATGGTCTAAGGAATACAATATTTGACATGAGAGAAACTTCGCAAAGACGAACACGATGAAACGATCTAATAGCTTTGCTTAGTTTGGTCTCCCATCATATCATTCTCCCAATGATATGATCTCATTATCAATTGACAACTCATGTCTATGGTTAGGAAACCTTAACCATCATTGATCAATGAGCTAGTCCATAGAGGCGATTAGGGACACGGTGTTGTTCACAAACCACACAAGTATTAATGTTTCCGCTTAATACAATTCTAGCATGGAATATAAACTTTATCATGAACAAGAATTATAATAATAACATCTTTATTATTGCCTCTAGGGCATAATTCCAACAGTCTCCCACTTGCACTAGAGTCAATAATCTAGTTTACATTTGGCAACAATCTTACACCCATGGCAATCGAGGTGCTGATCATGTTTTACACGTGGAAGAGGTTTAGTCAATGGATCTGCGACATTCAGATCTGTATGTACTTTGCTGATCTTCGATCTCCATCCGCTATATAATCTCGGATTATATGAAACTTGCGGTTGATATGCTTGGTCTTTGGATGATATCTTGGTTCCTTAGCGAGTGTTATGGCGCTTGTTGTCACACAATATCTCCGTGGGTCCAATGCACTTGGAACCACGCCAAGCTCGATGATGAAGCTTCGATCCAAACTCCTTCACTTGACGCTTCGCAGCAGCCATGTATTCCACTTCTCAGTAGATCCTGCGATCACGCTTTGCTTGCAGCTTCTCCGACTCACAGCTCCTCCATTCAAAATATACACGATCACATTCGAGATTTAGAATCATCCTTGTCGGTGTCGAAACTAGCATCGACGTAGCCTTTTACGACGAAATGCTCATCACCCCCATAGACTAAGAACATTTCTTTAGTCCTATTTAGGTACCTTAGGATGTTCTTCACGGCTGTCCATGTTCCACTCGGATCACTTTGATATCTGCTCGTCAAACTAAGAGCATTGGACACATCCGTCTAGTACACAAAGATGGCATACATGATGGAACCTATGGCCGAGGCATAAGGCACTTTGCTCATAGCTTCCCTATCATTTACCAGAATGGACACCGAGCCTTGCTCAATATCTTACGACAACATAGGCCTTCGAACCTTTCAATGCCTTATCCATTCGAACCTTTTCGAACTTTGTCTAGGTATGTACCGCTTAAAGCTATCAGCGTCTTTGTCTATCTCTATAGATCTTGATGCCCAATATATAAGCAGCTTCACCTAGGTCTTTCATTGAAAAACACTTGTTCAAATAACTCTTCACATCGTTAAGCATGTTGATGTCATTTCCAATAATCAATATGTCATCCACATATAGTACCAGAAACGTCACCGAGCTCCCACTCACTTTCTTGTAGATGCAAGCTTCGTAGCAATTTGGAACAAATCCAAAGCTCTTGATCACTTGATCAAAACGAAGGTTCCAACTCCGAGACGCTTGCTTCAGTCCATAAATGGAACGCTGAAGTTTGCATACTTTATCAGCATCCTTAGGATCGACAAAACCTTCGGGTTGCATCATATACAACTCTTCACCAATGTTGCCATTGAGGAACGCAGTCTTGACATCCATCTGCCATATTTCATAATCATTAAACGCAGCAATTGCTAATAAAATCCGAATGGACTTAAACATCGCTACGGGAGAGAAAGTCTCATCGTAGTCAACACCTTGAACTTGTCGAAAACCTTTCGCAACAAGCCGTGCTTTATAGACGGTAACATTACCATCCGCGTCCGTTTTCTTCTTGAAGATCCATTTGCACTCAACGACCTTTCGGTCGCTAGAAGGGTCCACCAAAATCCATACTTGGTTTTCGCTCATGGATCCCAATTCAGATTTCATGGCTTCTAGCCATTTCTCAGAGTCTGGGCTCATCATCGCTTCCTCATAGTTCGTAGGTTCGCTGTCTTCTACTAACAAGACAGTCAAGACAGGTTGCCGTACCACTCGGGGGGCACGCGACCTTGTCGACTGCGATGTTCGATGTGACATCGTCCAAGCTTCATGATCCTTGTCATTAGCTTCCTCTATTGTTGGTGCGGTGACCGGAACAATTTCAGGTCTGCGCTACTCTCAATTCAAGAGAAGGTTCAATAACCTCGTCTAGCTCTACTTTCCTCCCACTCACTTCTTTCGAGAGAAACTCCTTCTCAAGAAAGGAACCGTTCTTCGACAAACACTTTGCCTTCGGTTACGTGATAGAAGGTATACCCAATAGTTTCCTTAGGGTATCCTATGAAGACGCATTTCTCCGCTTTGGGTTCGAGCTTGTCGGCATCAACTTCTTGACGTAAGCCCGCATCCCCAAACTTTAAGAAACGACAACTTAGGTTTAGCACCAAACCACAGTTCATACGGTGTCGTCTCAACGGATTTAGATGGAGCCCTATTTAAAGTGAATGCAGCAGTTTCTAATGCATAACCCCAAAATGATAACGGCAAATCAGTAAGAGACATCATCGATCGGACCATATCTAATAGGGTTCGATTCCGGTGTTTAGACACACCATTGCTGTGGTGTTAGGGTGGCGTGAGTTGTGAAAGCGATTCCACTTGCTTTGAGATGCGTGAGAAAATCATAAATAAAATATTCGACCACACGATCGGATAGTAGAAAATTAATCTTTATGTTACTAACGTTCTCCACTTCATTCTGAAATTATATGAACTTTTCAAACGTTTCATATTTATGTTTCATTAAATAGATATACCCATATCTACTTAAGTCATCGGTAAAAGTGAGAAAATAGCGATATCCACCGCGTCGAAACACTCATCGGTCCGCATACATCGGTATGTATGATTTCCAACAAGTCCGTTGCTCGCTCCATCATACCGGAGAACGGGGTTTTGATCATCTTGCCCATGAGGCATGGTTCGCATGTGTCAAATGATTCAAAATCAAGAGACTCCAAAAGTCCATCAGAATGGAGTTTCTTCATGCGCTTTACACCAATATGACCTAGCAATGATTGCCACAGATAAGTAGTATTATCACTATCTACTTTGCATCTCTTAGCCTCAATGTTATGGATGTGTGTTTCATCCCTTTCGAGATTTAGAAGAAATAAACCATTCACAAGAGGTGCATGACCATAAAAGATGTTACTCATATAAATAGAACAACCATTATTCTCCGATTTAAATGAATAACCGTCTTGCAATAAACAAGATCCAGAAATAATGTTCATGCTCAACGCAGGCACATAATAACACTTATTAAGGTTTAAAACTAATCCCGAAGGTAAAACTAAGGAGAGCATGCCGACGGCCATCACATCAACTCTTGATCCGTTGCCAACGCGCATCGTCACCTCATCCCTCGCAAGCCGCCGTCTATTCCGTAGCTCCTGTTTTGAGTTACAAATATTAAATCGAACCGTATCAAATACCCGTGCACTACCACGAGGGCTAGTAAGGAAAACATCAATAACATGTATATCAAATATACCTTTGATGGTGCCAGCCTTCTTGTCCGCTAAGTACTTGGACGATTCGCTTCGATGACCCTTATCCTTGCAATAGAAGCACTTTCGATGTCCGGCTTAGGACCGGACTTGAGCTTCTTCTCGGCAGGGCAACGTGCTTACGCCGCCTTTCTTGAAGGGCTTCTTTGCACCTTTACCTTTCTTGAAGGAGGGCTTGTTGACCATCAACACATGATTATCCTTCTTGATGTCCACCTCAGCCTTGACTGCGAAGAGCTCGGTGATCGTATCGATGGAACCAATCTGATTATGAGTCACTACAAAACTTTTGTAGCTGGGAGGGAGTGATTGCGAGAACCTGTCAATCTTGAGCTCCTCTAGAATCTTGCATCCGGTTGCTCAAAGGCGTTGAGTGTGGCAGACATCTTAATGGCGTGCTCACTGGAACTCCCTTCCTCCATCTTGCGGTTAAAGAACTTCTCGGAGATCTCATATCTCTCGAGCGGGCTGAGTGCGAAACATGGTTTTCAGCTCCTCGAGAATCTCAAAGGGCCGGGATTGTTTTCAAACGATTTTGAAGTTCGGTTCCATAGCAAACAACATGGTGCTCTTAATCACACCATAATCATCTTTGCACGACTGATAGACAGCTTTCTCATCAGCCGGCCGATTCTGTGAGGGGTTACCTAACGCTTTCTCAAGGACATAGTCCTTTTGTCCTCCAGACAGAATGATTCTTAGATTGCGGAACCCATTGGTGAAGTTAGACCCATTGTTTCTAAGCTTTTCTTTCTCAGCAAAAACGTTGAAGTTGAAGTTGGACTTGACCATGTGATCTACAGTATTTGCAAGTACAATTTAGACTATGTTCATGATAAATAGTTCAACTTAATCAAATTACTAGATGAACTCCACTAAATTCAACATCCCTCAAGTTGTTTAGTGAACACGATCCAAATTCACCACACCTAATCCGATCTTCACGAGAAGAGATGTGGTTTCAATGGTGGACAACGAAGTGTCGATCATATCATTCATATGACTCATGCTTAACCTTTCGGTTCTTGTGTTCCGAGGCCATGCATGTACATGCTAGGCTCGTCAAGTTAGACCCAAGTATTTCAGCGTGTGCAAAAGCGGCTTGCACCCGTTGTATGTGGCGTGAGTCTATAGCACCCGATCATCACGTGATTCTTGCACACGACGAACTTTCGCAGCGGTGCATACTTGGGAGAACACAGCTTTTATCTTGATCTTTAAGTGAGGAATCATCTTATAATGCTACCGTCATGATCCAAGCATAATAAGATACATAAAAGGATAAACATCACATGCATATAACTTTATGTGACATGGTATAGCCAATCTTCGCGCAATGATCTCCATCTTGTGCGTTTCGGCATGATCTCCATCACTCCACCATGATTGCCTCCACCACGAATAGCAACTACAACTATTGCTAACTACTTAGCGATAAAGTAAAGCTATTACATGGCGTATAAGAAGTTGACTCAGGTCATACACAATTATAAAGACAACCATATGGCTCCTGCCGGTTGTGTACTCGTCGACATGCAAGTCGTGAAACATTACAAAACATGATCATCGCATACAATATACACATCACATCTTGGGCCATACCATATCACGAAAACACTCCTGCAAAAACAAGTTAGACGCCTCTACTTTGTTGTTGCATGTTTTACGTGGCTTATGGGAGTAGATGCTAAGAACGATTCTTACCTACGGAAAGCCACAACGGTGATATTATGGTTGCCAAACTCGGTGTTAATCCCATGACAACTATAGTGAGAAAGCGACATCCACCACCGCATGTATGGTACAAGCCACACGTCAAGTGCGGAGCGGTCTCATGACGGCGTCGCGTAAGGTTGGCCTGGACCGCTTCAATCTCACTATCGCGTCATAAGAAGAACACAAACAAGAGGCTTGCAGAGAAAACATCAACGCCCGCAACAACCATGTTGCGTTCTACTCGTGAAACACATCTACGCATAGATCTAGCTCGATACCCGAAGGGTTTCGCAGCATAGTAAATCAAAATTTTCTCTGAGTGAACAGAGGGAAAGCCAAGATCTAATCTAGGAGATGCAAACAACGAGAGATTGGATTAGATCTTCATACCCTTGAAGATTCGCACAGCGGAACGTTCGTCGGAACGTGGGTGATGTAGTCGTACTCGCTTCTCCTCCTCGTGATCTGATCCGATCTAGCACCACAAGTGGCGGTGCCTCCGTGAGATGCACACGTGCAGCACCTCGACCTCTCCTCCTTCCTCGGATCAGCAAGTAGGGTGGAGAGATAGATTGGATCTACAACACGATGGCGTGGTGTATATGGTGGAGAATTTCTGCAGCAGGGCTTCGCCTACAAACAGTCGGGAGGGAGAGAGGAAGGCAGCAGGGCTACTAGGGCTTGGAGGGAGGTGTGTGTGGGGGGGGGAAGGAGGCGCACCAGCCCTCTATATATAGAGGGGGGTGCGGCCAGCCCTTGCCCATCCTCCAAGCCTATCTCTAGTTTAAACGATTTAAACTCTCCCTTATCTAGAAACCCTATCTCTAGTTTAAACGAGTTTAAACTTATCTAGGATCGGCTAGGCCCTATGGGGCCTTGTGCCCCTGGCCCAATGCGGCCAGGACACTCCCTCATAGGCCCATGCCCCCTCCCGGAAGGTGGGGCCACGTTGGTCCCCTTCCGGAAGGTTCTAAAGCTTCCAGCAATCTGATTAACCCGGAACAATTCGAACTCCAAAAACTGCCTTTGCCTTATATGAATCTTATTCTCCGGACCATTCCGGAACCTCTCGTGATGTCCCGGATCCCATCCGAGACTCCGAACAAAAATTCATAAACCAAGTATCCAATCTATCCTAGCGTCGAGACACGTTAAGTGTGTGACCTCGGGTTCGAGAATATGCGACATGATCTTCTATCAATAATCAACAAGTGGGGTCAGGCACCCATATTGACTCCCACACATTCATCGATGATCATATCGGATGAACCACAATGCCAGGATTCAATCAATCCCATATATATATTCCCTTCGTCTCGCGATATTTTACTTGCCCGAGATTCGATCGTCGGTATCGTCATACCTAGTTCAATCTCGTTCACAGCAAGTACTTTACTTGTTCCGTAATCCGATATCACTTTGTGATTAACTCCTTAACCACATGCTTGCAAGCGGTGTTGATATCGATTACCGAGTGGGCCCGAAGTATATCTCTCTGACTTGGGAGGGACAAATCCCATCTCGATACATACAACCCAACAGATACTTTCCGATCACCTGAGAGACACCTTTATGATCACCCTCTCATAGGATGACGTTTGATGACCTCAAAGCTTTCTTCCGATACCAGGGAGTTGTATTATCTCATGGTCTAAGGAATACAATATTTGACATGAGAGAAACTTCGCAAAGACGAACACGATGAAACGATCTAATAGCTTTGCTTAGTTTGGGTCTGTCCATCATATTATTCTCCCAATGATATGATCTCATTATCAATTGACAACTCATGTCTATGGTTAGGAAACCTTAACCATCATTGATCAATGAGCTAGTCCATAGAGGCGTACTAGGGACACGGTGTTGTTCACAAACCACACAAGTATTAATTTTTCCGCTTAATACAATTCTAGCATGGAATATAAACTTTATCATGAACAAGAATTATAATAATAACATCTTTATTATTGCCTCTAGGGCATAATTCCAACAGGTCCCGCGGGCCAGGCGGAACACGTCAGGAGGCAGGAGCATGGAGAGGTGGATACCAGCAGATGTAGATCGATGGATCGACGCGTCAGGAGAGGCAGAATGATCCCGGCGAGAAGATCAGATCGAGATCGATCTGAAGACCGATCGGATCTGGGTTGCGAGATAGAACAGACGACGACGACATACGCCGAATCGGGCGTGGGTGACGGCGATCAAGCGGCGGCTGACGGCAAGGCCGTCGGCCACAGGGACGGTGGCGGCTAGAGCGACGAAGTTCCAAGTAGGAGGAGTCTAACCTAGCTCTGATACCATGTCAGGAATATGCAACTTGTATTCCTCTGGGGCCAAAGGCCACAATATATAGTACAGGTATAGGGCAAATATGCAGGAAGCCCCCTAACATATGGGGAAATATAATATACAGATATATACATCTAACATCGCCATCGGAGAGCTAGAAGGAAAGCTGTTGAGCTATCCAACTAGATCTCCACAGACCACGGCAATGGTTATGTACTCCTACTTATGTTTCATCGACTGCACCAGTGACCTAGTGTATTTATAGGTGAATTTACTTGTGAATACGTGAACGAGTCGTCCATTATCAATTTTGCCACATGAACCGAGAGGAGGGACTCCTCGTGTACTGCTTCAGGCTACAGCATAAATACGTCAATGAATGGGGACGTCGCGCCTCATCGGGACAGCTGGTTGCTGAATGACGAGGAGCCGAAATCATAAAGAACGGTGAAGTTTGAGCTCGAAGCCCAAAACTTTGACTTAAAATTTCGGAGCTTGGGGTTGGGATACTTTGAATATTTGATAACATGAGGAAAAAAGACCGCTCCCTCGCGTCGCTCCCTCCAGGGCGACGGGGGGAGCCAAACCCTAACACCCCCTGCCGCCACCACCTCCCCCTCATCGCCCCTAGAGACGTCCGCCAGCCGCCGTGCACACCGCCGGTGAAGGGGGCGGCGGGGTTCGTTTTCTCGTCATCTGGTGCTGCTCGGAGGGACGCGGCGCCTCGTGGTGTGCGGCTATTTCCTCACGGCATGGGAGCTTAGCGCAGTGGCCCTGGCAAAGAATGGCGAGGCGTGGGGCGAACCTGGCGGTGGCGGTGCGTGGGCGGCAGGCAGCTGGGGGCCCTGGGCAGCGTCGGCCGTGGTGGTCCTGGCGGCATGCTCCGGGGAGGTCGGTGAAGAGAGGGCCACAGAGGAGATGTCTAGCCCCGCCCATGTCGGGTTTGGACCTCCGGGTCTGGGCCCTTCCAGGCCCTGCTCTTGGATGAAGATGGTGGGCTCCTCTCGCGGCGGTGCTCTTTGGCAGGCGGCGCTCCGGCTGTGGTCTGGATGGCAGCGGGGCGAGGGGGCTACTAGTTGGTGGTGGTGGTGCCAGGGACGATATTGGCGGTGGCCCCAAACCCTAGATCTGGGCTCTTTGGGCCTGGTCTGGGTTAGGGAGGGCTAGCTCGCACTTAGGCCGCTACCCTGGTTGGTCTAGGAACTCTTCGGGACAGAGGGAGCAGCGACGCCACTACGTTTGATGTAGCGCGGTGCGGTGGGAGCTTCATGGGACCGCTTCAGGCTCAACCGGGCCTAGATTGGACTGGTATGCTTCTGCGGCTATGTCCAGTCTGCTACTGCTATGGCGGTGGAGGTTGGTCCCTCCCACATGGCAGCGACGCCGCTGTCCCTTGTCTTCGGCGGGTTTTCTCGGTCCGGCCAACCTCGCGGTGTTTGCCATGGTGAGACGCCGATGAAGACTGCAAAGCCGTTTTGGCGTGTGTTGGTGGGCGACAAGCTTGGTGGAGTGCAAGGGTTGGCCGGGGTTGTGGTTTGGGAGGCTGGGAGAAATCTTGGTCGGCTCGAGCTAACAGCCTTAGATAGCTCATAGAGCCTTCCTCATCGGGGAACCCTTCCTTCTCACTCTGCTTTTTTGACGAGCTTTTTGTAAAAAAAAGCCGAGCCCTTATCTTTTCTTTGAATTCCAGGAATGCTTCTCACTAGAACCTTGCCTAGAGAATTCTCAAAAGCACGCCAAAGATCTTACCATTTCCGAAGGAACTGGGAATACATTTCTTTTCAATTTCCATTCAAGAGTTTCTATCTGTTTTCACGCCCTTTTTATGATACCTCGATATTTGCCTTCCCTAAACCCATCATTCCAAATAAGTATGACCTTTTTTATCGGCCATCTCCGGCTTCATCCATCCCTCGTTCCGGGTTCTTCTGGCGCTCAGCTAAAAGAGCTTTTTTCTTTCTTTGCGTCTCTGACTTCTGCTTCTGCTAGGTGAAGAATGAGACTCTGGCTCCGACGCGGTGACATCTGCCGATGCCAGCTTCCTTCTTGAAGGGTGTCGGATGTACCTCCCCCCACTCCCCCACATATACCGGGAGAAATCCTAGGGGAATTTCGGGCAGCAGCGTCATCATCGTCGCCATCCTTCTTGAAGGTGTTGCTTGGTGCACGGTAATTCGGAGGCATAGGATCCGGGATGGGATTTCTTCGAGGGTGCAGCAGTCGCGAGTCTTTGTCGGATGTCGATCCGGCATTGTTGTGCATTTTTTCTCTTTCTTTTGTATTTTCTCTTGGGCTTGTGCTTGTGCTGTTCGGCCCCAGTTGTGTTCGATCATCCTTTGGGCGATGTGCTGTCTGGCCAGCAACGGGCTCACCTATGTGCTTTATTTATAAAGCGAGGCGAAAGGCTATTTCGAGGAATATTTGATAACATGGCAAATTTTAAATTTTAGTTTGGGATTTAGACCCTCCGCTAGAAACTGTAAAGAACACATCTGTCTGGTTAGAGTTTAAGATAAAAGTTCAGAAACTTGAGCTATCAAGTGAAAATTCAAGTTGAAAGAATTTCAGATGGAACATGGAAGTATAACACATGATCGCCTGTAAAGATGTCCTACAACTACAAGGCTGGAATTCACGTTGCGATGAATGTGACTCCCAGAATCTCAACCCCCTCTCTCATATTTGCTCGGCCACGCACGCGACTCCTAAATTTTTTCTCTCCCACCTCGACGCCGACCCTCCCGCCCAAACTCACCGCCAGTCGTCGCCGACATCGGGATTCTCCCCTCCCCTGGCCGGAATGTCACCGGAAGTTGGTTTTGCAGCCCTGCCAGAGTTTCCTGCCAACGCGACGCCTCCGATGCCACGGAAGCGGTTGGGCACTAACGACGTGGCGCAATCGACGGTAGAGGCCGCCAAGACCACCTCTAAGGCCACAACGATGGCGGGGAAGGTGGGCCGGACACCCCTTGCGCCGGTGTTGAGCGGGACGTGGTCACAAAAGCCGGCGGAGGCTATGCGCGGTGACTCAACATACCACTGCATGATGTAGTATACTATAGTCGTTGACATAACACCAATGAAACCTTATTCCCCTAGTATTACATCCCTTTGAGTGGTACAACAGAAATATAGCAGGTCCATGACATAACTATAAGGTACAACTCAACTCTTTACAAAATTTTCACAAAACACCCTATGTTATAGAGAGAGAAAGCATCTTCTTACAAAAAAGAACCAGGAATGACAACTCATGAATACCATACTAACAGACTAGTATCTAAAGTATCTGGCTTGCATTTACCGCTATTGCAATGCTTACAGAAATAGGTTCTAGGGCTAGAAATTGTACTCATATTCAATCAGGAACTTCGTCTTCACTTCTGTTGATGTATATGCTATCTTCATTTACTTTATTGGAGAGCTTGAACTTTTGATTATGATTCCTTTAAGCGTTTGTTGGTATTGATGATGTCTTCATCGACTTTAAAATCAACCAAGGGTTAAGAAGGTACGGTTGAGTACGAGGTACTCAGCAAGTTCACTAAAAACAAGTGTTTGATGCACTATCTATAGCCACAGGCAATAGATCGTAGGCGATGCATATTTTCGTCAATATTTATTCAAAGGTTGCTTTTAATCTAAAAAGCTATGCCCGTCAGCCTTCATAGGTTTATCAGAACTTTAAGGAGTTTCTTTCCTGTCGCGTTTGTAGATCCTTTCCAGAACAGGGAGTAACATGTTATAATTCTTACACTCTAGAGAGGTGCGTTACTTTACCCATAAGAGATCAAATCCTTGTTACACAACCGAGCGATCTTTTCCGTCCATACTTCTTTGGTATGGGGCCTAGTAGATGATCCAAGCCAATCAGTGCATTTCTCCGTGACCCCACATGGAACACGACCTTTCAGGCAAGCCACATATCTTTTAATCCCCCATTCGGGAACGCTACAACTCTGATAGGCCCCAGAAAACTCTAGTGAGCACACAATGTCCCTGGCTGCCTCAACAGTATGAGGTCCTACCTACGATCGTCCCTCACAGATGGTCTAGACACCAAGATTGCGGGGAACTAAGGGGTCCCACCCGTGTTGAGCCTCGTGAGGTACACCAACGCCACGAGATGGCCATCCGTTCATGTGAAAGAAAGAAGATCTAGCTAACTTCTCCGTCCCATTTCAAATCTCATGGTTAACGTGTAATATACGACGCAAGAATCATTGGCAACATTGTTTGTTAAGTTCTAAATGATATATTCCCGTACAATTTGGTTTCCATTGCCGGTCATAATAGATTAACTGATTACCATGGACCAGTAACCCATAGTTCATATTATTTATGAAAATATTGTTTTCTATTGCCCCCTTTTTTTAAATGCAGGTGATAACAATTATAAATTTCAAACACTTGATAGAAAATAATCAAAGGAACTTGCCTTTGTGATCACAAGATTATGTAATCACGGTCTTCGTGATAAGATCTAATATCTGAAATCAGCATCATTGGTCTGTTAAGGACTAATGTTTAAAGACACAATATGCTTTTATGCATAAGTAATGCTATGCTTTTTATAAAACTCTCCAATTGGATTCCCACAACTATGCATTAATGTAATTTAAGTAATTTATTTAAGATTTTATTTATCTTAAAGTTTATCTTATAAGCAATTCTGTTTATAAGAAACTTAGGTCTTAGCATACAAGTTATAAAAGTTGAGTATATTTCATTTTAAATTTAGAACTAATTATCATTTGTTAATTAAGATGATAGTTTATATGTTGGTTTGTGAAGAATTAGAAGAATTATTATAGAACTATGTTTTTTTTGAAAGGAATGCGGTAGGGGAAGCCCCTACAGCGAGTTTTTTTTGAAATAATAAGACCCCAAATTTGCGTCTCTGAGGACTTGAACCTGGGTGGCTGTGTTGTACATACACTTCCCTAACCAAGTGAGCTAGACTCACTTCTTTATAGAACTATGTTTGAAGTGGCAAAAGAATAACCTTCGAAGAAAAGGTTTCATTGACAAGGTTTAAATAATCTTTATGACTTAAAGAACTTGGTCGATGTTGTTTGTATTAGTTCATATATCTTGAATTTAAGATGCTTTAAGTCTTGATTGAAACGGACCAAAGTTAACTATAAAAAATGAGTTAACCTGTAGACATGATACTTAAAAGTTTCTTAGACTAAAGTTAACTTTAAAAACATGGTTAACTTTAGAACAAGTTGTTTATGATTTGTTAGACCAAAGTTAACTATAAAAACATAATTAGACTTAAGATGTAATGTCTAAAATATCACCAACTTTGGAGTTATCAAATGTATGATTAAAAATATAAGATCATTTACTTTAATTTAAATGAATGATGAGTTTTGGAGTTCGATTGGCTAGTAGGAAGATAATTTGTAATTATTGATAGTTGTATTATTAGATTATCTTAGTAAATTGTTGGGTTTACATTCACGTCGAGTATGGTTAGGGGATAAATATTATTCACTCATAATATGAGTGAATGATGTATAACGTTAAATTAAAGGTTGTGAGTTTTAATTTGGATTTAAGGTTTCAAAGGATATTACAAGTTTATTATTATTATGGTCTTGGATTTAGTACCTAAATTTAAGAAACTATTTTTAAGATTGTAACATTTTATAAAGATCTATGACTATTTCTTACTTAAGATATAATTTTAAAGAATTCACAAAACATGTAGTTATTAAGATTTATTATTTTAAAATCTTAAAAATATTTTGTTATAATACATTTGATACTTTTTCTAGTAGAATATACTTATTTAAGATCTTAAAAATGATTTTTATTTATTTTAAGTACTATCTTTATTTCTATAAAATTCCATGAAGGATTAAATGTTCTTAAAGATTTAAAACTTAAGTTAATATTTTTATAAAATAGTAGGTTCCTTTTTATATGTAAAAGTTATTTTTTATCCATTTTTAGAATCTTTCCAAATTTTATTAAATTTTATTTAGGATCTTAGTAGCTTTAATATTTGGTTTTATTTTATTGGAATTTTTCTTTGAAATGAAGAGTATCGTTGAATACATCCTTCATTTGATAATTAATATTTTTCTTTCATGAAGTAATTATTTAGAATAGTAATATTAAATTTTATTAATTTTTAAGTATTTTTTCTTATTTTTGGGAAATTCCATAAATGATTTATTACATTATAATAATGAAATTGAGTTTTATCATGCTAAAATACAAATTAGTATTTTTAGGTGATAGTTCATATTTTTATGAACATTTAAGTATATTATTCATATTTTAGGATATTTATTTATTTTTCTAGGGCTTATTTAGCTTTAGGGGTATTTTTGTCTTTTAACATTTTGTTTAGGGTTTCTTTTTCTTTAAATCTGGGCCTCGCCCAGCCCAACTTGGCTCATTAGGTTGGGTCAAACCCATACACGTGCACCGTGCTGGTACCTATCGGCCCAGTATTCCCCTCACTTTCACTCACGTACGACTCCGTTCCTCCTCTTTGTGGCGACCTAGTGTCGCCACCGCTACCTCCGCTCGATCCCGGCCTACTCTGGCCTCCTCGACCATTGCCGTGGTGCGAGATGATGTAGTCGACGATGCCGCGTTAACTGTCCCATCTCGATTTGATGCGCGGGCCCTCCTCTGGCCATGCCACTCCCTCTCGGGTGCCTTGGGTTTGCGTTGTGGCTGGCGATTTGGTGCTCTGATGACTCTCTGACTCCGCCCTGGGGGTTGGTGGTGTGGTGGTGCTGAACTGTGCTGCCTCCTTCCCCTGTGGCCGCCATGACCGCGGCTTGGCACGGGTTGCAGCACCCTCAGGTGCTCCCCATGTCGTCGTGTGCTTCACCGTCGGCCACCTCTGCTTCCTCTTCTATTATATAGCAAGGACCATGAGTCATTATGCTTCTCCTCTTCTTCTCTCTGCTCCTCGCTGGAACCTTTTATGTGGTGATGGTTAACCCTAATTAGGGTTTGTGTTCTAGGGGTTCATCCTACTCTCTGTTGCTGTCAATGATAGTATGAATTGGTTTTGAATTTAATTCATTTTTGAGTACCTGTGAGGAACCTAGTGTTGTGGTTGGATTCGAGCTACTGATAGTGGTCTCCTATCAATTGGTCACTATTTGAATTACATGTGGATAATTGTTAGATTGAATTGGTTTAGATAATTTCTTGGTTTGCCATTTTTGCGGCGGCCTTAATTTTTGAGTGGTTGATGATGCTCAATAATAATACTGGTTATATTATGGTTGTTAATCTTGATGTGGTTGATATGTTAGTTCACACCTTGTGAATAACATGTGGTTACTGTTATGTTGGCAGTGAATTACTTCTGGAGTTCTACTCTAGGATATGTGGTTAAGTGCCTGTGGCTTTTGTATCTTTTTCTGGTAGTGACGAAAAGATTGTGTGGTTATATAAAAGTAATGCTTGATATAAACTGTGGCTTTGCTGTTTTTATCTACTTCTTATATACTAATGGATATTATAAATGATTTCTAGCCCTTGGGATAGAGAGATGACATGAAATTGATTCCGTGTAAACCATAGCTTAAAACAGTGGTTTCTTTGTTATGGGCAAACTATTCTGATGTACCTGCTATGTGATAGATTTCCTAAACACATGATTCCTAATGTTGTTAGTGAGATGATTTACATGGCTGCTTGTATTTGCTACATCTTATTTCGAAGATAGATAAAGAATGGAACTGTTACAGAGGTGCTACCATTCATTGGAATGTGCCATGTAATAGTTCACTAAGGGATATGTTGTTATATAGTTTTTAAAACTAGCAAACATCAATTTAGATCCATAATGCCTAAGGTGAGACATTTTATGTAGATCCTGAAAAGATATCACTTGACCCTTTCTTGTATTCAATGATGAGAATACATCCCATTTGGGTATATCTCTGAGAATTTATTTGAATCAACACATCATGCTTGTATGGATGATAAGAATAGATTTAGAGCAAGTCTGCTCACCAATTGATGAAGTTGGTGTTGCTATTGAGTTGCCTGATGTGTGCTTGTCATTGTGTTGCCTTTGCCGAACTCTTGCTTGAGCAGATGGTATCTTTTCCTCCTTGATCACCTCCTGAATCACCTCCCTGCTTGACCTTTCCCAACACCTGATCTACCCTTCTTCAAGTAACCATCTTGGTTTGTTATCTAATGAATTGTTGTGTTGATTTGTTGGATAGATTGGTGAGGAATAAATCTGGGAAAGATTGGTTGTGTACCTGGGTTCTTGGATTGAACTAGATAGTGTGTTGGTTAAAACCAGTAGAAACTTGTGTGATGAAAGTATGTAGCAGTGGTACTCTACTAACTCGGTTGTGTCTTTTAACTTGCTCAACTCTACTCCTGGTGTCGACAACATAGTATCTGCATGCATGTGAGTGAGATTCTTACATGTGGGACCTGGCCAGTTCATGTTTCCCTATATAAAGATATTTCTCTTGTGGATGAGATCAATGAAAAGATCTGCTGCCTTTACCCTTTTACTGTTACTATCCTGGTAAAACTTGTCCCTCTTATTATATTGGTGAAACTTGCCCCTTTCTAAACCTGTGATAATGATCTGAGGCAATTTATGGATATAAGAACAAATTACTATTTATGGCCCCTTCTTAAGATTTCTCAATGAAGAATTGGGCATAGCATCTCTATGTTAAATCTAAGAGCAGTAAATTAACACTAACCCCCTTTTACTATTATATTTTCTTTGTTTCCTTTGTGTTGTTTTGTAGGGATTAAGGATTGAAGATAGGAGCATGAAGTCATGTAGTTTAGGATTTTCCCTTTTTTATTTTTGTAATTTACTTTTCTAGTTGATACTTGTAATGTACTTTGTAATACTTTATCTGATTAATAAAGTTGAATTTCCTTTTATTATATTAGTGGTGATGGCAGTGGATTCTTATGCTATAAAACAAAGATATTACTTTATTCATTACTGTACACTATTTCTTGATTGTAATTTTACTTTATTAATGAATATTTTAGTTTCATTTTTTTACTTATTTTTTTAATATTGTTTATTTGGGAATAAAGTAATTGTTTGCTTATTTATTGAATCTAGAAATTATTATTATTTGTATCTTATTGTTTTAATTCTGTATTGAAGATACAAAGTAATATTGTTACTAGATATTAGAGTTTATTCTTTTCTTTTATTAGTACAATGTAACAATCATACATTATTATTCAATTTCAATTTGTTTTTGAATTCAAATATTTTATTTAAATCTTTATTTTTAAATAGATTCCACCCAAAACCAAAGGATTGGACAAAGGTCATGTCAAAATTTATCACACTTGTCCTGGCGTTTCTATTAGAACAAGAGAGGTCTCAATCCTTCTATAACTATTTTAGTTTGGCGCAAAAAAATTCCGGATTTTCTTATGCATGAATACAAAGCACAGACATGTGGCCTCACTATTTCTAGGTGCTAATCTTGGGATGTTACACCATGCTAGCCCACTCGCAGGCGACGGAAGAGAAGAAGGAAGAGAAAGGCCTGATACGTCGGAAACGTATCTATAATTTTTTATGCTCCATGCTTGTTTAGTATCTACTTTGCTTTGCTTTGTCTACACTTTGAGGTGATTTTTACATGTTTTCTGGTACTATCCTATTAACAAGTTGCAACAGTGCCATTTGCCTATTTTCTGTTGTTTTTTGTTCCAAAAAAGTTAGTAAAGAAATATTCTCAGAATTGAACGGGACAAACGTCAAAGTAAATAACTTTCTGTGGGGAACAAGAAGTCCAGAGGCGAGACGGAGAGGCGTGTCTAGGCGCCCGCACCCCCTAGGCGCAGGTGGGACCTGCCCCGCGCCTAGGCAGGGTGTAGGGCCCCTGGCCACCGCCTCGGCATCCCCCTTCTCCTATAAGAAGCCCCTGATTCAGAAACCCTAAGTACCCGATCAAATTTCCACGAAACCTTCTGTAGCCGCCGCCACCGTCGTCCCTAGATCGGGGATCAAGTTCTTCGGGCACTGCCGGAGGAGATCATCCCGGAGGCCTTCTCTCCGGTATGATGCATGAGTAGTTCCACCTTGGACTATGGGTCCATGTAGTATCTAGATGGTTGTATCTCCTCCTTGTGCTTTCATGTATATATCTTGTGAGCTCCGTTCATGATCAAGATCTAATCTATTTGTAATCATGCATGTTGTGTTTGCGGGGATCCGATGGATATTGAGATTATTATGTTGGTTTGATTAATGGTTTTGTCTTTATGATTCTATCATGTCTGTGTTGTTTGTGATCTTGCATGTTCTCCATTGTTAGTAGCTATCTTGGCCGAGTAGTTGCTAGTAACTCTAAGAGGGGGTATTTATGCTCGATAGTGGGTCCATGCCTCTAGTTTCCAAGGGAAGTGACAATAATCTCTTCGGTTGTAGATGTGTTGTTGCTAATAGGGAGAAAATAATGGTCTCTTGTTCATGGAACATGTGGACTGTTTTCCTTACACACTTTGCTTAAAGTGGTTGTCTATTGCTTGCAACTTAATACTGGAGGGGGTTCGGATGATAACTTGAAGGTGGACTTCTAGTCATAGATGCAGTTGGATGCCGGTCTATGTATCTTGTTGTATTGCCCAATCGAATCTCATAGGATCTTTCTGACTAGTAATTGCATTGTTATGCCTTGCTCAGTTCCTGTCAATTGCCCTGCTGTAATTTGTTTACCCTTCATGCCATGTTGTTTATCTAAGGAGAGCACCTCTAGTGAACTATGGACCCTGGTCCAATCTTTATCATTGATACATCTTCCACTGTTACTTGTTTACTTGCTGTAAACCAACATTACTTTCGACACCATATGTTTAATCCTTTGTTACAGAAAACCAGTGAGCTTGACAACCTCACTGATTCATTGGGGCAAAGTCTTGAGTTTGTGTTGTGCAGGTCTGCGTGTTGCTTGCAACACCTATGGTGATGTTTCCTTCCTCCTACTGGTTCGATAACCTCGGTTTCTTACTGAGGGAAAACTTGTTGCTGTGATGCTTCACACCTTGCTCTTGGGGTTCCCAACGAAGCGCTCTTACATCAATTCAGCGTTGCATCAAGGCCGTTGCCGTATCCGTACCCAAGCACACGACCACGACGATGAAGGGCAAGCCCAAGTGGACCTCAGGGGCCATGCTGTCATCCTCCTCAAGCAGCCCGCGCCTCGCTAATGTCTACGCACTTCTATTCTTGTAGACATTTGTTGGGCCTCCAAGTGCAGAGGTTTGTAGAACAGCAACAAGTTTCCCTTAAGTGGATTACCCAAGGTTTATCGAACTCAGTGAGGAAGTGGTCAAAGGTATTCCCTCTGAAGCAACCCTGCAATCAAGATACAAGAAGTCTCTTGTGTCCCCAACACACCCAATTTAGGTGCACTAGTTCGGCAAAGAGATAGTGAAATACAAGTGATAACGGTGCCAGAAAATAGCTTGACGGTGAGGCAAAGACTAAAGGCAACAAGAAGGAAGCAAGCAAACATGCAACAGATCTAGTAGCAAACCATGTTTCAATGTTTAGAAACAAGGCCTAGGGATCATACTTTCACTAGTGAACACTCTCTCATATAAATATCCTCTCTTCATGATACTACTCTTAACTACTCTCCGGTTGGACACTCTAATCCATGGTAGGGCTATAACAACACACCTCAAAGTCTGCCTTCCCCAATCTAGATAACCCCACACTGTCACCTTGAGCACTAGATGGTTCCAACAAACACCACAATTTCATAGAGACATCCAACTCCAAATATAACTCATAACAAATATTCAATCTAGCCAAAGTGCCACACACGGTATGCACGCTGTCACTTTCACACACGTGGGGAGAAGCATAGATCTATTAAAGCACAAAGAGTATTTATGTAGACTCAAACCTAAGTGCCACCATGGTGTGCACGCTGTCACTTTCACACACATGGGGAGAGCAGAGATCTATTGAAGCACTTGAGTAGCAAGGTAGATCTACTTGATCACAAAGCTCATGAACACAACAAGATCATGCATAGAGAGAGATGAACACATAGATACCTGTAGAGCCCTTAGCCTCGAGGAAGAACTACTCCCTCCTCATCATGGGAATCAGCAACAGTGATGAAGATGGCGATGGAGATCGATGGAGATGGCTCCGGGGGCACTTCCCCGTCCCGGCAGGGTGCCGGAATAGAGACTTTTTGTCCTTCGAATCTCCCCTTCGGTGGCGATGGTGCTATAGAGGTTTTCGTGGATTTCTTCTGGATGCCCTAGGGTTTTTGGGTCGTAGGCTTCTTATAGGCGCAGGAGTCAAGGTCGGTGGGGGTCCAGGGGGCCCACACCCCCAGTGGGTGCCTCCAGGGCTTGCCCGCGCCTAGGGGGTGCGGCCACCCTGTGGCCCCCCTCCGGCTCTGCTTCGTGGTTCCGTGTTGCTCTAGGAAATATAATGACTTTGGCTTTTGTCCCGTCCAATTCCGAGAATATTGATTTTACCTTTTCCGGAACCAAAAGAAGAAAACATAACTGTAATCTGGCATCTTGTTAATATGTTAGTTCCAGAAAAGATATAAAAACACCTCAAAGTGTAGACAAAGCAAAGCAAAGCAAAGTAGATACAAAACAAGCATGGAGCATAAAAAATTATAGATACGTTTCCGACGTATCAAGCATCCTCAAGCTTAACTCCCACTCGTCCTCGAGTAGGTATGTGACAAAAAGAATAATTTTTGAGGTGACATGCACCCTCACAATAAAGATCAAACCATTTGCAAGCGTTGAAAGCTGTGATCAAAGAACTCTAAACATGTGCATGAAAGATGGAGTTCTAAATATAGGACATAGTAACTATGCATGCAACATGAAAGGCTACAAACAAAGATCATGAATAACATGCATTGAAAAATGATTGTTTGTTTCACATACAGAAAACATAGTATAGTGGCAATCAGCTGGTCCCTCATAGAGTAGCAAATAGATGCATAGGACACCTTCAAAGTTCACAAGGGTGACTAGAAACAAATAACACAAGAAAGTAATATCACAATATGCATCAATCAATAAGCTTTGGAACCCTGCACACATAATGACAACTATGCTGTCTTAATGGTGCCTAAAGGTAGAAGGTGGAGACTCAATAGTGGTGGAAGAAAGGCCTTTTTGTAAAGGAAGCTGATGACCCACAAGTGTAGGGGACCGCAACAGTCTTCGCGGGTAGTATTACCCAATTTATTGATTCGACACAAGGGGAGCCAAAGAATACTTGCAAGCCTTAACAACTGAGTTGTCAGTTCAGCTGCACCTGGAAATAGTTCTTGCTCACAGAAGTTTATCAGTAGCAACAGTTTGGTAGTAGTAACAACAACATCAACAAGAACGGTGAAAACAGAGCAACGAGAATGAAGATGTAATGGGATTCGAGTGCGGTAGGCATAGGGATGGATGGACGGGCGTTGCATGGACGAGTCTAAACATGTAACTTTAAGAACTAGGGCATTGCAGATAAATAATAACAAGCATCCAAGTACTAAACATTCCTAGGCATGTGCTCCAAATATAGTCATACGTGCTCGCAATGAGAACTTGCACAACATCTTCTATCGAGCCAGCCCGTGGCAGCGGGTCCTCTAGGGAACTACTGGCAATTAAGGTGCTCCTTTTCATAGAGCACCGGTGCAAAGCATTAACACTCCGTGAACACATGTGATCCTCATACCACAGCCATCCCTCTACGATTGTCCCAATTATTGTCACTTTGTGGCCTTTGGATCCGGACAATGATATGTGTACACAACTTGCAGATAAGATCATAAACAATACTATCATAATGATTCAATAATAAGTTCAGATCTGAGATCATGGCACTCGGGCCCTAGTGACAAGCATTAAGCACAACAAGTTGCAACAAAGTCAAATAGCACTAATAGAGATACTAGGCATTATGCCCTAACAGATCTTATTTGATTACATGATAGAACTCATCCAATCCCTACCATCCCCAAGCCTACAACGGGGGATTACTCACTCATGGATGAGGGAAACATTGGTGGTTGATGGAGATGCGTTGGTGATGACGATGGCGATGATCCTCTCCAAATTCCCCGTCCTGGCAGGGTGTCAGAACGGACTTTCTGGATCTGAATCTTGGTTTCTCGTGGCGGTGGCGGAGCGGAACTCTCCCTGGAAAACTATCGACCCCCCTCTGTTTTTAGATCAGAAGGCAACTTATAGGCGCGGAGGGAGGCCGAGGAGGTGCCTGGGGTGGCGACCCCTGCTGGGTCAATGGGCCCACTGGGTGGGTCCAGCCCTCCTCCTCCCAGCTCCGTGGATCTTCTGGTGAGAAATAGTTTTTGGCATATTTTCCGGGATTTTTCCTGATAGTTGATTTTCTGCACAAAAACAAGACACCAAGGTAATTCTACTGAAAACAGCGTCAGTCCGTGTTAGTTGTATCCAAATTACACAGGTTTAGAGAAGAAACAACAGCAAAGTGTTCGAGAAAGTAGATACGTTTTGGACGTATCAACTCCCCCCAAGCTTAGCTTATTGCTTGTCCTCAAGCAATTCAGTTGAAAACTAAGTGTGATAAAAGAACTTTCACAAACATTTTGCTTTATATGATGTAGATATTCTCAGCACAAGAGTATATGCTTAGACAATTCATAATAAAGAGTATGCAACTAAGTCTACTCAATAGTCATTGCAAGCTATGAAGAGAAACCAACTCAATTATAATAAGTAGCATGAAACGTAAACATAAGCAACATTTCAATGCTCATAATAAGGTATGATAGAGTGGTATCTCGCTTGCCTTTCTTTGAAGATCACAATATAAATGCTGAGGCACCTCTGAAGTTCATATGAATACTAGAGATAAAGATATTAGAGATACAAGCATCAAAGTCATGACATAATTAACCAAGTTTTGGAACAAACACAAAAATGACAACTATGCTCTCAAGAAGGTGCTCATAGAATAAGTGGTGACTCAACAAAGTTGTGAAAACGGTTTTGTGAAGGTTTGAAAGGCTTCCCAATGCTGAAAGGAAGGTACTCATTAGCTTTGATCTCTCATTGCCCCTATCATAGGCATCTTCAAGTGGTTAAGGTGAAAGTGAGATCCACTCTGAATCATATGCTTGTCAGACCATAGACTGAAAATCCCAAGTCCCTTGAGTACGAGGGTCGCTCCGCATGCTACTAAACTTTGGTCACCTGAAAGTTATTATCATTGTAAATACATGCATATCATCGAGAACCGCCAACGGGGTACCCCTTGCACATGGTATAGGAGCTTTCCCATAACCAAAATGACAAGGCAAGCAGACAATGAGCATCTCAGCAATCTTTTTATTTACCATATGCATAGATTTTTATTGAGGAAGCTTCATAGATGCTCATTATGGTGATGCTGCAAGTTTCCACCATGATTAAGCATGGCTTAGACTAGCGGCCTAGGCGTTTCTCTAACACAATGTATAAACTCCATGAACTAACAACTTCCCCTTTTATTTCACATCGTCGACATCCTTAAACAGAAGAGCAAAGTATCAACTGGATGAGATATCCAACAGGTGTTGAAAGCGTTCCCCGTGACAACACGGTTCTGCTGACTCCCAGCATATAATAAGCAAGCATATAACTTTCATGGACAAGTCACAATGGTTCAGAATTATTAAGCGTAAGGAATAAAGTGTGCCATCAAGTTCGTGAGAGCTTTACTAACTAACTTTCTCAAAACAAACAAATATTTTATTTTGGAAGAAAACACGGCATATAAAATATGCACTAAAGTAACAAATGATGCTAATAGGTAGGTATGGTGGACACAGCTGACAATTTTGGTTTTGGGGAGTTGGAAGCACAGGTAGAGCACGTACTCAGTGCAAGTGAAGGCTAGCAATAGAGAGGGAGCGACAAACGAGAGAGCAATAGTTGTCATAATCATGCTTGCAACAAAACAGGACTAATTATGGCATGAAAGTGATACAAGAACTCTGAGGCAAAATAAGTCATCGAGGCTTACTGACTATTGATTAGTCATATGCATGCGTGAGCATGTGCCAAGTCGATTCACATGAACAGTCAGAGGAGGATACCACAATATCATACCAAAGTATGAATAAAACAATGCAAGCAAACATTCATATGACATGCTACAAACTATTAGCAAGCTGGAGCTAATCATAGACAAGCAAGAACTACTAAGCATCCATAATGACATACACCTTACACAAACAAGCTAAGCATGCTCATAATGATGAGTATATGTACAAAAATGAAACAATTAGAGTTTGTTACCAGCCTCTTACCACACCTCGAGTTGTCTTAATCTTCATTATTGCCCTTCACTCGTGTGACTTGAATAATTCACATGAAACCAAAACCCACTGAGAACGGCTAAACCCTGCAAAGAACTCACAAAACCAAAGAAGAACAACAAATATTTTTGGTGTTTTCGATTTTTTAGAAACAAGCAAACAAAGAAAAACCAAACAAAAACAAAGCAAACCAAACAAAGCAAAATCTTTTTGGATTTTTCTTTTAAGGCAAACCAAAGCAAAGAAACAAAGAAACAAACCAAGAGAAACAACGAAAATATTTTTGGTATTTTTGGGGTTTTAAGAAAGAAGCAACAAGAACCAAAAATAAAGCGAAACAATGGATATACAAAGAACCGACCGAGTATGATATATAGATGAGTGTGATGTCGGTGTACCTCCCCCAAGCTTAGGATTTTGGCCTAAGTGGGGCTTAATACCATGGTGCCCAAGTAGATGCACCTCCATAGTATGTCGAGGAAGCTCCCTCGTCCTAGTACGAGCTCGAGGCCTCCCTTGTGTAGTGTACATCAGGGTCATATGCGGGCTCTCTCCCCTGATAGTGCCCGTGGAAGTTGAGAAAGTGCAGCTTGTCATCCATATCCGCCTTCGTGCGTGACCAAGGTCCCTGAGAAATACTGAACAAAGTGGTTTGGGATAGAGGGATATCTCTCTCTTCCCCGTCAGTAAACAGCATTCTGTAAACCAAGTTCTCAAGAGTAGAGCTAGAGGTGAAAAAATAGTGCGCATTCATGGCAGCAAGATCAAGTCTCTGAGGAGCCAAAACTGTATCATGGGGATCAACAACAATGTCCAAGGCAGCAGCAATACGAGTAGCAATAATTTCCCCGTAAATGGGTCCCTTAGCAGCTAAACGACGAGCAATGAGGGAACCAAGATTATACTTATCCTCACTATAGAGCATAGCAGCTAAGAAGGCCAATTGATAGTTGGATATATTACTAGTGTTCTCCCTACCAAGAACACTGCTGGTGAGATAGTAGGTGAAGTACCTGATGGCTGGAAGTTGAATGTTCTTTATCTTCCCTCGTTGAGCTCTGGGGTCATCATCATTGGTTATTCCTCGGTATAATTCCAAAAAATCAGCGGGAAGAGCTGTAATCTTCTTTGATGACCCATTTGTACCAAGTCCCAGGGCCTTGCAAAATTTCTTCAAAGACATAGAATGAGCCCTGCCATAAAGTCTAAAAGACACAGAAGGATTGAACAAACTATTGGTGAAGGAGAAACTCTCCACAAATGTTTTAGTAAGTGAAGCATATTGTGCACTCTCATCCTGCATGAAACTTGTTAGACCATCCCTCTCAATCAAAGCCATGAAATCATTAAGAATCCTAGCAGCTTGCAAGAAAGTTTGACATGGAAAGGTGGAGGGGTGAGCATCCCCTTCATCTCCCTCGTCACCAAACCGTGGAGTGATGAGATCCTCATTGTATGAGGGTCTGGAGCTGGTAGATGACCTTGGGATCCTTTCCCTTCTAGGTGCATCACTCTCAAATATGTCACCAAAGGTGTGGTGGTCCATGACTTTCCTTTGCTGAAATTTTAAACAACCATCAAACCAAGTGATTTCTAAGTTGATAAATGATGAGCAACTACTATAGGAACTTTCTAGAGGACTACACATGCATCAAAACAAAGTTTCTAAGCATAGAACAAACATGCAAGCTCAAACAACCTGTCACCTACAGTAGCAAAATACTCAAGATACAATCTACCAATCACAAATATAATTGGACAAGTGGAGGAGGCACATACCAAGGAACAAACCCTCCAAAAAACAGCACTTGAGATGGGCTGAACAAGGAGATCGAAAATCATGAGCAAGAACAGTAAGAACTCGAGCTTGAGCAATTTTTCCGGTGTTTTTCGGGAGAGAGAAAGAAGGTGGCTTTGAGGAGGCAGTCTGGAGGGGCCCAGGTGGGCCAGACCCCCTAGGCGCCACCACTGGGTAGGCCGCGCCTACCATGGGTGTGGGGCCTAGGGGTGGCCCCCTGGGTCATCTCAGGTACCACTCTGCCCCTTTTTTTCGAGGAAATTTTTTTTTTGAATTTTCTAGGATTTTTCGGGAAACTTTATTTTTGGCCAATTTTTAGGGTAAGAAAATTGATTTTCTCGCAGAAACAGTTTTTCATAAGAAGCAAAAACAAACCAAAAGCCAAACTACAAGAGCTCTAAAAAACTCAAACAAGCAAACAACTAGCAAAACTAAAGCTAAAGCAAAGACTGGGAGGGAGAAAGGAAAAATAAAGCAAGTATAACCACAGTGGAAACATTATTTTGTTCATTAAAATCCTTTTGTTAACAAGGTTGATCAAGTCGTGTTACCAAAACAATCTTATATGAACAAAACTTGCATTCCACAAGGTGATTATGTTACCTCATACTTGATAGATTTGGTCCCAATCATAATAGTTTCAATATTTTCTTGTGGAATGGGACAATATATTTCTCCAACCTTTATGCCTTCAATATTTTCAATAGAATTCAGGCAATAGGTTCTGACAACCTTCTTGGGGAAATAGATAGTGTGATCTTTGTCATTAATATTGAATGTTACTTTTCCTTGATTGCAATTGATGATAGCACATGTAGTATTAAGAAAATGTCTCCCAAGAATAATATACATATTATCATCTTCAGGCATTTCAAGCACAACAAAATCAGTTAAGACCATGCAATTATGAGCAACTTGAACAGGAACATCCTCACATATACCAACAAGGACAGTAGTTGACTTATCAGCCATTTGCAAAGATATATCAGTTGGTATCAACTTTTCTAACTGGAGTCTCTTGTAGAGACAAAAAGGCATAACACTAACTCCAGCTCCCAAATCACATAAAGCAGTTCTAACATAATTATTCTTAATGGAGCAAGGAATAGTTGGTATACCTGGATCACCAAGTTTCTTTGGAACCTTACCATCGAAGGAGTAATTAGCAAGCAAAGTAGAAATCTCCTCATTAGGAATTTTCCTTTTATTAGAGACAATATCCTTCATGTACTTTGAATAAGGAGGATATTTAATAGCATCAGTCAAAGGAATTTGCAGAAATAAAGGCTTCATCCACTCACAAAACTTGTTGTAGTGTTCTTCCTCCTTTGACTTGTGTTTCTTACCTGGAAAAGGCATAGGTTTCCGCACCTAAGGTTCTCTCTCTTTACCATGTTTATTAGCAACAAAATCTTCCTTAGTGTACCTAGTGTTCTTAGTATGTTTCTCAGATTCTTCCTCAACTTCCTCCTTATCAGGAGACTCATCAATATTACTACTCTCAGTTTCAGCATCAGAGATAGATATACTATTAGGATCTACAGCAGGTTCAAGTGGTTCCTCAACTTTCTTATGTTTCTTTTTCTTCCTCTTACGAGAACTACCACTATCTTCACCTTGTTGGGAATCCTGCTCTATTCTTTTAGGGTGTCCTTCAGGATATAAAGGATCTTGAGTAGCTGCACCACTCCTAGTTCTTATTCCATAAGCATGTTTATTTCCTGAAGCATTAACTAGCATATCCTTTTGTACTTTAGCAAGTTGATCAAGTTGGGTTTGAACTATTTGAAAATGTTTACAAAGCATTTTAATATCATTAGAAGTTCTTTCCACAATATCTTTCAACTCATGGATAGCTCTAGAGTTTTCCAATAAATGATTCTGAACTTGTTTATTAAAATTACCTTGTTTAACAATAAATGTGTCAAGTTCCTATTAAGCATTGATCAGGAGGCTTACCATAAGGAATATCACCTTCATTAAATTGGAGAGAGTGTACCTTAATAGTAGATGAGTGGGGATTTGGCTTATATAATTCTTCTATAGGAGGTAGATTCTTACATCTTCAGCTCTAATACCTTTCTCCTTTAGACACTTTTTAGCTTCCTTCATCACTTCATCATTTAATGCAATAACTCCCCTCTTCTTTGTTGTTGGTGGTGAAACTGGTTCAGGAACAACTGGTTCAGGAGTAATAGGCTCATGTGTATTCAGCTCAGTTGAAGTCCAATCATCATAATTCTTGCTTATCTTGTTCATTAATTCTTCAGCATCTGTAGGAGTCTTTTTCCTAAAAACACAATCAGCAAAGCTATCTAGGTAGGTCCTAGAATCATCAGTTAGTCCATTATAATAAATATTAAGAAGCTCATTCTGAGGTAATGGACATCCAAGATATGCATGAATCAAGGAACAAAATCTTTTCCATGACTCAGGCAATTTCTCTTCTTCTCCCTGTTTAAAATCAAAAAGTCTATGCAAAGCAGCATGTCTAGCACTGGGTGGAAAATATTTATGGAAGAAAGAAGCAATCAAGCAATCAAGCAATCAAGGCTATCAATGAAACCAGGAGGTAATCTATTAAACCAAGCCCTAGCTTCTCCTTTTAGTGAAAAGGGGAAGATCTTAGCAACAAAGTACTTGTGCATTTTAAAATCATCAGAGAACAAATCACTCATAGTAGAAAGCTCATTCATATGAGCCACAACACTCTCATTTTCAGTACCACAAAAAGGTTCTTTCTCAACAATATCTAAATAAGATAAATCAAGAGATAAATCATAATCTTTATCTTTAATATCTATGGGAGAGGTGGCAAACTTAGGATCATAGGACTTCTTAGGCATAATAGTACGTCTAGCAAGGAGACTCTTAATAGCACTAGCACCATGTGTGTTTCGGCATTCTTCAACAAATTCATCAGTGAGCTCTATGTAACCATCATTAATATCATAACTCTCACTAAACTCAGGTGAGCTAACAGGTGTAATAGTGTCTTCACTAGGAGTTTCGGTATTTCCTAGACTAGCCATAGTAGTATCTAGAAAAGGACCTAATGAACCACTTGCATCAAGTAAAATCATGAGTATCAAAAGAAGTTTCAGATTCAGCAGTAGTAGCAGTGTGTGTAGCATGAGCATGTGGTGGTGGTGTGACAAGCTTACTTATAACATACCGTGAATAAGGAGCAACAGAGGTGTTTAGGATTGTACCTCTTTTTGTAGTGGATGGTAAAATAGGGAACTTTCCATCACGAGACTTCCCCATGATGAAAGGAGTAGCAGTGAACAATAATAGATCCAAGTGAACTTACAAATAAAGCTATGCTCTCTGGCAACGTCGCTAGAAAATAGTCTTGATGACCCACAAGTGTAGGGGATTGCAATAGTATTTGCGAGTAGTATTACCCAATTTATTGATTCGACACAAGGGGAGCCAAAGAATACTTGCAAGCCTTAAAAACTGAGTTGTCAGTTCAGCTGCACCTGGAAATAGTTCTTGCTCACAACAGTTTATCAGTAGCAACAGTTTGGTAGTAGCAACAGTAAAGCAACATCAACAACAACAAGAAGGCAGAAACAGAGCAATAGCAACAAATGGTAATATGAGGGATTCATCGGTAGGCATAGGGATGGATGGGCGGGCGTTGCATGGACGAATCTAAACATGTAACTTCAAGAACTAGGGCATTGCATATAAATAATAACAAGCATCCAAGTACTAAACAATCCTAGGCATGTGCTCCAAATATAGTCATACGTGCTCGCAATGAGAACTTGCACAACATCTTCTGTCCAGACAGCCCGTGACAGCGGGGCCTCTAGGGAACTACTGGCAATTAAGGTGGTCCTTTAAATAGAGCACCGGCGCAAAGCATTAACACTCCATGAACACATGTGATCCTCACACCACAGCCATCCCCTCCAGTTGTCCCAATTATTGTCACTTTGGGGCCTTTGGATCCGGACAATTATATGTGCACGCAACTTGCAGATAAGATCATAAATAATACTATCATAATGATTCAATAATAAGTTCAGATTTGAGATCATGACACTCGGGCCCTAGTGACAAGCATTAAGCACAACAAGTTGCAACAAAGTCAAAAAGCACTAATAGAGATACTAGGCACTATGCCCTAACAGATCTTATTTGATTACATGATAGAACTCATCCAATCCCTACCATCCCCAAGCCTACAGTGGGGGATTACTCACTCGTGGATGAGGGAAACATCGGTGGTTGATGAAGATGCGTTGGTGATGACGATGGCGATGATCCTCTCCAAATTCCCCGTCCCGACAGGGTGCCAGAACAGAGTTTCTGGATCTGAATCTTGGTTTCTCGTGGCGGCGGTGGAGCAGAACTCATTCTGGAAAACTATCGAATCCCCCTCTGTTTTTAGGTCAGAAGGCAACTTATAAGCGCGGAGGGAGGCCGAGGAGCTGCCTGGGGTGGCCAGACCTCCCAGTCTTGGGTTAGGGCCCGCCTGTCCCCAGCCTCCCTCTCCCCTTCTGGCTCTGTGGATCTTCTGGTGAGAAATAGTTTTTGGCATATTTTCCGGGATTTTTCCTGGTAGTTGATTTTCTGCATAAAAACAAGACACCAAGGTAATTCTGCTGAAAACAGCGTCAGTCCGTGTTAGTTGTATCCAAATCACACAAGTTTAGAGAAAAACAGTAGCAAAGTGTTCGAGAAAGTAGATACGTTTTGGACGTATCAGAAGCAGGGATTACAAGTCTCAAAAAAGCTTCCAAAAATTATGGTACTTGTTAGCTTTCAGCCCTCATTGCCCCTATCATAAGCATCTTGAAGTGATTAAGGTTAAAGTGGCAAAGATAGAGTATATGCTTGACGAAGTATAAGTTGGCAATCTCAAGTTCCTTGAATATGAGGGCCACACCTCATGCTACTCAACTTTAGTCACCTGTAAGTTCTTGTCACTGTAAGTATTTGCATATCATAGAGAAACGCCAACGGGGTACCCCTTGCACATGGTACAGGAGCTTTCCCATAACCAAAATCACAAGGCAAGCAGACAATGAGCATCTCAGAAATCTTCTTATTTACCATGGGAATATGGTGATTTTTTCTCTCTTTCCTATTTTCTCAATGTGTCTCTTTTTTTATAAGAAGAATGCTTCATAGATGTCACTATGGTGATGCTGCAAGTTTCCACCATGATTAGGCATGGCTTAGGCTAGCGGTCCAAGCATTTCTCTAACACAGGATACAAACTCCATGGACTTACAAGTTCCCTCTTTATTTCACACCGGTGACATCCATAGACAAAATAGCGTGATATCAACTAAGTACAAAGTACAAGTGCAATGTTGAAAACGTTCCCCGTGACAGCACGGTTCTGCTAATTCCAACGTATAAGTGCAATCATATACAACATAGAAGACACAATGGTTCAAGTTTATTAGGGGCAAAGAATATAAAGTGTGCCATCAAGTTTGTGAGGGCTTTAATCACTAAGTTTTCACATAACAAAGAGGTTTTTAACTGGAAGATAGCTGAAAACAAGAATATACTTGGAATGGTGTAACACACCATGCATAGGAATTTATAGTGGACACTTTGGAATAACTTGGTTTCTTGAGAGTTGGAAGCAAGAGTAGAGCTTACTCATACAAGTGGAGGCTAGCAAAAGACTGGGAGTAACCAACTAAGAGAGCATAATGGCCATAATCATGCAAAGCGACAAAACATTACTAATCAAAGCATAAAGTGGTACTTCAAGTCAAGGACTAAATTATCATAGAGGCTATGGTGACTGGTTCATGGTCATAACATGGTGTGAGCATGCGCCAAGTCCACCCAAACAAAGCATCAAAGGAGAATACCACAATACTATGCTTTTGTATGCTAAAACAACGCATGATTCTTTCAAGGCACATTGCAATCTCAATTGTTTGGAACAATTCATGCTACAACAATAATATCTAAGCATAGGGTCAAAAAAAACTCTATCATGACATGATAAAGTCTAAGCCACGGTCAAAACAAGCTCCCTTTTGTACCACTTAAGCATGAAGCTTTCTACTCTTTCCAACACCAAACAACTTATTTGAAACAACTCACAAAGATAATAATCAATAAAGATCAGTGAGCTTGTCTCACAAATCCACAATGAAGAACTACAAATTTCTAATCTGAAAGCACAAGAAAACTAAGGCTGAACGCAGTGCTAGCAAAAGTGAACACTCATAAAACAATAAGAGTGAAAACTAGAGTGTTCTAGGCAATGGAAACAGAGTTTGTCTCTCTCCAAAAGAAGTGTGGTGTAACCAACCAACTTACTCAAGCAAAATAAGCAAACAAAAACCAAAAACAATAACTAAGATGCTCCAAGAACAACACAACAATGCATGAAACAATAAAAATGAAGTGTCTAGAAAGACCTAAGATTTTTATTGATGAAGAAGGGGATGCCTTGGGCATCCCCAAGCTTTGACGCTTGTACCTCTTGGATATTTCTTGGTGTGACACGTGTTGGCATCCCCAAGCTTGAGCTTTTGTCCATTCTTCATCTCATTACATCATTCTTTCTCTACACCTGTAAATTTTCCTTGATACAAAATTTCACACAATCTTCATTAGCAACATTAGTGTATTCAAAAGATATTAGACCTCTGGCAAAGCTTTAGAACAGAAAGGCTTTTCACTAAAAACACAAGATACTGTAGTAACTCCTTCAAAAAGCTCAATTCACCTATAGAGAACTCGAAAAGGAATCAATAAGAAGCAAATGCAAATAATGGCAGAAATCTGTCAAAACAGACCAGCAAGTAGAAACCGATTTTTTCGAACATCTTATGTTGCTCAAATAAAAAAGTGTTGATCTAACGAAAGTTAGATAACATACTGGGGGATTTATTCGTAAATTGTGAGCTCAATCCGAGTTACAGAGACTCCTCACGAATTTGTTTGGTGTAGGACAGAAATTTGTTTCGGGACAGCAACTCCCCAAATCTTACTTCCCTCTTATTAGAGGTCATTCTTGGCACAAAAAGCAAACAAAAAGGATAAGGAGAGGTCATTACTGAAGTAATAACTTACAATACTCAAGAAAACTCTTGGGTTATCTTCCAACAAGTACTTTTCTTTAATGCCTTTAAGTTAGGCTTGATAGTTTGAGAAGATGCTCACATAAGAAATATGAATTGATTTAAAAGAGAGCATCAAGAAGCAAATTCAAAACATATTTAAGTCTAACCCACTTCCTATGCATAGGAATATTGTAAAGAAACAAGTCATGAAAGCACAAAGCAATAAGCATAGAAAAGCAAAACAAGTGCAACTTCAAGATTTTCAACATAAAGAGGGGAAACTTAATATTATTGAGATGCATAAAACCATGTTTCCCTCTCTCATAATAACTTTCAGTAGCAACATGAACAAAATTAACAATATAACTATCACAAGAAACATTCTTATCATGAGCCACATGCATAAAATGATTATTACTCTCCACATAAGAATAACCATTCTTACTAATTGTAGTGGGAGCAAATTTAACAAAATAGCTATCATTAGTATTCTCATCACCATAATCATCAAATATAGGAGGCATATTGTAATCATAATTGATTTTCTCCTCAATAGTAGGTGGACTGAAAATATCATATTCATCATTGTAATCATATATATTGGAGGTAAACTATCATCAAAGAAAAATTTCTCATCTATGCTTGGGGGACTAAAAGTATCATGCTCATCAAAACCAGCTTCCCCAAGCTTAGACTTTTCCATAGCATTAGAAACAATGGTGTCCAAAGAGTTCATACTAATAACATTGCTATTAGCATGCAAATAAAGTTCCATATGTCTTTTAATTTTCTCTTCCAACACTTCATATCCTAACTCAAGATAAACACTATAAATCTCTCTAATTGTTGTTGTTGTTGTTGTTTTCCATTAAGCCTAACTAGTAAAAAAAAGAAACAAAAAGACAAAATTGCAGAATCTAAAGGAAATAACTTCGAGCACTCACACCGGAGGGTGTGAGTACCTTTTACCTTACGACAGCTTTAAAAGAGCTTGATGTCTACACACTTCTATTCTTGTAGACAGTTGTTGGGCCTCCAAGTGCAGAGGTTTGTAGAACAACAGCAAGTTTCCCTTAAGTGGATTACCCAAGGTTTATCAAACTCAGGGAGGAAGTGGTCAAAGGTATTCCCTCTCAAGCAACTCTGCAATCAAGATACAAGAAGTCTCTTGTGTCCCCAACACACCCAATTTAGGTGCACTAGTTCAGCGAAGAGATAGTGAAATACAAGTGAACAACTACGATATACTAATCTTCGATACAACTACGCCTATCGGCTTACGGCCAAGACCACTTTCAGATAGAGAGTCATGGGCTTCTATCAAGTACTGGAGGCAAGCTCGTCAACTAGTACATAGCCATAGCATAGCTATGATGAGTCCAAGGTTTACGCATCCTATTTTCGCCTGCATATCTTCTCAATCAGCTTCCGAACAAGACGACCCAGCGCAACACTACGCCCTATTGCAAGCGTTGTAAAAAATATATTAGGAAAGTGAGGCAAGCAAGCTCACGTAACTACATTCACATATCTTACGTAAGTTAACAAAGCGAAAGCAACTCTACTTATCTATCTACTTCACACATGATAAGTTCTGTTAGGAATAGAATATCTGGGCTTGCAATAGATCAGTTCTAGGCATTACATTAGTTGCATCATTAAGCAAAAAGGAGCATCAGAGGTTTTTTCTTTCCGAGTTGCGTGCTACTTCTTCCGATGAAAAGTAACGAATTGATCGATTTGTAAGAAGGATCGGTATATGGTAGTCCTCTGGTAGGAAGAGGTTGCTTGCAAGGCTAGACTAAGCACACAAGCTGTATACCAACGATTCTTGTGGCGTCTAGTGGTGCCAGAAAATAGCTTGACAATGAGGCAAAGACTAAAGGCAACAAGAAGGAACCAAGCAAACATGCATCAGGTCTAGTGGCAAATGGTGTTTCAATATTTAGAAACAAGGCCTAGGGATCATACTTTTACCAGTGAACACTCTCTCATATAAATATCCTCTCTTCATGATACTACTCTTAACTACTCTCCGGTTGGACACTCTAATCCATGGTAGGGCTATAACATCACACCTCAAAGTCTGCCTTCCCCAATCTAGATAACCCCACACTGTCACCTTGAGTGCTAGATGGTTCCAACAAACACCACAATTTCATAGAGACATCCAACTCCAAATATAACTCATAATAAATATTCAATCTAGCCAAAGTGACACACACGGTATGCATGCTATCACTTTCACACACGTGGGAAAAAACATAGATCTATTAAAGCACAAAGAGTATTTATGTAGACTCAAACCTAAGTGCCACCATGGTGTGCACGCTGTCACTTTCACACACATGGGGAGAGCAGAGATCTATTGAAGCACTTGAGTAGCAAGGTAGATCTACTTGATTACAAAGCTCATGACCACAACAAGATCATGCATAGAGAGAGAGAGATGAACACATAGCTACCGGTAGAGCCCTTAGCCTCGAGGAAGAACTACTCCCTCCTCATCTTGGGAATCAGCAACAGGGATGAAGATGGCGATGGAGATCGATGGAGATGGCTCCGGGGGCACTTCCCCGTCCCGGCAGGGTGCCGGAATAAAGACTTTCTGTCCCCCGAATCTCCCCTTCGGTGGTGACGATGCTACGGAGGTTTTCATGGATTTCTTCTGGATGCCCTAGGGTTTTTGGTCGGAGGCTTCTTATAGGCGCAGGAATCAAGGTCAGTGGGGGTCCAGGGGGCCCACACCCCCTGTGGGCGCCTCCAGGGCTTGCTCGCGCCTAGGAGGGGTGCGGCCACCCTGTGGCCCCCCTCCGGCTCTGCTTCGTGGTTCCGTGTTGCTCCGGGAAAAATAATGACTTTGACTTTTGTCCCGTCCAATTCCGAGAATATTGATTTTTTGCCTTTCTGGAACCAAAAAACAGAAAATTAGGCAATTGACACTGACATCTTGTTAATAGGTTAGTTCCAGAAAATATATAAAAACACCTCAAAGTGTAGACAAAGCAAAGCAAAGTAGATACAAAAAAGCATGGAGCATCAAAATTATAGATACGTTTCCGACGTATCACCCGCCGGAGCTCTTCTCTCTTCCCAGCCATGGTCGCGCCATGCACATCACTCAGGAGGACCGAGAGGCTCGGGAGCAACTCGAGGCCGAGGCCACCGACGAGCAATACATGGCCGAGCTTCGTCGGCTCAATCCCGACCACGTCACGGAGGATGCGCGACGCTATGCGGAGTATGCCACAAGCCACAACCTTGCCTCTTTGGCAACACATGCGGCATCTGCAATGACGGCAGCAGGAGCGGGACCTTATTCTTCGACTGTGGCCTCGTCTTCCTCGACGACTATGGCCGCGTCTTCCTCCGTGCTGGCGTAAGAATCCATCGACATCTATGACAGCGACACCGGATCCAATGACTTCTTCAACACCTGGCTTGATAACTAGGTGGCGGCGCGGCAGGCCACCGATGGTGTCGAGCACCATCTAGAGTTTCTTTGCCGGCCATCGACGGCGCCTAACATATGTTGGCTATGTATGTATGAACTAGCAACAAAACAATACAATGCGTTTCAATCCTATGTGTTTTTGTTTGAATTTGGTGTGTTTTTGGTTTAATTACAATGTGTTTGTTGAAATGTCTAGTAGAAGATCCAAATATAGGAGCTTAGATTTAGTGGATCGATTCCGGTGGCCACCGTATAGAGGAGCAAAAAAATTCACATCCTTGAACAATAC